>JARQOC010000003.1:429785582-431278030 GCA_033576535.1 Allobates femoralis
CTACAGCAACTGAGTCATCTGGCTGCCCTGGGTGGAGTTTTCCTATAATAATTATGTTGGTGAGTAGTCAGCTAAATTTTCATTCTTCATAGTCTATGGATAGCAGCTCAAAGTCCCTTCTTCTGTGGCTATCATAACCGGCAATCCCGTAGCTGATGCTCTCATCAAGAATTTCTGCAACATCTTGGCGGAGACCAGGCTTCTGTGAAATGGTCCTCTGTTTGGATGAAAAGACATGCAAATTAGAGATGCCTGAATCCTGTTCATTCCAGCCTGGAGACAAGGTTTGACTCTGTTCCATATATATCTGTCTCAAGATGACTTCGTACAAGTTGGGATCTCAATTAATTGGCCTCTTCTATATGATCAATGCCATGTCATACAAACTGAGGCTCCCAACCTCCTTACGCATCCCCAACTCCTTCCATGTTTCTTTCCTCAAGCCTGACATCCTGAGCCGCTACTTCAGGAATCCTGCCTTCATCAATTAGTGAGGACGACACCTTTAAGGTTAAGAACATCTTGACCATTAAGTAAAGGGGAGGTAGGACCCTCTTTCTGGTTGATTCGAAGGGTTTTAGCACTAAGAAGAGGTCTTGGGAGTCCAAGGAGAACATTAATGTCGCTTTTCTCATAAAGAAATTCCTTCTGGGCCTGGAGAAAAATGGGCATAAGGGGGTACTGTTACAACCTCTGTGGTACCGGTACCTCCTCAGCAGGGAGACCAGCAGCCACGGCGTACTCTCCCCTCTGGTGGTCCCACGGTGTCTGCCAGGGTTCAGTTTGCTTTTTGCTGCTCCCAGGGCCTGCCCACACCGCACAGATCTCCTGAGAGCACGCTTAGGCAGCACACGCGGCATGCCTTCACTCTTTGAAAGGCTTGCGCGCCCTACCTGCAAATACTTCTCAGTCATAGACTATGACTGAGAAGCACAGAGTCTTTAAGGCATCTTCCCCATTTTGAAGGTGCCTGTGCAAGGTGGTCTATGCATTAGAGATATGCTGCTAGTTGTCAGGTCTTATTGCTTTATCCATTGTCCATTACTTGCATTATCTTTGTCTGTTCCTAGTTCTGCTAATCTGCAAGCACTTGTCAGGTCCTGCTTGCTGCCATATCATCTGTCCAAGTCTGCTGCCACTCCCAGAGCCTGCACTTGTTCAGAGATTGTACCTGCCTGCATCAAGCCATTATGGCTGGACCTGTTAAGAGACTGTAGCTGCTTGCATCCGGCCATCCTGGCTGCACCTACATAAAGACTGTTCCTGTCTGTAGGAGCTCGACCCCCAGAGTCAGCTGTGGTGGTATCAAGAACCCCTAAAGTTGCATCTATTGGCTACCTACCAGCATAAACCTAACCTCTCCATCTGAAGCTCTAGAGATGACTCGGTAGCTTCTTAGGTTTGCTCTTCCAGGTCAAGACTGATGGTCTGACCCAGTAGGTCCACTCCCAGATGCTCGCCCGTCGAGCAATGCTTAAGGTCTGAAACCTTAGTAAAAGTTATCTGAGCACACAAATCTCCAGGAGTGCCCAAACTTTTGCATTGCCACATTTTCCTCTTTGTAATTTTTAAAATGATAAAAATAAAAAAAAATTTATTTTTTCCTAAAATGAAAAGGAAATGTGTCATCTTTAACTTTATGCCTTTTAGAGATCATTTTTAGTGATGAGCGAGTACTAAAATGCTCGGGTGCTCGAAGCTCGACCCGAGCATCCCGAGATACTCGTGTACTCGGCCCGAGTACCGAGCCCAATGTTATCCTATGGGAGACCCGAGTATTTTTATGAAATGACTGCCGGCAGCATGTAGAAACCCTAAAAATGTCACAAAAGTCTCAGAAGAGTGCTCAAATGACATGGCAACACCATGGGGAAGACCCCTGGTAGCATTTCTCACTCAAAAGTCACAGCTGTGAACAATCTTGTCCGAGTTTCACGCCAATTTTACGGAGTCACCAGAAAACCTTCCAAAATGATACCAAAATGAATATTTAGGGTGGAAATGTTAAGGGCACATACCCAATAGTGAGATACAGCTGGTGTATGTTACTTTTTGTGATTACATGAAAGATTTTACGTGAAAACATTGTGCGGCACTCCGATGTCCCTGAGAAGAGACGTACATGAAGGCCTCTTGACATAATGTGCCCATTTTGAGGAACTGGGTCTATTGTAGTATTTTCCTTTGCCAGGGCAGTCCAAAATTGGGAGGTTCACCAATGCCCCTGGATAGAGACGTGCATGAGGGCCTGTAAACCTGAAGTGGGTGTATTGTAGTATAGCCCTTTGGCCAGGGCAGCCAAAAATTGGAAGGCTCCACATTGTCCCAGGATAGAGACGTGCAGGAGGGCCTGTAAACCTCAAGTGGGTGTATTGTAGTATAGCCCTTTGGCCAGGGCAGCCAAAAATTGGGAGGTTCAACAATGACCCATGCATACAGACATGCAGGAGGGCCTGTAAACCTCAAGTGGGTGTATTGTAGTATAGCCCTTTGGCAGGGCAGCCAAAAATTGGGAGGTTCAACAATGACCCATGCATACAGACATGCAGTAGGGCCTGTAAACCTCAAGTGGGTGTATTGTAGTATAGCCCTTTGGTGAGGGCAGGCAAAAATTGGGAGGCTCCACATTGTACCAGGATAGAGACGTGCAGGAGGGCCTGTAAACCTCAAGTGGGTGTATAGTAGTATAGCCCTTTGGCCAGGGCAGCCAAAAATTGGGAGGCTCCACATTGTCCCAGGATAGAGACGTGCAGGAGGGCCTGTAAACCTCAAGTGGGTGTATTGTAGTATAGCCCTTTGGCCAGGGCAGCCAAAAATTGGGAGGCTCCACATTGTCCCTGGATAGAGACGTCCATGAGGGCCTCAAAACATTTTTCCCATTGAAAAGGTGCGGGTACCCTGTAGTTGTAATGCCCATTCAAAAAGAATGGGCGTAAAAATTTACCGCTGGGGTATACCTGAAACAACAGCGTAACTATTGTAACGGTCATCATGGTGGCACATGAGGAGAAGGAGGAGCAGTCCAGCGATTAGCCAAGGAAGAGGAAGACGACGTGGTGGATGATCCAGTAGCTGACCCAACCTGGCAGGAGGATATGCAGAGCGAGGACAGCAGTGCACAGGGGGAGGGAGGCGTAGCATCCCAACAGGCAGTACAAAGCAGGGTCGGGTCCGCAGGCAGAAGGCAGGCAACCGTTCCCCGGAACAACAACACGCCACAAGGTGCCTGTGCAAATGTTAGGTCTTCCCGAGTCTTCCCAGTTTTTTAAGTTGGCTCCAGATGACTCTAAAAAGGCCATTTGCAACACCTGCCATGCCAGCAGCAGCAGGGGTACGAAAACTAGCAGCCTGACCACCACCAGCATGATCAGGCACATGTCAGCCAAGCACTCGACTTTGTGGGAAGTACAACAGAGTCGAGGAGCGGTGCTTGCTGATGTCACTGCTACGTCTTCGCGTGTTGTGTGTGCGAGCCAATCCCCTGTACATGCTGGCTGCGAACAAGCCTCCGGCCCTGCACCTTAAGTTGCCCACGCACAAATAACCCCACCATCAAGCACGTCCTTGTCCCAGCGCAGCGTTCAATTATCCATTCAGCAAACCTTTGAACGCAGGTGCAAATACGCTGCCAACGTCCCACATGCCACAGTCCGGAATTATCACATTTCGCGACTCATAGCGCTAGAAATGTTGCCTTTCCGGCTGGTGGAGATGGAAGCATTCCGCGACCTGATGGCGGCTGCTGTCCCACGTTACTCGGTCCCCAGCCGCCACTATTTCTCCAGATGTGCCGTCCCCGCATTGCATAACCACGTGTCCAACAGCATCACACGTGCCCTGAACAACGCTGTTTCAGCCAAAGTACACCTAACCACAGACACGTGGACAAGTGCTTGTGGGCAAGGCCGCTACATCTCCTTGACAAAACACTGGGTTAATTTTGTGGAGGCTGGGACACAGTCTGAGCAAGGGACGGAACACGTCCTTCCCACACCAAGGATTGCAGGCCCAACCTCAGTCATGGTTTCACCCAGACTCTACAGCTCCGGAATGTCATGCTCTTCAGCCTCCTCCTCCTCCTCCTGCGCATCCTCATCCACTGTACCCTCCACACCAGTCCCAAGCTGGAAGCACTGCAGCACTGCCTCTGCGAAGCGGCAACAGGCTGTGCTGAAGCTAGTCTACATAGGTGACAAACCCCACAATGCAGAAGAGGTGTGGACAGCTCTGAAACAGCAGGCAGATCACTGGCTCACACCTCTGAACCTAAAGCCAGGAAAGGTCGTGTGTGACAATGTCCAGAACCTGATGGCAGGTTTGAGGCGAGGCCAGCTGACGCATGTTCCATGCGTGAGCCATGTGCTCAACCTGGTGGTTCAGAGGTTTCTAAAGTCATACCCAGAGCTGTCTGAACAGCTGGTAAAAGTTTGCCATCTGTCTGCACATTTTCGCAAGTCACCTGCTGCTTCAGCCGGCCTTGCCGGCTTTCAGTGCCGTTTGCGTTTTCCGGCCCACAGACTGGTGTGTGATGTCCCCACGCGTTGGAATTCAACTCTGCACATGTTGGTCAGGATATGTGAGCAGAAGAGGGCAGTTGTGGACTACCTGCATCACCTAAGCCGTCGGGAAATGGGTCAAACTCCACACATAACACCTGAGGAGTGGAGATGGATGTCTGACCTATGTACTGTCCTCCAAAACTTAGAGGACTCCACCAAGATGGTGAGCGGCGATGACGCCATTATTAGCATCACCATACCACTACTCTGCCTTCTAAAACGGTCTCTGCTGAAAAACAAAGAGGATGCATTGCAGGCCGAGCGCGATGACTTGGAGCAAGAAACAGTAGTGGGTGTGGGTGAAAACACACAGCCCAGCCTCATCTCATCACAACGTGCAGTGGAGGACTATGACGAGGAGGAGGAGGATGAAGACATGGATCAACTCTCTGGCCAAATTGAGGATATGACATGCACACCAGTCATACCCTCGATTCTGCGTGGCTGGCCAGAGGACAGTGGAGATGAGGAGGAGGAGGACAGCATGTTCAGTCATCGTGTTGGTCTGGATACTGAAGTGATGGCTGTTAAGAGTCTGGCGCACATGGGTGACTTTATGGTAAGCTGCCTGGCTCGTGACCCTCGCGTTCACAACATCTTGGCCGACAATCAGTACTGGTTGGCAACACTGTTAGACCCACGCTACAAGGAGAACTTTATGTCTCTCATTCCTGAGGCGGAGAGGTCAGCCAAAATGCAGCATTTCCAGAAGGCCATAGTCACGGAAGTAGGCAAATCATTCCCCTCACAAAACGCTAGCGGCATAGGTCAGGAATTGGTGGACAACCAAGGCGTACGGCCGAGAGGGGCACAAGTCCAATCCGCCAGAGGTAGGGGAACAGTCTTTACGATGTGGGACAGTTTTCTCAGCCCCTCACGTACCACAGCCCCTGAGGTGCGGGGTAGTGCCACAAGAAATACTAAGTTTTGCCAGATGCTGAAGGAGTACCTTGCAGATCAAACAACTGTACTGCTAGATTCCTCTGTGCCTTACAAATATTGTGTCTCCAAGCTGGACACGTGGCATGAATTGGCTCTCTACGCCTTTGAAGTCCTGGCCTGCCCTGCCGCTAGTGTTTTGTCAGAGCGTGTTTTCAGAGCCGCAGGTGGAATCATTACTGATAAACGCACCCGCCTGTCAACTGAAAATGCTGACAGGCTGACTCTGATCAATATGAACAAGGGTTGGATTGGGCCAGACTTCACCACACCACCAACAAATGACAACTGAATTTAAATTTTGTTATGGGAATTTGCCATGTACCTCCACTCACCCATGGGTACACACTTCTGGACTTCCGAGTGTCCAAGTGTGGGATCAGTAATGTCCGTGGACGTGTACTCGGCCTGGTGGTAGGAAGGAGGATCAGGTTGGGAAATGTGCGGTGCAGTATCACGGCTACTGACACTTGACCGTGTGGAAGACAGGGTGTTTGTGGAGGTGCCAATCTGACTTGAAGCATTATCCGCTATCCAAGTAACAACCTGTTGACACTGGTGTTGGTTCAAGAGCGGTGTACTGCAGCGGGCCCCAAGAATTTGGGACAGGACGTGTGAGCGAGTAGATGTGCCCCTTTCTTGTTACGAAATTAGTGCTTGCTCACGACCTCGGCCTCTGCCTGCACCACCATCACGTTCACTTCCTTTTTCCTTGCCAACGCCCTTGCGCATTTTGCTTGTATACAGCAACACCAGTCTGGTGACTGTAATAGTCACAGGAGAGTAGGATTTTAGTCCCTAACCTGTATTAAGGCAGTAAGTACACCAGTCTGGTGACTGTAATGGTCACAGGAGAGTAGGATTTTAGTCCCTAACCTGTATTAAGGTAGTAAGTACACCAGTCTGGTGACTGTAATGGTCACAGGAGATTAGGATTTTAGTCCCTAACCTGTATCAAGGTAGTAAGTACACCAGTCTGGTGACTGTAATGGTCACAGGAGAGTAGGATTTTAGTCCCTAACCTGTATTAAGGTAGTAAGTACACCAGTCTGGTGACTGTAATGGTCACAGATTATTAGGATTTTGGTCCCTAACCTGTATCAAGGTAGTAAGTACACCAGTCTGGTGACTGTAATGGTCACAGGAGAGTAGGATTTTAGTTCCTAACCTGTATCAAGGTAGTAAGTACACCAGTCTGGTGACTGTAATGGTCACAGGAGAGTAGGATTTTAGTCCCTAACCTGTATCAAGGTAGTAAGTACACCAGTCTGGTGACTGTAATAGTCACAGGAGAGTAGGATTTTAGTCCCTAACCTGTATTAAGGCAGTAAGTACACCAGTCTGGTGACTGTAATGGTCACAGATTATTAGGATTTTAGTTCCTAACCTGTATCAAGGTAGTAAGTACACCAGTCTGGTGACTGTAATGGTCACAGAAAAGCTTGGATTCCGATCTGTATCACCCTGCCTATATCCTCCTAGATTAGTCCTGAGAAGGTCTGTTGTGGTCAGCAGCAGTTTGCAGCCCTGCTCCGGATCTACCTATGAGGGCCGCAAATCTGTCCCTAAGCAGCAGCAGACACTGTCCCTACACTCACTGTCTGGATGCCTGTGTGCAGAGCACAGCGCGGCCGGGTCTTATAAAGGCTCGGTCACGCTGTGCAGGCCGGCCAATCACTGCAATGCCACAACTAACAGGGCTGTGGCATTGCAGTGGTCTGCCAGCCAATCCCTGCATGTGGGCTGGCTCTCAAAAGGGCGCCAACATGCAGAGATGACGACCACGAGCACAGCACGAGTATCGCGAGATTACTCGGTGCTCGCCGAGTAGCCCGAGTACAGTGATACTCGTGCGAGTACCGAGTAGTGGCGAGCATGCTCGCTCATCACTAATCATTTTATCTTCAACTTATCTAAGTGTTCACAACAACAGTAATTTTGACCAAGGGATGCCCAAACTATTGCATCCCGCTGTACTAAAGGTATGCCTCGTAAGAATCTTTTGAGCGATTCCCCCTTGCTAAAGAGTGTAAAATAGCACTAAGTAAAAGTCAATATCCCAGGAACCAAATGTCGAATTTAAAAAAGAAAAAAACAAAGATCTAAACTAAAAAGAAAAAAATGGAATCCTCAGGGGAGCATCAAAAATAAAACAACAGCAAAAACTGTTCATTTTTAATCTGGTGATAGGTTAAACCAAGACTGGACATGCATTTAAAGCCCCACTCTAGTGTTTTTTAATTGCATCACTGGATTGGTGCTTTACATCTACGTCACTTGACTTCTGTCCTATACTCACCTTTCTGCGGCTTCATCTTCTATCACCACTGATCCTGTCTGTCTGTGGTAATTTGTGACTTGCCAGCAGCAGTGGTGTTTCATGGAGCGTGCCAGTGATCACAACTCTATACATCTATATGATAGCCTCATCCATCTGAGATCTAATGCTGTGGCCACATCACAGGTACAGAGAAAATAGAAAAATTAATCTTTCCATCTTTTCCTTGCTTGTCTCTGAGAATATCGCTCTGCGCTCAGATGACATCCAAATGCAGTACGATGTTTCACTAGCACCCATAAAATTGTATGGGTGTGAGTGATGCGATACTTGCTGAGAATCGCAGCATGCTGCGTTTTTCCCTCTATTCATTTATGGCTAAGGAAAACCTCACGGAACTGATCTTCCTCATTATATAAGATTGGTCTGAATGTAATTGTGGCACCCTAGGACTCCAAGTGCCACAGTGGCATTGCCTCCCTCACAGGGAGTGATGTCATGCCTGGAAGCAAGAAGGAGTCCCCACTCTAGGTAACACCAGCATCCAACACTTTCCTGACTGCAGGCCAGAAGGGGGAGCTCGGCACCCGGATTTAGGGGAGCTTCCCTATAAATTCTGGTCCAGAGGCTGGGTTAGGGGAGAACAGTTTTAGTTTGAGAACAGTATTCTGGGAACTGGAGCTGGTTGGAGCTCATCCCAGGGAAGTGGAGAGCTAGTGAAAGGGAAGAGGAGTGAAGTCAAGGAGAAGCCTGGGGAGTGGAACTGTGACCGTGCTCGCCCCAGAACAGAATGGTAGAGACAGGACACTGGAGTCCTTGGTTGTTCGGGTACTGAAGTCCCAGCAGCTAAATCTGGTGGACAAGAGACTGCAAGCCCCCTCTCCACACCAAACACCTGGAAGCACAGCAGCATACCAGAGCCTGGAGCCGCCACAGAGGAGCGGCACCTGTAAAAATGCTTGAGCTGCCTGCCATATGGGTGATGAAATTACTAGCAGGAAGAGGGCCGCAGCATAGCTTTAAGCAGCAGTGACCAAAAGGAACAGCGGAGAAGGAAGGCCTCCGAACCCGTCCGACAAGGTGGCTCCCCAATTGCTTAAAGGCTGGTCGGACCTCCATTACCACCTGTTACCAGTGTTTACACCATCGACTGCCAAGTAAAAGGTAAAGGAGACAGCAATTTAACGGTCTGTGGAGCGCTAGGATCAGGAAGAGTCAAGGAGATGGAAATATTTGTAAAAGGTTTTATTAACCTCTTACAAGCCATACAACCCACAAACACATTTCTGCAGCACAGCGCTGCCTTCATCAGGTGATAACTAGAAGAAAAGCAGAAAAGCGCACATAGGGTCTTATCTGGGTGTACCTGGGGTGTTGTATTGTGTGCTGTTGCACTAACCTTATGTTGTTGTGAGAGTCACAACAACTATTGAAGCATAAGCCGGCTTGCAGCACTCCGCCCAAGGGAAACCGATTAAAGCATTAGATGAAAGGTGGTAATTCGTGCGCTGCCGTCTGTCCATTGGTTCCAAGAAATCTAAGGAATCACAAGATGTTAAAAGCAATACCTTTAATGTTTATTTCTTACGCGTTTCGTGGTGCTCCAGACCACTTCATCAGAGATCCACAAAGGTAAACCTGGAGCACCACGAAACACGTAAGAAATAGACATTAAAGGTATTGCTTTTAATATGTTGTGATTCCTTGGATTTCTTGGAATCAACGGACAGACGGCAGCGCACAAACTACCACTTTTCATTTAATGCTTTAATCGTTCGTTAGGTGATGCAAGTCTTGCATCACCTGCTGAAGGCAGTGCTGTGCTGCGGAAACGCGTTGTGGCTTGTAAGAGGTTAATAAAACCTTTTTACAAATATTTCCATCTCCCTGACTCTTCCTGATCCTAGCGCTCCACAGACCGTTAAATTGCTGTCTCCATTATCCATACCTTCGGGTAATACCGGCAGGAGCAGCTCTGGGCAGGGGGAGAATCTTCAAACATCGTTCCTAAAGCACAGGACCTGCTGGAAGAAGCTTGCATTCACCACTGAAGGACCTGTGATGATGTATTTCTGGTCTGGTCACATGACCGCAGCATAGATCTCCAGGCTCTGTGGATACTGCAAGCTGTCCCTGCAAACACCTCCAAAGAGGAGTCATGACACTGAGGCAATACACCGCAGTTGTGCAGGGCGTGCACTACCACCTATGGTGAGTGGCCACATGGCCCCTTCCAATAAATTTCCCTTGTTTAAACTTCCTTCACATGCGCTCCAACCCCCCTTTCTTGTCTTAAGTAAAAGGTAAAGGAAACTACAAATCCTGCATCCTCTGGACATTTTCGTGCCTCAGTCCTGCACCCTAATGTTTATTATAACTTCAAATAGACTACACCAGATGCCCTGGGGCCCTACTCTACCTGTGGGGAGCAGGATCATTCCAGCTGCATCTCCATCCACCCCAGTAGGTCCCACAGCAGTGCTGGTCACCCTGACCAGAATAACCACAGGTGGCACCGGGAACTTATCCCCTGTATATAATTCCCCTTTTCTGCACGCCCAGGGTCACGGAGCTGGATCACTGCCACCGTGTCCTCCCAAGCTACCACCGGCCCGGTCTCCAAGTACCCCATGGCCGTGGTGGGCGTCACATAATGCAAGATTTTCTGGGATTGCACTACTACGAATGTCCGTGTGACCCCAGCCTTAGTAGAACTAAAAAACTCAGCATACTGTATGTTCAGCTATGTAAGCTATCAGTGATTTGTACTGGAGTGTATACTTCTATTGTTATATTTATAAAGATAGCAGGGCATTTTATACAAGCACACAGTTTCTGAAAGTGAATTCAAGGACTTTTCTTTGTTCTTTTTTGTACCCTCTCTCTGGTACTTTGCTTCTTAATCTGTTCTTTTACAAACATAGTAAAGTAAATACCTTGTTGTTCAAAATCCCTTGTATAAAACATGTCCTAAATCTCATATCTGAGTACATTGATGCATTGTAGAGAAATTGCCATTAAAATCAGCGAGGGCAAGCTGATAAAAAAAATCGGGTTGCACTCGTACCAATGTTAAATAATAGTACAGTGTCCATCAGCAAGTTTTTCCTCAGCTGGAATCAGAATGAGGAAAAAAATTGCAGCATGCTGCGTATGGCCGCATAAAAACAACGGGACTCACCAATGCAAATCAATGAGTGTGAGTAAAATATGGATGTCACACGGACATTCGTATGACATAATAACTATGTATCTTTAAACTAGTTGTCATATTTTAATAAAGCAATCTTATATGAAGAGATAGATTATAGAGATGGATAGAAAGACAGAGGTCCAACAGCAATATAAAATCCAACCCCCCTACATATTCTAAGCTTGTTTTGTCAGGTCTAAGATAGTAGATAGATACTGTCAGCTGTCAGTGTTACCTTGACTGGTTATCAAAGATAGAGGGGACCCCACACTGTTTATTTTAATTACTTAGTTAAAAATTAAATAAAAATGTGGGGTACTCCCTATTTTTGATAACCAGCCAAGGTAAAGCTGACAACTGGGGGCAGGTTTTCTCAGGCTAGAAAGGTCCATGGTTATTTGGCCTTTCCCAGCATGAAAATAGTAGCCCGCAGCTGCCCCAGAAGTGGTGTTTCCAATAGATGCACCAATTCTGGTGCTTTTGTCCGGCCCAGGCCCTGGGGGTACTCGGATCTCTCAGGCGTGGTCTGGAGGGGAAGTCACGGGTAGCGGTGCCTGAGGCCGTGGGCCTGGGGGAAGTGATGAAAAATGGGTAAAAGAAAAATAATAAAAATATGTCGAGTCGTGACGCCACCTGTAGGTTCCGGTGATGGCACCGGCAGTGCTTGGGCCTCCGGGGTGATGGGCGGCAGCAAGATGGAGTGGCTTCCTACAAGAGAAGCGGGGTCTCCAGGGCTGTGAGTTATAATGGTGGAATAGGGTAGCACAGTCGTTTCTGTGCAAGGTTGGAGTAGGGGAGCGCAGTCAGTGTGGTGCAGATGGAAGGAGGGACACGCACACATAAAAGTCTTTTGGTACCTTTACTATTGTTCGGTTACAGGTACACTCGTCCGGAATGAGGGAAACACTTTTGGATCTCCACAGCGAGTAGGGTTGTAGGCCTCCTTGTTTCAGCTTCTCCGTTTGAAGTCTGGCAGGCTTGGAACCTGACCGGACCGTTACTTCTCTCTGTCTCTCTCTCCACACCCGGGTTGCTGCACTGAGGACTCTCATGTGTGATCCCGTTTTGCTCTCACGGTCCCTGACTCTCAACTGTTGTTGCTGCGGGGATCCATGAAGCTAAGCTTCCTTGTGGTGCTGGATTCTCTGCTGGGCCTATCCTTTCTGTCCCTGCAGGCTCGGCCCCAGTGACCGGAACTCTGACGGGGAGAATAGGTATGACCCCTCTGCCCCCTTTTGTAACACGACTCTTTCCTTTGCCTTCGGCCCCTACTCTGCGGGTCTACCACTGTCTCAGGTGTTTACTGGTATGGGCTTAGCACGGCTCCAGTACCAGCTCAGCTCACTAGCTCTTCACAGTTCTGTACTGACTGCACACTATGCTGATTTCCCTCCAGAACCTGTATTTATAGGGGGAACTGGCTTAAAGCGAACCTGTCACCCCCTCCAGAAATCTAAAAATACCATAGCCACCTTCTGCAGCACTAAGGTTGCATTCTGACAAGGTGTCTATAGCATTTATGCTCCCTTGATTCACTGAAATAAAGACTTACAGTTAGGGCCAGAAATATTTGGACAGTGACACAAGTTTTGTTATTTTAGCTGTTTACAAAAACATGTTCAGAAATACAATTATATATATAATATGGGCTGAAAGTGCACACTCCCAGCTGCAATATGAGAGTTTCCACATCCAAATCGGAGAAAGGGTTTAGGAATTATAGCTGTGTAATGCATAGCCTCCTCTTTTTCAAGGGACCAAAAGTAATTGGACAATGGACTCTAAGGGCTGCAATTAACTCTGAAGGCGTCTCCCTCGTTAACCTGTAATCAATGAGTAGTTAAAAGGTCAGGGGTGGATTCCAGGTGTGTGGTTTTGCATTTGGAAGCTGTTGCTGTGACCAGACAACATGCGGTCAAAGGAACTCTCAATTGAGGTGAAGCAGAACATCCTGAGGCTGAAAAAAAAGAAAAAATCCATCAGAGAGATAGCAGACATGCTTGGAGTAGCAAAATCAACAGTTGGGTACATTCTGAGAAAAAAGGAATTGACTGGTGAGCTTGGGAACTCTAAAAGGCCTGGGCGTCCACGGATGACAACAGTGGTGGATGATCGCCGCATACTTTATTTGGTGAAGAAGAACCCGTTCACAACATCAACTGAAGTCCAGAACACTCTCAGTGAAGTAGGTGTATCTGTCTCTAAGTCAACAGTAAAGAGAAGACTCCATGACAGTAAATACAAAGGGTTCACATCTAGATGCAAACCATTCATCAATTCCAAAAATAGACAGGCCATAGTTAAATTTGCTGAAAAACACCTCAAGAAGCCAGCTCAGTTCTGGAAAAGTATTCTATGGACAGATGAGACAAAGATCAACCTGTACCAGAATGATGGGAAGAAAAAAGTTTGGAGAAGAAAGGGAACGGCACATGATCCAAGGCACACCACATCCTCTGTAAAACATGGTGGAGGCAACGTGATGGCATGGGCATGCATGGCTTTCAATGGCACTGGGTCACTTGTGTTTATTGATGACATAACAGCAGATAAGAGTAGCCGGATGAATTCTGAAGTGTACCGGGATATACTTTCAGCCCAGATTCAGCCAAATGCTGCAAAGTTGATTGGACGGCGCTTCATAGTACAGATGGACAATGACCCCAAGCATACAGACAAAGCTACCCAGGAGTGCATGAGTGCAAAAAAGTGGAACATTCTGCAATGACCAAGTCAATCACCAGATCTTAACCCAATTGAGCATGCATTTCACTTGCTCAAATCCAGACTTAAGACGGAAAGACCCACAAACAAGCAAGACCTGAAGGCTGCGACTGTAAAGGCCTGGCAAAGCATTAAGAAGGAGGAAACCCAGCGTTTGGTGATGTCCATGGGTTCCAGACTTAAGGCAGTGATTGCCTCCAAAGGATTCGCAACAAAATGTTGACAATAAAAATATTTTGTTTGGGTTATGTTTATTTGTCCAATTACTTTTGACCTCCTAAAATGTGGAGTGTTTGTAAAGAAATGTGTACAATTCCTTTATTTTCTATCTATTTTTGTTCAACCCTTCAAATTAAACGTTACAATCTGCACTTGAATTCTGTAGTAGAGGTTTTATTTCAAATCCAATGTGGTGGCATGCAGAGCCCAACTCGCGAAAATTGTGTCACTGTCCAAATATTTCTGGCCCTAACTGTATATAAAATCTGTTTCAAACCTGACCCAAGACCGGGAGGCGGGTTTTCAAGTGTCTATCTCTCTCCTCTGTGGTGTCAGTCATCCCTCTCTGCTCTCTGTGCACCTCCTCCAGGGCCACCTCCCTGCATTACAGAGCTTTGTCAGTTCTGCTACAACATAGAGCTGCTGTTATAGGAGACCCCACAGTAGTAAATCTTGCAGGAGGATCCTGAGCAGACAAAGCACTGCCTGCTACATAGTAGCCTTGAGCTGAGCTGTCAGCAGTGCAGCAGAGTTGAGTTTGTGCTTTAGATCAGGGGCTGAGGACGGAGCAATGCTGCTGGGTACAAGAAACTGAAAGTGAAAACTGCTCAGCTCAAGGGCTGCTACGTAGCAGGCAGTGCTTTGTCTGCTCAGGATCCTCCTGCTAGATTTACTACTGTGGGGTCTCCTATAACAGCAGCTCTATGTTGTAGCAGAGCTGACAAAGTTCTGTAGTGCAGGGAGGTGGCCCTGGAGGAGGTGCACAGAGAGCAGAGAGGGATGACTGACACCACAGAGGAGGGAGACAGACACTTGAAAACCTGCCTCCCGGTCTTCGTTCAGGTTTGAAACAGATCTTATAAAAGTCTTTATTTCAGTGAATCAAGGGAGCATAAATGCTATAGACACCTTGTCAGAATGCAACCTTAGTGCTGCAGAAGGTGGCTATGGTATTTTTAGATATCTGGAGGGGGTGACAGGTTTGCTTTAAGGCAACCAGTGGAGCTCCCCCTACAGGCCTGGAGTGGAAGGTGTTGTGTGTAAGTGGGTTACTCGCTGTAAGAAATCCTTCAGTGTCCCAAGGAAGTCTGTGGTGACCTAGCACAGGGTGCCACACTTTCCCTCGGCTTCTTCCAATTGCCTTGCTTTAATTTCAATTAGGGTAATGGTAGTTGGGGTTGATGTCAGCTGTATATCATCTGGTATCAAGCCCTGTTTTTAGTAATGCAGAGGCATCTATCTAACCCAGCCAGTAAAAATATATTCCCGTATTTTTCGCTTTATAAGACGCACTGGATTATAAGACGTACCCCCACATTTGATGAAGGAAAAGAAGAAAAAAATCATTTTTAATGTTAAATGGGGTTTGCCTTATAATGCCAGTGTCCGTCTTACAATCAGTATATATGTCCTCCAACCTGGTATATATATCCCCCATGATGGTACACACAGCCTTCATGCTGGCACTTCCCCTCCCCCTATACTGGCACACTGTGTCCATAAGGCTGGCACACTGTCCCCATAAGGCTGGCACACTGTCCCCATAAGGCTGGCACACTGTCCCCATAATGCTGACACACTGTCTCCATAAGGCTGGCACACAGTCCTCATAAGGCTGGCACACTGTGCCCATAAGGCTCGCACACTGCCCCATAAGGCTGGCACACTGTCCCCATAAGGCTGGCACAATGTCCCTATAAGGCTGGCACACTTTCTCCATAATGCTGGCACACTGTCACCATAATGCTGGCACATTGCCCCCATAAGGCTGGCAGACTGTGCCCATAAGGCTAGCACACTGTCCACATAAGGCTGGCACACAGTCCCCATAATGCTGGCACACTGTCCCCATAAGGCTGGCACACTGTCTCTATAAGGCTGGCACACTGTCCCCATAAGGCTTGCACACTGTGCCCATAAGGCTGGCACACTGCCCCATAAGGCTGGCACACTGTCCCCATAAGGCTGGCACACTGTCCCCATAAGGCTCTCACACTGCCCCATAAGGCTGGCACACTGTCCCCATAAGGCTGGCACACTATCCCTATAAGGCTGGCACACTGTGCCCATAAGGCTGGCACACTGTGCCCATAGGGCTGGCACACTATGCCCATAAGGCTGGCACACTGTCCCCATAAGGCTGGCACACTGTCCCCCATGCTGGCGCACAATTAAAATAATAAACAATCATACTCACCCCTCTCCTCACTCCCTCGCCGTCCATGCCATCCCCGCTCTCTGTGCTGTGTCGGCATCCGGGTCCTGTGAGCAGCGCGCAGGTGATAACGTCAAACTGCAGCGACGCTCACAGGACCCGGATGCTGGCAAAGACAGCGGGGATGGCGCGGGAGCGTGGAGAGGGGTGTGTATAATCATGCTCCCAGGGATAGTCAGTGCTTTCCACATTTCATTGCGTGGAAAGCATTGACTATCCACACAGGACCGTAGCCGCTAAACTGCGGTCCCGCTCCTGTAATATGGGCTGCTCCCGCTGGCGATTGACAGCGGGAAGCAGTGCATATTACAGGAGATAATGAGCGGTCCCATGTGTCCACGGGGCCGCTGCTGCAGCCTCCTGACAGCCCCCGGACACCACTCCACAGCCCCAACCTCTCCCACCGCACAACAGTATTGTTTCACATTATAAGACGCACCCCCCACTTTCCCCCAAAATTTGGGGGAACAAAAGTGCACCTTATAATGCAAAAAATATGGTATATACACACAAAAATATTTTATTTGAAAAACACTCCAACACTTTACCTGGTCACTAATTTATTTAAAAAAGCAAAAAAGCCATAAGACCAAATTAATCGACAGACTCATAGTCCACAAATGCCAACCTTAAGGAAAGAGAAGATTACTGGTTAGGAGCACTGGGGAGCACAAATAGGGTAATTACTTATGGGCTAACATGTTTATTTGCCACAATGCATTTGCACAACAGATTGTTGTCTGCCTCAGGTGGATTTTCATTAAATGATAAAAATGGACACATTAAATAGTATCACAAGCCAATCATAGAATAACAATTAATGATGTCACTCTATTAACTCCGTCCATACCATATACTCCAAGGTATTAAAGCGTTTAATGGAAATCATTAATAAGGTTAAAAACATATAGCGTATAAAACATACAATATTCACAAATATCATGTAACATTAAACAATTAAAACTAAAACTAACACAGAATCATAAATATATATAAAAAAATATTCCTTCTTTTTTTCTCTTTTTTCTTCTTCCTTCTTCTTCTCCCTTCCATGTGTGTGTCAAACCAATATAATAATATACATGCACTTTCCAAGAAAGGAACCAAGAATTTGACTTGCATCCATGTTCAAAAAATGCACATGCATTAACCATCAATAAATGACTGCGAATCATCCAATCGGAGCAATCCAGGAGAGGGCAAGGAAGCCAGCAGTGTGTCAGAGCTGTGTCAGAGAGGAGCTGATGCCCGGAGATCCCCTTAGCAATTTGCTGCATTTTACAGGTGAAAGGCAACCCCTCATTCACCTTATAACTTACTCCCATTAGACCACCAGGTTCTCCTTGTGGCAACGTGTCGAGCCCCAGGCCCAGGGGGAGCTCGGGTATCAGGCTCAGAGGGGTTCACGGGGATGTCACGGGTGGCGGTGCCTGAGCCCATGGCCTGGGTGACACTTCAAAGAGGGGTTATATACAAGGGATAAGAGTTTGTTGGCTCGTGACGCCACCTGTAGTATCTAGTGAAAGATCACCAGCGCTGCCACAGTCCTCCGGAGGGTGATGGTATTGCGGCAAGCATAGGGAAAGATTCCTACAGGTGGAGCTGGTCTGGGCAGCATTGCTGTAAGCAAAGGGTTGAATTTTGGTAGCACAAAGACACGAAGGCAAAGTCACTCTCCCAGGTACTTTTCTGTAAACAGTCAGCAGCAGTATACAATGTCCACAGTTCAGCAAGTTGTTAAACAAACAAGTAGCTCTACGGGTGGCTGCAAGTGGATGCCAGGTGGTATGAAGGTACCCGTGGTATGCCTTAATTGACGAACCCGTGTCCTTTATTCCCCACCTAGGATTAGTCCAGACCCATTTAGTCCTTGAAGGTACTTTAGGGACACCCCTCTCTCGCAGTGAAAAAGCAGGTGGACTGCTCTGTGTGGCAGGGTGCTGCAGCCGGTGAACAGACCGCAGCAGCCGGTTGACGACATTAGAGCTGGACTCTGGCCATGTCCTCGGTTCCGGTGTTCCCGTGGTGGACTGGGGAAGCTCCCTGGAGTATGGTCGCTCCATGCTGGGGTTCCCCCTTTCTCTCTCAGGCCCAGGCTCACGCGTCAGGCACCCTCTCTCAGGATCCCCTAAGGATCCCCTTTCATCTTTCCTCAGGATCAGCCTGCAGCTGTCCTGTTAGACCTCCCGACTCGCTCCACACTACTCCTCCACTCCTACACTAACTCCGTCTCCATTCTACTCCCCCTAGAGGTGACTATATCTCCCTCCCAGGAGTAACCTCCCACCACTATTCTAGTGTGGGAGTGCAGGAATGGGTCCCACCCACCAGCCCAGCATCCACTTTCAGTTGGGGAAAATTACACTGCTTTTATGAGTGTAATACCCGGTGTGATGCCTGACCATTGGCGGCTCCACAAGCGCTTTTATCTTTTGTGTGTTACAAGTGCCAACCTGAAAGACAAAAAAAGAGAGGATTATTAAAGAAATAAAAACACGAGACAGGCCCTCATTCTCCAATGTATTCCCTGACAAACCCTCAAGCACGTCTGAAGTAATCCACATGGAGGACCCACAATGTTTCCCAACTCAGTCACTCAGCCTATGGAACTTGGTTCAGAGAACGAAGCCCCATAGGCTGGAACTGCAACCGCTGCCGAGTCTCATGCTACCTTCTGCGAGAGTCGGCAGTATGAAGTCAATAAGGTTCTTGACAGGTCTCCCTTAATTTTTTTTTTTTTATTATTTATTGACAATGTTTTTTTTTTTTTTTTACATATGGCAATCTGTATTGAAATATAAAAAAATAGAACTCTTGCAATATTCATCCTAACTTCCTGTTGTTTCAGGAAACAACACCTTTACATGCCAGCCATGTTAAAACTCAGAACCTATAATTTGCAATGAAGCATCTAATGAACAAAGGCCATTGAAAAGGCAAGGGGAGCAGGGTCTGTTAAGATATTACCAGATGTGTTTGCTGTAGTCTGTGTTATGACTGTATGTAGAGGTATTAACAGGACTGAAAGTATGAGTCTAAAAACGCATCAGTGACCAGTGTAAAATTTGGAAGATAAAAAAATAATTATTCATTTTTATTTTTTTAAATAGAGATTGTAGCATGAAAAAAACATTACCAATTTTTCAAGAAAAAAAGACACGTAACGTAACATAAAAATCTGATATAAACAACATGTATTTTTCTGAGTATAGGTTCCCTTTGAAGAATCAATTTAGTAAATAACAACTGTCCCAATGTATCAGAAGGCAGAAGGCCATGCAAGTATTATACCATCCAACACTAGACATCAGTATAAGTGAATACATATTATTCCGAACAAAGCTCTTTTTCAATGCCATAGTTTATTAAGATCTAACATATGTCAAGCTGCAGTTATTACAATAATCTGTATTTTTTTCTCAGGGAAACTTTGGCAGTGTGGAGCTCTGCCGTTATGATCCTTTAGGTGACAATACAGGAGAGCTGGTTGCTGTAAAAAAACTTCAGCATAGTACAGCTGAACATATCCGTGATTTTCACAGGGAGAGTCTCATTCTGCGCGCTCTCCATAGTGACTACATTGTAAAATACAAAGGGATATGCTATAGTGCAGGTGAGTTTTAATACAGTACCTACTTATTGTTTGAATATTATCTCTGGTGTTCTAAAAAGCGTTGTGCAAGATGTTTCACATAAGATATCTGAATTTAAGCCTTAATACATCAAATATTTACCTTCAATTGATATAGCACGGGAACACTCACATCTGGGAACCCCCAACACCCCTGACATGACGTCGGTACACAATATTGCTTTGGCACCTTATTAATCTACTTACATAATTACACTGTCCCATCTGTCATTGACTTCTGATCTCCTCCTATCATGCGACATGGAAATCCAGTGAGTTAGCCATATTTCCACACCCAAATGATGGGTGTGGAAATATGGCACCGCTAGCGGTATTGGCTCCTAGCACAACAGTGCTAGCGGTGCCACCAACAACCGGAGCCGACGCAAATCCGCAACTAACGCCAACTCACTGAAAGCGCAGCCCGCCGCTCATGCCTTTGCCACCTCCGCCACCAATTAGCTGAATGAGCTAACAGGATCTGTGATGATGTCAAAGTCATGTGAGATCAGTCATGATCACATGACCGTGACATCGCTTCAGGTCATGCAATCATGGGAGTGCAGAGGGCCAGGGGAGCAGGAGGGCAGAGAGAGTGCATGGGGGGGGCAGAGAGTGCGCAGGGGGCAGAGAGAGTGCAGGGGAGACAGAGAGAGCACACAGCAGGGAGGAGGAGGACTATAGAGAGAACGCACAAAGGGCTAGACAGAGAATGCACAGGAAAAGGAGGGAGGAAGGGAGAGAAGGTGACTCACCGTTGCCGGGTTCTCAGGTCTCAGGCGCTGCTTCACTGTCACGGTTCCCTGCCTGAGGCTGTGGGGCCCGGTGGTCAAATGGATGGGTTAGGGAAATGTGGAATAAAGTCTTATTTGTCTCGTGACGCCAGCTGTGGGTGTCCGGTGATGGCACCGACGCTGCTTGGGCCTCCGAGGGATGTGCGGCAGCTAGATGGGATGCTCCCCACAGGATGAGCAGTAGTCCCCGGGGGCCAGGAGCTGCACCGAGTGGAATACGGTAGCTCAGCTAGTTTGATGAATACATGAGTTAATAACAGTTCTGAAAGGAAAGGCACTGACACGATGCTCCTCTGTAACGGGTCTTTACTGGAGTTGTACACGGTACACGGTAACACAGTTCTTGGGTAACGGACCGGGTGGTCCCAGTGGTGAACAGTCGCTGTCCAAAGCTCGACAGTGTTCCTCTGTTACTAACTGTCCTTTTTTCCATTGCCGTGCTGCCTTGTTGCACCAGGTCAGGGTGCTGGGGTTTCTCTATTGGATTGCCTGTTCCATGTTCTTCAACCAGCTACAAAGGGTCCTAAACTCTGTGGCGGGCATCCCCCTGGTAAGACTGCAGAAGTTGTGGCTTTAGTGAGGGGCTCCTATGAAGCTATTCCGTTACTCCAGTTTGTAGTACAGCGATGGACGACTGTCTACCTCGGAACCGGTATCCGGTAGGACTGGTCATGGATGTCTTTGGACCCATTGCTTTGCTGTTTGCCCGCTTTCTCATCTGGGTCACCGCCTCTGTCTGGACTCCTGTCCTTGCCCTTGTCTCTCCCACGTTCTAACTTTCTTTTCCTATTCTTCCCCCACACTACACCTTACACTCCTCCCACCAGGACCTGGTTGGCCCTCTGCCTCTGGCTGGTGCATGTGGTACATGGAGCTTTGGATTTAACTTGTTCACCACTGAGACGGACGATATTGCATCTTCATGCAGGGATGCAATACCTTCCTGTGACGCACTCATTGCGGGGCGCCACAAAGGCACAGGAGGGAAGAGGGGGGGCAGAGAGAATGAATGGGGGTGAGCACACAGAAGGGGGACAGAGGAAGTTCACAGCTGGGAGGGAAGGGCAGAAAGAGCACACATCGGAGTGAGGACAGAGAGTGCACAATGTGGCACCCCAGGGGTTAATGTGCCACAGTAACATCACACAGGTTCCCTCCCCACAACACACTGACACTAGCACCTCTGGGCCAGGAGGGGGAGCTAGACCAGCTCCCTGATATACTCCGGGTCTAGAGGAAGGAGTTAGTTTAGTAGAGAGAGAAGTCCAGTACGAGGTAGTACTGAGGAGAGTCCAGTTCCTGGGAGAACCGAGAGAGACTGTAGAGTAAAGGAGCTGCGTCAGGCTTCTCTACAGTCTGCTCATCAATTCCAGGCCTAGCCAGGGTCTGAGGGAAGGAGAATTGAAGACAAAGGAACACATCTGGGAGACTGAGTGCCACTACCACTCGCCCCAGAGGAGCGCACAGAACGGACACCAGATCCGAGACTGTGACTGACACACACAGCACAGTAAATCCTGGAATAGTGGAGTTTCTAGATCGACACTGTACCAGAGCAAAGCAACACGGCGGGGTCAGCAGCACATGGAAGACGCAAGTTGCCTAGCCAAGGGGTACCTGTGAGGAGAGAGACAGTGCCAGCAGCTCAGCTAGAAGCAGCAGCAGGGCCACACACACACAGCGCAGCAGGAGGAAGCTGAGGACCCGGACAGGGTGGGAGCAACCCAGCCCCAGTGCAGACTCCGTGGACAATCTGCTACAACATCTGCAGTAAAGCTTTGGAAAACTTCAGAAAACGTGAGTGTGTGTTCCTTCAACTCGTCTCCACTATCAATCCCTTATTATCACCTCCACCATAGACTCTAATTACCACTGCCCCGGGGAACCAGCCTCTACCTACGGAGAGCAGTCCCATCTAAGCTGCCTAACATCATCCCCGGAGGTTCTGCAGCAGCGGTGGTCCCATTACTGACCACACACGGTGGGTGGCGTCACAACAAAAAATCATCCCTTGTAAATACCCCCTTTTACTTGCGGAACCCGGGACACGGTCCGGACCAGGCCCTCCGTGACATCCACAGCAGCAACCCGGTCCGGTACCGAGTACCCCGTCCCAGTGGGCTCCACACACAACAGGGAGGAGGGGGGCCAGAGAGAGAACATACAGGATGGAGGTGGGTCCAGAGAGAGAATGCACATGAGAGGGAGGAGGGGGAGCAGAGAGAAGAAAGCTAGAGACCTGACAAAAAAAGCTATCATCAATCCCTTTATTACCCAATCTGCCACAGCTACACAGCGGCTGGAAGAGTGGGGTAACCACCAGTTTTGGCATCTCTCATGGAGGCACCAATTCTGGGGCTGCTGCTGGCTATGATTTTCAGTGTGGGGGACCCAGAACGCGTAGGCCTCACCACGCTGAGAAAAAATAACAGAAACAGGTTTCTAAGTAAAAATTCATGTATTTACTTTTTTGGGGAGAGAGCACGGGGGGGATACACACAGGGAAGAGACTGCACAGCGGGGAGAGATGGTCTCTGCCCCCAGTGCCACATAGCCCCTGCTCCCATCGTGATGTCACCGCACTGCCAGTGTGACAGCATCAGGCCCACATCTAGTATATTTATATTCTTCACTCTAATTAAGTTTTGTATACCATCTGCTCTAATTTTCAAATATATTGATTTATCTGACCCTAGTACTGGCACTTTATACGTTTATATGCACGTTACCTTTTGATGTACCTTATGCCATTTTGACTTCATAATATTAATTTCTTTTTACACATACTATTCTGTGACTGATCAATTAAGATGATAATTTATAGCTATTCCTTCTGGTTTGCTTCTACTAGGGTACATATTAGTTGTGTGTATATACAGTGCATATATATACACTGTATATACATATATATAACTACCTTTTCACACCTGTGGGGTGGTTTGTTTGTCCTTTCTCATTCTCGGGTCCCCTACCAGAGACCTGGGAGTTTGAGGTTTCTGCGCAGGATCTTAGTTGTTCCCGGTGCTGCAGTTTTCTGGACAGAGAGTTCAGATGTTCTTGATCTGTTGTAGCCAGTTTTCCAACTTAGGGGTCACTGCTCCAAGTGCTCCTATCACCACTGGAATCACTGTTTCCTTCACCTTCCACATCGTCTCCAGTTGTTCTTTCCATATTCCTTCTTTCTGATATTACTGTAATTTGCCACTGCCACATCTATAATAATAATATAATATTTATTCATTAATATAGCACTATTAATTCCCTAGCACTTTACATACATGAGTAATGCTGTCTCTCTTGGAGCTCACAATCTAAACATCCTATCAGTATGTCTTTACAATGTGGGAGGAAACCGAAGTGCCCAGAGACAACCCATGCAAACACAGGGAGAACATACAAACTCCTTGCAGATGTTGTCCTTAGTGGGAATTAAACCCAGGACCTCAAGACCCCAGTGCTGCAAAGGCTACAGTGCTAACCACTTGAGCCACCATGCTGCAGTCTTCTCATCCTTGTCTACTATGATGAAATCCGATTGGTTGGCCAACACTTGCTTATCCGTCTGGATCTTGAAGTTCCACATGATTTTATCCCTTATATATTATATATGACAGAAAAAAAGGCAACACTCCAAAATAAAGATACAAGACGTGGACCATTAATCCATGGTGTAGAGGCAACGTTTCGGCTGTATCTTCTGCCTCTTTCAAGCAGCATACAAGTGTGTAAGTGAAGAATATTTAAATGCATTTACATAATTGAGCAATAAACATAATTTTAGTGAAATATTAAAGTGTACAATCAATATTTATTTATCATAAAGTGCATAGTGCCATTTCAAATAAAATGAATATTCACAGTTTAGAGATGAAAAATGTATAGAGATTAAAAATTGTTTCATACATAGTGTACAGTTTGCCAATACCATTACATGCCAAGTTTAGTGATTAAAAATATACAGATGTTTTATATTTAATAATTTGAACACTCACCCATTCAGAATTATACCAGCTACATGTATCATTGGTAACGCGACCAGGGGTTTAAGGTCAAATATTCGCCCTAATTTGATAGCTCGAGATCTGTTTTTTTTGTAACAGATTTTGAATGATCACTAATAAATATGGATTAGACATTATTCTGTTGAATATAGAATTCTTGTAGCATGAGATGTGGAAAGTTCAGAGAGAATTACCAGATGTAGAAACAAAAATCCAGACCTTAATGAAGGATGAAGATTGTTCTCCATTTATGTAAGTATTACCTACTAAATTAGAAAAATTGTGTCTGGAGCTAGAGAAGACCAAGAGACACAAGTGGTCTAGAGATATGAAGGATTACCAGAAGGGTAACATTTATAACTGGCAACGAGAGGGTGCAGGAGGCACGAAAAAAAGAGGTTATGTTTGTTCTAATAATTATTTTAGTCATAACAATGTTCCTTTGTTGACTGTGGATGACTCCCATAGACGTGGGTCTACTCAGCATGGGACCAAGTGCAAGAAAAGAAGGGGAGGAAGATGCCATCACAGACAACAAAAAAGGGAGAAATGGAAAGGGCAAACAACCAACACAGAAACAATCAACAACGAAAAAGTAGAGCTTGTTGTGAATATTTCTAGAAAGGTACTGTCTGATTCCCATTAAGGGTTTGTCATTTAGTCCAAACAGTCATGTAGATTGGTTTCAGTTGACTCTAGATCTTCAATATTTTTTTTAGATCATTAAAATTATAAGAGTAGTTTAGCAATAAAGACATGACGGCTAAAGGACAAACCAGTGAGTTCAGTGGTGGTAGTTTGATGTTGAAAAACAAAAGTAATTTTGTACCTCTGACATGCTCCTCAGTTATTGATGACTATGTACCTGCTGTGAATGTTGATGTTAACTCGTTAATGATGAGTCCTGACAAAAAATTTAGAAGTCCAAATATGACTTGTGGGGTGATGGAGGCTCTCAAAGACCTTGTCCATGATGACATCAATAACACTGGGGAACAATTTGAAAAAAAATTTCTGTTGAGTTAGGTTTTTGAGCTGATTTATACTAAAATTGGCATGCTGATTCCAAAAATGTAGTCAGTTTTTTTTTAGCACGTCAAGTTTTTCCTCCACAACTTACCTGCCAGAGAAGCACAATTGCACTGATATCTGTAAGAAGACTTGTTATCTGATTACAATATTATATATATATATATATATATATATATCATATCCTTTGTAAAAAAAAACATGATAGTGTTAAAAAACATATTTGTCATGCATATTTCTTATATATTTAATTTTTTGTTCATATTTGTACTATTTAAAAAAAAAAAAAACACTTTTTAGGTACAGTAGTTTACATATTTTTGAGAAGACAAAAATCCTATAGTTCAAAAACTTGACATGATAGAGAAAAACTGAGATCATTTCTGGATTCACCATCCAAAAATTACTTAAGAAAAGTTGTCTGACCTAACTCCTAAAAAATTGTGTTCCCCAGTGTTATCATAAAGAGTGCTCATAAGGGTGGTGCGGTTGTCGTCATGAACAAGATCAACTACATTAAAGAGATTAAGAGACATTTGGATGACTGGAGTGTTCACAAGAGACTTTTGTATAACCCAAGATTTGATACATCTACAGAGATTAGAATAGTATTACAGTAGATTCTGCTTTGGAAAAACATCATAGATCAGGATCAGTTTGATTTTCTATATATTAAATTTCCTACACCACCAGTATGGTAGGCATTGCCCAAAATACATAAGTCTCTTGTGGATTCTCCTGGTAGTCCAAGTGTCTCAGGTTCCTAAACAAGATCCTGAATCCTCTGGCTAAACAGGTTCTTATATTAGGGATACAACATATTTCCTAAATAAAATTCAGGGAATTAAATTTACAGGTAACATAATACTAGCGTTATATGATGTAGTTTCCCTATACACGTCAATTGATTTTAATTCAAGTTAAAAAATGTAACAGAATCCCCATTGTTACCACCTACTGCAATGAGAGCACAAAATAGCTGAAATAGTGAGGAATCATTGGGAAATGTTGAACAAATGTCTTCCACAGAAGAGTTTAAATATCCACTACTTTTTTCATATTGGAGATGCCGAAATTTAGGCACTATTGTACCAAGATTTAAAGATCTTTTGCCTCTTATATTGCATTTTACCAACCCAATATAATTATGGTACTAGACTGCACACACAAGATATAGATGAATATAGGAATGACGTCTATACAGCCCATCGTCAATCATTTCACAATTGGCAACCTAAAACTATATATACGGTAACCAAATTCAACAATATGACATACTGGTTGGTTGCATACGAACATACATTTTATTGTGTGACAAAGTACTGACCAATCAGCATTATCTAATATACTAGATGGTGGCCCAATTCTGACGCATCGGGTATTCTAGAATACCTTGTAAACAGTAGTGAACTGCGTCATACTATGACTGACAGGCTTGTAGACAGGAGTGAACTGCATCACACTGGCTGACAGCCTTGTAGACAGGATTGACTGCGTCACACTGACTGACAGCCTTGTAGACAGGAATGAAGTGCGTCACACTGACTGACAGCCTTGTAGCCAGGATTGACTGCGTCACACTGACTGACAGCCTTGTAAATATGAGTAAAGGACGTCACACTGATTGACAGCCTTATAGACAGAAATGAAGGACGTCGCACTGACTGACAGACCTTATAGACAGGACTAAATTGTGTCACAATGACTGACAGCCTTGTAGACAGGAATGAAGGACGGCGCACTAACTGACAGACCTTATAGACAGGACTAAATTGCGTCACAATGACTGACAGACCTGATAGAAGTAAACTCTGTCACACTGACTGACAGACAGCAGTAAACTGTGTCACACTGACTGACAGACCAAAGAGAAGTAAACTGCGTCACACTGACTGACAGACAGAAATTCGCGACATTCAAACCGGTGACCAGTCAGAGAAGTAGCGCAGCTTGGCGCGGTTTGAATGCCGTTTCTCTGATTGGTCGCTGCGTTCACTGCCGACCAATCAGAATAGCAGCGCTCGCCATGCCGCCATATTTGAAATACAATGTGCGCCATGGCGAGTGCAGCTATTCTGATTGGTCGTCGCTGAACGCGGCGACCAATGAGAGAAGCGGCGTGCAGTTTGAATGCCGCTCCTCTGAACGCGGCGGCCAATCAGAGGAGCGGCATTCAAACCACGTGCCAAGCCGCGCTACTTCTCTGATTGGTCGCTGTGGCGACCAATCATAAGAGTACTGCTGCTTGGCGAGCAGTTTGAATGCCACGAAGGGCACCACCGCTGCGAGCAGCCGGGAGATGACCGGCTGACACCCCTGCTGCACTGCACAGAGGTCTGCTGCACAGAGGTCAGCGGCTCGCCAGCAGGGAGATGACCGGCTGCTGAGCCGCGGACCTCTGTGCCACAGGTAGCTGCGGCTGAGCTCCGGTCAGCGGCTCGCCAGCCGGGAGATGACCGGCTGATGCCGATCATCTCCCTGCTGCCTCGCGCGCGCTGGGGCCACCGTCAGCTGGACCTGTGTATCCCTGCGACTGTGGAGCTAATGCGACGCTGTCACCAGGCTACAAATTGGCGCGAAATTCAAACTTTGAATTTGTGCGCCTATTTTCACAGTCTGTGCTCATTGGTGCCCGCCTCTGGCGGGCACCAAGGAGTTGCCTCTGTCTAGCGCGATTTCTGTGACCGACAGATGCCTTAGACAATTATATAGTAGATAAAGCTGAATGTGTGTATGTATGTCCGGGATTGGAGTCTACACCGTAACTACAGCGTCTACACCGCAACTACAGCCACAAAATTTTGCACAGTCACATGTATGGATCTCGAGAGCATCACAGGCTATGCTGTGAGGCGAAATTTTAACCCCGCACATTCCAATTCACCAAACAATTTTGGCCCTATCTACATAATGGAGAGAAAGCGACAGTTGCCAGTTGACAGTTGTGAATGAGAGGGGCTTAATGACAGCACCAAAGACTAACATCATATACCAGCATATAGTCACTAAGGTGGGACCCTGACATGGAATATTCACCACGCACGGGGACATGTATACACACCACATTTACACAAAGAGTAACAGCTAAGGTGGAGCCCCAACATTGGATACTCACCACGCAGCCGAACACAAACACACACACCACAAAGAGACACACACAACACAGAGACACACACCACACAGACACTCCCCCCACAGGGACACACACACATACACACCCTATAGGGACACATGCACTCATCGCACAGGGACACACACACCACAGGGACATACACACATACACACCCCAAAGGGACACAGAGACACACACACACACCCCACAGGAACACACAGACCCCATAGGGATGGACACACACCACAGAGACACCCCTCCCCCACAAGGACACACACCACAGGGACACCCCTCCCCCCAAAAGGACACACACCACAGGGACCCCCCCACAGTGACACACACACACACCCAGGGACACACACACCACACAGACAGACCCAGATGTGCACAAATCACCTCACACAACTCGCCTCATACCTCTGGTATCTTTCATTTCCAAAAATAAACATCTGATTAAAAACAGCCAATGTGCAACACATGTGCCATATAGGGAATTAAGGCAGATGTCAGTCATATGAGCTGTCTTTTATGTGTATGTGTGTGGTAATATATACTGCCCGGCCGGGGGGAGGGTTTACTGTTGGCTGGAGATTTATTAGGCTGCCTATAGCAACCAATCACAGCTCAGCTTCTATTTTGTTATAGCTAACATCAGTTGTTTATTAACCCGGGTGTAGCCGGGTAGTACAGCTAGTCTAATATATAAAGCTGAATGTGTGTATGTGTGTGTGTGTGTGTGTGTGTGTGTGTGTGTGTGTGTGTGTGTGTGTATGTCCGGGATTAGCATCTACACTGTCGCAACTACAGCCACAAAATTTTGCACAGTCACATGTCTGGACCCCGAGAGCGTCATAGGCTATGTTGTGAGGAGAAATTTTAACCCTGCGCATTCCATTTCAAAACAATTTTGCCCCTATCTACATAATGGGGAAAAAGTGACAGTTGACAGTTGTGAATGAGAGGGGCTTAATGACAGCTCCAAAGACTAACAGCATATACCAGCATATAGTCACTAAGGTGGGGCCCCAACATGGGATATTCACCACGCACGGGGACATGTATATACATCACATGCACACAAAGAGTAACAGCAAGTGTATAGTCGCTAAGGTGCAGCCCCAACATTGGATACTCACCACGCACCCGAACACACACACACCACAAAGAGACACACACAACACAGAGACATACACACACACTCCCCACGGGAACACACACACACCCTATAGTGACACATGCACTCACCCCACAGGGACACACACACCACAAAGAGACACACACACCACAAAGAGACACACACACACCACACAGACACCCCCCACAGGGACATACACACATACACACCCTATAGGGACACATGCACTCACCCCACAGGGACACACACACACCACAAAGAGACACACACAACCCAAAGACACACACACCACACAGACCCCCCACAGGGACACACACACATACACACTCTATAGGGACACATGCACTCACCCCACAGGGACGCACACACACACACACAAAAAGACACACACAACACAGAGACACACACAGACACCACACAGACACCCCCCCACAGGGACACACACACATACACACCCTATAGGGACACATGCATTCACCCCACAGGGACACACACACACCACAAAGAGACAGACACAACACAGAGACACACACACATCACACAGACCCCCCCACAGGGACACACACATACACACCCTCTAGGGACACATGCACTCACCCCACAGGGACACACACGCACACCCCCCAGGGACACACACACCACACAGACAGACACAGATGTGCACAAATCGCCTCACACAACTCGCCTCATACGTGTGCGAGCTTTAATTTCCAAAAATAAAAATCGGATTAAAAACAGCCAATGTGCAACACGTGCCATATAGGGAATTAAGGCAAATGTCAGTCACATGAGCTGTCTATTATGTGTATGTGTGAGGTAACATATACTGCCCGGCCAGGGGGAGGGTTTACTGTTGGCTGGAGATTTATCAGGCTGCCTATAGCAACCAATCACAGCTCAGCTTCTATTTTCCTACAGGTAATTAATATGACATATTCAAATTCTATTTTGTTATAGCTAACAGCAGTTATTTATTAACCTGGGCATAGCCGGGTAGTACAGCTAATATAAATATATTACTCTGGATTTAATGGTACTGTGTATAAGGGTACACTATTGGATAGCATTGTCTTTTGGATATTGCTGTCTGGTTTCAGGATCATACAGTAATTGGATGTAGCTCTTAACAGGGTTTATTCCAAGGTCCTAGACACTCCATATCTATAACCACATAGATCTGCCCCTTTGCAAATGGACTTACTCCTTGGAATCTCAGATAGATCAAATGGTCTAGACTTGTATTTTGTATAAATAGGTATTCTGCTAATTCTATATAATAAATATTAACATTGCTGAAATTAGGGTTTACCATGATTAGTGTTAATTAAAAAGTGCTGCCCTTAATGTATGTAATGTTAATGAGAATGCAGAGAATTTGGCGCGTACCTGTGTGCATTACCGATACATGTAGCTGGTATAATTCTGAATGGGTGAGTCATCAAATTATTAAATAACAAACACCTCTATATTTTAATTACTTAGCTATGTATGTAATTGTGGTGTTGGCAAACTGTACATTATGTATGAAATAATTTTTCATCACTATAGTGTGAATATTCATTTTACCGTATTTGAAATGGCACTATGTACTTTATACTTCACTGAAAATATGTTTATTGCTCAATCATGTAAATGCATTTAAGCATGCTTCACTTACACACATGTATGCTGCTTGAAAAAGACTGAAGATACAGCCAAAACGTTGCCGCTACACCATGGATTAAAGGTCCAATTTTTGTAATTTTATTTTGCCTTCTTTTTCTTTATATATATACCTTTTATCTTCAGTTCTTTGAGAGCTTTGCACCTCTTCTACTTTTTATACATAAACATGAGCCTTTCTTCGGCTTTACAGGAACATAACATACAGTATACAGTCCGTTTACCTCACACACGATACACCCGCATAGGTTTGGATGCATTTCTCCAGAAATGTTCCAGTGGAGCACTGTCAGACTCCACTCACTGACCTATTGTTGGCTGCTCAGGACAACGGCCTGACTGGGATCCCTGACCAGCAGGGGCGTAACTACAATAGGTGCAGGGGTTGCGATCGCACCCGGGCCCTGCAGCCTAGGGGGCCCCAAAAGTCCCTTTGGCCCATAGAAAAAGACTAATATTATTAAAGATTTGCAATAATTGGGGGCCCCGTTGGAGCTTTCACAATCGGGGCCCCTGGGTCTGAAGTTACGCCACTGCCGACCAGGGTCTGTCAAGGTCCACACTGACTCCTTCCAGTCCTCGGCTCCAGGAGCTACAGCCAGCTCCAGACCTGATGTCTTCCCATGTGCTCCAGCAACAGGTTTGCAGCCTCTAGGACCTGGGCTGACATCACATCCTGTGACCAGCGAGAAATCACATGATATCAGCCCTGACCACACCCCCTGGAGGAGGAGGGGTATGTGGATGGCCAGCCCCTCCCACACATTTGTCCATCCCTAAATCCAGCCCTAAACAATATACAGGTTTCTGGGACAGCAATACCCAGCAAAATGTCCTGGATTTACATTGCAGGAGACCTCTGTCTGTATGATACATACCTGTCTCTCATGATACAACTAGATGGTACATCACACCACTACTAATATATATTTATGTAATGTGAATGTTACTTTCATCAATGTCTACTCTCCTGTGTTCCTATGAACAAAGAATGTTTGCATTTTAATCTCGGTGTAATAAAAATAAAAATTCTAAAGTTTCCTATTATAGGTAGTGCACTTTTTGTACATTATATATTAAATCTTTTATGTCAAATTATTGATATATTTGCAGTTTTCAAAATATTTTGCCTACCTTCAACAAAGGTCAGAGCTGGGGCAAGACTGGGACGTGACAGGGCATTGCGATCCCTGCTTGTCATATTAACTACATGTGGCAACCCAGAGCCTGGTTGCCACAATGGCATTGCCTCCCAAGGGGAGTGATGCCATGCTTGGAAGCAAGCAGGGGTATCCATACCAGGTAAGCCCACAGCATGCAACACTTTTCCTGACTCCAGACCAGAAGGGGGAGCTCTGAAACCCGATTTCAGGGGAGCTCCCCAATAAATTCTGGCCTGGAAGCGGGGTTAGGCAGAAAGTCAGTGAGTTCAGTTCCTAGGAAGACTGTGAAGAGGTCCTGTAGACTGGAGCAGAGTAAGGCTCGTCCTAGGACAGAGAATGGCAAGCATGAGGGACCCGTAGGAGTGGGTCTGAGGAAGGGGAGAAGCAGGCCTGGAGAGTGGAGCCAGTTATCGGGCTCACCCCAGTGCAGAGCGCCAGGAGCAGACACTGGAATCTGAGGTTGTGAGGGTAATCCAGGCCCAGAGAGTGAGAGATTCCAAGTCTCCTGTCCACAACAAAGCCCAGGAGGCAAAGCAGCATTGGAGATCTCAGGGACAGTAACCAGAGGAACAGTGCCTGGGGAGGGCTCGAGCTGCCTGCCATACAGGTGAGAGACTTTACAGGGGAAAAGAGGGTCGCAGCTAGCTAAAGGCAGCCAGGACAAGCCAAGAATAGTGCAACAGGGAGGCCTCAGAACTCACCGGGTGAGGAGATCCCCAGCTTGCTTTCAGACCACCAGGATTCCCAACATCTCTTGTGGATGGTACTCTGGACTAAACCTGCTACTACTGCCAGTAAAGGTAGCGGAGACTATGTACTGTGTCTGTTGGTTATTCTGCGCCCTCAGTTCTGCACCCCCAACGGCCTACCACCGTCATAGACTTTACCGGTTGCCCTGGGGAACCGCTCCTCCCGTGGGGAGCGAAATCACCAAAGCTGCACTCCCATCGTCCCCAAAGGTCCCGCACCACAGCATCAGCCATTAGTAGCCGCATACTACGGGTGGCGTCATGACAACCATCCCTAAACCCGTATTCCCTGAACTTTTATTGACACCACCAGGGTCATGGAGCCGGGTCTTGACCCCTGTGACTCCCCAGCAGAACTGTTGGCCTGGTTCTGAGTACCCATGGACCTGGGGAGGGCAAGTCATACGCGTGGTGGCATTCCTAATGCCAGAAATTCTAAGGCTAGCATTATGACCTCCGTCCTGGGGGGTCCGCCAAAAAGCAGGATTCCATGAGCATTAGTGCAGTGTTACCGTAGTGTAACACTGCACTAATGCTGACAATAGAGTTCTATGGATGATGGGACCCGAAGCGCATTTAAACGCCGACATGTAACTTCATAGCGCACAGGAAAACTTTCCTTGTCACGATTTCATGTGCCCTACAAATTAGCACGAGATTTTAAATTTCGGCACTTACATACCGGCGTTTAAATGCGCTTCGGGTCCCGTCATCCATGGGACTCTATTGTCAGCGTTAGTGAATCCTGCTTTTTGGCGGACCCCCCAGGACGGAGGCCACAACGCTATTGTGGCCCTAGCCAAGATTTGTTGTAAAGTTCACATGATCCAGAGGTCCAAATCACTTAGCGCATCGCCTGATTCATTAGAAAGGGTATGTTCGGAATGCATCAAGCCTCTCTCACTCCACCCCACCATCTCATCAAGACAAGCATGAAAAACAACAATCTTGATCAATCATGGCCTTAATAACGTCTGAATCTGGATGTGAAAACAGTTCAATATCTGCTATGTGCAACCTAAGTGGAAAAAGTAGCCACACAATTTCTAGTGTGTGAAAATAAGAAAATCACATGGACCACATTGTAAATCATCATTCACACGTCTGTGTTTAAACACGTACGTGAAAACATGGTACTGGTGTTATCTGTGACATCACTGTACTGTCCATGTATTTGTGAATGGATAAATAAATACCGTATTTTTCGCTTTATAAGACGCACCGGATTATAAGACGCACCCCCACATTTGATGAAGGAAAAGAGGAAAAAAATCATTTTTAATGTTAAATGGGGTTCGCCTTATAATGCCAGTGTCCGTCTTACAATCCGTATATATGTCCTCCAGACTGGTATATATATCCTCCATGCTGGTACACATAGCCTTCATGTTGGCACTGTGCCCCCTTCCTGGCACAGTCCCCCATGCTGGTACACTGTCCCCCCCATCCTGGCACGGTCCCCGATGGTGGTACACTGTCCCCCCATTTTGGCACTGTCCCCCCCCACTGTTGGCACTGTCCCCCATGCTGGCACTGTCCCCCATGCTGGCACTGTCCCCCATGCTGGCACTGTCCCCCTTGCTGGCACTGTCCCCTCTGATGGCACTGTCCCCTTGCTGGCACTGTCCCCTCTGATGGCACTATCCCCTTGCTGGCACTGTCCCCTCTAATGGCACTGACCCCTTGCTGGCACTGTCCCCTCTGATGACACTGTCCCCTCTGATGGCACTGTCCCCTTGCTGGCACTGTCCCCTTGCTGGCACTGTCCCCTCTGATGGCACTGTCCCCTCTGCAGGCACTGTCCCCTCTGATGGCACTGTCCCCTCTGCAGGCACTGTCCCCTCTGATGGCACTGTCCCCTCTGCAGACAGTGTCCCCTCTGCAGGCAGTGTCCCCTCTGCAGGCACTGTCCCCTCTAATGGCACTGTCCCCTCTGCAGACAGTGTCCCCTCTGCAGGCTGTGTCCCCTTGCTGGCACTGTCCCCTCTGCAGGCACTGTCCCCTCTGCAGGCAGTGTCCCCTCTGATGGCACTGTCCCGTCTGCAGGCAGCGTCCCCTCTGAGGCACTGTCCCCTCTGTAGGCACTGTCCCCTCTGCAGGCAGTGTCCCCTCTGATGGCACTGTCCCCTCTGCAGGCAGTGTCCCCTCTGATGGCACTGTCCCACATGCTGCCGCACAGTTAAAATAATAAACAATCATACTCACCCCTCTCCTCGCTCCCCCGCCATCCGCGCTATCCGCTCTCTGCTGTGCCCAGCATCCAGTCCTGTGAGCATCGCGCAGGTGATGACGTCACTCTGCAGCGACGCTCACAGGACCCGGATGCCGGCAAAGACGGCGGGGATGGCGCGGACAGCAGGGAGTGAGGAGAGCGGTGAGTATGCTCATCTTCCCAGGGATAGTCAGTGCTTTCCACTCTGTCATTGCGTGGAAAGCACTGACTATCCACACGGGACCGCAGCCACAGGGCTGCGGTCCCGCTCCTGTTATATGGGCTGCTCCCGCTGGTGATTGACAGCGGGAAGCAGTGCATATTACAGAAGATAATGAGCGGCCGCACGTGACACGGGGCCGCTGCTGCAGTCCGTTCCTGGCCTCCTCCAGCCTCCTGCCAGCCCCGAACACTGCTCCTCAGCCCCCCTCTTCCCCACCACGCAACAGTGTTTCGCATTATAAGACGCACCCCCCACTTTCCCCCAAAATGTAGGGGAACAAAAGTGTGCCTTATAATGCGAAAAAATACGGTAGCTTTTCCTATACATTCCAATGTGAACAGCACATTGATACTATCAGTTTGTTGTACTAGTTTTTCATGGACATATTGAAGTGTATTGGCCCTTTTCATCCATGTGTCTGAGGCCACAAGGTACTGGGTACTCAGGTCTCGGGCAGTCGGGTGCAGGGATGTCAAGGGTGGGCCGTGCCTGACCCTGTGCTCTTGGGTGACAATGAAAAGGTGAGTATTTACAGGGATTAAAGTTATTGTCAGACGTAACACCACCTGTAGATCCGGTGATGGCATCGGCGCTGCTGGGACCTCCGGGGGGATGAGCAGCAGCAAGGTGTTGTAGCCCTCTACAGGTAGGACTGAGTTCCCAGGGCTGTAGGGTATAATGGTGGAGTAGGGCATCGTAGTCATTGTGGTGTGGGACAGGTTGAAGAAGGGACACGCACACAATAAAGTCTTTTTCTGTACCTTTTACTGATGTTCTTGCAGGTACACTCTTCGGGTTGAAGGCTACACCTCAGGATTTCCGAGTGGGGTGTAGGCCTCCTTGTTCTGTTCCTTGTCCCGAAGTCTGGCTGGCATGAAACCTGACCTGACCTCCTGTTTCTCCACACCCGTGTTGCTGCACTGAGAGCTCTCTCTCAGCTACTGCTATCTCTCCTGCGGTTCCTGGCTCTCAAATGTGGGTGCTGTGGGCATCCAGGAAGCTAAGCCTCCACGGTGTACTGGATTCTCTGCTGGGCTGATCTCTTTCCCTATTGCAGAATTGGTCTCCTGTGATCGGTGTTCTCCTGGGGTGAGCTGGTATGGCTCCTCTGCCCCCTTCTGTAGTGTTCCTCGCCTCTGCCTTCGGCCCTCACTCTCTGGACCCTCACACTGGTTCTGGTGGTGCACTGGTTTCGGGCCTAGCACAGCTTCGGTAACCAGTTTTTGCTCACTAGCTCTGAGCTGACTTTACAGTTCTTCTAGTGACTTCACACTCTGGCTAATTCTGTCCCCAGCACCTGTATTTACAGGGGATCTGGCTTAACAGCAACCAGTGGAGCTCCCCCTACAGGCCTGGAGTGGAAGGTGTTGGATGTATGTGAGGTACCAGATGTGGAAATCCCTTAGTGAACTAGTTGTTTCTGTGGCTTACCTGTCACAGGGCGCCACACATGCTGCCAAAAAAAAATGAACATCTCTGTGTTTTGCAGGGATACATGGGTATGTGCTGTATCTGTGAAAAACGCCATGCAGCACTGATGCATGAATGAGGCTTAAGTCAGTGAGGCGCTGGTGGAAGTGTGGGGTTGGCACGGGGCAGTAGTCACAGGCAAGTTGGTGGTCCTGCCTCTGGGAAACTCTCCTTGTGTGGTCTTCGCCTTGGCCACCTCCATAGTGCATTACGTAATTCTGCAGACTGCTCCATTATTCCCAACTCGTAGGTTCTCCTCTTCACTGACAACAAGGCCTCACACCAATTCTAAGAGTCGTGCATGGCATTGGTGTTGTCCCACTCACAGGGACCTTTTCCGTGAAACAGTTTAGACCGCCGTTGGACAAAGCTCTTTGTCCGGTGATCTTATGCAGACCAGTTCGGACTAATTCTATATCAAACTTCTTTTTGGCCTGGTATTCACAACTGAGTACCAGGGTAACACACTGCCCATTCTGAATTTGAGTCCTTCCGGTGTGCTCTCTTCTACTCCCAGGGTGACCCTGAGGGTCCAGCCGAATTAGAAATGCTGGTCCACTAACCATTATACATAACACAGGTACAGCTTCTTCGCTTTCACTTCACCTAACTCTGACTAAATCAAGATGGAGTCAGCCTGTATTAGCTGCTGACTCCTCCTCATGTGGTAGACCCACAGAGAATTAACTGTTCCCTGCCTACTGCAGGGAGCAGTACCTAAAACTAGCCACTAGATGGCCACACATACACATTATACAAAAATACAGTGTTAAAGACTGCTTTCAGATCAGTTGTAAAATGTAATTCGCGGCATATCTGGCAGCTGACTTGCGGCAGCGATCCGGCAAGCCCCATTCATTCTCTATGGGACTTGTAGTCAGGTGCAGCAAGTGCAGTTTTGCCAGATCCGGCATTTGCGGCACCACAAAAAAACCACACTTGCCACACCTGACCACAAGTCCCATTGAAAATGAATGGGGCTTACTGGATCGATGCCACAAGTCAGTTGTTACGTGGCATATGTGGCGACATCTGCCGAATCTGTTGCAAATTACATTTAACTGCTGATGTGAAAGCAGCCTAAACATTAACATAATTCACATTATCCCTATTCAGTATCAGCCAATGTCTTCAGGGCTGGGAACATGGGCCTAGCACCCTCTTACAATAGCCTTACATAGGTCAGTGAGTAAATGTAATGTAATTATGGTAAAATGTAGGTATGTTAATTACCATCTATAAGTAGTGCACATTTATCTTAACCATACATGACAACACTCACATATTTTGAGCAATGATTAGCATTGTGGAATGTGTGAAGTTGAACCTTCTATCTAATGTGAGCCCAGAGCCAAAAATAATAACTTGTGATGTGTCCAAACAATAGAACCTGACTAACCATATTGGATCTGTATGTCAACAGAACCAGGTGTGCTTTGTAGTTTCCTCCCAATTGTGAACAGAGCTACAGATAAACATATGAACAATAGCAAAAAAAACATTGACAGATTAAGGTATTAGCATGAATTATTACAATAGCACCTGTCAAATACAGGATATATGATGTGTAGCCAGCATGGCTAGGGTATTTTAAATGTTTCCTATGCACTATAATAACCACAAAATCTGAGTAATGTTGGAAATATTTCGTCCACGATAGATTTTATTGAAAACAATTTTTACACATATTATACCATAATTGTAACTCTCTGAGTAGATCCTGGATGATCTTATAAACACTGACAGCCCCAGAACACTATTCCCCAGTCGCACTCGGGATGACAATTGTCACAGTGCTGTCAATTCTTGAACTTAAACTGTGTTCCCCAGGAACTGCACAGTGGGAACTAAACATAACCAGTATATGAAGGGTCAACATACCACCGATGTGACCCACCCACATTACCCCAGGCTATCCCTGACCTCCTCACCTTCAGCTGCCATGACATTATTGTTGCTTCACAAACCAACACACCATCGCCGCACATATATAGATGCATCTCAGTGAATTAGAATATCATCAAAAAGTTAGTATTTTTCAGTAATTCAACACAAAAATTAAAACGCATATATTATATAGTGATTACATACAGAGTGATCTATTTCAAGAGTATATTTATGTAAATGTTGATGATTATGGCTTACAGCCAATGAAAATCCAAAGGTCATTATCTCAGAAAATTAAAGTAGGGAGGATGAAGGGTTAAAAACCGCACTGCCGTATTCCATGAGACATCAAAGGGTGAATATAATATTGATTTATTAGTCAACGCGTTTCAGGGTTCCCAGAAATGCCCTGAAACATGGCAATATGATATTGATTTGTCCTGAGGAAAGGGGCCAGGGAGCCCTGAAACGCGATTACTAATATATCAATATCACATTCACACTTTGATGTCTTGTGGAATACAGCAGCACGGTTTTTAACCGTTCATCCTCCCTTCTCAATGCACCATGCTGGGGACTGCAGCAGGCATGATAAGTGGTTGTGACTCTCACAACCACACTAGGTGAAGCCTCTGATACCTATTTAGGTAATATTTTATCTCTCAGACCCTTCATCATCCCTACTTGAATTTTCTGAGATAATGACCTTTGGGTTTTCATTGGCTGTAAGCCATAATCATCAACATTAACAGAAATAAACACTTGAAATAGATCACTCTGCTTGTAATGACTCCATATAATATATGTGTTTCACTTTATATATTGAATTATGGAAATAAAAAAAAACTTTTTGATGATATTCTAATTAATTGAGATGCACCCGTAGTTGTGAAACCTGCTAGAGGTCTCTCATTGATACCCACAGCAGTAAATAAGGTGCAAGGAAGATGCACGTTTCACTCTGTGTTTATTAAAGGTTGAAATCTACATCATATCTGCAGCAGAAATTGACATGCTGTGGATTTGAAGCCTGCACTCCTTTTCACTACACTTTAGTTGACACAGGTGCCTTTTGCAGCATGGCTTTCAGATTTCTAAAAATCTCATGCACTTTGATGGCACTGTAAAATGCAGTAGAATGTCCGCAAAGCAAATACACAGCAGAAAAACCTTTTCAAGGTGGGAGCTTAGACGAAGCCGATGAGCTGAGCTATCTAGAAAGTTGAGAGACAGAACAGAGCGCAATGGGTCTTATCGCTAAAGATGGTTAACACACCTACGATTGTATATGCTTACCTGAGCCAGTTGTAAAAACACACAACTAGTATATGTGTCTGTACAGCTGCCATTGGATTAGCACTCCTACGTGCAGGGTAGCGTATATACAAAAATCCAGAGGATGGTGTTTCCACGATCCGCGCTGCTGCTAAAGAAATGAGGACCACACAGGGTCTTGATGCAATGGTGTTTATTTTGATGCATTTCGGAGCCATCCCAGCTCCTTTTGTACCCTGATGAAGGAGCTGGGATGGCCCCAAAACACCTCGGCATAAACACCATTGCATCAAGACCCTGTGGGGTCCTCATTTCTTTAGCAGCAGCAAAGATCGTGGAAGCATCATCCTTTGGATTTATGATGAGCTGAGCTAGGCAAAAAGCCCTTTCTAAGCGAGCTTCTGTGTTTTTTTCTATCATCATGTGAATAATAAAATTACCTTTTTTATTCATCAAAGGCATGCTGATTTTCAATCTTCATATGTTTTCTATGCTACTGAGGAATGAATTAGTGCTGATTAGGGATGAGCGAGTATGCTTGTCACTACTCGGTACTCACATGAATATCACAAGTAATCCCACGATACTCTTGCTATGCTCAGGGTCCACCTCCCTGCATGTTGGCGCTCTTTACAGAGCCAGCCCACATGCAGGGATTAAAAAGACAAGAGGTGGGGGAACAAGAGGCGCAATAGTGCCCTATCACTCAAGACACTCAAAACGTGGGTGGTAAAACAAGGCTCACTCACCTAGCCCAGTTGTGAGACCCACAACTGGTTTGAAGGCAAAGGATTTTATTTGGCTACTGCAGGTCCTCCACCGACCACTCACATGTGGAATGACCATCAAAGGATTGGGAAAGCAAGGTGTGTTACAGTCCGCGCTGCCAAGTCCCCACAAATCACCAGGAATCCAATTTGGATAGCAAAAGATCTTCTTTATTTCCTTTCCTACGCGTTTCGATGCCTCTCCTGGCACCTTCAGCAGGGGTAGCAAAACTAGCAGCCTGACCACCACCAGCATGATCAGGCACATGTCAGTAAAGCACCCGACTTTGTGGGATGTACACCAGAGTCCAGGAGCAGTGTCTGCAGGTGACACCGCTGCGTCTTCCACTGCTGTGAGTGCAAGACAATCCCCTGTCCATACTGCATGCGAAGATGCCTCCTGTCCTGCACCTGTAGTTGCACAAGCAGAAATAGCACCATCATCAACCACGTCCTTGTCCCAGCGCAGCGTTCAGTTATCCATACACCAATCTTTGGAACGCAGGCGCAAATACGCTGCCAAAGCCCCAGATGCCACAGTTCTAAATGAACACATTTCGCGACTGCTTGCGCTGGAAATGTTGCCTTTTAGGCTAGTGGAGACGGAAGCATTCCGCGACCTGATGGCGGCTGCTGTCCCACGTTACTCGGTCCCCAGCCGACACTACTTCTCCCGGTGTGCCGTCCCTGCATTACATAAGCACGTGTCACACAACATCAGACGTGCCCTTAACAAAACAGTTTCAGGCAAAGTCCACCTAACCACGGACACACTGGATTAATATTCTGGAAGCCGGGACCCAGTCTGAGCTTGGGATGGAACATGTCCTTCCAACACCAAGGATTGCAGGCCCTAACTCAGTCAGGGTTTCACCCACAGTGTACAGCTTCGAAATGTTATGATCCTCAACCTCCTCCTCCTCCACTTCACCCTCCATACCAGTCCCAAGCTGGAAGCACTGCAGCACTGCCTTGGCTAAGTGGCAACAGGCTGTGCTGAAGCTAATATGCGTAGGTGACAAACCCCACAATGCTGAAGAGTTGTGGACAGCTCTGAAACAGCAGGCAGATCACTGGCTCACACCGCTGAACCTACAGCCAGGCATGGTCGTGTGTGACAATAGCCGGAACCTGGTGGCGGCTCAGAAGCGAGGCAAGCTGACACATGTTCCATGCGTGGCCCATATGCTCAACCTCATGGTTCAGCGGTTTCTTAAATCCTACCCGGAGCTGCTGTCGGATCTGCTCGTCAAAGTACGCCGACTGTGTGCCCATTTTAGAAAGTCACCTACTGCTTCTGCCGGCCTTGCCGGCTTTCAGAGGCTTTTGCAGCTTCCGGCTCACAGACTGGTGTGTGATACCCCCACGTGTTGGAATTCCACACTGCACATGTTGGTCAGGATTTTTGAGCAGAAGAGGGCAGTTGTTGAGTACCAGCATCAACTAGGTCGTCAGTATACGGTTCAAACTCCACACATAAGACCTCAGGAGTGGACATGGATGTCCGACATATGTACCGTCCTCCAAAACTTTGAGGACTCCACCAAGATGGTGAGCGGTGATGACGCCATCATTAGCATCACCATCCCGCTTCTCTGTCTTCTAAAATGCTCTCTGCTCAAAATCAAAGACGATGCATTGCAGGCGGAGCATGATGAGTTGGAGCAAGAAACCGTACTGGGTGATTACACACAGCCCATCCTCATCTCATCCCAACGTGCATTGGAGGACTATGACGAGGAGGAGGAGGATGAAGAAATAGAGCTACTTTCATGCAGAATTGACGGTAAAACATGCACAACCGTCATACTGTCGGTTCAGCGTGGATGGCCAGAGGACAGGGGAGAGGAGGAGGAGGCTGATGAGGCCAGCATGGCCAGTCATGCTATTGGTGAGGAACCTGAAGTCTTGCCTGTTAACAGTCTGGCGCACATGGCTGACTTTATATTACCCTGCCTGTCTTGTGACCCTCGCGTTATCAACATCTTGGTGGACACTCATTATTGGTTGGTGACACTTTTAGACCCATGCTACAAGGTGAACTTTATTTCTCTTATTCCCAAGGCGGAGACGTCTACAAAATTGCTTCAGTACCAGAAGGCCATAGTCGCGGAATTAGTCAAAAAATTCCCTTCTGAAAACGCTAGTGGCAGAGGTCACGATTTGGTGGACAACCAAGGCGTCCGGCCGAGAGATGCACAAGTCCAATCCAGCAGAGGTAAGGGAACACTCTCAAAGATCTGGGACAGTTTTCTCAGCACCTCCTGTAGCACAGGCCCTGAGGTACGGGGTAGTGTCACAAGAACTGCAAAGTTTGCGAAGATGCTGAGGGAGTACCTTGCCGATCGTACAAAAGTGCTCCTAGATTCCTCTGTGCCTTATAATTATTGGGTATCCAAGCTGGACACGTGGCAGGAATTGGCTCTCTACGCCTTGAGAAGTCCTGGCCTGCCCTGCCGCTAGCGTTTTGTCAGAGCGTGTTTTTAATGCCGCAGGTGGAATCATTACTGATAAACGCACCCACCTGTCAACTGAAAATGCTGACAGGCAGACTCTGATCAATATGAACAAGGGTTGGGTTGGGCCTGACTTCACCATACCACCACCAAATGATAGCGTAATTTAATTTTTGTGGCGGTAAATTGCCATGCACCTCCGCACACCCACACATGGGTACATACCTCATGACTTTGGCTGCTTGCTATACTGCTCCTCCTTCTCCTCTTCCGCCAACATCATGTGATCAGTGCGACCGTGGTTCATAATGCCGCGAAAATATTTATGATGATGATGACCCTAACCGTTCAAAAGTTAGGCAGTAGTTTCATGTATACCCCCCAGGGGTAAATGTTTTAGTCCATGCTTACAGAATGGGCATTACAAGTACAGGAGACCCGCTCCTTTGTAATGGGAACAATATTTAGAGGCTCTCCTCCATGTTTCTTTCCAGGGGCATTGGGGTGCCTTCCAATTTTTGGCTGCTCTGCCTAGGGCAGTGATGGCGAACTCCAGGCCTCGAGTGCCACCAACAGTGCAGGTTTTCAGGATTTCCTCAGCATTGCACAGAGGTTGGAATCATCATCAGTGCAGGTGATTATATTATCACCTGTGCAATATAAGGAAATCCTGAAAACCTGAACTGTTGGTGGCACTCGAGGCCTGGAGTTCGCCATCACTGGCCTAGGGCAATACTACAAAAGACAAACTTCCTTAAAATAAGCACAATATTTAAAGAGGCCCTCATGCACGTCTCTTTCCAGGGGCATTGCGGTGCCTCCCAATTTTTGGCTGCCCTGCCAAAGGGCAATACTACAAAAGACCCACTTCCTTAAAATGGGCACAATATTTAAAGAGGCCCTCATGCACGTTTCTATCCAGGGGCATTGGGGTGCCTCCCAATTTTTGGCTGCCCTGCCTAGGGTAATACTACAAAAGACAAACTTCCTTAAAATGGGCACAATATTTAAAGAGGCCCTCATGCACGTCTCTTTCCAACTCTGTCTCACAAGTGGGTATGAACCCTTAATATTTTCTCCAGGAAAATCCATTTTGGTTTCATTTTGTAACGTTTTCTTGACAGTCCGTAAAAGTGGCGTAATAGTCTGACAACATTGTTCACAGCAGTGACCTTGGAGTCTGAAATGCTTACAGGGGTCTTCCCCATGCTGTTCCCATGTCATTTCAGCACTGTTCTGATACTTTTGTGACATTTTTAGGGTTTATCCATGCTGCCGGGGGTCATGCCAGAAAAATACTCAGGTCTCCCATAGGATAACATTGGGCTCGATGCTCGGGCCGAGTACACGAGTATCTTTGGATGCTTGGCCCGAGCATCGAGCACCTGGGCATTGTAGTACTCGCTCATCTCTAGTGCTGATCTGTCCAGGATGCTGTGGTGTGTTCAAGAAATACTATGGCATTCGTGCATTTAAAAAAATATTGTTTATTGTGCTGTGTACCTTATTTCTTCTCTTACTTAAAGGGGATTTTCACTACTAATGTGACCCCCTTTCCTTTGTCCTAACTCTTCCTAACTACCACGTTCCAAATATACTCCTGCTACGCACCCTGCTCCTGTAAACTGATCTCTCTGAGGCTCATAAATACCTTTATTGATGTAGCTTTGATCCTCCCAGTTTGGGGACTAGAATCAGAAAAACTGAGAAGGGCATGTGGCGCCCCTGCGGTCTGGTCGCCATAGAGGTACTGCACCTAAGACATAGGTGTGGTATCCCACTCCCAGGAAAGGAGGGGATGTAAACCCGGGACACACACACACCTACACCCAACACCCTTCCTAACTTCAGATTTGGGGATCTGGGCAGACCTTATTGAGAGGGAGGGCCCCATCTTCAGGCTGAAGGAAGAATAGGCAGAGGGGGGTGGAAACAAAAGGTAGGAAAAGCAGAGAGGAGGAGGAGGAGTTAGATCAGTTGGAGGGAGAAGTTCTGCTGAGAGGAAGACCTGGAGAATGATGCTCTAGGGGAAGCTCAAGCCAGGGAAGTGGGACCAGAGAGAAGGTCGCCACGGAGCCCTGACTGGAGGGACCCTGTACCAGCAATCACCCTGGAGGACATTGCTGATGGAGCTATGTTGCACCGGCCCCAATCTAGCACTCACTTCAAGTCTGCACTAGTGACACGCCAACTCCAGGGCCGGGGGTACTCGGGAATCGGGTAGCTTGCTGTTGTTCTTCACTCTTGGTTCTTTTCACAAGGACAGACAGGGGCTGAGACCCAGTCCCGTGACCCTGGCGGTGTCATTTTAATAAACAAGGGGAGATGACAGGGAAGACCGGGAAAAGGGGTATTCGTGACACCACCTGAGGCACGCGGCAAGGGCGGCTGCCGCTGCTTCAGAGCCTCTGGGGATGATGACCGGCAGCTTGGATGGCTTTGGTCCCTGCAGGCGGAGCGCAGTCCCCAGGACAGCTGGAGGGAGGGATCAGTTTGTACCTTGGCAGATGGTCATTAGCTCATCAGCACCCCGGGGTCTCATTTGGCCTCTGCGGCCGGTGGTCGCCGCTAAAGAAAATCTCACACACCACAGCTGAAGTTCTGTTACTTTTACTTGGTGGTTTCAGCATGGCCACCGGGTGCTTCCTTTGCCAATCTCCGGTTCAGCGTTGTCTCTAGAACCGGGACAGTGCAGTCCAGCTCTCTTGGTGTTCCTGTCCCTCTATCTCTTATTGGGTGTTTCTGTCTCTGGTGGTCCCTCTCTCTCAGCGCTAAAAGGTAGTTTCTCTTCTGCGGCTAGTGTAACACCGCTCTGCCCCCGAGCTCTCAGAGCCTCGACACACAGAGCTCAGGTACCGAAAGTCACAGGTGCTTAGTTGTACTCCTCCCGAGCACTGCTCCCTAGTTCGGCCGCCTTCTCCAAGTTGGGTGTTCGGCCACAGCTCCCATTAGGAACTTAGTGCCTTCGGTTTAACGGTTCGGGCATACAGCTTCAGCGCCATTTTCAGGGCCAGGTCCTTTTATCGTCCACGTGTCCCTGAGTACCCTTGCCGTATACGGGCATACGGGGATTTATTTTTCACTCCGTACCCCATGGGCTCTGTTCTTCCTACACACTTGTCGGTTGTTCCCTCCCAGGGCAAGTGTGACCGTGCTCCAGCCCACGGGAGCCAACTCCTCCTCCTTACTCCTGCACTTCTCTCCTCGTTCTCCTCAATACTAACTATCCCCACACTTCCTGCACTTCTCTTTTCCCTCCCCACTACGCTTGGGTCCTCTCACCGTCCCGGGGTTCTAAGTGTTGTGTGTGTGTGTGTGTGTGTGTGTGTGTGTAAAGCTCAATTGTGCCATCCCAGCACCTGGACAGCAGAGACACTACTCTCCCTCTAATGGAGAAGTGCAGTACCTCTGGTGGCGGCCTACCCAGTGGGGCACCACACTAGGAAACGGGATGCTGCTGTACCTGCATGGGCAGTGTCCACTACTATACACATTCTGCGAAATGGTGGCTAGAACTAGGATAAGGGGATTTTGAGCTTGTCGCCCAACAAGGCCCGCAGCCATCTGCTTGGGACACTGTGTATGAAGACGCAGGGCAGGAGAGGTGAGTAGTCAGCATGGGGAGACGACCAGGAAAGGCTTATAAAAAGGTATCCCAATGGAGCGAACTTGAGATGCCTGGGAGTTGGCCAGACTGCTAACCCAGAGGATTCGGTGACCCTGCTGGACTGGACTTCTGAGCTGAACAGTGAGTAAACTTCTGTGAACTGCAACCCTGGTGCCCTCCAGTTATTCCACGCGCTCTCCCTGTCACCTATGGAATCCTGACCATCACTGCCCCAATAGACTGTACCATCTGTCCTGGGGCCCCACTCCATCTGTGGGGAGCGATAGCATCCCGGCTGCACTACCATCTGTCCCAGCGGTCCTAATCTGCAGCGTTGGTCATCCCTGGCCAAACACCACAGGTGGCGTCATGATCATCCCCTGTAAATACTACCTCCCTTTACTGTGCGCCCAGGGCCACGCAGTCGGGACACAGCCACCATGACCTCCCAAAGAACTGACCGGCCTGGTCCCGAATACCCTGGTGGGCATCGCAGCCACTTCACTGGTGTGGATGAGACTACCTCTCGGTGAATGACAGCAGTCTGGGTGGGTGGGGCGGTAAGTGACAGCAGTCTTGGCACGAATACTTAGATTAGATTTCACTCCTATCTCAGCCTGCTTGTCAGTGGGGCGCCTTCATCTGACTAGTGCTGCTATATGCCAATCATTAGATAATATATCATAGCCCCTATGATACACTATCTAATGATCGGCACATAGCAGCACTTGTCATATAAAAGCACTTCACTGTAAAGCGTCTTGAGATAGGAGTGAAGTCTGATCTGGGTATGCGTGCTCAGACTGCTGTCACTCACTCTCACTATTCACATGCTGTTCTCAGCTTGATTCCGGTCTCCGGCCTGGAAGGATCAAAGCAAGATCAATAATAAAAGTACATACGCACTGCAGAGAGATAAGATTACAGAAGCAGGCTAGGTAGCAGAAGTATATTGGGAAAGTATTAGTTATGACAAAAGAAAGGGGGTCACATTTGTAGTGGAAACCTTTAACTTGTTTTTCCCAGAGAACCCCTATAAACAGTCCACATGATAGGTGATAACTTGCTGTTCCCTAGGAGTCCAACAGCTATTGCCTGCATCTATTGCCAGACTTGGGCATTGTTATATCAGTTTTAAAATGATACATTTTGCTTTTTTCAATGAACCAAGGGGAACAGAGTCAGGCATCTGACTTGCTTATCATTTTAGAATGGGGATAAAAATTTTCCATTGTACAGATTGTGCGTATTGCAGCAGTTATACTTCCACTGATCATTAATTTGCAATCTATCCTATGAGATAAGTGATAACTTGTTTTCACCAGAAAACCCCTTTAAAGGGATCCTGTCACCTCCAAAACGCCTCCTAAGCTATCAAAACATGTCCCTGCAGCATCCATTCACTAATCTCACACTCCTTTTGTCTCCTAAAAGCATCCTGTGAAAGTGCATAAAAACGTTTTAATACTCATTAGTGATTATAATTAGCAGGGGCTATATTCTTTAGTCACCAGGGTATGTTGTTTTGCAGCTCCAGGATCCACCCTCTCTCTGTCTGTGCTGCTGTGATGTGGAGCTGAAGGCAGGACTAATGATTTGTATTCTGTGAGTGATAGAGAGGGGGATGTCAAAGCCTGCACAAGCAGGGCACACAGACAGAGAGAGGGTGGATCTTGGAGCCTGCAAAACAGCCCGCCCTGGTGACTAAAGAATATGGCCCCTGCTAACCATAATGCCTAATGAGTGAGTATTAAAACGTTTTTATGCACTTTCACAGGATGCTTTTAGGAGACAAAAGGAGTGTGAGATTAGTGATAGGATGCTGCAGGGACATGTTTTGATAGCTTAGGAGGCGTTCTAGAGGTGACAGGATCCCTTTAAATACTTGACGATTGAAAAATGTAGAAAAAAAAGTCAGTCATCGCGACTACAGGAATTAGGCAAAAAGAAAAAAGAACTGCTGATTTCGAGTCATTTTTTACTGAGTAATTGTATTACATTTTTCTTTTTTTTTACTGTTTTCTTTATCAGGTCGTCGTAGTTTCCAGTTGGTCATGGAATATCTTCCTAACGGAAGTCTGCAGGAGTTTCTTCCTAAGCATCAGGATGGGCTTGGTTTCCATAATCTCCTTCTCTATGCATCTCAAATTTGCAAGGTTTGTTCTGTAATTGCACATCTGAACAATGAAATGCTTTTTTAATGTTGTTGTTCCATTGAGTCATAAATAACAACAATTATTTTTATTGCATGACAATATTAGTCCAGGAGTCCATCTCCACAGTCTGATACTCAACTTAAAGGGAACTTGACAGGACCAACAAGCCCTCCAAACCACCAGCATTTCTATATTATTTTAAAGATACCCTTACTAACTAACCACCCTTTATACCGGGTGACACATTAACAGATGTGTGAAAAATGTATTTTTAAAACCCATTTAAAATATGCAAATATCCTTTTGACTAGTTTATTGGTTGTTTGTTTCCCCAGTATAGTCGTGCCACTCACCATGTCATCATGCCCCTGTGGGCCTAATAACATGATCTGCAAGAGCTGCATCATCACTGTCTCCCTGCAAAATTTGCAGCTTTTTTTCATACATGATAGTGCATCTTTTCACTTCAGGGCTTCATAGGCACTCTGTGCATATTCGGAAGCAAAGAAGGCAGTTGAAGTTCGGCTTCTCTTTAGATGTCAGGCTTCATCTTTGCTTCTGAAAGTGTGTGGTGCGCCTCTGAAGCAGAGAAGTATACGCCCAAATTCAGAGGGGCACTGATGTGTATGAATGAAAGTCGCAGATTTATGGGTGAAACTCTGACTTTTTTTATATGTTCATTCGAACGCTGCTTAACAAGGATAAAGGTTTCCCAGTAACCTGAAAACTGCCCATACATTATTGGAATAACCTGAAAACAGCCCATTCATTCTAGCATCTACCCTGCAGATTCTAAAATGTATGGGCTGTTTCCAGGTTACTCTAACAACCAATCACAGATGTCTACTCTCTGTAACAACGTCTGTGATTGGCTGTTGGGCACCTCTGCAGAGAATAATCAGGAAGTTATTGAGCTGCCCGGAAGTACCAGCTGCGCGATGCCTGTAAGTATTATGTTGCTATGTATTCACTATATGCTTTCTTTTTACAGTTTCCCCAAGCCCACATGTCATAACTTTAAACTTCGAGTTCGGGGTTCGGACTCAAGGGTGAATCACATTCGGCCCAGAACTCGGACTTTAAAAAATGTCTGGATGAATCCGCCAAACTTGAACATCAGTGGGGTCACCCATCACTATTCACTACTTCTGTATTTATCACCCACTCCTGATCTTGTCTTACAAATAGTGAGGTAAAAATCTCACCAAATACTCAACAAGTGCACATGACTAAGGCCGGCTTCACACAGCGGTGTGATCAGGTCCGGGGCTGTCCGATGTGATTCGAACAGCCCCGGACCTGATTTGCAAACAGAACTGGAGGGCAAATATGCCCTCCGGTCCGGTTTGCAGCCGGAGTCCTCAATTGCAGCTGCAGCTGCTGCTATTTCAATATCCCCACTAGCCGCGGTCCTGAAATCTGTGCAGGGGACAGCCGGTGGTGCTGAAGTTTAGCAGCACTCGCTGCTAAACTTCAGCCGCCAGTGTCCGGTTCCTGAATCCTCCCGGATCCTCCCAGATCTGGGGTAATCCGGCGCCATAGACTCCCATCTTAGGGAGCACCGGATCGCCCCGGATCCGGAGGATCTGATTTCAGGAGATTTTTCATCCCGGGCACAAACACATTGCAAGCAAAGTTTTTGTGTCCGGGAGGAAAATCCAAATTCACCTGGATCCTCCTGGACGGATGGAAACCATCTGGCCCCATAGGGCTGTATTATGACAAAATCGGGTCCGGGGCTGTCAGGTTTACACCGGAAAGCCCCAGACCCGATGGTGCCACGGTGTGAAGCCGGCCTTAGGGCTATTTTCACATGTAGTGATTTTTTTACTGCAGTACTGGCAAAAGCTATTAGTTTTAAAAAAAACTCATGCACAAGTTTATTTTTTTGACTGAATTTGAGCAATACAGCATCTTTTCAATAAGTTTTTTAAGCTTTTTTGCAGTATTTTTTCATGCATAGAAAGCATTGAAAAGGTGAATAAAACACATTTTATTAATCATGTTAAAGTACATGTACTGTAGACAAATCACACATGTAATTCACAGCAAAACGCTGCATTTGAACATAGCCTTAAAGCCCGTTCACATAATCTGAACTCTTAAGGCCACGTGCACACATTGAGTATTTGGGGAGTTTTTTTACCTCATGATTTGTTGCCAAAATCAGGAGATGAACAATCAGAGGAAAAGTATAGTAGAAACCCGTCATTACTTCTGTATTCCTGATTTTGGCTACAAAATCTGAGATAAAAAACCTCAACATATATTCTATGTGTGCACTTGGTCTCAGTGTACAAACAAAAGCGTAAGGCTTTGTTCACATCTGAGGTGAGGCTCCTTTTTATAATAAAAGTGAAGAAAAATAATGAGGGCACCACCTTCCAGGGGAACTCCAATTAGGAGGTGGACAAAGATGGGATCCACAGAATCTCTCAAGGTGCCAGCAAAAACAAAGTCCAAAATAAGGTAAAACCTTACCGTTGAAGGGCGAGAGCCCGAAACGGTGCCGTCGTCACCCGGTTCCCCCTCCCTGCACTATGTTTCTGCTACCCCAATAAAGGACACCGCATACAGTATCCTCGGTGAGTGCCACTTTTTTCTTTTACCTTATTTTGTCCTTTTTATAATAGAAGCCACAACTCTGTTAGATCTATCACATTCAAAGGAGTCCAGCCTCTGGGCTCTGGGGTCTTAGAAATGGCGGAGATAGAAAGAGAGGGCGCAAATCTAAGTCCTATTAGATCTATCACAGAAATCACCAAAGGATAACAAAGACTTAAACATACGTCAGCTGGACTGTGTCATAGTTTCTGATTGTCTATCTGGAGTGACCTCTGGTACAGTACTGGTTACACGACTTACTGGCTTTACATCCATAGATGGTGCTGTCAACCTTCTTTGCTATGAAGCATTAAAGCTTTCTGGCAAACACACTGTATATGTTTCCTAAGTGTTCTATAATAATATAATATTTATATTAATTCCATAGCACTTTACATACATCAGTAATGCTGTCCCTTTTGAGGCTCACAATCTAAATATCCTATCAGTATGTCTTTTTGCAATATGGGAGGAAACTGGAGTGCCTGCAGGAAAGCCATGCAAACACAGGGAGAACATACAAACTCCTAGCAGATGGTGTCCTTGGTGGGAATTGAACCCAGGACCTTGGGACCTTAGTGCTGCAAATGCTGCAGTGCTAACCACTTGAGCCACCATGCCACCGTTCTGACACATAACATGACATAAACAGAGCCTTGCGTCTGGAAAACTGTAAATTTAAATTGGAACAGTTCTTTATTCCATTATCAAAGATCATCAAAGATTAGTTACAACTCATGTTTGTTGGCAAACATCACTCCCTTTTATTAGCAGGGTTGGGTTCAATTAATATGGCAGGGAATTATCTCAAAAGCTGAGTTTGCACAACAGTATCTTTGGTGCATGCCCTGTCTGTGAAAATAAAAAACAATAAAAAAAACAGGTTACACATGGGCAGCACTCAAACCAATGTTATTCAAAGTGCAGATGTATTTTTTATTCCATGGATCAAATCAGCACATGAAAAAAATTGCAACACGCAAGAAAAAAGCAAAAATGAGCAAATACCCTAAAATCGGTAAATAAATAGCAATAGTGCATGTAAATGAAATACTTTGTTACCATTATTTTGAAAAAGCATAAAAGCCATCCCACCATGTCAAGAGGATCTATACGTGATGGTCTTAAGGCCCAGTTACACACATAGATAATTGTGCAGAGATTGATCGCAGATCTCTGGTTGCAGTGAAATCATCTACATATTGTTCCATTTTATGGCCGTGTGCAAATGGAACAATGTGTCCATGATTTCACGGCAACCAGAGATCTGCGAACAATCTCTGCACAATTATCTGTGTGTGTAACTGAGCCTTTAGCATCCAACATATAGGGTACCTTGTTACCATTATTTTGATAAAAATATTTAAATGCCATCCCGCCAGGTCAAGGTGACCCATATTAGGACAATTCTGGCATGTAATGATTAAAACCTTAACATATGTCTAGTGACGTAAAAGTAAATAAGAATTGATAAGGACCGAGTCCCAACATGGGAACCCAGCAATGGGAAGCTATAAAAATGTAATGCCCAGCTCAAAAAATCATAGGCCTTGCCCTTGTGTGCATTAACCCATTATCTACCAATGTCCTTTTTTTGGGACGCCTAATCTTTTGCTGCTAGCAACTAAGATTTTATTATTAGGTCCAACTTTTTGTGTTGTGTTTGCAAAATGAATGTTTTCAAAACAGGAAATCATGTCATTGTCATTTTTAATTGAATATTCTTCCACCCAGAGAGCTTTCATACACCAATTTTTGAAAAGGAAAATTGCTAATTTGGCAAGTAATGGGTTAACTGCAAAAACATAAAAAAAGAGAACTGAAACTAAAAGTTTGTAATGTGTCAGAGCATATTCACACTGGGCACTAAACAGCAACACCCGAGGAGAAAATAATGAACAAATACCCTAAAATAAGCAAATAATTAACAATAGTTCATGTAAATAAAAAAGTCTAATTAGTTACCAGTACTTTGATTAAAAAAACATAAAAGTTATCCCACCACATCAAGGTGACCCAATTCTTTTTTACATTTATGTCACTAGATATGGTAAGCCACAACAAAAAAGTGATGCACCGTAGGTATAATCTAAGCTCAAAACACCAAATAAATACCTGCCGGTTCCAGGTCCATCGATTAAATGCTGTAGGTCCTTATGAGGTGGGGGACTTTAAGCACCAGGTAGCTTTATTCAATGTTACCATGCATGATGTTTAACCCTACCCTACTGAATTTTGAGATCTCGATCAGGAGAATACACTGGGAATCCTTCACCTGTGGTGTGATACAGCGATGCTATCCTATGTCAAACTAGAAATCCCTATGAGATGTAATAGATTGGACTATCCTAACAATGTATGAAGGTATATTTATATGCCACATATGTATATATATCCTATATATATATATATATATACATATGTGGCGACCCCAGAGCTACTGCACTTCTGCCGTTAAGAAGTGTAGTGCCCCTGTTCTTCAGCTGTGAGGATGACATGCTTGAGCCCAAAACACAACACATACACACACGCTGTGACAGGCCCCTGGGACAAGGGGTGGACCCTGAAGGAGGACCGAGGCCACAAAAGGGGGACAGTACAGTGTTAGATGTGGCGCCTCATTGGTCAGGTGTCACACCGGGGTATTACACCCATAAAAGCGGTGTAATTATCCCAACTGTAAGTGGATGCAGGGTTGGTAGGAAGGACCCAATTCCAGCACTCCCACACTCGATCTGGGGAAGGGCTCCCCCGGGGGGAGGGTTAGGAGAGTCGGAAGGTCAGAACAGGCAAGTTGCAGACTAGACCTGAGGGAAGATGAAAGGAGGTCCTGAGGGGACCTTGAGAGAGGGTGCCTGACGCGTGAGTCTGGGTCTGAGAGAGAAAGGGGGAACTCCAGTGCGGAGAGACCATACTCCGGGGAGCTTCCCCAGTCCACCACGGAAAGCCAGATCTGAGGAAATGGCCGGAGTCTACCTCTGTAGCCGTCAACCGATTGCTGCGGCCTGTTTATCAGCTACTGCACCCTGCCACTCACGGAGCGGTCCACCCGGTTCCACAAGAGGTTGGGGTTCAAGCAGCAGAGAGGGAGAGGAGAGGAACTCCATTACTACCTCAGCGGGACTGTGAAGAGACTTACCTGGGCAGGGCTAAAAGGACACGGGTTTGTTAACTAAGGCATACCGCGGGTACCTCCACTCCGCCTTGCATCTGTTTACAGTCACCCGTAGGGTCACCTGTGAATTCCATCTTTAAAGCAATGTGAACTGTTTATTTATCGGATGCTCGTTTTCAGTAAAGTACCCGGAAAGAGTGAACTTGCTGTCGTGTCTGTGTGCCGCGAACAGTGACTTTTATTTCAGTTATCGCTGCCCCGGAGACCCAGCTTCACCTGTAGGAAGCTATACCTCTCTTGCCGCAATTCCAACGCCCTCCGGAGGACTGTGGTGGCGCTGGTGATCCCTCACCAGGTACTACAGGTGGCGTCACAGATTATCCTAATAGAAACTGTATTTTTAAGAAATCACCGACCTCAGGGCCACGGACTCGGGTGCAACCACCCGTGATTGTGTCCCCTGACACCGTGCCCGAGCTCTGAGTACCCCGGCCTGGGTGGGTCATTAGACACATTAGTTCAGTAGTAGGAGACCGGAGGAGTAACATCAACTGATGGAGGAGTGGTAGTCGGGAGTGCAGAGGCAGTGTGGTGCCAACTCCTGTGGGTTGAAGCAATGCCACCCCGCTCACCCACGGGAGGGAAAGACTGACTGACGGAGAGAAGAACACTAGGGGTGTGGATGAAACATCGATTACCCATATGCCTGAACCTGACAAAACAGAGGGGTTGGTGGAGGACACAGGAACCGGCCCTGCAGACGGTGTGGAAGCTTCAAGCCCAAGCCGAAACCGGAGGCCTCAGACTTCTAACGTGAGCTGTGGCCAAACACCCGACACATCTTGGGGATGGTGGCCGAACTAGGGAACAGTGCCCGGGAGGGATCCTAATGGTGTCCGCGACACACAACCACCCGTGGCTACCGATATCTGAGCTCTGTTCTGCAGAGGGCAATGAGAGCCAGGGGGCAGAGCGAGGAACCGCTCGCCTCAGATGAAAGTTACCCCTTATAATGCCGAGAGAAGAGACCCACAAGAGACTGTGATACTTAGAAGGGAGAGTAAGAGCACCACCGTGGCTAAACTGTACCTACCCGGCTCTGAAGAAAGAGCAAAGTACCGGAGACTGGTAGAGTGTACCCGGCGGACATGTTGAACACCTGAGCAAAAGTAACGAAACTGAAGCTGTGCTGTGAGAGACTTTTATTTGTGGCGGTCATCAGCCGCAGAGGCCGCCTATGTCACCGGAGGTACTGCTGACCGAGTGACCAACTGCTGAGGTACAAGCTGGGTAAAAACTATTCCACTGCCCTTGGGATTGCGCTCTGCCTGCGGGGAGCGGGACTATCTAAGCTGCTGGTCATCATCCCCAGAGACTCTGCAGCATGGGCGGCCGCCCAGGCCGCATGCCGCTGGTGGCGTCACGAATACCCCCTTATTCCCTCAGACTTCCCCTAACATCACTCCTTTATTAAAATGACACGGGCAAGGTCACGGGACCGGGTTTTGGCACCCCTCTTTCCCCGTGAAAAGAACCAAGACGTGAAGACATGAGAACAACTAGTAACTGCCCGTTACAGAGTCTTCCCCGGCTCTGGAGTCACGAACAGGATGCGAGCGGCCCTGAAAGAATAGGTCTCGTGCGCCTTAAAGAACTGTTAAGAACTGTGAAAGAACTGGCTCACTAAAATAGCGGTGGGAGAAGAGCAAGCGCGACATGCAGGTCAGGGGCATGTCTAGGCAAGTCAGCACTTTCTATAGCAGGCCCCCTAGGCTTTTCTTCAGTACTTGGCCTGCTATTTCACGCCTTCTCCAAGGTCCTTCCCACCACGAGGGTCTCTCCTTCCAACGAACACCTCCTGCTCTACTCCATACTCTTTAAGAAAGCCCCAGCCGTCCTTAAGGTAAAAGTCCACTACGACTCCGCGGTGCCGCTCTGCCGGGTTTGAAGCGAATGTCCTCCTCATCTCCCATTTCTCCTCCAAGTTGGCCTCCTCCTGCATCCGCCAACTTGCTGGTCGCCAACTCGATCTTGGGTGCAGGCTTGGATCCTCGCAGCTCCTTGATGACTTTAGCCATGGAAATAACAGTGTCTGTCAGGGCATCTAGCATTTGGTTGAGGGCCTCATTGGAGATAGGCTCTCTGTGTTCAACAGCAATCTCTGACATGGCCGATGTCGCTGATACTCCTGGCTGCTGGGGTGCTGCTGTGGGGCCTTGGGTGAAGTTTAGATCCCGGGGCGCCTCTACCTGCTGAAGATGGATGGCTCTATCTTTTAACTCAGCAAATGTCATTTCGGGATTCTGGATAATCATCATACTCAGCTGTCCTCTGTGAGAAGGGGATAAGAGGCCCTCTATAAACTGGTCAATTAGCATTTTGTCAGCTCCTGGCGCTAAGGTAGGTTCTGCTACTTTAAGTGCTTTGAGTGCTTCCTGCAAGTTTAAAGCATAGTCTCTGGCACTCTCCTTGGGCTTTTGTTGGCATCCAATGAACCTCATTTTAGCCCGGGTATCAGCACTTGATTCAAATGCTGCCTTTAGTCCAGCTACAAGATGCTCTACAGTGTCCTTATCTGTGTCCAGCCAGGACGCAACCTCCGGCTGTGCATTGCCAGTTAATTGTCCAATAATCATTTCAATACGCTGGGCTTCAGTTAGGGGGTACATCACATAGTAAGCTTGTACTTTAGTAATAAAGTCATTAAGGGTGTTAGGCTCACCGGAGTATTGGGGCAGCCACATTGCTCCTGGAGTATACGGCATCAGGAGCGGCATGATAAGTGCTGCTCCTTGCTCCGCGGCACCGCCGGGTGCTCCTCTCTTATCCGGTGCTGCTGCTCTTGCATATTGAGGCGTGTGAAGGTACCCTAAGAGAAATCGCTTCCACCGTTGGAATTGGAAAATCTACCATTTCAAGAAAAATTCGCACACACAATGAAACTGGATCGTTTTCTCCAACACGAAAAGGGAAATGTGGAAGAAACAGGAAAACGACACCAAGAACTAATAAAACACTTATCACAAATAATAAAGTGAATGCAAGAAAAACTTGCTTTGTCCTAATTAATTTGCACAGCACTGTATATATATGTAAAGGCCCAGTTACACACACAGGTAATGGTGCAGAGATTGTTCGCAGATCTCTGGTTGCAGTGAAATCATGGAGACATTGTTCCATTTTGTTGCCGTGTACAAATGTAACAATGCATCCATGATTTCACTGCAACCAGAGATCTGCCAACAATCTCTGCACCATTATCTGTGTGTGTAACTGGGCCTTAACTGTTTAGAGAGCCTATCACTTTCAGGTTGGGGTCTCATGAGTGTCTAGCATTATGCTAGTGATGCTCGGCTCAAATTCTGCTGTGAGTGTGAGCCAAGTGTCTTTCACTGTGCTCCGATTTTCTATCATGTGAGAATCTGAGCAAAGGCAAGGAAAACTAGAGAATAATTTATCTTCTCCATTATCTGTCTCACTGTATTTGGATGACATCCAAATGCAGTCTGATGTTTCACACCCACCCATAGACTTGTATAACTGCGCATGATCCGATTTATGGAGGCTCTCGCAGTATTCAATTTGGCATGAGAAAAAAATTGCAGCTCTGCTCTGCCTCATTGACTAACATTGGTCTGAGTGCTAATTGAGATTTTCTTGCATTGCACTCATCCAATATATAGTTTTTATGAGAGAGGACTCAGGGTTCTCTAACATCTACTTATAATAGGTCGGTCTAAAGGTACCTTTACACGCGGCAACTTTTCTAGGAATTTCACTGGCAACTTACTGGTTGCAGTGAAATCATGGAGACATTGTTCCATTTGTACACAGCAACAAGATAGAACAATGTGACCATGATTTCACTGCAACCAGTAAGTTGCCAGTGAAATTCCTAGAAAAGTTGCCGCGTGTAAAGGTACCCTAATGTTCATCCAGGAAAGTTGGCCGAGTAAAACCGATTCAGGGGCCTTTCACGCTTGCGGTTTTTTCCTGATTTGGAAATCAGGAAAACACCTGATTCTAATGGGGCCGTCACACACGTCAATGTCGTCAGCGATCTGATAGCTGACGACATTGATGGATGATCGCTGGTGAGCTGTCACACAGGCAGAGTCACCAGCGATCATTCTACCAGCGACATCGTGGAAATGATTTCTATATCGTTTCCACGATGTCTGCAGACTGGTATCCAGGGTAAACTGCGGGTAACTAGGCAGCGCGCGCTGCCTAGATACCCGATGTATACATTAGTTACCAGCCTTCTCCGCTCACCGGCTGGTATCTAATGTACACAGCGGGTAACTAGGGACCCTAGTTACCCACTGTGTACCTTAGATACCAGCCGGTGAGCAGAGAAGGCTGGTAACTAAGGTATACATCGGGTATCTAGGCAGCGCGCGCTGCCTAGTTACCCGCAGTTTACCCCGGATACCAGCTCCCAGCACTTTCTGAGAGGCGCTGGGAGCTGGCTGATTGCATCTCCCAGTGTCACACGCAGCGATGCTGCGTGTGCACCAGGCGACCTTCGTCAGGTTTTAGAACAGGTTCGATTTATCGCTGGTTGATTGAGCATGTCACACGTGTCAATATCGCTGCAACGTCACGTGCAGCAGTGATCGTGCACGCGATATTGACGCGTGTGACGGCCCCATTACAGTATTTTGTACATTCACTTTAATTTTGTCTAGAATCTTGTTGCTTCATGTTTTTTCCTCAAATCATTAAAGAGAATGGGCAAAAAAAATGAATCCTGTAAGAATCCGTTTTTTTCCTGATCTTCCAAATCAGGGAAAAACCGCAAGTGTGAAAGGCCCCTTAGTATTCCATATGTCATCTGAGTGCTATGTGATTGTGCAATCAATGTGACATGCATATGTCATCCATATACAATGTGTTTTTTTTTTCTCAACAGCTGTTAATTTAGGACCATTTACAGTGTTCTATGTAACAGAATGATAATGTATCCATATAGATCAGACAGCAAAAGGATGATCTGTGTGATGTCCAATTTTTTTTTTCTTCTCGCTCTCATTGACTTGCATTGGTGAGTCTTGGCCATGTTATGTGACTATATATAGCATGGTGTGATTTATTTCGACCTCTGGTGGAAAACAGCTGAGAAGAAAACACCCGTTAATTGAATAATATTGATGCAAATGAAATCCAATTTTTTTTGTTGGATTGCGCTCGGCATATTTGTAGACAAATGTGAGAAAAGTCACATTTTTGAAATTAGCAAACTTTACAATACTCTACATAGCAAAGTCCAGGCAAATGCCTTTTAACCAGTTCAGAAAAAATGATGGATAATGCATGGTAAGTCTGCACCAAGCCTGTATACATTATGGACAAAGCCATTAGAGTAACATTTGTTTGGATTAAAGTTATTATAGTTGTTCATTCCCCTTGTCTGACATACTCTGCTATACAAGAAGTTGCAGGTGGCAGCACATTTCTCTTTTTGACATGTGGTATTACATGGTGAATGATCCACCACTATTAGCAGAACACTTCTAGTAGGATGTTGTACTTCTGACTAGTAGAACTCTACTAGATCTTATTTATAATATACTTTTCTTTTTATTGTGTTTATCTTCACCAACTTCCTTATATTATGTGTTTTACAGGGTATGTTATACTTAGGATCTCAAAGATATCTTCATCGAGATTTAGCTAGTAGGAACATTCTTGTAGAAAGTCCAAACCATGTTAAGATTGGAGACTTTGGCCTGACAAAAATCCTGCCACAAGATAAAGAATACTATGTAGTGAGAGAACAAGGACAGAGTCCTATCTTCTGGTAAGTGGAAGTTTATGGAATATTGTTTTCCACTCGATAGAAGATAAATGACAGATTGTTTGGAGCCCGAGGCCCCCTTCACATCATGATTTTTTGGGATACATGGCTATCCATTATAAAACCCATAGCCACGGAACCGATTTGACCCCCATGTATCCCTGTGGGCATGGATGGGCACGGATTGGTGCTTAATAGCCATCCGCGTGTGCAGGGATCCAATTGGGTCTGCTTTTTTCACATCCCCAAAATTGGAGACTGCTCCAATTTTGGGTGCAGTGGACACAATCAGACAGAGTCGGACAACATCGGATCTGACGCTGTCCGATTCAAATAACATGGGGGCCTATAGAGCTCAGATTCGGGAAAAAACAGGATCGTTTCCCGGATCTGATTTTAGTGTACTGTGCATGCTCAGTACACTAAAGCTGCTCTGCTCAGTGTAATTTCACTTTAGCACTGTATCTACATACGCTATCTACATACACTGCTAAAGGGAAATGAAAGAAGAGAATGGTTAAAAATAAAAAAATAAATGCTCACATCTCCGGCGAGTGTCCCGTGATGCGCGGCACCCACCACTAATGGCTGCAAGGAAATTAATCAGCTGTCTGGGTGGGGCGGGGCAACCCGATCAGCTGATTGATCACATGACTGCATCAGCTGAGCGGTTTAAATCGTGAAAAAAGTCATCATTTCAGGATTTTTTTTAATATTAATCATAATGTGATTTTTGAAAAAAAAAATAAAACACAAGTATTTAATTTAAAATACATTCTACCTAAAAGGTTTTGAACAATCTCTCCTATTCTGATGATACATTCTTTTTAAAACACCAATTCACTATATTTTTGTGACTTTTCAAAGTGTTTTATTAAATAAAATTCTGGCAGATCTAGCAAAAATTGGAGTGCACTCATATTTCCTGGAGGTGCTAGTAATTGCAAGTGGAGCCTCAACATACATATATTCATTGCAAGCTCTCTTTTCCAGCAAAATTGAGGTGTTCTATCCCTGGTATTCAACTACTGCTGAGTGAAACAGTTGTCCTGTGGCAGTAGATTTGTCCCAGGGTGCCAGAAACACTTTGAGCACTGTGAGTTAGCAAATATATAATACGTGTAACGATGTGATGCCTGTACAGTCAGGACTGATAAATGTACAGGAGTTTTCATTGTATTTTGCTGCCATCTACTAGTGTATGTATGAAAGATAGGTTTTCCATTTCCTCACAACAAATTAGAACAGCTGGGAGGAACCTCCAACCTCAGTCCTCACACAATTCCTATAAACTGGAACAAACAAGTCTTGTTCTGTCTAGTCAAGAGAGAAGGATGAAGCACACCTGCTCCCAGACTCTTTAGCCCAGTCAATGGTGATGGAACATCATTTTCTCCATTGCCACAATGGAGTTAAGCCTCCCAGGGATGGGAGAAATTGAACTGAACAAGTTCTCTCCTGCATACTAGGTTTTCTACATTCCAGTGCTACTCTTATGCCATGAACTCTGTCCGCCCTGACCCCTGTGATAGGGAATGGTAGCGGCAAAACCGTAAGTAGCTCCATAATACTATGTTACCATGGGGAGCCAACCCTTGAAGGTCCCCCTATTAGCCTAGCATTATCTGGACGGTTCATAATATTTATTCTAAAAGCAAGTGAAGAGAACTGTACTCCAGCCACCCTAAGTGGCCCTAAATTTGCTTGCTTCAAAAGGAGAAGTCACCTTCTTTCATGTGCAGAAAACTATATATCTTTTATGGTGAATCACCACCACTTTGCCTTTAAAAAACAGATTGTATCCTATTATTCCCTTCAGGAAAGTGTTATGTTTGCAAGTTTACCCGTGTGCTCTGGCAGCTTGTAATTACACAAACAGACATCACTTATACACCTTCTACATAAGTGCAGCATCCCGCTATTGACAATTGTTGTGGATATAAAGGAAGGTTTTAAGGGTCCAGCCCACTTCAGCTTCCTTGACATTACAATCTGCTGTTATGAGGGTCAATTAAATGTAATAAAATCCAACAGAAACGAAAAGGGGCACCACTATGACCAGTAATCCTTCTTAGGCAGTGGAATATGCATGTGAGGCGGGAAGCACTAGTGCGACCGGTGGTGCCAGTATAACAAAACAATTCATCCGTGACCGGTAGAAGGGCCTTCGCCCGAAACGGACCCGTTGTCACCTCGGCGCCCCCTCCCTGCACTTTGTATGTTCCCGCAATAAAGATCTCGTTACCTGCTGACCTGGTGAGTGCCGGTTTTCTTACATTTTTGACAATTAAATATAATGCCTCCACCTTTGTAATTCCTCAGCAGATGGCACCACTGGTATGTGGCAGGTTCTGGACTTTTAAGTAGACTAGCCTCTACAGCTCCAGTTGGCAGCAAGCCTTAGCAATGAACAGTTGTATTGTTAATAGAGATGAGCGAGTATGCTTGTCACTACTCGGTACTCGCATGAATATCACGGTACTCGGGCTACTCTGAGAGTACCGAGTAATCTCTCGGGGTCCACCTCCCTGCATGTTGGCGCTCTTTTCAGAGCCAGCCCGCATGCAGGGTTTGGCTGACAGACACTGTAATGCCACAGCCATGTTGGTTGTGGCATTACAGTAATTGGCTGGCCGCACAGCGTGATCAGGTCTTTATAAGGCCTGACCGCACTGTGCTCGTCACTCTGCGCCATTAGACAGTCAGTGTAGGGAGAGCTGCTGCTGATTGAGGGACAGATTTGTGGCCTTTCAGCTAGTGTAGTCACAGGGCTGCCAGTCTATTTACCACAACAGTCCTTCTGAGGCCTAATAGAGCAGTATACAGACAGGCAGGCAGGGAGGCAGGGTATCTACCAAACTTCGCTGTGCCAGTATACCAGCCTGCATTGCATCTGGGGCTGGTTTCCAGGCTTATCCATCCCAAAAAACGTGCTTTTAGGGATTTATTTAGCTCACTGTAGGCAGGAGTAGGTTTTAGCTCAAATTAGGGTACACCAAAAGCCTTGTGCTAAAAGCCTACTCTTGTCTGCACTAAATTTGCATCTAAGTGCTGCTCCTCTAGGTTGCAGCGTAAGTAAGGGTACACCAAAAGCCTTGTGCTAAAAACCTACTCTTGTCTGCACTAAATGTGCATCTAAGTGCTGCTCCTCTAGGTTGCAGCGTAAATTAGGGTACACCAAAAGCCTTGTGCTAACAGCCTACTCTTGTCTGCACTAAATTTGCATCTAAGTGCTGCTCCTCTAGGTTGCAGCGTAAATTAGGGTACACCAAAAGCCTTGTGCTAACAGCCTACTCTTGTCTGCACTAAATTTGCATCTAAGTGCTGCTCCTCTAGGTTGCAGCGTAAGTAAGGGTACACCAAAAGCCTTGTGCTAAAAACTTACTCTTGTCTGCACTAAATTTGCATCTAATTGCTGCTACAGTCTGTTGCAGCGTAAATTAGGATACGCCAAAAGACACGCTATTGTAGTCAGTCAGCGTTTGTGTCTGACTTGTCCACCTGCAGGGCCTTAATTTCAAAACTTAGGGTCATGCTAAAAACCTATTCTTGTCTGCACTAAATTTGCATTTAAGTGCTGCTCCTCTAGGTTGCAGCGTTAATTAGGGTACACCAAAAGCCTCATGTAAAAACCTACTGTCACACTCTACAGACGGACCTGATGTGAGGACCCACTGGACCGCAGGCAATGCGGATGCTGATTCCAGGATGAGTGAGAGAACCAGACAGGGAAGGTAAGTACAAAGATTTATTGCACACATCAACAGCAGTGGACAAACACCCCAAGGGAAGGCAACAGGGCCACCTTACCAGAAACACCTCCGAAGGAGTCCAGCCAGAGTGACACCCATACAGGGATTTCTCCTGGACAAGGCTAAGGAAGGCCCCAGAGAGGCGGACACCCGTGTTGAACCGACCCAAGGGAAAGAAACCAACAGAAGGGAAACACAGAGGTGCAGGATGGGTTCCTTTGGGAAACCAGGAAACACGGAGGGCAGCAGGGAACAGGCACGGAGGTATCCAACTGAAAGAGAACAAAACAAGGGTAAGGAATAGCACAAAACAGGAGAACCTAACAAGAACTGGATTGGCAGCTTCTAGATGGTAGAAGTTGCCCAGGCAATGTCCAGAAGTGAATGAGGACATTATATCCCCGCTGCCTCTCAGTGATTGGCTGAGAGGCGGGGCAGGGCAGACTGGAACCCTGGCCCTTTAATTGTGGCTGAGAGCACGCGCCCACCCCCTACTGAGAGCTCAGGGAGGAAGTGAGGCAGCAGGAGCCCCAGGAGGACGGTGCAGCAGCGTGGAAGCCGAACCCTGGCCCCTTGACAAGCGGCGATGCACTCTGGAGCCCTGGGCCACCGCCGGCCGGCTGGGACCCTAAATCACCGGACCAGGGCCGGTGACGGAGCGATAGGTAAGCGGGCAGGGGGACAGCAGAGCGTGCAGTGGAGGCGCCGTGCCGCAGGGACGCAACACCTACTCTTGTCTGCACTAAATTTGCATCTAAGTGCTGCTACTGTCTGTTTTAGCGTAAATTAGGATACGCCAAAAGACACGCTATTGTAGTCAGCGTTTGTGTCTGACTAGTCCACCTGCAGGGCCTTAATTTCAAAACTTAGGGTCGTGCAAAAAACCTACTCTTGTCTGCACTAAATTTGCATCTAAGTGCTGCTCCTCTAGGTTGCAGCGTAAAATAGGGTACACCAAAAGCCCTGTGCTAAAAACCTACTCTTGTCTGCACTAATTTTGCATCTAAGTGCTGCTCCTCTAGGTTGCAGCATTAATTAGGGTACACCAAAAGCCTCGTGCTAAAAACCTACTCTTGTCCGCACTAAATTTGCATGTAAGTGCTGCTACTGTCTGTTGCAGCGTAAATTAGAATACGCCAAAAGACACGCTATTGTAGTCAGCGTTTGTGTCTGACTAGTCCACCTGCAGGGCCTTAATTTCAAAACTTAGGGGCATGCTAAAAACTTACTCTTGTCTGCACTAAATTTGCATCTAAGTGCTGCTCCTCTAGGTTGCAGCATTAATTAGGGTACACCAAAAGCCTCGTGCTAAAAACCTACTCTTGTCCGCACTAAATTTGCATGTAAGTGCTGCTACTGTCTGTTGCAGCGTAAATTAGAATACGCCAAAAGACACGCTATTGTAGTCAGCGTTTGTGTCTGACTAGTCCACCTGCAGGGCCTTAATTTCAAAACTTAGGGGCATGCTAAAAACTTACTCTTGTCTGCACTAAATTTGCATCTAAGTGCTGCTCCTCTAGGTTCCTGTCATGTGATCGGCACAGCACAGTAATGACATCACTGTGCGCCCGAGTCACATGATTGGATTGGGCACAGACAGGAAGAGACTGAGTAACTGAGCCAGGGTGAGTATAAAGAGTTTGTTATTTTACTATGTGTGCGCCAGCAGAGGGGCATATAGACTGATGGGGGCATATGTGCTAGCACAGGGGGCATATGTGCCAGCACAAGAGGCTATATGTGCCAGCACAAGGGGCATATATGCCAGCATGGGGGGCTATATGCGCCAGCACGGGGGGGCATATGTGTCAAAACAGGGGGGCATATGTGCCAGCACAGGGGGTCTATGTGTGCCAGCACAGAGGGGGCATACGTGCCAGCATCGGGGGGGCTATATTGGCCATATCCAGGATAGGGGACTATGTACCAAGATGGGGATTATATATATCAGGATGAGGGAGATATATATAATTTGCAAGATAGACACTAGCATTATAAGACAAAATATTTTTTTTCTCTTTTCCCTCACCAAATTTGGGGTGCGTCTTATAATCAGGTGCATCTTATAAAGCAAAAAATACGGTAATTTTGTATAACTAAGTTTTGCAAGACATTTCAGGGCACATTTAGCACTCTATGTACAATTTTTTAGTAATCTTTGATAAAATTACACCTGTTTTTGAACTGCAATATATAAATATGTGACTGCCCTCACACACCATGTGTATACTTTGTGCCAGCCTCCCTTTATTCTACAATGTATACCCATAATGTCTTTTACTGGCTTTTTTAGATTAAATGTAATACTCTACTGTGTTTTAACATATTCAATCCTCATGACCTTTTATGTTTGCTGTTTTTGTAAGTCTCATTTGTTTTGTTACAAATTGGTCTTTTTAGGCAACAATTTAGTCTCAAGCATACGGTATAATACATTAGCTATCTACTTTGACAATATGATTATATCACAGAGACATTGGGTTAAATACCAATTCCAGGGAAATAGATACCTTATCTGTCCCTTAAAGAGGACCTGTCACCCCCTTGGTGCTGTGCTAGCTGAATGCGACACTGAATGCAGCTTGTCTGCTGCATTCAGGAAACGGGTCCCCCATGTCTCTAGCCCCCCTGTAAGCTGTTAAAAAGACTTTATAAAATGTACAGATAACGAGTCAGGAGGGAATTCGCTCTTGCTGGTGTCCTCCCCGCCTCCAGCCCTCTCTTATTCAGCCTCCTGTATGTGTCATCGCTGAGGGCTGGAGGCGGGGAGCAAACCAGCAGCAGCGATGACACATACAGGAGGCTGAACAAGAGAGGGCTGGAGGCGGGGAGGACACCAGCAACAGCGGTACACCTAAAGGGGGTGAGGTCTGAGCTACCAGTGTAAATCTACCTCCTGAGAAACCATGGAAAAAATTCTCTCTTCCGACCCAAAGGAATAAGAAAAACACAAAACATAAACTACTTGAATCTTCTGCTTCACTCTTAACAGCAGCAGAGGAAATGGTACCAGGTCGGCTGATTTCCACAGGAGTGACTCAAACACATCCACTTTCCAGGCTGGTCAAGAAAGAATGAGATATCAATGACACCAGCTGGAGGAACACATGACTACTTAAAGAGCGGTGGGACAGGACACACTGTAGCAAGCCTTTTTACCACTACCAGTGAAGAAACAACATTAACCCTCACTGGTGCTGAAGAAATTAACACCCAAAGTAAAAACACAAAAAGCCGTCACAGACTCTTGACATCTTAGTTACCGTACTAATATATCAATGTATATGCTGTTGTTTTACTATTGCCTTCTTCATGGTAAATCTGCCTCTGACTAGGCAAAAACCACTATGTGCAACATGATATTTAGCGAAAATTAGGCAATGGAAAATAGATTTTGTTGGATTAAGGCTCAGCGCTAAATCTTTACCTCCTCCAATGGCTATTACCAAAGGGAAAATACACCGAGAGTAGGCTCAACCCTTTTTTGGGATCTTTTTATTTTAAAAAGTTAAAAGGTTGTGCACATATTACAATAAAATTAAGGTTTGCTAACTCTATACAGTTTTATCAGCTTCTTGCTAATACCACGTATCTCTGGTTTACATTGGTTAAAGCTTTTGCTGTGCTTAGGGGGCCCTCCGTTGTCCTGGAATGGCCCAAGGTTGTTCTCTGGGCTTTGCTTATTGTGTACTATGTGTTAAACTGTTGGCAACAATTTTCGTAACCAGCTTAATGTTGTAATTGCGGTCATGCTGATCGTGTATACTGCTGTTTTGTATTTAGTGTGTACACTGATGTCTTGTGTCTGTGGTAGTTACTCTTAGGTGGAGTCCCACTCCTTTCTTCTACTGTCACTATGTAAATTCCGTTTTGAGTTTAAGGTATATAATATATACAGCCCAGCAAAGCCTCTAAATATATACAGCCCACAGCCTCTATCTTATATACACAGCCCAGCAGCCTCTATATTATATTATATATACAGTCTAAGTTTCCATATTATACACACAGCCCAGCAACCTCCATATTTTATATATGCATTCGTGCACAGGCTCAATATTATATATACAGCCCATCCAGGTACCTCTGTATTATATATCCACAGCCCGCAGCTTTTATATTAAATTCATGAATCGTGGTATGTGTTAAGGCACCTTTACACACTGCAACCGCGACTGGCGATATGAGGCGATCTAATGTGCGCGTGCACATTTTTCATGGTCGCCTCAGATCGCCGATGGCCATATTACACGCCGCAATCTCGCGCTGAAAGAAAGGCGATGTGTCGCCCCGGAAATCGCCTCACCCAAAGCGGAACCAATCTGGTGGAATTCCCTCACCGCTTCACACGCCGCAATCCCAAAGGCAAAGTGGGCGTACATATTCAGTGCGGCGAAGAGATAGGCGTGCCACAGTGGTTTACACTGTGCCCCATACGCGCTCATTGGACAATGCAACAGCGTCCCGATTGGTCAGCCTGCTCTGGAAGGCTGGCTAATACATGACGCTATTGCCATTGTGTGGTGCTGAATGGACAGCTCTTCAAATATGGTGCGTCGTCAATTGACAGCCAATGGGAACACAGTAGCCCACACCAATCAGTTCACATGGGGCGCGGACTACAGCACACTGTGGCACGCCTACGGAATTTATAGGCGATGCTGATTCCATCGCTATTGCCCGTTCACACGCTACAACACGGAAATATCGCCTTCATGATTGAGGCTGATTTCAGAGCAGTGCTCAGGAATCAGGCAACAGGCGAGATGCGATCTATCGCTGCGAAATTCCAATTCACGGCAATTTCAAGGCGATTGCTCCAGAGCGACATATCGCCTTTAGGATTCCCAGCCGCGGTTGCGGCGTGTAAAGGTACCTTTAAAGGGATCCCTTTAAAGGGATCCTGTCACCTCCAAAAAGCCTCCTAAGCTACAAAAACACGTCCCTGCAGTATCCTATCACTAATCTCACACTCCTTTTGTCTCCTAAAAGCATCCTGTGAAAGTGGATCAAAATGATTTTATACTCACTCATTAGGCATTATAATTAGTAGGGGCTATATTCTTTAGCTCTTAGGATGTGTTGTTTTGCAGGCTCCAGGATCCACCCTCTCTCTCTATGTGCTACTTTGCTTGTGCAGGCTTTGCCCTCCCCCTCTCTGTCACTCACAGAATGCAAATCATTAGTCCTGCCTTCAGCTCCACATCACAGCAGCACAGTGTCCGGGATGAACCCAGACCGGATCACACCACAGTGTGAAGTCGCCCTAAGAAATGAATCTAGGGGTGTAGTGAGCATTTTTAACTGGTATTTGACAGATCTTTTTACCATTAGGCTGTGAAAATAACAGTTGTTACAAAAGTATGTTAAATTTTGCTCAAAAGTTAATTTTTTTTAATATAATTAATTTATCACGCAATTTCTCCTGTGAATAATAAGATGCTCTATATCATCAAACATTAAACATTGGGCACATAGCAGGGCTCAAAAACGTAGGAGCGTAACTTAGCTTTTTTTGGGCATATATTTTCCTGGAATAGTTTTGGTGCCCTGTCACATTTTCAATGCCCCAGGAAAAAAGAATAGCAGAAAGCCCCTCCAGTTGCCCCTGGTTTCTTGGTTTAAAAAGAACTCTATATGTGACCCTAGTGAAAGAACACCATGTAAATTTGAGGCCAAGTTGGGGCATTTACACTGCATAGGTTCTGAGATTAAATAATAAAAGTAAGATTGTCAATTAAAAAAATTAACTGTGCATTATCATTTTTAATTGCAGGGTTATGACTACAAAGTGAACTGAGGCGTTAATTGACCTAAAATGGTCAGTTTTTGCTCCTATTTTAGGCTGCTTTCACACAAGCAGATTTGCAAATCCATGTCCATCCATATTGAAACGGATGGCCACAGATCCGTTTTAGCGCCCCATGTTATTCCATGGGCACACATTGGACCTAAAGTGGCCATCCGTGTGTCTCTGTTTTGTCACGGATCCATTAGTGTCCACATTTTTCATGTACCCAAAATACAAACTGTTCCGTTGCTGGGCTTCCTTGAAAATCGCAGACACCAACGGACAGACACAGATCTGTATGTGTCTGCATGGAATTAACATTGTGCTCTATGGAGGATGGATCTGTGAAAAAAACAGATCCTTTTGCTGTACTGAGCATGCTCAGAGGCAACGTACAGCTCTTCCCTCCCCTATCTGGCAACTGATGACGGATCCATTAAAAAAATATTCCGTGGACATCCGTTGGCATCCTTTTGCATAGATCTGTGCCTATTCATGACTATACATGAATTTCATGTAATCACATAGATTTGCAAATATGCCAGTGTGAAAGCAGCGTTATTCCCACAGCTTCCCTCGGTTTTCTGTTTTTTTTTTGTTTGTTTAATCAGACATCTGGCTTTAAGGCCCTGTTACACGGTACGAGATTGTAAACGATATCGCTTAAACGTCACGGGTTTGGAGTCTTTCAAGCGACATCGTTACTACCTCGTTGTGTGTGACACTGAGATATGAATACGATAAATCATTGGATCGCTGAATCCAGATTTGAGAACATGTTCTCAAATCAGAGGATCAACAATCAGCCAACCTGCTGCATCGTCATGTGTGACACGGCGTTATGGATGTTGTTAACGATTTCCCCTATTCTCAGCAATGCAGAAGTATCGTTCGCTGGGTTGTGCGAACAATACCTGCTTGCCGCATAGTTGGTACGTCGTGCATGATATATACACGTGTGACATCTCACCAACGATGTCAAAACGATGTCCTAATGACCGCGCATTCATGAGATCGTTAAGGATATCGTTTCAACATTGCAGCGTGTAACGGTACCTTTAGGCTGCCTTCACATCACGATTTTTGGCATCCGAGTGTGTCCATGTCAAATTGGATACACTCGGATGCGATTTTGCCTCCCATGTATCCCTACGGGGCTCAGATGTGCTCGGATGTGTCCTTATTTCCATCCGATTTAAGCACAATCCGTAGCCTTCCGATTTAGTCACGGAGCCAAAATCGCAGCCTGCTGCGATTTTGGTGTCCGTGACTAAAGTCAGACACCACGGATCCGTGATGGATCCGTGATGGTCCGTAGTAAGATACAATGGAAGCCTACAGACATCGGATCCGAGTTTACATTGGATCCGATATCGGCTCCGTAGTTATGTACTGAGCACGGCCAGAAACAGTGCTCAGTACATGACTCTCTCCCTGCATCTTCCCTGTCTCTCCCTCCTCTATCTCCTCTCCCTCCGCTCGTCTATCATGTCCCCTATCCTATTCCCTATTCTGTCACCTGTCCTGTCCCCTTCGGTATGTTAAAAATACTAAAAGTCCTCCCAGAGGATTTACCTTTCTGGCTGCGATTTTGGCTCCGTGACAAAATCGGAAGGCAACGGATTGTGCTTAAATTGGATGGCAATAATGACACATTCGAGCACATCCGAGCCCCATAGGGATACAAAGTCGCAAAAACGCCCCCTTGATAAAAGCCAGAAATATTAGCACTAAGTCAAAAGGTCCATAACGCTAGGGCTGCCTTCACATCACAATTTTTGTCATTCGAGTGTATCCGTGGTGTCAAATTGGATACACTCGGATGCCAGAAATGGTGATGTGAAGGCAGCCCTAGAGTTATGGACCTTTTAGTTTAGTGCTAATTTTTCTGGCTTTTATCAAGGGGGCATTGCTTATGATAATGCAGAACAGCCTGAATACATAATCCAGAGAACCTGGTGAGCTACGGCCCTTTGGGCAGACCAGAGAAATTAGCACTGAATAAAAAGGCCCTTATGACTGGAACCGTGTTGTGGATTTTATAATAATCATAAAAGGACTGCTCAGAGAAGTAGCAGGAATAATAGAACAAGAAAAACTGACCTAATGACATGTCCATTTACTTTATTAATTTTACATGCTGGTCATAATCACACAAATTTTCACTAATCCGTCACCTAAATAAGTTGTGACTTGAGAAATAAAAGCCCCAAAGGGATTTTATCTAAGAGGGTTTCAAGAATGATTGTTCTTTAAATTTCCAAAAATATAGTTATACACTCTGGAACACTTATATGTTATATTGTAATATTAATAGGATATATATTTGTTATTTTAAATCAAGAACAATTGTTAACAAATTATAACTAAGCGTTTTGTGTTAATATAATATCCACATTTTTTACAGTAACAAAAAGATTATGGAAAAATAATTTTTATGCTAGAAAAAAAGTAATGACTTTGCCAGCTTTTAATAAATGGCTCATAGGTTAACCTTCTTTCAGAAGAATGATAAATTATTATTGTTAAACAAATTCATATTGTGGTTTGTCAGGCTCTGGCAGGGCTGCCACTAGGATTTTCAGGGTCCCTCACTTGCAAAATTTTGGAGCCCCCCTGAGACTCCACCCCATCTCTGCCTCAAGCAAGCTCTGCCTCCACCCAGGCTCCGCCTCCACCCAGGCTCCGCCTCCACCCCTAAAACTTTCCATAATTTCACCGCTCACTATTGGAAAAACTCCACTTCTGCACCACATCCTCACCAATCACACATTACTCTTTTTCTATACATTGTTCTTTATTAGAGCTGAGGAGCGATGTGAACAATAAATGCCACATGAGGCAGAATAATGCTGGTGCTGTTATTCATTACCTTGTACAGGGGTGGGGAACCTTTTTCCTGCCGGGGGGGACATTTGGAAATTTCTACCATCATTCAGGGGCCGCACATCACCATGAAAAGTACCCGGCTACATTTAATGAACTAACTCATCTAATTTGATGGCTGCAGCCTGCGATGTTCACTGATATCTGATCTTTCAGGTGTGTGTTGGTCTTGAGCGCAGTCAACTCTGTGACAATAAGTTTTGTAAATCAAATACATCACATAGGAGACTGCTATATCTACTATATAATTGCCTAATCGTGTCTGTCACGGAAATCACACGCCAGCTTGCCATTGGTTGCCGACAGCCGCAGTGACCAATGAGCGCAGCGTATGCAAAAGAGCTGCGCACATTCAAAAGAGGTGCACAAATTCAAAATTTGCGCCGCGGCTCATGTACTGCCATACAGAGGTCCACGGCTAGCCAGCCGGGAGATGATTCACAGCAGTACCCCGAGCGTTATTCAAATCCCACGCCAAGCCGCGCTACTTCTCTGATTCTCTGATTCCGGCAGCGACCAATCAGCGGAGCGGCGCGGCTTTGCGGGGAATTTGAATCCGGCGCCGCTGATTGCTCGCTGCTGGGAGCGGCGACCAATCAATGGCGCGGGATTAATATTTCACGCCAAGCCGCGCCGCTCCGCTGATTGGTTGCCACCGGCAGCGGTGACCAATCAGAGAAGTAGCGCGGCTTGTTTACAAGGCTGTCAGTCATAGTGTGACGCACTTCACTCCTGTTTAGAAGGCTGTCAGTCATAGTGTGACACACTTCACTCCTGTTTACAAGGCTGTCAGTCATAGTGTGACGCACTTCACTCCTGTTTACAAGGCTGTCAATCATAGTGTGACGCACTTCACTCCTGTTTACAAGATCTGCCACTCATAGTGTGATGCACTTCACTCCTGTTAACAAGGTCTGTCAGTCATAGTTTGCTGTTCTTCTGTCACATTTACTTCACACGTTGTGTCAGTGACAGTCTGAACTACTTCAGTCACGTTTAGTCAATGGGATTAATTGGTCATAAGCGCAAATACACCAATGACGATGACAGAAAAGCTGCAGAAGCAGCAAGGCAACGACAACGTCGACACCAAGAAGACACCACAACAAACTGCCATGAGACAAGCCCAGGATGCGGCATCTCACAGACGTCATCGGCAACAGGAGACACCACAACAAACTGCTGCCAGACAAGCCCAAGATGCCGAATCTTATAGACAGTGTCGGCTGAATGAGTCTCCAGAAGACAGAGCAAACAGAAAAGAACATGTTTGCGCCATTCATACAACACGAATGCTCTACCAACTAAGGCAAGCCCAGGAGAATATGCAATAGACACATAAGTAGATAATTAATAGATATCGTGTATTCATTGCATTATTATTAAATCTTCATAAATAAACTACATACATATTCTAGAATACCCAATGCGTTAGAATCGGGCCACCATCTAATATACAATATACAGGATATAGACAGCTTATACAGCACTGCAGAGGGCTAGGGGACACACAGACTGGGGGTGAGTTGAGCTCTGCAGGAGCCACAGGGATGTATGATCTGTCCTCGGGCCGCCATCCATTGAGGGGGTGAGCTGAGCTCTGGAGGCAGGAGCCACAAGCTTCCAGAAAATGGCAGCGGATCTCGATTATTTATTATTATTATTATTATTATTACTATTATTATTATTATTTGTTTATTTTGGGCTAAAAATATTTGTAGTTGGGTTTCAGTAAATGTTTTGCTTCCTCACAGCCTGTGTGTGACACTGATTTAACTAAGAATCTGGCCGTGAGCTCCTCCAAGTGGATTTATGACCATTTCAAAGTTGAATGGGCAGAAAACAAAAAGAAACATGGTGAAATATTTTTAATAATATCCAATTGTAAAAATGATTCAGCCAAATCGGATTAGAATTTTTCCATTAAGAACAAAGTTGCAGAAATCCCATACCTGTTATTCGGTGCAGACTGTGGATGGACTTTAGCGCAGAATCTGAAGCGGTGGAAGATGTGTGTGACGTACTGAGTGGTGGCTCTTGGAAGCTGTCAGATGCCTCGTCCTCATGTGACAGGTGGAGGATGGCAGCGTCCCTCTTCTTACACTCCTCGGCTGTGTGGCCCCAATTAGTGGTCTGGAAGTTGCCGGCCCCGGTGTGATCCGCGGAGGTGATCGCCTCTTCAAACGACAGTTTGTTGCGGTACGGTGATGTGTTTGGCCCCGGTCGGGATGGCAGAATGTCTGTCAACACACCCGAACATGTCGCTGTCCTTGCTGAGCAGGGAGGTAACTACAACAGGTGCAGGAGCTGCACTCACACCCAGGCCCTGGTGCCTATGGGGCCCCAAAAGTCCTTTTGGCCTATAGAAAAGGCTCATGGTGTTAGATTGCAATAATTAGGGGCCCCATGAGCTTCACGTTATGACACTGATGTTGAGGACCTCAATGTTCATCCTCAGGCTCCAAAACTACAGTAGTTTTGCTTTTTGGTCAGTGACTGCCAGCAGAGACACTCAGGCACTGCAGAGGTGTATCTTAGGTTTTCTGCCACCCGGGGCAAGAGTTCAGTTTGGCGCCTGACCCCCCAGAGGTCTGAGTACACATCATGTGACCAATCATTCGTATGTGACTTTTACACTTACAGGCACAGTGACTGCTGAAACCAGCAAGAGCTGTTTCTGACAGTGAGTATATTACATGTTGTTAGGAGCAGGCTAAGATGCAGTCACGTTTCCTTGCGTTTTTTAAAAGTACCCTGCAAACGCAACATGTTGCATTTTTGTGCGTCTGAGGATGCTTGGTATATACCCAAGCGTCCTGAAGCACACAAATAATGCATGCAGCTCAATGGAGTGATACTGCCATATGGGTGGGACTGCAGCCAAGTGCAGTGTCTCACTGCTCCAGTCTCCTCAACATCTGTTCTGCAGCTCTGCATGTCTCAGTACAGTGGCGCTCAGTGATGACATCATCGTGCCCCGCCATGCTGAGCTGCAAAGGGCAGACAGCAGCGGCCGAGACTCTGGAAAAGAATGCTGCCGGCAAAAGCAGCCGGGACTATAGGCGTGGGAGCAGCATCTGCGGGGGGCTACCACTGGTACACACACCTCGTATGCACGAGGCTTCGCTCCATACACCTCATAAGCACGTGGCTCCACTCTGTACACCTCATCCAGACACAGCTCCGCTCCGTACACCCCGTACAAATGTGACTCCGCTCTGTTCACCTCATACAGACACAGCTCCTGTCTGTACGCCCGCGACTCTGCTCTGTACACCTCGTACACATGCGACTCCACTCCGTACACCTCGTACACATGCGGCTCTGCTCCGTACCCTTCATAGACACAGCTCCACTCCGTACACCTGGTACACATGCTGCTCTGCTCCGTACACCTCGTACACATTCAGTTCTGCTACATCCACACTGTAAATCCCTCCTGACCCCACAGATAAACTTTAACTCATCCAGCATTGCAGAGTCCTGCATCACTGAGGAGCTGATCATGTGATCCCTGACTCCTGCCCTCCATGTGTCATCATCACAGGTCCTGTAAGCACAGAGCAGCTACGGTATAGATGTAATGTGCTGCTCTGCAGATGGAGAACAATGAGGGGGCTGGAGTGGGCGGTCTGGGCTCCTACACATATATACACTAATACTACACTACACAGAGGGTGGGCGGGCCTGCTGGGCCCCTGCACTGTCTGAGGCTGCTGTGTGTTATGTCGCACACACACACTGAGTCACACTGTCGAATTCACACAGCAGTCAGAGAGTCAGTGCTCACTAAGTACACAGGCTATGCTGCAGCTGCAGCCAGTCTGTCTAATGATGTCTGCACTCTCTGACTGCTGCTGCTGCGCTGGCCACCCGGCGCCGTGGCTCTGGCAAAAGCACACAGAGACACAGCAGCATCCAGCAGAAGCTGAGGACACAGCCTCAGTCTATCAGCGACGTGTGTTGGCCCGGGAGGCGGGCCTTTTTGCTCCATGCCCCCTGCCAGCGTGCCCAGGCCCCCCTGCCCCTGTTCAAATGGCCACACCCCCTCCAATGATTGGTGGGCCCCTCACTCAATAAGACTTGTAAGCCGCTAACGGTGGCTCTGGGCTCTGGTATAATATGCAGCATAGGCTTTACCATCAGAATTAAAAGGAGATAAAATTGCTATCTACTCAGGAGCCTTGTTCTGATATTCCATTCAAATATTACTTGGTACATTGATTTGTCTAATTACTCACTTAATGGATATCATTTTTTCTTCTTTTATCAGGCATGCACCTGAATCACTTTCAGATAATATTTACTCCCGAGAATCAGATGTCTGGAGTTTTGGTGTACTACTCTATGAACTGTTCACATATTGTGAAAGAAGCTGCAGTCCCTCAGCTGTAAGATACTGACAGAATAAACAAATCTCAATGAGAATTCCCAAAAAAAACATAATTTTTGTAACATATTTCTTGATTTTTATAGCAATACCGTCGTATGATGGGACCTCACAATTCCCAGCAAACTGTTTGTGGACTTGTGGAACTATTACGAGCTGATAAAAGACTTGGTTCTCCACCCAGTTGCCCAGTGGAGGTAAGGACATTCAAAACACTTTTACTTAGCAGTGGAATCCTACCTCATGCTGCATTGTCCTTTTAGTATCAGGAGTGCTGTCAAAAGCTTCTTGGTTATCCACATTATTGGATGCCAAAACTCTGACTGACTCCCACCAGGGGAGAGGAAATTTTGATGAGATCTTGACATTATGATGTTCTTCCTGAAGATTGCCTGCTGAGCTGTGCATCCGAATCATCTACTGGTGAACAAAATGATTATGCCTTAGTACACTGCAGTACAATTAAACCCTTTGAAACTCCATGAAGTATTTATAAGTCATGAATGTGAGTTGCTACCTTCACATTTGCGGACCCCTTCGCAGCGTTCTGCGGAGGGGATCCGCAATGTGACCGCAGCACCGCAAGCCCCTATCTTTATAATGGGAGCGCACGGTGCTGCGCTTGACTGCGCATGACCATGCGCACCCATTCACTGCCATATGTGATCTGTACACAGGCGGATGCCTGCACACAAATCACACAGTCTCGTCCACACCATAAATGCAACGAGTTCGTGGTGCGGACGAGACTGGGTGATCTATGCGCAGGCATCCGCCTGCGTACAGATCAAATATGGCAGTGAATGGGTGCACACGGTCATGCACAGTCAAACGCAGCACCGTTCGCTCCTTTGCGTTACTTTGCGTCACCGTGCGTTACTTTGTGTTTTATGATATTTTATCAAAGTGTAAGCAGCAGAATGGTGGTGTGGAGAGGAAAGCATCGCAAATGTGAAACTTGAAGAAAGGGATTTTATTTTAGATGCATTTCGGACTGATACAGGCTTGTTCAAGGAATAATCACGTTATCCTGAAGAAGGAGTTAGCATCAGTCCAAAACATGTTGAGAATAAAATCACTTTCTTCAAATTTCACATTTGTGATGGTTTCTTCCCGACAGTATGGCATTTGCATCATTCTTCAGCTTACACTTTGATCTCCATGTGGTGGCTGCTGTAGTCTTGGTTACATGCGTGCATAGTGGTTGTTGCTTGCACAGCCTTACAAGATGAGCCTCTTTCTTTCATGTAAACACGGTTAAAACCCTATTTGAGTGCTTCTTGTCATCTCAGCCTTTTTTTAAAGGGATCCTGTCACCCCCAAAACACCTCAAAACCTATTAAAAGCTGTCCCTACAGCATAGTAACACTTACCCTACACTCCTTTTACCTCCTAAAAGCACCAAGTGAAATAGGAGAAAAATGTTATTATAGTACCTCATTATGGATGATAATGAGTGACTATGCTATTCATAGTCACTCATCCAGGCTCTCCCACTGCATGATATCACGCCTCCATAGGCGTGATCTTGGAATCTGATTAAAATGCGCGCCTCCCCGCCGCTCTCCTGTGTCTCGGCCGGCCTGTATTGGGGCTTGGTGACGCGATACGCGTCATTTCCGGCGCCGGGTGACGTATACACCCACGCCGCTCTGTTAGCTTCAAAACGCGCACTGCGCATGCGCATGCGCAGTGCGGGTCTTGAAGCCAACAGCGGCGCGGGTGTAAATACGTCACCCGGCGCCGGAAATGACGCGTACGCATCACCAAGCCCCAATACAGGCCGGCCGAGACACAGGAGAGCGGCGGGGAGGCGCGCATTTTAATCAGATTCCAAGATCACGCCTATGGAGGCGTGATATCATGCAGTGGGAGAGCCTGGATGAGTGACTATGAATAGCATAGTCACTCATTATCATCCATAATGAGGTACTATAATAACATTTTTCTCCTATTTCACTTGGTACTTTTAGGAGGTAAAAGGAGTGTAGGGTAAGTGTTACTATGCTGTAGGGACAGCTTTTAATAGGTTTTGAGGTGTTTTGGGGGTGACAGGATCCCTTTAATTATATTCTATGTTATACTAATCTCGCTAAAGATGTCACTGTTCCCCAAACATTTGCAACAGAGGTTCATCTCATATACCCATTTGCTTTATAAATGGTTGTTCAAATAATATCCATATTTTGGAATGGCAACAGTTTTGCTGTTTAAAAAAATAAAAAATCTACTTTTTTAGTAGTAGTAATAGGTTTGTTATTTGGAAAATTCAAGAGATATAGCTTATTAATCCCTTCACGACACTGCAATTTTCCGGGTTTTTTTTTCCTTCTTTTCTCACCAAGAGATGTAAATATTTTATTTCTAAGTTCTCATAGCTGTAGGAGGGCTGATTTTATATGGGATAACTTGTACTTTTGAATGACATCATTCATTTTATCATGTAATGGACTGGGAAGTGTGAAACAAATTCAAAGTGCATTGAAATTGCAAAAAAAAGTACAATTCTACAATAATCTTTTTTATTTACCTTGTTCAAAATGAGATAAAACTGACTTGGCAATATGATTCTGTAGGTCAGTACAAGTACATAGATACCAAACATGTACAGCTCTGGCAATAATTAAGAGACCACTGCACAGTTTTCTAAAAATCACCATCTCTACCTATCTGACAGCCATTCGATTCCAGTGTCAGTTGATTTCCAACCAAAGTACAACTCATTCTATTAATGATACCTTCACACGCCGCAATCTCGGCTGGCGATATGAGGCAATCTAACGTGTGCGTGCACATTTTTCATGGTCGCCTCAGATCGCCGATGGCTGTATTACATGCCGCAATCTCGCCCTGAAAGAAAGGCGATGTATCGCCCTGGAAATCGCCTTACCCACAGCGGAACCAATCCGTTGGAATTTCCTCACACGCCGCAATCCCAAAGGCAATGTGGGCGTACATGTTCAGCGTGGCGAAGAAATAGGCGTGCCACAGTGGTTTACACCGCACCCCATATGCGCTCATTGCACAACACAACAGCGTCCCGATTGGTCAGCCTGCTCTGGAAGGCTGGCTAATGCATGACGCTATTGCCATTGTGTGGTGCTGGACGTACAGCTCTTCAAATATGGCGCAGTGTCAATTGACAGCCAATGGGAACACAGTAGCCCACATCAATCAGTTCACACAGGGTGCGGACTACAGCACGCTGTGACATGCCTACAGGAAATCATAGGCGACGCAGATTCCATCGCTATCGCCCTTTCACACGCCACAACACGGAAATATCACCTTCATGATTGAGGCTGATTTCAGAGCAGTGCTCAGGAATCAGGCAACAGGCGAGAGGCAATTTATCGCCGCAAAATTCCCCAAACACACGCCGCAACTGTGAGGCAATTTCACGGCAATTGTTCCGGAGCGACATAGAGGATTCCCAGCCGAGATTGCGGCGTGTGAAGGTACCATTAATGTGCTTTCGATTAGGTGATGACTTGAACCAAATCTTATTTAACGAGGGAAAGTATAAAAAAACGCTACTCTGGTCTTCACAACCCTCTTGCAATAGTGCAAGCTGTATGGCAAAGCAAGTGCTAAGAATAGCCCAAAAGTAATTTGAGTGAAAAAATAACTTTTAACCATGCCAAAGGAGTTGAAAAGAAAAGTCTTGAGTGAGGAAAAGAAGGGTTCAATTCTGGCTTTACTAGCAAAGGGATACACTGAGAGTCATGTTGCCTTCATCCTTAAAATTTCAAAGACGACAGTCTATTACAACAAGGTCAAGCAGCAGACATTGGGGACAACAAAGCTACTGACTGGCAGAGGGCGAAAGCGACTCTCCACTGACCGGGATGACCGTCATCTTACTTGAATGTCACTCAGCAACTGCAGGATGACATCAAGTGACCTACAAAAGGAATGGCAAATGGCAGCTGGGGTAAAGTGCACGGCAAGAACAGTTCGTAACAGGCTCCTAGAGGCAGGTCTCAAGTCATGTAAAGCTAGAAAAAATACTTTCATCAATATGAAGCAAAAAAGAGCCACTGAAGTTTGCCAAAGACCCTAAGGATTGGACCATAGAGGACTGCAAGGTAATCTTCTCTGATGAGTCTAATTTTCAGCTTTGCCCAACACCTGGTCGTCTAATGGTTAGATGGAGACCTGGAGAGGCATACAAGCCACAGTGTCTTGCACTCACTGTGAAATTTGGTGGAGGATTGGTGATGATCTGGGGATGCTTCAGCAAGGCTGGAATTGGGCAGGTCAATCTTTGCGGGGGAAGGGGGAGGAGCTGGGGATGTAAAATCAAAGTTCCGAGATAAGAGGCACAGATTGTATTAGTTTTTAAACATTAATGCAGTCCCTCACCAGTTCCCCACAATTTATACACATGCTCACAATAAGTGTTAATGACAATTACACACATTAACATAGGGCACAAGCACTGTTTCTGAGGTGTCATTAACATGAAATGACACATGCAGGACAAAAATCTGCACCTTCAAATACACACCAAAAAATGCATCAGGTGCATTACATCTTTTTTGGTTTGTATTCTGTTTCAAGATGCTGATTTTTGGAAAGAAAAATCTGTACCACTATTCTCCCATGCGAACGCACCCTAAATGTTCATGTTCCGGGCCAGAAGCCAATCAGCATGCATAAAACATCCACAAGTTAAAGACACAAGGGCTTGTGTCATTGGCAGGCTTCTTTCATTGGCTGCCTAAATCCCGTGTCCCTCAGGATATAAGAAGCAGCCAATTGCCATCGTCGCCATTTTCACAGTGTTACTCCTTAGGGACAGTGTGCTGCTGCTCCGATCTGCTCCATCTGTGCTATACAAAAAGATAGTTACTCAATTGCTTTTTAGATAGAATAGAAAGGCGAGAGGATCCAGAACAAGTGAAAACAAATGTGATAACTAAATCTGTGTGCTTTTCTAAAGCCATGTTTTTTGCATACACGTGATTGTCAAATCTTAGTGCTTTCCCTAAAAAGCATTTGTTTGATTTCTAACCAGTGATCGACAAATCCTTTGATTTTCCCTAAAAAGCTGTTTGTCCTCTAACCAATTATTGCAAAATCATTCAGTTTCCTCTAAAAAAGATATGTTTGGCCTCTAACCAGTGATTGCCAAATCCTTCAGTTTATACTAAAAAGGCTGTGTTTGTCCTCTAACAAGTGCTTTCGAAATCTATGAGCATGAGTGGGAAATCCTGAGATTTTGGTGGCAAGGGAAAGGGAAAATGTTGTTAAAGAAGGGAGTAGGGTTGGTGTTCGAGGTGTACGTGGGGTAGATGCCACTGCTAATTTTACTGAAAGCTGTACTGACCAAATATTGGCTTATCATACCCAAGCATAGTGTTCTGATACGTGTTCACTGCAGGCTAATATTTGAATGGTTTCAGTACAGTACATCAGACTTCAATACATAGTTTTACTGCAGGTTGCTGCCGAATTCCTGGTATCACTGCGGATATTTGTGAGTCCTCCTCCTTACTGTCTGGCACCACGGTTTTACACATTAAACTGAAAGAGTCCTGCATGGCCCTGGTCTCATCCCAAACACAGGGACCTGTTCAGTATAATGGTTTCAACTGCCACCTGACAAGGCTTGTTCACCACAGATTTTATGCCGTACCCATTTGCCCCTACTCTATGCCAAACCTTATTTTAGGACTTGTACTGCTGGAGTCAGTCGCAACCCAGGGGTCTTTCCTAGAGTCCTGACCTGATACAAATGTGGAATGGAGGCGACTCACTACCCAACCCTGACTGGGGTTCTTCCTGTGTGCTGTATCCCAGGGTTACCGTGAGACTCAGGCCAACTTTCGAATGCTGGCCCACTTGTCACTATACCTCCCACAGGTAAAGCAATTTTAGTCTTTCCTTCATAACTGCTGTAAGGGTACCTTTACACGCCGCAACCACGGCGAGAAATATTGACGGCGATATGTCGCCCTGCGACAATCGCCGTCAAAATCTCTCCAATTGCGGTGTGTAATTGGGGAATTTGGTGGCGATCTGTTGCCTCGCGACGGTCACCTGATTTCAGAGCACTGCACTGAAATCAGGCAACCGGGGCGAGGCGACAGATCGCCGCCAAATTCCCCAATTACATGCCGCAATTGAGAGAGATTTTGACGGCGATTGTCGCAGGGCGACATATCGCCGTCAATATTTGTCGCCGTGGTTGCGGCTTGTAAAGGTACCCTTAGAGCAGTTATGAAGGAAAGAGAGAGATCCACGTGAAGAGATCCAAGTGGATTAACCATTCCCTGGCTATTGTGGACACCAGGGTGCAACACCTAAAACTGGCCACAACATGGCCACATACAATTTACACATGAATACTTTGCATACATTGACACAATTCACAGTATTGTCATTTAACATCAACCAATGTCTTTAGGGTGGGGGCACATGGACTTAGCACCCTCTTACAGTCTAGTGGCAAAATACTGATGAACAACCACTTACACAACTGTCAACCATGAAGCAAAAGAGTGCCAGCCATATTGTTACATATAGTGCTCCATGCACGATATCTTCTACTTCTATCATATATCATTGGAGCATTTCTGAATCTTGCAGCCAACTGTTTGTTAGTTTTAAGAATATGTTGGTAAGTATACCTTTTTGTTTCACTTGACTGCAGTGATTTGGAAAAGATGTTCAAGCTACTCAATGCATTGCTAATGGGAAACGATATCATGACAATTTATTTTAGTAAATTGCAGTTAAATATGAAGTTTGTGTAGCCAAAACCTAATACATCCCTAAGGCTGACTTCACACTGCAGTTTTTTCACTGATCAGTGTCCATCCAGTTTGTGTGCCAAAACCCAGAGAGGAACTTGCAGAGGAAAACTATAATTGAAAGATTGACATCTGTTCTAAGTTTTGGAGACACTCCTGGTATTCGCACACAAGCTAGATGGACACTGATCAGTGAAAAAACTGCAGTGTGAAGCCGGCCTCAGGAAAATATTTTTTGCGGTAAGCGATTAAAAGTCTAATTGTGGTCAGGTTGACCAGTATTCTCCTTTTCCCTCCTTCATACATTTTTTTTTTTTTTCTATTTATGGCTTTCCTTTCCCCGATTCTGTCATTAGCACTTCTTCTGGCTCCTCTTACTTTCTTTTCTTTACCTTCTGTTTTCTTTTTCTTTTTATTTTCCGCTCTACTTCACCCTTCCTTAGAGTATATATGGCTTCTTCAAGCCCATCCCTCCCAAAATGCGATGAACACAGAATAATATGGAAAAGTTATAGCTGTGAGAAATCTTTCCATAGAAGGCTCTTCCTTTTGGAGCCCTAGATATTGATCATAAGGACCTAGGCCCCGTGAAGCGGGGACAGATGGTAACAACTTAAACATTAGGACTACTTGATGGTAGCTATACAGGGTTACAGAAATTTTAGCGAGGCTCAGCCTTCCTATGATTAGATCATATCATAACCCTTGGAAAATTTAATACTTTGGTTTGTTTAAAATACGCAATATATATTTTAGTATTAGTGTCATCATGGGATGATATGGATTAATAAGTTGAAACCTGTTTGAAGTTGAACCCAAAATTGAGAATTATCTGTATATCATACTTTCTTGGAATATAATTTCCTGTATCAAGGAGGACTTTATATGTATGTTTTGTTCTCTATATTTCAATAAAATGAGATTTACCATAAAAGTCTAATTGTAGCCCTCGTTATAAAGTAAGAAAACTATTCCCCTCAAATTGTCAAATGAACAAGTGTTGACAGGTGGCATAATGGCATAATGGAAGAAGCAAAAAGCAGAGATTGTGATGTCCAATTCATGTGTATTTAGCCACTTTGTAATGTGCTGTTTAGACATAACATCTATCTTCATTGCAGGTATATAAAATGATGCTGTCCTGCTGGTCATTCCAACCATCTGGGCGACCAACATTTACTGTGCTAGAGAATCAGTGTGACCAGCTCCGCCGAGTGTATCAGAGCGAGCCCTGCAATCAACACGGCAATATGTATGAAAATCAGTTTTAGTTCCATTAGAATTGAATGCATACTTTCTTATGAAGTTGTGTAGGTTTACCAAAAACAACCAGTTTTGGAAGTATAAAATGACAACAAGTGTAAGCACATACCGTATATACTCGTGTATAAGCCGACCCGTGTATAAGCCGACCCCCCTATTTTTGCCCCAAAAATCTGGAAAAACCTATTGACTCGTGTATAAGCCGAGGGTGGACCCCAGCACAGGTATACAGCCCCCAGCAGTGTGGTATACAGGCCCCCCCCCAGTGGTATACAGGCCTCCCCAGTGGTAGTATACAGCAGCCCTAGTGGTAGTATACAGCAGCCCCAATGGTAGTATATAGCATCCCCAGCAGCCCCAGTGGTAGTATACAGCAGCCGCAGTGGTAGTATATAGCAGCCCAGCAGCCCCAGTGTGGTTAGTATATAGCAGCCCCAGTGGTAGTATACAGCAGCCCCAGAGGTAGTATACAGCAGCCCCAGTGGTAGTATACAGCAGCCCCAGTGGTAGTATATAGCAGCCCCAGTGGTAGTATACAGCAGCCCCAGTGGTAGTATACAGGAGCCCCAGCAGCCCCAGTGGTAGTATACAGGAGCCCCAGCAGCCCCAGTGGTATATACAGCAGCCCCAGTGGTATATACAGCAGCCCCAGTGGTATACAGGCCTCAGCAGTATATACAGCAGCCCCCAGGGGTTATACAGCACCCCCCAGGGGTTATACAGCACCCCCCAGGGGTTATACAGCAGCCCCCTGGGGGTACCCAGCAGCCCCCAGGGGGTACCCAGCAGCCCCCTGGGGGTACCAACAGCCCCCTGGGGGTACCAACAGCCCCCTGGGGGTACCCAGCAGCCCCCTGGGGGTACCAACAGCCCCCTGGGGGTACCAACAGCCCCCAGGGGGTACCCAGCAGCCCCCTAGGGGTACCAACAGCCCCCTGGGGGTACCAACAGCCCCCAGGGGGTACCCAGCAGCCCCCTGGGGGTACCAACATCCCCCTGGGGGTACCAACAGCCCCCAGGGGGTACCCAGCAGCCCCCTGGGGGTACCAACAGCCCCCAGGGGGTGCCCAGCAGCCCCCAGGGGGTACCCAGCAGCCCCCTGGGAGTACCAACAGCCCCCAGAGGGTACCCAGCAGCCCCCTGGGGGTACCAACAGCCCCCAGGGGGTACCAACAGCCCCCACAAGCTGGCACTGTCCCCCCTTGTAAGGGCCCCCCCCCCCGGTGCTTATACATTACCATTCCGGTTTTCTGATCAGTGCGGCTCCTCCGTGCTGCGTCTTCATCCTCCCGCGCTGGCTGCATCCGGGTTCTCCAGCGGTCGCGCGATGACGTCACATCGCTGCGACAGCCGGAGATCACGGATGGAGCCAGCGGGGGAGGATGAAGAAGCACCGAGGAGCGGCGCCGATCAGAACACCGGGATGGTAATGTATAAGCACCGGGGGGGGGCCCTTACAAGGGGGGACAGTGCCAGCTTTTGGGGGGCTATATGAACTGCATCCCCCTGCCGCTGATTGACAGGGGGATGCAGTGTATATTTAATGAGCGGCCCCACGTGATGGGGCCGCTCATACAGCAGCCCCCCCCCCCCCGCCTCCTCCAGCCTCCACAGCCCCCACAGCCCCCGGACACAGCCCCCACCACACGGGTCTACCGTATAGACCCGTGTATAAGCCGAGGGGGGGACTTTTCAGCCCAAATTTTGGGCTGAAAAACTCGGCTTATACACGAGTATATACGGTAAGTGTTCTACTGTTCTATTTTAGTCAGTGCATTTACTTACATTTTATATTTTGCTGTTCCTTATATGGATAATTTTTTTTTGTTAAAGCTTAAGTCTAATAAATGTTTACAAAGTGTTAAAAAGAGAAATCTTTATATCCTTAGTGACTTGATAATCATTACTGATGTTGCTTTTGATCTTTCCCACAACTGATTTCAGGGGATTTAGTTTCTGATTTTTTTTTTAAATTCAATATATCACATTTGTGATATCCTCCTGTATCTCATTAAAACTCATTATGCTTACTATTATGTATTTATGTGTATATTTTGTATCTTTAATTGTAGCCTGATATACTGTTATGCCCAGAAATGCTATCTACCTGAAAAAATTGGGTTCATCTACAGGTAAATAACATTAAGATCATGAGTGTCTGCCTTCAGGACTGGCTCCAGGTTTTTGCGGGCCCCGGGCAAAAGAGTCTGAGTAGACCCCTTTAACTCATACCATGATTCATGACACACTGATATGGCAGAGAAATGTAGTTATACTACAATCCCAAAGGACAGGTTTCACTTCTTACATTACATGAGTGATATCTATTGTAATTTCTACAATACCATACAGTAGAGGGGATTTTTGTAAGTCAACTCCTTATATGCCTTAATGTGACCTACCCCCACCCCTCCCTCAGTTCCCGGTCAACATTTTATTCTTAGCTGAACTCATTGAATCTGAACATTTTTTAATGTAAAACTTTAAAGTAAACATTGGAAAGCATTAACTTAGAACAATTGGAAAAGTGCAAAAACTGAAGGAACTACAAAATGGATTGCAACATCACAACACATCAGTATTTGTTGTCCAATTTCTGTGTTTTGAATTCCCTCCAGGTTGGGTTGGTAAAACTGATGATTGACTCCAATAAGTGCCATGTGCAAAAATGCAGCCTAAGAGCTATAAAAACAAGAAAACAAAAACACAAGCCAGTAGTGCAATTAGGTGGCAAACAGAAGATTTGATTTGAAAATGTAATAAAATGATTTTCTTCTAGTTTTTTCAGCAGCAAAACAATGTATAACTTGATTAAAATCAACACATTCTGCTTCTTGTGACTCAATCGAAAAATTTGCCGAAGAATTTAACCTTTCTTGAGACAACAGGGACCTGAGGAAGTTTTTAATAAGCTTTAGTTTGCTGAAGATTATGTTAGCTGATGCAACTGAAACGGGCACTGTAAGCAGTAGCTTCAATGCCAATACCAGATTTGGGAATGCCAGGTTCAGTGAGTTAGAAAACAGATATTGCAATGTTTCCTGTGGACTTAGTTGCTCAGGCAGCATCGTACCCAGTGTATTCATTTCCTCCAGCAGATTCTCTCCATCAACTCCCGAATCGGCAAAGTTTAAACATCGTTGTAACGTCAGCAAGCCAGTTACTGCTTTCTTGATGTCATTGAGAAATCCAAACCTTGCAGTGATTTTTTTAAGGCCGGCTTCACACTGCGGCGTGATCTGGTCAGGTTCTGTCCAGGTGGACCCTGACAGCCGCGGACCGGATCAGCACACAGGACTGGGGGGCTATTATGCCCTCCGGTCCCGTGTGCAGCGCACTCAGTTCTCGCTGCTGATAAGTCAGGACCGATGGCGCCGCGGTCCTGACCTGTCAGCGGCTGCAGCTGCGTGCGCTGCACACCGGAACAGAGGGCATAATAGCCCCCCCAGTCCTGTGTGCTGATCCGTGGCTGTCTGGGTCCTCCCGGACAGAACCGCCCCGGATCACGCCGCAGTGTGAAGCGGCCCTAAGAAAACTAATCTTGTTTCGATTTCCTCAAGCACAGTTTTAAGTAAAGGCTTGAAGAATGTTTCTTCAAACTCTGCACTTGGATTTAAATATAATGTTCCAGTCGCTTGCTGGCATGCTGGTACTTGGCAATCAATATCATTGCATTGCAAAGTTTTTTTCCTAATTCTCTGTGCTGGGTACTCGGTAGATACATCAAGCTTCTTGGCAGGAGTGATCAGCTCACCACGTAGTTTCTGGCATGAATGGGTCGGCGTCCTGGATCCGCCTAGGCATTCAACAGAAGAAAAAGAGATGGTCCAGCTTCCAGTGTGAAATGTGATTAAATGTATTGAATTTTTCGTCAAACTTCCATTTACAGCACAGTCAGGAAACAATCAACATGTAGATAGCATGGCATGGCAGGAAGCAGTTGCGCCAGGCAACGCGTTTTGGACAGAAGTCCTTTGTCAAGCCTGAAAGTGTGCACAGAAGCAAATGCTATGTGGGCACAAAAAATTGATGGGAGGAAACCTACTAGTAATTAGTAAAGATGAGCCACTGTTACCACCCGGGGGTCTACCGCCCGTGCCCCGCGGCATGCTGCCGTTACTCCCTCGGCTCCCACTGCCCCTGTCCGGCCCCAAGGGCCCCAGGTGTCGACCATCCGCCGACGGCTCCGGGGCGCTGGCAGCCGCCGCCCGCGGGTCGGTCGGGTAGCGTCTTCCTTACTGCATGCTCCCCGGGTGCGCGCACCTGTTTCCAGCCGCAGGGGTCCAGCACCCTCTGCTTGAGCAACACTGCTCCTCTCACTTCCGGGACCACTGCTTGAGCTGTGACAATTCATCTCTAAGTTAATATCTGCTGGAGAACTGCAGGGAGTGTGCTCCTCCCCTCAGCCAATCACCAGGTCTCTGTGTTCTACCAATCAGGAGTACCCTGTTATGATATAAGCTTCCTGTTTTCTCTTACTCATTGCCAGGGCAATTTCTATGTAGAGAACTTGCTAATCCTGGTCTGATCAGGTTGTTTCTTTATCAGCTTGATATCTGATTTCTCTTGTTCCTTCCCGCAGATTCCTTCCGTGCCGGCTCGACGCTGACTCCAGTGGTCTCGGTCTGTTTTCCGGATCTCTTTCCTGCTGAAGAGCTTCCTCCAGCCCTGCTCCGGATCCTCTGTGTTCCCGGTTCCCGTTTCTTATTATACCCGGTTGCTGTGTTGTTATCACGTCGCCTGGGGTCAGTTTAACACTCGTGTCCGCTTCATTGGCCCCTCCGAGGTTGGTACCGGCGGGATCCCTGTACAGGGGTTAAGCGCTCCGGGGCCTCCTTCGGTGGGTCTCCAGTGCTGCGACCTTGTGGCTCTCTCCAGGGGCGTGGGGTCTTGTGTTGTTGTTAATAAACCTGTTGACTTTACGGTACTTGTCTGACTCTCTATCACCCGGTATCAGCATCCGCTTTACGCGGTCCAGTGGGTCCACGTGTGAGTCCGTCAGTAGGACGTGACAGATTTTGCCCTGGCCATGGACCCCGCTGATACCAGGTTTGATGCCCAAAGAGAGTTGGCCGGACTCCGCCAGAGTCACGACCAGGTCGTGGGTTTTCTCCAGTCTTTGGAGGGGCGCCTAGGGGTGCTCTCCGCTTCTGATCCCGCTCTCTCTTCTCAGATCTTGGGTCTCCACCAGGAGATGGACCACCAAAGAGGGATACAGACTCGGATGCTATCCCATCTGGCCTCCGTGGACGATCGGCTTACCAGCCTACAGAGAGCGACTGGAGGTCCGGGTTCCGTCCCCGTGCTACCTGTTGGAGTTCCGGCCGGAGTCGTATCTTCTCCACGCTTATGCCAGCCCACCAGGTATGCAGGGGATCCTAAGACATGTCGGGGGTTCATTAACCAGTGCCAACTCCACTTCCGGTTGCTACCCCACCAATTCCCGACGGATGAGGCAAGGGTGGCGTTTCTGGCTTCGCATCTCGAGGGAGAAGCACTGGCATGGTTCAACCCGGTATTGGAGAGGGAGGATGCCATCGTGTCCGACCTCCGGGCGTTCTTGGACACCTTCCGTAGAACCTTCGATGAACCGGGTCGGGTGGCCTCTGCCACCGAGGCACTCTTCAACTTACACCAAGGTAACCAGTCTGTTGGGCAGTATGCCATCCGGTTCCGTACCCTTGCTTCCGAACTCCGTTGGGCGGATGAGCCCTTAGTTGGTGTCTTCCGCCGGGGATTATCGAGCCGGATCAAAGACGAACTGGCGGTTCGGGACCTGCCCAGCTCCCTGGAGGAATACATTACCCTCGCTGTCCGAATCGACCGTCGTCTTCAGGAGCGGTCGCAGGAGAAAACCCAGGAGAGGACGCAGGAGAGAAGACCCCTTCGCTTGGCTACCACTTTCCAGCGACCCCTTCTTCCGGTGCCCACAGCGCCTCCGACAGGCCAGGAGGCCATGCAGGTGGATCACGTCCGCTCCCGGAGCCAGATAAGGGAGGAGAGGATCGCCCAGGGCTTATGCCTGTACTGCGGAGGATCTGACCACTTTCGCCGCCAATGCCCCAAGCGACCGGTGGACCTTCGTCTTGGAGAGGTAAGAGAGACCAACCTAACGAAGAATGATTCCTTTCACCCTCTTACTATAGCCATCCTGCTTAAGGTCGGAGACAAATGCCATTCGGAGGTGGCTCACCTGGATTCCGGTTCTGCAAGTAATTTTGTGCAACAGGACGCAGCGCAGCGCTATGGTATTCCTATATACCCCCTGCAGCAACCCCGTGTCATCATCTCGGTCGATGGGAGACCCTTACAGGACGCCGTGACGGGTGTCACCGGAGAGGTAGAGATACAAGTCGGAGCTCTGCACACGGAACGCCTCACTTTCTATGTCCTGCCGACCCTGTCTTCTCCGTTTATGCTTGGCCTTCCATGGCTCCGTATGCATGAACCGGTTCTGGAATGGCGTACAGGTGAGGTCCTGCGATGGGGGCAGGCTTGACATAGTCGTTGCCTTCTTCCCGTGTCCCCGGTCCGGTTGCCGCCATCCCCGGCAGCGTTGCCCGGTCTGCCCTCGGCCTATTGGTCGTATGCCGACGTCTTCGACAAGAAGGAGGCCGAGACGTTACCCCCGCACCGACCATATGACTGTCCTATAGACCTGGTGCCTGGGGCTCAACTGCCGAAAGGCCGTATCTATCCGTTAAACCCTGCCGAGACCCAGGCAATGTCCGACTACGTAAGGGACAGCCTGGCGCGGGGTTTCATCCAGAAGTCCTCCTCACCCGCAGGGGCAGGGTTCTTCTTCGTAAAGAAGAAGGACGGCTCCTTACGACCGTGCATTGATTATCGGGGTCTCAACGCCATCACCGTGAAAAATAGATACCCGCTTCCCCTCATACCAGAGCTGTTCGACCGGTTACGTGGTTCCCGGGTCTTCATGAAGCTGGACCTCCGAGGGGCATATAACCTGGTCCGGATACGAGCCGGAGACGAATGGAAGACCGCCTTCAACACCCGGGACGGGCACTATGAGTACAAGGTAATGCCGTTCGGTCTCAGTAACGCCCCTGCTGTCTTCCAGGAATTCGTGAATGATGTCTTCCAGGACCTTCTGTACGTGTGTGTCGTGGTCTACCTGGATGACATTCTGGTATTTTCTCCGGATCTTCCCACTCACAGGCGAGATGTCCGACGGGTCCTTCTCCGGTTACGGGAGAACCAGTTGTATGCCAAATACGAAAAATGCTTGGTTGAACGGACATCTTTGCCCTTTCTGGGCTACGTTATTTCCGACGTCGGTCTGGAAATGGACCCGGAGAAGCTGTCCGCAATCCTTTCGTGGCCCCGACCCGTGGGACTCAAGGCCATCCAGAGGTTCCTTGGTTTTGCCAACTATTATCTGCAGTTTATCCCACATTTCTCTGACGTGGTCAAGCCCCTTACCGCGCTGACCCGGAAGGGGACGCCTGCTAAGGCTTGGACCCCCGAGGCCGAGACCGCCTTCAAGACACTCAAGAGTGCCTTTTCCTTGGCTCCAGTTCTCCACCGGCCGGTGGCGGATAACCAGTTTTTTCTGGAGGTGGACGCATCCTCCTCCGGAGCCGGAGCCGTCCTCTCCCAGAAGTCCTCCTCAGGGCGTATGGTGACATGCGGTTTTTTCTCCAAGGCCTTTTCCTCCGCCGAGCGGAATTACTCCATAGGGGATCGAGAGCTGCTGGCCGTCAAGATGGCGCTGGAGGAATGGCGATACCTCCTGGAGGGCGCAGTACATCCCGTGGTCATCTACACCGATCACAAGAACCTGGCATACGTCCAGTCGGCTCAGAGACTCAATCCCCGACAGGCTCGATGGTCACTGTTTTTCGCCCACTTTGACTTTCAACCATTTTCGCCCAGCAGGCAAAAACATCAAGGCAGATGCCCTATCCCGGTCCTTCCTCGTAGAGGACCAAGAGGAGGAGCCCCGATCCATCATCAATCCATCCAACATCCGCATGGTGGCCCCTCTCCGTCTGTCCCTTCCGCCTTCAGGTAAGACGCTGGTACCCAAGGCTGATCGCAGGCACGTCCTGCGTTGGGGCCATTCGTCCAGACTCGCAGGCCATGCGGGGGTAACAAAGACCCAGCTCCTGATTGAGCGGTACTATTGGTGGCCGCAGATGCGTCGGGACATCTCCGACTATGTCTCCGCCTGTCCTTCCTGCACTCGGAACAAGATGCCCAAGCAACGGCCCGTCGGACTCCTTCTACCCCTACCGGTGCCCTCGGAACCATGGAGGCACATCGCCATGGACTTCGTCACAGACCTTCCTGTCTCCTCCGGTAACACTGTGGTATGGGTCGTGGTTGACCGGTTCTCGAAGATGGCTCATTTTATTCCCTTGCCCGGTCTTCCATCTGCTCCCAGGTTGGCTGAACTGTTCGTTTCTCATGTTCTCCGTCTGCATGGTCTTCCCTCCAACATTGTCTCCGACAGGGGTGTGCAGATTGTCTCCAGGTTCTGGCGTTCCCTCTGCAAGAAGCTCGATGTCAACCTCGACTTCTCTTCTGCTTATCATCCACAGTCCAATGGGCAGGTGGAACGGGTAAACCAGGTGTTGTCCGGGTACCTGCGCCATTTCGTCAATGCCCACCATGACGACTGGTCCTCCCTGCTTCCCTGGGCCGAGTTTTCCTACAACAACCATGTGGGTGAGTCCTCCGGTAACAGTCCTTTCTTTATAGTCTACGGACACCATCCCAGGGTCCCACGTCCCGTAGCGGACGCAACTCCGAACCCAGCTGCAAACACGCTGGCTCGAGACTTTACCAGGATCTGGGAGACGACCCGTTCGGCTCTGGAGAAGGCTTCCCAGCAGATGAAGGGTCATGCCGACAAACGTCGCCTGGACTCCCCCCTGTTCAACCCCGGAGACAAGGTATGGCTCTCCTCCAAGTACGTACGCCTCAAGATGCCATCCTACAAGCTCGGTCCGCGATATATCGGTCCCTTTGCTGTGGTCCGGAGACGGAATGAGGTGTGCTGCCAGTTACGTTTGCCTCCATCACTGCATATTCATAACTCTTTCCACCGTTCTCTCCTCAAGCCTCTGGTCCTCAACCGCTACTTCCCGGATCCGGACTCGCGTCCACCACCGGTTACGGCTTCCGACGTATACGAGATCAGCGCTATTCTGGACATGAGGATGAGGGGTCGTTCTAAGTGGTATTTGGTCGACTGGAAGGGGTTTGGTCCCGAGGAACGGTCCTGGGTACCCGAGGCTGACGTCAATGCCCCGTGCCTTCTGCGCAGGTTTCTGGCCGGGTTCCGTCCGGGGGGGCGTGGAGGGGGGGGGGGTACTGTTACCACCCGGGGGTCTGCCGCCCGTGCCCCGCGACATGCTGCCGTTACTCCCTCGGCTCCCACTGCCCCTGTCCGGCCCCAAGGGCCCCAGGTGTCGACCATCCGCCGACGGCTCCGGGGCGCTGGCAGCCGCCGCCCGCGGGTCGGTCGGGTAGCGTCTTCCTTACTGCATGCTCCCCGGGTGCGCGCACCTGTTTCCAGCCGCAGGGGTCCAGCACCCTCTGCTTGAGCAACACTGCTCCTCTCACTTCCGGGACCACTGCTTGAGCTGTGACAATTCATCTCTAAGTTAATATCTGCTGGAGAACTGCAGGGAGTGTGCTCCTCCCCTCAGCCAATCACCAGGTCTCTGTGTTCTACCAATCAGGAGTACCCTGTTATGATATAAGCTTCCTGTTTTCTCTTACTCATTGCCAGGGCAATTTCTATGTAGAGAACTTGCTAATCCTGGTCTGATCAGGTTGTTTCTTTATCAGCTTGATATCTGATTTCTCTTGTTCCTTCCCGCAGATTCCTTCCGTGCTGGCTCGACGCTGACTCCAGTGGTCTCGGTCTGTTTTCCGGATCTCTTTCCTGCTGAAGAGCTTCCTCCAGCCCTGCTCCGGATCCTCTGTGTTCCCGGTTCCCGTTTCTTATTATACCCGGTTGCTGTGTTGTTATCACGTCGCCTGGGGTCAGTTTAACACTCGTGTCCACTTCATTGGCCCCTCCGAGGTTGGTACCGGTGGGATCCCTGTACAGGGGTTAAGCGCTCCGGGGCCTCCTTCGGTGGGTCTCCAGTGCTGCGACCTTGTGGCTCTCTCCAGGGGCGTGGGGTCTTGTGTTGTTGTTAATAAACCTGTTGACTTTACGGTACTTGTCTGACTGTCTATCACCCGGTATCAGCATCCGCTTTACGCGGTCCAGTGGGTCCACGTGTGAGTCCGTCAGTAGGACGTGACAGCCACCACCCCGGTGTTCGAATTCGATTCGATTCGTCGAATCGACGGGGTGTTCGACGAATGTTCGTCGAATGCTCGACGAACACCGTCGAACACCCCGGAAAGCGAACAAACTGGGCTTGTGGGGCTTTTTCACTTCCACAATGTATATACATACATTGTGGAAGTGAAAAAAAAGTGAAAGAAAGTGTTAAAAAAAAAAAAAAATCAATGTTCACCTGTCCGCGGTCCACCGAAGCCTCCGGCAAGGTCCTGTGGCTTCTAGGACCTGTGGTGACGTCATGTTCTCGTGGGAACTCCGGTCACATGACCGGAGTTCCGCGAGAACATGACGTCACCACAGGTCCTAGAAGCACAGGACCTTGCCGGAAAGCTTAAAATAGATATTTTTATGTTTCGGACACTTTCTTTTACTTAAAGAAAGGGTCCGAAACATAAAAATATCTATTTTAAGCTTTCCGGAAAGATCCTATTACTAATAGGACCTGTGGTGACGTCATGTTCTCGCGGAACTCCGGTCATGTGACCGGAGTTCCGCGGAGAACATGACGTCACCACAGGTCCTAGAAGCCACAGGACCTTGCCAGAGGCTTCGGTGGACCGCGGACAGGTGAGCATTGATTATTTTTTTTATTTTTAACACTTTCTTTCTTTTAGGGAATGTTTATTTTGGCTGAAAATGCGGCAGATGCGGTTTTCTGACCGCATCTGCCGCATTTTCGAACCAAAATCGAACATGTTCGAAATTCGCCGAATTTGAACCAAATTGTTCGATTTCGGCGAATGACTCGAATAAAGCCAAAATCAACTCGAATTTGAGATTGGCGAACTATTCGAATCGAACATCGCTCATCTCTAGTAATTAGCACAGGTGTGATAATTAAGCTGCCTAAAAAAGCACTGCAAGTGTGTAGACTCCATATATAAAAACAAAGATACACGCAATATGGAAATGATGCAACAAAACACATAAAAAAATGTAAACCATAAGAGACAATAATAAACATGTTTAAAAAAATGTTTGATATGAACATGGGGAGCAGAAGAAAAATAAAAAATAAGGCCCCCTTCACACCACGGTTTTTCCCTAATCGGGTTCGATCAGGTTTGTGTGTCAAAACCAGGAGAAGAACCAGGAGAGGAACTTTCAGAGAAAAACTATCATTGAAAGACTGACACCTGTTCTGAGTTTTGGAGACACTCCTGGTTTTGATACAGAAACCTGATCGAACCTGATCAGGGGAAAACCATGGTGTGAAGGGGGCCTGAAAAGATAAAAAATCCAAAACCATTATTTAACAATATAAAGCAGATTAATCGGAGTCTGGAAAAAAAAATTTGGAATAAAATTTAGGAAAATATATTCTGCAAATATAATGAGGATTCATACAGAAATGCACTGGAACCTGTACAGGTTAATGAAACTGATTACACAATATTACTATGGTGAAAATTATCAATATGAAAAAATTGGTTAACTCAAAAAATAGAGTATAAAAGACACAATAGAACCTTGGTATCAGATGTAAGGAAAAAGGTGTATGACGGTCCGCGCTGCTGTGTCACAAAGTCACGGAGAAGACAGTGCTTCAGTAAAACATCCTTTATTCTTCCTGTCCTACGCGTTTCGAAGCCACCTCTGAGCTCCCTGAGGAAGGAGCTCAGAGGTGGCTTCGAAACGCGTAGGACAGGAAGAATAAAGGATGTTTTACTGAAGCACTGTCTTCTCCGTGACTTTGTGACACAGCAGCGCGGACCGTCATACACCTTTTTCCTTACATCTGATACCAGTGTTCCACGTCCTGTGGTAGGTGGAGGTCCAGCAGCAGCTGCATTTCTCGCGCTCCAGCCGGTTGTGGGTTTACACAACCCAGCAAGGTGAGTGGACAGCACACATCACCTTTTTCCAACAAAGTGTCATCATTGATAGGGCACTATTCTGCGCCTCGCTTTGTCTCCTTGTGTTTACACAATAGAACCTTGTGCATCATGAAAATCAATAATTCATATGAAAAGAAAGGAAATCCTCAAAATTTATAGTGGAACCTGATGTCACATCTTAAATTTAAACCATCAAGGTATCTAGTGCCTAATAAAAAAATCAAATACGTTTCCCTGGTTTGTAATTGGAGCTTAATATCTCCGCCCCTAGCAGAAAGGGTTAATTTCTCCAGACCAAAAATTTGCATAGCGGCAATGTTGCTGTTGTGTTGCAAAACAAAATGTTTGAGGCAGCTGACATATTTCTATTAGCGTTCAGTGTTGAATTATAATTGATTATGTCTTGTACATGTTCGTTAAAGGGACACTGTCAGGTCATTTTTCAGTATGATACTAATATTACGCTTGAATAGGGCCTGAGCAGACCTTTTAAAAACATGTAAAATTTTTATTGTACTGTTTGTGGTTTCCTTGTTATCACCATTGTAAGACCCTGGAGAGAGCTGTTGCATTAATCCTGCCCCATTATAAGCAAAGACGATGAGTCGTGTGCTGTATAAACTGTCATGTAATTATGCACGCCCTCTCAGCAGCTCTCTCCCTTTGCTAAGGCCGGTTTCACATCACGATTTAATCCAATCCTTGACTGTCTGTTGTAAACCGGACAGCCCCGGATCAGATTTCGGGCCTCATAGTATACTATGGGGCCGGATGGCAGCTATCTGCCATCCGGCTTCCAACTGTCTGGGAGAATCCGTGAGGATTCAGATTTTTCTCTCGGACACAAAAATGCTGCATGCAGCATTTTTGTGTCTGGGGGAAAAAAGTTGATCCTCCCGGATGCTCCCAGATCCTCCCGGTGCGGTGCGATCCCGCGCCGGATTCCACCGGAGCCGGACACCGGGTGTTGAAGCTCAGCGTTGCTTGGCGCTGAACTTCAGCACCATGGGGCTGTCCCCTGCTGACAGTTCAGGACCGTGGCTTGCTCCCTTCGAGCCACGGTCCTGAATTATCAGCAGCTGCGGCTGCAAATGAGCTATCCGGCTGGACACCAGCCCGGAAGGCATAATTGGCCCTCCGGTTCTGTGTCCAGATCCGGTCCGGAGCTGTCAGGTTACCAAGTCATGGGTTACCTGGCATCAGCTCACGCTCAGGCCATGCCAGAACCAAAGGTCTCTCTTCCAGATAGGTTTTCTGGGGGAAGAGACTAATTTTTTCTTTTCCGTGAAGCCTGTAAGCTGTATTTTAGGCTCCTGGCCCGTTCATCGGAAAGTGAGGAACAGTGGGTAGGGATTATAGTATCCCTTCTTAAAGGGGACCCCCCAGACCTGGGCCTTTTCCCTCCCGGCCGACTCACCATTGTTGCGATCGGTGGACAGTTTTTTTGCTGCTCTGGCTCACTGTGAACCAGATAGGGTGAACTTTGCTGAGTCTAATCTCTGTAAACTCAAGCAGGGCACACGTGCAGTGGAGGAATACTGCTCGGAGTTTCGGAGATGGGCGACTGACACCCAGTGGAGTGACCCAGCCCTCCGGAGTCAGTTCTGCTTGGGTTTGTCAGTTAGACTCCAAGACACCCTGGTTCAGTACGCCACACCTGAGTCATTGGAGGCTGCGATGTCCCTAGCCATACGGGTTGAGAGACGCCTGAGGGAGAGACCAAAACCTCCTATGTCTCCTGTACCTATCCCTGCTGAGGAGACTATACCCGATGAACCCATGCAGTTGGGGGAAGTAGGTTCTCGTGTTAAACCTCCTGTGGCTACTGTTCGCCAAGTGAGCAGAGCAAGTTTTTTTCTGTGGAAAATCTGACCATTTTATTAAGCTTTGTCCACTTCGCTCCAAGACCACGCAGTCTCAGAAGCATCCTACCTTGGGCCGTCCAGAAGGAGACGATCAGAGAGTTTATCTTTTCTTCCTCGCTAAGTCTTCGTTCACACTGTCTGCCAAGGAGGTGATGGATGGTAAAACCAAGACTGTGCCAGTTCTGGTCAATAGCGGAGCGGGGGTCAATTTGATGGATTCTCGCTTTGCTCGGGCTCATGGTCTCACCAGCAGTGCTTTAGTGAGACCCATTCCCATTGTCTTGATAGACTCAGTTCCACTCAGCCAGAAGGTCCTCTCCCAAGTAGTCCGTAATGTGAACCTGAGCATAGGAACTCTCGACCAGGAGGTTTTGTCCTGTCACCTTTTGGAAAACCTACCCACTCTCATTGTATTGGGCCTTCCCTGGCTAGAGAAACGCAACCCAGTAATTGACTGGCAAGGTTGTAACTTGGGGGACTTTCTATGTGAGTAATTGCCTCGCTACAACTATTTCTACCGTACTGGTTGCACGACTCCTACCCCACTTCCAGAAGTGAATGAGAGTAAGCCTGGAAGAGGGGGTGGAGTCCAGACTACACCTCAGATTAATGGTGGGTCTAGGCGTCGTTCCCTTTTTTGGATCTATTTCTCACAGACTGTGAAAAAACGGGCCAAATTCTTTCCAAACTTTATCGCAAGCCCACTAGTGGTAACTCAGTACTAAGAGCCGACAGTTGTCACCCCAGACATATTATTAAAAATCTCCCTGTGGGGGAACTGATACGTGCTAAATGTAGTTGTACCACACAGGAGGATTATAAGAAAGAAACTGCAGTCATCAGTGGCAAACTTAAAAAGAGAAACTACCGGTCATGGATGATAGAACGTGCAAAAACTATCCTCCATGACAGGGACAGGGTAGACCTTTTAAAAGACAAATTTGAATCAAAACCTGCCAACAACACAGGAGGTCTGGTCTTTACCACCCCTTACAGCATGGATTTCCATGATATAAAAAAGATTTTCCACAGGAATATCTCAATATTATATCAGAATGATTCTCTTGTAGGGGTACTTCAGTCTGGGGTGAAAGTCATTCCCAGAAAAGGAAAAAATATTGGGAGCAGCATTTCCCCAAGTATTTTTTCAGAACAATCTGAAAAAACATACACATGGCTGACTTACACAGGCATGTACAAGTGTGGTGGACATAAGTGTGGTATGTGCAGATACGTAACAGCAGGCAAATCATTTGTGAATTTGGCCACTGATAATGAACATCAGATTAAATCATACATAAATTGCAATACCACACATGTGGTATATCTAGCTACATGTGTGGATTGTGCTAAATGTTATGTCGGCTGCACAACCCGCGCTTTAAAAGTGAGGATTTCTGAACATCTGACTGGTGCCAACCCAAATTCTAAATCCCTGAGAACAGGATTGTCTGGATTATCCAGACACTTCAGGGATATAAATGCAGGCAATTTTAAGTCCCTAAAAATCATGGGAATTCAAAGAGTTTCCTCACCATACTGAAGTGGTAATTGGGAAAGGAAACTACATGAAAGAGAAAAGCTATGGATTCTGCAGCTGAATACACGATCACCAAATGGTCTCAATTTCAAGAATGATTTGTTTTATTTCTATTAAATAGAGCAGTGGTGATAAAATATTAATAATAAATCATGATTCTATTGATGTATTTATTTATTTCTAAAAATATGCAACTGTTCTATTTATATTTGTATATTTGTATTTATATGAAGGTCTCTCACATTTCTATACTTAGCTGGCAATACAGGAGTTAAATTTCCAAGATGTAATCATGGTAAATGGAATACAGGTGCTCCTATGACTTGTGCTTTTACTTGTATACATGTATGTGTTTTATTGTAGTTTGATGAGTTAACGAATAAGGAGTATATCTCTGAAACGCGTATAGCAGCCCCACAGGGGCATCTGTATGTTTCACATTTAAGAAAATAAAAAGAAATAACCGCAAGTGGCAGTGGATTTTATCTTTCTCATTCATTGATGGACGTCTGCCATTAATTCACTGCCTGGGAATCCTGGTGGATATAGGGTGGTGGAGCTTGACAGCCGTCTTCTTGTATGGGGGCTATATACCAGTGATGGGGGGTGTCAGCAGGGGGGCTGTATACCAGTGATGGGGGTGTGTGCCAGCAGACAGCAGATGGGCCATATACCAGTGATGGGGGTGTGTGCCAGTGAAGGGGGCTATATACCAGTGATGGGGAATGTGTGCCAGTGATGGGGCGGGCTATGTACCAGTGATGGAGGGTGCTGTATGCCAGTGATGGAGGGTGCTGTATACCAGTGATGAGGGGCTATATACCAGGATACGAGGCTGCAGCATTTCCCACCCTAGGCTTATACTTGAGTCAACAAGTTTTCCCAGTTTTTGGGGGTAGAATTAGGGGATTCGGCTTATACTCGGGTCGGCTTATACTCAAGTATACACTGTGTTCCAAATTATTATGCAAATGTTCCTTTCTTCTGATTTTCCTAAATGGTCAGTGCAAATGACAGTCAGTGTAATAAAAGTCATCACCCGTTAGAGTATACATCGAATTTTATTGAAGAAACCTCCCAATGATAACAGTATAATCAGTATAATCTTCAAAATTAAAAAAAAACTCTAAATGCACTGTTCCAAATTATTAGGCACGGTAGAGTTTCTATACATTTGATATGTTTGAAAGAACTGAAAATGCTCATTTGTTGAATTTGCAGCATTAGGAGGTCGCATTCACTGAAATAAAAAGCTATTTAACTCCAAAATGTGGTAACAGGCCAAGTTACATGTTAACATAGGAACCCTTCTTTGATGTCACCTTCACAATTCTTGCATCCAATGAACTTGTGAGTTTCTGGAGAGTTTCTGCTTGTATTTCTTTGCATGATGTCAGAATAGCCTCCCAGAGCTGCTGTTTTGATGTGAACTGCCTCCCACCCTCATAGATCTTTTGCTTGATTATACTCCTAAGGTTCTCTATAGGGTTGAGGTCAGGGAAGATGGTGGCCACACCATGAGTTTATCTCCTTTTATGCTCATAGCAGCCAATGGCACAGAGGTGTTCTTTGTAGCATGAGATGGTGCATTGACATGCATGAGGATGATTTTGCTCCTAAAGGCACGTTTTTGCTTTTTGTACCATGGAAGAAAGTTCTCAGTTGGAAACTCTATATACGTTGCAGAGGTCATTTTTACACCTTCAGGAACCTTCAAGGGGCCTACCAGCTGTTTCCCACTGATTCCAGCCCAAAACATGACTCCTCCACCTCCTTGCTGACGTCGCAGCCTTATTGGGACATGGTGGCATCCACCAACCATCCACTACTCTATTCATCTGGACCATCCAGGGTTGCTCGGCACTCATCAGTAAACAAGACTGTTTGAAAATTAGTCTTCATGTATATCTGGACCCACAGCAACTGTTTCTGCTTGTGAGCACTGTTTAGGGGTGGTCGAATAGTAGCTTTATGCACCACAGCAAGCCTTTGAAGGATTCTACACCTTAAGGTTCGAGGGACTCTAGAGGCACCAGCAGCTTCAAATATCTGTTTGTTAGTTTTTAAGGCCTTTTTAGCAGCTGCTCTCTTAATCTGATAAACTTGCCTGGCAGAAACCTTCCTCATTCTGCCTTTATCTGCATGAACACATCTGTGCTCAGAATCTGCCACAAATCTCTTCACAATACGATGATCACGCTTAAGTTTTCGTGCAATATCAAATGTTTTCATCCCTTGTCCAAGGCATTGCACTATTTGTTGCTTTTCGGCAGCAGAGACATCATTTTTCTTTCCCATGCTACTTGAAAACTGTGGCCTGCGTAATATTGTGGAACACCCAGTTTTCCTTTTATTGGGCTCACCTGCAAAACTAATTATCACAGATATCTGAGATTGATTTCAATGATCCAAAGAACCCTGAGACACAATACCATCAATGGGTTTCATTGAAAAAAAAAAAAAATAAAACCCTATGACACTTAAAACCAATTTGCATAATAATTTGGAACACAGTGTATACAGTAAGTGGATTTTTCACTGTGAGCAACAGATGAAATTAATCTCTTTATTTGAAGTTTATAGTAGATAGGAGGGGAATATAAATAAAAGAAATACATCAGTAGAGAGAGTTTAGATGGAGGAATTAGAAACTGATAGCCATTATGATTTTTGACCTGACACTTTTCCTTTAATACGAGTTTTTAGTTTACAGGTTGTGCACCCAATTTAACCAAGATTGCACGCGGTACATCTAATGCAATATAATAAGTTTTTAGTATTGTAGTTAATAAAGTCACAGATGGAGTATGAATGGCAGCATCCCAAAAATATGTGCATCTGAGCGCTAAAGTACAGGTGCGGCAGCTATGTGTGCCGCATTTTAAAAAGCCTTTATGCGTTAGCAAGCTTGAAGAAGTTTTTTTCTGGCTGAAAAAACTTGGAGATAAAATGTTGCCTAATGATGGTGCTTTTTTGGCAACAACATTACAACCTACTGATAGAATGGTGGCAAGCACTGGATCTTCAAATAAGATGGATACATTTCTTTGAATGATACTAGAAATTTCTTTGGTTGTACTGAATTGGTATGACTAATTTATAGCTGGAGTCTTTTTTTCTCCTTCCTGACTCTGGGTTGGACTGGTGGAAACGGTGCTGTTGAATTACTTCCTTACGGTTTTTTAGACCGACTATATTAAGTGCTCGTTTAAGCAGCCAGGCTGGGTAACCCCTGTCATTCAGTCGACGATATATGGTGTTTGATTCATTTTGGTATGAAGCTGCATTACTGCAATTCCTGACGGCAAGAGTGAACTCACCCACAGGAACCGCTTGTATGGTATGGGAAGGGTGGCAGCTTTTAACATAGAGGACCGTATTACCAGTGGAGGGTTTACGGTATAAAGATGTGGACACAATTTGACCAAGAATATGGTCAATTTCAGATCGAGAAAATTTATAGTGTCCACATGATGATAAACGGTAAAGGTTAAGTTTAAGTTGTTAGAATTTAAATAGGTAGCAAAATCATTCTTGGATGAATTCAGAGAGGGGATCCGCAATGTGAACGCAGCACCGCAAGCCCCTATGTTTAGAATGGGAGCGCACGGTGCTGCGCTTGACAGCGCAAGACTGTGCGCACCCATTCACTCCCTTATGTGATCTGTGCGCAGGCAGAAGCCTGCGCACAAATCACACACTCTCGCCCGCACCAGGGATGCTAATGTGAAGGCACTCTTACAGCAAAATACAAGAATTTTTCTTTCCAGTACACCATTACGAGGTTGGCTACAGAAGGAGAAAATTTTGCGCCCATCGACACTCCGTGGTGCTGAGTGTAAAACTTAGAGTTGAACAAAAAATAGTTATTGTTCATCAAAAATGAGACATTGTCTACAATAAAGTGCTGCAATTCAGCATCATAAGTACTGTATTTAGATAGATGAAAATTCAAGGCTGAGATGGCAACATCAAGAGGGAGGAATGTATATAATGAATTTACATTACAACTGATCCAAACAAAATAGTCACTCCAAATCATGTCAGAGAGGTGCTCCAAAATATCAACTGAATCTTTTAGGTAACCGGGAGTGCGCTGGGCGTGTGGCTGGATTAAATGATCCAGCCACTTGCCCAGGTGCTCAGTGACCGAACCTATTCCAGAAATGATCGGTGTTATAGGTGGAGGAATGATATTTTTGTGTATTTTTACAAACAGAACCAGAGGGCAAATATGCCCTCCAGTCTGGCTTGCAGCCGGAGTCCTCAATTGCAGCCACAGCTGCTGAAATTTCAAGATCGCGGGGAACTAGCCACGGTCCTGAAATCTGTGCAGGGGACAGTCGGTGGTGCTGAAGTTTAGCAGCGCTTGCTACCTGAAGAAGGTCTCCCTATACTTACCTACATGCAACCTGCGATCTTCACAAGATCTCCTTTCTCTCTTCTCTCTTATCTCCTCTTCCCACAATCGTATACAAGATTTCTCCTGTGCTTCCCCCATACTCTGGAACTATCTGCCCCAACATATCAGACCTTTGTGTACCATGAAAACCTTCAAAAGGAACCTGAAGACCCACCTATTCCAACATGCCTATAACCTGCAGTGAGCCTCAGTCCACTAATGTGGTGCCCCTGCGACCAGGAGGTCACATAGGGAACTGCAGCCAGGTTAGATAGGAAGACACAATAAATCACTGACAAAATTCTAGGGTCCATTATCTTAGATATGTCTCTAACCGCATAATCTCACTTTTAGTCAATATAAACCAGAAAAAGATTAACGGCAATCTCAACACCACACGTGGGTATATGAATGCAAATAAGTTTATTTATAATTACCGTATATACTTGCGTATAAGCCGAGTTTTTCAGCCCAAAAATTGGGCTGAAAAGTCCCCCACTCGGCTTATACGCGAGTCACTGTATACTGTATACAATGTATACAGTATACAGTGCCCCCATCTATATACAGCCCCCCGCCGCAATCCTGTAAAGGAATAGGTTAGTATACTTATCCATCCGCTGCAGCTGCCCCGCCGCCATTGCGATTCAGCATCTTCCGACTTCCAGCGTCTCGCGTCTTCTTCCGATGGTCGCAGGCAATGACATTATTGCCTGTGCGACCGAGGAGGAAACCGGAAGAAGACGCGAGACGCTGGAAGTCGGAAGATGCTGAATCGCGATGGCGGCGGGACAGCGGCAGCGGATGGATAAGTATACTAATCTATTCCTTTACAGGATTGCGGCGGGGGGCCTGTATATAGATGGGGGGGCCTGTATATACCTCTGGGGCATATATATGTGGGGCTGCTGTATACTACTACTGGGGCTATATTTACCTGTGGGGCTGTATGTATACTACCACTGGGGCTATATTTACCTGTGGGGCTGCTGTATACTACCACTGGGGCTGTATTTACCTGTGGGGCTGCTGTATACTACCACTGGGGCTGTATTTACCTGTGGGGCTGTATGTATACTACCACTGGGGCTATATTTACCTGTGGGGCTGCTGTATACTACCACTGGGGCTGTATTTACCTGTGGGGCTGCTGTATACTACCACTGGGGCTGTATTTACCTGTGGGGCTGCTGTATACTACCACTGGGGCTCTATATACCTGTGGGGCTGCTGTATACTACCACTGGGGCTGTATATACCTGTGGGCTGCTGTATACTACCACTGGGGCTGTATATACCTCTGGGGCTGCTGTATACTACACTGGGGCTGTATATACCTCTGGGGCTGCTGTATACTACCACTGGGGCTGTATATACCTCTGGGGCTGCTGGATACTATCACTGGGGCTGCTGTATACTACCACTGGGGCTGTATATACTTCTGGGGCTGCTGTATACTACCACTGGGGCTCTATATACCTCTGGGGCTGCTGTATACTACCACTGGGGCTGTATATACCTCTGGGGCTGCTGTATACTACCACTGGGGCTGCTGTATATACCTCTGGGGCTGCTGTATACCACACTGTTGAGGGCTGTATACCTGTGCTGGGGTCCGCCCTCGGCTTATACACGAGTCAATAGGTTTTTCCAGATTTTTGGGGCAAAAGTAGGGGGGTCGGCTTATACACGGGTCGGCTTATACACGAGTATATACGGTAGGTCAAAATCACACTGAATAAAAAAACATCCCCTAAATACAACTCCAAAACAGTGTGGATACAGTTACACGTTTCGAAATTACAGGCATTATACCATCATAGTACAATCACTACTATATCTGCATATGAGGGATTACAAATTCATCTCCACTACACCTACTATCTCCCCTTTGTATGTCCTCATAGAGGGCAGGGATACAGCATCGTACAATATACACATCTTATGTCCCTCATATTGCAAAAGTACCAAGTGAGATTGTAACCATACCGCACCACACTGCCCAGCACCTCAATGTTTCGCTCGCAGCTTTGTCAGGAGGCGCTGGGACAGTGTAGCGGTCACCTTTTATACCTGTGTCCATTCTCAGCCCCATCTTTCAGCTGCTTAATGGCGCACCATGTCTGTGCCTGCCCGCATCCATCCGCGCCCCAGCGTCCCGGAAGTGTAACCTGCGCATGCGCCGCTATGGCACACTCCATTGGACGCCGGAGTCACATGGGAGGCGGGGACGCAGCAGACACCGCGCGCTCACAGCCATGGGAGCCCGCACCATCCTAAGTGTGGGCAAACTTGCCCACTTACCTCATACTGTTATTAGACTTGGTCTGACTAGTTCTATGGTATTGCACATATGCCCTTAAGAGGTTTATTAGCCTCCATATTCACATTCATAATACATTGACACATTTATTTTCATAAATAGATTATTGCACAGTTCACATCATGCATACATATACAGAACTGTGAGCATCAGCCAAAATAAATCCTCCTGACGAAACGATGGCGTGGTTCTGGGCAGTGCTGAACATCAAACTCCACTTGTGGTTTAGTATGGTGCATGAATCCCATAGGATCTTTTACTTTCACAGGCTGATATAAGGACAACTATAATACAAAATAAGACTTACATTTAAAAACAGTGACCACCAAATAAAAGAACAATGATTTGCTCAGTGTGGCTGAACAGGTGGCTCCATAAACAATGTTAGATATATCCTCATTTTATGTTAATTAAAACTTTATTACTACATTGTCGGTTATATTGCAGGACAAATATCCTACCTATTCCGTGATCTCACTCTAAGAATGGTTTAAATGAGATAGCATCATTGAGGCCTCCTGGTTTTATGGTTTACAACAGGGTGATCCATTTTACCTCCTTTTGTGCGAGCACCCGTTTCGCATTTCCGCCACTCACCCCCAAATGCACTCTATCTATGCCCCTAAACTTTTATAACCGCCAGTTACAGTTGGCGGTTATTAATCACACGGTTAGAAGGGAGCCTGGTAGAGCCTTGGTACTAAAGGACTATTGGAGGCTAGGCTTGAAGCAGAGTGTCGGCTCTGAAGGGGACCGACGATTCACCCGGTTTCCCCAGATTACCGACGGGGAGCCCTAACTCCACGTTAGAGTTCCTACCCCAAGGGACAGGCAGCTCAGTGGCGACCACGAGGACCCACAGGGGTCCGAGCTACCGCTAAACTGTCTGGAGACACACACAGAAAGAGAGAGAGTAAAGCCTGGAAAGGACAGAGAAAGAGTGAGGGGTCACAGAGAGGAACAACCTGGCTGCAGGGAGTAAAGAGGAACCCGGAGGGGAAAGTTGTAACCCGTGTAAGAACTGTAATTTGAACTGCTGTACCAAAAGAACTGCCAAGTAAACACGGTGAACCCTGCTTCTGACTCCCTTGCATGATTCTCCATTGCCTGCGCATGATTCCCTCCAACAGAGCTGCAGAGAGATCCCACCTGGAGAGCCACAGCCCGTCAGCTCTGGATACCGAAGGCAAGAAGGCTGCTGCAGCAGGACAGTAAGTACACTGCACCTATCACAAACTTACACCATTGACTTTAACACCACTGCCCCGGGGAACTAAGTTCTACCCGCAGAGAACTATTCCATCTACAGCTGCTATAACATCATACGCGGAGGTTCTGCAGCAGCGATGGTCCCATTATTGACCACAAGCCGTGGGTGGCGTCACCACAAACTCTAATCCCCTGTAAATATTCCCCTTTTACTTGCCAGGGGCCCGGGACACGGTCAGGACCAGGACCTCCGTGACATCCCCCAGTAGCAAACCCGGTTCGGTACTGAGTATCCCGTCCCAGTGGGCTTGACACTATACTGTCGCAAGACCAGCTCTATCCATACTTACTGTATCCTCACCCATTCCTTGTAGACTGTGAGCCATTGCGGGCAAGGTCCGCTTCCCCCTCACCTACTGTATCCTTACCCATATATAGGTACAACTTAAATTAAAAAACCGTTGGAATACATTTTTGGTCTACATGGCCCTTAGACTAGAGACCAGAGTCACACTTGCGTATTATTAACGCAAGGATCGCATCTAACTGACTAGACTATCTGACGCTCTACTGACCTGGGTGTATCAGCTTCATCTATTTCTATGGAGGTGACCCGCTACTGTCAGAAGAGCTGCGGTTGGTCTGGGCAGTGCGATGCGATCACACTACAAAATTTTAACATGTCCATGTTTCTTCACGGAACTTGTCTCTGTGTGGAGAAGACATGTAAAACAAAAAGGAAAAGGGGCGTAAATGTGTAGGATCCCCTTATTAAAAACGTCTATGTGGCGTGGGTAGGTGGCCACTCACCTTATCGGGTTGTGCAATTCCTGCACAACCCGGTTTAACAGCCTCCGCCGCCGGCGGTATATGCAATGCCTCTCCGCTCTCCTCTCTCCTGTTCAAGGCAGATTGTTTGTGCTGTTCCTGAGCTGCTCCAACCGCCAGTCCCTCAAAAAGGGAGTAGTTTTCATGCAAAAAATAGTAATGGCGGTCTGATTAGGAGCGCTCTAAGGAACAAGCAGACATGTAAGATGTTTTCATAAATATCAAACCTTTTATTAACTTCCTTCTTAGCTCCCCTCACAGCTCCACTACGCGTTTCAACTGCATACAAACAGTCTTCATCAGGTGGTGTAAGGGGGTACACTGGACATTGGCATTATATAGATAGCAGTTACTCATGATTGGTCTTTTGTTAAACAATGCTTTGCTTCCAACTGGCTGGTTCACAATTATTCAATTAACCCTTCCTTTATACAACAAAGAACAATCTCCTGTTCACCTCCACCTGCAGAGTGAGCAGCCTTATATCTGGTGTGCGGCTCTGCAGGTGGAGGTGAACAGGAGATTGTTCAATGCTCGATGGTTAACATGGAGCAGGGCGGGTGTAAGATTGATGTCACAGCAGGAGGAGGGGCGGCAGGCCTCCTGATGTGACATCATCACCTTTCCCCGCCCTGCTCCATGTTACCCGTGGAGCAGGGCGGGGAAAGGCGGTGATGTCACCGCAGGAGGCAGGGCAATGCGGCCAGCACTGCAATAAGCTCTGTGTACTATTAACCAGGCGAGGGAGACAATGATTGGCATCAGGGAGGCGGCAGTGGTGGATTAAACATACAGGGGGTGTGAAACAAGCCACCTCCTATTTGGCTCCACTATGTAAGTTTTCAAAGTGTATTCGGGGTAAAGGGGGGCTCAAGGGCTGGGGGACCCCTTGCCTGAATGCAGCAGACAAGCTGCATTCAGTGCTGTAATTAGATCACCATGTATGGTTGGTGACAGGTCCTCTTTAACTAAGGCTCCCTTCACACCACAGCTGGATCAGGTCCGGGAAGGTCCTGTCTATACCAGACATGAAATTTCAAGATCGCGGATAGCGGGAAGATAGCCGCTGTCCTGAAATCTCTGGAGGAGACAGCTCATGGTGCTGAAGTTTAGCAGCTCCAGCACCTAGCGTCCGGCTCCCGGATCCGATTTTATCTCGGATCCGGCGCGATCCGGCACCATAGACTCCCATGTTATGTGGAGCCGGATCGCGCCGCATCTGGGAAGATCCGTGAGCATCTGATTTTGAGAGGTTTTGCCCCCGGACACAAAAATGTTGCTTGTTCCGATTTTGTGTCCGGGGCCAAAAAATGAAAGCAGCTGGATCCTCTCGGACAGCACAAAACCAGATGGCAAAACACTGCCATCCCGTGCAATCCTATGGGGTTCACACCGGACAGTCCCGGATCCTGAAAATCGTGGTGTGAAGGGGCTCTTAGTGTAAAGAAGTGATAAGAGAGAGATCATCATTCATTCTCATAGTTACTATAAACTTAGTCTGAGCTGAATTAAGCAAGTTCAGACTGCAAACTGAAGGTGGTGCTGAGTGCGTTCCACTGTGAATTGCAGGCAGCCCATTAGGCTACATTCACACAGTGCGCTATTGCACCGTTAGAGTAGTATTTCTTATGGATCCACTAATTGCAGTGGAATGCAGTGACCATTGCTGTCCCAGCCAACTCAATGTATTTCACAATTTTGCATTCACAAGCTGCACTTTTTATGGATCCGCTTTTGGACTCAAAAGCCAATCCGTAAAAAGAATTGACATGTCAATTATTGGGTGTTATTTCACCTGCACTTTTTACTCACCTGCCCGCGCTCCCCTGGTAACCACCAGCGATATCCCCTCATACCGAGGCCACAGTACCTGTGGAGAACCTTGCACTGCACCTTGTGACTGAGTGACATCACATGATCAGGGTCCTATAGGCAATGACGTTTTGGCCTCCAAGGATGTGAGGACACCACTGGAGATCACCGGGGGAGTGCACAGAGGTGAGTTAGGCTATGTTCACATACAGCATTATTGCTGCATTTTGTGAGGATCCGTTTTTGGTGCATAAACTGCACCAAGAACAGATCCTCACACAATGCAGCAATAATGCTGTGTGTGAACGGCCTGTGCTTTCTTCCTGCACTTTACTTACCTCGCTGTGCTCCCTCGGTGACCGCCAGCAGCGTCTTCTGATCCCCGCCGGGCCGCAGCAAGTGCGGCCTCTAGGACCCCGCAGCACCATGTGACAGGGGGACCTTGCCCGGCCACATGGTGCTGTTTAATGTCCTATGGTGTCGGCAAGAGAAGCGATCACCGAGGTAGTGTGGTGAGGTGAGAAAAAAGTACAGGAGGTGAGTTGAGGTGAGGTGAGGTGCGGTGAGGTGAGTAAAAGCATTATTTTTGCATATGCGCTTTGAAGTGCAAAGTGCATCCGCTAAATTATGGACTATGTGAACGCACTTCAGCAAAAACATTATGACGCTGCGTTTCACTGCATTAATGCAGCACTAAATAGCGCTGCGTAAATGCTGAAATATGCTACATGTGAATGTAGCCTAAATAATGCAGCAACATTCACACACAGAACGCTGTGCTTTGAGAGGATCCAGCAGTTTCTGCACCAAAAATGAATCCTCATAAAACACAGCAAACATGCTGTCTGTGAATAGGAAACAGTGACTCACTGCTTTGAGTGCACTTTGACTTCTTGTCTTAGTACTAGGAAGGCGACAGGGGGCAGCAGCAGAAGAACAAGCATAATACTCAGGCAAATGACGGTCTTGCGGCAGGGTGAGAGTATGTTTAATCGTGATTGTTATTATTGTACCTAACCGGCGACCGACACCCGTATCAGACATTGTGCTGTATTCTGCAGCTCTGCTCCCAGCTTGCTCTGCCTGGCTGGACCGCCTCAGTACACTAACTTCTGAGATGGAGGCGGTGCTGGGTGGCGTATGCGGTGCATTCCCCTGTGGAACGCATATAGGAAGGTGGGTGAATACTCCTCCTCCTCTTCTATGTGTTTCACACTGTGGACTGCAAAAAGGAAAAGTAAATGAAGGGGTGGAAGCAGGGGTGTAGCGGGGCAGTCGGCCGGCCTCAGTCAGAAGAGAAGAATGAATGAACTCGATTAGGTACCGCTGGTAAAATAATAATTGCGGCGCAAAGCGTGCAGGCGGCGGTGGGTCCCTCAGTCATGCCAGGGCCCCGGCACATGCCCGGGTACGCCAGGTGCTGACGCCGGCCCTGGCTGCCTTACTGGAAACATGGCTACAGGAACAAAATGTACTTATATCCTTCCTGTAGCCACTCTTTTTCATACATAGGGACGGTGTTGGTTACAGTTATCACTTACTAAACTGTAAGCGGAGGCTTTATTCACTCCAAGCATAATGACTAACAGCTGACTGCAGTGTGGGAGTGTTTAGAGCGGCCGCTCAAGCCAGGGTCATACCAGCGTTATGGTGTGCGTTCATGGGGTTTCTGTTTAAAACATAGAATTTGGCAGCATTAGTGCAATGTTACCGGAAAGGTAAGAGTGCGTTAACGCTGCCAATTCATCCCTATGGATGACGGAACCCTGCATGCGCGGGGTTTCGTCATCCATAAGGATGAATTGGCAGCGTTAACACAGTGTTACCTTTCTGTTAGCACTGCGCTCATGCTGCCAAATTCTAAGTTTTAAACGGAACCCCCTGAACGTACACCATAACGCTGCTGTGACCCTAGCCTCACAGTTTGGTGAGCATTGACTGTAATGGCCCCTTTACACGCAGCTACAGGTGACAGGTTTTCCACAGATAACTTACTGGTTGCAGTGAAATCATGGAGACATAGTTCTATCTTGGTGCTGTGTACAAATGGAACTATGTCTCCATGATTTCACTGCAACCAGTAAGTTACCTGTGGAAAACCTGTCACCTGTAGCTGCGTGTAAAGGGAACATAACTGTTTGTAGGGAAACACCGATGCATTCCATGTTTTTCCAAGTTCTTTATTCCATAACACAAATGAATTAAAGCATCACAGCGCCCACGCAGGGTAGCCTACCCTGCATTGGCGCTGTGATGCTTTTATACATTTATGTTATGGAATAAAGAACTTGGAAAAACATGGATTGCATCGGTGTTTCCCTACAAACATGTTCGGAGTCCATGAGTAATTGGTGGTGGAGCGGCTTCCTTTCCCCTTTCCCTCATTTGTTGCATTGACTGTTACTGCTCTCTGTAATCCCTATGACTGAAAGAATGTGGCGACAAGGAGGATTTAAGTTACTTTTCTACTTGTATATTGCTAGCAAACTAGTCTCCGCAGTAGGTGAGATGTCTCATTATGTGCAGAGTGGCTTATTCAGATGCAACTTTTAATCAGACATGTCTGCCTTAATCATGTTGGTTTAGACTTGTAATGTAATTTTTTTTTACACATTATGGCCAGGTTCACACATACCATCCGTTTTTCACTTAAATCTGTTTTTGGGAACATTGTGGACATTTTTTTTTCTAAGTCCAAAAACGCATATGCGTTAACGCATGCGTGTGCGTTTTTTTTTTTAAATGCATGCGTTTTTATGCAGCAGCTGCGTTTTTGGAGTTCTTTCAAGAAAACTCATGCATTTTTTTTAACATGGAGCCCTATGGGAAACGCATGCATTAACGCATGGCACATATAGGCACCTGCATGCATTAACGCATATGCGTTTTTCATGAAAAAATTACTAAGTCCCAAAATTTGCCAAAAATGTCCAGAACCTCAGGGGACACTATTGGCACCCTTAGAAAAACTGATCCGTTTTTCTAAGGGCTTAAAAAACAGATTTGTATGTGTGAACCTGGCCTTAGAAGACTTTATTAGCTCTATTGAAATATTATCACATACAGGTGCTTTGTTGCTTGACAGAAGCTTTATTGCAGCAAAGCCTTCTTTGGGTAGGGTCACATTTCAGGTTTTTTTACAAAATCCTGATCCGGTTTTGAGTTTTCAAAAAGCTCAAAACCGGACCAGGAAACGCTCCTCATAGGAGCCAATGCAAAACACCGGATGGCTTCACAAGCCATCCGGTGGCCGTATCCGGCACTGCTGCCTGCGTTAAAAATCATGCAGGCAGCAGTTTTCGCAGCGTTTCCCTGGACCGCACTGCAGTTTCCGGATGGCTCAGGATGTGTCATCCTGAGCCATCCGGCAACTGCATAGTTTGTGTATCCCGGCTATTGCCGGGATAAGCAAACTGTACTATGACTAGTAAAGTGTTAAATTTACAAAGTAAAGTAATGTTTGAGTTCTCTAGGGGGGGCTTAGACCCCCCTAGAGAACGGCCGGCCACTCCGGTGGGCTTCTAGTACACTTGCCCCCAAGTGCAAGTCCCCACACCTCCAGCCCCCCGAATCACTATACAGGGGTGCCTGCACCCCTCTTGTATAGTGATTCCTGTATATGGGTAAAAAGATGTATTAAAATATTGCTTTTATCTCATATTTACGTGTTCTTGTCGGCTGTGGTGTAGGCAATCCATGGGCGGGGCTGTTTGCGGCAGCCTCTGCCCCCTCATTCCTTATGGCCGCCCCCTCTGTGCCTCATTCATTGATGTGAGGGCGGCCGCGTCATAAAAGGGGCGGGGCTAATCGCGGCACCTAGTTAGCCACGCCCCTTTCATGACGCGGCCGCCCTCACAACACTGGATTAAGGCCAGAGGGGGCGGCCATCAAGAATGAGCGGGCGGAGGGTGCTGCACACAGCCCCGCCCATGGAAATCCCTGGACTCCGCCTACGAGAGCATGTAAGTATGAACTTACATGCCGACTGTAATAATCCTTTATGTAGTACACATAATTAAAGCATAACTGTACTAGAGGGGTGTATGCACCCCTCTATAGTGATACGGGGGGCACGGGGGACTTTGGTTGACATGCACGGAGCTCCGAGGAGCCCGTGCCAGGTGGGAAATTGTAGAAGAAGGCTATTGAAGTGGCCGGTCGGTCTGTAGGGGGGTCTAAGCCCCCCTACAGACCTCAAACAGTCCTTTAGGTAATCAATTTAACTCTTTAATAAGTTTGCTGATCCCGGCAATAGCCGGGATCCGCAACCTATGCAGTTACCGGATGGCTCAGGATTACACATCCTGAGCCATCCGGTCACCGCAGTGCGGTATTCTGCACACATTTTTGAACAAAAATGTGTGTGCCCGGCATTGCGTTCACCGCATCCGGATCCGGATGCGGTGAATGCAATTCTTGTTTTTAATGTGACCCTACCCTTTCTTCAATGTTCAGTTCGCTATTATGTCCAGTCTCAGTTTCTTCCTGTATGAATGACTTGTGTTTGTAGAGACCCTCTGTGTATTCTTTCCTTGATCTGTTCTAGCTCAGTTAGCTTGTTCCCATTGATGTCTTTCAGCATTCCCACTCTTGGTTGAAACTTTTGTATTATCATTTTGATCTTTTGGTATGCCTTCTTGGTCTTGCCCTTTGGATGTTTATTTTCTATCTCTGTACATATCTTTTGGTAAGAAAGATCTTTGCTTGAATGGCTTTCTTTAGTCTTTTACTGATGTCTGCATCCTGGTTGTTACTTTTTGCTTTTGCCATTCTTCTTTTTTTGATAATCTTTATGTTTTCTTCTGTTAACCATTGCTGCGGACATCTCTTCTGTCTCTTCTTTATTGTCTTACTGGCTTCTGCAGTAATAATAGTCTTTATAATGTCCATAATTCTTCAAGCTTCCTTTAATCTGTGGGAAAAAATAAAAGGCGCCAGCACTGCCAGAATATTACAATAAAAATTGTGTAAGTACACATATTGCTTTCCTTTAATCTGTGTCCAGTGACTTAAATCGGTTTTACAGACTGTTCCAAACAACTTCAGGTATGTTTTTCAAATCAAAATTGGAAATGACCTGTTGTCTTGTCTGTTTGCACAACATGACTCTAATCTTTGCTGTAAAACGTTCATGATCAGTTCCAAGTCAGCTCCTGGCCTTGTTTTGCAGCAATGATTGATGAATTTCATCTTGAGTGCATACATATGTAGTAAATCTAATTCTTATAGACCCCATTCGGTGATGTCCAATGCAGAATCTCAGTGTAGAATTTCAGTGTAGAATCTCGTTTTGCGGTGTTGGAAGAAGATGTTCATTATGGACAGTTGATTTGTCATACAAAAGTCAAAGAATCTTCTTCTAGCCTCATTTCTTTCACCAAGTTCAGTTTCCAACAACACCATGTTTGCCATGAACCACTTAGGCTGGGGTCACACATAGAAATCCGTTTTTGGAAGTCATTTTCATCACCAATCCGTTTTTTATAGGGTGCTTTTTGTGTCTCCTGCACTCCTGTACGTTTTTGGACTTAGTAATTTTTTTCAGAAAAAACGCATGCGCGCAAACGCATACGCAAACGCATGTGCATGCGTTTGCGCATGCGTTTCCCATAGGGCCCCATGTTAAAAAAAACGCATAAAAACGCATGCGTTTTTTAACTGATGCCAAAAACGCTGTTTACTGCGTTTTTGGCTCAAAAACCTACAGGGCAATGTTTTGAGCTCCAGAGAAAAACGCACAGGGTGTTTATTACACCCAATGCGTTTTTCTGTCAGTTTTTGGACTTAGAAAAAAAAAATGACAAAACTGAAGCCAAAAACTGACTGAGGGCTTATGTGTGACCCCAGCCTTAGTTCACTAATTCCAAGGAACTTGAGTCCTGTCCTGTCCATTTCAGCTTTGACAAGATTGACAAGATTGCCTTGGTTCATAGTTCAAATGTTCCAGGTTCTATACTTTATGATATTTCTGCAGTTTTTGATCTTCCCTCTCGACCAAGCAATATTATCACCTAGATGTCTTTGCGGCTTTGATCCTGGTACATCATGAGACTTGATCGTACTCAGATTGACCATCAGCTCTTCCCTAGTAGCTTGTTGAGTGCCTTCCGACCTCACGATGCATTTTCCTGCATTATATCAAATTTCATTAGTTGTACTCTCCCTCAAGTTTTTTTGGCATGATACAGAAGTAGACTGCCAGTTCTTTCTTCCTCTCAGTAATGTGACTCCCATGAAGGAGCGACACTGAATCAAAGTTGTATATTGTCAATATAAAATTGCCTCATTGGCTATGTTCACACACAATTTGCGTTTTTTTTAGCACTCTTAAAAGCACTTGCGTTTTTTTAAGAGTGCTAAAAAATGTCCCTTGTGTGTCTGAAAGGATTTGCCACGTTTTTGGACTTAGTCATTTTTTCACCAAAAACGCAGGCAAAAACGCAAGCGTTAACGCAGGGTGCATAAATGTGCCTTTTAAAAACGCATGTGTATCCCATAGGGCCCCCATGTTAAAAAAACGCATGTGCGTTTTTTCAAAAACGCATGCGTTTTTTTAACATGGGCCCCTATGGGAAACGCATGCGTTTTTGAATGGCACTAAAAGGTACTAATGTACCATGCGTTTTTGCATGCGTTTCCCATAGGGCCCCATGTTAAAAAAACGCATGCGTTTTTGGAAAAACGCACATGCGTTTTTTTACAGCACCCAAAAACGCTGCATGCAGCGTTTTTTGGACTAGGGGTAAAAAACGCAAATGGAGCTGAAAAACGCAGCTACACTCAAATGTACCCTGCGTTAACGCACCTGCGTTTTTTTTAACAGCCCAAAAACGCAGAGATGGTCAAAAAAACGCATGTGTGTGAACATGGCCATTGTAGATTGTCCTGCTGCCGATGCTGACACTGGGCAGTATTCTTAGTTTGGTATCCTAGTTGAAACCTGTCCACCTGGGATGTTCCTAATGGCACAATACATTGAACAGACTTCAAAAACACAATATAAACATAAAATACAAAGCACACACAACATATACACAATAGACATCAAGTTTACAATATAGACATAAAATACACAATACAGACTACAAAATCACAATACATACATTATGAAATAACACATCAAATACACAATTAAATACACACAGAAAATACACAATACTGACTGAAAAAATACATAGTGCTAATATCAGACACACAATACAGACATTAACGACACAATACAGGCAACAAATACAGAAAAATCACTACAATATATGCTAACTCATCACTGTACAGTGCTAAATAAAAAGAGTCCCAAATATTTAAATAAAATGTGTAACAAAGTCATTTTACAAGGCTAAAATTACATGATTAAGGGTACCATCACACTTGGCGATGCTCCAGCGATCTCAACAACGATACAACCTGGTAGGGATCGGTGGTGCGTCGCTATGTGGTCACTGGTGAGATGTCAAACAGTCAGATCTCACCAGCGACGCAGCAATGATCCGGAATGATACCGAGGTCGTTGGGACCCTGTCTCTCAGGCCTGTAGTACTAAGGTCGTTGGTCGTTATCCCTGTCAAACACACAGATGCATGCTGCCCAGCGGGAGACCGATGATCAAAAAATGGTCCAGGCCATTACAACATGACCAGCGATCTCACAGCAGGGGCTTGGTCGCTGCTACGTGTCATACGTAGCAAAATCGCTGCTGAGGTCCTTGTTGCGTCCCAAAACTTGTGACTCAGCAGCGATTTCGCTAGTGATCTCAAATAGTATGACAGGAACTTAAGACAGACACTTTGCATACAATGGGAGCGCTCATCTACTGAAGAAACACATATCTGTGCTCATTGTGCTAATCTCTACACAAGCTGCCTCTTATCAGAAAACCAATCATTGTTTTAAAAGAAAGGATATCGATGTAAGTCTTCTTTCCAGATCCTTTATTTGAATAAAACCATCAAACACGTATAGAGGGCATGCTGGATGCGTTTCGAGGAAACCCCCTTATTCTTCAGCAAAAGACAAAGGAAAATGCAGCTACATATAGTAAAAGAAACTCCCCCCACAACAGCTGACACCCATTACAAAATTACAACAAGATCAAAACGCGATGTCCTCTCTGCTACATCCCCTGTGCATAAATATAGATGTCTATGCACAGGGAATGAGCAGACTGAGAACAATCTCAGCACTGCTACATCAGGCAGCAGGCGGGCTCTAGGACCTTGGAGCTGCACAGAGAAGACAGCTGGACTCGGCTCGCAATGTAACAGCAGTTATTTGCGAGTTTCCCTGCTATCACTGGCACAGTAGCCGAGTCTAATGCAAACAATGGCAATCCTAGTTTTGTCAGCGTTTCTGACAAAACTAGGATTGATATTGATTTGCATTGGACTCGTGCGAGTAATCACTGGGAAACTCGCAGAGTACCGAGTCCTGCGAGTCCCTTACTACTCGCCGAGTAACGAGTCCTAGCGAGTAGATTCGCCCATCCCTAATTGACACAATAAACTCAGATTGTAAGGAGTATAATTATTTCCCAATTCAAGCAGACCTGCATGAATGCACAAATTGATCCGACTAAACCTTAATGGTGATGTAACACATAACCACAAACATAGGTAGTAATGGTAATGACAAAAGTTACCAAACTAGACTGAACTATTCACAATTCAATAGATGACAGAAAAAAATGACAAATGTAGGACAAATATCAATGGAATTAAATATTGTTATATGGATATGCGACCACACAAGTATAATCCCAATTAATCCATGCAAAAATATAAGGCTCCCCTACCTTATGGATGAGGTGACCACAGCAAAACAACTATGTGATCCGAATACATCGCTATGATTTCCAAAACCTCACATTGACAATATACATATACCTCAACCAGATGAGGACAGAAAATGGTACAGGTGAACAAAAAACAGGTGTCAAAGTTATAAATGGAACCCCGTTCCTTGTATTCAATAAATATTACTGTGATTGTCATAAACCCCAATGGGAGAATTTCCCCATAAATATAACCCCAACCATGGAAAATCCATCTCAAAGTTCACCGATTTTTCAAAAAATACTCTTTCTACCATCAATTTATCAAAATTGTTATCAATAAATAATTAGTGAATTAGATGAAATAGGAACTCTTAATTAAGAGCATAGCTGAACAGACATTACCAACATATGGCATGACAAAAGCCAATGTCATTAATATGATCTAATAAAAATACATTAAGTTATTGCGAAAATTTATACCATTAGAGGCCCGTGTATCCAACTGGAGAATCCAATACAGTTCCCTGTTATGCAGCACCCTCTCTCAGTCTCCGCCGTGATACGGACGCATAACACGCTCGATACCTTTTGCTTGCAATGTAGATAGAGCTCCTTCATGTACATCTCTAAAATGACGTAATAATCCCAACATTCCATTCCGTAAACTTTTGGAATATGGACTAGCTGTAGACATGTGTTCGGATAATCGCTTCTTGAATGGGCGAATTGTAAAGCCTACATAATTAACTTTACACATGCTGCAGCTAGCCAAGTAAACTATATTGGTTGTATTGCAGTTGATATATGACTGAATGTTGAAGGTTCTGCCAGTAACTGTATTGAAAAATGTGCCCTATCAATATTTTTGCATAAATTGCATTTCCTGCCCCCACATGGATATGACTCCTTATTGTTGTAAAGGTGCTGGGTGTTAAGCTACCTATACTACTCGGTTTACGTGAGACAGACTGAACCCCATTAGAAAGGATTTCCTGAAGAGTATCATCTTGAGGGAGTATTGAAAGATTCTTGTTCAACAATCTTTTGATGTGACAAAAATCAGTACTATACGGAGTGACAAAAGTCAGCAAGTTGTCATACCTTTTAGTTGGAAATGATGGACACCTGATTTTGCAAAAATAGTAATAACGACTGTTATCAAGTCAAAATAATGCTACAAAAATAAAACTGACATTCAGTGTCCATATAATACTACCCAAATACTAAAATATTAGAATCTGAGAGTCTTCAGTGGTTGACACCTTTTAATGGCTAACTGAAAAGATGGAAACATAGCAAGCTTTCGGGACACTGTGTGGCCCCTTGTCCGGGCCCCTTCCCCTCCGATGGGACAGTTTTCATCCAAAACACATAAAAAACTCTATTGTATATAGCCAGGCCATCAGATATAATCGGATATGTTCCAACCTTACCGATAGAGACAATCACCTTGAGGACCTCAGAAAGACCTTTTTGAACAAGGGCTACCATCCAAGAACAATCGAGAACCAGATTACAAGAGCCACCAGAATATCAAGAAATCATCTCCTACATTACAAAACTAGAGAAGAAAACAACAGAGTTCCTCTCGTAGTCACCTACAATCCAAGTCTGGAGGTGTTAAGAGGAGCCGCACTTAAACTGCAACCACTCCTACAAAAAGATGCCCGACTAAAATCAATATTTTCCGAATCTAAAAAACATCAATGTCAGAAGCGCCCTGTCCACTCCAGCAGCAACAAGAATCTTTCCCTGCAACCAGAATGGGTGCAAAACCTGTCCATCTATAATGACAACAGACAAGATAAGGATTCCTGGGGCAGATCAGGACTACAAGATCCCAGGTAGCTTCAGTTGCACTACAAGCAATGTGGTGTATTTAATCATATGTACCAAATGCCCAACAGATGGCATGTACGTAGGGGAGACTGGGCAAAAATTCAGGACAAGAATGAATTCTCATTGCCACTCAATAAAAGAAAAGCGTATGGACCTACCTGTAGCAAAGCATTTTTCCAGCCCTGACCACAGTGAAATCGATTTGGGGCGGCTCATCTTAAAAAGCAACTTCAAATCTCAGAGAGAGAGAAGAATTTGGGAATACAAATTGATAACGACCTTTGACACATTCAAAACAGGATTAAATATTTCACATGGATTCATGGGTTTCTATATAAAATTAATGGGCATTTGGGGACATCACAGATTCATGCGTTTTTATATAAATTGAAAAGTAATTTGGGGATATCACATCTTCCAACAGACTCCATTTTGAGGACAATGAACGTTTGACACTTCTTATGTGAACACCCTCGCTTCCTTTTATTGCTTTCCCCAACTCATTTAAGTATTTTCAGTTCTCCACAGACCACTACCATATAACAATAATACAATTTGTTCCATTTATCTTAGAATTATAGTTTCAATTCCCCAGCCCCTCTCTTCCTCCCTAGCCTGACTCTGCTTTACATCACCTGTCACATTTACTACAGCATCTAAGACTGTTTATTTTTGTTTTGTTTTTTTTCATTTACTTATGTATATATGTATGCGTCTTCAGAATCTGTGTCATTTATCTGCCTGACGAAGGGACCACAGTGTCCCAAAAGCTTGCTATGTTTACCATCTTTTCAGATAGCCATTAAAATGTATCAACCAATGATAACTCTCAGATTCTAATATTTTTCTATCTACTGGCTAACACGGTACAAAAATTTTTTTCCCTTTCCAAATACTGATATACAATATTCATCACCAACCAAATACCACTACATAAAGCGCACAAAATGTGCAAAAAGCAAAACAAAACACAAACCAATATCCATTCTTTAAGCAATGTGTAACAAGATTACTTTACAAGTCTAAGGTAGCATGATTCAGGCAGATGGCTGATTAAAAATTGCAACTCAAAGAACAGAGGGAAAAAAAGTCCTGAATACGGCCGGTTTCACACTAGCGTTCGTAACGCAGCATCTGCGAACGCATCCAAACTCAAGCGTACAGCGTTCCTATGTTTAACATAGGGACGTAGTGTACCTGTGTCTGTCTGCGTTCTGCTGCGTTCGCTTGCGTACAAAATATGTTTTTGCGGACGCACGGAAAATGCGTCTTGTTGCATTTTTTGTGCATGACACAGAGCTTATTTTGTATGCAAGCCTCTGGCAGTGGTGAAACGATGAATGGGAGCCTATGTGATCGCATCGCCATCTGCAGGTCAAAGCAATGCCTTCACATAGCCAAACCCATAGAAAATCAATGTCTCTTCCTGTCTCTCCCTGTCCTCCATCTCCTCCACTTTAGGTAAAGTATACTGCAGTATGCCTGGCCTGCATTCCTATGTCTTTTCAAAGTGAACACATGCAGATTCAATCAGCTGCATTCACTTGCAGATGCCGTGTTTGGGACTGCGCTTGCATCTGCTACCCAGATGCAGCACACCCGAATGCCAATGTGAAACCGGCCTAAGTCACTTTGCATACAATGAGAGAGCTCACCCACTCGGAGACAAGTGTCTGGGCTCATTGTGCTAAACTCTACACAAGCTGCCATTCCCAATAATATATGTACTGTATATATACATACAGTATATACATACATACATACATATACACATTTACGCTTCCATTCCAAACTCTCATGCCTGAGAGCTTGGAATGGAAGCGTAAATACCCAGCCTTGCACCCACAGGCACAAATACTAAACTTTCTCATAGCAAAAATGCTAGCCGTGAAGATATTACCATTTAGGCTTGTGGAAACACAGTGTTTACATGATTTCTTGGCTGCGGCTGCCCCATGATACTCTATTCCCAGCCTCTACTATTTTGCCCCTGCATTATACAAGTACATGTTAAACAAATGTTAACGTGCTCTCACCAACGCCATAACTGGGAAGGTCCACCTAACAACAGACACCTGGATGTGTTGTTGTGAACAGGGATGATACATTTCTGTTACGGCACACTGGGTGAACCTGGTGGAGGGTGGGAAACATTGCCTTGCCATTCGTTTGTTAGCCAGTATGTTAGTTCACATTCATTTTAGTGTTTAGTATGCAGCGGATTTCCTCATTTTATTATAATGCTTTTTTCTAGCTAGCATCTTCACACATAGGTGTTACCAGTTGATCGTTAATTATTAGTAACACAAAACGTTTCTGACTGTGCACGCTTCCCCTGCCCTGTAGCCATGCTAAGTCTTCCACATTACCATAGCCAGGTTCCTAGAAATACCAATCCATGCAGGTTTTAATTGCGCTCAGAGGCATATAAACACCCACACATGCAGTTGTATACCGCAAGTAGAGGCACCAGGTTAGGACCCGATAGGATGAGAACACCTTGACGCGGTTATTGGGCTCTTACGCAATGACCAGTGCTTAAACTAAGTTTTTCAATATGCACTATAATCTGAAGCAGTTTCTGCCATGTCCTTTTCCTTATACACATTTGCCTTAGCTTTACACAATGCCTTGACATTCATTTGTTAGACATTATGCTAGTTCACATTCATGTCAATGTTTAGTGTGCAGCGGATTTCTTCATTTTTTTTAAAGTCACAAACTGGAACATCACACATCTTACCTATGCCAAGAATAGTGAGCCCAACTTCTATCAGCTTTGTCATATGCCACTTCATGTCTCACTTCCTCCTCCTCTGCTGAATTACCCTCCCCATCACTCCCAAGCTGGGAGCTGTACATCAGTGCATCTGTAGCGCCCCGCTAGTCAGCGTGCTACAAAAGGGTACTGCACCCAACAGAAAGTGCAGTATGCTTTGTCCTGGTAGGGGGGTAGTAGAAGCCTGAAGCTCCATCACCACACACATACGCCTAGTGATAAAGGACCAATCAGACACCCTTTACCGGTCCCGGTGGGAGGAAAAGCTAGGTTATGTAGTGAGTGGGGAAAGAGCGGGAAAGAGTCAGAAGAAGAGTTGGAGTTGGCAAGCAGAGTTGAGAAGAGAAGTAGAAACAGAACAGGAGTAATGGGGGAGGCACCTCAACCTGGTGACCTAGCAAGAGAGGGACGAAGAAGAGGACGACCAAACGCTCTGGCCCAGTCCAAAGCAGGGTACCGGATACGATGTGGATCAGAGGTCCATCCCTCAACCGCAAATTACCAGCGTGATCGATGTCTTCATAGAAGCACGATCCAACAGCCCAAATCAAGCACGGTCTCTACCAGAAGCACTACACTGAGTTGGGTTCCCTTTGGAGAGAAAGAAGGTTCTCATATCATCTGACAGGCCTGGTTCCACAAGTGGGATTCGTGCAGGGCAGCACAGAGTTAGGAAAGAGCAAGTATAGAGAAGGAAAATCACCAGAGCTTCAGAGGGACACTGCCTACTGCCAGGACTACCCAGGCCACTACCCTAGCTGAAACAACTGCATACCCTGTAAGACTGCAGATTACTGGAGTAAAGTACCCGTGCAGAGTGAGCAAGTGTCTATGTTCCTTACTGATGAACTGTGATTTACCCACACTGCACCACAGAGACCGCGCAGCCCCATTCCAGCCGCTCTGCCCTATTCCACCATTCTTACCCTACACCCCGGGAATCCCGCTCTTCCTGTAGAGAGCTATAACACCTTGCTGCCGCCCATCACCCCGGAAGTCCCAGCAGTGCCGGTGCCACCACCGGACCTACAGGTGGCGTCATGAACTTCATAAACTTTATTATCTTTCTTTTTCCTCCTTTTTATTGTCACCCAAGGGCATAGGCTCAGGCACTGACCACCTGTGACATCCCTGCACCCGACCGCCCGAGACCTGAGTACCAAGACCCTTGTGGGCCAGACAACCTTGGCATCTACGAAAAGGATTGAACCTGTTATGAACCGATGACTCAGGAGTAACATTCAGATTCCACAGAAGTCATTGGTAACTATACTGACCGCAATCCCTGACTACACACCACCGCAACTAGAAGTAGCCGTGGGATGTAACTAACCAGACCGAGACACCTCTGCACAGCCGGAGAACTAACTGCTCCTAAAGATTGATGTAGGAAAAGCTATCTTGCCTCAGAGCAGAACCCCAAAAGAATAGCAAGCCCCCACAGATATTAACTGTGAAAAAAAAGAAAGAAAAGCACAGACAGGCAGAGTAAAAGGTATAGCAAAAGAGGCCAAACTAGCCATATAGGAGAGACAGGATAGAATACTATTGCGGTCAGTATAAAGCACTATAAAAAAAACACCAACAGCAGATAGTACAAAAATTACCCTGAGTCACTAAGACACGGCGCCCTCTATATCTGCAGACTTCTATAAATCAAATGCCAGCAGAACTGGAAATTACAGATAACAGTGAATTGTAAAATTCCTAGGAAGAAAACTTTCTATCTGAAAACAGATAAACAAACATACAGACTAAATTGCAAACCCACAACTCAGAATAAGACAAAACATAAGCAAAAGCTTAAGCACACAAAAGTGTGCCACAAAATCAAAAAAAATCCACTTAGCTTGCAAAGAATTCCACAGAGCAGAAGAATTCAGAGAGATGTGAACTCCTCCAGATACCAAAGACAACTGGCAAGGATTGATCCACTTCAAACCATTATATGTTCCAAGAACCAGATTGCCAATCATCACCATCACTTGTGAAGCCCACACAGTCAGCTGCATCACTAGCAACAACCACCGGAGTTAGCTCCAATGAATTCACAACATGAACCCAGACGTGAACTACAGTATTGTGCGCCTTATAGACTTTACCACTCGGCCTAAAAGAACTATTCCTGCCATTTTCTACTGGGCCCAAGAGGGTGGGTCCAACAATGTAAAGGACAATGTGTTGGCCCAGGGGCGTGCCTCAACCCCTCTTCATGGGAGGACCATGGCAGAAGCGCCAAACTACTTGCCTGTCCTGATTACTGAAGAAAGACCAAGGGGGCGGTCCAAAGACCTTAGCCCGCCCATAGACTATAAAACAAAATGAAGAGGGCGTGGCAGGAGCGGTGCAGACAGAACCTTTCCAGACTTCGACTGAAGCAGGTCCTGGAGATATGGCGGCAATATAGCTGAGAGACCTAATGTGGGAGGTAGAGGAAGAGGTCCACGCTGCAGTCGGTGAACCGGAGGTGGTCTCGCTCCACACCATAGAGGGAGACCCAACCTTCTGGGAGACCACTCTCCAAGACCTGAAGGTCCAACTCCTGGAGACAGCGGAGTGGACAGTCTGGCGCTGGAGTGCCGGTGTGGCCCGCCAGCTAAACCGCGAGGCCATGCGGAGGCAGCCCAGCTGTCCAGTACTGAAACCGGTGGTGAGGAACCAGTCACCCGATATCCACCCGGTTACCGGAGAGGACCCAGTGCTACCAACCATTGAGGAAGAAGAAGCGTGCAGCCCTGAAGCCTCGCAGGAGGATGATGACAAAGCAGACGCTGAGCCAGATGACCCCACAAACCCTGAGTCGGATTTGAAGCAGCCACCTGCCGAGGAGCCAGACCTGGTGATTGAGGCCGTTGAAGAGGAGTGTGATGACCAGTTCCCTGATGAGGAACCAGACCAGCAAGGCCCCGAGGAGGAGGAGGAAGATCCAGAGGAGGATCCAGAGAGGAATTCCGGCGAGGCTATGTCACCCGAGGCCCAGGTCGCTTGGTGGTCAGCAACCCCGTACGTCCGCGGTGGCGATACCAGGGGCACCATGGAGAGCCATCACCAGAGCCAGGACACTCACCGCACGTCCAACAGAATGGACTACGTGTGCACCCTTTACCGATCCGACCAGGTGGAGCGGCAGCAACGCAGAGAGGAGTGGTGGGCCCATGAGATGGAGAATCTACAGATCAGAGCAGAGACCCATCGACAAACAACCATTCCCATGAGCTCTGGAAAAGAGGTATGGTGACCACCTTCAACCTTGATAATGGTTGGGGAGAAAGGACTCTATGAGGAGGTATTTATTTCACGGAGAGATGTCGAGTCCCATTTACTTAAAGGACACCCAGATCGTGACTTATACCGCTTTAACCGCATAAGCTATGAAAGACATGCAGGATCTAGAGGCTGGTATGCTTTGTGAGTACGTAAATGTGAAGACCCAGTAATTAACCTGATCTTATATTGAATGTGTAAATAGTGTGCCTTTTTCCTTTTACAGAATACTCATAGACTATCATGAGGACCTTTTATTTTTCTTGAATCTTTTGTGTGCTGTGATAATGTGTGCAGCGGCCCAGTGGTAGCCTGGACATTGAAAAAGACAGTGATAGTGACCACTGGGTCCGCAATAGTTAACCGATTCCGTTGAGCTGGCAACTGTTTTGTTTTGAAACGTTATAAGAAATGCGCCTTGCGGACGGGAAAAATCCAAGAATTCTTGACGTTATTGTTTATATGCATACCTAAAATAAAACTTTTACTCTGTACAGTAGGGTGGAATGGACACTTGGGGACAAGTGTATTTAACCAAGGGGGAGTGTAGCACCCCGCTAGTCAGCATGCTAGAAAAGGGTACTGCACCCCCAACAGAAGATGCAGTATGCTTTGTCCTGGTAGGGGGGTAGTAGAGGCCTGAAGCTCCATCACCACACACATACACCTAGGGATAGGGGGCCAATCAGCACCCGTTACCAAGTTAACCGGTCCTGGTGGGAGGAAAAGCTAGGTTATGAAGTGAGTGAGGAAAGAGCGGGAAAGAGTCAAAAGAAGAGTTGGAGTTGGAGAGCAGAGTTGAGAAGAGAAGTAGAAACAGAACAGAAGTAACGGGGAGTGTACCTCAACCTGGTGAACCATAAAGATAGAGGCGAAGAAGATGGCGACCAAACGCTCTGGCCCAGTCAGAAGCAGGGTACCGGCTCCGACGTGGATCAGACGTCCATCCCTGAACCGCAAAATTACCGACGTGGTTGATGTCTTTATAGGAGCACGATACAACAGCCCAAACCAAGCACGGTCTCCCCCAGAAGCACTAGACTGGGTTAGGTTCCCTTTGGAGAAAAAGAGGGTTCTCATATCACCTGACAGGCAGCACAGAGTTAGGAAAGAGCAAGTATAGAGAAGGAAAATCACCAGAGCTTCAGAGGGACACTGCCTACTGCCAGGACCACCCAGTCCGCTACCCTAGCTGAAACAACTGCATACCCTGTAAGACTGCAGATTACCGGCGTAAAGTACCCGTGCAGAGTGAGCAAGTGTCTGTGTTCCTTACTGATGAACTGTGATTTACCTACAGTCATGGCCAAAAGTTTTGAGAACGACACCAAAATTATATTTTCACATGATCTGCTGCCCTCTGGTTTTTATTTGTGTTTGTCTGATGTTTATATCATAGTAACATAGTTTTTAAGATTGAAGGAAGACTTTTAGTCCATCTAGTTCAACCCATAGCCTAACATGTTGATCCAGAGGAAGGCAAAAAAAAAAACATGTGGCAACACTAGCTCCACATTGGGGGAAAAAATTCCTTCCTGACTCCAGATATGGCAATCAGACTAATTCCCTGGATCAATGCCCTTTCAAAGGATCTAGTATATATAACGAGTAATATTATAGTTTTCAAGAAAGGCATCCAGGCCCTTCTTAAATGTTAGTAGTGAGTCACTCATTACAACATCATGTGGCAGAGAGTTCCACAGTCTCACTGCTCTTACAGTAAAGAATCCACGTCTGTGATTATGATTAAACCTTTTTTCCTCCAGATGTAGAGGATGCCCCCTTGTCCCCGTCTCAGGCCTAAGAGTAAAGAGATCATTAGAAAGTTCTCTGTACTGTCCCCTCATATATTTATACATTATTATAAGATCACCCCTAAGCCTTCGTTTTTCCAAGCTAAATAACCTCAAGTTTAATAACCTGTCTTGGTATTGCAGACCCCTCAGTCCTCTAATAACCTTGGTTGCTCTTCTCTGGACCCGCTCTAGTTCAGCTATGTCTTTCTTATACACCGGAGAACAGAATTGTACACAGTATTCTAAGTGTGGTCGCACTAGTGACTTGTATAGAGGTAAAATTATGTTCTCCTCATGAGCATCTATGCCTCTTTTAATGCATCCCATTATTTTATATGCCTTTGCAGCAGCTGCCTGACACTGGCCACTAAATGTGAGTTTGTCATCTACCCATACACCCAGGTCTTTTTCAGTGACAGTTTTGCCCAGTGTTTTACAATTAAGCACATAATTATACCTTTTGTTTCCTCTGCCCAAGTGCATGACCTTACATTTATCCCCATTAAAGCTCATTTGCCATTTATCAGCCCAAGCTTCTAGTTTACATAAATCCTCCTGTAATATAAAATTGTCCTCCTCTGTATTAATTACCCTGCAGAGTTTAGTGTCATCTGCAAATACTGAGATTCTACTCTATATGCCCCCTACAAGGTCATTAATAAATATATTAAAAAGAAGCGGGCCCAACACTGACCCCTGTGGTACCCCACTGTTAACTGTGACCCATGTGTGTTCCATTAATGACCACCCTTTGTTTCCTATCACTAAGCCAGTTCTTAACCCACTTACACATATTTTCCCCTATCTCCATTGCTCTCATTTTATGTATCAACCTTTTGTGTGGCACCGTATCAAAAGCTTTTGAAAAGTCCATATACACCACATCCACTGCATTTCTTTGGTCCAGTCCAGAACTTACGTCTTCATAGAAGTTTATCAGATTAGTTTGACAGGAACGGTCCCTCGTAAAACCATGTTGATATTGGGTCATGAGGTTATTTTTCTTCAGATACTCCAGTATAGCATCTCTTAGAAAACCCTCTAGGATTTTACCCACAGTAGAGGTTAAGCTTACTGGCCTATAATTTCCAAGTTCAGTTTTTGTTCCCTTTTTGAATATTGGCACCCACATTTGCTATACGCCAGTCCTGTGGTACAGACCCTGTTATTATGGAATGTTTAAAGATTAAAAATAATGGTCTATCTATGACAGTACTTAATTCCTGCAGCACTCTGGGTGTATCCCATCCGGGCCCGGAGATTTGTCAATTTTAGTGATTTTTAGATGATGCCGTACTTCCTGCTGGGTTAAGCTGGTGACATTTAATTGACAGTTTTTGTTATCACTGATCATATTGTCTGTCATGGGATTTTCTTGTGTAAATACTGTTGAAAAAAAGTCATTTAGCATATTGGCTTTTTCCTCATCCTCATCCACCATTTCACCCAGATTATTTTTAAAGGGGCCAACTCCATAATTTTTTAGTTTCTTACTATTTATGTAGTTAAAACATAATTTGGGATTATTTTTACTTTCTTTGACAATGAGTCTCTCTGTCTCAATCTTTGCTGCCTTGATTTGCTTTTTACAGATGTTATTTAATTTTCTGTATTTATTTAATGCCTCATCACTACCTACTTGCTTTAATTCCCTAAATGCTGTCTTTTTGTCATTTATTGCGCCCCTTACAGCCTTATTTAGCCATAGTGGTTTCCTCCTATTTCTAGCATGCTTATTCCCATAGGGTATATATTGTGCACAGGCCCTATTCAGGATGCTAATAAACATTTCCCACTTGCTTTGTGTACTTTTATGTCTCAGAATATCGTCCCAGTTTATTGCACTAAGATCATCTCTCAACCGTTGGAAATTTGCCTTCTTGAAGTTTAGTGTCCTTGTAGCCCCTCTACTACACATCTTAGTAAAGGATACTTGAAAACTTATTATTTTATGATCACTACTAGATGGTGGCCCGATTCTAAAGAATCGGGTAGTCTAGAATCTATATATAGTTTATTTAGTAAATAGGGGATGCTAGTGAAATTAATTGTGTGTATACAGCGGCTCAGTGGTTAGCAGAGTATACGGTGGCTCAGTGGTTAGCAGTGAGTGCGGTGGCTCAGTGGTCAGCAGTGAGTGCGGTGGCTCAGTGGTCAGCAGTGAGTGCGGTGGCTCAGTGGTCAGCAGTGAGTTGGGTGGCTCAGTGGTCAGCAGTGAGTGGGGTGGCTCAGTGGTCAGCAGTGAGTGGGGTGGCTCAGTGGTCAGCAGTGAGTGGGGTGGCTCAGTGGTCAGCAGTGAGTGGGGTGGCTCAGTGGTCAGCAGTGAGTGGGGTGGCTCAGTGGTCAGCAGTGAGTGGGGTGGCTCAGTGGTCAGCAGTGAGTGCGGTGGCTCAGTGGTCAGCAGTGAGTGCGGTGGCTCAGTGGTCAACAGTGAGTGCGGTGGCTCAGTGGTCAGCAGTGAGTGCGGTGGCTCAGTGGTCAGCAGTGAGTGCGGTGGCTCAGTGGTCAGCAGTGAGTGCGGTGGCTCAGTGGTCAGCAGTGAGTGCAGCACAGGCTGGGGGGTCAGAGGAGAGCGGAGGCTGGGGGGGTCAGAGGAGAGTGGAGGCTGGGGGGTCAGAGGAGAGCAGAGGCTGGGGGGTCAGAGGAGAGCGGAGGCTGGGGGGGTCAGAGGAGAGCGGAGGCTGGGGGGTCAGAGGAGAGCAGAGGCTGGGGGGTCAGAGGAGAGCGGAGGCTGGGGGGTCAGAGGAGAGCGGAGGCTGGGGGGTCAGAGGAGGCAGAGGAGAGGGGAGCCAGAGGAGAGGGGAGGCAGAGGAGGCTGGGGGGCAGAGGAGAGGAGAGGCTGGGGGGCAGAGGAGAGGCTGGGGGGCAGAGGAGAGGCTGGTGGGCAGAGGAGAGGCTGGGGGGCAGAGGAGAGCGGAGGCTGGGGGGTCAGAGGAGAGCGGAGGCTGGGGGGGTCAGAGGAGATCGGAGGCTGGGGGGTCAGAGGAGAGCGGAGGCTGGGGGGTCAGAGGAGAGCGGAGGCTGGGGGGTCAGAGGAGAGCGGAGGCTGGGGGTCAGAGGAGAGCGGAGGCTGGGGGGTCAGAGGAGGCAGAGGAGAGGGGAGGCAGAGGAGAGGGGAGGCAGAGGAGGCTGGGGGGCAGAGGAGAGGAGAGGCTGGGGGGCAGAGGAGAGGCTGGGGGGCAGAGAAGAGGCTGGGGGGCAGAGGAGAGCGGAGGCTGGGGGGCAGAGGAGAGGGGAGGCTGGGGGGCAGAGGAGAGGGGAGGCTGTGGGGGCAGAGGAGAGGGGAGGCTGTGGGGGCAGAGGAGAGGGGAGGCTGGGGGGGGCAGAGGAGAGCGGAGGCTGGGGGGCAGAGGAGAGCGGAGGCTGGGGGGCAGAGGAGAGCAGAGGCTGGGGGGTCAGAGGAGAGCGGAGGCTGGGGGGGTCAGAGGAGAGCGGAGGCTGGGGGGGTCAGAGGAGAGCGGAGGCTGGGGGGTCAGAGGAGAGCGGAGGCTGGGGGGTCAGAGGAGAGCGGAGGCTGGGGGGTCAGGAGAGCAGAGGCTGGGGGGTCAGAAGAGAGCGGAGGCTGAAGGGTCAGAGGAGAGCGGAGGCTGGGGGGTCAGAGGAGAGCGGAGGCTGGGGGGTCAGAGGAGGCAGAGTAGAGGGGAGGCAGAGGAGAGGGGAGGCAGAGGAGGCTGGGGGGCAGAGGAGAGGCTGGGGGGCAGAGGAGAGGCTGGGGGGCAGAGGAGAGGCTGGGGGGGCAGAGGAGAGCGGAGGCTGGAGGGCTGAAGACTCACTGGGCTGTCGGCGGTCAGCGGCAGGGCTGGCGGCGGTTCCGGAGGCCGGCCCCGGAGTGCGGGCGGGGCTAGCTCCGTGATGGAGGAGAGTGAGCGGGTGTGTGGAGAGAGCGGCAGGCCTGGGAGCGGTGCCGGCGGAGACCGCACACCGGAGTGTGGGCCGGTCGGGGCCGGTTCCCGCATGTTGGTGGGCGCACACCAGGCTGTGTGCGGAGCCAGTGGCGGGATGGCGGTCCCTGATGGAGAGTGGGCGGTGAGCTGCAGGGCTGTGGGCCGGATGTGGGTGGGCGCACACGGGGCTCTGTGCAGGGCCGGTGGCGGGATAACGGCGAGTGGTGGCGCTTTAGCGCCCACCGCGAGTCGCTGTGCCATTTTGACAGCGGCTCGTGGTGAGCGCTACGCGCTCACCGCTCGTGGGTCTGGTGCTTCCGGTTCCGGTCTTTGACACAGGGCACAGGCCATCACGGAAGTTGAGCGGATTTTGGCCGGAAGTGGCCTTCGGGTTTTATATATAAGATTACCCAAGTGATCTCCAACCCGTATATTTGATATGCGGTCTGGCCTGTTGGTTAATATTAGGTCCAGCAGTGCCCCCCTTCTTGTTGGGTCCTGAACCAGTTGTGAAAGGTAATTGTCTCTCATAGTTGTCAAAAACCTATTACCTTTGCTAGAACTGCAGGTTTCTGTTCCCCAATGTATTTCAGGGTAGTTGAAGTCCCCCATAATAATGACTTCTCCCTGAGTCGCTACTTCATCTATTTGCTTTATGAGGATATTTTCCTCCACTTCCATTATTGTTGGGGATTTATAACAAACCCCTATCAGTAATTTATTATTTTTTCCCCCTCCCTTTATCTCCATCCACAGGGACTCTACATTTCCATTAGATTCACCTATATTATCACGCAGGATGGGTTTTAAGGATGATTTTACGTATAAACATACACCTCCTCCTCGCCTATTTGTACGGTCATTTCTGAACAGACTATAGCCCTGTAAATTAACAGGCCAGTCATGGCTCTCGTCCAGCCAAGTCTCCGATATCCCCACCATGTCATAATTATTTTCCAACAAAATCAATTCTAATTCCTCCATTTTGTTGGTGAGGCTTCTGGCATTAGTGTACATGCACTTTATGCATCTTTCTTTACCTCTATTTCTTCCTACTATGTTGACTGTTCTAACCCCACCCCCCATGCCACCCCCAATTTTATTACTTGTGCCCAGGTTACTATTTACAGTATCTTCCCCTCCTGTACAATAACACATACAGAAATATAATTGCAATCATATTATGAGTACCAAAAGGTTATATTGACAGTTAGAATGAGTTAATGCAGCAAGTCAATATTTGCAGTGTTGACCCTTCTTCTTCAGGACCTCTGCAATTCTCCCTGGCATGCTCTCAATCAACTTCTGGACCAAATCCTGACTGATAGCAGTCCATTCTTGCATAATCAATGCTTGCATTTTGGCAGAATTTGTTGGTTTTTGTTTGTCCACCCGTCTCTTGATGATTGACTACAAGTTCTCAATGTGATTAAGATCTGGGGAGTTTCCAGGCCATGGACCCAAAATCTCTATGCTTTGTTCCCTGAGCCATTTAGTTATCACCTTTGCTTTATGGCAAGGTGCTCTATCATGGTGGAAAAGGCATTGTTGGGCGCCAAACTGCTCTTGGACGGTTGGGAGAAGTTGCTCTTGGAGGACATTCTGGTACCATTCTTTATTCATGGCTGTGTTTTTAGGCAAGACTGTGAGTGAGCCGATTCCCTTGGCTGAGAAGCAACCCCACACATGAATGGTTTCAGGATGCTTACAGTTGGCATGAGACAAGACTGGTGGTAGCGCTCACCTCTTCTTCTCCGAATAAGCTGTTTTCCAGATGTCTCAAACAATCAAAAAGGGGATTCATCAGAGAAAATGACTTTACCCCAGTCCTCAGCAGTCCACTCCCTGTACCTTTTGCAGAATATCAGTCGGTCCCTGATGTTTTTTCTGGAGAGAACTGGCTTCTTTGCTGCCCTCCTTGAAACCAGGCCTTGCTCAAAGAGTCTCCGCCTCACAGTGCGTGCAGAAGCACTCACACCAGCCTGCTGCCATTCCTGAGCAAGCTCGGCACTGCTGGTAGTCCGATCCCGCAGCTGAAACAGTTTTAAGATACGGTCCTGGAGCTTGCTGGTCTTTCTTGGGTGCCCTGGAGCCTTTTTGACAACAATGGAAGCTCTCTCCTTGAAGTTCTTGATGATGCGATAGATTGTTGACTGAGGTGCAATCTTTGTAGCTGCGATACTCTTTCCTGTTAGGCCATTTTTGTGCAGTGCAATGATGGCTGCACGTGTTTCTTTAGAGATAACCATGGTTAACTGAAGAGAAACAATGATACCAAGCACCAGCCTCCTTTTAACGTGTCCAGTGGTGTCATTCTTACTTAATCATGACTGATTGATCGCCAGCCCTGTCCTCATCAACACCAACACCTGTGTTAATGGAACAATCACTAAAACGATGTTAGCTGCTCCTTTTAAGGCAGGACTGCAATGATGTTGAAATGTGTTTTGGGGGTTAAAGTTCATTTTCTAGGCAAATATTGACTTAGCAAGTAATTGCTGTTAAGCTGATGACTCTTTATGACATTCTGGAATATATGCAAATTGCCATTAGAAAAACTGAAGCAGTAGACTTTGTAAAAATTAATATTTGTATAATTCTCAAACCTTTTGGCCATGACTGTACACTGCACGACAGAGACTGCGCAGCCCCATTCCAGCCGTGCTGCCCTATTCCACCATTGTTGCCCTACAGCCCCGAGGATCCCGCTCCTCCTGTAGAGAGCTATAACACCTTGCTGCCGCCCAATGTGCCGGAGGTCCCAGCAGCGCCGGTGCCACCACCGGATCTACAGGTGGCGTCAAGAACTTCATAAATTTTATTAGCTTTCTTTTTCCTCCTTTTTATTGTCACCCAAGGGCACAGGCTCGGGCACTGACCACCCGTGACATCTCTGCACCCAACCGCCCGAGACCTGAGTACCCAGACCCCTGTGGGAAAGAAACATCGGCAAAGCATCAACACGCTCTTCTGAAGATGATCTGTTTAAGTCATAAATCACACACTGCAGAAGAGTTGTGGCAAGGTATAAAAGACAGATTAGTTACTCTCCCCGCTGCACTTCAAACCTGGTCTGGTCATCTGCTATAGTAGCCATAACCTGGTGGAGGATTTAAAGGTCGGCAAGCTGGTACATGTGCTATGAATGGCTTCCATGCTGAACCTAGTTGTTCAGAAATATCTCAAAACATACCTTGACTTGCCATACCTACTTGAGAAGGTGTGCTGTATTAGTGCCCATTTCCACCATTCCTCTACCGCTTTTGCTGGTCTTACAGCACTGCAAAAGCACTTAAATTTCCCAAGTTACAAAGGTAAAAAATGTTTATACCTTGTAAGCCAGTAGAGAAAAATATATTATCTGAGAGTCCTCAGTGGTTGATACCTTTTAATGGCTAACTTAAAAGATGGTAATCAAAGCAAGCTTTTGAGACACTATGACCTTTTCATCAGGCTTAATAACGTCACCAACTTATTTGTGACCTGCCCATGTGGTGGAACTCAACATATCATATTTTGGTGAGGATTATTGATTAGGAGAGGGCAGTAGTTGAATACCAGATTCAATATGCCATTCAGACTGAGACTAAGTCACCACACTGTCATGCTGGGTGTGGGGAGACACCCAGCGCTGGACGACAACAGGGGGCGAAAGGAAACTTTGATGCTAATAGCAAAAGGGGAGATGGTGACCGCTAGATAAACTAGCGCTTGCACCTGGCTCCCCTAACGTCCCTATACAGTTTCCATAAATGTAGCCGGTAGGATACCTATTCCCTGACTGACCCTGAACTACTACTAAATAAGGATCAGAGTGGAAGAACACTAATGAGCCCAACTAACAACTAAAGAGAAACACAAGGGAAACAAACAAAGAGGGAAGGGAAGAAACACTGAGTTTGAGAAGATCCACACAGCAATTCAACAGAAACTCCAGGACACACTGTTGAGCTGAAAATCTTCCTCCAAACACCTGACAAGCTATCACCAGCAGTGCATCCTGGGAGTCAAGGAGAATATATAGTCAGCTCAAGGTAAGGGATCAGCTGGGTCCTAGTGACCTCCAGCTTTCACTAAAAGGGAAACGCCTCTTAAAGCGACAGACATTTTTTTAGGATTTGGACTGATTGGCCAAATGCTGGGACATTCTGTGAGTGGCCTTTACTGTCTCATCCGTGCTTTCTGACACACCCGTGACACACACATAACAACTGTCGAGTGGGTGTGGATCGCTGACATTTGTGAGGTTCTTGAGAACCTCGAGTATTGCACCAAGCACGTGATCAGTGATCAGGCTATTATCAGAGTAACCATCCCGCTGTCTGTTGAAACAATCACTGCATAATCTCAAAGAGGAAGCTTTGAGTGCCCAGCATGTGGCAATGGAGCAAGATTTCCAAATGGTGATACTACCTAGCCCAGCCAATATTCTGAGCCAAAATTGGGTGATGATGAAGAAGATGTGGAGGGAGAGGACTTATTTTTTTTGCTGCCAAGGGAACTCCCAATACCACAGAAGGGACTCTCAACCCCTGCTTCTTCTCAGTCCAGAATGGATGGGCTGGGGAGGAGGAGGAGGTGGAGGAGGAGGCAAGTCAGCTTGAGGAGAGGATGAGTATTGTTCCTCCTGAATGGGACACAGCAGCTTTGCATTTTTGCAGTTTTGCCCACATGTTACAGTTCATGCTTAAGTGTCTGTCACAAGACCATCGCTTGATTCACATTTTCGGCAATAACCTATACCGCTTGGCCACCTTTCTCGACTCATGGTACAAGAAGAAATTTCCATCTCTTCTTATGGAGTCACCAAATGGTTGCACAATGGAATCTTTCAAGAGGGTCACCACCAAACAACGCTGGAGCCAGAGGTACCAGCCATCACGGCCATCCTCAAAAAGCCAAACCTTGACCCAACTGCTTTGACAAGCTACCGCCCCATATCGCTGCTCCCGTTTGCTTCCAAACTCCTTGAGCAACATGTCCATGCTCAACTTTCCTCCCACCTCTCATCTCTCTTCTTGACAACCTACAATCTGGCTTCTGACCCTACCACTCCACCGAAACTGCCCTAACCAAAATTACTAATGACTTGCTCACAACCAAAGCTAACAAACAATTCTCAATCCTCCTCCTTCTAGACCTGTCCTATGCCCTTTGACACAGTCAACCAATCTTTCCTACTACAGATTCTTTCTTCCCTTGGCATCAAAGACCTTGCACTGTCCTGGATTGCCTCATACCTTTCCAACCGCACATTTAGCGTTTCCCACTCTAACACTACCTCCTTATCCCTCCGTCTTTCCCACAAGGCTCTATCCTGGGGTCCCTACTTTTCTCCATCTACACCCTTGGCCTAGGACAACTCATAAAGTCCCATGGCTTCCAGTACCACCTGTACGCTGATGACATTCAGATCTACCTCTCTGGTCCAGATGTCAATTCTTTTCTGTCCAGAATCCCGGAGTGTCTGTCAGTCATATCCTCCTTCCTCTTCTCTCGCTTATTAAAATTCAATGTAGACAAAATGGAACTCATCATCTTTCCTCCATCCCATCTTTCATCTTCACCACGTGATCTATCTATTATGGTGAATTACATCATGCTCTCTCCCACCCCTCAAATTCACTGCCTCGATATAACTCTCGACTCTGCCCTGTAGTTCAAACCACACATCTAAACTCTTGCTCCCTCCTGTCACCTCCAGCTCAAGAATATTTCCAGAATCTGTCCTTTCCTCAGCCCTCAATCTACTAAAATACTTGTACATGCCCTCATCATCTCCTGCCTCGACTACTGCAACCTCCTCCTCTGTGGCCTCCCTGCTAACACTCTTGCACCTCTCCAGTCTGTCCTCAACTTTGCTGCCTGACTAATCCACCTCTCTCCTTGCTACTCCCCTGTTTCTCCTCTCTGAAAATCTCCTCAGTGGCTCCCAATTCCCCAACAAATCCAGTTCAAGCTACTAACACTGACCTAAGTCATCCAGAACCTGTCTCCTCCCTATATCTCTGAACTAATCTCCCACTATCTTCCCTCACGTAATGTTCGATCCTCCCAAGACCTCCTCCTCTCCTCCACACTTATCCATTCCTCACACGACCGCGCCCCAATATTTCTCCCAAATATCCCCCATCCTCTGGAATTCTACGCCCCAACACGTCCAATTATCCACCATGCTCGAATCCTTCAGACAGACCCTCTAAACCCATCTCTTCAGGAAAGCTTACAGCCTGCAATGATTGAGCTGCCACCTTCACTGGAGCTGCTGCATCCCTAACCTACTGTCTCCTCCCCAATATCCTGTAGAATGTAAGCCCACAAGGGCAGCCTCCTCTCCCCACTGTACCAGTCTGTCATTGTTAATTTGTTTACTGTAAACTACCGTATATACTCGCGCATAAGCCGAGTTTTTCAGCCGAAAAATTGGGCTGAAAAGTCCCCCCCTCGGCTTATACACGAGTCATATACAGCCCCAGTGGTAGTATACAGCCGCCCGCCCGCCACCCCCATCAGTATACAGGCCCCCCCATCAGTATCCAGGCCCCCCCCCTTGCTACGCAAAACCTACAAAGTAAAATCATTATACTTATCACTGTCCTGTCGCCGCCGTCCCCGCCGCTGCCATCGCGCTCTCTGGCTTCATGCGTCTTCTTCCGGCTTCCTGTGGTCGGCGCAGGCAATGACGTCATACCTCTGTATATACCTCTGGGGCTGCTGTATACTACCACTGGGGCTGTTTACACCTCTGGGGCTGCTGTATACTACCACTGGGGCTGCTGTATACTACCACTGGGGCTGCTGTATATACCTCTGGGGTTGCTGTATACTACCACTGGGGATGTTTATACCTCTGGGGCTGCTGTATACTACCACTGGGGCTCCTGTATACTACCACTAGGGGCTGCTGTATATACCTCTGGGGCTGCTGTATACTACCACTGGGGCTGTATATACCGCTAAAGCTGCTGTATACTACCACTGGGGCTGCTGTATACTACCACTGGGGCTGCTGTATATACCTCTGGGGCTGCTGTATACTACCACTGGGGCTGTATATACCTCTGCAGCTGCTGTATACTACCACTGAGGCTGTATATACCTCTGGGGCTGCTGTATACTACCACTGGGGCTGCTGTATATACCTCTGGGGCTGCTGTATACTACCACTGGGGCTGCTGTATACTACCACTGGGGCTGATGTTTATACCTCTGGGGCTGCTGTATACTACCACTGGGGCTGCTGTATACTACCACTGGGGCTGCTGTATATACCTCTGGGGCTGCTGTATACTACCACTGGGGATGTTTATACCTCTGGGGCTGCTGTATACTACCACTGGGGCTCCTGTATACTACCACTAGGGCTGCTGTATATACCTCTGGGGCTGCTGTATACTACCACTGGGGCTGTATATACCGCTAAAGCTGCTGTATACTACCACTGGGGCTGCTGTATACTACCACTGGGGCTGCTGTATATACCTCTGGGCTGCTGTATACTACCACTGGGGCTGTATATACCTCTGCAGCTGCTGTATACTACCACTGAGGCTGTATATACCTCTGGGGCTGCTGTATACTACCACTGGGGCTGCTGTATATACCTCTGGCGCTGCTGTATACTACCACTGGGGCTGCTGTATACTACCACTGGGGCTGCTGTATATACCTCTGGGGCTGCTGTATACTACCACTGGGGCTGTATATACCTCTGGCGCTGCTGTATACTACCACTGGGGCTGCTGTATACTACCACTGGGCTGCTGTATATACCTCTGGGGCTGCTGTATACTACCACTGGGGCTGTATATACCTCTGGGGCTGCTGTATACTATCACTGGGGCTGCTGTATACTACCACTGGGGCTGCTGTATACTACCACTGGGGCTGCTGCTGTGTATACCACTGGGGAGGCTGCTGTAACACTGCTGGGGCCTGTATATACCACTGGGGAGGCTGCTGTATACCACACTGCTGGGGGCTGTATACTACCAATAGGGAGGCCTGTATACCACTGGGGGGGCCTGTATACCACACTGCTGGGGGCTGTATACCTGTGCTGGGGTCCACCATCGGCTTATACACGAGTCAATAGGTTTTCCCAGATTTTGGGGGCAAAAGTGGGGGGTCGGCTTATACACGGGTCGGCTTATACACAAGTATATACGGTATATCTATAATTTTGTATGAACCCCACTCATGTACAGCACCATGGAATTAATGGTGCTATATAAATTAATAATAATAATAATGATAACAACAGCAAGAATTAATGGAGAGAGGCACACACACCAGGTCCAAAAGAGGTGGGGGAAAAAGTGCACAAACTAGGTCATTTTCAATAAACTAGCACATCAGCAAGGGCTATCTGTGCCTGTAACAATGCCAAGGAGGAAGAAGTTGAACAACATTGTCAAGGGGTACTTAAGCGCCTATACCTGCATCCTTCCTGATGCTTCAGTTTCTTTTAATTATTAGGTGTCTAAGCTGAAAACATGGCCCAACCTCTCCTTATATGTCTTGGAGATTCTGGCCTGCCCTGTTGTTAGTGTGATGTCAGAGCATGTTTTCAGTTACACTGGGGAAATCATCACTGAAAGGCACACACGCCTCTTCACAGAAAATGCATACAGACTTAAATTGATTAAATTCAACAGGGACTGGATTTTTCCACAGTTTGTAATCCCCCCAGATGACAGCAAGCCAAACTAAATTCACCAAAAATGTTGATTTATGCTACTGGTGTTAACATCCACCGCTTCCCATAGAAACCCATTTCCTTCCTGCATCAACCATGACAAAGCCCCTTGGGCTAATTTGTGGAAACACAATGTACATTGTGTAGTGGACAAACCAGGGCAGTAGTCCTACTCCATCTTAATTTCTCTTTGTCATTGTATGCCTTTGTGATGGTGGCTCCCTGCAGCTACCATGACACAGCCCCTAGGGCTATTTTTTTTAAACAATGCACATTGTGCAGTGGACAAACTTGGACAGTAGTCCTACTCCAGCCTAACTAATTTTTGTCATTGAAGGCCCTTGGGATGGTGACTCCCTACATCAATCATGATACAACCCCTAGGGCTAATTTTAGGAAACACAATGCACATTGTGTAGTGGAACTCTATTTTATTAGAAAAATATCAAAAATTTACAATATATAATATTCATGACAAGAAATGTAAAAAAAACAAACAACAAAAACACAATAGACACAAAACAAAATCCAGCAAAACCGTAAACATAACAGAACAGACCCAGCACCCTTTCATCGGGAAAACATATATCCTCGGTGTTTTGGGGGGGACCTTTATCTTCATTATTGTCATTATTATGCTAGAAAAGAACCTTTTACCCATACTTCACACATACCACACACACTACAAACTTAATAAATGAAAAAAGACCTAATTCTAGTCCATCAAAAAAGGAAAAAAAGTGTCCCCCCAACCCACACACGTACCACCCATGGTAACATCAACTACCTTTTCTTATTATATATATGTTTTTTCAATTATAAACCAAAAACCACAAACAGTGCACACACTGAAAGGTCGGACCCCAAGCTCCACAAAGAGTCCATTATCCTCAGGGTTATGCTGAAATAATTCACACAGAAAAAAGCACAGCAAAAAAAACCCCAAAAAACCCAAAGATCCCTTTTTACCTTTTGGAATTCCCGGATTACCCATATTCCAGGCATTCATCCAGGCATTAGTCCTTGGCTCAAAGTCCAGGATCCAGGGATCACAGATCCAGAGTCTACCAAAAGTCCAGAGTCCACAGATACCAGTGGGCTCTCCACTAAGCCACACTCCATCTCCAGGCAAGTTGGCCTCTGCCCTCTGAAATCCCGTACCTCACCCAACCTAACTATAACCCCTCCGTACACAGCTATCTACATACATAAAACAACAGATCAAAAAGAAAAACTTACCAAACATTACATACTTAAAGGGGAACTCTGGGGAGAGAAAACACTTTAGTACAGTCCCTGCCCTCCTACATGATGAAGCACAGCTGTACACAGCAATTTTAGGGTATATAGATCAATAAAATCATACCTGCTCTCCCCCCCTCCCTCGTGGGACGTGGAATTTCAGCCTGACAGATTCACGCTGTTGTTGAGAGATGGAGCCTCATGGGGCTCCCAAGGAATTTAAAGCAATGCATATTCACATAGCCAGCGGCAGCATGAGTATTAGCAGGGGGCCCCTCCGCTGCAGGCATATGATGATTCTAAGCTGACATGGGCCCCCTCTATCTAGTGACACTGCACTGGTCTTATCTTTGGAGCCACACCTAGAGGAAGGAGGGAACGACTCACACTGAGCCTCGGTGATTGATTCACTCTCCTGCTTGCTCTGCTGCCTAGGCAATGCATACTGCATGCTGTGTGCACTAGTCTGAATGATATGGGACTGGAAAGGTATGAGAAGGTGGGGGTACTGGATACTAGAGGGGGAAATAGCATAAATTATTACCCTGTATAGGGTGGTATGTGACATTGGTGCTTTACAGCCTGCCAGTCACAGACCCCACTATCTAAGCACCTCCGTGATTGGCTGAAAGGAGATGATCGTGTCTTTTATGCGCTGATGGCAGATCAGAGCAGGAATCTGCAGCAGTAGACTCCAGGGTGTGATAGAAGCAGAACACTTCCAGCCTTCTGGCAATGTAAGAATATTGTTTTACAAAATAAAAAACTAGGTTCTATGTGAACCATGTTGTGAGTAGGGGTCATTGTCCCATAGCCACAAAGTGCAATTACACGCATTTTTTTGGATTTTTTATTCATCATGTTCACTATATGGTAACACTGACATGTCAGTATGATGCCTCTGGTCAGTACTATGTGGTAACACTGACGAGTCGGTATGATGTCTTCGGTCAGTACTATATGATAACACTAAAATGTCAGTATGATGTCTCGGGTCAGTACTATATGGTAACACTGACGTGTTGGTATGATGCCTCGGGTCAGTATGAGTTTGTAGATACAAAACATGTTACTTTTACCGTTATCTAAGTGGTGAAAAAAATTTAGAATTTTTAAAGAAAAGAATTGCACTTTTGCGCCATAATCCACGACCCGTAACATCCTCATTTTTCGGGATCTAGGGCTGTGTGATGGCTTATTTTTTGCGTCTTGATCTGACATTTCTAATGATACAGTCATATGAAAAAGTTTGGGCACCCCTCTTAATCTTACTCTTTTTTTTTGTTTAAAATTGTTTTTTTGCAACAGCTATTTCAGTGTGATATATGTAATAACTGATGGACACAGTAATATTTCAGGATTGAAATGAGGTTTATTGTACTAACCAAAAATGTGAAATATGCATTATTTCAAAATGTGACAGGTGCCAAAGTATGGGCACCCTTCTGATTTTCATGATTTCAATACTCCTAACTACTTTTTACTGACTTACTGAAGCACAAAATTGGTTTGGTAACCTCATTGAGCTTTGTACTTCATAGCCCGGTGTATCCAATCATGAGAAAAGCTATTTCAGGTGTCCACTTTCAAGTTGCATCTTCTCTGAGGAGTGGCATCATGGGCTCCTCAAAACAGCTCTCAAATGATCTGAAAAAAAAGATTGTTCAACATAGTTGTTCAGGGGAAGGATACAAAAAGTTGTCTCAGAGATTTAACCTGTCAGTTTCCATTGTGAGGAACATAGTAAGGAAATGGAAGACCACATGGACAGTTCTTGTAAAGGCCAGAAGTGGCAGGCCAACAAAAATATCAGAAAGGCAGAAAAGAAGAATGGTGAGAACAGTCAAGAACAATCCACCTCCAAAGACCTGCAGCATCATCTTGCTGCAGATGGTGTCACTGCATCGGTCAACAATACAGCGCACACTGCACAAGGAGAAGCTGTATGGGAGAGTGATGCGAAAGAAGCCGTTTCTGCATGCACGCCACAAACACAGTCTCCTGAGGTATGCAAAAGCACATTTGGACAAGCCAGTTTCATTTTGATAGAAGGTCCTGTGGACTGATGAAACAAAGATTGAGTTCTTTTGTCATACAACAAGGCGTTATGCATGGCGCCACATAAACACAGCATTCCAAGAAAAATACTTGCTACCCAGTGTCAAATTTGGGGGAGGGACCATTATGCTTTGGGGCTGTGTGGCCAATGATGGCACCGGGAATCTTGTTAAAGTTGAGGGTCGCATGGATTCCACTCAGTATCAGCAGATTCTTGAGAATAATGTTCAAGAATCAGTGTCAAAGTTGAAGTTACGCCGGGGATGGATCTTTCAGCAAGACAATGATCCAAAACACCGCTCCAAATCTACTCAGGCATTCATGCAGAGGAACAATTACAATGTTCTGCTATGGCCATCCCAGTCCCCAGACCTGAATATCATTGAACATCTGTGGAATGTTTTGAAGCGGGCTGTCCATGCTCGGAGACCATCAAACTTAACTGAACTGGAATTGTTTTGTAAAGAGGAATGGTCAAAAATACCTTCATCCAGGATCCAGGAACTCATTAACAGCTACAGGAAGCAACTAAAGGCTGTTATTTTTGCAAAAGGTGAATCTACTTTACTGTTGAGGTGCCCATACTCTTGCACCTGTCAATTTTTGAAATAATGCATATTTCACATTTTCGCTTAGTACAATAAACCTCATTTCAATCCTGAAATATCACTGTGTCCATCAGTTATTACATATATCACACTGAAATAGCTGTGGCTAAAAAACAATTTAAATAAAAAAAAAAAAGAGTAAGATTAATATGGGTGCCCACACTTTTTCATATGACTGTACCATTTTTGGGTAGATGTGATATTTTGATCGCCCGTTATTGCATTTTATTGCAATGTTGCAGCAACCAAAAAAATATTATTATGCCATTTGTACTTTTTTTCCGTTCCGCAGTCTACTGATCAGATTAATTGATTTTACATTTTGATAGATCGGACATTTCTGAAAGCAGCGTTACCAAATGTATGTACCGTATATACTCGCGTATAAGCCGACTTTTTCAGCCCAAAATTTGGGCTGAAAAGTCCCCCCTCGGCTTATACGCGAGTATATGTATACAGCCGCAGCCCCGGAGGTATACAGGCCCCCCCCATCAAGCTCCAGGGCCCCCCCCTTGAGCGGCGTCCTGTAAAGGAATATCATACTTGCCAGTCTCCTGTCGCGCCGTCCGCAGCTGCCGACACGCGATCCCGGGCTTCATTCAGTGAGATGTGTACTGACAAGACCTGTGGTGACGTCAGAGGGGGGGCGTTCCCGGGGCGTTCCCAGCGCTGATTGGCTGTTCGCGGTCATGTGATATGTATCACATGACCGCGAGTGCCCGGGAACGCCCCTCTGACATCACCACAGGTCCTGTCAGAAGAAAATCTCACTTGGAACTGGGGATCGCACAGCGGCAGAAGGCGTCGGACAGGTGAAGTATTGATTCTTTTTTATTTTTCAGACCTCAAGGGGGGGGCCCTGGAGCTTGATGGGGGGGGCCTGTATACCTCCGGGGCTGCGGCTGTATACAGCCCTGGGGCTGCGGCTGTATACAGCCCTGGGGCTGCGTCTGTATACAGCCCTGGGGCTGCGGCTGTATACAGCCCTGGGGCTGCTGCTGTATACAGCCCTGGGGCTTCTGCTGTATACAGCCCTGGGGCTTCTGCTGTATACAGCCCTGGGGCTTCTGCTGTATACAGCCCTGGGGCTTCTGCTGTATACAGCCCTGGGGCTGCTGCTGTATACAGCACTGGGGCTGCTGTATACTACCTAAGGGCTGCTGTATACTACCACTGGGGCTGCTGTATACACCACTAGGGCTGCTGTATATACCTCTGGGGCTGCATATACCTCTGGGGCTGCATATACCTCTGGGGCTGCATATACCCCTGGGGCTGCATATGGGGCTGCATATACATATGGGGCTGCATATACATATGGGGCTGCATATACATATGGGGCTGCATATGGGGCTGCATATACCTCTGGGGCTGCATATGGGGCTGCATATACCTCTGGGGCTGCATATGGGGCTGCATACACCTCTGGGACTGCATATACCTCTGGGGCTGTATATACCTCTGGGGCTGCTGTATACTACCACTTGGGCTGCTGCTGTATACTACCACTGGGGAGGCTGCTGTATACCTCACGGCTGGGGGTTGTATACCTGTGCTGGAGTCCACCCTCGGCTTATACGCGAGTCAATAAGTTTTCCCAGTTTTTGGGGGCAAAAGTAGGGGGGTCGGCTTATACACGGGTCGGCTTATACACGAGTATATACGGTATTTTTTAAATAGTTTTATTTTCAGTGCAGCAAAAGGGAATGATTGGAACTTTTATGTTTTTTTTATCTATTTCAAATTTTTTAAAACAAATTTTGTAACTTTTTCTTTATTTTACACTGCCCCTTAGGTCACCTCAGCACTGCACAGACAGAATGTCTGAGGCTTCATCATCCCCCGCACAGCACAAATGATCACTTTCTGCCAGCGACGTCACTGGACATTACTGGCAGGAAGTGATTCATGACATCATCCGGGGTCATCAGTTGATCCCGTGATGTCATGAAAATGCATCAAGGCCTTGTGATCGCATTACGGGGCTGCCAATGCCGGGGGGAACAGCACAATCCCCACTGCAATGCTTTGGATCACGCTGTCAGTAATTGATAGTGTGCTGATCCAATCGGTGCTATTAGTTGCACATGTTAGCTGATCAGATCAGTGCTGACATGTGCAGGGAACGATGTGAGCTCGCATCAGGAGTAGGGACATGGCCAGTGGTGTATATATATTTCTTTGGTTGTTAAGTGGTTTAAGCCCAATCCAGTGATTTTTTTATTGCTCCGCTGAAGTGGTGCTTTGAATTTAAGTCCCCAGTATTATACTCACCCTCATGCTGCTTCATTCTCTATCACCGCCACTCCGGTCGGTCTGTGGGGATTTGTGACTTGTCAGCAGCTCCAGTGTTTCATGGAAGCACCAGAGGTCACAAATACATACATCTCTATGACAGCCTGGTTCTGATCTCATCCTATGTTTGTTCTGGCCTCGTTTTGGCTATCATAGAGATGCACTGAGAACCTGTAACGTAACTTCTGACTTCTGGCCAGTCAGAAGTTACAGTCACAAAATGGCGCACTGCAGGACCAGAGCGAGGTTGGTAAAAGCTGAAGCTGGTAGAAGGTGAGTATATGACCGGGGCAGAGGGCTTACGTTTAAAGCACCACTCCAGCGCTGAAAAAAATAAACTCAGGTGATGTTGGCTTCTAAACAGTGATAAGCTGACATCAGAGAAGTGTCCGTATACCAGAGGTGTGGGAGGTCAGCGATGCAGGAAATCAGCGTTGCCCTGCAGATCATTTCACTGGTCTCTGCTGGTACAGAGACACCTTACTACTGCTGGCTGTTAAAGGGGGTCAAATTATTATTACCATTATCGTGGAGTGGCAATAATTATCCTGTGCAATGTCTAGAACTATTTTGCCATTGCACAATTATCAACATAAAGTCTTTCTGTTGCTTTCAATACCATCTATGAGAAGACTCATGACACTTTGTTACAATAAAGTATAACAAGTTTATTCCTCAACACAATTAAGCTAAATCACAATATAACACAGTTACAATATAAGAGTAACAATTAAACCCACAGTTTCCTAACTATACAACCCACTCACATTAACTAAGCATAATAAAACCCACCTAACTAATAAACTATCCCTATATATGGATAGATTTATGGAGGGAAATGGTATGATACTCAGCCATATGTTTCTGGTCCTTCCTCATGCTGATCGAACTTCCAAGAGACCCAATGTGTCCCAGGCACATTGGTAAAAACCCTAGGAAAAGGGGCATGTCCGACAATCCCATTCTGATTGGCTGAAAGCTATGATGTAATAGGGGCTTGTATATGACTAGGTGTTGAGAACCCATAGTCTAACCACCCACTGGCCAGCGCTACTCCTTCCATCCTGGCCAGAGAAGGCCACAACTGGGAAAACTGGTTTTAGTTTCTCTTTGTAGCTCACCCCATTCCCAGCATGTGTTGGACTATCGATATACAGAAATACTGTATATTGTATATCTATAAAGATACATAGGTATATATCTATATATAATCATGCCCCCTCAACACTGGCTTATCACAATTCATAAGCCACCCCAGCAGAGACCAGTGACATCTCCTGTGGGGCAGCCATTATCTCCTGCACCGCTGACCTCACGCACTGTCGGTATACTGACACTTCTCTTTGTCTACACAACAGTGACAACCCCACCCCTGAACGTAGTGTCCCTAACATGATGGTTTGTTTCAAGTAGATGTAGAAGCTGAGGAAGTGACTGCAGCCTCTTCCCCTGCTGTGATGATGTTCAGCGTGAGTTTCCCAGCATGCACTAAGGCACTAAGAGGAATCGTTATCATAGCAAAAAATAGAAAGAAAAAAAACAGTATCTGTTTGATAGTGTAGAGAGGGAACTGTATGGAATTATTAAAGGAAGTATAATAAAAAATAGCTTAAATTATAAGGATCAATTAGATAGGAAGTTAGGACAAAAATGCTTGGACTCGGACTAATGGTATATAATCTTGGCATTCACTCCCTTCAACAGAGCAGCCTGAAAGATGAAAAGCAGCAGAATCACCTGCAGGAGGGTGACCGCTCCATGCCGCACTGGGTAGAACAGGCAGGTAGCTGTTAACCAACTACTATTGGTACTGATGCCTATAGTAAAAAAAATAAAACTGTCTTAGACAACCCCTTTAAGTTTTGAAAAACAAAATCCTATTCTCACTACAGTATTATTTCCACCAATATGTAAACTAATGACAGTCTGTACTGCGATAAGTCATAGGTTACCATAAGCAGATCCAGATATAACATATCAATTGCATGACCACTTTGTGTTATATTCAGTTGTTACATATTGAATTAATTTATTGTTTAAATGTGATAATTGTGTCGTAAACAAGTAATAAATGGTACAATATATATATTTACATAACTTTGTTGCATTATGTGGGGGGGGCAGAAAGATTTCTCGCACAGGGGCCCCCTGCAGTCTGTGTCCGCCCCTGCATATATGACACTATTAGGTCAAACAGGGATGGTTAGGGATGTGCTAGGAAGATGCAGAATCAGGTAGTGATAGGTTAGGGGCTAAAAACAACCTGACAGGTTCCCTATAATACAAACAGAAAGTACCTTCACATGGTCTGATAAACCAAAAAACCATTATATTGTACATACCATATATATATTCCTAGATTTAGATTGATAAGGAGCAAGGTTTTTTTTGGGTGGCACTAAAACGTAATCCACCAGTCACAAGGTGTGATAAGCATGGGAAAAGAAGAGAGTAAAGTAAAATGTATAACTGAATGAGATCAAAAAAAGTCTGTCAAAATTGATTTAGAAAATTAAAAAATAATTTTATTGGTGTATCAAAAAGACAGACAAAAGCACACACAAGTTAAAAGCAATTAAAATAGTACAAACCATGTACTCACAGCCCACATCACAAGTTGAATATAAACCACCTTATGAGGCAGAAATACCTCAGTAATAGAGTGGAGTATTCCCTTAGGTGACAAAAAGATAGGACATCATGCCAGTCAAAGTCATAAGGACCATTAGATATGTAATACTGAGTATGTGTAGTAGGAATCCGGGCACTAGGCACTCTTGATGCAGCACGCTCACCCACCACAGCTGTTATGAAGTGGTTGCTCCGGCATTGCTCTGCAATGAGCACAAGTATACGAACAATGTAGAAGCAAAGAAAATGCGGCACTCACCGTGGTTGCTGACCGTGTCATATGTCATTTGAACATCAAAGATGCCTAATAAGCCAGAAGGCAGTCAGGTTACAAATTAAAATAGGGTTGTACAGTACATGAGGCAATTTTAATCAGATGGAATGGTCAGAAACAATGAAATAAACAGAAAAACTTAAAAGTTTGGGTGCAGAGCACCATTGGTGGGATCACAAAAGAGTGACCAAGTAGAAAAAATCATATGGTTAAGAAAAATGCATAGAGATCATGTAGTTGAGGACAATACCGAGAGGTCTGACCGGACTGCATGTGCTAATATTAGTGCAGAAAATACAATCAAAGAGTAAACCATCAAAGGGTTAAGTGGTAATGTCACCTGAAATAGGCCTTAAAAGTTGTGGGCAAACAGCAGAGGCACCCTATCACCCTACGTGTGTCGCTGCTGCATGACAGCTTCCTCAGGGGTATGGAGCTTGCAGACACCGTGCTTTTGTGTCTTTAAATAATGTAATTCTGATGAGAATGACCTGCCTTTGTGCCGTGGATCCTCCATGCGGCGTCCGGAAATGCCCGGTGTGCAAGTCAGGAAGATTGGTGTGTAATCTCCGTCACTGAGCGACGGCCACTCAACAGGGTTAAGGAGTAGGAAGTGTTGCGGCCACCGCTAAGCGACAGCGGTGCATGCGCAGACTGGCCGGTCACAGAACACTGTGTAGATCCTGCATTCAGCAGGATCTATCACTAGTGGTTATGGCGGGATTTGGCAATCAAGTACTATGAATGTGGGGGAACATAAATATGATCAAAAATAGAAGAGTTAGCTTGATAACTGTAAAGTGTTATATGGATGGATAGGTAATTATAATCCAAGTACCTGTTTAGGAGGGAAAAGTGGTTACAGTACAATAAAAAATTAATAACTAGTATCCTTCAGGATCGTTTTGCAGGTGGACAATCGAGAGCTGTAAAAGAAAAAAAGAGAACATGAAAGGGGGAGAGAAGATAAATGTATTTACAATGTATATAAGCTGTTTGACAGGTTGATAGATAAGATAGGTAATATGTGGGTGGAAGATTATATGTCAGTCACCTGTTGGAAACAAAGAGGAACTATTCGGATAATTGAATCACAGTTCCATAGAAATAGTTAATATTATAGAAAACCCCTCTGTTTACCTTATAATTCACTTTTCCATGATTAATTTGATATATTCTATTGCAGCATTTTGTACTTCAACGTTGTAATGAATAAGCAATATTTGTAAGGCATATTGCAATATTCCCCAGCATCCATTTTGTCTCAGATAACACATATCCCACTCATAGGAGATAAGCCCCATCTTTTTTTGGCCGAAGGCAAGTCATCTCTAAAGAGTGGTGTATGCTAATCAACCTAAGGAAATGGTCTTTTAGCAGTTGTATAGGGATTCCTAGAGAATAACAGCTAGGTGATGCTAGAGCCTAGGGGCAGTCAGTCAAAGGAAGACCCCCTGTGTCTTTTAACCAGAGTGTGAAAACTAATCTCCTTCTACCTGCAAAGTCAATACAGAAGCCAAGTACAGCCTAGGCTGAGAGGAGCCAAGTTATAACTTTTAATATCTCATGAGCCGTGCTGTTTAAACATGTCAAGCATAGATATGCGATCTAGACATTCAGACGGTCATAGCACTTATATTTACATAAATGTGCGATGATCGTAAGTAACTTAAGCTCGATATTGGCTAGTAAGATGCCATCAGAGTAGTCATGCGTCATATCCAGGCGAAGCTAAAATCATAACTGAAAATATGAGAGCATTGTTTTCCACCTATGACATTCCCAGACAGAGGTATGGCAAATAATAACTTTTGTATATCCATGTCGTCACTTGAGGGGGTGGGAGTTATGAGTAGGGATGGGCGAATCTACTCGCTAGGACTCGTTACTCGGCGAGTAGTAAGGGACTCGCAGGACTCGGTACCCTGCGAGTTTCCCAGTGATTACTCGCACGAGTCCAATGCAAATCAATATCAATCCTAGTTTTGTCAGAAACGCTGACAAAACTAGGATTGCCATTGTTTGCATTAGACTCGGCTACTGTGCCAGTGATAGCAGGGAAACTCGCAAAGTAACTGCTGTTACATTGCGAGCCGAGTCCAGCTGTCTTCTCTGTGTGCAGGCTGCCAGCTCCAGGGTCCTAGAGCCCTCCTGCTCACAGACATGATGTAGCAGTGCTGAGATTGTTCTCAGTCTGCTCATTCCCTGTGCATAGACATCTATATCTATGCACAGGGGATGTAGCAGAGAGGACATCGCGTTTTGGACTACGTCGGACGGAAGAGGATTTTTTTAATTAAAGATGGAGTCCCTAATGGCTTTTTTTTAAAATTTAAAATAAACATTTTTCTCTGTGTTGTGTTTTTTTAACCCTTTATTGGAGATTCTTAGTGGCTGGGTCAAACGTGGCCTGACATTAAGAATCTCGGGCTTAATACCAGCTTGTATAACAAAGCTGGTATTAACCCCTTTATTACCCAGCGTGCTACCGCCACCAGGGCCGCTGGAAGAGCGGGGTTCAGCGCCAGAGGATGGCGCTTCAAATAACGCGCCATCTTCTGGGGCGGCTGGGGGCTGCAATTTGCAGCGGGGGGTGCCCAGAAAGCTTGGGCATCCCTGCGCTGCGGATTCCAACCCCCAGCTGCTTAGCTGTACCTGGCTAGACATAGAAATTGCGCGGAGCCCCACGCATTTTTTTTTTATTATTTCATGAATTTCAGAGTCAGAGTCTCAGAGTCTCACCCTCAGAGCCAGAGTCAGAGTCAGAGTCAGAATCTCAGAATTTCATGAAATAATTTTAAAAAAATGCGTGGGGCTCCGCGCAATTTCTATGTCTAGGCAGGTACAGCTAAGCAGCTGGGGGCTGGAATCCGCAGCGCAGGGATGCCCAAGCTTTCTGGGTACCCCCCGCTGCAAATTGAAGCGCCATCCTTTGGCACTGAACCCCGCTCTTCCAGCGGCCCTGGTGGCTGTGGCACGCTGGGTAATAAAGAGGTTAGGGCCAGCTTTGTATTATCAGCTGGCCCTAAGCCTGAAATTTATGGCGGTCACGCCAATATTAGACATGACCGCCATGAATTTCTATTAAATTGTTTTAAAAAAAACACAACACAGAGAAATTTTTTTATTAGAAATAAAAAAAAAGCCATTAGGGACTCCATCTTTAATTAAAAAAATCCTCTTCTGTCGGACGCAGTCCAAAACGCGATGTCCTCTCTGCTACATCCCCTGTGCATAGATATAGATGTCTATGCACAGGGAATGAACAGACTGAGAACAATCTCAGCTCTGCTACATCATCTCTGTACACAGACATTCATGTCTGTACACAGGGAATGAGCAGACTGAGAACAATCTCAGCACTGCTACATCATGCAGCAGGCGGGCTCTAGGACCCTGGAGCTGGCAGCCAGCACACTGAACAGACAGGACTTTTATCTGTGCGAGTTTCCCAGCGATTACTTACAAAGTAAACGAGTCCAATGCAAATAAATGACAAAACTAGGATTGCTTCAGGCTGAAGCTTCCGAGACACATCTGCGTTTTGTAAATCTCACACTACTCGCTTCCCCATTCATTAACATTGGACTCGCTAGACTCGCAACGAGTAGCGAGTCCTGTGCTCGGACTCGCTAGAGTCAAGCGATTCCGAGTAATTTAGGATTCGCCCATCACTATTTATGAGAAATCCCAGAGGTGTGAGATGAGTGTGGACAGGGGAAAGCCTGTATAAAAGTAGGCTGCCCCTTCTCCATTTTGCATTTCTTCTGAAGGGCATCATTTCATCAAGCCAGAGTGTACCCAGGAACCAGTTTGGCCCATGCTGCCCTTGTGGTGCCATCAGCATTAAGGTAACTGATCACATGTGTGTGTAATTCTGTCTGTATTCCGTTTTTCTTTGTTTTGCATAACTGACTGTAATATTTGTAATATCTTAATAATACCTGTAAATGTTAATCTAGTGTACCATTAGGGTGAATAATTAATCTTGAGTTGTTCTTTTAATCTTCATCATGATCCCCACGTCTGTGTGCTCCTTTAACGCTACCTAGGTTGGTTTTCGACCCAATATAAGCCCGATCACAGACCAGAAGTTATATATCACACTCACTGAGAGGTGCCTTAGTAAACCAGCTCTTCTTTTAGCCACTGGTAGTTCTATTACTAGCCTGAGTTTAACAAGAGGTGCTGTTTAGCTGCCAGGTTTGGTGGCCGATTCATCACAAGTAGTGGCAGCGATGGGATCAAGACAATAGTGTGTGGGACCCAAATGCCCTAACACTAAGGACTGCGGGCAGTAGCTTTTGATGTCAGGGTCCTAAGATCAACTCAACACTAGACGGTCAGAGTGCAAATACAAAGGTGTGTAGGTGCATCAGGTTGCAGCTGTGTGTCAGTGACCAGGGGTTGCTAAGCTGGCCCAGGGCACCAGGAGCCAAATGCTGCAAAGAGCACTTGCTGCGGTTGATATGGGAGAGGTGGTGGAGGACAATGTTGATCTAGGCGAGGAAGAACCCATGCATGGGTCCTCAAGGAGCCAATCTCCAGTGGTCAACTCTGCAGGGGCGCGAGCGCTCCCTGTCCTCAGCACTGCAGTGGGAAGATCACCACTTGCTGGTTCCCCCAGCCTGATGGGCTCGGATGCCCTTCTTCAAGCTGCCCTGGCTCATCTGGAAGCTGGAGACCAGAGCGCCTACGAGACCCTCATGGCAGCTGCAGAGTGATTCAGAGCGTGAAGCTGGAGAGCGGCATGAGTATGCAGAGCAGAAGCGTGTGTACCAGCTAGAGCTGGCCCACCTCAGGATCTCGCAGCCCTTCCCAGCCAACCAGGAGCCCTAGCCACTAAGGGTCCAAGTCAAGGACTTTCCACTTCTGGAGGCAGATGGAGACCTGGATTTCTTTCTGCTGGCTTTTGAGCAGACCTGCAAGCAGCACTACCTGGCCCCTAACCAGTGGGCCAAGTATCTGACCCCCCATTTGAGGGGTAAGTCTGTAAGAGCCTTGGGGTACTTACCTGCCAGGGAGTTGCAAAATTATGAGAGAATCAAGCAGGCCCTGATCCGGCAGTTCAAACACAACACAGAGTCTTACCTCAAGAAGTTCCGGAGCCTGCAGAGGGGTCCAAAGAATACCTGGACCGATCACATACGGGCCCTCCTGCGAGCAGCTGACCACTGGGTCAGGGGGCTGGAGCTCAACACAGCCCAGGAGATCCAGGAATTGTTTGTGATGGAACAATTCCTGTGGAACTACCCCGAGGACCTCCAACAGTTCATCCGTGACTGGAAACCCAAGAGTGCCCGTGAGACGGCGGCACTGGTGGATGAATACACCAACGACCGAGTTCCCAAGACCCGGAGGACCGCCAATGGCACCTGGAGAGGGGTAAGTCCAACCCTGCACTTGTTTCCCTGGCCCCAAGAATGCAGGGGGCAGCCCCTGAACCTGTTTCCTTGGCCCCCAGAATGCAGGGGTCTGCCCCTCTATTTTCCCCTGCTCCCCTCTACATGTCAGCAGTAGAACCCCAACAGTGTCACCTCTGCAAACAACCAGGACACTTCAAAGTCATGTGTCCCCAGCGCTAACGGGCCCCGTCCCTGACCCAGCAACCGGCCACTGTTTTGTGTGTGGGTGGGGTGGTGGTAGGTCCCTTGACAATTTTCAACCCATCACCATAGGCTGCTCAGTGGCCATGGAACTGCAGGACACCGGCGCTGAAAGGACTTTGGTGCAACCCGAAATGGTATCCCCCAGGACTTGATCCCCAGAAAGTCCTTCACTGTCTCCAGAATTGAAAGCGTGGAACCGGCGCTGCCTGTTGCCAGGGTTTATCTGGACTGGGTGCAGGGAGGGAAGTGAGGGAGGTGGGGGTGTGGTCTAATATTCCGGCGAATTGGGTCAGACTTGGGGCTGCTAGTGTCCAAGTATGTGGCCACTGATCCCCTAAGTTCTGATCCCCCAGAATGTTTGTTACTGTCCAATGTTGATGATATTGATGGTGATGATGTTCTTAATGATGTTCATGATGTTGATGTTATTGATAGGGATGAAGGTGATGCTTTCCTCTGACCCAAGGTCTGCAGAGCCAGGTAAGGCAAGGGATCATGCGCAGGCTGACACTCCATACCACACAAAGCCCACAAGGCTGACAGGACAGGGTGGAGGAAGAGAAACGTAGTCGTAAAACTGCCTTAGACCAAGACCAACCAGCACACTCTTTGTTCTCAGGGGGGAGACAGAGAGGGCAGAGGGGGCTGATAGCTGTGGGAGAAACAGACACAAATGAATGTGACACTGCTCTCCACTGTAAGCAGCCAGGTATTGCAGCCAGGGAGCCAGCGATCAAGGTCGGAGTACCCACAGGGAACGTGGTGCTGCCACATCAGGCCCAGACGCTGAGCTCTGAGGATCGGCAAGGGGGGGAACATGTCAGGGAGATTGGGGCTGTCACAGGAGAGGTGAAGCTACCAGGTGAGATCACAGGGCAGGAATCCCCCACCACCAGGAAGTCAGGAGCCAGGATAGTCCACCTGAACTGGCAACTTGTTTGGGAGCAGAGGGGAAGCAGGCACTGGCCATGGTGACAGCAACCGTAGCCGCTGTCACCAGGAGTGGGAGTGCTGGAGCCCAGGGAACCTCGCAGAGGTCAGATGGCTTCTCCCCTTCAGACCAAGTGGCTGCCGAATCAGATGGAGGCCAGGAGACAGGTCTGGTGGAACTGACGGAGGAACTGGCAGTTTCTTCTACTCTGACCACGTCTCGTCAGGGGTAGCAGGGGGCGTCAGGAGCTGACGACCGCCTAGAAGCTCTCCAGGAGCAGGAGGCACAGCCTCCTTTGGACTCTGACCATGAGCAGATGGTCTGGGACCAAGTCTTTCAAATAAGAGGAGACGGCACTCACCCATACGATAGTCGGTCCTTTATTCAGGGAACGTTAAACATTCGGTTGCAGGGAGGGGAGGGGGGGCCGAGATGATGTCATCTCGGCCCCCCCTCCCCTCCCTGCAACCGAATGTTTAACGTTCCCTGAATAAAGGACCGACTATCGTATGGGTGAGTGCCGTCTCCTCTTATTTGAAAGATTTGCTGCCGTCTGTTTACCCTGTCACAGGCACCCCCTACGAACAGCTGAGTGCTCCGCAGATCATCCGCCCACGAAGGGGCGTGCAGTGGTGCCCTGATCTTCCTGCTGTGTTTGCTACTGACATTGGTCTGGGACCAAGGACGGCTGTGCCAGGTAACGGTCCAGCAGGGGTCACCGGAAGTGTGGCCCAAGGACCAACCGGTTGTTGTACCCATTAACTGCCAGGGGGAAGGGGATGCAATCCCCATAACCTGTAAGGGCAGTGGGAAGGTTTACACGAAGGCCAGGAGATGGGTCCCGTGGAACTGACGGAGGACGTGGCAGTTTCTTCCACTCTGACCATGTTTTGTCAGGGGTTTTGGGTGGTGTCAGGAGCTGATGACAGTCTGACAGCTCTCAAGGAGCAGGTGGCACAACCTCCCTTGGACTAGGGCCTCAAACAGCTAGGTCTGGGACCAAGGACGGCTGTGCAAGGTAACGGTCCAGCAGGGGTTACCGGAGGTTTTGCCCAGGGACCAACTTGCAGGTGTACCCACTGACTGCCATGGAGATGGGGAGGAGAGTTGTCCCAGGTCAGTATGGCTGATGTGAAGGTGACGCTATCCCCCGGGGAGACAGCCATTCGAGTCACTGTCACCTGCAGACTGAGGAGCAAGAATGCAGGCCACGCACTGCTTTCTGGGTCCTCACTCTGTCAAGGGACAAGCAAACCTGTGTCTGACCCAGAACAGGTCTCAGGGGGTTCCTGTGAGCCTTAGCACCGCTTCTGGCTACTCCCAGCCAGGGGTCAGAGACTGCAATACCAGCAAGTGCTAGTCCTGGGGTGTTGAGCCGCTTCACGGAGATGCCCATCTCTGCAACCAAAGGAGAAAGGTTACTGTGGGATCCAGGGAGGGAGGTGACCTGCTCCATGATGGAAAAGGAGTGTCCGGCAATTGAGTGGGCCCTGCAGCGTATGAAGCCATACTTGTGTGGATGCCACTCCATCGTGGGGACGGACAACAACACCTCAGCGGTTACACATGGTCTCCGAGGTGAATGGGAGGTTGCTACCTGGGAGCCTTGTGCTCCAGCAACACAACTCCCCCATTTGCCACAAGAGCGGCCATGACCACGGTAACGCTGATGGGTTATCCCGCCAAGGGGAGGTAGCGGACGGGCGCACGGGGAAAAACAGGAATGTGCTGCCCTAGCGCCCTCTAAAGGAGGGAGGTGTAATGAATAAGCAATATTTGTAAGGCACATTGCAATATTCCCCAACAGCCATTTTGTCTCAGATAACTCATATCCCACTCCTAGGAAATAAGCCCCCATCTTTTTTGGCCAGAGGCAAGTCATCTCTAAGAAGTAATGTATGCTAATCAACCTAAGGAAATGGTCTTTTAGCAGTTGTATAGGGCTTCCTAGAGAATAACAGCTAGGTGATGCTAGAGCCTAGGGGCAGTCAGGCAAAGGAAGACCCCCTGTGTCTTGACACCATGGTGTGAAAACTAATCTCCTTCTACCTGCAAAGTCAATAGAGAAGCCAAGTACAGCCTAGACTGAGAGGAGCCGAGTTATAACTTTTAATATCTCATGACCCATGCTGTCTATAAAAGTGTCAAGCATAGATATGCAATCTAGACAATCAGACAGTCACAGCACTTATATTTACATACAGTGCCTTATGAAAGTATTTCACCCCCTTGAACTTTTCAGCCTTTTGCCACATTTCAGGCTTCAAACATAAAGATACAAAATTCTAATTTTTTTGTGAAGAATCAACAACAATTGGAACACAGTCGTCAAGTGGAACAAAATTTATTGGATATTTTAAACTTTTTTAAGAACTAAAAAACTGAAAGTGGGGCATGCAATGTTATTCGGCCCCCTTGAGTTAATGCTCAGTTTTTAATCTGTTAAAAAAGTTTAAAATATCCAATAAATTTTGTTCCACTTCATGATTGTGTCCCACTTGTTGTTGATTCTTCACAAAAAAATTTGAATTTTATATCTTTATGTTTGAAGCCTGAAATGTGGCAAAAGGTCGAAAAGTTCAAGGGGACCAAATACTTTCACAAGGCACTGTAAATGTACGATGACCGTAAGTAACCAAAACTCGATATTGGCCAGTAGGATGCCATCAGAGTAGTCATGCGTCATATCCAGGCAAAGCTAAAATCATAACTGAAAATATGAGAGCATTGTCTTCTGCCTATGACATTCCCAGGCAAAGGTATGGCAAATAATAACTTTTGTATATCCATATCTCCACTTGATGGTGTGGGAGTTATCAGACATCCCAGAGGTGTGCGATGGGTGTGGACAAGGGAAAGCCTCAGACTGTATAAAGGTAGGCTGCCCCTTCTCCATTTTGTATTTCTTCTGAAGGGCATAATTTCATCAAGCCAGAGTGTACCCAGGAACCAGTTTGGCCCATGCTGCCCTTGTGGTGCCATCAGCATTAAGGTAACTGATCACATGTGTGTTTAATTCTGTATGTATTCCATGTGTCTGTTTTGTATAACTGAATGTAATATTTGTACTATCTTAATAATACCTGTAAACATTAATCTAGTGTACCATTAGGGTTATTAAATATATAAATTTAATCTTGAGTTGTTACTTTCATCTTGAGGGGCGTATAGAGTAAGGGGCCCATGGGTACACAGCCCGCTTTTTGGACAATTTCGGTGTTTAACTCTGAGATGGAAGCATTATATGGAATGGAATTTATATGAGTTACTGTATATGTATTTATACACATTTATGAAGGTTTGACCTAGGCTCAGACATGGTTATGCAGCGTGTGCCTGTATCAGGTTACAGGACCCTTTGTTTTTGCTGTGAGTGGCTGCAATGGGTTGCTGGTGAGGTGAGCTGTTTGCTGATTGAACAAGCGGGTGAGGGGGGATCCAAGATGGCCGCGGATGAAGGAGGCTGCATCTCACAGCCCTCCTGACAATCCACTTACATCCGGGCCATCCGAACGTTGGAGGGACCCCTAGACGCCTGGGACAGCTGGCGACCAGCTCCCCTACACCCAGGGGCTTATATTGATCTGCCCGTGCCGCGGAATCCCCGCTCTCTAGACCGCCGGACCAGCCACGAGGGAGCCGCGTGAGCAGTGACGGCGCTGACACCAGTCGGTACTGGAGACGAGTGATCCCTGCTTTGCGGACGCCCGGGAAGCTGGGCTCGCACCTCGGCTGAACCCGCGCCGCACTCGGGCCGCGGGATCCCCGCTATTGGGACCGCGGGGCCAGCCGCGAGGGAGCCGAGAGAGCCGTGACGGCGCCAGCACAGGACGGCACTTGAGGCGAGTGATCCCTGCCCTGCGGACACCCGAGTGACTGGGCTCGCACCTCGGCTGACTGCATCGCCGGATGAGGTAGGACGCCCGGAGCTGAACTGCGGGGGAACACAGAGGTGGACGCCAGAAGCAGCCCTACAAACCCTCGGCGAATGGTGAGGGGAGTCGCGGGACACAGGGGAAAACAGAGGAACCGGAGGCACTGAGCGTAGAGGTGAGAGGGCCATAGGGGAGCGCACACACAAGCCACCTTTTGGCCCCAGCAAAAGTGACCTGGCATCATAGGGCCGGGGCCACAGCACATAGGTGACCCTGAAGCCCCATTGGAACAGAGGAGACAAAAGGGGGCTCTATATTCTTACCATCTACTGTCTAGAAACGCAGCAACAAGATCTACTTTTCTACAGGCTAACATCAATAGCAGCACTACTAATCTCTGCTACACTTACTGAGACTTTGTAAGACTAAAGTGATCTTATAAGACTGACCTACCCTACCACTTGTGTAACAGAAAACTTGCTGAGACCAGAGAGAGATAGACAGACTTTCAACAAACCCTTGCTGAATTGGCCCCTTGCTTTGTCTATTTACCACCCTGTGTGCCTTCCTCTCTAACTTGTGCCCTGTTGTTACACCCCGAATATAAACCTAGTGCCCTCCTTAACTGGTGTCTAATACCAAAACCCAGTAGGATCTCCACAGACCTTTGCTTTTTATATCTAATCAGTCATTTAGCAACCTGTGACATGTAAACCCCCTGAGCAAGCAACAGGGGGCGCGAACAGACCACATTAGTGTGATCCAGAACACATATCTCACTCTGTCTCCCATTTTTCAACTCTTACGTGTAATATCTAACACTCCGCAACATGGGGAAGTCAACCATAAAAAACCCCAAATTAACAACAAAAACTTCAAAATCTATAACCCAAGCAGACGTAGACCACTTCTTGAGGAAGCAAACCGACTCCTCAGACTCTCTTAACCCTTTTAAGCACTCTGTCCTCCAACCTGATGACGATTCGGACTCGGACATGGAGGGCGAGTCAGATACTAGTATTAAAAAGAAAGACTCTATGGTGACAAGATCTTTTCTGAAACGTATTTTGACAAAGGCCTTGGAACCCATAGGGCGTGATCTAGCTGACATCAAACAAGAAATTGCTCACCAAGGCCATAGACTCGAGACGCTGGAAACGACACAAAGTACGATACTCCGCCAGACGAATACACAACTAGAATGTCTGATGTCACATAAACAACAACTGCACCAAATACACGCTACTCTCGAAGATCACGAGAACAGGGAGCGCCGCAATAACATCCGCATTAAGGGCCTCCCTGAATCGGTGGCGTTTGAAGCTCTGGGCAAAACAGTCATAGAGTTGTTTGCAGCATTGCTGAGGGACGGGGACCCACAAGAAATTGAATTGGTCAGGGTCCATCGAGTCCTCCGTCCTAAACCAGCCCCTGGGGAAACCCCCCGAGATGTCTTGTGCAGGTTCCTGGACTATCGTGCAAAAGAATTAGTACTGCGGAGAGCCAGAGAAGCAAAAGAGGTCGCCTATGGAGACTCCAAAGTCCTTCTATACCAAGACCTCTCGGCTATAACACTGAGGAAACGACGCTTACTAAAACCGTTCACAGGGGCAGTTCTTGAGAAGGGCTTCAGATTCCGCTGGCTATTCCCCTTCGGGATATCCGTTACAGCCGGGGAAAAAATCATCACCGCCAGGACTTCTGCAGACATAAAAAAAGCATGCATTTCCCTAGACATAGTGCTCGACCAATACCCAGACCTGGAGTCCTTTCACTCGGCCTCTCTCTACCATCCACTACCGACTCCGACACCTTGGCAACAGATGCTAACACCAAAATCCCAGCGAGCAAAAAAGAAACTATCTAAATCACCATCGCTGAAGGGCCCAGACGAAGCTACCTGAGGGATGAACACACGGATTTTACTCTCTCTTTTTTTTATTTCAGGCCTTTTTGTTCTAAATCACCTCATGCTCGGCGCTATTGAACCTGGTGATTAGACCTATCTTTTATGGTATATGTTCTTCCATACTCTAAATAAGGGCCACAATAACGCCCTCATGTTTATGCTATAAGATAGTTGCACTTGTTAAGAATATAAATGTATAGTTGAAATTGTTGTACTTTCATATCTGAACCTTTCCAATAGCACCCATCTCGTCGTATACCCACACCCCAACACCATCCCATCCCCCCCATTACCCACCACCTCCATCCCCAAACCAAATCCTCCTTCTCCACCCCCCCCCCTACCCCGACACTCCAACTTCCTCCCATTCCACCCCTCTCCTTCCCCTCCCTCCATCCCCCCCCCCTGCCATCATCCCTCCTTCCCCCCCCTCCACCCCCTCACCTCCCCTCCCTTTACCCTACCCCTCCCCCTCATCTTCCCCCCCCGCCCTCTTTACCCGAACCCCCAACCCGCGACCGATAAGATATCGTCTAAGTCTATGCCCTCTATTTTAACCTGGCTATGAGGTTCATTGTTACCAGGAGCCAGCCTCTCCTACCCTGAGATTTGATACTGGATCTGCTTTTTTTTCTTTTTAAAAGATACAAGTAAAAAGCGCCCCCATGCTGCTACTTAGCAGTAGACATGTTCACATTGTTGGAAAAAATGAATATTTTCTGTGAATTGTACTCCAAATGCTAAAGTTTTTTCTTTTCCTTCCTAACTCTATCACCTCTCACAATCTTCCCACTCTCCTACTCACTCCTTTTCTCCCTGAGTCTCACCCCAACCCCACCTCTCCTAACAGGTACAGCCGAATACCCCTTCGACACATCCAGCGGAGACCGCATGTTTTAGAAGATCATGGCTAAGGGTAACGTATTCACTTATACTTCACTTAATGCACATGGTTTGAATTCACCGAGTACTAGACACCCGACACTACATGCACTCAAGAAACAGGGTACCGACATCCTCTTCCTACAGGAAACCCACTTTAAACCCAATAAAATCCCTAATTTTGAAAAATCGGCATTCGACCGATGGTATCATGCCACTTCCAACCAAACTGGGGCCAGAGGCGTATCAATAGCAATTAGAAAACATGTCCGCTACCAACACCGAGAGTCTTTGATAGACCCTCAGGGCAGATTCATACTGATCAAAGGCCTACTGAATGGCACCCTAGTGACACTTGGTAGCCTCTATGCCCCAAATAAAAAACTATTAAAATGGATACTAGCCACCATGAATAAAATAGAGAGGTTTGGGGAAGGACTGGTGATCATTGGCTGTGACCTTAATGTGGCACTTGAACCCCTTCTAGACACGACCAAACAAAAAAGCTCCATTTCCCATCGGGATCTTTCAAGAATACGTTCACGCCTTCAAACTATGCAATTAATTGACTCATGGCGATATATCAACCCTTCAACCCGTGACTACACTTATTTCTCACATCCTCATAATTCTTACCACAGGCTAGATTATGTCTTAGTTTCAAAACGCTTATTACCATCAATACGCACGTCTGTAATAACCCCTACCATTTTCTCAGACCACTCGGCAGTCCTAACGTCCGTTTCCACCTCTGCGCATCTCACATCATGCAGGTCTTGGCAGATAAATGAAGCCCTATTAACCTCCAATGAAGCAAAAAAACGCCTAAAGGAACGGCTTCAACAATACTTTCAAAACAACCAAAATGAGGATACCTCTATCCAAACCTTGTGGGAAGCACATAAGGCCGTGATCAGGGGAGAGCTGATCTCTATGGCGGCATACGCCAATAAGAGACGGCATACCGAAACACAACAGCTATATGATGAGATCGCAGAACTGGAACTAAGTCACAAGACAACCCAACGTCTAGAGGTTCTCAAAAGCCTGACATCCAAACGCCAACGCTTGAAAGATTTAATTAATGTAACATCGGCGCGGCAATATAAAAAATGGAAAACCAAACTATATGCCCATGGGGATAAGGCTTCCAAGTTAATGCTCTCTCTATTACGTAAAAAACAAACCCGCACACAAATACACTCGATAAAAAACACGGAGGGAGTGGACTCTCAAGACCAACCTCACATAGAACGAGCTTTCTTAGATTATTACTCACGCTTGTACAATTTGAGATCTGGAGATTCTGAAGATCTCATGCAACATAGAACCCGAGAAATCGAAAACTTTCTGAGCGACATACACCTCCCAACTTTATCTGACGCTGAACGACAAACGCTCCTTCGACCCTTTACTATTCCTGAACTCCAGTCCACCCTGTCCCGCTGCCCTAAAGGGAAAGCGCCTGGCCCTGATGGTTTTTCGGCCTTGTATTATAAGACCTTCCCATCCCTACTCTTGCCGCACCTACTGGCACTGTGCAATGCCACACTTGCTGGCCAAACTCTGCCTGCTCAAATGCTGGAAGCTAAAATCTCGCTGATACATAAGGAGGGAAAAGACCCAACTCAGTGTAGCAACTACCGGCCTATTTCTTTACTAAACGTTGATCTGAAGCTTCTGGCCGGCATGATTGCTCACAGACTGGCGGCATTCCTTCCACAATTGATCTCAGCGAATCAAACAGGCTTCGTAAGAGGTAGGGAGGGGAGGGACAATGCACACAAAGTTTTACATCTAATTCAATATGTAAAAGCACACAAATTACCGTTAGTTCTCCTAGGCACGGACGCGGAGAAAGCGTTCGACAGGGTGGACTGGACCTTCTTGAGACTGACATTACTTAGATTTAATCTCCCTGCCGCACTAGTTACGTCTATTATGACGATGTATCAACAACCCTCAGCACGGATCAAAATCAATGACTCACTGACAAAACCCTTCACAATAGGAAATGGAACCAGACAGGGATGCCCACTCTCCCCGTTACTGTTTGTGTTGACGATGGAACCCCTCCTAATGGCAATACAAGGAAAAGAGGAAATAGAGGGCATCAGAATAGCAGGAGTTCACTATAAAACAGCAGCATTTGCAGACGACCTCTTAATATTTTTAACAAAGCCCATGAGGGGACTCCCGGCTCTCATGAATGTGATGGAGAGATATGGCGACCTGTCGGGCTTCAAAATAAACTTGTCAAAATCTGAAGCTCTAGGAATACAGATCAAACCAAATACCCTTAAAAAACTACGGACTTTATACCCACTCTCCTGGCCCACACACTACATTACATACCTGGGAGTGAAACTAAACGGAAACTACCGGGACCTATTTAAATTGAATGTTCTTCCTCTATTGACATCCACGACGTCAACTATACGGACCTGGAGAGATACCTATCTCTCGTGGATGGGGAGGAAAAATATATTAAAAAGCTTAATCCTACCTAAATTTAATTATATATTTCAAATGCTACCCATTATGATCCCACTGAGCTTTCTCTCTAAAATTAATACGCTTTTCACTAACTACATGTGGCAAAACAAGAGACCCCGAATATCAATACGCACTTTGACCCTACCTAAACACCTAGGTGGAATGGGAGCCCCTGATATTAAATTATATTATAAAGCAGCGCAAATCACTCGCCTTGTTGACATTCTAAGACGAAACAATGAGAAACATTGGCTGAATATCGAGGAATCGTTAGCACCTTGCAGCCTTAGATCTCTTTTCCTTATACACTCCAATTTGAAAAAACATATACCCCTCCCAAACCTACACACCAGAGCTACTTTACAGATTTGGCGTACCCATGCGAAATACTTATCACCACCCCTCTCACCCCTAATTAATCTTTATGACATATTGGCCCATCTAGAGACTGCACACAGCACCACCCCGGATCCAAGTCGAAACCTCTCTACCTATTCCATTGACCAACTTTTACAAGACGGCACTATTCTACCGTATACAGATTTAACAACATTACCTGGCCTTTCCAACTTGCATTATCTACACTACAAAGTAATACACAGTGTCCTCCGCCCACTGCTGAAAAGCTCAGACCTATCTAGGGAGTTAACTAACTTTGAACACCTATGTGCCACTGTGACAAAGCCGAAACAAATCTTTTCCAAAATCTACCAGGCTTTACTAGAAGCAGAAATTAGCCCCAAGAGAGCATATATTGCGCTCTGGGAGAAGGACTTGGGATACACATTTACGGCTACACAAGTGAAACATATCTATAGGCACTCACACGGCCCTACTCAATGCGTGAAAGCTCAGGAAACTGCCTATAAAATTATAACGAGGTGGTACCACACACCGGACCGTATCCGGAAATGGGACGTTCATCACTCTGCTACATGTTGGAAATGTGATGCACCCGATGTTGACTACTTCCACATGTGGTGGAAATGTCCGACTATTGCTCAGTTCTGGAAACAAGTGGAACGACTCATCCAGACCATCACGTCCAAACCCCTCCGACTTAGCCCCGAAATGGCCTTCCTACACTTCCCAATCTGGTCTGACTGTGCTAATATCTCACTCCTTGCTCAACACATCCTAACAGCGGCTAAACTATTAATTCCCCAGTTCTGGAAAACCTCAGACTTGCCTTCTCACTCCCAATTAAAAGAGAAGATACACTCACTATACCATGTGGCTGAAGTAGTGGCCGCAGTAAACAATATGACCCCAAAATTCCTTACCATCTGGACCCCTTGGCTTACATACGTTCAATCAACACAGATAGAGTAATACCCACGAAAACAACTAATAACTAATAGCCTTTAGGGTCTGGCTGTACCTGCCTTCCCCCCCCCTTCCTGCCCCACCCCCCTCATCCCCTCTACTCTCACATCTCTCTATATCTTCTACCCCCACTTGAACTGCCCTGATATTCTTTTCTACCCTCAATTCTAATCTTTTTCTTATCTCCTCTTTACTTTAACAATATTTAGACTGCATAATTTTGTTTATGTATATATGTTATGTTCAATACATTGAAGAAATAAGCCAATGCACCAAGATGGATGTAGAGCCTACCAAAGGGGAACCCAATCTGGATGGCTTGAGCCGTGGCCAATCTATGCAGAGAACCACTCCTATTCTTACGTCAAACCTGACCGGGAGAACTTTTCTGACAGACTCAAAGTTCTGACGTATGTACAACGTATTGACTTTTAAAGCTCCTCTATCCCTGTTAGGTCATTGGCTTGCTAATAGGCCACAAGGAACATTATACTTACTGTTGGATTGTATTGAGCTTTTGTTATGATGAAAATTACTTTACAAACAATACTCTGTTACTGTTTATTCTCACAAAATAATTCAATAAAAAGAATTTTGAAAAGAAAAGAACAAGCGGGTGAGCGCGAAAAGTAAATTTACCTCAGAGTGCCTGGAGCTTCAAGAACGCAGGACGCAGATACAAGCTCTGTAGAGAAAATGGCCATGGAAGACGTTCTCCTGGAATTGAGGAACAGACTTACCCAGGAAGGAGGTTTAGAATGGCTGAGAACATGCCTGGCAGCCCCAGCTGTAGCTACACAAGAGACTGCTACGATACCAGCAGTTGCGATGGTGAATGAGATACCTCAGACTGCTGCACTGCAAATAACAGAGGACACAGTTCAAGGCAGTGCTTTGCTGGAGAGTGAGGAAATTTGCCTGCAGGCTTCACAGAACGAGGGAGGAAGGAGGAGGGAGGTTACAACTCAAAGAAAGAGGAAAGCTAAGCTGAAATACTCCCCTCACAATTCTCCCGTCAGAAGAGGAAATGTTAAGAGAAGATGCAGCAAACTGGGAGGAGGTAAAGATACAGTTCCAATCTCAGCAAAGCAAGGTACTGAGGGAAGAACTCATAAAGAGGCGAGGAAAAGGCCAGCAGCAAGACAGGAGGACATGTCACACAGAGCACAACAACCTAAGGGATCTGGTAAGATCGCCAGGCAGACTGGTTTAGATGATATGATTAAAGACCAGAGCAGTTTGAATGTGGGGTATGCCAGTAATGATGTACCTGTACACTTGCCTACTGATGCTGCAGGGGTGGCTCAGGGGGGTACGGAAGGGGTTCCTCCGGCATTTAGCTCGACATATGTATCTCAAGCGTGGGCTATCGCACCCTCTTCTCAGGGGAGGACTCAGAGCACTCGTACAGGTCAGTTTCAATGTCCAGCCATAGACCTACTAGGGTTAACAAACCTAGGGGGATATCGGCACCTGTGTTGTTGGATATGGGTGAAATCCAATCCACTTCCTTACTGGATCATGCTTCGTTGCAAGCATGGATTAATCAAGCAGTGTCATCAGCTTTAGCATTGGACAAAGCTAATAGCGGTGCAGGTGCTGTGAGTGGCTCTGTGACCAAACCACCTGGAGTTGCTGAATGTTTTTTGAAGGAAGCCCTAACTTGTAATATGTCACCGTTGGGTTTCCATCTTAATAGTGCAGTTAAGGACAAAATTTGGCAACATGAGTATGTTGATGTCTTTTCATTGTTGCCATCTAATAGATCTACTTCTAGCTTTGCACAGGATAGGAGAGAAGATAGACAGGAGACGGATAGTGAGAAGAAACGTCCGTATCGGTCCTTTCAGAATTGGCTTCAGGCCTTTTCAATTTATTCTGCAGTTTTGGGGGAGAAGGAACCTCAGCTTTGCTCTCGTCTTTTCCAGCATTTAGATATAGTGCTCGAGGCATATAAAAATTTTGCTGGAGGAGCTTGGCTGCAATATGACGAGGCCTTCCGCCAAAAATTATCTGTGCACCCTGCAGTTCAATGCGGAGCCAAGGATGTAGGCTTGTGGGTTAGCCTGATGCTACCACAACGAACCATATCAACAAGAACCACTGGGCAGTCAACGCCTAAAAAAGGCATAAGTTTCGCATTTAACGATGCGGGGTGTAAGTGGCCACAGACCTGCCGCTTTCGTCACGAATGTTCATTCTGTGGCGGGGCCCATACCGCAGTTAAATGTTTCAAAAAACAGAACTTTGCGTCGGGAGCTGGAAATGTTAGGGAGGCAGGGGCAAAAGGGCAGGACTCCAGTGATCCTAGCCGCCCTACAACCTTACCTAGACAGGTGTCCCGATCAGGAGAAGGCTCTTCTCATTAGGAGCGGTTTTCAGTTAGGTTTTTGGGTACCTTCGTTCCATGGCCCCGGATGTATCATCCACGAGAATCTTTCATTGGTCAAACTCCATCACGATTCTGTTAGAGATTATATTTGTAAAGAGTTATCCCTAGGTCGTGTTGCGGGACCTTTTCATTGCCCGCCTTTCAGGGATTTCCGCATCTCCCCGTTAGGTATCGTGCCAAAAAAGGAAACAGGTTCTTTCAGGGTAATTCACCACTTATCTTTCCCTGATGGGTCTTCCCTGAATGATGAGGTTGCGGAAGTTTTACTTAGCATGTCTTACACTTCTTTTGATAAGGCAATCGATCAGTTGCAACGATTTGGTAGAGGTGCACTATTGGCCAAGACTGACATGAAGTCAGCTTTCAGGCTTTTACCAGTTCACCCTGAAGGCTTTAATTCGTTGGGTTTTCATTTTGATGGCTGTTTTTTCTTTGACAGGTGCTTACCTATGGGGTTTTCTTTTTCATGTTTTTATTTCGAAGCATTCTCCTCTTTTCTGGAATGGGCCGCTTCTTTTGTTCGGCCCAATGGCCATATATTGCATTATTTGGACGATTTTCTTTCTATTGGACCTCGTTTTTCTTTAATTTCCGGGTTTTGCCAGTTGATGGAGTCCTTCGGGATCCCGTTGGCAGCACACAAGACTGTCTTGCCTTGCCAATCTTTGGAATTTCTCGGGATCAGAATTGATTCTGGCAACATGTTAATGAGTTTACCTTTGGAGAAGAGAAATAACATCAAGCTTAAGATTCGGGAGATACTGAAAAAAGAGAAAGTAACCCTTAAAAATTTGCAATCTCTCCTCGGCAGCTTGAACTTCGCTTTGAGGATACTACCTATGGGTAGGACGTTTTGCAGGAGACTTTATGACGCGTCAAAAGGTATTCGATCTCCCAACTATCACATAAGGGTTTCTGCATCAATGAGGGACGACCTGTTGGTTTGGGCTCGTTTTTTAGATCAGTTCAATGGGAAATGTTTCATTCAAGAGGTTTTCACCCCCGCTTCCAACTTATGTTTCTTTTTTGATGACACTGATCTCACCTCACTGCGTATCTCATGTGGTCCGGAGGTTATTGATCAAGAATGGCCTTTATGGTGGAGTACCTCTAACCCGGGTTTCAGCTTTACCTCTTGTAAAGTTTTTGCAGTCTTGGACGGCTTGACGATTTGGTAAAGCTTGTTCCGGAACCGCTGTATACTTATGCAATCTACGGATGCGGGTCTGGTAATGTCAATAAACCTTTTATCATCAAAAAGCGGCTGTGTTAATTCTTTATTGAGACATATTGTATTTCGTTGCCTGGCGTCCAATATTTGAACTAAGTAAAAAATGGGAAAGGAAACGGTGTTCACCAGTCCGCGCTGCCAGGATCCACTTATTCCAGGGAAGAAACTCACGATCAGATGTGATATGATCAAAGCCTTTTATTGCATCCAACGCGTTTCAACGCCTTTCCTGGCGTCTTCCTCAGGGATCCCTGAGGAAGACGCCAGGAAAGGCGTTGAAACGCGTTGGATGCAATAAAAGGCTTTGATCATATCACATTTGATCGTGAGTTTCTTCCCTGGAATAAGTGATCCTGGCAGCGCGGACTGGTGAACACCGTTTCTTTTCCCATTTTTTACTGTGTGATTCCACGTGCAAGTGGTCGGTGGGAGTCCAGCAGCAGCCATCCGGATAAAACACTACATGTCTGCATACCAGTTGTGGGTCGCACAACTGAAATAGGTGAGTGGTTCCTTTATACCACCTGATTGTCAGTGTCTAAGTGATAAGGCACTATTGCGCCTCTTGTTCCCCTTCCCCCTTTTTCTTTCAATATTTGAACTAAAGGGGTTCTCATTCCTTCTTCAGATATTGATTCCGTTTTATTTATGTCCCCCCAGAACACAACCGGAGCCGAGGAGGCAATTCATGCGAAGGCTCAAGAAACAATTTCAGTCCCTGTTCACCTTTGGGAATTTTTGCGGAAGGCATAGTGAGGAATATTATGAATTCGGTAGCCAGTTCTACTTGGGCTGCTTATGCAGCTGCTTGGGAAACGTGGTGTTTTCATTGTCATACTTGGGTGTGAGGAACCACCAAGCGGACGTCGATATTATTTTACAATTTATTAATAGTCTAATATCAAAACAGTGTAGTTTTTCTAATATTCATAAGACTTTGTCTGGGATTTCATTTGTTTTGAAATTATACGGTAACCCGTCAATTTTTGTTTTTTTCGCGGTCCAGCAAGGATTAAAGAAGAAGCATTTTTGACCCGATACTAGGAGAGCTATTTCAGTGGAGCTCCTGACAAAATTTTTCTCGGTTTTACCATCTATTTGTTTTGATGAATTTGAGGTGACCCTATTTAGGGCTTGCTTCAGCCTGGCTTTCTTTGGTGCTTTCAGAATAAGCGAGCTGGTTAGCAGAAATAGATCTTCTCAATCCGGTCTACCATTCGATGACTTTACTATCCGTGGCAATTCTTGTGACATCTTTCTAAAAAGGTCCAAAACAGACCAATTCGGCAGGGGTACTACCACCCATCTCAGATCCATTAGTGATTGCGTTGTTTGCCCAATAAATAACCTTCAGTCTTGGGTTAAGATCAGACCAACCGCGGGTACAAGCTTATTTATTCATAAGGACGATTCACCTCTAACTATTTTTCAATTTAATTCCGTGTTGAAGAAATGTCTATCGTCCCTGGGATTAGCAAACTCTAAAATTTCCGCCCATTACATCAGGGTGGGCGCGGCCACTGTGGCATCAATGGCTGGTTTATCGGATGATCATATAAGGCTGGGGTCACACACACAGATATCTGGGCAGATATTGTTCACAGATCTCTGGTTGCAGTGAAATCATGGACAGATTGCTCCATTTGTACACAGCCACAAAATGGAACCATATGTCCATGATTTCACTGCAACCAGAGATCTGTGAACAATATCTGCACAGATATCTGTGTGTGTGACCCCAGCCTAAGAAAGATAGGTAGATGGTCGTCTAACAGAATGAAACTTTATGTCAGACATCATACTTTAGTCTAATTTTTGAATTTTGGTGTGATTACAGGTCATAAAGCAGTATGGATAATAGGAGACTCATTAGTATATTGGGTAAAAAGAAGAGCCGAAAAGAGTATTTATTCCTGCAATCTTTCCTTTCAGCACGACCAACTCTCTGTCACCTGGTTCGGCAGGAGAGGGATGTCTTGGGACGATCTGGTGCCATTATTTTTCCAATTGTGCGATAAGATCTGCCCACCTGACTTAGCTATAGTGCACTTAGCAGGAAATGATATCGGGAAATTCAGGACTCTAGACTTAATTTGGAAAATGAAGCAGGATTTTCAGTTATTAAAGGATAATTTTAGGGTGGTAGATTTTGTATTTTCTGAGATAGTCCCTCGTATGACATGGCATGACCCTAAGGCCAAATATGCGGACAGAATACGTAAAAGAGTTAACAGGTCAATGGAAAGATTCATGCCGTCAATTTTGGGCTGTTCTTTTAGGCATAGAGATCTTGAAGGCTATTTGCCGGGCTTTTACAGACGAGACGGCATCCACTTAAGTGATGTGGGAGCAGATTTATTCAATCTAAATTTACAGAGTGTGGTTGATAATTGGTTGTTTGGTTTGGGGGGGGCTTAACGCTTCTCATTATGCCCGTTTGGGGAATTTCTTCACCCGCAAAAGAAGCGGGATGTTCAAGTATCAATGGTTTTTTATATTTTTACTATTTATGATGGAGGTTTTCCCATCTTTTCATTTAACAGTTATTATTTCTTATGTTTAAAGAACTTTAAGTAAATGCCTTACGGCCAATTTCAACCACAATTAAAGAGTTTTGTTATTTATTCAGATAAGGTTATTTATTAATAGAAGTCGGGTTTGTGTCCCCATGAGGGGCCCGATAAACGTATAGAGTAAGGGGCCCATGGGTACACAGCCCGCTTTTTGGACAGTTTCGGTGTTTAACTCTGAGATGGAAGCATTATATGGAATGGAATTTATGGAGGATTGAGCTAGGCTCAGACATGGTTATGCAGCGTGTGCCTGTATCAGGTTACAGGACCCTTTGTTTTTGCTGTGAGTGGCTGCAATGGGTTGCTGGTGAGGTGAGCTGTTTGCTGATTGGACAAGCGGGTGAGCGCGAAAAGTAAATTTACCTCAGAGTGCCTGGAGCTTCAAGAACACAGGACGCAGATACAAGCTCTGTAGAAAAAATTGCCCACCCGCCCACCCACGGAGGCTTAACAAGACTGGATTGGAGTCAACTTCACTTTCCTGTCGTAAGGCTTTACTTGAAGGGGAATTTCTTCACCCGCAAAAGAAGCGGGGTGTTCAAGTATCAATGGTTTTTTATATTTTTACTATTTATGATGGAGGTTTTCCCATCTTTTCGTTTAACAGTTATTATTTCTTATGTTTAAAGAACTTTAAGTAAATGCCTTATGGCCAATTTCAACCACAATTAAAGAGTTTTGTTATTTATTCAGATAAGGTTATTTATTAATAGAAGTCGGGTTTGTGTCCCCATGATCATGATCCCCACGTCCGTGTGCTCCTTTAACGCTACCTGGGTTGGTTTTTGACCCAATATAAGCCCGATCACGGACCGGACTTATATTAAATGAGGAACTGGTGGCAGGAATTAGTGCTTGGGGTTATTCAGGGCCTCTGTCAGTGACGGGGTGGTGGTTATCTTATGTGCTTCCAGTTGTGGACCAGAAGGCATATATCACACTCACTGAGAGGTGCCTTAGTAAACCAGCACTGACAGGGCAGCTGCGGCTCTTCTTTTAGCCTTAGGCAGTTCCATTAATAGCCTGATTTTAACAAGATGCGCTGTTTAGCTGCCAGGTTTGGTGGCCGACTCACCACAAGCGTCAACCTTTGAGATTGGAGCAAGTTCTCTATAATATTAACTATTTCTATGGAACTGCGATTCAATTATCAGAACAGTTCCTCTTTGTTTCCAACAGGTGACTGACATGTAATCTTCCACCCTCATATTACCTATCTTATCTATCAACCTGTGAAACAGCTTATATACATGGTAAATACATTTCTCTTCTCTCCCCCACTTTTCTCTTCTCTTTTTTACTTCTTTAACAGCTCTAGATTGTCCACCTCCTAAATGATCCTGAAGGATACTCATTATTCATTTTTTATTGTACTGTAACCACTTTTCCCTCCTAAACAGGTACTTGGATTATAATTATCTATCCATCCATATAACATTTTACAGTTATCAAGCTAACTCTTCTATTTTTGCTCATGTTTATGTTCCCCCACATTCATAGTACTTGATTGCCAAATCCCCGCCATGACTACTGGTGACAGATCCTGCTCAACGCAGGATCTACACAGTGTTCTGTGACTGGCCGGTCTGCGCATGCACCACCGTCACATAGCGGCGGCCACAACACTTCCTGCAATATGTTCAAATTATATATCATTTGCTTATTCTTGTTCCAATTGTTATTATCAAACACCATTTACTTTAATGTGGTGTACATTGAGACTTATTTTCATATGATCTTACCGGGTGGTTCATTGCATAGTTTATTTTTCGTGTTGGGAAACACCTATAATATTACATATCTATTGGTACTTATGACCGTGACTGGCATGTTGTCCTATCTTTTTGTCACCTATGGGAATACTCCACTCTTTTACTGATGTATTTCTGCCTCATAAGGTGGTTTATATTCAACATGTGTTGTGGGCTGTGGTACATGGTTTTTACCATTTTAATTGTACTTTTGTCTGTCTTTTTGATATACCAATAAAATTATTTTTGAATTTTCTAAATCAATTTTGCCAGACCTTCTTTTGATCCCGGTCAGTTATACACTTTACTTTACTCTCTTCTTTTCCCTAGATTTAGATTGATATAATAGAAAATAATCTATAATTGGAAACATTAAGATAGCATTTTGTTTACTTTTAATAGATATTACTTGATAATACAGGTGTGTACTGTAACTTGTGTGTACTTATACCATGCTACAGATGCTGCAGACTCTACCAAGTTCCTATGGGGGAGGGGAGACCATGCAGAGCTGAATTGATCAATGTAATGCTTTTCCTCTGTTTCTAGACTGACAATAACAGTACACAATATGCATCATCATAAAACAGAGGATCACAATGTGTATTTAAATTGCTTGGTGACATGATTTAAAAATAAAATAATAAAACGGATTCAGCACAAACTTTAAATCAAAATTGGGTGCAATAAGTCCTGCATACGGTGTCCAACGAAAATATATATAACCAAAATAACAGGCAGCACGTCCAAAAATCAAAAAAAGTGGACAAAATTTATTTGGCCCTTAGTGGTACAACGTTTCGGCCTCACCAGAAGCCTTTGTCAAGCACCATGGTGACATGATTGCTATTTGAAGCGAAAACACCTCTGTCATATTACATAAGATGGTATATCAGGGACACGATGTAGTAAGAGCATGAGGCCAGCGGCCCCGCTCCCTGTCACACCCCCTCATACAGAAGAATGGAGGCAGGAATGTAGGATGATCCTCCAGCTCTCAGTATTCATGCCCCCAACACACCTCCAGCTCTCTGCAACAGTATGAGGCTGTCAGGTTGAATTTCTACATCCCAGGAGGGGCGAGAGAGTAAAAGAGCAGGTATAATTTTATTGAATTACAAGCGATCTATAGATCCTAGAACTGTAGTGCCCAGCTCTGCTTCATTATGTACAGGGCAGGGACTGTACTAAAAAGTTTTCCTTGTCGTCCAAATCTGGGAAACCCTGACATTGAGTGTTATATGCTGCCCCCTGGAGGTCACACCAAATATAGAAGAGATTTACTCCTCCTTCTCCCCTGCAGCATATACGCCCCTGCAGGAATACTGTCAGTTTGTTATTTGGTGTCGTTGGAGGCACATCTCCACACTGAAGCTCCTGCTACAGATGAAGTTTGGGGACCATCGGGGTCCCCCGGCATGGGCCGTCGGCCCCATATGCCGTGCTCCCTCACCATACCCTTTCAAAGGGCCTCTGGTGAGGTGGAAGCTGACTGATGGGTCTACAGTTCCCTGTGCCCCTGGCCGTTACACAGTCACTGTGTGGCCCCTGTGACGGAGTTCAACTCCTGGCAGTCACAGGCGATGGATGCAGGCTCCACTTCAGGTACCGAGCTGGCCCCCACTCTTCTCCCCTTCTGGGATTCAGGTATGTCTCGCGCACTTGGGGGCCCCCGCATCCACAGCAGGATCCAGGACAGGACCTGCTGTATGGTCCCTGCAACGGCCCCTGGCCTGGTTACAAGCCCAGCAGCGATCCCCTCCCTGCCTGTTTTAGCACAGCAGGGGGAAGGGGCATAGGGCTCAGGGCATAGGGCTCCGTTTTTCAACATTTGCGGGTGTTTTTGCGGGACTTCCGCGCCAGGACCCCTCACGCAGGTCGGCCGCGGCCTCAAATTTAGTCCCCGGCTTCGCCGGAGGCCTAGGCCGCGATTCCGCCCCCTGCTTGTCTATCAGCAGCAGGGGGGCGGGCTTTGCTCTCAATAGCCCTAGCAGCTCAGGGCTTGGCCTCTGGCCTCTCCCCCTCCTGTGTACACATATGGGGCCACAGTTCCCGCGTTTTTGCGGGCCCTCCCTTCTCTGACTCCCCCCTCAGTCTCTGCGGGGGCCATTTTGGCCTCATTCTCTGCAGATTCTTCAGCATACAGCTGCTGGTGGGAGACTCAGACTTGGGATCCGGACTTTGGATGAGCGGTAAGCCACACCATTGGTGTGGATTCTCCTCTGTGGCATCCCCTTCTGTTATACTGTCTTTTTGGTAGTTTGTACACAGGATTGGGTCAGACTATGTCTTCTTCTAAGAGCAAGGGTAAGACCCATAAGGCTGCAAAATTGTATGCAACTTGTACAGTGTGCAAAGTCACATTGCCTGCGCAGAGTGTCCATCCCCTCTGCACCACCTGTGAGCAGAATGGGTCACCAGATCTCCTTGTAACCCGGCCCCAGGTGGATGCCCCTGCCACCTCTGGGATCAGGCGTCCGCTCCCCCGGTTTTAACACCGGCCCCTCAATGGACTGACGTCTTATCTCAGTCATTATCCGATTCGGTGGCCCATGGCAGTGTCACGAGCTATGTCGCAATCCGTAGCCTCCATGACTAGGTCCATTATTCAGGCCATTAACCAGAACCCTGACCAGGACGTGGAGGGTTCTCCCTCGGTCCCGGGTCCGTCTCTTCCTCCTGGGCGTAACAGACCCTCTCCGTCTCTTGGAGAGCCCAGATCCAAAAGACAACGCCGAGACCCTTCCCCCTCCTCGCCCAGATCTCAATCTAGGGAACCTCTGGAGGAGGGTGAGGAACAGGACTCTTCGTCCTCTGGCTTCAGAGGCGGCCTCTGAATCGGTCCTGGAAGGGGACGCTCTGGCTGACAATATAGTCTCCATTATTAATGTCATTCTACGCCTTCCTGCTCCCGACACTCAGTCTGAGCAGCGAGCCAAGGTCTCACTCAGGGATCCGAAGAGACCTGCCAACATCTTCTCTGATCACCCTGACTTTACAGACACGGTGCAAAAGCCGAGGCTTGTCCGGCGAAACGTTTTATACCAAAATCCACGGATCCCAAGTATCCGTTTGCCCCGGCAGTACTATCTGGCTGGTCTCAACCTCCTAAGGTGGACCCAGCCGTAGCCAGATTGGCTACCAGAACCAAAATTTCCATTGCCGACAGCTCATCTTTAAAAGACTCGGCAGACCGTCAGGTTGAACTGTTGACCAAGTCGATCTATGACGCGGTCAGCGCTGCGTTTCTCCCGCCTTTGCAGCGGCTTGGTCTCTTAAGGCCCTTTCTGAGTTTACAGATGCAGTTCATTCCAAGACATGCGAGAAGGTTCCTGAGGTGTCCCCCCTTCTAGACCAAATGGCTATGGTCTCGAAATATGCTCTTAACGCCGTGCTTGACTCAGCCGGTCGTTCAGCAGTGGCAGCGCCAATTCCCTCGCCATTCGGAGAATTCTCTGGCTCCGGGATTGGAAGGGTGATGCTTCTTCTAAGAAGCATCTTACAGGGATCCCCTGTACCGGGGATCGTCTTTTCGGGGAACGTCTGGACGAACTTATCAAAGACACGACAGGAGGCAAAAGTACTCTTCTGCCCCAACAAAAAGGTGGAAAACCTGCGCAGCAAAAAGTCTGCCAGGTTCCGTTCCTTTCGTTCCTTTCGTTCCCCTGGCTGGTCCTCAAGACAGTCCTCCTCTTCCAACAGGACGTTTCGTTCCGACAAGGCCCAGTCCTCCCGAGGTCAGGGTTCTTCCTGGCGCTCTCGCCAGCAGAAATCCTCTAGTCAGAAGCCGTCCAAGACAGCCTCTGCATGACTCGCATGGCTCCAGCTCCGCACCCAGAGTCGGGGGCAGATTGTCCCTCTTTCGGACGTTTGGCTTTCCGACGTCCTAGATCAGTGGGTGCGAGACATTATCTCTCACGGCTACTTCATAGAACTGAACTCAGTTCCCCCAAGCCGATTCTTCATGACATCTACCCCTCCCGCCAAGAACCACGCTTTTCGCCAAGCGTTGGAAGCTCTGAAGCGGGAAGGAGTCATTGTCCAGGTTCCCGTTAGGGAACGGTTTCAGGGATTTTATTCAAATCTCTTTATTGTGCCCAAGAAGGACGGGTCCGTCCGCCCTGTGCTGGACCTAAAACTTCTCAACAAGCACGTCAAAGTGAGGCATTTTCGCATGGAATCTCTTCGTTCTGTGATAGCCTCAATGTCTCAAGGGGAATTCTTAGCATCCATAGACATAAAGGATACATATCTACACATCCCAATCGCCCCAGCTCACCAACAGTTCCTGCGCTTTGCGATCTGGAGACGACCATTTCCAGTTCGTGGCTCTCCCCTTCGGCTTGGCCACCCCCCACGAGTCTTCACCAATGTGATGGCCTCCGTAGTCGCCTTACTGCACTCGCAGGGTCTGTTGGTCATCCCTTACTTGGACGACCTCCTGCTCAAGGCTCCCTCACATCAGGAATGCCAGCAAGCAGTGTCCGCGCATCTCTGTCGACGCTCAGGAGGTTCGGCTGGATAGTCAACCTCCCGAAGTTGGTCCTAGTGCCCACCCAGAGACTGGTGTATCTAGGCATGCTTTTCGACACTAGTGCGGCGCTGGTACATCTGCCTCACGAGAAGGTCGTCTCTCTTCAAGCGGGTGTTCGCTCCATCCTCCCGCCTCGCTTGTACTCCATCAGGCATCTGATGCAGATCCTGGGAAAGATGGTAGCTTCAATCGAAGCAGTCCCATTTGCACAACTCCATCTGCGTCCCCTTCAGCTGGAAATCCTTTGTATCTGGAACAAGAATCCGAGGACCCTGGATCACAAGATTTCCCTGTCCCCCGAAACGAGGGAATCTCTCCAGTGGTGGCTGACAGATCAGTCCCTGTCTCAGAGTCGCTCCCTCCTCCTGCCATCTTGGTCGGTGGTCACTACGGACGCCAGTCTCTCCGGCTGGGGAGCGGTGTTTCTTCACCACAGGGCCCAGTGTACTTGGTCTCCACTGGAGTCCTCCCTTCCCATCAACATTCTGGAGATCAGGGCAGCGTACCTGGCGCTCCTGGAGTTTCAGCCGCTCTTAAGCGCCGCCAAGTGAAGATCCAATCAGACAACGCGACGGCCGTCGCTTACATAAATCATCAGGGAGGCACTCGCAGCACCTGCAATGCTGGAGGTTCAAAAAATCCTGTGCTGGGCGGAGGCTACAGGCTCCCCCAATCTCCGCGGTCCACATTCCGGGGGTGGACAATTGGGAAGCGGACTATCTCAGCCGTCAGGGTATGGACCCGGGCGAATGGTCTCTCAACCCGGAAGTATTCCAAGCCATTTGCAGGCGGTGGGGAACTCCGGATGTCGACTTGATGGCATCTTTCCTCAACAACAAGGTCCGTTCAACCGGGCTCACGACCACAGGCGTTGGCGGCGGATGCTCTGGTCCAGGATTGGTCTCAGTTCCGCCTGCCATACGTGTTTCCACCTCTGGCCCTGTTACCCCGGGTGCTCCGCAAGATTCGGGCGGAATGTCGCCGGGTGATTCTAATCTCTCCCAATTGGCCTCAGAGAGCCTGGTTTCTGGAACTGCTCCGTCTCGCCGACGGCGAACCGTGGGGTCTACCAGATCTCCAGACCTTCTCTCTCAAGGTCCATTCTTCCGCCACAATTCTGCGGCGCTCAGGTTGACTGCTTGGCCCTTGAATCCTGGGTCCTAACATAATCGGGTCTTCCCCGGGAAGTTCAGGACACCATGAAACAAGCTCGTAAGCCTGTCTCGCAAAGGATTTATCACCGGACGTGGAGAATTTTTCTCTCCTGGTGCTTTACTAAGGGCCATTCTCCTGGACCTTCTCTTTGCCGACATTACTTTTGTTTCTTCAGTCAGGGCTGGACTCTGGTCTTGCCTTGAGTTCTCTAAAAGGACAGGTTTCAGCTCTCTCCATCCTTTATTCCAAAAGGCTGGCTAGGCTCCCACAGGTTCGCACGTTTATGAAAGGGGTGGCCCACATTGTCCCTCCTTCCAAGCGTCCTCTAGAACCTTGGGATCTTAATTTGGTTCTCTCGGCCCTTCAGAAGCCTCCGTTTGAACTATCTCAGGCATCCCTTTGTCCACCCTGTCACAAAAGGTGGCATTTCTGGTGGCTATCACCTCGCGTCGGCAGGTGTCTGATTTGGCGGCATTGTCATGCAAGCCCCCATTCTTGGTGGTGCATCAGGACAAGGTTGTCCTGCCCCCGTTCCATCTTTTCTCCCAAGGTGGTCTCTCCTTTCCACCTCAATCAGGATATCTCTCTTCCGTCCTTTTGCCCAAATCCAGTTCACAGGGTTGAGAAGGCTCTCCACACTCTGGACTTGGTCAGGGCCCTGAGAGTGTATTTGTCTCGCACAGCTCCTCTCCGTCGATGGACTCCCTCTTCATTCTCACGGCTGGACGCGGCAAGGGCTCTTCCGCTTCCAAGGCCACAATTGCCCGTTGGATCAGGTCGGCCATATTGGAGGCCTATTCGGCCTCGCACACGTCGCCCCCAGCGGGTCTCAAGGCGCATTCCACCAGGGCTGTGGGCCCTCCTGGGCTTTGCGGCATCAAGCCTCGGCCCAACAGGTGTGTCAGGCTGCCACTTGGTCAAGCCTCCACACGTTCTCAAAGCATTACCAGGTACATGTTCATGCCTCAGCGGATGTAGGTCTGGGCAGACGCGTTCTCCAGGCGGCTGTTGCCCACCTGTAAATGTCTGAGTTACCTTTCAGGGTGCAGTGGTTTTTTCCCACTCAGGGACTGCTTTTGGACGTCCAAATGTCAGGGTCTCCCAGATTTGGACGACAAGGAAAAAGAGAATTTTGTTTACTTACCGTAAATTCTTTTTCCTTTAGTCCGTAAATCTGGGAGACCCAGCACCCTCCCCTTTTTGCCCTACGGGCGTACCTGCGGCTCTTATCAGCACATAGTCTTACTGTTGGCCATTGTTCTGGCACTTATACTTTTCCTGTTCGGCCCTGTTGGCCGGGAATTTGGTTTAGAGTGCAATGTTTTCCTCCTACTGCTTATATACCAAACTGACAGTATTCCTGCAGGGGGCGTATATGCTGCAGGGGAGAAGGAGGAGTAAATCTCTTCTATATTTGGTGTGACCTCCAGGGGGCAGCATATAACACCCAATGTCAGGGTCTCCCAGATTTACGGACTAAAGGAAAAAGAATTTACGGTAAGTAAACAAAATTCTCTTTTTCTCTCCCAAGAGTTCCCCTTTAACTTACTGTGATTACCTACTTTATTAACTTTTAAGACCAAAGTAACTGTGGGCCTTTTTTTCAAAAATGGAACATAAATCACAAAACAGAAATGACTAAGGTGCCCACCACCAGTAATGCCAGAGATGAGAGGCCTGACCCTTTCTATCACCTATCTGCCCTACGCCTTACCTATCACCACCTGTCCCTGCACTTAACAGGAAAACTTTCCCTATCTTTCCCTCCCTCACTGTCCCTAACAAACTAGCTAACTACCTAACCAGAAACTGTCTACCTGGCTGTCCCTACTATTGCTATCCGCAGCCACCTTCTTCTAAAACTCATCTACCTCTAAAACTATCCCTACCTATCCCTCAGGGTGCATTAAACAAAAGACCCTCCACAGGAAGGAGGCCGAGAGACCCCTGGGCATTTGGGCAATACACTCAAAGCCAACACTTGTTGACTTGTTGACACAGTGGAGGACCTATAAATTCCAATGGGACACAGCAGCCCCTCTCCATGGAACCTGGTGTGAGCTGAGACACTACTCCTCCCTTACAATCAACTAGACCATTGGAGTCATTGCAACCCCCCCGGGACTGGTGGGCCCACGTCCATCAGCTCGCTACAAAGCAAGATTTGAAAGCCTTAATACAGGAGGTCAAGAACACCTGCTGTGCTGAGATTGCAATGGAATACATCAGCTGGAGGAAGACCAGAGCAGTGCACAAATAGTGATACACCAGCTTCAGTCTCAGGTTGCATCGCAAGCAACAGTCAGACCTCCAGTTTCATGTTGAAGACCTGGACAATAGGGGGAGGAGGCATAATATCAGAGTCTAGGGGGTGCCTGGGGAGCATGAAAGAGAGGACATTGTGGGTAATCTTCAAACCTTCAAAGAATTTTTAATTCCATCTGACAACACCCACTAGTTCGGCCCATTAATATGGACAGAGCCCATAGAGCCTTACGGCCCAAAAATATGGAGGGTAACCCACGAGACATCATCTGCCATATAATGGACTTTAGATTGAAGGAGGAGATAATGACAAAAGCTACCCCGCTGACGCAGCCCACCATTAGAGGAACAAAAGTGCATCTTTACCAGATCTGTCTTGGGTCACTCTACAGCTTAGGAGAGCTCTACGACCTCTTCTTTCCCGCTTATGGGGTACCGATATCCAGGGACTTTCCAGTCAGCTTATCGACAAGGAAAGGAACCAAGTCTGCGATCTTGAGACAACCAGAGGATGTCTCGTCCTTCTGCCGTACTTTTGGCATCGACCCTCCCAATTTACCAGATTGGCCTTCACCCCTTCTTCTCCCACCAATCCAGCAGACCTGGCAGAAGACTCCATCTAGGAAACATCGTATTCGTCAAGCCAGAGGAGAGGACTATACCTGAATGGTGAATATGACCCTTTTGGGCCTGAAAATCGACTCCTTAAAGGGAACCTGTCAGGTGGTTTATGCCCTCCCAGCTATCACTGTCTGTCCCTGCAGCTTCATAATACTATTCTAATCATCCCTGTCTGAGCTCATAGTGTAATGTGAAAGATGAAAAATAAGTATTTATACACATACATTTCAGTCTACACCTTGAAGGAGGGGGACTGTCTGGCAGGATAATAGTTAAATCACTATTAACTTGCATGGCTAAAGGGCCTGAGTAATGTAACGATCATGTGACCATAGTGGGCGGAACTAAGCGAGCAAACTTGTTATGTCCTATGGGGAATTAGCTCCACCTATTGTAGTCACATGGTTATGACATCACATCAGGTCTCCCAACATGTTCTAACATAACGCTGGAAGGGTAACTATTAACCTGCCAGATAAACTGCAGTCTCCAAGATGTAGACTGACTGTCTCATTTAGATGAGAAAATGTTAGTGTATAAATTCTTTTTTTTCACCTTTCACATTACACTATGAGCTCAGACAGGGATGATTAGACTGGTATTATAAAGCTAGAGACAGTGATAGCAGGGGCTGGCTGGCACATTTTGGCCTGGGGAGCAATGACTGAGCGGTGGCCCTGAAGTTGTGACAGCCATTCTTTAGCCCGATTATCTCTGGCTGCTACATTAAAGTAGCACAGGTAACATTTGCAGCTATAGGATTAATCTGCGGATAAATAGCATTTTAAACTTGGTTAGCTGACTTACAGGAAAAGTGTTCAGTGAGAAAATTACATTTTATTCCCCTTGATGCCACTCGCTTCCTGTCATAGGTTCAAAGCAAGGAGCTGTTACAGTCACCGCTCACTATAAAGTGAGAGTGCAGTAATAACTGCCTAGTACATTTATATTGGAGGGAGATGTGTGGCACTTGCGTTTTCATTGCGATCCGGCACTTCTGGCACTTCAGGCACTGGACAAATACCCCTACTAACTGTGGTTTTAAGATAAGCCAAAGTGCCAGATCGCCATGAAAATGCAAGTGACGCACATGTCCGGAACTCCTATACAAATGCATTGAACAGAACAGAAAAAGAAAATGTATCCCTAATACCCCCATCGGTACAGAAACACAGTACAACTACCCTCATCAGTACAGAAATCCATAATCAGAACCACCAACAGTACATAAAGAGAGCATCACAACACCCATTAGTGCAGAAATACATGACAAGACCCAAACGCAGTACAGAAATACATCCCAGTAGTAACCGCTAGTTGAATACATCGCCAGGACCACCATTAATATATGAATATAAATCAACAAGACCATCATTAGTACATAAACCATCAGTACAGGACTAAATCACCAGGACCACTATTTGTATATGCAGGGGCTGGCTGGCACATTTTGGCCTGGGGGGCAATGACTGAGCGGTGGCCCTGAGGTTGTGACAGCCTTTCTTTAGCCCGATTATCTCTGGCTGCTACATTAAAGTAGCACAGGTAACATTTGTAGCTATAGGATTAATCTGCAGTTAAATAGCATTTTAAACTTGGTTAGCTGACTCACTAGGACCACCATTAGTATATTAATAAATCAACAGGACCATCATTAGTACATAAACCATCAGAACCACCATCAGTACATGACTAAATCACCAGGACCACTATTTGTATATGAATTTGAGAACCAGGACTACTATCAGTACCTAGTACAGCAATTGTAATGTCAGGTCAGACCTGTATATATTTGTACTGCATGAACCTCCAACTGCCAGTATGTTTTTAATAATGGTAAGAAGATACAGGGAGTTGTTGTCATTGGTCATCAGACTGCAGATCATACAGGAACCTCAGTACTGATGAGATGCAGGCAGGATCACAAAAAACATTTACATCCAGGTACCTTGTTGGCGACATCTTCTCTGGTTGAAGTAATTATTTCTTTCTCTTTCTTCATCTTGTCCAGACGCCATGATGACTCTTCATATTTACAACTGGTCTCTGCAGACTTCCATCTTCTCCAGTCTTCAGCAGTATGTCCCAGCATGATGCCTTTAAAAATAATAGAATTATTATAATGATCCTGAATAAAAAAAAAAATCTGCTCTACAATATGCCCCTGAATAAACATGATTTACGCACTGTCCCTCTTATGGGACATGCTCTCAACACTGTCCTCTCACACTGTGTCCCCCTATACTGCCCAGTCTCTAAATATGCCCCCTCATCACGCTCCCCCACCTCAGCATTCTGTCCTTTCCTTGCTGCGCCCTCACACTATCCTCTCATGCAGTCCATTCTTCTCTACCCCTATGATGTCTCCTCGAATATTTGCTCATTCACTCTCCTTATTATCTCCATATATGCAGACAGTTCCCCCTACCCACCCCCCAGATATGACCATGACATACACACATTTTATAAAAAAAATAGATACAATTATATATATGCAGATATGCACGCACACATTACACAGACCTGTACACATGAAGCACGAAGACATGGAAACAAGCACATAGACATACAGGCAAGCACATACACATACAGGCAAGCACATACACATACAGGCATGCACATAAAAGTAAACACACACACACATACAGGCATGCACATACACATACAAGCAAACACACCTACACATACAGGCATGCACATACACATACAAGCAAACACACATACACATACAGGCATGCACATACATATACAAGCAAACACACATACACATACAGGCATACACATACACATACAGGCAAACACACATAGGCTGGGGCCACACATAGAAATCCGTTTTTGGAAGTGATTTCCATGACCAATCCGTTTTTTTTGGGTGCTTTTTGAGCCTCCTACACCCCTGAACGTTTTTGGACTTAGTCATTTTTGACCAAAATTCTCAAAAAAACTGATCCGTTTTTTTAAGGCACCCCAAAAAAAACGGATCCGTTTTTCCATAGGGCCCTTGTAAAAATATTTTTTTTTTTGGAAAAACGGACCCCAAAAACGTTGCTAGCAACGTTTTTGGCTCAAAAACGGACATAGCAATGTTTTTAAGTGCAGAAAAAAACGGACAGGGTGTTTATTACATCCAATCCGCTTTTCTATCAGTTTTTGGACTTAGAAAAAAAAAATGCCAAAAATGAAGCCAAAAACGGACCAAGGGCTTATGTGTGACCCTAGCCAAACATGCATAACCAAGAAAAAAAAAAAAGAAAGTAGTTAAATAGATGCACACACCAGATAATAGAGTACTGTATATACTCATGTATAAGCCGACCCGTGTATAAGCCGACCCCCCTACTTTTGCCCCCAAAACCTGGGAAAACCTATTGACTTGTGTATAAGCCGGGTGGACCCCAGCACAGGTATACAGCCCCCAGCAGTGTGGTATACAGCAGCCTCCCCAGTGGTATATACAGGCCCCAGCAGTGTTACAGCAGCAGCCCAGTGGTATATACAGTAGCAGCCCCAGTGGTATATACAGCAGCAGCCCTAGTGGTAGTATACAGCAGCAGCCCCAGAGGTATATACAGCAGCAGCCCCAGAGGTATATACAGCAGCAGCCCAGAGGTATATATATAGCAGCAGCCCCAGAGGTAGTATACAGCAGCAGCCCCAGTGGTAGTATACAGCAGCAGCCCCAGTGGTAGTATACAGCAGCAGCCCCAGTGGTAGTATACAGCAGCAGCCCCCAGTGGTATATACAGCAGCAGCCCCCAGTGGTGTATACAGCAGCAGCCCCAGAGGTATATACAGCAGCAGCCCCAGAGGTATATACAGCAGCAGCCCTAGAGGTATATATAGCAGCAGCCCCAGAGGTACACAGGCCGCCCACCCGCCACCCCCATCAGTATACAGGCGCCCCCCCCCCATCAGTATCCAGTGCCCCCCCTTGCTGCCTTAAACCTGTAAAGTAAGATCATTATACTTATCACTGTCCTGTCGCCGCCGCTGCTCTGCATCGCACTCCTCCGGCTTCATCCGGCTTCTTCTGGCTTCCTCCTCTGGCCCACCGGAGGAGGAAGCCGTAAGAAGCCGGATGAAGCCGGAGGAGCGCGATGCAGAGCAGCGGCGGCAGCCACAGGGATAAGTATAATGATCTCACTTTACAGGTTTGCGGCAGCAAGGGGGGGGCCCTGGATACTGATGGGGCGGAGTGCCTGTATACTGATGGAGGGGGGCGGGCGGGCGGCCTATGCCATATGACTCGCGTATAAGCCGAGGGGGGGACTTTTCAGCCCAATTTTTGGGCTGAAAAACTCGGCTTATACGCGAGTATTTACGGTAGATTTCTAAAAAAACAAAAAAACAACAAGCTTTATTATATACTAAAGGTACATATAAAAACAATTAAAAACATAATATGATGACAATAAGCAACTGCAGAAAGAGCCCTCCTAGCATAAATATACGGTACTAATCACAGGACAATACAATAAAGCAGCAGCACTCATAGGTGGCAGAGCAGTTAGTGCTCATAGAATTCTTTGGAAAGTCAAGAGCGATGAATACATGACTAGATTCCAGCACACAGATCTGGTATGGGTATCTTGCCCTGCCAATTTAGTGTTTTTTTTTTGGTCATTTTTATAGTTCTGTCTTGACTTTCCATAGAATTCTATGAGCACTAACTGCTCTGCCACCTGATTATAGGAAGCACCCCCAAATTTGGTGAAGGAAAAGAGAAAAAAGTAAATTTTAATGTTAAATGGGGTCCAACTGATAATGTCAGTGTCCGTCTAACAAATCATATAGCGTATATGTCCCTCATAACACCCTCATCCTGGTACATTGTCCCTCATCCTGAGATATAGCCCCCCATCCTTAAATTAGCCCCATTAATATGAATATGGCCCCCTTATATTGGATATAGCCCCCTTGTGCTGGCATACATCCCCCAGTGATACCACATGTCCCCTATTGCTGGAACACATCCCACATGGCTGGCACACGTCTCCCAAGGCTGGCACACGTCCTCCATGGCTGGCACACATCCCACATGGCTGGCACACGTCCCCCATGGCTGGCACACATCCCCCATGGCTGGCACACGTCCCCCTGTACTGGCACACGTCCCCTATTGATGGCACTCATCACCCATGGCTGGCACACTTCCCCCATGGCTGGCACACGTCACCTGTGGCTGGCACACGTCCCCCATGGCTGGCACACGTCCCCCATGGCTGGCGCACGTCCCCTTCACTGGCACACGTTCCCCATGGCTGACACATGTCCCCCATGGCTGGCACATGTTCCCTATGGCTGGCATATGTCCCCTATGGCTGGCGCACATCCCCTTTGCTGGTACACGTCCCCTGTGGCTGGCACACATCCCCTGTCTGTAGCTGGCACTTATCCTCTGTGGCTGGCGCACGTCCCCTTTGGCTGGCACACGTCCCCTGTGGCTGGCACACATCCTGCATGGCTTGCACACGTCCCCTGTGGCTTGTAGATGTCCCCTGTGGCCGGCACACATCTCCTGTGGCTGGCACATGTCCCCTGTAGCTGGCACATGTCTCCCCTGTCCTGGCTATGGCCCCCATGCTCTTTACTCACCCTCCTCCAGCGCTGTCCTCTGGGTCTCTCTCTTGCCGCTGCGCTCCTCCACTTCCTGGTTCTCAGTGCCGGTCATGTGATCAGCAGAGAGACATTGTCTCTGCGTGCCCGATCACAGCGGCAGCAGGGAGAGTGGGGAGACAGCGGGAGGACATCGCTGGAGGAGGTAAGTAAAGCTTTTTTATTTTACTCTGGGCAGCAGCATGGGGGGTCATATGGAACACAGGGGGGGATGTGCCATCACTGGGGAGGGCACAGGCACATATAATATGCGCTACTCCCCCAGCCCATCACCGTGGTGTTGTTTCAGCACCATGGTGATGGACAGTGGCAGTGCATATTATATGAGCTGGAGCAGGAGATCTCCCGCTGCCTCCTGCAGCCTGTCCCAGCCCACCTCAGCCCCCGGACAGGCTCTAGAGCTCTATCACCTCCCCTGCAGTATAATACATCTAACCATTAGATAATGCGGCCGGCGGCACTAAACTGCTGATACGTCACCAGCCCGGGGGGCAAATGCCTCCCTGCCACCTGGCCCAGTCCGCCCCTGAGTGATAGCTGGGGAGGCATAAAGTAGCTGACAGGATCCCTTTAAAAGTTTATCTCCTCCTCGCTGATCATACTGCTGTTTCTTGGCTGCTTATGTCCCTCATCTTTCCCCCTCTCTGACTATGTAGTTTTCTTCTTTTCTGTAACTCTTCTTCGTAACTTTCCACCCATTCCCCTTGCCTTCTTTCTTCCTTTCTTCTCCTCCTCTTCCTTTTTTTTTTCTCGCATCCTATTCACTTTCCTTCTCTATCTTCCCTATATTGCCTTAAAAGAAGTCGTTATTCTATTTGCGAGAAGTTTCCTTCACTTGTCACTTCCCTTGAGCTTCCTGGGGCAGGAAGGCTCAACATTGTTTTACTCACATAGGAGTCGGGCTCATTCCCTCTCAAAGAGCTGTATTGGACTGCTTGCAACCTATTTTAGGCTGCAGACTTATGCAATAGGTCACTACCTATTAGACTCGTGTCATCTACAACCAGCTCATGCACTGGGATTATAGATTCTCAGTTTATACTCAATACTGTTTGACTATAGTTATTTTGTTTTAAATGTTTAAATGTTATATTTTCTTGAATGTTCTTTGAGAGATTCTGTGAAACTTTACGACAGTAGCATTCCAAGGGTCCAGGAGGCTACTAAATTGGGGCCCACGAGTCCCTAGACCCCCATGTGATAGCAATCTAATAATGGCGGGATTACTCCATGGTACCGTAGTGAGTCTACCTAGCAGAAACCGCTTTCTATTGACTCAATATGGTTAAGATTCTCACACTAAATGTGAAGGGTTTGAATTCAACAGTAAAAAGGAGATTGGCTCTACGAGAGATGCAGGATTTTAAGGCTGAGATAATCCTTTTACAAGAGATGCACCTGCCGAATACTGGTTCATTCAAGTTTACGCAACCCTAGTTTACTCAGGCTTTTTCAGCCACTTGAGCAAATAAGAAAGCTGGGGTTGCTATCTTGATCTCCCGTATTTGCCAACTGCATGTCGACGGGGTTGAACTGGATTCTTTGGGTCATGGCAACACAAAGCCTATAACATAACTATAAATAAAATAACTCAGACAACTGACACAAATTAATGTTGGATAAAATTGGCCGTGTGGCTTTATTAAGGTAAATTATCTTTATTAATTCATCAAATAAATAATCAAAACCACAGGTTAAAAATAACCACTCATGAATATTCAAACTTTTCTATCAACGCATATTTACCCAATAAATAACCGAAATCAGCCCAAGACAATGGGCGATTTTACCCCTCTAACAAAGCCACTCGACAGAGGAAAGAGAAAGAAAGAGCAACTGGTCTTTTCCAAAAAACAAAGTTTTTTTTTTTAATGGAAAAACCATTAAAAAAAACGAAATACCCAGATAAGAAAAGGAAAAATTTGCATATCAAATATATTAATAACAAGGAGGGCGTAAGGGCCTTTGATGTCCTGTCACAGTCTGACAGACCTGACAGAAACCTCTCCCTTAAATACTGGCTCAATCTTGCTGCCTATATATCACAGCCAATCACAGGCTGTCACCACACATCACCTGGCAGTTGTCAGGGTCACCTCAGCAACTGCCAGTGTAACTCAATCCTAATAGGTCAATAACTATAAATACCTCATTGGTCACTCACCTGACCAATAACCTGATACACTAATAAGGCCTGTGTAGCCATGTTGTCCCCCGCAATGGCTTAGGGGACAATCCATGGCAACACAAAGCCTATAACATAACTATAAATAAAATAACTCAAACAACTGACACAAATTAATGTTGGATAAAATTGGCTGTGTGGCTTTATTAAGGTAAATTATCTTTATTAATTCATCAAATAAATAATGAACATCACAGGTTAAAAATAACCACTCATGAATATTCAAACTTTTCTATCAATGCATATTTACCCAATAAATAACCGAAATCAGCCCAACACAATGGGTGATTTTACCCAACTGGGCAAAATGCTCCTAGCATGAGCCCCCCAACAAAGCCACAGCCAATTCTCCAACAAATTTTGTAACCCCAAATTAAATATGTCAAGACCAATGTCGCTCAAATGAACTCCGTCAGACCTGTAAAAACCTTGTAGAAAGCCTTCTAAATCTGTATGCCTATAAGAAATGTCGCCATTGGCAGTAAAAAATCATTCCATCAATTTATTAACCCGCTTCCTGATGGATTCATGAAACTTCAAATTCTCGGAGGACCAAATAAGGCGAGGAACGATCTCAGAAAATAAAATTGTCACGCCTGGAAACATGTCCTTAATTAGGCTAGGGTCACACTTGGCATGAGTTTTTTTAGTGACTTAAAAAAACTCATGCGTTTTACCATGCGTTTTTTCATGTAATTATGAGTTTTTCAAGGTGTGTGATGGCTCCCTGCATCTTTGGCTGCGTTTTTAAATCTGCACCAAAAAATAGTGCATGCACTATTTTTTGGTGCGTTTTTGTAGAAAACTCATGCGTTTTTTAACATGGGCCCCTATGGAAAACGCATGGTACATTAGTACCATTTAGTGCCATTCAAAAACGCATGCGTTTTTATAAACATGGGTTCCTATGGAAAACGCATGCGTTTTTGAATGGTACTAACTGTACATGCGTTTTTGCATGCGTTTTCCATAGGGGCCCATGTTAAAAAACGCATGCGTTTTTGGAAATGCACCAAAAACGCATGGTACTGTCACACATGCGTTTTTGCTATTAGGGCATGCGTTTTTTTAACATGGGGGCCTATAGGTGCGTTTTTACATGCGTTTTTGAAAACGCAGGTCTCCAAAAACGCTTGTAAAAAACGCAAGTGTGACCCTAGCCTTAGACGACAATCCCTCTGAAAATAATACAAAAAATCCAAAGTAGGAATTTTTCCGAGATCGTTCCCACCCAAATGGAGCAAAATCACATCAGGAAGGGGAAAAACAGATGAAAGGTAGCTTAAACATTTGCATAAGTTAGCTAACCTCATTCATCGAACACTGTGCCAGAATAATAAAACTTGACCGCGGTCAAAGGAAAGGTTTTCCGAATACTGGTGTACCATAGCCCTCCGATGAGCCCAATGGATAAAAGAATGTCCTATTATCCACACAATAAAAGGACCTAAAAGGAAACAGATCATAAATTAGGCAGCAAGTCTGGCCGAATGTATAATTGGGCCCTAGCAGATGACCATCGACCCATCGCCCGAATTTTTCTCTCACTCAAACCAGATTTCGCCACCTCTGTAGCAGCGCCTATCCTGAATGAGTGAGAAGAGATTTTTAAATGGCTCAAATTTAACCTAAGCAAACATTTTCTCAAAATAGATCGGAATTGAAAGCTGGTGACTGGCTCCCCATTTTGATGAAGAAACAGGGAACCAGGAAAAGAAGGGCGAATCTCCAACCACTTTCTCATATTAACAATGGGGCAAAGAAAAGAATAAGGAACCCTCTTCAACCTAATGCGAGAACCCTTCCCAAGCTGATCAGTTTTGGAGGAACGAATCAAAATCAATAATGAATTATCAAACAGTTGAATATCCCCCACCAAAAGTCCTGATAGGCGGGATTTACTATAGGGGATTAACTCACCGATATGAAGGGCTGCAAAAAAAGCTAAAACAAAACATGTGCGAAACAAGCAAATTTCAAATTTCATATAACAAATTTCATCCAACACAAACCACAATTTAGATAACAGATCAACAGAGATAGGTCTCCTACAGTCTGGGTGAAACTGATTCTTCCGAAAACCTTTCATGAACTGGCGAACGGGAAAAAGACAAATTAAGGAAGTGCCACCGTACAATTTTTGAAAAAAAAAGAAATGCCTGATAGCATTTTTGACAATGCTGAGTGACTAAGCCCTTTAGATACACAAAACTTACAAAAAGATAAGACGAAACTAACATCAGAACCTACACAGTTCACATTGTGCACTTTACAAAAATTCTGCCACTCACGCCATGCGGCCGAATAGGAGGCCCAAGTCGAGTGAGCAATAGAGTTCTGTATAAAAAATTCTGTCATTCCAAGAGGCTCTCCCAAAGACCAACCAGAAAGGGGATCCCGTCCAAATCCGATAGAGGAAGAATTCTGCGAAAATCGACCCAACGCTGCTGAGAAAGGAAAAGGGCTGCCCGATTAGCAGAGGCCTCTGAAAAATTGGCCAGCAACCCCACATTATGATGCAAACACAAAAATACCACCTGACGCAACATTTTAGTGACAATAACGCTCTTGGAGGTTAATGCATTGAGAGCAAAAAACGTGCCTGTACATCCAGAGGAAAAAGCAATTTTCTTATTAGCCAGTGCTAAACCCCAAATATTCAAAATAGCGAGAACAGCAAACCGCTCACGACCCACTTCATTACCAAAATAAGACATCGATACGACATTCTCCGGTAAGGCGGAAAAACTCCAAGCCTGTCCAAAAACAAGACCTATACCTGACATAACATCCACATGACAATACAAATTAATCGATTCTGCGCACACAAAATTTTCTGGAAAACAACAAATGCCGTTAAAGTTGGACAAAAAACGACGCCAGACCAAAAGATCATCACGCAACGGAGCAGTCAAACGAATATGACTACCTGGAGAAGAGACACCCTTTGTAGCATCATATAATCTACGCAAAAAAGGTCTACCCATCGGAAGAATCCGCAAAGCAAAATTAAGACTGCCTAAAAGGCGCTGAAAATCCCGAAGACTAGGCTCCTCTTTAGACAACATGGTATCAATCATTTCCTGAAGTTTTAAAATTTTTTCAACAGATAAACTAAGCTCCCAACGGACAGTATCAATAGTAATACCTAAATATTCTAAACGATGACAAGGAAAAACCGTCTTCTCTTCAGCCAAAGGAACCCCAAAGGAATGCATCAACTCCATAAACCTAGCTTGCAAATCATGACAAACTAAAGAAGAAGAATCGCCCACAAACAAAAAATCATCGAGATAATGAACGACACCCCCAGCTGAAATGTTAACATTGACAACCCATTCCAAAAATTTAGCAAAACCTTCAAAATAATAGCAAGAAAGCGAAAACCCCATAGGAAGACACATGTCAAAATAAAAACAACCATTAAAGAAAAAACCCAAAGAATTAAAACCTGATGAATGGACTGGGAGAAGCTGAAACGCAGATTTTATGTCAGACTTAGCAAGTAAGGCGTTACGCCCACACTTGCGTAGTAATTCAATAGTGTCATCAAAGGAGCTGTATTGAACTGATGCAACAGACGCATTCACTTTATCATTTAACGACTGGCCCTTGGGGAAAGATAAATGATGAATAATCCGGAAGCTTCCCAATTCCTTTTTTGGAACAACCCTAATGGGGAGATCCGAAAATTGTCAAACGGGAGTGAATTAAATGGGCCAGCAATGCGGTGCAACTGCAATTCCTTGTCAATATACCGGGAAACCACCTCAGGATGTGATCTGACAGAGGCCAAATTACGCACTATAGAGCAACCAGACCCAAGAAACTCAGGGACTGGAAAGCCCTCACTAAAACCATCAATTAATAGATTGGCTATCACCCTGTCTGGGAACCTGTCTAGCCATGGTAGCATGCCTAACAGGTTCACCGGAGTCATTGTTTTTGAAAACGGGTTCCTTTGACACCGGCTGACCAGACTGATTCTGCCTACGGTAACATTTGAAGGCAGGGTGCGATACTCCGCAAGTGGAGCATTCATGTAGAAAACGACAAGATGCCTGCCACTTGCAGGTAGATTCGTTAAAGGTGAAGCAAACACTTTTGCGTGTTGATTGCCCTGCCAGCTGCTTCTGAGAAGAGGAACGTTGAGGCAACATCAAATTTAGCCAAAGGCCAACATCCTTCACTCCCCACCTAATAGACGGGTGAACGGCCATTTTTTTCCTAAACGCCTCATCCTAATGCTGCCAAGCAGAGCCACCAAAATGTTTATAGGCCTCCATGATAATATCCAAGTGCTGGAAGAGACCGCTACAAAGCGTAGGGAATTTCTCTCCCAACACAGCAGCGTATATCGAGAAGGCCTGAAGCCAGCTGTGAAAAGATCGATAAGGCCTACGCCGATCACTATCCGCATCAGACCTATCATCTTTCCTCTCATTTTTAGATGTCGGTTCCTTAGCAACCGGTAACAAAGAAAAAATATCTAAATACTCCTTTTTCCAGATTTTTTTCTTTCACCGCCAAGGGCAGATGAAAACCAAGGGGGGATAGCTCACATACCATATCTTCCTTATACACCGCTTCAGACACATTCTTCTAAGGACTCCCCCAGCCCTGGGCGAGCTAAAAACTCCTCTAAAACTTTGCTAACTATCCCTGAAACTAACCCAGCTGACACAGAGGGAAGAGAAGAGGAAAGGAGAGGGAGAGGCATCTCACCACGGCCTGGCTCTGTATTCCTGGTATGCTGGAAATCCGGCGGATCACAGGCTAAAGGGAGTTCCTGACCTAAAGGCAGGCGATGAGATGAGCTGGCGTCTTCATCTGAGGATGCCCCAAACATCCATGCCCGGGAGGCAGCCTCATGTCTTGAAGAGGTATGATGAAAAGGCATTGAGGCTGTGTGCAGAGCAGCTGAGTCCAAGTTCCCTAGGCAACCCACAGAGGGATCACCCAAGGAAGAAGTGACTCACCGTAACCGGGTCTTCACGTCACAGGCGTTGTTTCTCCCTGTCATGGTTCTGCGCCTGCAGCTGTGGGGCTCGGTGGTCCAGATCAATAGTGGTTGGCTGAACAGATAAGGTTTAGTTATTCTTGTCGTGACGCCACCTGCGGAATTCCGGTGATTTTACCGATGCTGCTTGGGCCTCCGGGGATGTACGGCAGCAAGATGGGACGCTCCCCACAGGATGAGCGGGAGTCCCCGGGGCAAGGAGCTGCACTTGATGGTGTGTGGATGCTTTGTGATTCTTAGCACGCAGAGTTAAACAGTTTTGAAGAAGCACAGACACCAGTATTCTCTGTAACGGGTCTTTTACTGTAACCGGTAGATGATACAAGGTATACAGTTGACGGACCGGGTGGTCCCAGCAATGACCGGTGTTGTTTCAGAGCTCCGCAGTGTTCCTCCGTTCTTAACTTTTTCTATTTGCCGACGTCGCTTTAGTGCCCCAAGTTTGGGTACAAGGGGGCTACTTCAATTTCCCTGCCGGTGTATACAGCCCGGTGTGAGGGGAGCCTGATTCATTTTGGTGGGTACTCCGCTGGCAAGACGGCTCTAATTGCGGAGGTAGTGGGGCGCTCCTAAGAAGCTGTTCCTCCACTGCTGGTTTGCTGGGCAGCGATGAACGACTGTTCAGCTTTGGAACCAGTGATCCGGTTGTTGATGGGCGTGGGTGTATTTTGACCCGTTTAGATGGTCGCCCAGGTTCCGGTCTTGGGGCAACGGGAAATGGCGCCAACTGGTAGGTGGTCTGTAGGGCTGCACAGAACTGTGCAGAGCCCTCTTCTCCTACGTTCCTTCCCGACCACTTCTTCACTTCTCTCCTCTCCTACATTCTCCTACACTCTACTCCTACTCTCCGCCCACCAGGACCTGATTGGCCCTCTATGCTAGTGGTGCATGTAGAGTATGGAGCTCTGAGTATTAACCATGTCATTACTGAGACGGAGAATATTGCATCTTCAGTCAGGGATGCAATACCCTCCTGTGACGCACTCGTTGCGGGGCGCCACACTCCCCCTTGGGAAATTACACTTGTCCCCAAGTGTCACGAAACCCCAACATTACAGAGAATTTTTGCATTTTTATTATAACAGGTAATAAACACTTTTATTAATAACAGGTACGATTATTTATTTCTTCCCCTAAGGGAGGCTCATGGCTTAGAACGTTGCAAAACAAACATTTTTATGCAAAAATAAACGGGTTAACCATTGCGGACCCGGTGGGTAGGAATACTGTCCTTAATATAAGTCCAGGCATTACCACCGGGCCGCTCTTCTGGCATTCAAACAAACGGAATGTTCATGACAAAGTCATTGTTTCAGTTCAAACAGGGTTATTCGGTTTAAGGGTGTAGGACACACGTTTTAACCCTGAGAGCATACCATCCTTCATAACCAGCATGGCGTTCGTACGTGATGGTTTCTCCACGGTAAAGGTCGCGGTCTGGATGTCCTTTAGGGAGGTGCGACTCCACGTCCCTGTGAACCACAAAGATCTCCTCATACACCCCCTCCTCCCTGGCGAAACCCCACCCGGTAGACAGGTTAAATGATGTGACTCTACCTGTCTTGCGAAGTTCTTCCGGCAATGGGGGTTGACGGCGGGCCTCGGCACGGGCTCGTCGGTTCGCCTGTTCCTGCGCCCACCATTCCGCTCTACGGCACCGACGTACTTCGTCGTCGGACCGACACGAGGTGTGGACGTAGTCCCAGCGACAGGTGGGAAGGCGGCAAGTTCAGAGCTGGTGGTAGGTTTGCACCGGCACCCGGACAAGGTGATCAGGGGGAGATGCTGTGGCAGCATCCGACCACTGGACCCGAGCTGCTTGCTCGGCAGGAGTTTCCGCGTCGTCCTCCTCTCCGGAACCGGAGTGGCTGAAGTCCCCAGGCTCGCTGTGGACCTTGTCGTCCTCTTCCTCCTCCACTTCTTCGACGATCACATCGGGTTCTGGTACTGGCAGAGACTCTTGGTCGGAGTTCTCCTGGTAGGTGGACTCTGGGGCTGTGGGGTCTTCTACTGGATCATCCTGCGGGGCTTCCAGGCTGCCCGCTTCCTCCTCTGCTGCCTCTGCACCGGTTGACGGTGGTGCTTCCACTCCGGTAACCAGGTAGGCCTCAAAGTGGTCAGCATCGGCCTCCGGTTCTGGAGGGGAACAGGTCACAGTCTCTGACTTTGGGATGAAACAGGTAGTGGGTCCCGGTTCTGGGACAAAACAGGTTTCAGGCTCTGGCTCTGGAGTGGAGCGGGTTGTGGGCTCCAGTGATGGAACTGGACAGGTCATGGGCTCCGGTGATGGAACTGGACAGGTCGTGGGCTCCGGTGATGGAACTGGACATGTCGTGGGCTCCGGTGATGGAACAGGACAGGGATCGAACTCCGGTTCTGGAGTGGAACTGATCCTGAGTCTTTGCTGGACAGCCCAATGCAGTCGGCTGGCCAGACTCGCACTCCAGCTGTGGATAGTCCATTCGGTTGTCTCCATCAACCGCACCCTTAAGTCTTGCAGCGCAGTTTCCCAAAACTCGGGATCTCCATCGATTGTTAGGACGGGACCCAGACCCGGGTGGCCTATTGCGGCACGAGCCTCCTCCTCGACCTCTCTCATCAGCTCGCGTAGTCTTAAACCGGCCATGTTCTTTAGTTGGAGAACCACACCCGCTCAAACTGGTAGCCGCACTTGGAACAGAGCTGTTAGGAAGACCTTGCCACACCTGTTTTCTTGTGGTTTTTGTAGTCCATGGGTGGGCTAAAATCTTTGGCCAGCCCCCTTGGTTGTTTCCAGCAATCGGGGCGTACTTGGATTTTGGCGCCTCTGCCTTGGCCCTCCCACGAAGAGGGGCAGAGGCACACCCCTGGGTCTGCACTTGGTGGTTCACATGGCTGGATCCGCCATCTTGGTCACCATCTTGACCCAGTGGGGAAAAGGCGGGAAATGTTTGTTTTAGTAGAACAAAGTTCTTTTTGGTGTAATAAAAGTTCTTTAAGCACACAATACCCGTTGGGAAACGGGCCTGCTCGTATCCTGTTCGTGACGCCAAATTCTGACTCACCGTAACCGGGTCTTCACGTCGCAGGCGTTGTTTCTCCCTGTCACGGTTCCGCGCCTGTGGGGCTCGGTGGTCCAGATCAATAGTGGTTGGCTGAACAGATAAGGTTTAGTTATTCTTGTCGTGACGCCACCTGCGGGAATTCCGGTGATTTTACCGGCGCTGCTTGGGCCTCCGGGGGATGTACGGCAGCAAGATGGGACGCTCCCCACAGGATGAGCGGGAGCCCCCGGGGCCGGGAGCTGCACTTGATGGTGTGTGGCTGCTTTGTGATTCTTAGCACGCAGAGTTAAACAGTTCTGAAGAAGCACAGACACCAGTATTCTCTGTAACGGGTCTATTACTGTAACCGGTAGATGATACAAGGTATACAGTTGACGAGTAACGGACCGGGTGGTTCCAGCAATGACCGGTGTTGTTTCAGAGCTCCGCAGTGTTCCTCCGTTCTTAACTTTCTCTATTTGCCGACGTAGCCTTAGTGCGCCAAGTTCGGGTACAAGGGGGCTACTTCAATTTCCCTGCCGGTGTATACAGCCCGGTGTGAGGGGAGCCTGATTCCTTTTGGTGGGCACTCCGCTGGCAAGACGGCTCTAATTGTGGCGGTAGTGGGGCGCTCCTAAGAAGTTGTTCCTCCACTGCTGGTTTGATGGGGAGTGATGAATGACTGTTTAGCTTCGGAACCAGTGATCCGGTTGTTGATGGGCACTGGTGTATTTTGACCCGTTTAGATGGTCGCCCAGGTTCCGGTCTTGGGGCAACAGGAAATGGCGCCAACTGGTAGGTGGTCTGTAGAGCTGCACAGAACTGTGCAGAGCCCTCTTCTCCTACGTTCCTTCCCAACCACTTCTTCACTTCTCTCCTCTCCTACATTCTCCTACACTCTACTCCTAGACTCCGCCCATAAGGACCTGATTGGCCCTCTATGCTAGTGGTGCATGTAGAGTATGGAGCTCTGAGTATTAACCATGTCATTACTGAGACGGAGAATATTGCATCTTCAGTCAGGGATGCAATACCCTCCTGTGACGCACTCGTTGCGGGGCGCCATAGACGCAGGCAGAGGAAGTCCAGCGTGCTGAGCAGCTCGCTGAGACAGAAGAGCTGCTACATACGCTGCTATAGTAGAAGCATCTAAACCAGCTGGCAAAGGGGCAGGAAGAGGGGCCTGAGGGGACATCAATGCAGAAACCTGAGGGTCTGTGGCTGACAAAGGCGGGCCTGATGGAGCCGGCGTTCTGACAGGAGGCCGAGATTCCCAAGGAGCCTGGAAACCTTGCGATGCTTTGCCAATCCCTTGAGACTTCAAGACTGAAGGAGATTTACGCCGGGACCCAGCAGAGGCACTGCTGCGAGAGACCGCCCGAGAGCTCCGAGTAGGTGAGGGAGAATAATGCTCCCTGTGACTGCTCTTCATCCTCAGGCGACGAGGTGAATTTACATCCAGTACTTCAGTTACTACGGAGCCCACAGTATGAGGCATGAAACTGGCAGAATCAGAGACAGAAGAGGTACCGGAGGTAACAACCATGGGGCAAGGAACAACCGAAGGTGAAGCCAAACATGCCCTCAGCCATTCTTCACCACCCTCCTGAGTGGCACGAAGCAGCAGGTCAGACACAAGTCCTTCCATCCTTTGATGTCCTGTCACAGTCTGACAGACCTGACAGAAACCTCCCCCTTAAATACTGGCTCAATCTTGCCGCCTAAATATCACAGCCAATCACAGACTGTCACCACACATCACCTGGCAGTTATCAGGGTCACCCCAGCAACTGCCAGTGTAACTCAATCCTAATAGGTCAATAAATATAAAAACATCATTGGTCACTCACCTGATCAATAACCTGATACACTAATAAGGCCTGTGTAGCCATGTTGACCCCCGCAATGGCTTAGGGGACAATCCATTATATCATACTTCAGGGGTTTTAAGAGGGACACCTGTGCTCCTTTGTAATTTACATGCCCCGAATGGAGGTCAGGCTCACTTCTTAACTTCGATCCTGCCTAGCCTCCCCTCAACCCAAGGACAAGTGCAAATTCTTGGGGGAAACTTCAATTTAGCCTTTTCTGACCAAATGGACAGACTCCACTTGAAATCTGCCCCCTCTAAAGGTTCCAGCAGGTCTGGTAACTCTGCGGCTTTCGGAGACTGGACGATCTGTGGAGGGTGGACAACCTTGCAACGAGGTAATATACTTTTTACTCCATCCCCATCAGTCTTATAGCAGGATAGATTACCTTTTTGGTAATATCTTAGCGTTACGATCCCTACTTTTAGCAAATATAGGGAGTATTTCGTGGTCAGACCATGCCCCTCTTATAGCTGAATTTGGGATTTCTGGGGCCCCACGTACAGTAACACACTGGAGATTTAACGAATCACTAGTGACCAACATGTATACCCATGAGAGGCTCCACACGTGTCTGTCCAACTACTTACTTTGAAAATGCCCATCGGCTTCCTTACTCTCTATCCTGAAGGAGGCGCACAAAGCAGTTTTTGAGGAGAATGTATTGCACTTTCCTCGAGATTGAAAAAAAGATAAAAAATTACAATTTCTTGACTGCGAGAAAAAATTTAAACTAACTGAAAAGAGGATCAAGTGTGCTTTGTGAGGTATAGACAGGCAGGTAACAACACTAGACACATCATGGACCTAGTTGAAGTGGCCAACAAAAATGGGTTGGAGTCAGTTCTCTTGAGGATTGATGCAGAGAAGGCCTTCGACAGGCTTAACTGGAAATTCATGTTCCACACTCTATATCACTTTGAGCCCTTTGTCTTGGCCTTGAGGGGACTCTACTCATTCCCTGCAGCGAGACCAAAAAAATCAACATGTATACTTTCATTCCCTGCAGCGACAATACGACTAACCTCATGCCCATTCCGGTAGTCTTCCCATAAGAAATGATATTAGGCAGGGTTGTCCACTCTCCACTTTACTGCATGTCCTAAGCATCGAGCCACTGGCAGCCCAGATACGCCACAACCCGGATGTCTCGGGAATCTAAATACGCAGCAAATCTTTCAAAGTGGCTTTATTTGCAGACCATGTTAAGTTGTCCTTGACTAATCCTACCATCTCCCTTCCCAATGTCAATCTAATTTTTAAAAAATATTCCGCATTGTCTGGATATAAGCTCAACTCCAGAAAAACAGAATCATAAGTTTAACCTACTGAAACAATCATATACCGTATTTTTCCTTTTATAAGACACACTTTTTTTTCTCCAAATTTTGGAGGAAAATGGCAATGCGTCTTATAATCGGAATATAACATTCTAGCATCCTGGGTTGCTTAGGAGGGGAGACAGCGGTGAAGTGGGTTCAGAAGTGGCAGGGAATGGTCCCTGCTGAAGTGGAGAGTGCACAGCTACCGCAGCTCTGCCTCAACATTACAGGACATCACACTACAGCACAGTGCAGAGTGCACTGCTCCCCCAGCGCTGCCTCTATAGTCCAGGACATCACACTACAGCACATTGCAGAGTGAACTGCTCCCCATCTCTGCCTCTATATTACAGGACATCACACTACAGCACATTGCAGAGTGAACTGCTCCCCCATCTCTGCCTCTATATTAAAGGATATCACACTACAGCATAGTGCAGAGTGCACAGCTCCCCCTGCTCTGCCTCTATATTACAGGACATCACACTACAGCACAGTGCAGAGTGCACAGCTCCCCAGCTCTGCCTATTCATTACAGGACTTCACACTACAGCACAGTGCAGAGTACACTGCTCTCCCAGCTCTGCCTTTATATTACAGGACAGCACACAGCAGCACAGTGCAGAGTGCACTGCTCCCCCAGCTCTGCCTCTATATTACAGGACATCACACTACAACACAGTGCAGAGTGCACAGCTCCCCCAGCTCTGCCTATTCATTACAGGACATCACACTACAACACAGTGCAGAGTGCACAGCTCCCCCAGCTCTGCCTATTCATTACAGGACATCACACTACAGCACATTGCAGAGTGCACAGCTCCCCAGCTCTGCCTCTATGTTACAAGACATCACACTAGAGCACAGTGCAGAGTGCACTGCTCCCCCAGCTCTGCCTCTGTATTATAGGACATCACACTACAGCACAGTGCAGAATGCACTGCTCCCCCAGCTCTGCCTCTATATTACAGGACATCACACTACAACACAGTGCAGAGTGCACAGCTCCCCCAGCTCTGCCTCTATATTACAGGACATCACACTACAACACAGTGCAGAGTGCACAGCTCCCCCAGCTCTGCCTATTCATTACAGGACATCACACTACAGCACATTGCAGATTGCACAGCTCCCCCAGCTCTGCCTCTATGTTACAAGACATCACACTAGAGCACAGTGCAGAGTGCACTGCTCCCCCAGCTCTGCCTATTCATTACAGGACCTCACACTACAGCACAGTGCAGAATGCACTGCTCCCCCAGCTCTGCCTCTATATACAGGACATCACACTACAGCACAGTGCAGAGTCCACAGCTCCCCCTGCTCTGCCTCTATATTACAGAATATCACACTACAGCAGAGTGCAGAGTGCACAGCTCCCCTAGCTCTGCCTCTATATTACAGGACATCACACTACAGCACAGTGCAGAGTGCACTGCTCTCCCAGCTCTGCCTTCATATTACAGGACATCACACTACAGCACAGTGCAGAGTGCACAGCTCCCCAGCTCTGCCTATTCATTACAGGACTTCACACTACAGCACAGTGCAGAGTACACTGCTCTCCCAGCTCTGCCTTTATATTACAGGACAGCACACAGCAGCACAGTGCAGAGTGCACTGCTCCCCCAGCTCTGCCTCTATATTATAGGACATCACACTACAGCACAGTGCAGAGTGCACTGCTCTCCCAGCTCTGCCTATTCACAAGTCCGTGTATTATACGACTTATTCGGACGTGTCATGGATGATTAAACTGGAAGGTTCTCCCCCTCTCTGGATGTCTGGATGGGAGCGTCAGCTGCTTGTGTTTGTAAGCAGCTCCACACTCATGTCCTGACACGGGGAGGCCATTCCAAGTTAATCATGTGTGACACATCCGACATAGGGCCACGTCACACACACAGATATTTGTGCAGATATTGGTCGCAGATCTCTGGTTGCAGTGAAATCATGGACACATTGTTACTTGAGATGAGCCACCACCCCGGTGTTCGAATTCGATTCGATTCGTCAAATCGACGGGGTGTTCGACCAATGTTCGTCAAATGCTCGACGAACACCGTCGAACACCCCGGAAAACGAACAATCCGGGCCTCTGGGGCATTTTCACTTCCACAATGTATATACATACATTGTGGAAGTGAAAAAAAGTGAAAGAAAGTGTTAAAAATAAAAAAATAATCAATGCTCACCTGTCCGCGGTCCACCGAAGCCTCCGGCAAGGTCCTGCGGCTTCTAGGACCTGTGGTGACGTCCTGTTCTTGCGCGAACTCCGGTCACATGACCGGAGTTCCGCGAGAACATGACGTCACCACAGGTCCTGGAAGCACAGGACCTTGCCGGAAAGCTTAAAATAGATATTTTTATGATTCGGACCCTTTCTTTAAGTAAAATTTACTTAAAGAAAGGGTCCGAAACATAAAAATATCTATTTTAAGCTTTCCGGCAAGGTCCTGTGCTTCCAGGACCTGTGGTGACGTCACGTTCTCGCGGGAACTCCGGTCACGTGACCGGAGTTCCCGCGAGAACATGACGTCACCACAGGTCCTATTATCAATAGGACCTTGCCGGAAAGCGTAAAATAGATATTTTTATGATTCGGACCCTTTCTTTTACTTAAATGGAATATATCTAGGTTACAGGGGAATTAACACATATCCCAAATAACCAGGTGTATATTATTTCCCTGAGCTTTATAGATGGGGAATAATCATGAAATATACCGGTGATTAATTATTTTTAGAAAGTGACATACTGTCTATTAATCTAGGTTACCAACTGGGCGTTGTTTGTTATAGGATTCTTTATTGCAACATTACATTAGTATTCATGTGACACACCAAAGGGAGTATCTGTACCATCAATTATCATATTTCCCCTCATACATTTGTGTTACTCTTCCCAGTAAAATTGTACTGCATCACTTGGTTGCTATCTTTACAATTTACTATTGTGTACACTTTTACTTATATTGTGTGTACCTGTGTTTTTGTTTGTGTTCATACACCTATGTATATCATCGTCTGAACTATATATATATAATTTTCAAAGATGATCAATAAAAAATATGTTTTACTAGCTCACCCTTGTTTTCAGTGGACTTTCTCTCCCTTTGGTAGATGCTTTGAATTTACTTTGTTATTCCCACTGCATATTTATTGTGGCAAGTTAATTTGGATTGCATTAATTTACTGCGTTTTGTGACAGATTGCAGCTGTTCATTATGGATATCAGATCTAGAGATTCAAACTGGATCTCCCAAATAGACAGAATATATAAGGATGATATACTGAATGATAAAGAACTAGAGAGTGGTCTAACTCAAGACTTTACTAATACATTCCAGCACCCGACTAAAAAGATATTTTTAGGGTGGCATGGTGGCTCAGTGGTTAGTACTACAGCTTACAGCGCTGAGGTCCTCAGTTCAATTCCCACTAAGAACAGCACTGCCAGGAGTTTGTCTCTGTGCTGGGACTGGCTGGTAAGTTTTAGCCTGGGAAAAAGCACATAGCAGTGACCCCTTCTTTTAAAGGGGTTGTCGGATCTGAAAGGGAACCTGTCAGGTCATTTATGCCCCCAAAACTATCACTACCTGTCCCTGCAGCTTCTTACTACATCCCTAACCATCCCTGTCTGACCTAAATGTGTATTGTAATCACTGAGAAAAATTATTTTATTACTTACATGTTCCTATGGTAATTATGGTGGTGTCTGCGAAGTGCAGACACTCTGGGTGTTCTCTCCTGGTCCATTTTCGTCCCTCACTCCGTGGTTATCACACCCGGTGGGTGTGATTTTCTCATTTTCAGCAAGCTCTCATATTTTGAAATCTGTGCAATGCTTTTTCATTATATGACGTCGCGGTCACGTTATTTCCGGTCCTGCACAGAGTGGAGGTTTATTGGGTGTACTTGCCCAGTTTCAGAGCATGTGCACTGTGCATTCTGAAGCCGGCCAGTATACCCAATATATTCTGATAATGTACAGGACCGCAAATAGCGCGGCCGGCGCATCATACCAGGAAGGAGCCACCCACAAATTTGAAAATCCAGGAGCACACTGGAAATTAGAATATCACACCCACTGGGATGTGATAACCACAGAGCTAGGGAGGAAAATAGGACCAGGAGAGACACCCAGAGTGTTTGCACTAACAAAGGCACCACATAATTAACATAAGGACACGTAGGTAATAAAATCATTTTTCTCAGCGATTGCAGCACAGTATTAGGTCAGATAGGTTTGATTAGCAGTGTAGTAGGAAAGCTGCAGGGACAGGTAGTGATAGGTTTGGGGGCATAACTGACCTGACAGGTTGCCTTTAAACTACAGCCTACCGTCACTATATTTGAATCCTCACATCATGCACACTGTGCGGTGTGAAATATCTCTGGTGCGAGCAGCAGGAGCGGACATTTATGTGATCTCAAGTATTTAATATGTATACTGTCAGCCACATTATGACTAGACTGTTTCTAGCCTTGCTCAAGAAAGGTGCTTTAAGTGAGCAAAGCAAGTTTAGTTGGCATGTGACCACATGTATGCAAATCACATACTCGCAGTCACACACCCGCCAAATCACCACAGCACTGCAAGCAATGTGAGGATTCACAAGTCTGCAGTCACATATTATCTGTATATAACATCTGATGTCTGTACATAATATGTTACACCCCAGTACAACGGAGTCTACATGACTGGTTTATGATATTCTGTGACTATAGACGTGATGGTATATGACAATGGGTGTTTCGAACATCTGGTGTCTGTACACAGTATACCAAACAAATCTGTACACTGGTTATTATTATGTACACTGATTTACAGTGCTCTATAGTAGTCACCACTGGGCCTGCCTACATTACCTCAAATATTACATATGGAGGCATATAATTTTTCTTTATAACATAGCCATGAAGCATGTTATAGTTTGCTACATGTGTATGACACACCCAGAGCAGGGTACTCAACTCTTGGGCTCGGTCTGGGTAGTCACGGGTGGCTGCCCGAGGCTGTGGCCCTGGTGGTCAAATGTTAAAGTGTAAATAAAGTATATAAAAGTTCGTCGTGACGCCACCTGCAGTATCTGGTGATGCCACCAGCGCCGCTACAGTCCTCCGGTGATCGATGGTACTGCGCAGTGATGATATAGTCCTCCGCAGGCAGGACTGGACCGCCGGGGCAGCGATTCTGTGGAAAGAATCAGTTTGTGCAAGAGAGGATGCAGCAGAGGTGATAATTCATTTCACCGGGTACTTTACTGGAAAACTTTCAATCATCGTTACAGTCTTTCAGTGCAGTAGATGTTATAGCAACAAATGCTACGGGTGCTGCAAGTGGAATTTCTGGCTGGTAGATGGATCCCTCACTGTGTGCCGTTCCTGTTCCTTCTTTCCCTTGCCTCCCAGTGGCGGTGAAGTCTGACTTCTTAAAGATTAGTCCGACCTCCTGCTGTTCTTTGTTCTCCTCTCCCTTATACCCATCGGGTGAACCTTCTCTGGACACTGCAATGTCCTGCTTTCCTGGTTTCCCACTCTCTGGGTTCTTTAGGGAGTCAGGGGCATATATACCCCTGTTCAAGGGTTCCTGTGAGCTTCCAACCCAGGGAAAGTCAAGTTGTCATCACAGAAACGTTACTAGCAGCAGTGTATCTTCTACCAGCAATTTCTGGGAGTTGTTTTAACATTTATTTACCGTATATACTCGCGTATAAGCCGAGTTTTTCAGCCCAAAAATTGGGCTGAAAAGAACCCCCCTCGGCTTAAACGCGAGTGATATACTGCAACAGCCCACCAGCAACCCGCATCAGTATACAGACCCCCCCATTAGTATCCAGGGCCCCCCCTTGCTCTGGAAACCTGTAAAGTAAAATCATTATACTTATCACTGTCCTGTCGCCGCCGTCCCCGCCGCTGCCATCGCGATCCTCCGGCTTCATCCGTCTTCTTCTGGCTTCCTCTGGTCGGCGCAGGCAATGACGTCATTGTCTGCGCCACAGGAGGAAGCCGGAAGACGCTGGATGAAGACAGAGGATCGCGATGGCAGCGGCGGGGACGGTGGCGACAGGACAGTGATAAGTATAATGATTTTACTTTACAGGTTTCCGGAGCAAGGGGGGGCCCTGGATACTAATGGGGGGGTTGTATACTGATGGGGGTGGCGGGCGGGCTGCAGCAGTATATACCTCTGGGGCTGCTGTATACTACCACTGGGGCTGCTCTATATACCTCTGTGGCTGCTGGGGCTGCTGTATACTACCACTGGGGCTGCTGTATATACCTCTGGGGCTGCTGTATACTACCACTGGGGCTGCTATATATACCTCTGGGGCTGCTGGGGCTGCTGTATACTACCACTGGGGCTGCTGTATACTACCACTGGGGCTGCTGTATACTACCACTGGGGCTGCTGACCACTGGGGCTGCTGTATACTACCACTGGGGCTGCTGTATACTACCACTGGGGCTGCTGTGTATACCTCTGGGGCTGCTGGGGCTGCTGTATACTACCACTGGGGAGGCCTGTATACCACTAGGGGGGCCTGTATACCACACTGCTGGGGGCTGTATACCTGTGCTGGGGTCCACCCTCGGCTTATACACGAGTCAATAGGTTTTCCCAGATTTTGGGGGCAAAATACACGGGTCGGCTTATACACGAGTATATACGGTAAACCATCCTTTGCAACTCCAGAAGAAAGGACAAGTATGACATATAGTCAACGCCTAGAGAGGCTAATGCAGGAGTATCTACATGTCAATATCAATGCCATGACTATAGAACTAGACCCTTGTGCATTTTGGGCTTCAAAACTGGAAAAGTGGCCTGGGCTTGGCATTCATACCTTGGAGATTTTGTTGTACCTGGCAGTCAGTGTTCTCTCAGAACATGTCTTCAGCACTGTTGGTGGTGTCCTGACAGATAAGCACATACTACTGTCCACCAAGAGTGTAGATCATTTAACATTTACTTTTCACTGTTCTGCATTAAGCTTCACATTACAGTATTTCAAACCTGGGGCAATTGTTGCAACTTTAGTGGTGACTGTACATAATCTTTAAAGAAGTGGCGACTATTGTTAGGGTCTCTTTGCTGTGCTGTGCATTCCTTGAGCAGGGCTCTCTGCTCCTGAGAGTTCTGTATTACTTCCTAAATAAATCTTGAAATGCTGGGTCCAGGTCCTCAGAATTGCTGCTGTTGTGGCCCAATACCTAATATTTCAATGGATAAATACCACTTTGCTGTGGTGTGACCCTAATTTTTGGAAAGTGGGGACTCTTGTAAGGGTCTCTTTGCTGTATGCTGCTTTCCTTCAGCAGGGCTTTCTGCACACAATCAAAACACAGAAGGAACAGGGGCACCAATGCTGCTGGCTTATCGGAGAGAACGTTCTGGAGCGAACGGTGTTCGGCCAGGTGGTGCCCGTCACTAGGCAACATACAATATAGTCTTGAAATAAGGAAGACTGCACTCACCGGTCTGTTGCTGTGCTTTTATTCAGGGTGACCCGTGGAAGCGCACGCTGCGCGAAACGGTGCTGTTGTCACCTCAGCTATACACCCCCCTCCCTGCACCATGTGAATATTGCACCCTGAATAAAAGCACAGCAACAGACCGGTGAGTGCCGTCTTCCTTATTTCAAGACTTTCTGCACACAATACATACTCCTGAGACACCTGCACCTCTTCCTAAATAATCAACTTTGAAATGCTGGGCCCAGGCCTTATGACTTTCTGCCATTGTGGCCCAATACAAAATCTATAAGATGGATATCACTTTACTGTGCTCTGACACAAATTTTTCGAAAAGTGGGGACTCCTTTTTGGGTCTCCTTGCTGTGTGGTGCATGACTTGAGCCAGGCTCTCTCACACCGTTTGCTCATCCTCCTTTTACGCATCCTGCTTTTACTTAATGTAGAAAACTGCTGTCACTTTTCCCCTATGACTCATCCATTTGTCAATTCAAGCTGAGTTTCACCCACCTCTGAAATTTGAGTGAATCTGAGCCACCTCCTATTTTGAACTGATTTTGAAGAGTGTGCAGGCTGGCACCGACTGTGTCTTATGCACCCATACTACACCATTAGGGCCACGTCACACACACAGATATCTGTGCAGATATTGCTCACAGATCTCTGGTTGCAGTGAAATCATGGATATCTTGTTCCATGTTGTGGCTGTGTAGAAATGTAGCAATGTGTCCATGATTTCACTGCAACCAGAGATCTGCGAACAATCTCTGATCAATTATCTGTGTGTGTGACGTGGCCCTTAGACTATTTATACTCTGGGGCTTGTTGTCCCTTTTCCTGGTGTCTGGCAGTTATATGGACAGTTTGGCAGCTTTTTGACATCTTTGAAGGTGTTTCCTATTTGTTTCATGTTGCCTGTCGTTGATTTCAATGGGGTTCAGAGGGTTCAGCGAACTGTTTGGTGACCAATTCGTCGAACATCCCGGCATTTGGCAAATCGAACCAAATCTGAATTCTCAGGTGTTTGCTCACCTCTATTAAGAACCTGTCGAATAAGGCATTTTTAGAATAATAACTTTCTAAAAAAAATGATCCTTAGGGCCGCTTTACACACACCAACTTCTGTGTCCAGCTTCTGAACAGATCTCTGGTTGCAGTGAAATCATGGACACATAGTTCCATTTTGTGGCTGTGTACAATAGAACAATGTGTCCATGATTTCACTGCAACCAGAGATCTGTTCAGAAGTTGGACACAGAAGTTGGTGTGTGTAAAGCGGCCCTTAGAGGCCTGAGAATACTGGTATTACCCACCTTCCAAATTGAAGATGAAGGCCCCTTTCACATCTCTGCGTCAGCTGCGTTTTGCTTCATTTGCGTTTTTTCCGCGTTCTTACCGCAAAAACGCATGAAAACGCATGCGTTTTTGTCCCCATTGATTTTAATGGGAACGCATGGAAAACGCAAGCGAAAACGCATGTCAAAATGCATGTGCGTTTGCAAAAACGCACAACGCATGCGTTTTTGCAAGCGCAGCTCAAAACGTGGCAAACAACGTTTTGAGCTGCGCTTGCAAAAACGCATGCGTTGTGCGTTTTTGCAAACGCACATGCATTTTGACATGCGTTTTCGCTTGCGTTTTCCATGCGTTCCCATTAAAATCAATGGGGACAAAAACGCATGCGTTTTCATGCGTTTTTGCGGTAAGAACGCGGAAAAAAACGCAAATGAAGCAAAACGCAGCTGACGCAGAGATGTGAAAGGGGCCGAAGTGTTCAGAACAAATGGGGAAAAATGTGCAACCTTTTATCTCATACCATGATTGAACTAATAATTGTCTACGATAAAAAATTATTAGAATTAATTCAAGAAGAAATTGATTCAATGCAGAAGAAGATCAATACCACTCTGGTCTTCAATTCAGTTAAAAAAACTTAAAGATGAAATGGATAAATTGGTTCAGCCTTGGGAAAAACAAGCACATATTAACACGTTTAAAAAAAACACCCAAGATTACCAATCTGGAAGAATTTATAGATGTCGTAATGTTAAAAAAAGAACACCAAGTATTACAGCATCAGTTTCTGTGACCTCCCTATCATCCCATGATGAGGGTCCAAGTAAAGAGAAGACTCCACCCACATATCCATTGGGAAAAAAAAAATAAACAGGATAATGCTGGAAATGAACAAGGCTTAGGTTCACACAGCTGGGATGGTTCCTCTGTGTCAATCCCCTCAGTGTACCTTTTGGGCCCTTTCTCTCTCTCTCCACTCCTTCACGTATGGTTACAGTCCAGCGGTCACGGGCTTTGTAGTAAGTTGTCCCACACTCTGGGTCACTAGCCCTAGTACAATGGCTTTGTCCTTTACCGCACCGATTGTTAGGTTCGGGGACATAGAGTTCCCACTCCCCGCCGGGTGTCCTGTGGTTGGGGGCTTGAAGCTTTCCCGGCCACATATATAGAGCCGGCAGTCTGGTTCTTTGGCCCAGTCACCAGTGTCCCAGGTTAGTCAGGTACACCTGACTCCTTCTGTCCTTCCCGGTGTCAGCCTGGGTTCCCGGTCGGCCATTAGTGGTGCGGGCCACCGGGCCCCGCTAGTCTCAGTTTGGTCTCAGTCACTGGCTAGCTGACAGGTGTCTCTGCTTGGGCATTCTCTCCTTGCTCTCCAACTTCTCCAACAAGAGTCACTTAAAGTCAACTCAAGTCACCTGGAGCTAGCAACCTGCTTGCTTGCTTGCTTACTCACTTTCTTTCTCCTTCTTCCCAACTTTCTGGGTCTTACTCCAGTTCCTCTACCCCTTATTCGGGTTCTTTTCTTCGTCCCACCCACACTTAGCTACTCCCACCACCCCTCGCCTGACATGAAGTGACAGGCTCAGGATCGAAGTGTGTGTGTGGGTGTTGGTGTGGAGTTGACCGTTTTACCAATCCTCAGCTGCAGTTCACCTCTGTGGCTGCCTGGTCGCAGGGTCACCACAATATTAACTTAAATAATGTTGTTTACTAACACTATATATTTATGTGTTTTGTAGTTTATTACGCTTAAAAAATTAAAATATTGTTTTACATGGTAAGTATGGCCCACACCACACACTTCACTTGAGCACATTTGTGCACATTTTCATTGACACATAGGTATATTTAATAGCTTACACTAATGTTTGTATAAATAATTTTTGTTAAGTTATTCATTTATACACCTTAATGATTGTTTCACTTGCACTGGAAACTCAGATGTTCCCACAGAAAGCAGACACTTAGTGACTGCTTGTTGTGGGTAAGATCTGATCCAGAATGGCCATATCAGTGATTTTTATTGTTGAACTAGAAATAGGCCCGAAGCTATCGCATCGGGAGGGCAGTGATGTTACGATGGGGACGGGCTCTGTTGTGGGTCGAGGAGCAGCTGTCTTTCCCTCCGACCGCCTTCCCCCCCCCCATGCTGTCTTCTTTTCTCACGTGCACTCTCCCTTCTGCCGTCTTCCCCCTGTGTGCTGTCTCTGCAACCCACTGTACAGTTTTTTCCCCTCATCTACTCTTTTATTTGTGTTGTCCTCCCTGTATGTGGTCTCTCTTCCCTTTATGATGTGTCCTTTGAGCTGTCATCCCCCTGTGTCAGCTCCCCCATGCAACCTATCTCCCTCTGTGCGTGCGCTGTGTCTCCCTCTGTGCGCTTTCTCTCCTTACGTGCACGCTCTCTCCCTCCGAGAGCTCTCTCCTTCGGTGATCTGTACCTCCGTGCACGCGGTCTCTCCTTCCGTGATCCCGCTCTCTGTGTGCTCTGTCTCCTTCCGTGTACAGCCCCTCCTGTTGTTGCTTTGTACCTCAGTGTGCACTCTCTGGCCCCCATGTAGTCTTTCTGCCTCCCCCCGTATTGCTTCTGTCTTCCCTGTAGTCTTTCTGGCCCCACTGTACTGTTTCTGCCCCCCTGTATTGTTTGTGGCCCCCGTACTGGTTCTTGCCCCCCTGTATTGTTTGTGCCCCCCATACTGTTTCTGGCCCCTCTGCTTTTTCTGCCCTCCTTGTACTGTTTCTGACCCCCTGTGCAATTTGTTTGCTCCCCTGTCCCCCTCCTGTGCCCCCTTTCTGCCCCCTCCCTTGAACTGGTTCTGGCTCCCCCATCCTCTCTTTCAGCCCCCCCCATTCTCTTTCTGCCCCCCTGTCCACCCATGTGTTCTATTTCTGCCACCCTGTCCCCCCATGATCTTTCTGCCCCTTCCTCTGTACTGTTTCTGCCCCCCCCTGTCCTCTCTTTCAGCCCCTCCATTCTCTTTCGGTCCTCCTGTCTCCCCATGTGTTCTCTTTCTGTCCCCCGTCCCCGCATGCTCTCTTTCTGTCCCCTCCCTTGTACTGTTTCTGGCCCCCTGTCCTCTCTTTCAGACCCCCTCTCCCCCATGTGTTCTCTTTCTGCCCCCCTGTACCCCCATGTGTTCTCTTTCTGCCCCCCAACCCCCATGTGTTCTGTTTGTGCCCCCTGTCCCCCCATGTGTTCTTTCTTGGCCACATGTCCCCCATGTGTTGTCTTTCTGCCCCCCGGGTGTTCTCTTTCTGCCCCCCTGTCCCCCCATGTGTTCTCTTTCTGCCCCCCTGTGTTCTCTTTTTGGCCTTCTGTCCCCCCATGCTCTCTTTCAGCCCCCCTACTCTCTTTCTGTTCTCTCTTTGCTGGGGTTGGCAGGACACCACAAGTGTTAAAGGGGTTGTCCGGGCTCGTGCTATATTTCATATGTGTATCTAGGCTGCAGAATATTGACAATATGTAATATACATGCTGTCAACATTCTGCATTATTACCTAGATATCACATATTTTGTGCCTGGGGCAGAATGTCTAGGGGGGGGGTGTGTGCATGGAACAAGGAACTTGTTTCTCCTAAAGCACAGTAAACACACCCCCTCCCCCCACTGTGTAACATGGTGAGCCACCCCTAGATCATCCTACAACCCGCTCCCTCCCATTCTACAGTAATCCCTATCTATCCCCATGCAGCCCGGCCATCCCCTAATGTCCACCCACTCCCTGTGCACTTATACAAAGTGTCGACACTGCAGCTATGCAAGCAATGTGGCACACTGTATCAGTGCAGCAGGGGATATGTGCCCCCTCCATGCTCCCTCCGTGCCCCTCCTCTCACCCTGCCTGTGCTCACCTCTGCCATCCAGGCAGATGAGGTCCCGGGTCCCGCAAGCCGCAGCCTCAGCTGGGATCTGTGCTCTATTGTTCTGGACGTCTGAAGACACAGGGAGCCGATCACAGAGCACAGATCCCGGCTGAGGCTACGGCTGCAGAGAGTCGGGACCTCATCTGCCTGGATGGCAGAGGGGAGCACAGACAGGGTGAGAAGAGGGGGCACGGAGGGAGCATGGAGGGAGCATGGAGGGGGCACGAAGGGAGCATGGAGGGAGCTGCACTAATACAGTGTGCGACATCGGCGGCTCGCGATGGCGCTCATCGCTCGCGGCGCTGGCATCCGGCCACAGTGCATGCCGGATTAGCGGCACAGTGGCCGGATGCCAGAAACTGGCAATTATTATATAGGATTATTATATGGCGATTTTGGGGTTTATTAGTATGGATATATTTGGTTTCATCCCTTTCATAGGACTTGGTCAGATTTATCCTCATTTCAGTGCAGTTTCTATTCAAGAACAATTTGTTCAGATTTGGGGACTCCTTCTTCCTGCAGACGTGCGGTTGTCCAATGGGGGCGAAATTTTCCCCCTCATTGGCCGGCCTGTACATGTCTGTATGGGAGAGGAAGTACCTCTTCACGATGGATAATCCTATTGTGTACGCTCCAAGATGGTACGGGAGATACATCGTACATCGTCTCATCCTTATCTGGGATAGATTGATCAATGTGTCTCCCGGCATGAGTGTGGAGGCCTTTATCACATATTGTAACAACAATGACATGAATATTTGATTCACTATGCAGGACCACGGTATGGAGGCATCTTATCTGGGGCTTAACAATTTGATGTACTTTTATTAGGAATTCAAACAGGTTCCATATAATATTCATGGGTCCTATGTGACTGGCATTTTGTATGTAATGATCCCTCATATATCTATAGGAAAAGATAGAGTAGACACTGGAGTTGTCTTAGGGGTATCAGTGTGGCCATATCAGTACACCCTTAAGGTAGAAGAGCAAAAACTAATTCAGAAAGGACTGAAATTCGCGCCATCTAAAGAAGTAAATCCTTTTAATCTTTTTATCAGTGTGAAAATGTTTATGAGGAAATTAAGAATAAAAAAGTATTTTTTAAAAGATGCAAAAAAGGATTTGGAAGATAAAAAGACCAATTTTATACATTCAGGTTTAGCAAAAAAGTCAGCATTTGACCCTGTACAGGAACAAACAAGGGCCCTCTCAACATTTGAGCATATGGTGTTACAGGACATTAGAAATATTAAATAAAAGGAATTGGAAATATATCTTTCAGAACCTCTGTAAAAAGGAGAAGGAAGCAATCAAAAGCTTACAGGATAACAATGAGATCATCATTAGACCAGCGGATAAGGGGGGATCAATTGTTATTTTGGACAAGGAGGATTATAACAGCGAAGTAATGAAACAACTGGGAGATAAAAAAACCTATACAATCTTACGACAGGATCCCACGACTTTTTACTCTAAACAACTATTGAACCTGATTAGAAAAGGTAAAATGGCGGGAATTTTAACCACAAAAGAATTTGAATACCTTAACAATAAAACTCCAAGTATTGCCATGTTTTATATTAATCCAAAAATCCACAAAAGTCTCACCAAACCACATGGAAGACCAATCGTTTCGGGCATTAACTCCTTGATTGCAAATCTTTCAAAGTATATCGACAAATTTATACAAGAATGTGTAAAAAAGATTCCGGCCTACTTGAAAGATACGACACACTTGTTACAAATATTAAGACAAATTAAGTGGAAAAAGAGATACATTTTAGGAACCCTAGATGTAAAATCATTATATATGGTCATCGACCATAAAAAAGAGTGCAAAGCCACAGAATACTTCTTGAGGAAAACAAACCGTTTCACAAGAGAACAAGTTGATTTTATTACGGAAGGAACCCACTTCATATTAACACATAATTTTTTAAAATTTGAAGACAAGTTTTACCGGCAGGATTGGGGCACCGCAATGGGGTCTTCCTTTTCCCCATCCTATGCAAATTTGTACGTGGTGGAATGGGAAGAGTCCAATATATACCAAGGAGATCAATTAAGAAAAAATCTGATTTTATGGCGTAGATATATAGACGATGTGATTTTCATTTGGGAAGGACAAGACACGTCCCTAGAAGGCTTTCTGAAAGAGATCAATCAAAATGAATATGGTCTAGAATTTACCGCCACGATGAGTAAGGAATCAGTCAACTATCTAGATCTTGAAATCTATATTAACAGTCGCGATGAAATTTGCACGAAAACGTTTAGAAAACAAGTGGACGCGAATAGTTTTATTCCATTAACGAGTTGCCATTTACCTAGATGGTTACAGAACGTACCTAAAAGTCAGTTCATACGACTTAAGAGGAACTGTACAGAAGACAGACATTTTCAACTGGAAGCAGAAAGAATGAAAACTGAGTCTCTGGCCAAAGGATATGATGAAACAAAAGTACCGTAAATAAGAGTCTAAGAGAGGTGAAAATGATGGAAAGAAGCAACTTGCTTACAAAAAAGGAGAAGACAAAAGTGGAAGTACCCATTCAAGAACAAATCAAGGACCTGTCATTGATAACGGAATATCACAATAATCATACGAACTTCATAAGGATAGTGAACAGACACTGGCACCACTTGAAAACGGATAAACAGATAGGTGACTATATATCGGAAAAAACAAAAATTATTTTTAAAAGGACAGCCTCCTTAAATCTTCTGGTAGCCCCGTCTGTAAAACCACTAAAACTAATGGGGATAAAAAAAGAAGGAAACATCTGGGTTTAGACACTGTAAACATTGTCAAGCTTGCCGTGTAACAGATACATCAGGAAAATGCATATCCCAATTTTATAATACAGAAAAAACAAAGTCTTTTGCAATTAAGGAGAATATGTCATGTAACACCATGAGCGTAATATACATGATTATATGTCTGTGTGGCAAAATTTCCGTAGGTAGGACCTCGAGAACACTAGCTGAAAAGATGAAAGAACATGTAAGGAATATTAAGAAAAGCTTCCTTGGTCATCCCCTTAGTAGACACTTTAAGGAAAAACATAATAGTAGTACTAAAACTACCAGATTTTTAGCCAATCAAAAAGTGTATAAGAATCATAGGGGAGGCAATCATGCAGTAAAAATGAGTAGATGTGAGACAAAGTGGATCTACGAATTACAGTCATTGGCACCAATGGGATAAAATCAGGATGTGGAAATTTTTGGATTTAATGATTAATAAAATCTAAATAGACATATAGCGATGACCTTAGGCTCCTATGTATACTAAATGAGTCCTTGGGCTGGAGATTTTAGAAGATACACTGAAAAAATAAATAGGAAGATATAATAGGACAGACAGAGAGTGATTGTGCAGAAAAAATAAAAATATCCCCCAAAAAAATGATAATCTTTATTATAAATCACAACCAGTATATACTGATGATAAGATTAGGAGAGACTTGAGAGCGCTGACATTGTAGGTGAAGTTCTGCTATTGTTTAGCTGGTAGTGATGGAAACGAGAAAATAGGGCTATGATAGGCCAAGACGGACCATGTGACTGCCAACCAATCCAACTATTTCCCTATAAGTAATAAGACCGAGGCAGGGGGTGTCAACCTTGAGTAAGTAAGACGCCCTCTTACGAAACGCGTCGACAGATTGACAGCCCTGCCATCCAATCACACTAGTGCTTGCTACTGGAATCACACTCCGCCCTGTAGTCACCTGACGCTGACGCTTACGTGACGGTGACGTACGAGGAAGGGAGAGGACAGGAGTGCGGGTGCAGCACCGGCGGCCACGGTGCCTGCACGCCGCCTCACAAAGCAATTGATACATAGCACAACTTAGCGGTTCTGTCCCCGCTCTAGACAGCAGCGTGTACATCGCTCCAGGTAGCGATTTACACAGAAGTGGAGGCAACAGACAGACAACAGACAACAGCAGGGGGATAGGAGTGGAGACATCAATAACCGTGAGTACCTGAATAAAACAGCAAGAATCAGCAGTAATCATTGAATGTGTAATTAGGCAGCTAGCACGGATGTAATTGGAAGAGAAGTAAGGGGAACATAGTAGGAAAGGACAGGTAGTCCTATATAGACGTCAAATTAGCACACAGGTTATTATTTAACTTTCTTTGTATATTAGGTGGCAACACAGTGGCAAGAAGAGAAATATATGACATATCTGCAGATAATCTAGATATATTGGATCAATGTAAGGTTCAACAAGAAACAGTACATGAAGATAAACTACAAGTGTGAGTGACAATGGGAGACATTATTTAAATGGATAAGTGCTATATAACAAATTAAAGTGCTGAAAATTATATAAATTCATATAATTTATTGTAAATAGAAAGTGACAGAGGAAGAAGTTAATCATACTACTCTGAGGGAAGAAATTTACTACAATTATGGTGAAGGGGAGGAATTTGATGTAATACATGAAATAACCATAGAGATTAATAAATAGGTGTACATATATATACTTCTCATGTGAAATTCCTATAGGTAAAAAGAAAAAAAGAAAAAAGGCAGATATAGAAAGAAAGAGTTACACTGAACACCAGAGGGGAGAACCTTTATATCAAAAAATAATAGAACGTTAATGGATTAATGAGTGTCCGAGCAGTATAATAACAGGAATCCCCTTTATTGTAGGGACGAGATATCAGATATATAGGACCAAAAAAAATAACAACTATATAGGAGAAGAAATCAACGTTGGACCCAGAAATATCTATTGGATCAATTTTTATATTAAATTATTGGAGAGAAGCTGAGTGTATAATGATATTTTTATAAGTGTATATTTTTTAAACAATGTGTACGCATTAACGTGTCGTACTTGTATGATCACAACATATACGATTTTAACCAGATTTTTTTATCATTTAATAAATGAGAGATTATACGGTAGATAATTCCGTGATTATTATTCATGATTTTTTAAAAAAGTAAGTAGGTGTAAGTGAGCGCGGGGCCCTAAATCAATTTAACTATCCCTCATATATCGTTTTTCTTTTGTGTATTTCTTACATGGCCTATGATATGGGTAATTTAATTATACTATGAACCGTGTACCAACTTTTTTATTTTTAAAATAAATGTTTGCTTTTTTGGAGTTAGATAGTCTGATTTGAACTTATTAACTTTGAGACCACTAGGTGGCTTGCTTAATTGTATTCATGTGTTACCAATTTGTGACTTTCACAGGTGTATTGTTATTCTTGTGTAAAAATTGTGCGCCAGTGTTTTAGCTCCTTGTCATTGATAAAGATTTTATCAAAACGCGTCCGATGGGGCTACTCACCCACTAAAGATGCTTTTATTGTATTTGTTGTGATTTCACAATAATAAAGCAAGTACGTCCACTGGAACAGTTGCCTGATTCTTGGATCCTGGGTGGTGGCCGGCCGCCGCTGTGCACCTGATCGGTTCTAACAACAAGCAGGAGGGGTGAGCTTTTCCCATTTCCTTTCTCAATTTAACTCTTTTGCAGTCTTCCTTTAGACCTACACTTTTTTTTATATATATCTTTTAAGTCAGTGGTGGATTATAATGAGGTCAATCTGGGCGGTAGCCTGAGGCCCAGTGCTGACGGGGGGCCCAGCAGCCCAGGTTAAATTGCCCCATTATAATCCGCCACACTATTGTGACAAACTGTCTGCACTGGCCACCGCACTTTGACAGCGGCGCAACCGCAGGCACTGCCGCCCCCCTCTTCCTCCCGCATGTCATGACATAGACGTGCAGGAGGACGTTGGTAAAACACCGCAGGTGCTGGAGTCCATTCTTGTATGGAGTCCATACATACATGATTCTAGCAAAATATCCAGATAGAGGGTCACACACAGCATGTAGAGGCATTTCACGTGTGTCTCTATCATGTTAATCAAGTTTCTTGATTAACATGATAGAGACACATGTGAAATACCTCTACATGCTGTATGTGTCCTGCCCCTATATGTGGATATTTTCCTTGGATCATGTATGTATGGAGTCCATACATACATGATTCAAGCAAAATAAAAAGATAGTGGGGCAGGACACACAGCATGTAGAGACATTTCACATGTGTCTATCCAAGGTGGAGGGGCAGTGGGTGTACACGCTGAGTATTTGGTGTTTTCCCTCAATATTTGTAAGGCCTCGTGCACACGCTGAGTATTTGGTGAGATTTTACCTCAGTATTTGTAAGGCCTAGTGCAAACGGTGAGTATTTGGTGAGGTTTTTCCTCAGTATTTGTAAGGCCTCATGCACATGCTGGGTATTTGATGAGGTTTTACTTCAGTATTTGTAACGTCACATGACACGTCACATAGTTATGGATTAATATTTTATAACATTAATAAGTTGCCTGCTTCTGACCAAATTGATATAGACCAAGTGCCGGTGATGAAAGTATGACAGCAGACGCACAGAGTCAGATGTACACTCTCCTTTGTCATTCCAAAGCGCAATCCCAAGTGACCTTTATTTTAAGAGGCATGAGGTTTTCCTCAGTAAGGGGCTCGGCCAGCCCTACTCAGATGTATTTATTGGACAGTGGGTTGGATAATGGGCTAGTCCATGGTTGGATCCATGAAGTCATCAGGGGGTGTGGTCTTGATCGAGTATGTCCAGATGATGTGTCCATTCTGTGATTGGTCAGTCCTTCTATGGAATTCAGCTTCTTCCAGGAACTTCCTAATGATTGGTGACTGTTGTAACCTTCACAAAATGTAATTTTAATCTTTCTCAGTCTACAGTCATTGCTGTTCTCTAATTATGATCATCACATTTTGTGTAAAATAAAGGTTTTAAGTTGATAAACTTTGGTTATTTTGCAAAAAACACTGTTCTAGTGGCATAGTGTACCCCTTACACAAAAACCTTCAAATGTTGCTAAAAAATCAAGTGATTAAATGTCTGAAAAAATCCAGTGATTATACATTGTTCTCTAATTTTGATCACCAGTGTTATTTATTACTATTCTTTGCTGCTCTAACTATATATTATTGCACATTGCCTTGGCTGCGGCTCTGTTTATTTACCATTAATTAATTATTTTTAGAGAGTGACATACTGTCTATTAATCTAGGTTACCAACTGGGCGTTGTTTGTTATAGGATTCTTTATTGCAACATTACATTAGTATTCATGTGACACACCAAAGGGAGTATCTGTACCATCAATTATCATATTTCCCCTCATACATTTGTGTTACTCTTCCCAGTAAAATTGTACAGCATCACTTGGTTGCTATCTTTACAATTTACTATTGTGTACACTTTTACTTGGATTATGTGTACCTGTGTTTTTGTTTGTGTTCATACACCTATGTATATCATCGTCTGAACTATATATATATGTTTTAAAAGATGATCAATTAAAAATTATGTTTTACTTGCTCACCCTTGTTTTCATTGGGCCTTCTCTCCCATTAATAGATGTTTTGGATTCACTTTGCTACTCCCACTGCATATTTATTGTGGCCACATTACTTTGGATTACAAGAAATACATTATATATATATATATATATATATATATATATATATATATATATATATATATATATATTAGTTGGGTGGGAGACTCACAGACTCACACACACAGATTCACACACAGACAGGCACACAGACTCACACACACACAGACAAACAGACTCACACACACACACACAGACTCAAACACACATACACACACAGTCTCCCTTCGCCATGGTTTTAAGGCTGGCAGTAGAAAAGTAAGTTACTCACGTGACATGGCAAGGGTCATGTGAAACGGCGGAGGTCATGTGACGCCACGTCACACAGATCCTTGCTATATGGACCGCGGTAAGACCCTGGCAGAGGGGAAAGCAAGAGGAGGGGGCAGACAGCTGGGGGCGGGAGACCAGGCAGAGGGTGTCCGGACTGCTGGGGGCGGGAGACAGGGCAGATGGGGGCTGGACTGTTGGTGGCGGGAGACTGGGCAGAAGGGGGCCAGGAGACCGGGCGGAGGGAGCCAGGCTGATGGGTACGGGAGACCAAGAGAAGAGGACCAGACTGCTGGTGGTGGGAAACGGGGCGGAGGTGGGCCGGACTTTTGGGGGTGGGAGACCGAGCAGAGTGGGCCAAACTGCTGGGGGCGGGAAACTGGGCAGAGAGGGGTGCGTGTATAGCGGCACCGGTAACGGCCGCCATCTACTATATATTATCGTCTAATTCTGAAATCCCATATCGCTGATTGGTCGGGGGCGGCTGGCACAACCAATCAGCGACGCGGGATTTCCGTTACAGACAAACAGACAGAATTAGACGATTATATAGTATATATGTATATATATATATACTGTATATATATATACTAGATGGTGGCCCGATTCTAAAGAATCGGGTAGTCTAGAATCCATATATAGTTTATTTACTAATAGTTACGGGAGTGCGATGAAATGAATTGTGTGTATACAGGCGGCTTTGTGGGAACCAGAGTATACAGGCGGCTCTGTGGGTAGCAGAGTATACGGTGGCTGAGTGGTTAGCACTGCGCGGTGGCCCAGTGGTTAGCACTGCGTGGTGGCTCAGTGGTTAGCACTGCGCGGTGGCTCAGTGGTTAGCACAGCGCGGTGGCTCAGTGGTTAGCAGTGAGTGCGGTGAAAGTGGTCAGCGCGGTTAGTGCAGTGCCGTGGGCAGAGTGGTCAGCGCAGTGCCGTGGGCAGAATGGTGAGCACAGTGCTGTGGGCAGCGTGGTGAGTGCAGTGCCGTGGGCAGAGTGGACAGCGATGTGCCGTGGGCAGAGTGGTCAGCGCAGTGCCATGGGCAGAGTGGTGAGCACAGTGCCTTGGGCAGAGTGGTCAGCGCAGTGCCATGGGCAGAGTGGTCAGCGCAGTGCCGTGAGCAGAATGGTGAGCGCAGTGCTATGGGCAGAGTGGTCAGCGCAGTGCCGTGGGCAGAGTGGTCAGGGCAGTGCCGTGGGCAGAGTGGTGAGCGCAGTGCCATAGGCAGAGTGCTGAGCGCAGTGCCGTGGGCAGAGGGGTGAGCGCAGTGCCATGGGCAGAGTGGTCAGCGCAGTGCCGTGGGCAGAGTGGTGAGCGCAGTGCCGTGGGCAGAGTGTTCAGCGCAGTGTCGTGGGCAGAGTGGTCAGCGCAGTGCCGTGGGCAGAGTGGTGAGCGCAGTGCCATGGGCAGAGTGGTCAGCGCTGTGCCATGGGCAGAGTGGTCAGCGCAGTGCCATGGGCAGAGTGGTGAGCGCAGTGCCGTGGGCAGAGTGGTCAGCGCAGTGCCGTGGGCAGAGTGGTCAGCGCAGTGCCGTGGGCAAGTGGTGAGCGCAGTGCCGTGGGCAGAATGGTGAGCGCAGTGCCGTGGGCAGAGTGTGGTCAGCACAGTGTCGTGCGCAGAGTGGTTAGCGCAGTGCCGTGGGCAGAGTGGTGAGCGCAGTGCCGTAGGCAGAGTGGTGAGCGCAGTGCCGTTGGCAGAGTGGTGAGCGCAGTGCTGTGGCCAGAGTGGTGAGCGCAGTGCTGTGGACAGAGTGGTCAGCGCAGTGCCGTGGGCAGAGTGGTCAGCGCAGTGCCGTGGGCAGAGTGGTCAGCGCAGTGCCGTGGGCAGAGTGGTCAGCGCAGTGCCGTGGGCAGAGTGGTGAGCACAGTGCCGTGGGCAGAGTGGTGAGCGCAGTGCCATGGGCAGAGTGGAGAGCACAGTGCCGAGGGCAGAGTGGTGAGCGCAGTGCCGTGGGCAGAGTGGTGAGCGCAGTGCCGTGGGCAGAGTGGTCAACGCAGTGCCGTGGGCTAGAGTGGTGAGGCAGTGCCGTGGGCAGAGTGGTGAGCACAGTGCCGTGGGCAGAGTGGTGAACGCAGTGCCGTGGGCAGAGTGGTGAGCGCAGTGCTGTGGGCAGAGTGGTGAGCGCAGTGCCGTGGGCAGAGTGGTGAGCGCAGTGCCGTGGGCAGAGTGGTGAGTGCAGTGACGTGGACAGAGTGGTGAGCGCAGTGCCGTAGGCAGAGTGGTGAGCTCAGTGCCGTGGGCAGAGTGGTGAGCGCAGTGCCGTGGGCAGAGTGGTCAGCGTAGCGCTGTGGGCAGAGTGGGCAGCGCAGTGCCGTGGGCAGAGTGGTCAGCGCAGCACTGTGGGCAGAGTGGTCAGCGCACATACACACACACATACACACATACACACACATACACACACACTCCGCTATACTTACCACCGGCCCTGCGTCTTCCCCGCCGCCTGGATCCTCAGTCGACATGTCGCCACCCCTGGACGACTAGATCCAATATGGTGTCCGGGACGTCTCGCGAGACTTCCCGGACGCCATATTGGATCCAGTAGTTCAGGGGGCGGCGACATGTTGACTGAGGATCCAGGCGGCGGACGCAGGGCCAGTGGTAAGTATAGTGTAGTGTGTGTGTATGTGTCTGTCCGCACTTCTTTCACTTTGTCCGCACTTCCGTCACTTTGTGTGTGTGGACAAAGTGACGGAAGTGCCTTTGGCTTTTATACATTAGATTGACTAACAATTGGGTCTGGGCAGGCCACCAGTGACATCTCCCCAACTCTGTGCCCGGGTTCCAAGTTCCCATAGACTACTGGGTGAATCAATAGCAGCGCACCCACCAAACCATACAGCAATGTCATTATTGCAAACTCCTATGATAGCATTTTTAGATAGTAAATAAGTCTGGCTCTAAATGAGCCAAGGAAAACAAATGATGCCCTCTAATGATTAATTGTGCCCATATTGTGCATTGTGTCATACCAGGAAGTGGGAACTGAATATTACCAGTTTTCCTACTAACATGCAGGATGTTAGCGTCCAGGGCAGAACCGCAATTGCCCAAAAAAGCGGCGCTCCAACGTTGTTGAAAAAAAATGTATATTTAATGTTGAGCAAAAGTAATATATATTCAAATATACCAGAAATATCTACAAGAAAGGAACAGAAAAAAATGTACACATTTATCTAATTGATGGCAGTTAGATAAGTATGTACATTCTCTTGTTCTTTCAATTTTTTGAATACATATATACTGTATATATTTATAATCTATTTGAATATGTATGTATTTTACGCTTGTATGTATATTTAAAAAATATATTTTGTTTGAATATAATTGTACATATATTTAAATTCTAAATATTCTTTTTGTAAAACAAATGTAACAACTGGAAAAACTATTTTCGTATATACACTGATGGTATTCATGATGTCATTTCTTTGGATTTCACTATATATGGGGTGTTGTGTGCTTTAATCTTTGCTGCTGTTGAAAGTCTGGGAGGGGCTGAAACGTCCAAGGAGTGAAACCAGAACTAAAAAGGACTTATTTGCAAATAAATAGTGAGTGTTGGGATTTTCTTATTTCACTGGCATTTATGTCAATATCACTTTTAGAAATATATTTACTTTGAAAATTGGTGACGTGTTCAATATTTATTTCAACCACTGTATGTATTGCTGTCTAACTAATACAACCTGCTCTCAGTAATGTTCTTTCTTACTCAATAATTTATGTGTCAGTAAGATTAAAAAATTCCACAGTTAATTGGAGAAGGTATAACAAAAGTGACTTTTAATTATGCTTCATTAAAACCGAGCAATGACTAATCTCTTAACTAGTGTATCAAATCTGCATAATAAGATGCATTAGCACTAAGTAGTGTACTGACAAGAAAGCTGTAGTGCAAAGACTCGGGCTGTATTCTAGAATGCAATATTGTACTACTACTGTGGATCTTGTATGGAGGTAATACAGACTGCATATTGATATCGCTACAAAAAGTTTCATTATAGATGAGGCCTTGAAGTCTTGGCAGCTATAGTGGTAGTTCAAATGAAAGAAAACATTTTAATGGTAAAAATAAGGCTTTTCATTCCTACCATTCCACTTTACGGAGGTCAAAATAAAGCAAAAAGCGCAGATAGGGTCTTATCTGGGAGATAAGTGTAACATTTAGATGTATCAAGGCTCACCTTTAATGGTTATGAGGAGTCACAACCACTGTAAATTCATATCACAGTTGCAGCAGTCCTCAGGAAGGACTATATATGAACTAGCAGTAGTTGAAAGGGTTGATGACCATGCTGCTGGACTTCAAAGGACATCAGAATTCGAAAGACAGACGTTGAATTAAAGTTGTGGTTTATTTGTCAACGCGTTTCAAGGCTCTCAGGCCCCTGCCTAAGGCTGGTTTCACATCGTGTTTTTTTTCCTGTCCGTGGGATCCTACTTTTTTCAGGATCCCACGGACAGGAAAGGATCGCATCGGAGGTGACCTCCAGATGCTATTTCTGTGTCCGTGTCCGTGATTTTCACGGGTCCGGACACAGAAAGAGCTGTGCGGGGCACTTTCACTTCCGCAATGTTTATCCATACATTGCGGAAGTGAAATTAAGTAAAAGCAAGGGGTTAAAAAAAAAAAATCTCTATTCTCACCTTCCAGCGATCCCCCGATGCCTCCAGCAAGCTCTACCTCTACAAGTATACAGGACTTGGCGTTACGTCACAACCCGGCAGTGTCATCGGGTCACATGACCGCAGTTACCGCAGTAACTGGTCATGTGACCCGATCAGCTGATCGGGTTGTGAGGTAACGGCAGGTCCTATAGGCACCCGGAGCTTGCTGGAGGCATCGGTGGATCGCTGAAAGGTGAGAATAGAGATTTTTAATTTTGAATCCCTTGCTTTTACTTAATTTCACTTCCGCAATGTATGGATATACATTGCGGAAGTGAAATTAGATGGTTAGGAGCAGTTTTAGTGTACGGAGCATGCTCAGTACACTGAGCATTAAAATCGAGTCTGAGAAACGATCCTGTGTTTTCTCGGACCCGTGCTCCATATGCCCCATGTTAAAGGCAGCGGATCGGTTCGGATCCGATTTGTGTCCGATTTTTTGCTGTGCCCAAAATCGGAGCAGTCTCCGATTTTGGGCACAGCAAAAAATCGGACACAAATCGGATCCAGCAAAAATCGGATGGCAATTAGGTCAAATCGGATCCGTGCCCATAGGATAACATGGGGGCCAAATCGGATTCATGGCTGTCCGTTTTACAACGGACAGCCACGGATCCTCAAAAATCGCAATGTGAAAGCACCCTAAGGACAAACCAGCATTCTGAAAGCTGGTTGTCCTGAGGAAGGGGCCTGAGAGCCTTGAAAACGAGTTGACAAATAAATCACAACTTTAATTCAACGTTTGATGTCTTCCGAATTTTGGTGTCCTTTGAAGTCCGGCAGCACAGTCATCAACCCTTTCAACTACCATTGGTTCATATTCCACTTTATGCTAATTCTTGAAAAGCACCTGAAGAGTTATAAACCACCTAAAAGCAGTTGTGAATATGTTGATGGCTGATGTTTTTAAAATGTTGTTACTTTTTGGGGTTTTCCAATATATTAGTCTCTTATGGGGTCGTCACACGCGTCAATATCGCATGCACGATCACTGCTGCGCGTGACGTTGCAGCGATACTGACGCGTGTGACATGCTCAATCAACCACCAATAAATTGCTGGTTGATGGTCGCCAGGTTTTAGAATCTGTTCTAAAACCTGACGACAGTCGCCCGGTGTACACGCAGCATCGCTGCGTGTGACACCGGGAGATGCGATCAGCCAGCTCCCAGTCGCCTCTCAGGAAGCGCTGGGAGCTGGTATCCAGGGTAAACTGCGGGTAACTAGGCAGCGCGCTGCCTAGATACCCAATGTGTACCTTAGTTACCAGCCTTCTCCACTCACCGGCTGGTATCTAAGGTACACAGCGGGTAACTAGGGACCCTAGTTACCCGCTGTGTACCTTAGATACCAGCCGGTGAGCGGAGAAGGCTGGTAGCTAAGGTACACATCGGGTATCTAGGCAGCGTGCGCTGCCTAGTTACCCGCAGTTTTCCCTGGATACCAGCCTGCAGACATCGTGGAAACGATATAGAAATCATTTCCACAATGTCGCTGGTAAAATGATCGCTGGTGAGACTGCCTGTGTGACAGCTCACCAGCGATCATCCGTCAATGTCGTCAGCGATCAGATCACTGACGACATTGATGCGTGTGACGGCCCCATTAAAGTTATTTCAAAACTGAACAGATCATTGAAAAATAAGGTTTTAAAAAATGTTCTTGATAAAATTACAAATTGTGCTGATGAAAGGCAGGCATAAGGTTTTGCTAAATATTTTGTGCGGTATGATTCTAAAAATGAGATAAAAAAGCATATGTTTTACATTTTTGCCAAATGACTGATCTTTTTATAAACAAATCAAAGCTTATCAACCTAAATATACTATTAACATAAAGTAAAATAGGTCATTAAAAAAAATCTCAAAGTGACTGGGATATGCTGAAACATTCCAGAGATATGGCCTCATAAAGAGACACAGGTAAAATTTGGAAAATTTTTAAGGTAATAAATTTCTCAAGCACATAAATACCTTGGAATTTGGGAGTTCTCTAAAACCTTTCTGACTTCACCTTTTATTATTTTTTCTGCCTAAGGCTGGCTTCACACCACGGTTTAATCCGATCGGGGGCTGTCCGGTGTAAACCGGACAGCCCCGGACCGGATTTTGGCAGCCGGATGGCAGCTCTCTGCCAACCGGTTTCCATGTGTCCGGGAAAATCCGGGGGGAATCGGATTTTTCTCCACAAAATCAGAGCATGCAGTATTTTTGTGTCCGGGGAGAAAAATCTCCCCACATCGGATCCTCCCGGATCCGGGGCAATCCGGCGCTCCCTAACATGGGAGTCTATGGGGCCAGATTGCCCCAATCCAGGAGGATCCAGCATCCGGACACCGGCGGCTGCATGCTGCTGTAATTTCAGGACCGCGGCTAGCTCTCTGCTAGCCGCGATCTTGAATAATCAGCAGCTGCGGCTGCTATTAGCGGCATCCGGCTGCGCACCGGACCGGAGGGCATATTTGCCCTCTGGTTCTGTTTACAAATCTGGTCCGGGGCTGTCAGGTTCATCCCTGACAGCCCGGATCGGATTTCACCATGATGTGAAGCCGGCCTTATTGAAGGGGGTCTTTCATTTTAGGGATCATGCATTTGATATATAAATAAAAAGAACATGTGTACATTGGCAGATATACAGAGTGATTGGTGTGAAATGAGTTTTAGTTCCATACATGTGAATGTCGTTAGACTCATATAAGAGGAATGGGACAGTCAGAGATTTCTCCAACAAATTGACTGTGTAGAAATATACCGGAATAATCATGTATATTATGTGATTAGATATATAAAGAGTATTGGGTTTGAGTGCACTATTAAATATATAATATCAATCAAGTAGGTCTTTGTAGGCATGGCAATGTGCTTTATGTTTGGTAATTGTGCTCAGCAAGAAAATATACTGCATAAAAGCCACATTAACAGAACTTCATGAGCTCAGTCTTGGTGCAGCCTCTCTGACAGCAGGATAAAGCCGGTCCTGTACTTCTTCTCATTCGCAAGCCAACACTTTGCTGTTCTTCACTTGCTATAGGATCATATAGGGCCCCTTGCAACTGCTCCATAGTTGGATCATTCTTCTGCAAGGAGGAATAGGGAGGATTCGGAGCTCTATGGGTTTCCCCATAAACTTGATTCAGACGGTCAGGGTCCTCCAAGAAATCTCTATTCAACCAGTCCAGGAAATCACCTGTAATCAAAATGTTTGTAGAAATATTAATGTGTAGTCTGTATTACCTTCATACAAATTTCACAGTAATAGCACAATATTGCATTCTACTATACAGCCCGAGTCTTTGCACTACACTGTTATTGTCAGTGCACTACTTTGTTTGTGCTAATGCACCTTATTATACAGATTTGATACATTAATTAGGAAATCAGTCATTGCTTGGTTTTAATGAAGCATAATTAAAATTAACTTTTAATATACTTTCTCCAATTAACTGTGGAATTTTTTAATCTTACTGACATATTAAATATTGAGCAATAAACAACATTACTGAGAACAGGTTGTATTAGTTAGACAGCAGGCAATACATCCAGTGGTTGAAATAAATAATGAACACGTCACCAATTTTCTAAGTATCATATATTTAGGACTATCAGACACACCTGACCATAAGACGCACCCAGATTTTAAAGGAGGAAAATAGGAGAAAAAATGTAAGCAAAAATGTGGTTATAATACATTGGGGGATCTGCTGCTAACACTTTTATGCAGGTAATGTCCCACATCCTGGATATGGCCCCCATCCTAGTGCATGGCCCCCCATCCTGGATATGGCCCACCCATCCTGGGATATGGACCCCCTCATTCTGGCATATGGACCCCCCCCATCTTGGATATGTCCCCCCATCCTTTATAAGACCCAAGCATCCTAGTTTATAGCCCCATTGTCCTAGTACATCTCTCCCCCATCCTGGATATAGCCCCCCCATTCTGGGATATAATCCCCCATACTGGAATATGGCCCCCCAACCTCAGATTTGTCCCCCCCATACGGGATATGTCCCCCTGCTGGTGCACACACCCCTGCCTGGAGCATTACCACTTACTGTGTTCTGGACATCAGATCATGTAACTGGGGCACACAGTGATAATGTCACTGTGCTGCACTGATCACATGACACAGGAAGATGGCAATGATGCAGGCACGGAAGCTACGGACAGGTGAGTTAACATTGTTTATTTTTTTGTGTGTGCACCAGCAGGGGGCTATATAGCATGACAGTGTGGACCATATCCAAAATAGGGGTTCAGTATACTTTAGGCTCATATAATATGCTCTGCTCCCCTCGTCCACCTCTCAGTGCCAGCTTCAGTACTGAGGTGATGGACAGGGAGATGCAGTGGATATTACATGAGCTTAATGAGCAGGCCTATGTGATCACGGCCTGCCTCTGCAGCCAGCTCCAGCCTCCGGACACCGCTCCAAAGCCACTGCTTCCCCTAGGACAGACAGCAGAGGTCCATATATCTGGACCACAAGACACACACCCATTTCCCTCACAATTTTGAGGGAAAAAAGTGCATCTTATTGTCTGAAAAATATGGTAAATATATTTTGAAATGTACATGAATTTATGACCAGATGCTGCAAACAACCCATCCAATCCACTCTGGCAAAGAAATCAAGCCATAGATGTCCCTAAATGAAGTGATGTGTAGTACTGAGGCATGATACAGGGATTGAGTATTGAACACCATTACTAAAATATATGTACTACTTTGTACAAAAGTCTTTGGTGATGGTGATGAAAGCTTCAAGTTGCCTCCTGTATGGAGACAGTAGCCCCATGCATTGCTTAGGTTTGACTTTGGTGCATTCTTCTACACAAACGCTCTTCAAATTCTGAAGGTCCTGTGGCCTTTTTCCATAAAGTCTGAGCTTTATTTCCTTCTATAAATTTTCTGTTTGATTCAGGTCAGGTGATTTGCTGGGCCATGCTACCAGCTTTATTTTCTTTCTCTGAAACCAATTGAGAGTTTCCTTGGCTGTGTGCTTTGCTGAAATATCCACCCTCATTTCATTTTCATCATCCTGGCAGGTGGCAGCAGATTTTTATAAAGACTGTCTCAATACATTTGTCCACTCATCTTTCCTTTAATGACATTAACTTTGCCAGTGCTGTATGCTGTAAAATAGCTCCAAACCATGATGTTCCTACTTCCGATCTTCACTGTTGGTATGGTGTTAAAGGCCTTCAAATATGGTGTGTATTATGGCAGCCAAAGAGTTCAATCTTTGGTTTCATGTGACCAGGCTGTATTTTGCTAGTATTTCACTGTTTGTTCTAAATGTTGCATTCAAATGCAAATGTGTTTTTTTCCAGCCTGCGTTTTTGCTGATAGGTGTGGGGCACCCTTAAAAAACGCATGCAAAAACGCATGTGCCATTTAGTGCCATATAAAAACGCATGCGTTTAACATAGGGCCCCATGTTAATAAAACGCATGCGTTTTTGAAAAAGCACCCAAAAATGCTGCTTGCAGTATTTTTTGGTGCTGAGGCAAAAGCGCATCCCAAAAACGCATGGTACAGCCAGACATGCGTTTTTGCTATTGGGGCATGCGTTTTTTGCATAGGGGCCTATGGATGCGTTTTTGCATGCTTTTTCACAAAACGCAAGTCTCAAAAACACATGTAAAATCTGCAAGTGTGACCCTAGCCTTAAATGCACTTGAACATGCTTTCTGTTCAGCAATGGAGTCTTATGTGGTGACCATTCAAACAAGCCATGGAGGGTGAGTGCATTAGCTCTTCACAGGTGGTCCTTGGCTTTTTGACAACCCTTCTGATAATTCTTTTCACATCTCTGAAATCATGCAGGGAGCACCCAGTTGTGGCTGCTTTATTATGAAATGATGTTCTTTCTACTTCCAGATTATGGCCCTAACAGTGTTCACTGGGATGTTCAGTAGTTTAGAAATTCTGTAACCAATTCCATCAGTATGTTTTGCAACAACATGGTTCTGAAGATCTTGAGACAGCTCACTGCTTTTACCATCATGACATTTTTCTTGTGTGGCACCTTTGTAACTAGACACCTTTTTATAGACCATCAGTTGAAGTAACTGATATTATTTTTCAGTAAATGGCAGGATTGCTTTCCAATTACTGATAGATTTCAACTGGTGTCATTACTTTCTATGGCTTTTAGCACCTCTGTTTCTTCATGTGTACAATATTTCTTCTCTGTGTCATTTCTCATTATTATACCTCACTTACCGTATATACTCGTGTATAAGCCAACCCGTGTATAAGCCGACCCCCCTACTTTTGCCCCCAAAACCTGGGAAAACCTATTGACTCGTGTATAAGCCGAGGGTGGACCCCAGCACAGGTATACAGGCCTCCCCAGTCGTAGTATACAGCAGCCTCCCCAGTGGTGTATACAGGCCCCAGCAGTATTACAGCAGCCTCCCCAGTGGTGTATACAGCAGCCTCCCCAGTGGTGTATACAGGCAGCCCCAGCCCCAGTGGTGTATACACAGGCAGCCCCAGCCCCAGTGGTGTATACACAGGCAGCCCCAGCGGTGTATACACAGGCAGCCCCAGCCCCAGTGGTGTATACACAGGCAGTTCCAGCCCCAGTGGTGTATACACAGGCAGCCCCAGCCCCAGTGGTGTATACACAGGCAGCCCCAGCCCCAGTGGTGTATACACAGGCAGTTCCAGCCCCAGTGGTGTATACACAGGCAGCCCCAGCCCCAGTGGTGTATACACAGGCAGCCCCAGCCCCAGTGGTGTATACACAGGCAGCCCCAGTGGTGTATATGACTCACCGTGGCCGGCTGACTCCGGTTGATACAGGCGATTCTTCTCCTTCCTTGTCACGGGTGGACCGCGCCTGCCGGTAGTGGGGCCCGGTGTAGTGCAGATCAAAATTGAGGACGTCTTAGTGGGAACAGATTAAAGGGGATTTAATTTGTTTTCTTCGTGATGCCACCTATGAGTAGTTCGGTAAGGGCTACCGACGCTGCGGAACCTCCGGGGTGATGGACAGCAGCAAGATGTTACGCTCCCCACAGGCTGAGCGGTGAGCCCCGGAGGCTGGAGCTGCTCAAGATGTTGTGCGGCAGCTGCGGTTACCTTTAGTTAATGACGGACAGTTCATAAGGAAACACGGACACAGATAGTCTCTGCAACGGGTCTTTACTGTAACCAGCAGGCAGTACATGGCTTACAGTGGTTGAGTAGAAGACCGGGTGGACTCAGCAGTGATAGTGCTCCTCAGAGATCCGCAGTGTTCCTCCATTCTACCTACTTAGTTTCTCTTGCCAGCGTCGCCCAGGAATACCAGATCGGGTACGGGGAGGCTGCTTCAATGCCCTATCCATGATGTACGTTCTGGATGCTTTGGGGAGCCTTGGATCCCTCAGTGGGTACACCGCTGGTTAGACGACTGGAAACTGGCTGGTGGTGGGGTGCTCCTGTAAAGCTGATCCTCCACGGGGCTGGTTCGCGTGGCAGAGGTGAACTGCTGCCAGCTTCGGTACCAGTGAACCGGCTGTGAGTTGTGGGCACGGGAGTCTTTTGGGAACCCGTGTAGATAAGCCCTTTCCCGGTGGTTAAGGCCTCAGGTGCGGACACCCGACCGGTGACGGCCCAGGGGCCCGCACGAGGTGCGGAGCCCCCGCTCCTCTCCAAGTTCTAGTCTGCTCTCGTCAGGTTCTAGATCCTTGACTTGACTTCTCTAGACTACTGTGTGTTCTACTTCACTACCCTAACACTCCACCCACCAGGACCTAGGATTGGTCCTCTGTTCTAGGTGTTGTATGTTGGGTTGGATCTCAGAGTTAACTATTGCACTGCTTTGTCAGAGAATATTGCGGCTGCAATACTCCCTTGTGACGCACTCGTTGCGGGGAGCCACATATACACAGGCAGCCCCAGTGGTGTATACACAGGCAGCCCCAGTGGTGTATACACAGGCAGCCCCAGTGGTGTATACACAGGCTGCCCCAGAGGTGTATACACAGGCTGCCCCAGAGGTGTATACACAGGCTGCCCCAGAGGTGTATACACAGGCAGCCCCAGAGGTGTATACACAGGCTGCCCCAGAGGTGTATACACAGGCAGCCCCAGAGGTGTATACACAGGCAGCCCCAGAGGTGTATACACAGGCTGCCCCAGTGGTGTATACACAGGCTGCCCCAGAGGTGTATACACAGGCTGCCCCAGAGGTGTATACACAGGCAGCCCCAGAGGTGTATACACAGGCAGCCCCAGTGGTGTATACACAGGCTGCCCCAGAGGTGTATACACAGGCTGCCCCAGAGGTGTATACACAGGCAGCCCCAGTGGTGTATACACAGGCTGCCCCAGTGGTGTATACACAGGCAGCCCCAGAGGTGTATACACAGGCTGCCCCAGAGGTGTATACACAGGCTGCCCCAGAGGTGTATACACAGGCTGCCCCAGAGGTGTATACACAGGCTGCCCCAGTGGTGTATGCTGGCACTTGCCCCCCTGCTTTTAAGCCCCCCCGGCTGCTTAACTTACCATCCTCTCCTCTGTCTTCATCGCGCGCGCAGGTGCCTCGGTGCTCCCGTCCTCCCGTCCTCCATGCATCCGGGTCCCCGGCCGTCGCATAGCGATGACGTCATGCGACCGGCCGGTCACATGACCCCGGATGCTACTGAGGACGGGAGCACAGAGGGACTTGCGCGCGATGAAGACAGAGGAGAGGATGGTAATAATAGCAGCCGGGGGGGGCCTTACAAGCAGGGGGGGCAAGTGCCAGCACTTGGGGGGGATATATTTAGTTATGCACTGCTTCCCCCTGCCTCTGATTGACAGGGGGAAGCAGTGCATATGTAATGAGCGGCCCCACGTGACGGGGCCGCTCATTCAGCAGCCTCCCCCCGCCTCCTCCAGCCTCCCCAGCCCCCCAGCCCCGGACACAGCCCCCACCAACCACGTATATGACCCGTGTATAAGCCGAGGGGAGACTTTTCAGCCCAATTTTTGGGCTGAAAAACTCGGCTTATACACGAGTATATACGGTAATTTATGAACATCTAGGGTTCGATTTCTTTGCCTGTGTGGATTGGATGGGTTCTTACAGATATCTGGTGAGAATTTAATTTCAATAGAACCTTTAGAAATATATTTACTTAGAAAATTGGTGACGTTTTCAATTTTTATTTCACCTGCTGTATTTAAACACTTTGCACACCTTGACATAACTATACAATACAGCCAGGATGCATGTTTATGAAGCATATATCAAGCGGCCTCAGGAGCTGACCACACTCCATATAGAGCAACTGATAGCTGTAATACAAAACCTTCATCTGCCTGTAACAGCAGTGACCAGGGGCTGGCTGGCCCAGGGGGCAGGGGGGCAGATGCCCCCCAAGCCAGTGGTCAAGCAGCAGTTTTGGGGCCACTCAGCCATCTGTCATGTTGATCTAGGAGGCTGCTCTGCCCCTGAAGCTCACTGCTCATGGGCCACTGCTGGGTACTTGCCCCCCAGGCTGAAATTTGGCAGTGATGTTAACTAGCCTTGATCGCTGTTGTTTATTTAAAAGCAACTGTCAATAATTGATAATGGCAATAAAATAGTGCAATCCCTGCATCTTGCTCTGGTGAGACGCACCATTGAATTACCATTGCAGCCATCAACTGGCTTAAGGACCCGTCGCTGCCATCTTGGTATTAATCTGAAGCTGAGTACCAAGCGATTTATACTACATGCTGCAAAAAACTAGGGGGTATATTACCGTATATACTCGAGTGTAAGCTCATACATGTATAAGCCAAGGCCCCTAATTTTACCCCAAAAACTGGGTAAACCTATTGACTCGAGTATAACCTAGGGTGGGAAATGCAGCAGACTGCTATTCTGGTATATAACCCATCATCACTGGTACATAGCACCCCATCACTGGTATATAGCAATCATCACTTATACAGCCCCTCATCACTGGTATATAGAGCCCCCATCATGGTAAATGGCCCCTGGTATACACCCCCCTCACTGTACATATTCCCCCATCACTGGTATATAGACTCCCAGCCTGGTATATAGCTTCCATCAGTGTACATAGCCCCCCATCACTGGTAAATAGCCCCCAATCACTGGAATAGCACCCCCATCACTGGTATATGGCCCCCCATCATGGTAATACTGGTATATAGCCCCCATCACTGATATATAAGCCCCCATCACTGGTATATAAGTCCCCATTACTGGTATACTCGCCCCCCTATCATCACAGATATATGCCCCCATGCTTCCGCACACCATAAAATAATAAACCATTGATCTCTCACCCTCCGTCGCTATGTCACTGCTTTTTCCTCTGGTCTTCCTGTTTGTGCCGGCCTCATGTGACCGGTGCAGCAGCGATGATGTCACATGACGCCGGCACAAGCAGGAAGACTGGAGGATGCAGAAGTGCCATATCGACGGAGGGTGAGAGATCAATGGTTTATTATTTTACGGTGTGCGGCAACATGGGGGCATATACTGTGAGGATAGGCAGGCGAGAATACATAGTGCAATTGTGGCGCCCCGCAACGAGTGCGTCACAGGAGGGTATTGCAGCCACAATTGCAGCCGCAATATCCTCTGATTCAGCAATGACCTGGTTAACTTAGAAATCCAACCCAACATGCAAACACCTAGAATAGAGGGCCAATCCTAGGTCCTGGTGGGCGGAGTGTTAGGGTAGTGCAGGAGAACACACAATGGTCTAGATAGTTGGAGTAGAAGTCTAGAACCTGACGAGAGCAGACTAGAGCTTGGAGAGGAGCGGGGGCTCCGCACTCCGTGCGGGCCCCTGGGCCGTCACCGGTCGGGTGTCAGCACCTGAGGCCTTAACCACCGGGATTGGGCATATCTACACGGGTTCCCAAAAGACTCCCGTGCCCACAACTCACAGCCGGTTCACTGGTACCGAAGCTGGCAGCAGTTCACCTCTGCCACGCGAACCAGAAGAGTGGAGGATCAGCTTTACAGGAGCACCCCACCACCAGCCAGTTTCCAGTCGTCTAACCAGCGGTGTACCCACTGAGGGATCCAAGGCTCCCCAAAACATCCAGAACGTACATCATGGATAGGGCATTGAAGCAGCCTCCCCGTACCCGACCTGGTATTCCTGGGCGACGCTGGCAAGAAGGAACTAAGTAGGTAGAATGGAGGAGCACTACGGATTTCTAAGGGACACCATCACTGCTGAGTCCACCCGGTCTACTACTCAACCACTGTATACCATGTATTGCTTGCTGGTTACAGTAAAGACCATTATAGAGACTGTCTGTGTCCGTGATTCCTTATGAACTGTCCGTCATTAACTAAAAGGTAACCGCAGCTGCCGCACAACATCTTGAGCAGCTCCAGCCCCGGGGATCACCGCTCAGCCTGTGGGGAGCGTAACATCTTGCTGCTGTCCATCCCCCGGGGGTCCCGCAGCGTCGGTAGCCCTTACCGAACTACTCATAGGTGGCGTCACGAAGAAAACAAATTAAAACCCCTTAATCTGTTCCCGTAAGACGTCTTCACTTTTGATCTGCACTACACCGGGCCCCACTACCGGCAGGCGCGGTCCACCCGTGACAAGGAAGGAGAAGAATCGCCTGTCTAAACCGGAGTCAGCCGGCCGCGGTGAGTCACAATGTAATATGCACCGCTGATGGATAGGGTGATACAGTGCATATCACATTACACTAATGGGTGGGACCATGTGACCTCCCGCTCCTTCTGCAGCCTTCCACTGCTTCCTCCAGTGCCCGATTACCCCCCCCCCCTTCACTGAGCATGTACACTGACTTGAGTATAGGCTGAGGGGGGCACTTTTCCGCAGAAAAAGTGTGCTGAAAAAACTCGGCTTATGTTCGAATATATACGGTAAATATTATATCTTGGTACTCTTCTGAAGCTCAGTTATAGGCTGAGTTTCAAAGGAGGCAGTGATTTATACTACATATTGCAATAACATGGCATTGTCATTAAATAGTTTAAGTGATCATACAATCCCAGACTCAAGTCATGTAGAAGGATGAAAAAAAGAAAGAGCAAAAAAAGAAAAAGCTACAAAAAAATATAAAAACCATTTTAATTAAACTGCCCTAATGTCATCAATGACCTACTTACCAACAAAGCCAATTGACACTACTCTGTCCTGCTCCTCTTGGACCTGTCCTCTGACTTCGATGATGTGGACCATTCTCTTTTACTACAAATTCTCTCATCTCTTGGCATCACAGACTTTGCCCTATCTTGGATGTTTTCATACCTAACTGACCAAACTTTCAGTGCCTCCCACTCTCACAATGCGTCCTCATCTCTGGCCTCTCTTCTAACTCTCTCACACCCCTACAAGCTATCCTAAACTCTGCTGTCCAACTAATCCACCTTTTACCCTACTATTCCCTTGCCTCTCTTCTCTGCCAATCCCTTCACTGGCTTCCCATTGCCCAAAACTACAGTTCTGAACCCTAATTATGACTACAAAGCCATCCACAACCTGTCTTCTCCGTACTCTGTGACATGGTCTCCCAGTACATACCTCCACATAACCTCTGATCCTCATAAGATCTTCTCTCCTTCTCTCTTATTTCCACTTCTCACAATCACATGCAAGATTTCTCCCGTGCTTCCCCCATATTCTGGAACTCTCTGCCCTAACACATGAGATTCTTGCCTACCATGCAAACCTTCAAAAGGAACCTGAAGACCGACCTCTTCTGACAAGCCTACAACCGGCAGTAACCCTCAGTCCACTATACTGCCACATGACCAGCTCTATCGTCTCCTACTGTATTCTCAACAATCCTTTGTAGACTGTGAGCCCTCGCAAGTAGGGTCCTCTCTCCTTCTGTACCTGTCTGTGCTTTGTATTGTTTATGAATATTGTACTTATCTGTATTCTGTATGCCCCTTTTCACATGTAAAATGACATGGAATAAATGGCAGTATAATAATAAATAATAATAATAACAATATTATGAACCCAAATATGGTATCGATAAGAATTTCAGCTTGGCATGCAAAAAATGTAAAAAGACTCCAAAAAGCGCGATCAGCAAAAAATGTAAAATTTACACGTCTCAAACCAATTTTTTTTTTCGTTTTATAAATTTCTGATTTTTTTTCCGTTACTGCCATCAAGTTTTATAAACATACTGACCTAAGGAATCATGTTGTAAGGTCATTTTTACTGCACAATGAACACTATATGAACAAAACCAGGAAAACAATGTTGGAATTTCCGTTTTCCCATAATTCCACCCATTTTGGGTTTTTTTTCCCCATTTTTCAGTACTTGATAGCTTAAAATGAATGATGGTATTCAAAACTAAACTACAACTTGCTCCATACTAAAAATCCCTCTCATACAAATATATCAACAGAAAATATAAGTTATAGGTCTTGGAATAAGGGGTGGAACAAAACAAGACCACTAAAACAAAGAAAATATGCTGATCTTGAAACGGTTAATTACTAGTTATCAACCATTGGTTCTCTTTCTTTTACTTAAATGTTTGTATATGGGCCTAATAATCATTTTTGCTATTTGGTTTTACAAGTTTGCTGTTGTCTGTAATTATAAAATCAACCGAGAGGAACTCAGAGAAAGGCAGATGAGGGATACAAGCACGCCCGGACTGACCATAGGGCGTATCGGGAGTTTGCCCGGTGGGCCGAAGGGAAATTGGGCCGTTACGGCCGCTTTTTACCTTTAAGAGGTCGCCTGTTGCCCCTTTAAGTCTTTATGCAGTCGCCGGCTGGGCACAGCCAGGGAGCTGCATAGTAGCCGTAGCCACAGAGGTGTTTCCGGCAGGAAGTTTCTTTCCGGCTTTGTTTCTGCAGCCACTTCTTGAAGGAGGAGTATGTCAGCTCAACTCCTCAGCGGCTCCAGCTGCAGAATGCCTCCCTGACACTGCTGCATATCCTGCTGACCGGGGGCCCGGGACCACGTAGTTCCTGTACTGTTGGATGTACAGGGCACCTTCCTATGCCTCTCTTTTGTGTCCGGCTTCATCTCCTGCATGAGCTCCTTCATCCTGGGTGGTAAGAGAGGGTATTTTGCCTCCAGAGCCAGAGGTTTCTACACTGTGAGATGTCAGGATTCTGTCTTGTGGCTGCGGTCTCCATCTGAGGCACAGAGGATTTATGGCAGCTGCTTGAACTTCCACTGCGAGACGCCCAATCTGTGGGATGGCAAGCAGCCATAAATACCATCAATCCCACAGATAGAGCGACTGACCGCAGGGCAGAGTCCTGTACTGGATAGATAACTGTGACCCAGGCAGCAGAACACCACCGATAACACCATGTGTCTCCCTCCTTCTCTATGTATATTTGTGTGTGTATGTACTGTAAATGTGTGTACGTAGTGTATATGTGTATGTGTGGCGTATGTGTGTACATACAGATGTGTGTATATATACTATATGCTTGTGTACATATGGATATGTGTGTGTATACATATTTATGTTTATATATAATGTATGTGTGTGTACAAATGGATGTGTGTGTGCATATATATATATATATATATATATATATATATATATATATACACACATCCATATGTACACATATAGTATATATACACACACACCCGTATGTACACACATACGTATGTACACGCACAGTGTATATATATATATACATATATATATACTGTGTGTGTACATATGGATGTGTGTGTACATAGGATGTGTAAATATATAATGTATGTGTGTACAAATGGATGTGTGTGCATATATAAACATATACCATGCGTGTACGTACAAATGTGTCTGTAGTGTGTGTACATAAAATGTATGTATAATGTATGTGCATAAATATGGATGTGTGTGTGTATATATAATGCAATGGTGAACATATAGATGTATGTGTGTATATATAATGTATTTTTGTACATATGGATGTGTGGGTACATATAACGTATGTGTGTACATATGAATGTGTGTATATATATATATAAAGTATGTGTGTATACATATGGATGTGTGTGCATATATATATATATATATATATATATATATATATATACAGTGTGTGTGTGTGTGTGTGTTTGTGTATGTACACTGCACAGTACCACTAATCCTGTCCTGTATAGTCGGTGTAATGCTCAGTATCTGTATTATTCTCTATATATAGTGCACAGTACCACCTCTCCTGTTCTGTATACTCGGTGTAATCCCTCAGTTTCTGTATTATTCTGTTTATATACACTGCACAGTACCACTTCTCCTGTCCTGTATACTGGGTGTAATCCTCAGTATCTGTATTATTCTGTATATATACACTGCACAGTACCACTTCTCCTGTCCTGTATACTGGGTGTAATCCTCAGTATCTGTATTATTCTGTATATATACACTGCACAGTACCACTTCTCTTGTCCTGTATACTGGGTGTAATCCTCAGAATCTGTATCATTCTGTATATATACACTGCACAGCACCACTTCTCCTGTCCTGCATACTGGGTGTAATCCTCAGTATCTGTATTACTCTGTATATATATATACTGAACAGTATCACTTCCTCTGTCCTGTATACTGGGTGTAATGCTCAGTATCTGTTTTATTCTGTATATATACACTGCAGAGTACAACTTCTCCTGTCCTGTATACTGTGTGTAATCCTCAGTATCTGTATTATTCTGTGTATATACACTGCACAGCACAATTTCTCCTGTCCTGTATACTGGGTGTAATTCTCAGGATCTGTATTATTCTGTATATATACACTGCACAGCACAATTTCTCCTGTCCTGTATACTGGGTGTAATCCTCAGTATCTGTATTATTCTGTATATATACACTGCACAGTACCACTTCTTCTGTCCTGTATACTGGGTGTAATCCTTAGTACCTGTATTATTCTGTATATACACACTGCACAGTACCACGTCTCCTGTCCTGTATACTGGGTGTAATTCTCAGTACATGTATTATTCTGTATATATACACTGCACAGTACTACTTCTCCTGTCCTGTATACTGGGTGTAATCCTCAGTATCTGTATTATTCTGTATATATACACTGCACAGTGCCACACTACTCCTGTCCTGTATACTGGGTGTAATCCTCAGTATCTGTATTATTCTGTATATATACACTGCACAGTGCCACACTACTCCTGTCCTGTATACTGGGTGTAATTCTCAGTACATGTATTATTATGTATATATACACTGCACAGTACCACTTCTTCTGTCCTGTATACTGGGTGTAATTCTCAGTACATGTATTATTCTGTATATATAAACTGCACAGCACCACTTCTCCTGTCCTGTATACTGGGTGTAATCCTCAGTATCTGTATTATTCTGTATATATACACTGCACAGTACCACTTCTGTCCTGTATACTGGGTGTAATCCTCAGTATCTGTATTATTCTGTATATATACACTGCACAGTGCCACTTCTCCTGACCTGTATACTGGGTGTAATCCTCAGTATCTGTATTATTCTATATTATACACTGCACAGTACCACTTCTCCTGTCCTGTATACTGGGTGTAATCCTCAGTATCTGTATTATTCTGTATATACACTGCACAGTACCACTTCTCCTGTCCTGTATACTGGGTGTAATCCTCAGTATCTGTATTATTCTGTATATATACACTGCACAGTACCACTTCTGTCCTGTATACTGGGTGTAATCCTCAGTATCTGTATTATTCTGTATATATACACTGCACAGTGCCACTTCTCCTGACCTGTATACTGGGTGTAATCCTCAGTATCTGTATTATTCTATATATACACTGCACAGTACCACTTTTCCTGTCCTATATACTGGGTGCAATCCTCAGTGTCTATATTATTCTGTATATATACACTGCACAGTACCACTTCTCCTGTCCTGTATACTGGGTGTAATCCTCAGTATCTGTATTATACTGTATATATACACTGCACAGTACCACTTCTTCTGTCCTGTATACTGGGTGTAATCCTCAGTATCTGTATTATTCTGTATATATACACTGCACAGTGCCACTTCTCCTGACCTGTATACTGGGTGTAATCCTCAGTGTCTGTATTATTCTGTATATATACACTGCACAGTACCACTTCTCCTGTCCTGTATACTGGGTGTAATCCTCAGTATCTGTAGTATTCTGTATATATACACTGCACAGTTCCTCTTCTCCTGTCCTGTATACTGGGTGTAATCCTCAGTATCTGTATTATTCTGTATATATACACTGCACACACAGTGCCACTTCTCCTGACCTGTATACTGAGAGTTGGTATTGGACTTCGGGATTTTCAGCATTTAAATATTGTTTGAATTGATTATCCTCAATATGGAAGTCATCACTTCTCTTCTGTATAGGTGATGACTTTCCATTCGCTGTGGATGTGACAGCTGGGACCCCACAATCCTGAGAAACATGGCTTTGAAGAGTAACATGTGAATGGAGCTGTTGATTATTCCCTCTGCCGCGCCATTCACATGTGAGTCTTCAGATAACTCCTTTAAAAAAGTGATGAGGCCATGACAACGTAAAAGCAAAATTCTCAGATCAAGGCTGATGGGAGTTATAATATGTGGGCTGGTGGGGTCTGTTAGCCCTGGCTACAAGTGCTTTGCCGGGCCATCCTAATGGGCTGACTGATGGTTTCGCGGGTATTGCATTCTACAGCCAGCAATATACGGTGCAACAAAATGGCAATAAAAGGCAACTGAAACCTGATTGTATAAAATAGCTTTAGCTTAATCTTTAGTCATATGCATTCAAGTAAACAAAAGGTAAATATATATACAGTATATATATCTTCTAAAAGTACCGTACTTGTTTATGCATGCCCCTTTTCACATGTAAAGTGCCATGGAATAAATGGCACTATGATAATCAATAATATATATATATATGTGTTTATGGTATGTACGGTATATATATATATTTATATATATACGATATATATATACATATCATCCACAAAGGTGAATAATCCCTTCACCTACAATAATGAAACTGATGCTAATTTTCGAGTGTCAGATCTGTTCAGTTTATTATTGGTTGATCTTAAATAATATTGACATATATTTTTTAACTAGTACAGAAGGGATTGTCTAGTAATTGTTTAAGAAAATGATTCAACTTAAAGGCATTTTTAACTTCTAAACATCTTTATAGTAAGCATTAATAGCTGTAAAATAATTGAAGAATGTAAAGTCACCCGGTCTAATTCCCATCACATCACTCCAATGTTGTCTGTGGGGAAAAGGGAAACCGGGGAGGCTGATCTGCCCTTTTAGCCCTGAACTATCCCTAATTCAAGGGTACTTCTGATGGTGGAGAGGCCTGAGTCTCCACCCTGGCCCTGCTCGTATACTGCCCTGAACCGATGCCCCTTCCCCCCGGAGTTGAGAATTAAAGGAACCCACAGATAAAGGAGAGAACCAAAACACAAGCTCACAGCACACACACACTCGGGGAGAATACAATAAGTAATAAGGGAGAAAACAAGTACAAGCAGGAGTTCAATATACAACAAGGAAGATTTCACCAAACACCAAAGAAGTAGCAACCGATACCAGATAAGGCCATGTCCACACACCTGCACTCTAAGTATTTAGCAGTTCTGCGCTAAATACTTAGGTTTTGAGAGAGAAGCGCAGGTGCAGCGTTTCCCTGTGCGCTCCGCATAAGCGGTCACTAAGCAGCCTGCTGTATGAACTGGTTACCACGATACACATCGGCTAATCAGGGGCTGCTTTTCAAGGAAGCGCCGGCACACACGCACCTGTGCTTCTCTCTCAAAACCTAAGTATTTAGTGCAGAACCGCTAAATACTTAGAGCGCAGGTGTGTGGACATGGCCTAACTGGAATGCCAAGAAAAGGGCCGGTATTGCTGGAGCAACTCTGGAGTTATAGTCAGCATGAGAGAACAAATTCCTCCATCTTAAAAAGGCAGGGAGCAACTGTGATAGGTCTTCCAGAACATGTGATCCTAGAGATAATCAGGAGTCATACAGACATTAAATGGAACCTGTCACCCTCCCCACAGGGCCTAATAAACTAAAAGAGCCACCTTCAGCAGCGCCTATGCGGCATTTTGTGATGGTGGCTCTTATCATCCTACCCCCCCCTGTGACACCAAAATAAACACTTTAGTAGAAATTAGTTTAGGTCCGAGAGATATACTCTCCTCCCAGGACCTATACCCCTTGTTGATATTACCCCTCCTCGTCTGCTGTCCGGGACCCACCTACCGTGTTCCTAACGAGCGGCGTCAGCACCTACGCACATCTCTCAGATCTCGGGCAACGTCACATGATGTTGGGACACTGCGTCTGCGTATAGGGCAGGCACCAGATTCCGCCCTTTGTAGCCTTATGCTTAATGCAGGCTGTGGGGCTAGGAATTTGGTGAAGAGGGAACAGCATGACTGCATCTAGTCCCTCCTCCAGATTCCCAGCCCCGCAGCCTGCATAAAACATAAGGCCATACAGGACGGGTTATGGTGCTTGCGCTATATGCAGGCGCAGTGTCCCGACATCATGTGACGTCAGCACTCGGGCAGAGATCACGGAGTTACCCGAGAGCTGAGACATGCGCACAGGTGCCAACGACGCTCATAAGGAACACAGGAGGTGGGTCTCAGACAGCAGAGGAGGAGGGTAATATCAGCAAGGGTTTATGTCCTGGGAGGAGAGTATACCTTCTGGACCTAAACTAATTTCTAATAAAGTGTATATTTTGCTGTCCGGAGGGGTAGGGCGACAAGAGCCCCCTTCACAAAATGCTGCATATAGGTGCTGTTAAAGGTGGCTCTTTTAGTTTAATAGGCCTTGGGGGGGTGACAGGTTCCTTTTAAAGCCTCCTAGCCCGATCACTGAGAACACAGTTGGTCAATGCCCAAGCCTGCCTGTATAACTCAGAAGCATCAGAGAAACCTCAGTGTGGAGTGACAGAATCTGAAGTGTGAATAGAGCCAGATGTCACAAAACACTCTGAGTTTTGAGCAGAACGCTGTGTGACAAATGCCCACTGTCCCCTTGGCAGTCTCCACAGAAAGTGATAAAGTCCCTTCACCTGATCCCTAAAGGCCATGATTAGCTGCAGCTGCAGGTGACTGAAACAGGACATCATGTGATGCACAACTAAATCATGTTCCAGTCACCTGACCTCTGCAGCTAATCACAGGCCTCAATTATAAGATGATCGCAATACAGTAATTCATAGCTTTCTGTCCTGGCCAAGACAACAGAGATCATGTGTTGTACATTAGAGTAGGTGAGTATACATTCTTTTATAATTTTATAACCATACCTGTTTGAATTGTTTTTTGAGAAGTTGGAAAAAAACATGAAAGCAGAGTTTGATATAGTTTATTCCCCCATCTGTTTCTTGACATCTGTATTTGTATCATGTTATTTTATGCTCCTCTTAAGCTGCTTTCACATCACATATTTTTTTCCAGTCTGTGGGATCCTACTTTTTGTAGGACCCCATGGACAGGAAAGGACACCACAGGGGGTGACCTATCTGTTTCTGGGTTTGTGATTATCATGGATCCGGATACAGCGGGGCACTTTCACTTCCGCAATGTATAAGATACATTGCAGAAGTTAAATATAGTAAAAGAAAGAGTTAAAAATAAAAAATCTGTATTCTCACCTCTTCGCGATCCACCGCTGCCTCCCAGAAAGGTCCGGGTGCTTAAAGGACCTGCGGTGACATCACAAGCCGATCATCTGAATGGATCACATGACCGCAGTTACCGCGGTAACTGCGGTCATGTGACCCGGTGATGCTACCGGGTTGTGACATCACCGCGGGTCCTGTAAGCACCCGGACCTTTCTGGAGGCAGCAGTAGATCACGGATAGGTGAGAATACTGATGTTTTATTTTTAGCTCTTTCCTTTACCTAATTTCACTTCTGCAATGTATGTATATACATTGCAGAAGTGAAATTAGAGGGTTAGGAGTAATTTTAGTGTACTGAGCATGCTCAGTATACTAAAATCGGGTCCGAGGAACGATCAGCTGTATCCTCGGACCCGCGCTCATAGGCCCCCATGTTAAACCCTGAGAATCGGATCGGATTTGGGCTAATTGCCATCAGATTTTGTGGGATCTGATTTTTTTCTGTGCCCAAAATCGGAGCAGTCTCCGATTTTGTCTTCAGCAAAACAATCGGACACAAATCGGATCCCACAAAATCAGATGGCAATTAGGCCAAATCCGATCCAATCCAACCCCTATAGGATAACATGGGGGCCAAATCGGATCTGTGGCTGTACAATTTACATCCGACAGCCACAGATGGAAGAAAATCGCAATGTGAAAGCAGCCTTATTACCTGAATAATTGCAGAATGAAGGAAGCAGTGACTGTAGAGAATGTGAGACCTCTTTGTTTCTGTAGTGGATGCAGTGGGGGGTGACAATTGTTCAGCATGCCATCAAAAAGTACTTACGGTAAGGATTGAGTCTTTCTTGTCCAGGTTCAGGGGAATATCTTTTCCACCTCGATCCTCCACATGACATGACAACAGTCCGAATGAAATCTCTTCCACACAGCCTTATGCCACCATCTGACACCTCCAATGCTTGACAAAAATTAGGTATAAAAGAGAAAATGAGCAGGAAACAAAGACAGAAGCGAAGACACATGGCTCTTGGTATGATGTTGTTTGCTTAACCTACTGAAAGGCTGGACAGATGAACTGATTTATAAATAAGATCTCCACCATTATCTTTTCAAGGCTCTAACGAAAATGACATTTTAGGAAATAACCTTGTATAAGAACTCCTAGAAAAAGCAAGGACAACCTTGGGATAAACAGCTGCAAGACGTGATGTCATAGATGTCATATTGTTACTTTTTTTTTACTAACTCTTTAATTATGGTTCAAAGGACAATTTAAGAGGTTTCCTAGCTTCATACAAACCTTAAAGGGGTATTCCCACAAACAATGGTAATGTTAAAGTTATTTTAAATCAATAGATTTTGGGCTAATAAAAATTTCCACATCTGGATGTGCTTAACCCCTTCAACCCTGGGCAATTTTCAGTTTTTTTGTTTTCCCCTCCCCTTCTTCCAAGAGCCATAACTTTTTTATTTTTTCCATCAATATACACATAATAGGGCTTGTTTTTTTGCAGGACGAGTTGTAAATGTGAATGAAATTATATATTTTACCATTTAGTGTACAGAAAAACAGAAAAAATCTAAGTGTGGTGAAATAGCAAAAAAAAGTACAATTACACGTTTATTTTTTGGGTTTTTTATTCACCATGTTCATAATATAGTAAAATTGCCATGTCAGTATGATGCCTCACATCAGTACGAGTTTGTAGATACCAAACATGTATACTTTTACTGTTATTTACGTCATAAAAAAAATTGTGAAGTTTATAAAGAAAAAGAATTGCACTTTTTTCGCCATTTTCCGTGACCCATAGTGCTCTCATTTTCCAGACTATGGGGTTGTGTAATGGCTTACTTTTTGTGGGTTTGAGCTGCCATTTTTTTCATTGTACCATTTTTAGGGTAGATGCGTTGATTGGCTGTTATTGCATTTTATTGCAATGTGGTGGGGCCCAAAATGTAAGCTTGGCATTTTGACTTTATTTCTGTTACGCAGTTTACAGATCTTATTAATTAATTTTATATTTTGATAGATCGGGCATTTCTGAACACGGCGATACAAAATATGTGTAGTTTTTTAATAGTGTTAGGCTAGTGTCACATTTAGAATGCAAAATGCGGTTACCGCATCCAGGTCCGGACGTGGTAATCACATGTGCATTCAGACACATTTTGCATTGTAAATGTGTCCTAAACCGCATCGTAACGGATTGCTCTTCAATGTGCAATCTGGTTGCCGGATGCTTTGTTTCTATGCTGCAACTGGTTGCCGGATCGCTCCCTGAGCTGCCTCTGTTTTAGTATCAGTACATTAATGTGCGTAAGCACATTGCAGAGCAGCATTCTCAATAAGGAGCTGTCCCACTTGCTTACACACACTACGTACTGATACTACACAGAGGGCTTTCATTCACAAGTTTTAAAAGCCGACAAATAGCGGCGATACAGTAATAAACATATTAACCATTAACATGCCAGTGTATTTGGACAACATCTCTCTAGGGAGGGTGGACACTCCCTGGGGACATGTTGCCCACATATATTTAACGCATTAACCCTTTGTTCATCCCCGCAGCAGCAGAGGATGAATAAAGCATCCGGCAACCGCAGGCATTCACATGTGCCTTGCGGTAGCGGATGGTCTCCCATAGGTGCCTATTATAGCAGCCCCGCTGCGGTTTTCAAACCGCTCCGAAAAATGTTGCTTGCATGATTTTTCATGCAGGCAGCGAAACCGGAATGCGGTAACCGGATTGCATTAAGTGCAATCCGGTTTTATAATGGGCACCTATGGGCAGCGGATCCTGATCCAGTTTTGAGCATTTTTACAGCTCAAAACCAGATCAGGATCTGCAATCCAGACCGCAAATGTGACCCTAGCCTTAATTACTATGGGGCAAAAGGGGAGTGATTTGAACTTCTATGATTTTTTTTTCATATTCTTGAAAACGTTTTTTTTGCACTTTATTTTACACTGCCCTTAGTGTGCTTCAGCACTACACTGTCTAATCGCTTCTCCTGTTCATTGACATGCTGCCACACATCTGTGAACAGGAGAAATTGTCACTTTCTATGGATGCCAGCGCTCACCGGGCATCGACAAGAATTGAGTCATGACAGCATATGCGGTCCTCACAGGACCCCAGGCTGTCATAGGAATGCACATGATCTCATCACGGAACCTGCTTTGGATCGCGCTGCAAGTGATTGACAGCTTGATCCAAAGAGTTAATCGGTGATCTGTATACCCTTTTGCGTCTTCCCCTGCCCAGGATCAAATCATGCTCCATGCACAGTCAGACACAGCCTTACACAGTACGTAGCAGGTTTACATATATAAGATTATCTCGGTCACAGAAACAATTTTTTTAAGCACATCCAATTGTGGCAATTATTATTATACCAAGATCTATTGCTTAAAATGAACTTTAAAATTGCATATGTTTGTGGGGAAACCCCTTTAACACTAGAAGTCCCAGAGATGGGTCATTTGACCTTTTTACCATTGAAAACCAAGGATCCTATAAATTCCCGGGACTTCTAGTGTTAAAGGCTGCATCTTCTTTAAAGGGAAACTGTCAGGTGCCCTGTGTACTCAGAACCATGAGCAGTTCTTGGTGCATATCTGAAATCCCTTTCTGATAGTTCCAGCACCTAGCAGAATACATAAACTGATCTTTAGAAAAAGTATTTCTAAAGATCGTTTATGATATGCTAATGTGGCAGCAACTAGTCGACGGGGTGTTATTTTCCCCAACTAGCCAGCCCACATAGCATATTATTCCGCCGCGCCTTGTGGATGTGATAACATGCTATGCATAGCATTGTACAGATGTGTATTACAGTCACCATTGAGTGTCTCTGTCGCCGGGTATATGCACTGCATTTCCGGTCATGCGCACTATGAAGCCGGGATACATACACACGGCTGTATAGTGGGCATGACCCAGTTGTCTCCTTTCCAAGGGGCGCAGACAGTTTGTCAGGTGACCCTAAACTCTGAATTCAAGTCACAGAACATTCTGAAGACAGTGAAGAATGGTAGTGCAAGCAATATGATATGGGCATGTTTCTTTTACTACGATGCTGGGCCTATTTAACGCATGCCAGGGATCATAAACCAATTTGCTGAAGAGGAAATGACCTTGAAATGGGTCTTTCAACAAGACAACGACTGTAAATACACCAATAAACGAGCAAAATCTAGGTTTCACTCCAACAAAATTGAGGTTATAGAGTGACCCGCCCAATCCCTGGACCTTAATCCAATGTAACACTTGTGGGGTGACATGGTGACATCAAAAATGCCTTTTCTGAAGCAAAGCTCACAAATGCAATTAAATTTGGGATATAGTCAAAGCATCCTGGGCTGAAATAACAGTTAACAGGTGCCAGCAATTGGTTGACTGTATGCAACATAGATGTGAAGCAGTTCTAAAAAACTGTAGTTGTACAACTAAATATTAGGTTACTTATTCACAGGAATGCTAAATCCTAAATCAAAGAGTATATATTTTGAGTTTGTAAAGTCAAATGCAGTAACTGCAATTTTTTTTTTTGAACAGTCCAATGTTCATTTTTTGTTATTTTTTGTAAGTAGCTACAAATTATATACATGTCTCTTCATGTGTAATAATTATAATGGACAATTTAGGAATCTTATTGCATGGAGCAAAGACACAACTGACCTCAGTTTATAAGTGAAAAAGTCTATATTATAACACACGGTGATTACCAACAAAGTGCAGAGGAAAACTCAAAGTCGATAAACACATAGTGTAGATATTGAATGAAGCCTTAACAAGAAGTCTGTTGAAAATGCTCACAGGAAAATGCAATTAGTGGAGCAGTCTATAAAGCGTAAATTATTCTTAGGCTGCATTCACACATTGCGTATTTTGCCGCACTTTTCAAAATACGCAATATGTTTTGTGTCTGCCAGCAAACTGAATGGGAAATTCACTTCGCCGTGCAGATAGTGCGTAAAAATTCGCAGTGCTTTTTTGGGAGAAAGCGCAGCTGCGTAAAGAATTGAGATGTCAATTCTTTACGCAGCTGCTCCTGCGTTTTCTCCCTGTGATGTCACAGAGGGGAGGAAGAATCCTGCTTCCTCCTCCCCTCTGTGACAGCCCCATTAGATTTCACAGTGTATTAATATACACTGCGAAATCTAAATTAAACAAAAGCAAGTGTATGAAAAGGGTAAAGAAAGCGCAGTGTGTGAAAGCCCCTGCATATTTTGTTGCGCCTTTTTGCACGGCTGAAAAGCGCGCACAAAAAAGTGCAATAAAATACGCAATGTGTGAATGCAGCCTTAGAGATGCTGTAAAAGAAAAGTCTATGGCAAGTCCAAACAAGGAGATGTTTAAGCTAGTCTACATAACACATTAAATCATACAGGGAGGTCTGGGAAAGAAAGTCTTTAGAAAGTCCAGAACCAGATACAGAGCAATTTACCAAGTCCAGAACAGTCCCATGCTCTGCATCAATTTGAACGCAGGAACCAACAGAGCACTTAATAAAGCAACCAGCTTACGTGTCGGCTAAGGCAGGTGATGCAAGAGCCACAGCAAAGGGAGTAGCATGAGCAGCCAGAAGATGAAGGAATGTGAGCAACAGGTGTAGGTAGCAGAATCTTTGAAGAACAGCAACAGGAGATTCACACAGGATTTGCAGAAGTAGGCAGAGAACTTGAGAAGCCACTATAAGCAGGAAACTAGGCAGAATACTCTAGAAATAACTAGAGGCTGTGGTGGGATTTATAAAGGCAGGAAGACAAAAGGCACATGAAGCAAAGGATGGCATCTTAGAAGAGGGCAAGAATGCCAAAAGGTAGTCAATATATTTGGAGTCCTAACATCATGCTTTTATTTAGAAAACTGTGTGAAATGTTCCCAATGCAAGGAAATAAAGACTATTATAAAGATGTGGGGCTTAACACATGATTTTGAATACACTGCCATTATTCTGAATACAACTGTATATATGTGCCATTTTTCATGTTTTGCTACATCACAACCTGGAATATCAGAGGTTTTTTTTTACGGTTTCATCAGTTCATGAGCAGAACATATGGTATGTCTTGAGTGCGTCATGCCCTGCTGACACCTCTGGACTATCTGTGATCAGAAGGTCATGGTGTTTGGCTGATCGTATGTCCTCTTTAGAGCCTGCTGAGTGATTATCTTGAGTTAAAGTGATTTTTTTTTCTTTCGGTGCTAGGGGTTAGGATTCCTTCCTGAGAATCATTGCAGCATTAATCGCAGCGCTTTATGACAACTCCTTTCCTCTATATAAACTTAATCTTAGCTCTCTGCTCTGCCTGATATAGATCTTCTATACTGACAGTGGCTGTAGAGTCCCTTCCAAGTGAAGCTGTGAAATCCATTTCTAGAGAAGGTCTGGGGTTACTTTGTTTGTTGTTTCATTCCTATTTATTTGTCTCTCTCAACTTGTTGTCTTATTGCAGTATTAAGACTAGCGTCTTGCTGCCCTACACATTACATAGAGTAAGCCCAAGGTCACCCAGGGCCTAGACATGTGTTTGTACATAGGGGAATGAGCCATTTAGGGACAAAAGGGAGCTCAGGGTTCAGACTCATATGAGTGTTAAGGGAAAACTCCTCTTCCCTCTCCCTATTGACAGGGTCTCCCTTTTACTTTTTACTGTATGTTCTCAACTTGCTGTAACACACCGAGTAGTTTCTCGCTGCAACATGACATTATAACTGGCCCTGAAAAAAGAAAATATATATATATATTTATGCGTAAAAAAACAGAAAAGCGGAACAGCACACAATTTCTACAGACGGGTGGAAAGCCCTCCTACCACAAATCTGAAGGTTTTAGGTATAAGATGAAAAAATGGGCAGCAGCACTTCCTTTACAGAAAAAATTGTGGATTTATTCACCCAGGGACTGCAACATTTCGGCTGGAAGCCTTTTTCAAGGACTGCCTGAAAAAGGCTTCAAGCCAAAACATTGCAGTCCCCGTGTGAATAAATCCCCAATTTTTTTTGCCATCCATTTTTTCACATTATATTCACACATATATATATATATACACACACACACACGCACACATACATGTGGGTTGAATGAAAAAGAATGCCTCCATCTTCATAACTTGGGTTTTAATTAGAATATTTTAATAAATCAAATGCAGAAGCAATTCTTAGAATGTGCTCTTTAATTAACAATATTCACTTTTCCACATAATCACCAGACAATGGGATACACTTCTGCCAACAATGAGTATGTTTTCTGAAGCTGACACTCTGATTCCACAACCAGCCAAATTATGCTTGCAATTTGATATAATGATCATCATCATATATCACTTAACTTGTGGCCACCTCGGTGTCCGGTACCTCATCCACTGTGGATCAACAATATACTTTTAATGTGTTTGTGTCAGCATATGTGTGTAATAAAGGTTTTTCATTTTTTCATCAAAACACGTGTTGCTTGCGAAATTATTCCATTTTCTCTAGTGTATGTAAGCTATAAGGAATTATTATTATTTTATTATTATTTATTATTATAGCACCATTTATTCCATGGCACCTTACATGTGAAAAACGGGCATACATAGACAGGTATGTGGCGCCCCTAGGGTCCAGTTGCCACAGTGATATTGCCTCCTTCACCGGGGGTGATGTCATCCTTGGAACCAAGAGGAGATCCCCACGTGAGGTAACTACCCACATGCATACACCAGTCCTGACTCCGGGCCAGAAGGGGGAGCTCTACACCCGAGTTTAGGAGAGCTGCCTTGTTTCTACCAAGGAGGAGGAGTTTAAGTAGTCTGTAAGGGAGAGGAGAAGACATAGGAGAGAGAGCACTGTGGAGCGGAGCTGAGAGAGAGCTTACCCCAGAGAAGCGCTACAGAGTATGCCAGAGTCCTGGGTCAAACAGGAACTGTAAATCCCACTGATCATTTCTGGAGGACAGGAGACTGCAAGCTTCCTGGCCACACGTAGAGACCCGGCGGCACAACAGCATAACGAGAGCCCGGAGCTGCAATCAACACGGCAGTATCCATTACAGGTTCGTGCTGTCTGCCATACTGGAGCGAGGGCAAGAAGGCGGGAAGAGGGCTGCACAATAGCTCACAAGCAGCTGGGACCCAAACTGTGAAGTGCAGAAAGAAGGCCTCCAAACCCACCTGGCGAGGTGTAATCCGACTGCTTCCAGGTGACCGTACCCTCCTGGACCTGGTAACCAGTGCCCTCGGACTGCACCATGCTTCTACAGTAAAGGTAAAAGAACTACACCCCTTTGTGTCCTCCTGTTATTTCCTGCGCCCACCTTGCCATCTCCTGCACCCTAACTACTACTGCCAATATCCCCAAATACTCCTGCATTACACCAGAGGGGCCCACTCTGCCTGTGGGGAGAGTCACCGTATCAGCTGCCACTACATCTATTCCCTGGGGACTCATCCAAGCAGCGCTGGTCAACCCTGACCCGGTACAACAGGTGGCATCACATAAAGACTCATTATCCCCTGTAAATACCCCGATTCCTGCACGGCAAGGGCCATGGAGCTGGCCCACCACCGTGACCTACCCCAAAAGACTGCCAGCCCAGGTACCAAGTACCCCGGGCCCTTGCGGCCATTGCAGGTACAACAAACATGAGCAATACAAGGCACACATAAGTACAGAAGGAGAGAGGACCCTGACCGCAAGGGCTCACAGTCTACAAGAGATGAATGAGGATATTCTAGGAGAAGGTAGATCTGTTTGTGCGGCAGTTTGGTGGACTGAGAATCACTGCAGGTTGTAGGCTTGTCGAGAGAGGTGGATCTTCAGGTTCCTTTTGACGGTTTCCACGGAGTTAGCATATAAGATGTTTTACATCAAAACCTGGAATTTATTAATTAACTAGTAAAAAGGCCCGATGCAATTGCATCGGGAGCAGGGTGAAATGAATTGTGTGTATACAGGCGGGCCAGTGGGTAGCAGAGTATACAGGGGGCTCTGTGGGTAGCAGAGTATACAGGCGGGTCTGTGGGTAGCAGAGTATACAGACGGCTCTGAGGGTAGGAGATTATACAGGTGACTCTGTGGGTAGTAAAGTATACAGGCGGCTCTGTGGGTAGAAGAGTATACAGGTGGGTCTGTGGGTAGTGGAGTATACAGGCGTGTGTGGTGGTGGTGGCAGAGTATACAGGTGTGTGTGGTGGTGGTGGCAGAGTATACAGGCGTGTGTGGTGGTGGCAGAGTATACAGGCGTCTGTGCTGGTGGCGGCAGAGTATACAGGCGTGTGTGGTGGTGGCAGAGTGTACAGGCGTGTGTGGTGGTGGCAGAGTGTACAGGTGTGTGTGGTGGTGGCAGAGTGTACAGGCGTGTGTGGTGGTGGGAGAGTGTACAGGCGTCTGTGCTGGTGGCGGCAGAGTATACAGGCATGTGTGGTGGTGGCAGAGTATACAGGCGTCTGTGCTGGTGGCGGCAGAGTATACAGGCATGTGTGGTGGTGGCAGAGTATACAGGCGTCTGTGCTGGTGGCGGCAGAGTATACAGGCGTCTGTGCTGGTGGCGGCAGAGTATACAGGCGTCTGTGCTGGTGGCGGCAGAGTATACAGGCAGGTGTGGTGGTGGCGGCAGAGTATACAGGCGTCTGTGGTGGTGGCAGAGTGTACAGGTGTGTGTGGTGGTGGCAGAGTGTACAGGTGTGTGTGGTGGTGGGAGAGTATACAGGCGTGTGTGGTGGTGGCAGAGTATACAGGCGTGTGTGGTGGTGGCAGAGTATACAGGCGTGTGTGGTGGTGGCAGAGTATACAGGCGTGTGTGGTGGCGGCAGAGTGTACAGGCGTGTGTGGTGGCGGCAGAGTGTACAGGCGTGTGTGGTGGCGGCAGAGTGTACAGGCGTGTGTGGTGGCGGCAGAGTGTACAGGCGTGTGTGGTGGCGGCAGAGTGTACAGGCGTGTGTGGTGGTGGCAGAGTGTACAGGCGTGTGTGGTGGTGGCAGAGTGTACAGGCGTGTGTGGTGGTGGCAGAGTGTACAGGCGTGTGTGGTGCTGGCAGAGTGTACAGGCGTGTGTGGTGGTGGCAGAGTGTACAGGCGTGTGTGGTGGGGGCAGAGTGTACAGGCGTGTGTGGTGGCGGCAGAGTGTACAGGCGTGTGTGGTGGCGGCAGAGTGTACAGGCGTGTGTGGTGGCGGCAGAGTGTACAGGTGTGGTGCGGCAGAGTGTACAGGCGTGTGGTGGCGGCAGAGTGTACAGGCGTGTGTGGTGGCGGCAGAGTGTACAGGCGTGTGTGGTGGCGGCAGAGTGTACAGGCGTGTGTGGTGGTGGCAGAGTGTACAGGCGTGTGTGGTGGTGGCAGAGTGTACAGGCGTGTGTGGTGGTGGCAGAGTGTACAGGCGTGTGTGGTGGTGGCGGCAGAGTGTACAGGCGTGTGTGGTGGTGGCAGGCAGAGTGTACAGGCGTGTGTGGTGGTGGCGGCAGAGTGTACAGGCGTGTGTGGTGGTGGCGAGCAGAGTGTACAGGCGGTGTGTGGTGGTGGCGGCAGAGTGTACAGGTGTGTGTGGTGGTGGCGGCAGAGTGTACAGGCGTGTGTGGTGGCAGAGTGTACAGGCGTGTGTGGTGGCAGAGTATACAGGCGTGTGTGGTGGTGGAGTATACAGGCGTCTGTGGTGGTGGCAGAGTGTACAGGCGTGTGTGGTGGCAGAGTATACAGGCGTGTGTGGTGGTGGAGTATACAGGCGTCTGTGGTGGTGGCAGAGTGTACAGGCGTGTGTGGTGGTGGAGTATACAGGTGTCTGTGGTGCGCTCGTGCAAGGCAGGGGTTAAAAAAAATAAAAAAAGATTATGCTCACCTCACCCCGAGCCCCCGCCGTCTTCTGCCGTGTTCCGCCGTCTTCTGCCGTGTTCCGCTAGGCTCCCGGTGGCTGTGCAGGCTCCCGGTGCCTGCAGTGATCTTCTATCTACTGAGAGTGAAGGACCTGTGGTGATGTCAGAGTCACGTGACCCGCGATTTGCCTGGAGTAAGCTGGTGTCACGTGACTCTGACATCACCACAGGTCCTTCACTCTCAGTAGATAGAAGATCACTGCAGGCACCGGGAGCCTGCACAGCCACCGGGAGCCTAGCGGAACACGGCAGAAGACGGCGGGAGATGGCGGGAGACAGCGCGGGCTCGGGTAGAGGTGAGGATTTTTTTTTTTTTTAGAGTAGTGCGGGTCTGCGGCTCGTGATGACGCTGCGCGTCATCACTCGCAGTCCCGCGCAAAGCATGTTGGGATTCGGCTACAACGCCCGAAATCCCAACTGCGGATTATATAAGTAGATATGATTGTCTCTGTGTTATTCTCAGCCTCCAGTGCTCACAAAATGGACTGTAAGGCATGTGAAGTTACGTGGATGTCCAAATTAAATGAGGCCTTCAGGGATGAGCCGGCATTGTTTTTACCTAAAGGTAATAAAGACACACAGGATGCAATTACGAGACTGTAATAACTGCTACAAAAATGGACACACATCTGTGGAACAAAGAAATAGAAGGAAAAGAATTTTATTCCAAGAGATCTCAGAATCCGAGTTTTTCCCTCATTTGAGGTCCGGAATGACAAATTCAGCCAGAATTGGGAGAAAGCAGCATGACTATGTTCCCAGATATTTCTAGGGTTATTATCCCAACTAAACTCTGATTATATTGATGAAATTAATGAGGAAATAGAGGACCTGCAAAATAATCTGCAGGAAACCCTTAATAATGAAGTTCTGAGTAAGTTAAACCAGGAACATGAAAATAATTTCCATAAATGGTAAAAAGAGATCTGTGACAACAAGATGAAAATATTTCAAAGGGACACTAATGAATTTAATCAGAATTAGGCGGCCGTCACACGCAACGATTTCTTGCCCGATATCGTTTAAGCGATCTCCTTTTTGATCGCTTAAGCGATATCGGGCTTAAAATCGTTGCATGTAATCAAGCGATTTACGATGTGAAATCGCTTGATCGTGACATCGCTGATCTGAGCTCCGGAGCTCAATCTAGCAATGAACGATGTCACGATCTGCTTCATCGTGGTGTATAACACCACGATGAACGATCTCCCAGCGGCAGAGCCTATGCTGGGAGATGGTAACTATGATACACGTCGGGTAACTAAGCGACGCGCGGCGCCTAGTTACCCGATGTGTACCATAGTTACCAGCGAGATCGCGGCTCCACATCGCTGGTGAGTCTGTCTGTGTGACAGCTCACCAGCGATGTGAACGATATTGTAAGCGATCGCGCGTGCACGTGATCGCTTGTAATATCGCTAGAGATATCTAAGCGTGTGTGACGGCCGCCTAACATTTATAGATGGCAAAGGAGATCATGGGGAAAGAAACCAAATCCAAATCTAAAGCCTAGATCTAATTTGATTATCTCACAAACTTCAGATGGAGGATCAGACTGGAGATGAGAGAGAACCAGCAGGCGAAAAGACACTTAAGGCCCAGTCACACATAACGATGCACCAGCGATCCCGATAACGATAACGATGTGCAGAGATCGCTGGTGTGTCGTTTTTCACATCGCTGGTAAGATGTCAAACAGGTATCTCACCAGTGATGTGAAAAACGACTCACCAGCGATCCAGAATTATACTGAGGTCGTTGGGAATTGTCACTCCATAGCGTAGCATGGAGATCGTTGGTCATTGTCCCTGTCAAACACAACGATGTAGTGCTCCCAGAGGGAGTGCAACGATGTAGAAATGACCCAGAGCAGTGTGTAATGATCAACGATATCACAACAGGGGCCAGATCGTTGGTGCGTGCCACATACAATGAGATCGCTAACAGGATCGCTGTTGCGTCACAAAATCTGTGACGTTACAGCGATCTTGTTAGCGTTGTTGTTATGTGTGACAGGGCCTTAAGATATGCTGTGAAAGCACCCAAAAGGTAACCTAAGATGATTTCTCCACAGAGGAATAAAAAAAAAAAAATTATATAGTCACATCCTCTGTACTGGAGAAAGGGTCATTTTCTCACCAACTAATGCTCTTGATTTGTTCAGAGCAATAAAAGATGTGAATCTTTTCTCAAGACAATTGATCCTTGAGAGGTTACACAATCAGGACGTGACCACAGTGGCGGACCTTGACCCCAGGGGGCCCTGGTGCAGCCGTGGTGAGGAGCGGCAGTCCGGGGGGGAAGGGGATGCTGGCGGCCGTCGGAGAGGTGTTTGCGGCAGCTCTCCTACCTACTGAGCTGCGCCGAGTGCGCTCCTGGGAGCCGGAGGGGCAGAGGAGAGGAGGGGCGGGATCAGGCAAGGGAAGCAGGAAGCTTTATGCTTCCCTTGCCTGACCCTCCTCTCCTCTGACAACAGCTTACGGGGGTCGGCTGGGGGCCCCCCTGCAGGCTTGAAGGGGCCCCCTAGCCGGTCGGGGCCCTGGTGCAGCTGAACCAGCTTGAGGAAGTGTGCGGTGGCGCATTAAACGTGTAGAGAAATAATAAAGTCAATTGATACTCCATTTTTTGTGGTTTTTGAAGGCAGCGCAAGTTTATTACCGTTCTCCCCCTTCCACGTGTCCCTTTGATGGTCCTGGTGGTTTACGGTAGCCTAACATACTCTGCATTGCGGTTGTGGCTCACACAACCCTAACAGGTTAGTGCAATTATTTGTGATAGAAATGTTACCTCCACGGGTAGGACCCTATTTTGCGCTGTCTTTCTTTGAGCTATTCCTGTATTCTGAGTTATGGGTAGATATAAAACTTATGGTGCCACTCGTGTCAGCAGTCTTTTTGGCAGGCAACAATCTCAGGGAGCTTTCTTTGCTCGATTATACCTGAATTTGATCGACCGCTTACTGTACCCCTACTCATAGAATCTGGTTCTTAAATCCCGAACTTGTCTCTCAAATCTATCTTTAGTTGAGGAAATCCACTTCATCCTCAGAAATTGACCAACTGGGATGGCTTTAATTGTTGAATTTTGGTGACTTGATCCAGCGTGCAACAGGGAATTGACCGATGTCTTCTTTCGAAAGACATATGTTTGTATTTGGAGGTTTGAATCCACCTATATCAGAATGTCTTGGAAGTCGATTTCTTTCCTGCTGCATTTATAGGTCAATTTAATATTGTACTCGTTAATATTAAGAGCTTGCATGAACTGGTGGAGCACATCCTCATCACCCTGCCAAATGAACAGAATGTCATCTATGTAGCAAAGCCACATAGGAACTTGTTGATTAAGCTATGCACCCTTGTCGCCAAAGATGGTTCTCTCCCAGAATCACCTCACATACGAGGGTAACATTTGCACTAGAGGTTTCAAATAATAATCTATGAAGCTGCAAGTAGGGTGGCATAAACCCTCCAAGCCCAAAACAATGTGGCGTCTGGGGGGCTCCAAAGGATTTTTATGGATTTTTGGAGTGAGGTATATGGTTGGGATTTTGGGAAATTTTAGCAAAAGCCCTTCATATACATTTTTTGGTATAAGACCTTGCAAATATGCCTCATAGAGAATAATTTCCAATTCTGCTGAGAAACTAGAGAGTGGCTAGGGTCACACATGAGCCATGGATCTGCTAAAAGCATCCGTTTTTCAACTTAAAATTTTGTGAAAAACGGATCCATTAACGGATCCATAGGCTCCAATGCAAAAAACGCATTGTCTAAAGTGCACTAAAAAAAAAGCTAACGGGCACCTGCAGTAAAAAATCTCATAGTGTTTTTTTAACATGGAGTCCTATGGAAAATGCATCCGTTAACGCATGGTACATATAGGTAGCATGCGTTAACACATGCATTAACGCATAGCGTTTTTGGGATGCAAACATAGCATTTTCCAAAAATGGAATCAGTTTTGGAAAGGCAGAAACACATACTGCCATGTGTGACTCTAGCCAATGTTAAAAAACTGATCCATTAATGGATCCATAGGCTCCAATGCAAATAATGCAGTGTCAAAGTGCACTGCTAAAAATGCTATGCATTTTTGCATCAGCATCAAAAAACGCTGCTAGCAGCAATGTTTTTTTAACATGGGACCCTATGGGAAACGCATCTGTTAACGCTTGGTACATATAGGTACATATATAGGTACATAATGCTAGCGTTAATTGTGCATCAAAATGACAACATAAAAACATGGCAAGCAGTAACGGAGGCTTCTAAAAAACTGACTCCCAAATGTGACCCCAGCCTTAAGTATCTTCGTCCCTAAACTGTCTGTAAGCCTTTATTTCATAAACTGCACTGGGCCACAAAAACTACATTACCCCCCTATCCGGCGATTTTATTACAATGTCATCATATGACTGCAGTTACTCCATTTTCCATGGTTTTTTGAAGGCAGCTCGAGTTTATCACCGAACTATTATTGAAAAGCATTGGCCAATCTTGCAGAATGAGCCAATCTTGGCCAAGCATTTGTCTCAACATTCACAAATGACCTCTAGAAGGAATAAAAATTTAAGAGACATTCTGGTCAAGAGCCATTAAATTCCTGCTGAAAGTAACCTATACATCCACCAACCTATGATTGCTACCCATGCTGCAGTTGTGTGGCATATTGCAACATTAGTTAGCCGACTACATTAACATCAGCAGTTGGGGTGAGGCAATTTGAAATCAGACAACGGATCACATGTAACACGTCACAGGTCATATATTATGAGACCTGTGCGTGTGACAAGATATATAGTGCCTTGTGAGAGTATTTGGCTCCCCTGAACTTTTCAACCTTTTGCCACATTTCAGGCTTCAAACATCTATAATATAAAACCCGAAGGCCACTTCCGGAAAACCCGAAGGTTACTTCCGTGATGGCCTCCGGACCATGGTGGTGACGTCACCAGTGCGGGGTAGCCGGGCAGGGACCGGCGGAGGAACGTTCCACTCTCGGAAGTTCCGTCTGCCCTCCAGCCTCTCCCCTCCAGCCTCTGCCCTCCAGCCAGTAGCGTAGCTAGCGGGGGGGCAGGGGGGCCGAGCGCCCCGGGCCCACCGGCATGAGGGGCCCATTGCGCGGCCGGAGAGGAGGGAGGATGGGACTTCCTGTCCTGCAGCTCTGCCCGCCCCTCCTCTCCTCCTACAGCAGACGCACGGCGGCCGCGGTGAGTGTGCACCCCCCCGGTCCTCACATCTCTCTGCCAGCACCCCCACCCACTGTTCCTCACATGGGGGGCTTGGGTGCTGATCTTGCCCCAGGGCCCGGAGCAGGCCAGCTACGCCACTGCCTCCAGCCTCTGCCCTCCAACCTCTCCCCTCCAGCCTCTCCCCTCCAGCCTCTGCCCTCCAGCCTCTGCCCTCCAGCTTCTCCCCTCCAGCTTCTCCCCTCCAGCCTCTGCCCTCCTGCCTCTGCCCTCCTGCCTCTGCTCTCCAGCCTCTCCCCTCCAGCCTCTGCCCTCCAGCCTCTGCCCTCCAGCCTCTCCCCTCCAGCCTCTCCCCTCCAGCCTCTGCCCTCCAGCCTCTGCCCTCCAGCCTCTCCCCTCCAGCCTATCCCCTCCAGCCTCTGTCCTCCAGCCTCTCCCCTCCAGCTTCACCCCTCCAGCCTCTGCCCTCCAGCCTCCCCTGTCCTCTGCCCTCCAGCCTCCCCTGTCCTCTGCCTTCCAGCCTCCCCTGTCCTCTGCCCTCTAGCCTCCCCTGTCTTCTGCCCTCCAGCCTCCCCTGTCCTCTGCCCTCCAGCCTCCCCTCTCCTCACCCCTCCAGCCTCCCCTGTCCTCTGCCCTCCAGCCTCCCCTGTCTTCTGCCCTCCAGCCTCCCCTGTCCTCTGCCCTCCAGCCTCCCCTCTCCTCACCCCTCCAGCCTCCCCTCTCCTCACCCCTCCTCACCCCTCCAGCCTCCGCTCTCCCCACCCCTCCTCACCCCTCCAGCCTCCGCTCTCCTCACCCCACCTCACCCCTCCAGCCTCCGCTCTCCTCACCCCTCCTCACCCCTCCAGCCTCCACCTCTCCTCACCTCTCCAGCCTCTGCTCTCCTCACCCCTCCATATGCAATGTACAGTATGTGTATATACAGTGCCTACAAGTAGTATTCAACCCCCTGCAGATTTAGCTGGTTGACACATGCGGAATTAACTTGGCATTGTGACATTTGACTGTAGATCAGCCTGGAAGTGGGAAATGCACTGCAGCCAAAAAGATTTTTTTTTTTTTAAAGTGTTAAAAGTTAATTCAGAGGGTCATTTATTATTCAACCCCTCAAACCACCAGCATTCTGTTTGGTCCCCCTAAAGTATTAAGAAGTAGTTCAGGCACAAAGAACAATGAGCTTCACATGTGTGGATTAATTATCTCTTTTCTGACTATTTAAGACCCTCCCCAAACTTGTGAACAGCACTCATGCATGGTCAACATGGGAAAGACAAAGGAGCATTCCAAGGCCATCAGAGACAAGATCGTGGAGGGTCACAAGGCTGGCAAGGGGTACAAAACCCTTTCCAAGATTAAAGTCCACATGAGACACCCAAAGAACCTAGATAACTTGGAGAAGATCTGCATGGAGGAGTGGGCCAAGATAACTCCAGAGACCTGTGCCGGCCTGATCAGGTCTTATAAAAGACGATTATTAGCTGTAATTGCAAACAAGGGTTATTCCACAAAATATTAAACCTAGGGGTTGAATAAAAATTGACCCACACTTTTATGTTTAAAATGTATTAAAATTCAACATAACTTTTTGGTTTGTAAGATTTATGCTTCTGTTAATAAATCCTACTCTCGTTTGCAGTTTGAAGGCTCTAACTTATTTGCATCTTATCAAACCACCTAAATCTGCGGGGGTTGAATACTACTTGTAGCAGCACTGTATGTGTGTATGTAGTCACTTCCCTCACTTTGTCCGCACTTCCCTCACTTTGTCCGCACTTCCCTCACTTTGTACACACACATACACACACACACACACACACACACACATCCGCTATACTTACCACCGGCCCTGCGTACGCCGCCTGGATCCTCAGTCGACATGTCGCCGTCCCCGAACTACCGGATCCAATGTAGCGTCCAAGAAGTCTCGCCAAACTTCCCGGACGCCATATTGGATCCAGTCGTCCGGGGGTGGCGACATGTCGACTCAGGATCCAGGCGGCGGGGAAGACGCGGAGTGTGTGTATGTGTGTGTGTGTGTGTATGTATGTGTGTGCTGACCACTCTGCCCACGGTGCTGCGCTGACCACTCTGCCCACGGTGCTGCGCTGACCACTCTGCCCACAGCGCTGCGCTGACCACTCTGCCCACGGCGCTGCGCTGACCACTCTGCCCACGGCGCTGCGCTGACCAATCTCACCGCACTCACTGCTAACCACTGAGCCACCGCACTCACTGCTAACCACTGAGCCACCGCACTCACTGCTAACCATTGAGCCACCGCACTCACTGCTAACCACTGAGCCACCACACTCACTGCTAACCACTGAGCCACCGCCTCACTGCTAACACTGAGCCACCGCGCTCACTGCTAACCACTGAGCCACCGCACTCACTGCTAACCACTGAGCCACCGCACATGCTAACCACTGAGCCACCGCACTCACTGCTAACCACTGAGCCACCGCACTCACTGCTAACCACTGAGGCCACTGCACTCATGCTAACCACTGAGCCACCGCGCAGTGCTAACCACTGGGCAACCGCGCAGTGCTAACCACTGAGCCACCGCGCAGTGCTAACCACTGAGCCACCGTATACTCTGCTACCCACTGAGCCACCTGTATACACACAATTCATTTCACCGCACTCCCTAACTATTAGTAAATAAACTATATATGGATTCTAGACTACCCGATTCTTTAGAATCGGGCCGCCATCTAGTAAAGATATAAATTCTAATTTTTTTTTTAAAGAATCAACAACAAGTGGGACACAATTGAGAAGTTGAACGAAATTTATTCCTCCATGTCCTCCTGTATGTACGATATCCTGTGCCGATCAGCGTAGATGTACGGTAATGTGTTTGCCAATCAAATGCCAGCAAATGCTTAAGCAGTGCCACATCACGCGTCCTCAACTCATTCATAAGCTGCTGGATTTAACTCCCTGCTTACCGATCACTGCAGCGCCAGTAAGCAAGAGTTAACTGTGCTGTGACAGCAGCTACAGTATGAGCGGCACATATACCACCCCACGCGTTTTTTTTTTTAAATAATTGTTTATTTTACACCCTACAACGCCAGGTTGGTTGCCATACACTAATGTGTATGGCAACCAAGCAGAATCACTGTCCAGATTGAGAAAATCCAGTCTGATTACAACAGCCAATCACAGAGGCTCCCACAAAGTGTGAGCTCCTGTGATTGGCTGTTAGTTTGACAGTGCAGTGAATATGTAATGAGCTTAATAGGCGGTCCCGGAAGTAACAGCGGGAGCCTATTAAACCTGATTTAGCTATTGTAGCATGGTGCTACAAACCGCACAGTGTGCTGTATGGGGGCGAGATTTTCTCGCCCCCATACACTTTGCATTGCGCTCACGCGCATCAGAATCGCGTGCAGTGCAGCATGCTGCGACTGCACTCGCTTCTGACTCGCAATGCGAATGAGGTGCGTGGAACTCGCACCAGTGTGCCCTGCCTGATAGGGCAACACTGGTCGAGTGCAATGCGTTTTTTCTCACGCATTGCACTTGCGCGAGTCTCACGCCAGTGTGCCTCCACACTAATATGGAGTAACTTAAAACTTTACCTTGCCACTTTAAGCTGGTACATGCTAGTAATCCTAGAAGTTAGAGGCATAGAACATGTACAATTAGGCATTAGGGGAGGTAATATTAAAAAATCCTAGCCCAACATGAATACAGATGGATTCAACTCATAGGGGCTAAAGCACCCCATGGCCTTAAAGAAACCATCAGCTTTTCCTCGTTTCTCTATATTAATCTCCATGGTCTATTTTTTGTCCATGATGATGTCTGGTTCATAACAGTCTAGTGCCTGTCCATTGGTGTAGTGGCTCTACTTAATCCAGTCTAAATTTCTTTTTTTTTAATTGTTTTTAAGCCTGTCATTTTTACTACAGCATCTACTTTCTTTTCTTATGTTTTTTTGTGCTTTCGGTTTGCCTTTCTTACAGGCTTATTATCGACTCATCATTGGGGACATGGTATCCATAGTACATTCCCTGTTGAATTTTATTGAGTGTTGGACTGCGGAAGTTACCATCAACAACTCTCACATATGGATAGACATCGTAATGTGTAACTGTGAGAGTGTGGTGTAAGTCACAGCGACAACGTGTTTACCCAAAATATGACATCCGCCGAAAATAAGACCCAGTGTGGAGTTTGTCAGGCTGCTAAATATAAGCCCTCCCTCAAAAATAAGACCTAGCAAAAAAAAATGTTTAAAGGCCTGCCCACCAGAGGAGCAGGGCATGCAGCAGAGATGGATACCGTACGGTACCGCTATTGCCGGAGCCTGCCACCACTGCTGCTTTATTGATTCCTCTACGTCCTCCTTTATGTATGGCATTCCGGGTGGCGTTCAGTGTAGATGTACAGTAGTAAGCAGCCAGCCAATCAGACGGCGGTTGCTGGTATTTGATTGGCAGGCACATTACCGTACATCTACGCTGATCGGCACGCGGATATCGTACATACAGGAGGACATGGAGTAATGAATAAAGCGGTGGCGGGCTCTAGCTATCGTGGTACTGTGTGTGTGCATGTGAGATGGGGGCTACAGATGGATGATGAGGGCTGCAGGGCATATTGGGGGATAATGGGGGCTGCAGATGGATAATTAGGATATTGGAAGATGATGGGGGCTTCAGGTGGATGATGGAGACGGCAGGGGGATATTGGGAGATGATGGGGGCTGCAGATGGATGATGGGAGCTGTAGAGGCATGATGAGGATATTGGGAGACGATGGGAGCTGCAGATAGATGATGGGGGCTGCAGGGGGATGTTGGGGGATGATGAGGGCTGCAAATGAATGATGCGGCTGCAGGGGGATGATGTGGATGTTGGTAGAGGTTGGGGCTGCAGATGGATGATTGCAATACTGGGACATAATGGGGGCTGCAGGGGGATATGGGGTGATGATGGGGGCTGCAGATGGATTATCGAGATATTGGGGATGTTGGGGGTTGATGGGGGCTGCAGATGGATGATGGATGGATGAATGACACAGTTTGTCTGGTTATGCTAGATTGTGATACCAACTACTGTACAGTATATAATAAATGTTAATTTTTTTTGTTGAACAATAAATGTGAATTCTTCATGGAAAATAAGACATTCCCTGAACATAAGGCTTAGTGCATCTTTGTGAGCATCAATTAATATAAGACAGTGTCTTATTTTTGAGGGAAATAGTACACTTAGCCTATATGGAGCCCCATTATAGAATAATAGAGTGACCAGACTGAGGTAAATGTTTATTTATACTATATATCTGGGGTGACACATATAAGGCTGTCTATTATTGTGGCTGCTGTTTTACTGCCTACACTCTTGCACAATAGGATGTGTACTGTTTGATTGCGATATAATTGGCAATGTTTGCCATGCACCGTTACTTTCAATGGGACAGGTTTAATTAGATACGATTTGCCCGTTTGATGTGTCCATTTGTGCCCATAGCAGGCTAACTTCATAAAAGGCCAAAGATTGGCTGTCCCCAGATTCCTTCCACGATCAGGTGCGTGTGTGCTCCATACTCGCCCTCCACCGGTGCCCTCCTGCTTTCATATCTGTGATCCAGGTTCATAGAAACTTGTTCTAGGTCTGGGCATGTGGAGGGTAGTGAGGGGAGTGCAGAGGAGGCTGGGGCATGCTCCGTTGTCCGATTGTGGTTGCTGGGTGAAGGCGACTGACCACATTGCACCAATACTAAAGTCAGATTAGCTGAGCCTTTATCCACACTCCTTTAAGAAAGCTAATGCGAAATGTGCATTGGGGCTTAGGGGTCACGTGGTCCGCAGGTCACATCATATATGGCTGGTAAACTTTCACGATTGCTCTTAAAATCTTCCATTGCACTTACATGGCAATTCAAAAGGGGATTATTGGGTCGTTCTTTGTTTTGTGTCGACTGTCATATCTGTCCCTTTATTGTATCCAAATAAACCCATGACTGCTATGACTTGGGTAACAATGGCAACAGCAGCTTTTTTTTAAATATTTACATAAAAACCTGGGGGCGTCACCAACCTGGCGACACCACCACCACATAACAATGTAAATATTAAACAGGCTGTGAACAGTTGCCGGTTGTCACGCTGGGAGCGGGAGAGATACTCAGCGTAGGACAACGACGGGGGGGGGGGGGGAAGGAGTCCCTAAAGCTATGGGCACAAGAGGGAGAGGGTGACCCCTAGTCTTACTGGGGCTGACCCTGTCTGCCCTGACGTCCCTATACAGTTTCCTCAACTGTCGCCGACCACGAACCTCGTCCCTCTCTGATCCTAGCACTACCTTATCTAAGGATCAGATGGAGAGGTTCACTAGACCCCTCCACTAACAACTAAAGACAAACACAAGGAAAAACAGACAATGGGGAAAGAAAACACTTATCTTGCAGCAGAGCACAGCAACCTCCACAACCTCAGCTTCTGCTGGAGCAAGGATAATGAGTGCACAAGGAAATATCACCTGCACCGAGGGAGCGCAATGAAACTCCTTATAAAGGTGGGAAGAACCTGCTGGGTCCTAGTGACCCAGAATACTGGTGTAGAAACCAGACCGAGCACAAGACCTTCCCAGCCGTCTCCCCATGATAGGGAGATCTTATCATACCTTCTCTCTATCTACACAGAAGGTAAATGCCCCTGAAAGACGGACCGTCCTCAAACATTATGGCTGATTGGCCAAACGCTGGGACCGTCTGCGCGTGGCCTCTACCCTGTCATCCGTGCCACCCGTGACACCGGTCCAGAGGCAATCCCTTACAATTTGCCATAGACACCTACACCAGCCCAGTGAGAGAGGTATTTACACCACAAGGTCAATAACCCTCACCTTAGTGTAACCTATGCCCACTAATTACATTGCTGTACCAGGAGCCACTATTAGTGGATGGAGCGACAGGCAAAATGTTCAGAATTTCGGCCCTCATCAACCCACTGGCCTTCTGGTTGGAATTACTTGTCATTGCAGGATTCATAATGTTTTCCATAAGTCTCTTTAGAAGACGTTTGTGGGTTCAGAGGACTATATTTCCACTCCTCCACAACCAGTCTAAGTGGATGGCTCTTTAGAGTTTGAGGTATCCAAGATTGTGAACTCTCATATCGTTCGTCGTTTGCTACAGTATCTGGTGCATTGGCTGGGCTATGGCCTGAGGAGAGTACTTGAGTGCCTGTGACAGATACAGTTGTGGCCAAAAGTATTGACACTCCTGCAATTCTGTCAGTAATACTCAGTTTCTTCCTGAAAATGATTGCAATCACAAATTCTTTGGTATTATTATCTTCATTTAATTTGTCTTCAATGAAAAAACACAAAAAGAATTGTCCTAAAGCCAATTTGGATATAATTCCACACCAAACATAAAAAAGGGGGTGGACAAAAGTATTGGCACTGTTAGGCGGCCGTCACACGTTTCAATATTGCGAACGATATCGTTTAAGCGATCTGCTTTTTGATCGCTTAAGCGATATCGTTTGTGCATCGCTACGTGCGATCAAGCGATTTTACAATGTAATATCGCTTGATCGTTAGATCGCAGATATGGGAGCCGGAGCTCATAATCACGCGATAAACACTTGTTCAATCTGCTTCATCGTGGTGTTGACACCACGATGACGATCTCCCAGCGGCAAAGCCTATGCTGGGAGATGGTATCTATGGTAAACGTCGGGTTACTAAGCGCCGTGCGGTGCCTAGTAACCCGATGTGTACCATAGTTACCAGCGATCTCGCTGCTCCACATCGCTGGTGAGTCTGCTGTGTGACAGCTCACCAGCGATGTGAGCGATATTGTTAGCGATCGCGCGTGCACGTGATCGCTTACAATATCGCTCACGATATTGTAGCGAGTGACGGCCGCCTTCGAAAAATCATGTTATCTACCACGATATCTAGACGTGTGACATCTCACCAGCGATGTTGAATGGATCTCAAAAACGACTGCGCGTCCACAAGATCGCAGCCAACATCGTTACAATGTCGTCCCATGTAACGGGGCCTTGAATTTTATCTGCCAATCACGGCAATTGCTTCACCACACTTATTTCCTTCCCAAACACACCTTGCCTCGGGATCCAAAAACACATTAGCAAACCCACCAACCAGACTTAGCCGCTTACTATATGAAAGCACTGAGACCTGGCTATACTAAATCGGTAAAGCGCTGGTCTCAGCACTGTCATATACTAAGCGGTATGGTCACTATTGTCATAGAAACTGCTGTTGCTTTAGCAATGGTGACCTCTCCCCTTAGTATATGACAGCGCTGAGACCAGCGCTTCACCGCTTTACTATAGCCAGGTCTCGGCGCTTTCATATAGTAAGCAGTGAGGTCACTGTTGCCATAGCAACAGCGGTTGCAATGGCAAAAATGACTTCATTGCTTACTTTACCGCATGTCTCAGCGCTGGCATTCAGTGATCAGAGACCATGTGTCACGGGTGTCGCAGAAGGTCCCAGCGTTTGGTCAAACAGTTTAAATCCTAAAAAAAGTCTCTGTTGCTTTAAGAGACATTTCCCTTTTAGTGAAAGCTGGAGGTCACTAGGACCCAGCTGATCCCTTACCTTAGCTGTGTATATATTCCCCTTACTCCCAGGATGCACTGCTGGTGATAGCTGTTCAGGTGTTCCTGGTTGCATCCTAGCTCAAGGCAGTGTTTCCTGGAGTCTGTTGGTTTGCTGCTTGGATCAGCTCAAGCTAAATGTATCTCTTCCCTCTTTGTTTGTTTCCCTTTAGTGTTTCTTTAGTTGCTAGCCAAGCTGACTAGTGATCACCTGCTCTGATCCCTGTGTAGTTTTAGTCCAGGGACAGTCAGGGAATAGGTATCCTGGCGGCAACAGTTGCGGAAACTGTATAGGGATGTTAGGGGAGCCAGGTATCAGCGCTAGTTAATCTAGGGTCACCATCTCCCTTTTTTGCCCTTAGCATCAGGGACTCCTTTCCTCCCCTGTTGCCGTCCAGCGCTGGATGTCTCCCTACACCCAGCTTGACATTATCACTAGCCGCACCTTAATTAAATGAAAAGGGTGAAACTGATTTTTTTTTTTCTTTCTTCCTTTTTTATTCTATGGATCCTATCTCTGCTTTGTCCCAGCAGCTCCAGACTCTGACTCTGGAGGTTGCAGACATACGGTCGTCTTTGCAGGGTCAGCGGCTGCAGAATGTTGTGGTGGGGAACCCAGCTGATGGTCAGGTCAGACCTGAACCTAAGATTTCCCTCCCAGACAGGTTTGCAGGAGGCGGAGACAAATTGGCTGTATTTAAAGAAGCCTGTAAACTATACTTTAGGCTTCGGCCCTATTCCTCTGGAGATGAGCAGCAGCGTGTGGGAATTATTATGTTGCTGTTGCAGGGGGATCCCCTATCCTCGACTTTTTCATTGCCACATGACTCTGCTTGTCTCCAGTCTGTAGATGGGTTTTTTGATGCTCTTGGACTCATCTATGATGATCCTGACCGTGTCTCTTTGGCCGAATCCAAATTATGTCACCTCCAACAGGGGAATTGGTCAGCAGAGACTTACTTTTCTGAGTTTCATAGGTGGTCTACGGACACTAAGTGGAACGATCCGGCCCTGTGAAGTCATTTTTGCTAGGGACTCTCAGGAAGGTTGAAGGATGCTCTGGCGGTTTGAGACCCCAGAATCTCTGGAGGCTGCTATGTCTTTGGCTATACGTATAGATAGACACCCTCAGGATAGAAAGGGTAAAACTCTCTCTCCTGAGAACCTTTGTCGAGGTAGTACCCTATTGCCAGGTGGGCAATCAGAGGGTGAGTTGTTTCTCCCGAGCTTGGATGAACCCATGCAACTAGGAGCAGCGACCGCCTCCAAAGTTTCTTCTGGCATTTACCAAGAAAAAAAAAAGGGGGTCTGTTTTTTCTGTGGTAAAAGGGACCATTTTATTGGAGCCTGTCCCTCTGTTCCTAAATTGATGGTGTGGAGGTAAATGAGCACGAGGTGTCTGTATCTTCCACATGTAATTCCTGTATTCTCTTGAGAGCCGAGGTGGCACTAGAGAGCAAAACCAAAAATATTTCTGTCTTTGTGCATAGTGGAGCGGGGGTCAGCATGGTGGATGCTCCTTTTCTAAGACTCATGGGCTTACCTGTAGTTTGTTGTCTAAACCCATTCATATCTATGCCATCGACTAAGCACCACTTGCTCATGGAAGTCTTATGCAAATTGTGCATAATATTAAGTTGAAGGTAGATCCCCAACATCAGGAGACAATTTCTTGCTATGTTCTGGAAGGTCTCCCAGCTCCCATTGTTTTGGGCCTGCCATGGTTGGTTAAACATCATCCCATGGTGGATTGGCAGTCCAAAGACATTGTGGAGTGGAGTGATATCTGTGTTTAGAATTGCTTGAATACATCTTTTGCTGCAGTCTCTGCTGTGTCCTTGCTTGCATATTTATCAGAGTATGAGGAGTGTTCTCAGAAAAGGGTTGTCAGGATTTGCCTCCTCACCGTGCATACGATTGTCCTATTAACTTAATTCCTGGAGCTAAACTGCCCAAATCCAGGCTGTATAATATATCTGGTCCTCAGAGACAAGCCATGAAGGATTTCAATGCCAAGAGTTTAGAGAAGGGACATATCAGACCCTGATCTTTGCCCATCGCGGCAGGTTTCTTTTTTGTTAAAAAAAAAAGAATGGGGACCTCTGTCCTTGTTTAGATTTCTGGGAATTAAATCAAATAACTGTCCGTGATCCATATCTCCTTCCTCTGATTCCTGATTTGTTCAGTCAGATTGTGGGAACAAAATGGTTCTCCAATTTGGATTTGAGGGGGGCCTACAACCAGATTAGAATCAGAGAGGGGGATGAATGGAAGACTGCTTTTAATACCCCTAAGGGCTATTTTGAGAGTATTGTGATGCCGTTCGGGCTCACTAATGCCCCTGCAGTTTTTCAACACTTTGTGAATGATATTTTTCATCATTTGGTTGGTAGATTTGTGGTAGTTTACTTGGATGGTATTTTGATCTGCTCACCTGATATGGCGACACATCAGTCTCATGTTAAACAGGTGCTACAGATTTTAAGGGACAACCAACTATATGCTAAACTGGAGAAATGTGTTTTCGCCATTGATGAGGTACAATTTCTGGGGTACCTGTTGTCGTCTTGGATTTTTCGGATGGCTCCAGAGAAGGTCTGGGTGGTGCTTGACCGGGATCATCCAGAAAACGAGGCATTGCAAGTTTTGGGGTTTACCAATTTCTACCGTAAATTTATTAAGAATTATTCTGTAATTGTGAAACCACTCACGGACATGACAAAAAAGGGGTCAGATTTTTCTAAGTGGTCAGACTCCTCTCAGCAGGTTTCTCCTCCCTGAAGAGATGCTTTGCTACCGCACCTATCCTCTGTCAACCCAATCTTTCTCAGCCCTTTATTGTTGAGGTGGATGCATCCGAGGTGGGGGTAGAGGCAGTGTTGTCACAAGGGCCGTCTCCCAGTAAATGGTTGCCTTGTGCCTTTTTCTCCATTTTTTTTGTCGGCCGAAAGAAATTAGATGTCGGTAATAGAGAACTTTTGGCTATTAAGTTGGCTTTTGAGGAATGGCATCACTGGTTGGAGGGGGCTGTCCATCCCATCACTGTTATCACTGACCATAAGAACTTATCTTACCTTGAATCCACCAAGCGTCTCAACCCCAGGCAACCCGGGTGCCTGGGTGCTTGGTGCTGCTGGGTACCTGGTGCCTGATGGTCCTGGGTGCCTGGTGGTGCCGGGTGCCTGGTGCTGCCAGGTGCCGTCGGGCGCCGGAGACTGGAAGCCGCATAGGAAGAAGCTGCTGGATGCCTAACACTGCCGCCCACACTAAAATAACAAACGTTTTGAACCTACCTCTCTGGCGATGTCCTCTGTTGCTCCCTGCTTGCCTCCCTACCTGAGCCCTCCCGTGTCTGGGTGCCTGGTTCTGCCGGGTGCCTGGTGCTGCTGGATGCCTAGTGGTGCATGGTGCTGAATGGTGCCTGGTGCTGCCGGGGGCCTGGGTGCTTGGTGCTGATGGGTGCCTGGTGCTGTCGGATGCCTGGTGCCTGGTGCTGCCAGGTGCCTGGATGCCTGGTGCTGCTGGATGCTTAGTGCTGTCTGGTGCCTGGGTGCCTGGTGCTGCTGGATGCTTAGTGCTGCCTGGTGCCTGGGTGCCTGGTGCTGCTGGATGCCTGGTGCTGCCGGGTGCCTGGGTGCTTGGTGCTGCTGGGTACCTGGTGCCTGATGGTCCTGGGTGCCTGATGCTGCCGGGTGCCTGGTGCTGCTGGATGCCTAGTGGTGCATGGTGCTGAATGGTGCCTGGTGCTGCCGGGGGCCTGGGTGCTTGGTGCTGATGGGTGCCTGGTGCTGTCAGATGCCTGGTGCCTGGTGCTGCCAGGTGCCTGGATGCCTGGTGCTGCTGGATGCTTAGTGCTGTCTGGTGCCTGGGTGCCTGGTGCTGCTGGATGCTTAGTGCTGCCTGGTGCCTGGTGCCTGGTGCTGCTGGATGCCTGGTGCTGCCGGGTGCCTGGGTGCTTGGTGCTGCTGGGTACCTGGTGCCTGATGGTCCTGGGTGCCTGATGCTGCCGGGTGCCTGGTTATGCCAGGTGCTGCCGGGCGCCGAAGACTGGGAGCCGCAGAGTATGAAGCTGCTGGATGCCTGGTGCGAGATCTATAGAAATAAAATAGTTGGAGCGCACATAGAGTGATATCCTCATAGTTTAGCCACCAGGTGTCCCCCTTCTATGGAAAGACTACATGGTCAGGTGGTATGAGTCACAACCAACTTTGACAGCTCTCTCCTGAGGTCGCAGCAGTTCCCAGCCAGGGGAAGATAAGATGAACAAACAGAAAGCGCTGAGTTGAAGAGAATCACCGCGCTGACCTCCAATGATGACAAACAGAGTAATGGAGTATACTCTGTTTATTTAACCACTTGCCTACGCGTTTCATTGTGTAAATACAACTTCATCAGGTGTCGGAGATCAGGAGCTGCAGAGGAAGAAGCTGCTGGGTACCTGGTGCCAGAGACCGGGAGCCCAGAGGAAGAAACTGCCAGGTGCCTGGTGCAGGAGACAGGGAGCCGCAAAGGAAGAAGCTGCCGGGTGCTGGTTGCCGGAGACCAGGAGCCGCAAAGGAAGAAGATGCCGGTACCTGGTGCCAGAGACCGGGAATTGCAGAGGGAGAAGCTGCCGGGTGCTGGTTGCCGGAGACCAGGAGTCGCAAAGGAAGAAGCTGCCGGGTACCTGGTGCCAGGTACCTGGTGCTGGAGACTGCTAGCCACAGAGGAAGAAGCTGCCTAGTTGCCTGGTACTGGAGACCAGGAGCCACAGAGGAAGAAGCTGCCGGATGCCAGATACCTGGTGCTGGAGACGGGAGCCGCAGAGGAAATAGATGCCTTATGCCTGGTGCCGGTGAGTGGGAGACTGGGAGCCACAGAGGAAGAAGGTGCCTGGTTCCAGGAAGCGGGAGACTGGGAGCAGCAGAGGAAGAGGCTGCTGGGATCAGGGGTGTGGAGTCAGGTAAGGCGCTGTTACAGCTGAAGATAGCAGCCTGGGGGGGACAGAGTGGGATGCATGGGGTGGCCTGGAAGAGGGGGCAGAATGGGAAGGATGGATGGAAGGATGGATGGATGGATGGATGGGGCGGCCTGGAAGAGGAGGCAGAATGGGATGGATGGGTGGCATGGAAAAGAGGAGAGAATGGGATGGATGGGGGGCGGCATGGAAAAAGGGGGAGAAGATGGATGGATGGATGGATGGATGGGGAGGAAGGTACATGGATGGATGGGGGAGAAGGTACATGGGTGGATGGTGGAGAACTTGTACACTGTATACAGAACCCCTGTGTATAATATCACCCGTGATCACTGTATTACCTGTGCACTGAAACTATTTACAGAGCTCCTGGGTATAATGTCACTGGTGATCACTGTATTACCTGTACACTGACCCAACATACAGAGCTTTTTTACATTTTTATTAATTTAGTATTATTTGTCACTGTGTTGGCATTATGTGCTTTGGTCATGACATGACGGTATTAGTCCCTTGTAAGTGGTATTATTCGGTCACTATGTGGTGGTAATATGTGGTCTCATGGTGTAGCAGCATTTATACCTTGTATGTGGTAGCATTTGATCACTATGTGGTGGTATTATGTGCTTTGGTCATGGTGTGGCGGTATTAGTGCCTTGTATGTGGCATTATTTGGGCATTATGTGGTGGTAATATGTGATCTGGTCACAGTATGGTGGTATTTCTGCCTTCTATCTGGTAATATTGGTCTTGGTATAGTTGATTGTGGTTGGTCATTTGTTTTATCTGATATCAATAAGTGGAAACTTCTTTATTTCCAATAGATATTAAATACTATCCTGTGAGACAGCAGCAGAGATGCAGTTACAGAGGTTTGCCAAAAAAAGCAAGTTGAGCATTTGGTGATATTTTCACCTCAGTATTTATAAGACAAACCAGGAGAGTGTAAGAAATGCATAAAAAAATTACCTCTGATTGCTCCACTCCTGGTTTTCTGTTACAAATACTGAGGTAAAAAACTCACCAAATACTCAAAGTGCCATATTCTTCTGATGGTGCAGATTCCACCAATAAATAAGTCATCATCTTCCGAACCTGTGCAGTGCTGATAACTTGTTTTTACCAAAAAATCCCTTTAACGCAAACTACAGTAATTGTACATCACAGCAATGGTGAGCGCACAGTGATGTGCAGGAGCCGCCTGTGTTTTACAGTTCACACTCCACTATAATAGGTATAACAGATAACAGGTATTTGCATATAGCTGAAGGGTGGGTCCCTGAGGTCAATTTCCCTGGTGGGCCCCAGACACCCCAGTCCTGCGCTGGTTGAGAATGTGAAGGCAATGCGTTATCATAAAAGACAAAAGTGAATGAGCCATGCACACAGTGAATATGTCTGTAAGACAGTGTTCACACCACCAAAAGACTAAGTCACAAAAAACAGTCCAATAAACGTGCAAAAATACTCTGTTGTAAAAAAAACTGAAAAAGCAAGTCTTTCTAAAAAAGTAGTAAAAAACAGGGTATTTAGTTGATACGTTTTTTGCAAAAAATGTATACTAAGCCGCTCTACCTCGACAAGGTAACCCGTATCAGAGCAGTCCCTATCTGATGTATTTAAAAACCTGACCATGTGTATTGGTACCTGTATGAGCAGGATCCAGACAGGTCCAATGTCTGACATGGACTGGCTGCAGAAGACGGCTTTTTATGTGCAGGGCTCAAAGGGAGGGGTGGGAGGCTCCCTTATCTTGCAGAAACAAGAGACAAATTAGACAAACAAATGAGCCATGCACACAGTGAACACGTCTGTAAGACAGTGTTCACACCACCAAAAGACTAAGTCACAAGATGCGTTATAGTTTCCCGGGTGGTAGCTAATCAAGAGAGTCCCGTTCCTATTTAACAGGAGGGGGTGGTTGTTTTGACTCTTTACCCGGATTTGGAGGGTGAGGTGTTGAAGATTCAGGGGGGCGCTCCTGTCTCCTGCCCTTCATGGAGACTCTTTGTACCACCTAATTTGCTCCTCAAGGTAATTAAAGAACATCATGACTCTGTACTGGCAGTTCATCCGGGTAATAGGGCCACCTTGCATCTTTTGTCTCGTCGTCTTTGGTGGCCAGAGTTGCAGAAGGACGTGACTAACTTCGTGTGTCTGCTTGTAGTGTTTGCGCACTGCTAAAGTTCCGCATACCTGTCCATCTGGATCTCTCTTGCCATTGTCCATTCCTGATAGACCATGGGCACATCTGTCTATAGATTTTATCATGGATCTCCCTTTGTCTGCAGGCAAGACGGTGATTTTGGTACACTTTGTGACTCTACCAGCACTTCCTAATGCCAAGACATTGGCACAGGTGTTTGTCAGTGAGATTGTGAGAATTCATGGGGTTCCCTCCGATTGGTCTCAAATCGTGGTACACAGTTTGTTTCCAAGTTTTGGAAAGCCTTTTGTACTCGATTAGGGGTAAAGTTGTCCTATTCTTCTGCTTTCCATCCCCAGTCTAATGGGTAGACTGAGCGCACAAAACAAAATTTGGAGACTCATCTTAGGTGTTTTATCTCCGAAAACCAGGAGGATTTGGCTTCTTATTTACCTTTAGCCTGAATTTACCATAAATAATCGTCACCAGGAATCCACCGGTAAGTCACCATTTTTTGGGGCATATGGGTTTCATCCTCAGTTTGGTGCCTTTAGTGGTAAAGGTTCTTCAGGAGTTCCTGAGGAGGAACAATTTGCCTCTTCACTCTCCTCTGTTTGGCAAAGTAACTTGAGACTCTTGGGTGACAGATACAAACGTATGGCTGACAAGAAGCGCTCGCCAGGTCCGAACCTTTGTGTGAATGACTATGTGTGGTTGTCTACCAGGAATATTAAGCTGAAGGTGTCTTCATGGAAGTTGGGACCTAGGTTTATTGGTCCTTATAAGATAACAGCCATCATTAACCCTGTAGCTTTTCATCTTGAGTTGCGCCAAGCACTCAGGATTCACAATGTGTTTCATAGATCTCTTCTCAAACATAATTGCCTTCATCTGAGCCGTCTACTTTGCCGCCAGAGCCGATCTGTGTGGAGGGTAATTTAGAATTTCAAATTTCTAAGGTTGTGGATTCTCACATGTTGCGCCATTCCCTTCAGTATTTGGTGCACTGACTGGTTTACGGTCCCGAGGAGAGGATGTGGGTGCCGGCGTCAGAGATGAACACTGCCAGGGTGGTCCGCGCCTTTACCTCTCCCATCCTGACAAGCCTGGTCCAGAGTGTCCCGAAACCACTCGTAGAAGGGGGGGTACTGTCATGGGTGTGTCAGGAGGCATGGATGAGACTGTAGAGGCCACTCGCAGAAGGTCCCAGCATTTGATCAAACAGTTCAAATCCTAAAAAAAAGTCTCTGTCGCTTTAAGAGGCATTTCCATTTTAGTGAAAGCTGGAAGTCACTAGGACCCAGGTGATCCCTTACCTTGAGCTGTGTATATATTCCCCTTGACTCCCAGGATGCACTGCTGGTGATAGCTGTTCAGGTGTTCATGGTTGCATCCTAGCTCAAAGCAATGTTTCCTGGAGTCTGCTGGTTTGCTGCTTGGATCTGCTCAAGCTAAGTGTATCTCTTCCCTCTTTGTTTGTTTCCCTTGTGTGCTTCTTTAGTTGCTAGCCGGGGACTAGCGATCACCCGCTCTGATCCTTGTGTAATGGTAGTCCAGGGACAGTCAGGAAATAGGTACCCTGGCGGCGACAGTTGTGGAAACTGTATAGGGACGTTAAGGGAGCCAGGTATCAGTGCTAGTTAATCTAGGGGTCACCATCTCCCCTTTTTGCCCTAAGCATCAGGGACTCCTGTCGTCGTCCAGCGCTGGGTGTCTCCCTACACCCAGCGTGACACCATGGGAGCAGATGTGTTTTTCCTCCCCGTGGTCTTTGATGTAGCAGATCTGAGTCTATCCAGAAGGAGGGAAAAAGAGGATCGTGGAGGGGTATGAGGGTGGGGAGGGGGTTGTTGCTATATGAAACAGTTGTGGACTTCTTTGTTTTTGTGAAGGAGGACTTTATGCTGATCTCACAATAGATGGCGATGTTGTGTAAAGTTTCCTTGCTTACTGTATTGTAAAAGGAAAAAGTCTCTCTTGTATTTTCAATAATATAGATTCCACAGCACCATGTGGCAATCGGAACTCAATGAATTCCCAATGTTGGAGGCGCACGTCATCAGTCAGGGAGCTCCACCTGACATAGGTATACAGTCATAAATAAGAACAGCGCCTCACCAGCCGGTATATCTCAAAATTCCAAGTTTTATTCCGTCATCTCAGCACGACGTTTCGGTCAGATGACCTTTTTCAAGTGAAAATTCCCATTACAACAGAGTGCTATTTATATCATCAAAACTCCACCCACAATATCAATCAACCAACCAATATACAGTGCATGGTAAACAAAGATTAAAAAGTCATATGAGCTAGACAGAGATCAACTAACAGCATATTACCTGAAAGTAAACACATAATACAACCTCCCGGTACTTGAGGAACACACATCGCCACTGTCTGTGTCTAAAAATGTCCAGAGCACACATACTCCTGCAGTAGCGAGAATCCCCCAATCACTGGCACGCATCAGTCCGTTAGCATGGCAAAAGTGTAATCAGATGGAACACACCAATCGCTGCTTCACTATGCTGTACACATCCGGACTTCAATGCAGGTCCCAATGCGCATGCGCCGGCGTCTTCCGCTGATTCGCCGCTTCGGCTGTCACTCAGAGTTCAGAATGAGGCAGTGTAGTAACGTACTTCCTGTCTCCGGCGTCCATAGAGACCGCAATCTATATATCCAGATCAAATATCCACATATGTCTCACAAAATTAGCGGAATAACAGCAAAATCGTGTCATAATGACACTAGTGGTCACTATGGAAGGAAAACACCTTCTGCATTATATAGAAGAACAGTAAAGTTTAGTTCCCATTAGACAGCTAACAGATGCACAAAAGGTTACAAGGAACCCCGGGAACCCATACCGCTGTTAGTTAACACTCTATAGTCACAGTGGGAGTAACATCATAATGATGCATAGATTCAAGGCAAGCATTGTATTATACAGAGATGAAGCAATTCTTCTGTGCGAAATTTGAAGCCATTAGCAACAAATACGCATTTGACATCATGTTGCTCAATATCGAGTTTTTGAAAAAGGAGATTGAAATTTTGAAAAAGAGGCTGACTGGAAGTGTCTTGTGTACAGCATAGTGAAGCAGCGATTGGTGTGTTCCATCTGATTACACTTTTGCCATGCTAACGGACTGATGCGTGCCAGTGATTGGGGATTCTCGCTACTGCAGGAGTATGTGTGCTCTGGACATTTTTAGACACAGACAGTGGCGATGTGTGTTCCTCAAGTACCGGGAGGTTGTATTATGTGTTTACTTTCAGGTAATATGCTGTTAGTTGATCTCTGTCTAGCTCATATGACTTTTTAATCTTTGTTTACCATGCACTGTATATTGGTTGGTTGATTGATATTGTGGGTGGAGTTTTGATGATATAAATAGCACTCTGTTGTAATGGGATATATGCACTTGAAAAAGGTCATCTGACCGAAACGTCGTGCTGAGATGACGGAATAAAACTTGGAATTTTGAGATATACCGGCTGGTGAGGCGCTGTTCTTATTTATGTCTCTTGTACTTTCAGTTTGTTACTTCATCCTGGTGCAGTACTGTGTGACTTTAAGTTTTCCCCTTTACCTCATGTTCTGAGAAGTAAAAGCATGTTATCCCATGTAATTGCTCTGTGAAGTTTCTACTGCAACTGGGAGGATCCAGAAGCTGTGCAACAGGTTATGGGCCCAGGCACCGAGGAGCCCAGGCACTGAGGATCCCAAGTACCGAGGATACAAGGCACAGGCACCGAGGACCTGAGACACCCAGGACACTGGAACTCTCAGCAAGACCCTGCAGCAAGAATTCTTCAGTACAATTCTCTCCAAACAAGCAAGACAAGTTAAAGATGATGAGTAGCTCAGAGCTAAGACTCACAGTACCTAAGCTGAAAAATGAGAACTATCAATTATGGAAATTCAAAGTGTAGATGTTATTGTCTAAAGATGATTTATGGGAAATAATCACTACAGATAGAGCTGTTGAAGATAATCAGACATGATAAGAAAAATAGACAAGAAAGAGCTACCATCAGCCTATTAGTGGAAGATCCTCACTAGAGATGAGCGAGTACTAAAATGCTCGGGTCCTCAAAGCTCGGGCCGAGCATCTCAAGATACTCATGTACTCGGCCCAAGCACCAAGCCCAATGTTATCCTATGGGAGACGCGAGTATTTTTCTGGCATGACCCCTGGCAGCATGGATAAACCTTAAAAATGTCACAAAATTATCAGAACAGTGCTCAAGTTAGATGGGAACAGCATGGGGAAGACCACTGTAAGCATTTCAGACTCCAAGGTCACTGCTGTGAACAATGTTGTCAGACCTATAACGCCACTTTTACAGACTGTCAAGAAAACGTTACAAAATGAAACCAAAATGGATTTTCATGGAGAAAATATTAAGGGTTCATACCCACTTGTGAGACAGTTGGTGTATGTTAGTTTTTTGGATTACATGAAAGATTTAAAGAAAAAAAATTGTGTGGCACTCCCATGCCCCTGGGAAGAGACGTACATGAAGGCCTTTTTAAATAATGTGCCCATTTTAAGGAAGTTTGTCTTTTGTAGTATTGCCTTTGGCAGGGCAGCCAAAAATTGGGTGGCACTCTGATGCCCCTGGATAGAGACGTGCATGAGGGCCTCTTTAAATATTGTGCCCATTATAAGGAAGTGGGTATTTTGTAGTATTACCCTAGGCAGGGCTGTAACATTGGAGCACACATGCCTGGATAGAGACACATGAGGGCCTCTTAAATTGTGCCCATTATAGGAGTGGTCCTTGTAGTATTACCCTAGAGGTGATAACATTGGGTCACCCATGCCTGGGTAAGAGTGCATAGGCTCTTTAAATAATGTGCCCATTACAAAGAAGTGGATCTTTTGTAGTATTGCCCTAGGCAGGGCTGCTAAACATTGGGAGGCACCCCAATGCCCCTGGATAGAGACATGCATGAGGGCCTCTTTAAATAATGTGCCCATTATAAGGAAGTGGGTCTTTTGTAGTATTGCCCTAGGCAGGGCTGCCAAAAATTGGGAGGCACTTCATGCCCCTGGATGGAGAGTACATGAGGTCCTCTTTAAATAATGTGCCCATTATAAGGAAGTGGTTCTTTTGTAGTATTGCCCTAGGCAGGGCTGCTAAACATTGGGAGGCACCCCAATGCCCCTGGATAGAGACTGCATGAGGGCCTCTTTAAATATTGTGCCCATTTTAAGGAAGTTTGTCTTTTGTAGTATTGCCCTTTGGCAGGGCAGCCAAAAATTGTGAGGCACTCCGATGCCCCTGGAAAGAAACATGGAGGAGAGCCTCTAAATATTGTTCCCATTACAAAGGACGGGTCTTCTGTACTTGTAATGCCCATTCTGTAAGCATATATAAAACATGTACCCCTGGGGGGTATACATGAAACTACTGCCTAACTTTTGAACGGTTAGGGTCATCATCATCATAAATATGATGTAAATAAATTATGTTTTCATGGCATCATGAACCACAGTCGCACTGATCATATGATGGTGGCGGATAAGGAGAAGGAGGAGCAGTACAGCAAGTAGCCAAAGTCATGAAGTGTGTACCCATGTCTGGGTGTGCGGAGGTGCATGGCAATTTACCGGCACAAAATTTAAATTCCGCTATCATTTGGTGGTGGTGTGGTGAAGTCAGGCCCAATCGAACCCTTGTTCATCTTGATCAGAGTCAGCCTGTCAGCATTTTCAGTTGACAGGCGGGTGCGTTTATCAGTAATGATTCCACCTGCGGCACTAAAAACACGCTCTGACAAAACGCTAGCGGCAGGGCAGGCCAGGACTTCCAAGGCGTAGAGAGCCAATTGCTGCCACGTGTCCAGCTTGGATACCCAATAATTATAAGGCACAGAGGTATCTAGGAGCACTTTTGTACGATCGGCAAGGTACTCCCTCAGCATCTTCGCAAACTTTGCAGTCCTTGTGACACTACCCCGCACCTCAGGGCCTGTGATACGGGAGGTGCTGAGAAAACTGTCCCAGATCTTTGAGAGTGTTCCCCTACCTCTGCTGGATTGGACTTGTGCCTCTCTCGAACGGACGCCTTGGTTGTCCACCGAATCGTGACCTCTGCCGCTAGCGTTTTCAGAAGGGAATTTTTTTACTAATTCCGCGACTATGGCCTTCTTGTACTGCAGCATTTTTGTAGACCTCTCCGCCTCGGGAATAAGAGAAATAAAGTTATCCTTGTAGCATGGGTCTAAAAGTGTCACCAACCAGTAATGAGTATCCGCCAAGATGTTGATAACGCGAGGGTCACGAGACAGGCAGCGTAACATAAAGTCAACCATGTGCGCCAGACTGTTAACAGGCAAAACTTCGGGGTCCTTACCAACAGCATGACTGTCCGTGCTGGCCTCATCATCCTCCTCCTCTCCCCTGTCCTCTGGCCATCCACACTGAACCGACGGTATGATATTTGTGCGTCAATTCCGCATGAAAGTAGCTCTATTTCTTTATCCTCCTCTTCCGCTAGCCGCTAGCGTTTTCAGAAGGGAATTTTTTTACTAATTCCGCGACTATGGCCTTCTTGTACTGCAGCATTTTTGTAGACCTCTCCGCCTCGGGAATAAGAGAAATAAAGTTATCCTTGTAGCATGGGTCTAAAAGTGTCACCAACCAGTAATGAGTATCCGCCAAGATGTTGATAACGCGAGGGTCACGAGACAGGCAGCGTAACATAAAGTCAACCATGTGCGCCAGACTGTTAACAGGCAAAACTTCGGGGTCCTTACCAACAGCATGACTGTCCGTGCTGGCCTCATCATCCTCCTCCTCTCCCCTGTCCTCTGGCCATCCACACTGAACCGACGGTATGATATTTGTGCGTCAATTCCGCATGAAAGTAGCTCTATTTCTTTATCCTCCTCTTCCTCGTAACAGTCCTCCAATGCACGTTGGGATGAGATGAGGCTGGGCTGTGTGTAATCACCCAGTACGGTTTATTGCTCCAACTCATCGTGCTCCGCCTGCAATGCATCGTCTTTGATTTTGAGCAGAGAGTGTTCTAGAAGACAGAGAAGCGGGATGGTGACGCTAATGATGGCGTCATCGCCGCTCACCATCTTGGTGGAATCCTCAAAGTTTTGGAGGCGATACATATGTCGGACATCCATGTCTACTCCTGAGGTCTTATGTGTGGAGTTTGAACCGTATACCGATGGCCTAGTTGATGCTGGTACTCAACAACTGCCGTCTTCTGCTCACAAATCCTGACCTGTTAGACGGAGGCCATGGGTACCAAGGCCTCTGTCAGCCATTTTGTCTTGTGTAAGCGTTTCAGTTTAAGAACTTTTGCAGTAGGTCACAGGTAATAACAGATCAGGCTCCAGAAATAAAACAGGCATGGAGCTAATTAGGTTTGGTCCGAGCATATACCAAAAGTTTATCATGATAATAGTTAACCAATTCTTTCTCTCAAGTTTTTTACAAGTATTTCTTGATATTTTACGGTGTATTCTATCCCTCTAGGCTAATATGACGTTTCTCATGATCAAGAACAGAGCTGATTAATGTCAATAAGTTGTGATTTGTGCTTGGTCCCAAAAAGGCTATTATGAGATAATTTGTATGTAGTTAGTAATGAAATTAATGTGTTCTTTCATGTCAATATATTTTGTAAGAAATATGAAGGGATTACTTATGACAGGTGATGTAATCCTTCTTCCATAGAGAGTCATTGTAACCAATGATTCTCTATGGAGAAAATTGGTATAAGGACAACGCCTGTCCATGAGACGGGGAGCCATTATTTTGAATCCATCTTGAGTGTGACACCTGTGTGGCTCCCGCGCCTGCCATTCTGGTAACCAGCCAGTATTACTGCCTTGCTATATAACTCTGTATTTTTCCTACCCGAATAAAACCCACTTTTGGTTCTGAAGACGCAGTCTATGGAGTTTATCGAACGAAGGAAGATTAAACTGAGAAGATTATTTCTAACAAATGGCGAGCTACAGCCCGGTGGAAAGGGGGGAGATGATCCTATATCCTTTCTGAAGAACCTAGAAGATTCCTGCAAGTAAAGCTGTGAACCAAAGGGGTGAGAGGGTGAGGAATGGACTTTTCTTTCTCTTTTTTTTTTGCCTTTATTGCTAAAAAGGCGTGATGCATCACGTGAAATCGCATTAAGGAAATCAGCCGCTGAGAATCTCTCGTTTGCGCTCCTGTCTTACCCTGAGTAACTAAGACTAAGTGCCTCTACGTGAGTTATACAAGGACGTGATTAAAGCCGAGGGTGATAAAGACGGAGAAGGAGACGTGTGGCAACGTAACGAGTGAGGCTGAACATGTGGCTACACCTCTTCTGGTTGACCAAAGCGCGCACGTGTCTTCCATAATGGAGGTGTGAGTATCTAACTATTGCAATAGTTGATATTAAGGCAGTTAAGTCGTCCTTGTGTTTCCACCGCTATGGAGTGGCTATGGAAACAGGCTGGCAGGCACGCTGAAACCCCATAGCTAGAAGGGGTTAATGCTGAGCCACTTGGATAAATTGTATGCAGTGGTTCACAGAAGAAAGTAGACATCTTGACAAGAAAAAAAAAAAAAATTATTAGCAGAAAGGGCAGCCGAATAGCGGCTTTGTGTAAGTTAGTTATAGCTCAGATCAGGATAGTGATAGCTTCAAAGACAGTACGTTAATGTAGTTACACAGGGAGGGGCAGCGGAGCAGTGTATGGAGAGAACACAGCAGCTACTGATACAATGACAGGAGTTGTAGTAGTGTCACAAAGGGAGGGGTATGAGATACACGTGCTGCAGGCAGACAGAAAGTAGGAAGAAAAATCCATCCATAGATTGTAGAATCCTTTAGAATCAGGAAAGGAAATTATCTTAGAATTAGAAGATGGGCTGCCTGGTGTGTAACATTTGAAGTATTTTTTGATAGAATAGATCAGAAAGATGATTATGATCTGATGGAATAGATTGTAGAGAATACTTGGAAAGGTTTTGCAAGTTAGGGATTTTACATAATGCTAAATTTGTTGGAGGACAAAATTAGGGCATTGGTAACCATTGTTAGGGAAAATGCAATCCTAGACTAAGGGCGATGATACAGATGTTTTTGCGTATCGCCCTGCCTGGATGGCATCTGCTGTGGACAGGAGACCAGGACTTCCTGGGGTTATAATCAACTGCCGAAAGCGGGCTGGTCCCAGTCGGCAGAAGCCCCTCGGAACTCCATGGGTCCTCTTGTATGTTATCCTTGTGGGCAATCAGGGTATGTTAGACGTAAGTGTTCCCATTTAGCTCCCAGGGATGATCCACAGGTGCACCTCTACAATGTCCCGAGATCCGTATGAGGGAGCCAGTGCTCCAAATCCTGCTATTAAGAATCCTGGACAGCCAGCGGTTAACGGCCCCAAACCGTGCCAGCAGTACAATGGTCCTCAGATAGTTAACCCTGTTTTTCGGGAGCCTTTTGCCCCGTCACCCAATTATGCGACCCTTGTCCATCCCAGTGGACAGATCCATGCTGTGAGGAGAGCTCACCCTCCTCCAGGAGGAATTCCTCCCACCCTTATGCTCCACTGATACAGGAGCTGGGGGGGACGAGGAAATGGCTCTTTCAGGCGATCTGTCCGGCTCGGAGGTGACAGCAGTGGGCTGTAGAATTGCCTCTGGTGAGGTTGGTGAATTTTTTTTGGGGCTTCCTACTGCCGGTACTGATTGATGCTTTGAACCTCCCTGTTCCCCTGTACCTCTTGGCACAATTATCCCTAGGCCAAGATGGACTGACCTTATGTCAGAGGGAGAATAGAGGGTACCAAATTTGGGAAAGCTTTTCAATTGATAACAGGAGCCTCTGTTTCAGTAACAGAACACAAATTGCAGCTCCCCCCGGGCTGCCAGACACCACAACTTTAGTGGGATTTGAGGGCTCCTGTATACAGGCGAGCATTCGGTGTGAACTTTGGATCAGTCCGCAATTAAAGTTTTTTATTAATGGGTCAAATGTGTTGTCAGCCATGGGTATCATTGTTAATTTGGGTATCATTGTTGATTTGTGTAATAAGGTCTTATAGCGAGACAAAGGAACTACTGTCTGTTCAGCTATTATGGATGCTGCAGAGTTGAAAATGTCACAGTCATAAATTAACCGTTGCTAGTTTGTGCTCAGTTGATAATGATGATGACATGCCTGAGATAAATGTTGATGACACTGCTTTGAAACATGAATTAGTGCAATCTTTTTCTCATTTATGGGTTTCAAAATGTACAGATTGCGGACTGATGCAAATTTTAATTAAGATTGACAGCGACCGTCTACCACCCTTTCAGCGCCAATACCGTATTCCTGAGGAAGCAGTTCCTTACATAAGGATTGCTGTCAGTGAATTGGAATAACAGGGCGTGATTGTACGAGGCAACCCCCCCATGCAATAGCCCAATCCTGCCTGTAAAACAAAAGAGGATGGTGGCTATCGCATGGTCATGGATTTAAGACTTGTAAACAGATACACCCCTCAGCAACACATCTCGGTCCCTGAAGTGATGTCACTGCTGAGGAGTGAATGTCAGGTTTTTTTTTCTCTCTTGTTTGAATATTGCAAATGGCTTTTTCTGCGTGCCCATTGCACCTGAGTCAGCTCTCCGTTTTGCATTTACCTTTGAAAATGTCCAGTACCTGTTCACACGTCTGCCCCAAGTGTTTTATTCTAGTCCAATTTATTTCCATCAGGTGTTGGCACAGGTATTGGAACCCCAGGGGTACGGAGACAAAGTCCTGCAATATGTCAATGATTTCTTGATTTAAAATTTATGGACTCAAATTGTTGATGAAATTGAACACAAAGAGATTTAGTTTAATATTTGTGATGCATTGTGCAACTCAATATTAAATGTGAGTCGGACAGAGTACAGCTGAATGTAACCAGAGGTTAAATATTTGAATGTGTCAGTTTCAAAAGAGGGGACATTCATTTAAGCTGTACCTGTGCCAAATCAATATCACAGAACTCAGAAAGTTTCTGGGTCTTGTGAATTTTTCCAGAGAATTTATTGAGGATTTTGCTTGCCTTGCTAATCATGATCTCCTAAAAAGTATTGAAAATGAGTTTACCACGATCACAACAGAGGGAGACGCCCTGCAGGCTTTTGAAAATGTAAAACATGCACTTTAATTGGCTTTTCACCTTGATTCTGCAGACCCCTCATGTAACCTTAAAAACACTGCTTAAAGGCAAAGCTTGGGGTGTGAATTTTCAGAGAATGGCCCAATGGATTGTTGACTTTTAGACTAGGGATTTGCAGGTAGAAGTGGGAGATAAATATCACTTAAATTGCTGCAATATGCAGGTCAGTCTCATGATTGCCAAATTGAACAGACTCATGTCGCTCCCACCCCCTTCCGTGCAGACTTTCAAACCAATGTCCCCTGTGTATACATAGATGGGGCTCGGTATTGGCACGATGGCAAATAGGTCACAGGTTACGCTTTGTGGTTCCCTGACAACGAGAATTTATTGCAATATAAGCTTCCTGCACATTTTTCCGCCCAGCGGGCTGAATTAGAGGCAGCTTTGCAAGTCATTCTTTTGTGTATTGATCCCATGATATTTTCAGCGACAGTGCTTACGTTGTCTCCTCTCTGACACTGTATTTCAATGTATGGGCACAGAGGAAGATGGTAAACTCCCAGAACAAGCCGCTTCAGCATGCAGATATTCTCAAGCAAATTGTGCAGAGAGGCAAAGAATTTCCAAATTTATGGTCCTTCTGTAAAATCAAAGGACATCAAAAGCTCACATCGGACCCCCACATCGTGGGCAATGCATATGTAGATTCCGCAGCCAAAGAAGCCACCCTGATGGGCGTTGACAGATATCCACAGGCTACTATCTCTGCTGTCACACGAAGACTCCGGGAGGAGCCCCACCCTTCTGCATCTCAGTTCCACGACCTCTTAAAGGCACAGACAGAACAAGGTGATGCATCTTTATTTAACTCCCTTGAATCAATTGATAAAGGACAATATCTGTATTACAAAAGGGTTGATGACAAATTGTTACCATATATCCCAACTATAATGATTAAGTCTCTGATTAAATTTAATCATTCAGTCTTTGTTCAGCTAGAACCAGAAGCGCTCTTACAGCTAGTACAAAGGAAAAATGTGCCATCCCCAGAGTGGCTGATGGTCCATGGTAGTCGATTCAAATTGACTTCATTGGTCCATTCCCTCCAGCAAAGGGAGGATTCAGGTATGCCTTGGTCATTGTTGATGTTTTCTCAAAATGGGTTGAGGCCCTGTCTGCCACAAACAACGGCTTCCTCTTGTGGAAAGATGTGTTTTTTCACACTGGGGCTTCCCAAAATTAATTGAAAGTGACATTGTGCTGCTCAGCCCGCAGCAAGCTGTAGTACAGTTGCATAGAACCTACAGAAAAATTATATGAGTCCAAATTTGTTGTGGGAGCTTAGCTCATGTTTAAGAATCTTAGGAAAAAGGGACTGTGAGATTCCAATTACAAAGGCCCATTTGTTATCACACAAGTGATAGGCCCAACTGTTTTGGGAGTACTAAGGATTAGCAAGCCAAGGTGTTAAAATTGTTCATATTGATCAATGTAAGCTTGTTATACTGCCAGTTGAGAATCCTAATGATGCTGGTGAGAACTGATACTGCGCTTTTATTTTATTTTTCAGGTCCCCTATTGGATCGGGATCCATGGATCCGCCTGTTTTCCTGGAGATGACATCTCACACCATCCAGTGGGACCCGGACAGTGTGATTGAGGGGGAAGACAGTGGAAGCTCCGAGGGAACAGAACAAGATCGAGAGCCACGGATCAAAGGACTCAGAGACTGTTATGGGACTTGGGACTCGGACACTTTATGTTTTTTCACTTCTGTGATGATTTTTTTTGTTTTGTTGTGTTTTTTGCTTCTTTTTAGGACTATTTGCCCACACCTGAACTGTCAATAAGACCTTAGGAGCCATGGAACAAAGAAAATTTTTGAATTTTTTCTTTTTTGAAAGATTGTAACGGGACTCATTAATACTTAAGAACTCTTACGTCGGTGATATTTACTGTAGATTTTTTTTGCTACTTTGTTTGTATTTTTTCCTATATGTGTTTAATAAGTAGTAACCTAAAAGTTTAAAAAGTTTTTCAAAAAAGAATCTGGCTCATGTTGAGGAACTAAATATCTTTCAGGCCCGTGTAATAACACATAGTACCACTTTTATCAGACCATACTGGAGACTTGGTGCTGGTAGGGTACTTACTCCCAGACCATGCTCACTTGAAGGTTGTACACCTATTGTTAGGGCCCTTCTTACAAGGGTACCTTCAGTCCCTCCCAACACTCCTACTGACCAGGGAGTGTACGAAATTATGCCTTTCCTCAATACCATATATGAGAATTACGACTAGACTCATATGCCAATTTGTACTTCAGGGTAAATTATCAAATTACCATAAGTACAACAGAGGGATTTGTTAGACGGAGGCCATGGGTACCAAGGCCTCTGTCAGCCATTTTGTCTTGTGTAAGCGTTTCAGTTTAAGAACTTTTGCAGTAGGTCACAGGTAATAACAGATCAGGCTCCAGAAATAAAACAGGCATGGAGCTAATTAGGTTTGGTCCGAGCATATACCAAAAGTTTATCATGATAATAGTTAACCAATTCTTTCTCTCAAGTTTTTTACAAGTATTTCTTGATATTTTACGGTGTATTCTATCCCTCTAGGCTAATATGACGTTTCTCATGATCAAGAACAGAGCTGATTAATGTCAATAAGTTGTGATTTGTGCTTGGTCCCAAAAAGGCTATTATGAGATAATTTGTATGTAGTTAGTAATGAAATTAATGTGTTCTTTCATGTCAATATATTTTGTAAGAAATATGAAGGGATTACTTATGACAGGTGATGTAATCCTTCTTCCATAGAGAGTCATTGTAACCAATGATTCTCTATGGAGAAAATTGGTATAAGGACAACGCCTGTCCATGAGACGGGGAGCCATTATTTTGAATCCATCTTGAGTGTGACACCTGTGTGGCTCCCGCGCCTGCCATTCTGGTAACCAGCCAGTATTACTGCCTTGCTATATAACTCTGTATTTTTCCTACCCGAATAAAACCCACTTTTGGTTCTGAAGACGCAGTCTATGGAGTTTATCGAATGAAGGAAGATTAAACTGAGAAGATTATTTCTAACAACCAACATATGCAGTGTGGAATTCCAACGCGTGGGGACATCACACACCAGTCTGTGAGCCGGAAGCTGCAAACGCCGCTGAAAGCCAGCAAGGGCGGCAGAAGCAGTAGGTGACTTTCTAAAATGGGCACACAGGCGGCGTACTTTGACGAGCAGATCCGACAGCTCCGGGTAGGATTCAAGAAACCGCTGAACCACGAGGTTGAGCACATGGGCCACGCATGGAACATGTGTCAGCTCACCTCACCTCGGAGCCGCCTCCAGGTTCCGGCCATTTTCACACACAACCATGCCTGGCTGTAGGTTCAGCGGTGTGAGCCAGTGATCTGCCTGCTGTTTCAGAGCTTTCCACAACTCTTCAGCATTGTGGGGTATGTCACCTACTTATATTAGCTTCAGCACAGCCTGTTGCTGCTTAGTCGAGGCAGTGCTGCAGTGCGTCCAGCTTGGGACTGGTGTGGAGGGTGAAGTGGAGGAGGAGGAGGCTGAGGAGCATGACGTTCCAGACTATACACTGTGGGTGAAACCCTGACTGAGTTAGGACCTGCAATCCTTGGTTTCGGAAGGACGTGTTCCATCCCAAGCTCAGACTGGGTCCCGGCTTCCAGAATATTAACCCAGTGTGCCGTCAGCGAGATGTACCGGCCATGCCCACAAGCACTTGTCCACGTGTCCGTGGTTAGGTGGACTTTGCCTGAAACTGCGTTGTTAAGGGCACGTCCGATGTTTTGTGACACGTGCTTATGTAATGTGGGGACGGCACACCGGGAGAAATAGTGGCGGCTGGGGACCGAGTAACGTGGGACAGCAGCCGCCATCAGGTCACGGAATGCTTCCATCTCCACTAGCCTAAAAGGCAACATTTCCATCGCAAGCAGTCGCGAAATGTGTGTATTTAGAACTGTGGCATGTGAGGCGTTTTTCAGCGTATTTGCACCTGCGTTCCAAAGATTGGTGTATGGATAACTGAACGCTGCGCTCGGACAAGGACGTGGTTGGTGATGGTGCTATTTCTGCTTGTGCAACTACAGGTGAAGGACAGGAGGCATCTTCACATGCAGTATGGATAGGGGATTGTCTTGCACGCACACCAGTGGAAGACGCAGCAGTGTGACGCGCAGACACTGCTCCTGGACTCTGGTGTACATCCAACAAAGTCGGGTGCTTTGCTGACATGTGCCTGATCATGCTGGTGGTGGTCAGCCTGCTAGTTTTGCTACCCCTGCTGATGCTGGCATGGCAGGTGTTGCAAATGACCTTTTTTGAATTATCTGCAGACACCTTAAAAAACAGCCAGACTCGGGAAGACCTAACAGTTGTACTGGCAACTTCTGTCGTGTTGTTGTTCCGGGGAACGGTTGCCTGCCTTCTGCCTGCGGCCACCACCCTGCTTCTTCCGGCCTGTTGTGATGCTACACCTAATTCCCCCTGTGCACTGCTGTCCTTGCTCTGCATGTCCTTCTGCCAGGTTGGGTCAGTTACTGGATGATCCACCACATCGTCTTCCACTTCCGCACCCTGGTCCTGGTGACTTTCTGTCAATTGTGTCTCATCATCGTCCACCTCTTGTTGAGACACGTTCCCACCGTTGCCTTCGTGAGACTGTGGCTGCTCAAATATTTGTGCATCGGTACATACGATCTCCTCATGACCCACTTCAACTGGAGCAGGCGAGAGGCCAGAATCTAAGAATGGATAAGTGAACAGCTCTTCAGAGTGTCCAAGTGTGGGATCAGTTATGTCCGGGGCCGGCCACTCGGCATGGTGGGAGGAAGGAGGATCAGGGTGTGGAATGTGCGGTCCAGTCTCACGGCTACTGACACTTGACCGTGTGGAAGACAGGGTATTTGTGGTGGTGCCAAACTGACTGGAAGCATTATCCGCTATCCAACTAACAACCTGTTGAGGTTAAAGCCCAGCAGGTGGACCGGTCAGACACAAACGCTGATGAGAATACAGAGTGTTTTGGCGTATACTAATTTCCACTACAACCCACTCCTGCTGCATAAAAATGGTAAATGAATGCAGACAAGAGTTGGTTTTTAAGCTGGACACTGAGATTACAGATTAGAGGTTAAATCCCAGCAGGTGGACCGGTCAGACACAAACGCTGACGAGACTACAGAGTGTTTTGGCGTGTACTAATTTCCTGCTAAAACGCACTCCTGCCACACAAAAATGGTAAATGAATGCAGACAAGAGTTGGTTTTTAGGTGGACACTGAGATTATAGATTAGAGGTTAAATCCCAGCAGGTGGACCGGTCAGACACAAACGCTGACAGGAATACAGAGTGTTTTGGTGTATACTAATTTTCGCTACAACCCACTCCTGCCTATAGAGAGCTTAGTTTTGGGATGGATGAGATTTCCAGCCTGTCCACCAGCCCCAGATGTGATGCAGGCTGGTATACTGGCTCAACGAAGTTTGCTATATTACCTGCCTCCCTGCCTGCCTGTATACAGCTCTATTAGTCCTCAGAAGGACTGTTGTGGTAATTAGATTAGCAGCCCTGCACCTACACAAGCTGAAAGGCCTCAAATTTGTCCCTCAATCAGCAGCACCTCTCCCTAACTGCCTGTCTGTGGAGCAGAGTGACGAGCACAGCGCGGTCAGGTCTTATAAAGGCTGTGGCAACAGGGCTGTGGCTTTACAGTGGCTGTTAGCCAATCCCTGCATGCGGGCTTGCTCTGTAAAGAGCTGCCAACATGCAGGTAGGTGGACCCCGAGCATAGCAAGAGTATCGCGAGATTACTCAGTACTCGCCGAGTACCCGAGACGAGTATTTGTACGAGTACCGAGTAGTGACAAGCATACTCGCTCATCCCTAATGCTCACATAAGGAATGAGGATAAAGCAAAGGGAATGTGGGAAGCACTGAGAAAGCTACATGAAAGACCCAGCCTGAATCACAAGTTATTTTTTCTAAGAAAGCTTTACAGCATGAGACTAAGTGCAGACAATGACATGCAGAAGCATATATTCTCTATTATGGAAGTGATATCACAGCTGAGATCAATTGGTGAAGATATTAAGGAAAGCCATGTAGCAGCAATATTATAGTGCAGTTTACCGAACTCATATACTGCTTTAATAAATGCACTAGAGACAAGACCTGAAACAGACATTACATTAAAGTTTGTGAAGACCAGCTCATAGATTAATATCAAAGAAGAAAAGAACAAACAAATTATTCTTCTACTGAAAAAGATAATGGAAATGCTCTTAAAGCTACAGAATCAAAAAGACCCTATAATAAAGAGACAAGAGAATGTTTCAGATGTAAGAAAAAAGGACATTTAAAGAAAGACTGTACTATATGGAAAGCAGAACAACAGAAATTACACCATAAAGAGCATACACAGAAGGTGAAAAACACAATTTCTGATTCATGTGAAAATAATTGGAATGGCACATTTAAAGTAACTGTTAAGAAATTATCATTTGGTTGGTTTATTGACTTTATCTTGCAGATGGAAGCAAAATAACTGCAGAAAGTGTTGGACAAGGGATGATAAACTGTTCTAACAATTTGGGCACGATTCAAAAATACTTGTACAGAATGTGTTATATGTTCCAGGATTGGAAGGAGGATTGTTATCTGTAAAACGTCTAACAGCTAAAGGACTTACTGCAAAATTCAAAGATGATAAATGTACAATCCTAGCAGGAAATAAGGTAATAACCAATGTCAAGGCAGATGACCAATTATGTCATCTAGACACATTAAAGGAACAGATGAAGTTGTGCACACATGATCAATAATTGTATTCACATGTGGCATAGATGTCTAGGACACAGACATCCTGAAAGTATAATGGAGCTACAAATAAAAGAATTGACAAAGGATCTATTGATATCTGATTGCTCTATTATCGTAAGATGTGAATGTTGTATAAAATCTAAAGCCACAAGGATATCTATTCCTACAGAAAGTGAAATGAAAAGCACAAGGCCACTTGATTTGGTGTATACTGACATATGTGGACCCATGTAATTAACTACATCAGGAGGCAATAGATATATGGTGACTTTTAAAAGATGACTACTCAAAATACACAGTCACATAGTTGATCAGGAACAAAAGCGAAGTTTCGATAAAATAGTAGACTATGTGACAAAGTCGAATAAAAAGTTTCAGAGGAAGCCAATTATCATTAAAAGTGATAATGGAGGTGAATTTACAGGACACACAATAGAAAACGTCTTAAGATAAAATGGTATAGAGCATCAAAAGACTGTTCCATACACACCTGAACAAAATGGAGTAGCAGAAAGGAAAAACAGAACTTTAACTGAAATGATAAGGTGTATGCTGACAGATTCCAAACTACCAGAGAAATATTGGGGTGAAGCAGCAATGACAGCTGCATATCTACAAAACCGATTTTTTTTTTCCAGAAAACTGAAAAAAAAAAACATATGAACTGTGGCAAGGTATGAAACCAAGTGTGAATCATGTTAAGAGTTTTTGGTTGTAAAGTTTTTGTATTCATTCCAACAGAAAAATGTTCAAAACTTCAAAACAGGTCCATAAAAGACATATTTGTTGGATATAATGAAAACTGCAAAGGATATAGAATCCTAGTTCCCAAAATAGACAGTTACAGTAACATTGTGACATTCATTGAGGGACTTAATGAAGACACTATGATTTCACTGGAAACAAAAAATTAGAAAAACAGCAGTGATATAGCTGAAGGAATTTCTGCTGAAAAAGAAGTTGAAATTGATAAAAACAGAACATTGAAAGTGAAAAGATACTTCTGGTTCCGGCACCGATGGGTGCACAAAGACGTAATTGAACTCCCAGTGCCCGCGGCTGTAAACTTATAACAACCACTTACTACCCGACGATACCGGCTCCTTTATGAGTGCACGGAAGGCAGCAGCACCGGCGGAGCACGGGGAGTGAGGATGAGTCCGCCTCACCGCACCACCAGCAGCAGAAGGTAACCGCCAAGATGGCAGCGAGCGGGAAGCAGAAGGAGACAGCCCCCGACAGCACCAGCAGAGGAAGGAGGGACTTAAAAGCAATGAAGGGGAGGTGGAGGCAGAGAACAGTGAGGAGGATTGTGGCAGAGAGGAGGAAGAGGAGATATCTGCTAGCCATGCTGTGCCCCCATTAGATTATAAGAGACTGGCAAGGGAGGCATCACAATTCCTGTCAGATGACCTAAGGGAAACAATCAGGGAAGTGATGCATGAGACCTTGTCGGGATTACAAGCCGTCTCTGACCAGCATGAATCCAGAATTAACACTTTAGAGCAGAGCCTATCTGATGCAGATGACAGGGTGTCACAGCTGGAAAAACAAGTCTCTGATCTTTTACAACACTCAGCTTATACTAAAGATAAATCGGAAGATCTTGAAAATCGCTCGAGGCGCAATAATCTGAAGATAGTGGGGCTGCCCAAATCCATACCCTACGGGGCACTTAAAGACATCTGCCAAATAGAAATATCCCGGGCCCTGGTGATCTCACACCAATGCAAAGTGGAGAGAGCTCACAGGGTTGGCATGCCTCCGGCAACAAGAGAGGATGCCAGTACCGCCAACAACTTGGGAGCTCGAGCACACAATAATGATAACAACTTTAACTCTTCCAAACCAAGACAAGTGTTTGTGCGCTACCTTGATTATAAAGATAAGGAAAAAATCCTGTGCAACTTTAAGAGTATAAGACGCTACGTGCTGGTCAGGGACCACAAAATCCTGATATTTGGAGACTTTTCTGTGGCGGTCACCAAACTAAGAAAGGCATTCAGCCCGGCATGCAGCATCCTCTACAAGAGAAACATCCAATTTCAACTTCTATATCCAGCAGTACTTAAATATAGAGGCCCGGATGGTGCATTTAGGGTGCAGTGGGACCCTCAGGAGGCACTGAGACTTTTCACGTAGAAGAAACCAGCTGAGAGGGGTAGCAACAGCTCTCCCAGGATGGACAAGAGGGAGACATCGACGCCACCTAGATGTTCTCAGGATGACGACCCTGAAGCACCCCAGGTTCAACGCAACAGGATTTTACCGCCGACACCAAGGGAGGATGCTTCCAACCTGTCCCTCAAAGAGCAGAGGAGAACAACTCACATACAAAGAGGCGCTCTGCCAAGACAATGAGGATCCCTGTTGAGTCCGCCTTTTATCCAGATATGGTTGATATCCCGAATTTACTTCCTTCCTGAGACACATATATAATTTTTTTTTCTCCATTTTAGGTGGACTATTGGGACATGAAGGAGTAGAGAGGGAACATCAGAGGGAGATGATGTCAACTATATGAAGTCGGTTTACGTACTATATATTTCTGTTCTTAAGCCATAGGGTGTGAGAGGTGAGGAGACACCTGTCGGGTTATGGAAGTTCTTATGGCGCAACTGTTGAGAGGGTATGTTGTGGGGGGTGGAGGTAGAGAAGTTCTACCGGTGGGTGAAATAGGAAAGTTCATGCCACTGTCTTTTAAAGGGTCTTCAGATTTTGGTTCACATGGCACACTATTACTCCAGTTGAATATACAATACCCTGATACCTGTTCTCTTTGCCCAGCCAGAGAGTACCAAGCCCTAAATTTGTGTTATTGCATAGAATATGGTTAGAATTATAACCTGGAATGTTAAGGGACTGAGAAAAGATTGATGATATTGAGACATCTGAAACGCCTTAAAGCCGACATTGCTCTGTTACACGAAACACATCTGGCTCAGGACGAAATGTTCAGAATGCATATAATGTGGGTGGGATTGGTGTATGTATCAGGGGCAGAGGTGAGGAAAGTGAGTGTACTGATTTTGATCAATAGGGCCCGTCAACACAAGAGCCTCTCTGAGGCTAGAGATGACATGGGACGCTTGGTGCTTGAGAGCTTATCTGGCAGACTGAGCTTATATAATTTATATGCGCCTAACTCGGCCCAGAGAGAATTCTTTACATATATCCAACAACTGATATTGGAGGATGGGGAACCTACAAAAATTTTAAGGGGAGACTTCAACTCGGTAGTATCTAGAATAGAAGATAGAAGAAGAGGGGAGCAGACTAAACCTCATATTGACACAGATGAGATGAACTCGGGAGGGGGGATACTGGACGAGCTGATTTCCTGGAGATTTCTGGAGATTATATCATCCCCTTGACCGTGAATTCACTCAGTATTCTCATTCCCATGATTCATTGTCATGCATAGACATGTTCTTGCTGGGTGAGGTAATGGTAGATAGAGTGGGCAGTGTGGTTAAAGAAGATATGGTTATTTCAGATCACAATACAGTCTCCTTGTCACTAGTGGACTAGTGGACTCATCCCCACAAGGAACAGATTACCTGTGGCGCTTTCCGTCATATCTTAGACGAGATGGTAATTTTGACAAATTGATGGGGGAGTGGTGGACTGAGTTCACTCTGGACAATGATTAACATAAATCAAACCCACGATTGTTTTGGGAGACAAGCAAAGTTGTGATGAGGGGTAAGATTCTAGCATACACAAGAACACAAAAACGTAAGGCAAATGAACAGTTTAAATTAGCTAGTGAGGCTGTTAGGAGGGCATACACTCAGTTCAGGACTTCCCAAACAACAGTTCTAAAATCCCAATGGGTGACGGCAAGAAGAGAATTTGATACATGGGCCAGGCAGAAGGAGTTATATTGGAAAGCTCAGTGGGAGGTCGATTTGTATAGATTTGGGGACAAGGCGGGGAAGATCTTGGCTAACTTGGCAAAAGGGAAAAGAGCACTTATGGCGATAACTTCTCGAAAAAGGAAAGATGGAAGTATAGAGTCCACCCCAAGAGGAATTAATGAGCTACTGGGAAAATACTATACAGAATTATACAAAGATAATTAGGTTCAGAAGAGGGAGGAGGAGAATAAGGTTTAAAGGAAAGTTAAAATTGCGATACGAGGACTAGGCTCCCATAAGGCAGGTTTACTGGTGAATATTATAAAGCACGACGAGACAAAGTTACTACATACATGGTCCCTTTCTTTATTGAAGTCTTGAAGGGGGAGCACTTGTCAGAACAAACACAGCTTATATCAAATTATTACCAAAGGGAAAAAAGAGAGCAACTGATCTTTCCAATTATAGACCCATTTCCTTAATCAACCAGGACCTTAAGATTCTGTGCAAGATCATGGCGGACGACTGGCACTGATTATGCCACGACTTATTGGACGTCAGCAATCAGGGTTCATAAAGGGAAGGTCGGCAGTAGGGAATATTAGGAAAGTTATCACGGTATTAGATGAGGTAGGAAAAGGAAACATGTGCCGGGATGATCCACCGACTCTGTTATTGTTAGACGCCGAAAAGGCGTTTGACAGTGTAAACTGGGCATGGCTTGATGTGGTCCTGGACGCCTTTGGCATTAGAGGTTCGTTTCGAACTTTTCTGAAAATGTTATACTGCAACCCAAGAGCGAGGGTGAACACCCCGGGCTTTTTGTCCGCCACCTTCTCCTTGGAGAAAGGAACACGCTTTGCTTGCTTTTTAATCTGTCTATTGAGCCTCTATCACAATATCTAAATGAAGGCAATGTTTTTGAGGGGATCCAGGTGGGACAAAGAATAGCCCGCTCTACCTTATTTGCTGATGATGTAATTTTATTTTTGAATAAGCCACGGAGAGACTTGGAGAGCTTGCTCCGACAGACGGAAATATATGGCTCCTTCTCGGGTTTTAAATTAAACAAATCCAAATGTGAATTAAGATTAGGTGAAACTAGACAAAGGACACCTAATGAAGGGGGAAATGCACCAGATTGGCAGCATAAAGGTATGACGGGACCATATCAAATAGTTAGGGGTTTATTTGGGGAGGTCTGCGGGTTCAGTACATTCTCCGAATTATGGCCCACTAATCTCTAAGATAGAAAAGGAGCTGGAAGGATGGAAAAACTTACCCCTGTCTCTATTGGGAAGATGTCATCTGGTAAAGATGAATCAGTTTTGCGAGGCTGCTATACCCATTGCAGACAATCCCACTACTACAACGACATACTGATGTTAAGAGAATTAATATAGCATTCTGGAGGTTCCTTTGGAGAGGAAAGAGAGCAAGGATAAAAAGTGATACGCTGATGCTCCCCAAAGACAAGGGGGGATTAGGGCTCCCGGATATTAGAGGGTATAATTTAGCATGCCTTTTACGCCAAGTACAGGATTGGCAAAAAAAATCAAACAAACACTCTAATTATGAGGATGAGGTAGAAGTCTGTAGACCATGGGACTCAGTTAGCCTTCTCCCGCTCTCTTTGAAACATCTAGTAATGTATCAGATATGGCGATGTGCTGGAAAGCAGTTCGGAAAAAATTTCAACTGGCGTGGAAGGTTTCGAAATATGTAAATCCCTGAAGAATGCATTACGAATGTGTGGGATAGTCTAGTGGACACGGATATCAATGATATCAATATTTCTTATCTATATAGGAGGATGAGAGAAATAACGTCACTTGAGGGTTCAGAGAAAATATTTAGAGGATGGAATAAACTTATTCCAGCGGGAGACTTAGAGGATAAAATCCTCAAAGGTTGGGAACTAGCTAGAAAATATATACCTAATTAAAAATGGAGAGACATACAGTTTCGTATTATACATAGAGCGGTATGCGGCTCTACTATTCCCCGTCAGCACAGGCACCAGACAGGTCACAAAGCTGTCCGAAATGTAGTACCCCAAAAACAGATATGTTTCATGGTCTCTGGTCCTGCTTAGCTGTGCAGAGGTTTTGGAGCCAAGTGATCAACTTGGCACAGGGTATCTACGGCAGTAATCTAAAACAGGACCCTTTGGCATGGCTGTTACATGTTCCGATTAGAGATGAGTGGGAGGGGAAATCGGCTAGATTACTTCATATCATCGCGATGGTGGCCAAGAAACTTTTACTGCGGGAATGGTTAAACATTTCATGTCCAACTGCCTTAGACATGTTGTTAATGCTGAAAGACATTATGCAAACTGAAAGACTGGAGGCTGAAAGGAATAAAGATGCATGGACGGAGAAATTTTTCAACACATGGAGATCGTTTATATCCTCGATGTTATCACCAGACGAAGTGAAGCGAACAATCTCCCTATTTAAAGACTCCACTTGGTATTTATTAGAAGATTTGATGGGTACTCTGGGCAATTTATGGGTACTCTGGGCAATTTAAGGATCTAGATATGATTTCACTATGGTTTGGCATTATGAGCAATTAGAAAATTTGCCATCTCGCAGATACTTTTTGTTGACTGCTTACAGAATGCTTCATGGTTGTATATGTGCATGTGAATGTATTTTGTATTTTGCTACTTTGCTAGCATTTTGTTATTTGGTTTTATTGGAAAAAGTTAATAAAAACGAATGATAAAAAAAGACATTGAAGAGATACAACTACAAACAGACACATAACCAAGATGTTCAATAAGAGAACAAAGGAAAACCACCAATACGCCTTTCATACAAGGCAAGTACAAGTAAAATGTATGAACCTACCTCTTGGGATGACATATCTCGACTTCCTGAAGAAGAAGCTAAAAAATGGATAGAGGCAACAGAAATAGAAATAAAATCCATGTATGACTCAAAGACATGGACACTAAAGGTACCGTTACACACAGAGATATCCCAGGAGACATTGCTTGCAACTCACTGGTTGCAGTGAAATCACGGACACATTGTTCCATTTTGTACATGGCAACAAAATGTAACAATGTGTCCATGATTTCACTGTATACCATTGAGTTGTAAGCAATGTCTCCAGAGATATCTCTTTATGTGACGGTAACTTAACAGAATAACCAGAAAGAAGAAAAGCTATAGGATGTAAATGGGTTTTTAAAGTAAAGTACCAAACAGATGGCACAGCTGAACGATACCGAGCAAGGCTCGTAGCTAAAGGTTATTCTCAAAAATATGGAGAAAACTATGAGAAACGTTTGCTCCAGTTGTCAAGCATACTACAATAAGAACTTTGTTTGCAGTTGCAGCAGTGAAACAAATGGAAGTGAAACATCTGGATGTAAAGACAGCATTTTTGAATGGAAGTTTAACAGAAGAATTTACATAGAACAACCTCCAGGATTCAAAGATGAAAGTAACCCAAACATTGTTTGCAAATTACAGAAAACTACAACACAACACACAAACCAAAACAGACTTTAGTCTCATTAGTGAAAAATACAAAACTTTTATTTTTATTATCTTTAGACAAGGGACAGGTCATAGTGAATGCATAAAATACACATTGGCTGGGAAGCCAAGAGTGTGGTAGGGGCAATACAATAACCACAGCACGTTTAAATTAAGATATTATCCATCCACATTACATATATATAAATACAAACGGCAGTTGTTACAATTACGCAACCAACAGTACACATCTGATAAAATATGCACCAACGGTATCACAGTGATAATAGTGCGGGTGTTTTCAACTTTTCGGGTTCTTTAGGTGGATTACTTGATATAGAAATTGTCTGACACAGTTTTTATATGGCTCCTAAACATATGTTAGTTACACCTTACACCATAATTGTATCTATAGCTCAATTGCACATACGTCTATATACATAGACTTCCTAGTAGCCTGATATAACACTACCAAGGATATACCTGAACAGCCACTACTGCTGCTCCTATAGAATATAAGGCAAGATCTTGGCACGTCTTACGAGCGGATCCGATCCTTGCAAAGATTGTCCCTGAATTCCCTCAAATCACTACACGACGCAGTAGGAATTTGAGGGATTGCTTGGTCAAAAGCCACTATGAGGGCAAAAGTAAGGTCAATTTCTTGGATAACTTCACGCAAAAAATGGGTGTAGTCCGTGTGGGAAATTTCACTGACTCAACTGGTGGGAGAAGATTTAACATATTGAAAAGGATTACCTGTGAATCTGTGGCAGTAATATACTATGCTACGTGTCCATGTCCAAAGATCTATGTGGGCATGACCACTAGACAACTCAAAATTCATGTTAGAGAACATGTATTGGATATCGACGCGGCTAAAACCTCAAAAGATGATACCCCTTTAAAAACTATCCCCAAAACATTTTAAGGAGAAACACTTGTGTGATAGTACATTACTACAGGTGAGGGGGATTGATTGTCTGCATATAGGGTTAGGGGTGGAGGAGTGACCAAGAGACTTGCCCAAATGGAGACCAGGTGGATTTGGACTTTGAAAACATTGTATCCTGCTGGTTTAAATGATCATAACAGCTATGCTCCATTATTATGAGGTTTGATCAGTGTAAAAGAGGGTTGTATATATGATTTTAACTTGTTTTTATTTTAATTTTAGTATATCTGGGGCCGATGTTTTTCATTTTGGTTGGATCCACATCCTGCACGCCGATACATGGCATATATGAAGCAATATATTATGCTACTAAGAAGATACCCAAGCGTCTTGATTATTGCAACAACACTAGGCTTATATTAATTGTGGTGCTAGTATGCTTCATTTTTGCGTAACAGCATCTATAGTTATAGATGATTAAGAGTGGTGGTGTGATGCTTTATAAAATATATATAGCATAGTTGCTGTACTATTGTATCTTTTAACATGCGTTTAACTGGTATAATGGTATACATATATATGCATGGATAAGTAACTATGGGGCTTGGATGCTATACAGTATGCATGGTGGAATCCTTATATTATTACTCCATGTTATGTAGTGACTTCAATGTGCATGAATTGTTGTTTCCAACCCTTATCAGCTGCAGATCAGCTGCAGACCTGTGGTGACCTATAACTACTAGCATGCCAAAGGATCTGCAGGACATGCTGAAAGTTATAGCTCTCCCTTGATATCAATAGCACCTTTGAGATCTCAAAGCAGCACTCCAGTGTTTTTTCTTCAGCACTGGAGTGGCGCTTTAAATGTAAGACCCCCTCCCCTGGTTCTTATACTCACCTTCTGGCATTTTTATACGGTACTTTACTGACACCGCTCAGGTCCCACGGCGCCATCTTCCCCTCACAGCTTTTACCACATTTTTTGCTTAAAACCTTTTTTCTCTCTATTTTTCACTTCCAAAACCTGAATGCATCTTATGGCCCGGTGTATCCTATAGTGTAAAAAATACGGTATATACCAAGAAAATCTCCAACTTAACTCTTTCAAATGGTGGTGAGCAATGGCAGGTACAATGTATGACTGGCATATTCTACTCTAAAATGACTTCTTTTTTTTTTAAATATGTCAAAAAGACCTGTTAACTTGGCAAGGAATAATACCAGCATATAAAAGTCTTTTTCTAGCTAGAAATACTGTATGTCTTGCTGAAATGGTAAGTAAAGTGTAAAGTGCTGTAAGATTACATAATTGAGCCTTTAAAATGTGGAAACTCATTTGAAACAGTGATCAGTCAAAATCCCACATTGCACTTTTAATCTTTACAAGTACTGTAAATTTGTTGGCAGTGGTATTATGAGAGCCAATAACACAAGTCTATAAATCTCTCAAAGAACTCAAAGAGAATTCTCTCTCAAGGTTTATGCTGCCGATCTGAGAGCAGCACAAAGTATTCACACAGACTGAAGGCTGGTTTTAGACAAAGTGGGGCCCTGGGCAAAAGTTTAAAGTGGAGCACCATCACACTCATTTACATACACTGAGTTCAGATTGGTAAATGAGCGCAATTGCAAATATTCAAGTCCTTTGGTGTTTGTTTACAGCCTCTTTACACAGGATGACGAAGAATGGGGGCACAGAATGACCACTACTAAATCAATCTGTCCCCTACAGTATCATGTTATCAGCAGCACTTCTGCAGTTTGTGTGGCGCCCCTGCGACCAGGTGGCCACAGGGTGAACTGCAGCTGAGATAGGTAAGATGGTCAGCTCACAAAAACACCCACACACACACACTCCGACCCTGAGCCTAAGTCGCTTCATGCCAGGTGAGGGGTGGCGGGAGTAGCTAAGTTTGGGTGGGAAGTAGAGAGAGAACCCGGAAAAAGGGGTGGAGGAACTTTAGTAAAACATAGGAACACTAAGTTGGGTGAGAAGATCGAGAATTCCCTGGAGGGTGAGGAGGGAAGGATCCCCAAGCCGAGACACCCTTCAGCTGAGTACCGACTGAGTCGGACTGAAAGAACAACGAGGCCCTAGGCTGAGTCCATGGAGAGACAGAAGGAGCCAGGTGAGCCCGACTAACCCGGGTAACTGGTGGCTGGGCCAGAGAACCAGAGTGCTGGCTCTGTAGATGTGGCACCACAAGACACCTGGTGGGACTAGGGAATTCCATGTCCCCTAGTCCCAACAATTGGTACAGAGTAGGACAAAGCTATCATATCAGGCCTAGTGACCCAGAGTGTGGGACAGTTCACTACAGAGCCAGTGACGGTCGGACCGAACACATAAGCGTAGGAGAGGAGAGACAAACAGAGGGCCCAAAAGGTACACTGAGGGGGAGTGATGCGGAGGAACTATCCCGGCTGCAGTGAGAACCTAAACCCATGACTGTAGTGTGAACCAGGTCTGCTACAAGTGTTGTAAAGAACTTTAAAGAACTGTTGTAGAGACTGTGTTGTCAAGTGAGCAGAAAAGTACCTGGTGAACTCAAGATTTGTGTCTGAGACTTATTGGTACTGAAACTGCAGTAGCTTGCCTGCGGTGTCGCACACTTGTTCCTGGCCACAGAAGAAGCTACGGGAAGAGAGCAATTGCAGTGTCCCATCTCTCACTATCCCTGCACCTGCCCTGGGAACCAAAAGCCCTGCCCATGGAGGGGCTCACCATCCCGGCTGCCACCTCCACCATCATCCCTAGCTGTCTGACCAGCAGCGGTGGCCATACTGGCCACGACCCATGGATGGCGTCACTAATAACTTTTATAAACTATAATTCCCAATTTCCATTGCCGCACCTGGGCATACAGAGCCGGGTCACTTTGCCATGACATCCCCTCTGCAACTGACGAGAGGACCGGGTTCCGAGTACCCCTGCCCTGGAGTGCGACATTTGCATCAGGCAATGTGCTCCAGAAAACAATGATATTTGTTCAACCATAAACAATGCAATCTAATATATAATTACCCTAAGGCCACTTCCGTCATATTCAGCAGTGTTTCCGTCATCGTATGCGTGGCTGCCACACTCGCAATGCCTTTGCGAGTCCTTGCTGAGTCTCTCTCTCTCTCCTGCCACACTCGCAATGCCTTTGCGAGTCCATGCACAGTTTCTCACTCTCAGGACCTGAGATGATGTCACTGGTATGGGCGGGGCTATATCACATGACTGTGACATCATCACAGGCACTTTCATTGCTGCAGTCAGCACAGGAGACATCATGCCGCTGTCTCACATCAGACGTGTCCTCATCACTGATTCTCTGCCTCTGACATCCTGCGATCACAAGGGAACATAGAGGTGACAGAGGACCCCGGACTGAGCCCCCAAGAGCTGATCTCCAGGATACAGGTGAGAGGAGGCTGCACAGGAGCAACGCTCTGCAGTGAGCAGCCTGCACAGGAGCAATGCTCTGCAGATGGGGGGCTGCACTGGAGTAATGCTCTGCAGAGAGCAGGCTGCACAGGCTGCACAGGAGCATTGCTCTGCAGAGGGGAGGCTGCACAGGAGCAATGCTCTGCAGAGATGAGGCTGCTCAGGAGCAATGTTCTGCAGAGAGGAGGCTGCACAGGAGCAATGTTCTGCAGAGAGGAGGCTGCACAGGAGCATTGCTCTGCAGAGAGGAGGCTACACAGGAGCAATGTTATGCAGAGAGGAGGCTGCACAGGAGCAATGTTCTGCAGAGAGGAGGCTGCACAGGAGCATTGCTCTGCAGAGAGGAGGCTGCACAGGAGGAATGTTCTGCAGAGAGGAGGCTGCACAGGAGCATTGCTCTGCAGAGAGGAGGCTACACAGGAGCAATGCTCTGCAGAGAGGAGGCTGCACAGGAGCAATGCTCTGCAGAGAGGAGGCTGCACAGGAGCATTGCTCTGCAGAGAGGAGGCTACACAGGAGCAATGCTCTGCAGAGAGGAGGCTGCACAGGACCAATGCTCTGCAGAGAAGAGGCTGCAAAGGAGCATTGCTCTGCAGAGAGGAGGCTGCACAGGAGGAATGTTCTGCAGAGAGGAGGCTGCACAGGACCAATGCTCTGCAGAGAAGAGGCTGCACAGGAGCAATGCTCTGCAGAGGGGAGGCTGCACAGGAGGAATGTTCTGCAGAGAGGAGGCTGCACAGGAGCATTGCTCTGCAGAGAGGAGGCTGCACAGGAGCAATGCTCTGCAGAGAGGAGGCTGCACAGGAGCAATGCTCTGCAGAGAGGAGGCTGCACAGGAGCATTGCTCTGCAGAGAGGAGGCTGCACAGGAGCAATGCTCTGCAGAGAGGAGGCTGCACAGGAGCATTGCTCTGCAGAGAGGAGGCTGCACAGGAGCAATGCTCTGCACAGAGGAGGCTGCACAGGAGCAATGCTCTGCACAGAGTAGGCTGCACAGGAGCAATGCTCTGCAGAGAGTAGGCTGCACAGGAGCATTGCTCTGCAGAGAGGAGGCTGCACAGGAGCAATGCTCTGCAGAGAGGAGGCTGCACAGGAGCAATACTCTGCAGAGAGGAGGAGGCTGCACAGGAGAAATGCTCTGCAGAGACGAGGCTGCACAGGAGCAATACTCAGCAGAGAGGAGCCTGCACAAGAGCAATGCTCTGCATGAGTGGAGCCAACATGCTGGCGACGGTGGAGTGAAAATGCCGTGGCGGGGAACACGATGACCCGCTGGTAAGTATGACAGTCAGAGTGCCTCTGCAATACTCTGCAGAGAGGAGGCTGCACAGGAGCAATGCTCTACAGTAAGGAGGCTGCACAAGAGCAATGCTCTGCAGAGAGGAGGCTGCACAGGAGCAATGCTCTGCACAGAGGAGGCTGCACAGGAGCATTGCTCTGCATGAGGGGAGGCTGCACAGGAGCAATGCTCTGCAGAGAGGAGGAGGCTGCACAGGAGCAATGCTCTGCAGAGAGGAGGCTGCACAGGAGCAATACTCAGCAGAGAGGAGCCTGCACAGGAGCAATGCTCTGCATGAGTGGAGCCAACATGCTGGCGACGGCAGAGTGAAAATGCCGTGGCGGGGAAGACAATGACCCGCTGGTAAGTATGACAGGTAGAGTGCCTCTGTCCTCTGCTGACCACTCTGCCCGCCGCACTGCGCTGACCACTCTGCCCGCCGCACTGCGCTGACCACTCTGCCCACCCCACTCACTGCTAACCACTGAGCCACCATACTGCTGCTAACCACTGAGCCACCGCGCACTACTAACCACTGAGCCACTGCGCAGTGCTAAAGTGCTAACCACTGAGCCACCACGCAGTGCTAAAGTGCTAACCACTGAACCACCGCACAGTGCTAACCACTGAGCCACCGCCCAGTGCTAACCACTGAGCCACCGCGCAATGCTAACCACTAAGCCACCGCGCAGTGCTAACCACTGAGCCACCGCGCAGTGCTAACCACTGAGCCACCGTATACACTGCTAACCACTGAGCCACCATATACAGTGCTAACCACTGAGCCACCATATACAATGCTAACCACTGAGCCACCGTATACAGTGCTAACCACTGAGTCACCGTATACAGTGCTAACCACTGAGCCACCATATACAGTGCTAACCACTGAGCCACCATATACAGTGCTAACCACTGAGCCACCGTATACAGTGCTAACCACTCAGCCACCGTATACTCTGCTACCCACTGAGCCGCCATATACAGTGCTAACCACTGAGCCACCATACAGTGCTAACCACTGAGCCACCATATTCAGTGCTAACCACTGAGCCACCGTATACAGTGCTAACCACTGAGCCACCGTATACAGTGCTAACCACTGAGCCACCGTACACAGTGCTAACCACTGAGCCACCATATACAGAGCTAACCACTGAGCCACCATATACAGTGCTAACCACTGAGCCACCGTATACAGTGCTAACCACTCAGCCACCTTATACTCTGCTACCCACTGAGCCACCATATACAGTGCTAACCACTGAGCCATCGTATACAGTGCTAACCACTGAGCCACCATATACAGTGCTAACCACTGAGCCACCGTATACAGTGCTAACCACTGAGCCACCATACAGTGCTAACCACTGAGCCACCATACAGTGCTAACCACTGAGCCACCGTATACACTGCTAACCACTGAGCCACCATATACAGTGCTAACCACTGAGCCACCATATACAATGCTAACCACTGAGCCACCGTATACAGTGCTAACCACTGAGTCACCGTATACAGTGCTAACCACTGAGCCACCATATACAGTGCTAACCACTGAGCCACCATATACAGTGCTAACCACTGAGCCACCGTATACAGTGCTAACCACTCAGCCACCGTATACTCTGCTACCCACTGAGCCGCCATATACAGTGCTAACCACTGAGCCACCATACAGTGCTAACCACTGAGCCACCATATTCAGTGCTAACCACTGAGCCACCGTATACAGTGCTAACCACTGAGCCACCGTATACAGTGCTAACCACTGAGCCACCGTATACAGTGCTAACCACTGAGCCACCATATACAGAGCTAACCACTGAGCCACCATATACAGTGCCTACCACTGAGCCACCGTATACAGTGCTAACCACTTAGCCACCGTATACTCTGCTACCCACTGAGCCACTATATACAGTGCTAACCACTGAGCCACCGTATACAGTGCTAACCACTGAGCCACCATATACAGTGCTAACCACTGAGCCACCGTATACAGTGCTAACCACTGAGCCACCATACAGTGCTAACCACTGAGCCACCATACAGTGCTAACCACTGAGCCACCATATACAGTGCTAACCACTGAGCCACCATATACAGTGCTACCACTGAGCCACCATACAGTGCTAACCACTGAGCCACCATACAGTGCTAACCACTGAGCCACCGTATACAGTGCTAACCACTGAGCCGCCATATACAGTGCTAACCACTGAGCCACCATACAGTGCTAACCACTGAGCCACCGTATACAGTGCTAACCACTGAGCCGCCATATACAGTGCTAACCACTGAGCCACCATATACAGTGCTAACCACTGAGGCTCCGTATACTCTGCTACCCACTGAGCCACCATATACAGTGCTAACCACTGAGCCACCTGTATACACACAATTAATTTCACCGCACTCCCCTAAATATTAGTAAATAAACTATATATGGATTCTAGACTACCCGATTCTTTAGAATCGGGCTCACAGCTAGTCACCCTATAAATGAGCAGCATTTTGCTCGTTCATTGGGTGATAACTGACATGTTTACACCTATGAACTCTCATGGCTGGATTTATAAATATACATACCCACAGCATGTGAAACCTTTACATATGGTACACAACACTATGCACAATGTATAATAATTTTCATTTGGTGAATATTAAAATTACATGAAGGAGGACAGAAGGCAAGACAAAGATACACTGTGCAAAATGTGCAATATATGGTAAGCATAAATACCAAATAAATAAGTCTAGCCTACATACTGTATATATACATATATTTATATATATATATAGTGAGGTGCCAAGGGGAGATGTACTAGAAAATAGGTATGTTTCCCCTCGTTTCATTTTATATGCCTCTCTGTATTGATTGTGGAATAGTCAGCCTGTGCATATAGAAAAGCTGGGTAAGTCAGATTTATCCCAGCAGTTGTTAAATCACTGATGTCTGATTATTTCAGTGTAATCTGGGCCTGGTTTTCTGGATTACTCTGTGGAACTAAATGTTCTACTCTACACATTCAGTCCAGGTTTTGTTCCTTTATGGATCAGCTGATATAATCAGGAGAGGTTGGAGGATTCCCTCCCCTGGTTGCTGGGCTGAGGAGCTGATACAATAAAGGGGCTGTCACATACGTCAATATCGCTGTCAATGTCGCTGCTGCACGTGACGTTGCAGCGATATTGACGCGGGTGACATGGTGAATAAACCAGTGATAAATCGCTGGTGGATGGTCGCCAGGTTTTTGGACAGGTCCGAAAACCTTACGATGGGCGCCCAGTGGACACGCAGCATCGCTGCGTGTGACACTGGGAGACGCACGATCAGCCAGCTCCCAGCGCCTCTCAACAAGCGCTGGGAGCTGGTATCCATGGTAAACAGTGGGTAACTAAGCGCCGCGTGGTGCTTAGTTACCCGCTTGTTTTCATGGATACCAGCGTTCTTTCTGGGAGCTGGTATCCATGGTAAACCGCGGGTAACTAAGCGCTGCGCGGCGCTTAGTTACCTGCTTGCTTACATGGATACCAGCACGCTCGCTGGTACTAATTGCTGGTGAGTCTGCCTGTGTGACAGCTCACCAGTGATTAGCCGTCAATGTCGCCAGCGATCTGATCGCTGGCGACACTGACGTGTGTGACGGGGCCTTAAGATGCCTTTCCTTTGTTTGTTACTTAGGTTTATTTTGTAGTTAGTACACTGTTGTTTAGTTAGTGGCCAGACGACCTTAGACATTTATTTTCATGTTTTGCCTGTGTAAGGCCCCTTTCGCATCAGCATTTATCGCTGATCGCAGCAGATGCGATGGATTTACCGTTCTGCCACCTAATGGCTGAGTTGCAGTTCACCTGCGGCAAGCCCCATGCAATGTCTATGGGGCTTGTGTGGCGCCCCGCAACGAGTGCGTCACAGGAGGGTATTGCAGCCATAAATGCAGCCGCAATATTCTCTGACACAGCAGTGATCCGGTTAACTGAGAGATCCAACCCTGCATGCATCACCTAGAACAGAGGGCCAACCCAGGGTCCTGGTGGGCGGAGTGCTAGGGAAGTGTGTAGGAAGTACAGACACTTAGTTAGTACAGTAGACAGTAGTCTGCAGAGTCTAGAGAAGAGAGAACTTGGAGTAGGAGCGGGGGCTCTGCACCTCGTGCAGCCCCCGGGCCGTCACCGGTCGGGTGTCAGCACCTGAGGCCTCAACAACCGGGATCGGGCATCATCAACCACGGGTTCCAAAATAGCCCCGTGCCCAAAAACTCACAGCCGGTTCACTGGTACCGAAGCTGGCAGCAGTTCACCTCTGCTACGCGAACCAGAAGCATGGAGGAGCAGCTTCACAGGAGCACCCCACCACCAGCCAACTTCCAGTCGTCTAACCAGCGGTGTACCCACCGAGGGACCCAAGGCTCCCCAAAACATCCATAACGTACATCTTGGATAGGGCATTGAAGCAGCCTCCCCGTACCCGATCTGGTATTCCTGGGCGACAATGGCAAAGCACTTAGCTAGAATGGAGGAACACTTGCGGATCTCTAAGGGACACCATCACTGCTGAGTCCACCCGGTCCACTACCCGTAAACTGTATACCATGTACTGCCTGCTGGTTACAGTAAAGACCCGTTGCAGAGACTTTCTGTGTCCGTGCTTCCTTATGAACTGTCCGTCCGCACTACAAGGTAACCGCAGCTGCCGCACAACATCTTAAGCAGCTCCAGCCTCCGGGGATCACCGCTCAGCCTGTGGGGAGCGTTCCATCTTGCTGCTGTCCATCCCCCGGAGGTTCCGCAGCGTCGGTAACGATTACCGAAACTACTCATAGGTGGCGTCATGAATAAATTAACCCCTTTAATCTGTTCCTACAAGACGTCTTCAACTTTTGATCTGCACTCCACCGAGCCCGGCTACCGGCAGGCGCGGCCCACCCGTGACAAGGAGGAAGGAGCTACAGCCTGTCTAAACCGGAGTCCACAGGCTTGCGGTGAGTCACTTGTGGCAGGTGCGGCAAGTGCAGTATAGTTGCGGATTCAGCACTTGCAGCAGCTGCGGCCGCAAAAAAAACGTGGTAAGCAACATTTTTTTTGCTACCGCAAGTGCCGAGACCGCAACTATACCACACTTGCCGCACCTGCCACAAGCCCCATAGACACTGCATGGGGCTTGCTGCAGGTGAACTGCAAGTGTGACGGTTAGGCGTCAGATGCGGTATATCTGCCCCAATCAGCGATAAACGCTGATGTGAAAGGGGCCTAACACTGAGTGACAAGTGTGAACAATAAACCTGGCTGTGACCATATCTGTGTGAAGCCTGCCAGTCTGCCATTGTCCACCGTGATTCCATAGCCGCTCGCTTGAACTGAAGCAAAGATACCGGCTGAGCTATATCCCTTGTCTCACAATATATATACATATACATATAAATAAATAGATTAAAAAAAAAAAATATATATATATATATATATAGATATATAATTGTCTAAGGGTTTTTTGAGTGTGTCTGTCGCCGAAATCGCGCGCCAGACAAAGGCCGCTCGTTGAGCAGACTATGCAAATAGGCGCGAGAATTCAAAGTTCGAATTCCGCGCCAATTTGCAGCCCGGCTACACTGTCTCTCCTCACAGCCCCCCGTTCCTCCTGCCCATGCTCCCTGTGGCCCCCCTGCTCTTCCTGCCCCCCTCTGCTCCTCCTGCCCCCTCCGTTACTCCTGTCGCTCCCCGCGGCACCCCCGCTCTTTCTGCCCCCCTCCGCTATTCCTGCCCCCTCTGCTACTCCTGTCGCTCCCCGCGGCCCCCCCACTCTTCCCGCCCCCCTCCGCTACTCCTGCCCCCCACCGCTGCTCTAGCCCCTCCTCCGCTCCCCGCGGCCCCGTTCCCTCTGCCCCTCCACATCCCCGCGGCCCTGGAATAAAAAATAATAAACAATCTAATCTCACCTGTCCACGAGTCCCCCCGGCGTCTCCAGCACATCCTGCCTCTAGGACCTGCCATGATGTCACAATCACATGACCGCTTACCGCTTTAACATGGAGTGCGCATTCAAGCCCAGAGACACTTTTTGACATGCATATGGCTGGGCATGCATAGTTTGTTGAATGAGCCAGCACCTCCTGCAGCGGTTACTCTGATACCAGTGTTCCTGGGGGGCCCCCCTGGAGTCAGAACTTCTCTCCTCCTTGCTGCACACGCTGTAATCCTGGTGCCTGGCCTCCTGAAAGCAGCACAACGTCACTTCCAGTTTCAATATCAAGTAGGAGCCGCACACATGATACTTTTTGCAGCCTTTATTTTATTTTTTTTTGTGGGGTCTTACAAAGTGGAGGGTGCGGGAAGGAGGACATCCTCCCTCCTGTACCTTCCACTTTGTAAGACCCCACAAGAAAAAATAAAGGCTGCAAAAAGAATCCTGTGTGCGGCTCCTACTTGATATTGAAACTGGCTGCGCATGCATACTGGCGCGTCGAAATTCCGCGGCCGTGAGACGCAACATGTTGCATTTTTTGGGTGCTCAAAAAAGCGCAATCATCCGCATGCGTACGAATTTGCATAAACTACGCATTATTCTCTATGCGTACGCAATCGATCGCAAGGACTTGCGGATGACCGCGTTTGGCACGCATGCGTATAACACAATGTGCATGCCCAGGAAAAGATTATCAGTACCTCCCATTTCCCGCCCATATCCCAGCCCACCAAACAGGCTGTATAAAGAGGCTTTCTGGCCTTCTGATGGTAAACTGCTGGATGTCTGTCTCCTGGATTGCCACCTGGACCTGTTCGTGCTGGACTTCTACCTGTTGGATCTCTGCCTGTTGGAGGATTCCTTCCTGGATCTCAATCCTGCGTACTGGATCCGTCTCCGTGACTGAACTCCTGCGGTGTGGCTGGTAAATTATGATGGCAATTTTTTATTAGTTTGTGCAGCTTTTTTTTTTTTTTTTAGGAATATGGTGTATTGTATAGTTTCTTCTTTGGTGTGGCTGACTAACCGTGGCCAGGGGACTCACGTCTCAGGCGCAGTCTGTAGGTCACGGTTTCGGTGCCTGAGGCTGTGGGCCTGGTGGTCAATAAAAAAAAGGGGATAATAAAATAATAAAAAGGGAATAAAGTTCTTGTTCGTGATGCCACCTGTAGGTTCCGGTGATGGCACCGGCGCTGCTTGGGCCTCTGGGGTGATGGGCGGCAGCAAGATGGTATCGCTCCCTACAGGACGAGTGGGGTTCCCGGGGCTGTAGGTTGTAACGAAGTAATAGGGTAGCTCGGTCGTTTCTGGAAAGCAATGAACATCAATGGCAGTTCTGAAATAAGGCTCGGACACGGTGCTCACTCTGTACGGGTTCTTTACTCTGGTAGATGGCAGCTTTACAAGTTATGCGATGGTGTCGGCTAAGGTAGTGGACCGGGTGGCTCTGGCAATGAGCAGCGTCCCTCTGAAGCTCCACAGGTGTCTTTCTCTATCTCTGACTGTCCCTTCACTTTGCTGCTCTGCTATACCTGCATAAGAGCACTGAAGACCCTCGGTTGGGACTCTGTCTGGATTCAGACTCACGGTCCCTGGCCTTCAATGGTGGGTGCTCCTGGTATAAGCTGCGGTAGTTGTTATTTGGTGGGTCGTGCTCCTGTAAAGCTTACAACTACTCCGGGTTTTGTGGTTCAGGGATGAACCTGCTGGACCACGTCGGAACCAGTACTCTGGGTTCTGTGGACTGGAGCAGGATAATCAGTTATCCTCTCTAGTCTTTGGCCTCTCTCTCTCTCTTCTGGGTCACCAGGTTGAGGTGCCCTCCCAGTTAGCTTTCTCAGTGCTCTTCTGCAACTTCTCCAACTCTGCTACATCTGTTACTTTCACTTTGCTCTCTCTGTGCTGCACGGCCCTGTGCAGCCCCTTTCTGTAGCTTCCCTCCTGTCACGACTTGATTTCTGCACTGTTCTGTTCTCACTTCCTGGTCTAACCCCTTGCTGCTCTCCCACCCACTATATAACCTAGCTCTCCTCCCACCGGGACCTGTTACCCTAGGAACGGGTGTCTGATTGGTCCCCTATCACTAGGTGTGTGTGTGTAGTGTTGGAGCTTCAGGATTCTTATGCTCATTACCAGAACAAAGGATATGGCACCTTCATTCAGGGGTGCAGTACCCTTTTGTGACGCACTCTTAGTGGGGCGACACACTGCCCCTTGGGAAATTACACTTGTCCCCAAGTGTCCAGTCTACCCTACCCGGTACAGAGTAAAACTTTTATATATGCATACATAAACAATAAACACTTTTAATAACGACAGTATTTTTGGTTCTTCCCGTCCGGGAGGCTCTATGACTTTAAACATTGCAAAACAGTTCTTAGCAAAAAGTCTTAATGAAAGTCTATGGGTTTTGCAAAAAGAAAAAGCACTTCACATTTTACAACTATATACAGGACCAGGGTGTTGCAATTTACTTATCACATTTGCATACACGCAGGGCACACCATCCAGGGGGCCCCGCATGTCTCTCACAGCTCGTACAGTCATTATGATACAAGTCCCGGTCTGGCTACTCTGAAGCTGGTGCACGGATCCGCTCACCTGTGATTGCAGCTACACCGACCCGTTTAGCTGGTCCGTGTGGCTGGAGCTCTTTCTGCACCGTGCGGGGCCCGGATGCACCGACTTCCTCAACGTCGCTTTTCCGATCATCCTCCTCGGAGCTTGGCTGGCTGGACGGCTCCTCAGCTTCCTTGGACTCCGCTCTGGTCTGGCTGCCGCTGTCATCAGGTAGGGCCTCAGGGTCATCTCGCTCTGCCCCGACTTCTGCACTAGTGATGATGGGCTGCATCTTGGCTGGCGGGTTCTCAATGGTTACTGGGTGCTCAACCGTGGATCGGTCTCTTGCTCCCGGTTCCAGCTCCTGGTTGCCGGACCTCCGTTGGTTGCTCCGTCCCTGCCGCCATTTTTAGTTTCCGGCAGGGGTAGCTTAGTCTTTGACCCGCCCCCTTGGTTGTTTGTTGGCAATCGGGGCGGGCTAACAGTTTCGTGCCTCTGATATGGCCCTCCCATGGTAAGGGGCCGAGGCACGCCCCTGGGCCAGCACGTTGTCCTTCACATGGCGGGACCCGCCATCTTGGCCCAGTGGAAATGGCGCAAAAAGTTCTTTAGTATGGCCGATAAAGTTCTGTAAGGCGCACAGCACCCGTTAGATACGGGTCGGTTCGAATCCTGTTCATAGACGCCAAATTGACTAACCGTGGCCAGGGGACTCAGGTCTCAGGCGCAGTCTGTAGGTCACTGTTTCGGTGCCTGAGGCTGTGGGCCCGGTGGTCAATAAAAAAAAGAGGATAATAAAATAATAAAAAGGGAATAAAGTTCTTGTTCGTGATGCCACCTGTAGGTTCCGGTGATGGCACCGGCGCTGCTTGGGCCTCCGGGGTGATGGGCGGCAGCAAGATGGTATCGCTCCCTACAGGACGAGCGGGATCCCCGGGGCTGTAGGTTGTAACGGAGTAATAGAGCAGCTCGGTCATTTCTGGAAAGCAATGCACATCAATGGCTGTTCTGAAATAAGGCTCGGACACACTGCTCACTCTGTTCGGGTTCTTTACTCTGGTAGATGGCAGCTTTACAAGGTATGCGATGGTGTCGGCTAAGGTAGTGGACCGGGTGGCTCTGGCAATGAGCAGCGTCCTTCTGAAGCTCCACAGGTGTCTTTCTCTATCTCTGACTGTCCCTTCACTTTGCTGCTCTGCTATACCCGCTTAAGAGCACTGAAGACCCTCGGTTGGGATTCTGTCTGGATCCAAACTCACGGTCCCTGGCCTTCAATGGTGGGTGCTCCTGGTATAAGCTGCGGTAGTTGTTATTTGGTGGGTCGTGCTCCTGTAAAGCTTACGACCACTCCGGGTTTTGTGATTCAGGGATGAACCTGCTGGACCACATCGGAGCCGGTACTCCGGGTTCTGTGGACTGGGCCAGGATAATCAGTTATCCTCTCTAGTCTTTGGCCTCTCTTGCTCTCTTCTGGGTCACCAGGTTGAGGTGCCCTCCCAGTTAGCTTTCTCAGTGCTCTTCTGCAATTTCTCCAACTCTGCTACATCTGTTACTTTCACTTTGCTCTCTCTGTGCTGCACGGCCCTGTGCAGCCCCTTTCTGTAGCTTCTCTCCTGTCACGACTTGACTTCTGCACTGTTCTGTTCTCACTTCCTGGTCTAACCCCTTGCTGCTCTCCCATCCACTATATAACCTAGTTCTCCTCCCACTGGGACCTGTTACCCAATCACTAGGTGTGTGTGTGTAGTGTTGGAGCTTCAGGATTTTTATACTCATTACCAGAACAAAGGATATGGCACCTTCATTCAGAGGTGCAGTACCCTTTTGTGACGCACTCTTAGGGCCCCTTTACACGCGGCTACATTTCTAGGGTGGCTACAGGTAACTTACTGGTTGCAGTGAAATCATGGAGACAAGGTTCTATCTTGTTGCTGTGTACAAATGGAATAATCTCTCCATGATTTGACTGCAACCAGTAAGTTACCTGTAGCCACCCTAGAAATGGAGCCGCGTGTAAAGGGGCCCTTAGTGGGGCACTACATAGCCTTTAAATTTATTTTGTCATGCCGCTTTTGTATTTGTAGGCCAAGGTAGTTGCTTCATGTAGTCTGGGGGCCATCTTGTCTCTATTGCCTTGTGCCTCTTTTACACTTGTTTGCGGGCTGTAGTATTGTAGAATATAGTGTTAATGGTCTACAATGTTTTTTTGCTGCATGTTTTCTTTGATTTGTAGCCTGTACTCTGTACGTCCGTAAATTATTTGTATATATATTCCTGTATTGCGTTTTGGAGTGTAGTGTTTGCAGCCTGTGGTCTGTTGGCCACCATTTTGTTTCTCTTCTCCGTGTAACTTTGGTGCCTTCTCTGTACTCTTGTTTGCATGCTGCAATGTGTTCCACCATTTTGTGTGTATATTGCTTTCAATAATGTCATGAAATGTATACTGTATGCCATACTTTTGCATGTGGTTTTGTTAAAGTTTTCCCTCCTTAGTTGTATTATTGATTGTGTTTGCACTTTGCACTTATTACCTGCTTGTGCTAATGTGACGCTACTTTGTGTAAACTGTACGCTTCATAGTTTAGCATCTTCTCTCATGAGCACGTACATTTACGTTTTAAGCCTTAAATGTTAGCTAATGTCTTTTTGATCTGTGTCTTCACAGATCCGCATCCGTGAAACTTTATTTCCCTTTCCCTCATGTTCCAGTGTGCAGCTGCTCTTGGTGGTGGTCCAGACATCCCTGCAGTTTCTATTTTGTCTGGACATTGTGATAATAGTGGTAAGTAATGTCAATTGTATCCGTGTTTTCCTTCCTTTAGCAGGTTCTTGATTCTTTTAGCACTTTCCAGTCTGACACTGGCCCACTGGGGGAAGAGTGGGCCATTGTCACGCTACTTAGTGTAAACTGTGTGCGTCTTGCATAGTTCAGCTGGTAACGCTTTTTAGTAAATCTACAGAAGGTTTATAACCCTTGTTATGTAAAGTAATGAAGAATAAAGGTATTTTCCAGGGCCACTGGACCATACTGACAGCAACTTTATTAGAACATATTTAAAACACTTACATCCCGCCGGACGCGTTTCGGACAAGGTCCTTACTCATCGGCCGATGAACTGAACTGAACTGATTGGTGGAGCCAGCCACTGTTCCAGGTGCCTGGGAATCCGATGAGTGTTGAGGTGAACAGCTTCCTATTCCCCACCCCCATCAGCTGTGCAATTCTCTGGCTGCTATGTAAAGTAATGTCTGTTTACTATATCTTTTCACAGTTACTTATCCGTGCCACTTTCCTTTCCTTGCGCCAGTGTTCAACTGGTCTTCCTGGTCTTCATGCTGGTCAAGACACCCCTGCGGTTTACTTTGTGTCGGGACATTGTGATAATAGTGGTAAGTAATGTCAATTGTGTGCCTCTTTTCCTTCCTTTAGCAGGTTCTTGATTCTTTTAGCACTTTCCAGTCTGACACTGGCCCACTGGGGGAAGAGTGGGCCATTGTTACGCTACTCTGTGATAAATGTGTTTGTATTGAATATTTCAGCATGTAACGCTTTTTCATGAGCAGGTAAAGTAATTTTTGAAAACAAATGTAAATGTAATTTTTTTTTTAAATGTATTGTTTTAAAAACAGTTCCTCATCCGTGACGCTAGATTTCTGTCACATTTCAGATCTGTTCAGCTGCTGGTGTTGTTGCTGGTGATTTCATAACTGCACTTTCCTTTTTGGCTGCAGAGTGTGATACTTGTGGTAAGTTATGTCAATTGTATCCGTGTTTTCCATCCTTTACTCGGTCATGGATTTTGTTTGCACTTTGCAGTCCTAAACATGCACAATGGTTGAAGAGTGGGCAAGTTTCATGCTACTCAGTGCAAAAGGAGTGTGTATTGCATAGTTCTGCAGCTAAGGCTTTCTCTGGAGCAAGTATGTGGAGCCCACTGGGACGGGGTACTCGGTACCGGACCAGGGTATCACGGGGGGTATCACGGCGGTCTTGGTCCGGACCGTGTCCCGAGCCCACAAGTAAAGGTTGGGGGTTATTTACAGGGGATAGAGTCGTAAAGCCACCCGTGGTACGTGGTCAGGGTGACCACCGCTGCTGCAGAACCTCCGGGGATGATGGATAGCAGCCGGTGATGTGACGGCTCTCCACGGGCAGAGCCTGGTCCCCGGGGCAGTAGTGATGAACACAGTTTGTGAGGGAGAGTAGGGAGCGAGCGCAAGGATTACACAGCCTTACGGTTTTGTAGTTTTCCAAGTCTTTACTGTAGATGGCATTCAGTAGAGTACGGTCCACGGAGTCTGTAAAGGGGCCGGGTTGCTTCCCACCCTGTCCGGGTCCTTGGCTCCCTACTCCTGTGCTGTGTGTGTGGCCCTGCTGCCGCTTTAGCTAGGCTGCCGCCCTGTCTCCCCTCACGAGTACCAACCTGCTAGCAGGGGTGCACCAAGCCCCACTGCCGCCTGAGCCGCGGCACTGATTACGGGGGGGGGGGTGCTGGTGGAGCCCAGCGCTGCCGCCCCATCTGCATTCAGTCACCGGCGGGTCGCCACTGCCGCCTGCCGCGGCCGTGATTGCCGGCCGCGGCCGTGAGTACCGGGGGGGGTGCTATTGAACCCTGGGCAGCGCTGTCGCCCCCTCTGTGCCTCTCCCCCGGCGGTCGCCGCTTACCTGCGGTGCGCGGGGTGAGCGGCCGGCGCCATGACAGGGGGAGGCTGTTTGCATGAGGCGCCGCCCCCTTCTGCACAGCCGCTCCCCCTGCCTCTTGCCGCCTGAATGACAGGGCTCACACTGTCCAATGGACGGTGCGGCCCTGCCTGCTAGGCAACTTGAGTCTTATCGTTATGTTCCTGACCCCGCCGTGTTGCTTCACTGTAGTACGGTGAAGATATGTAACCTTCCCTAATCCGGTGTTTTCTGTGCTGTTTTTGCAGGCAGAATTTCGGATCCTGTCTTTGCGCTTTTCCGGGGCAAGTTTAAGGGTAACTCAGTCTACCGGGTGTGTTCCTCTGCTCCTCCTATCTCCGTTCCTCAGACCCTGGCTAGGCCTGAAATTGGACAGTGGACCATGGGATGAGCCTAACGCAGCTCTTTGACACGCAGGTCCTTCTTCCTCAGTCCTCCCAGGAACTGAACTGCCCACTTCCTCTCCACACCAGAATATATAGGGAAGCAGCTTTAGCTCCCCCTTCTGACCTGGAGGCTCTAGTGTAGTGTTGTGGGTTATAAAAAAATTTTATTTTGCTTAAATTTCTTTTGTCAAGTTGTTTGATAGTCATTATCAATTATTAATTCTCTTACAGCTTCCAAGAATCAATATAGTGGTAAATAGTAAATAATACAAAATTTTAATTTTTTACATCCATGGCATGACTATAGTATTTATTTGTTTTATTTCATTACCTTTTTGCATTTCTTTACAGGACTTGGAGCACCACCGCAGATCCCGCAGCGAGAACAGCTTCTCAAATTCTTACAAGCGCCACCGAACACACGTCCCACACAAATCCTGCTGAGTGTGAAACAGGTCAGTCATCACAATCTGGAAATCAGGAAGCCGGCAGTACCACTTATCTCCAATGCCAGCCCTCGGTTGCTGGTTTTGTGGGCACTCAACGCCAGCGACAGAGGCCTGGAGCAGTCAGTCATGCCTGAGTTTATTCACTTAATGTCGAACTTCCATGACAGGATGAGTGCGCTTGGTCATTGCGTTGAAAAGGGTTTCGCTAACATGAACACTCTTTTCAGCTAAGTGAACAGGTGACTCTGCCGCATTGAAGCCGACGTACAAAGACCGGCACAATATTTTTTTTCTTGTATGGAACGGTGCGTGACGGATAAGTTAAAACCTGAGTACCAGATTTCTGTAATGACTGCCTGTCAGCATGCTTTCAGAGAGGTAGTGCAGTAGCAGCAACAGCAACTACAACAACAACAGCAACAACAGCAGCAACAACAACCCCCTTGCCAGTCGAATTCACATGCGTATTACAATCAGCCTGGGATGAATGTACCAGGGACCAAGTCACACTTGGCGTGGCACCTCCATCCAGCATCACGTTCCAAGTCAAAGCTTAATGCAAAATCCAACTCATTGTAGTACTACCACTTTGCCTGCACCAGCACCACCAATACCACCACCCCCACCACTAGACATGGTGTCAAATGTCCCCACTTATGCCGCACTCACAACATCTGCAGCACCACAAAGCTGTGGAGACGTTAGCAGTTTGAGTTCGCCATTACAGTTACATCAACATGGCAATACTCCCATCAACCTAAAGCCTTAAACTGTATCGTCAGCAGCACAAGAACACCCGGCACCTGAAACGAGTACACCTATGCGGCCAGGAAAAGGCAAGAGGAAGAGAGAAGGAAAAAACCTGCTGGCAAGAAGAAAGACATTTGTGAGACACAATGCACATAAATTCAGCGGTTCACAGCACCTAGAATTCTCAGGGCAATCTATAATTACATATAGTCCATCACCCTTGTTGGGGCACACGTAAATCCAAGGAGCCCGGCCCGGATACTTACATAGTAGACTAAAAAAGGAACAGCGCCTCTCACAAGGATGGTGCAGTTAAAATCTTTATTTTATTCAACCTCCTTGGGTGACGTTTCGAACCTATATGGTTCTTTATCAAGCACATAAAACCTTATGACAAACTTCCTTAAATAGTGTCTATCCCTCCCCCTCATCATACAAAGGCCAATCAGTGTACACTTTATACATAAATACAAAAATATACTAAATCAAAAAATTAAATCATCCACTGGGACTCTAATCCCTCTACCTGGAATTGTGCCAGTCCGTCAACACGCCATATATGAGATTGGAGCCCACACTTAAAAGATATATCCTCAGGTGTCTTCCGCAATGCACTCCGGCCATGGCAGAGTCTGTAACCAAACATATCAATTGTTTCAATGGTTGCCATAGCATCTCATCAGGATATCCGGCATCTGTCACGCCTCCTCGCCTTGCTCCACCAATCTCTCAAAGCTATGCACTGCGAACACTCCAAAACTCGCGCCGTCATTGGTTGAAGTGGCTCCACTAGTGCGCATGCGCCTGCATCCGCACTCCATTGGATGTTTATCCGCAGCATCATCATTGCAGCCTGTTTGTAATAGGCTATAGTTGGAGTCCATCATCATAGTATTGTCTCAGTTACAAAGAACATAAATGGCACAGTATGCTGTCACTATCTCATGTAAAGATCAAAAAATACTGCAGATGTCTAAAAATCAGCATTTCACTATCATATTATCATCATCTATCATAGTTCAATACTAGAATGATGCCTAAACAAAATCCTTCCATTGCATCAGTATATATACCTATATATGGGGCTGTACATGATGACAAGGACAATCAATAGTCCCCACCCCACTCCGGGGTTATGTTATATAAGGTTATCCTGCCATTATATATGTCCCCTCCTCTCTGTATTAATGCTAATTTTCCTGTGTGAATCCTTAACCATCACCTTAAATCTATTTCAGTGTAACCAAATTATATATATATACATACATTATTCCCACTACAGAGAACTATAGACAAATACACAAATCATGATGAAAGTCTCATACCCAACTCCAACCACTATTACTTCTTTTTGACACTCATGGACCTTTAACCCGTATCTCATATATAAGCTCCATGGCATCTCATAGTCCACAGCTATCTAAGTAAGGGGATAGATTAAAAACAAGATTAAGAACAATATATACAGAAGATTTGCTGCAAGAATCACATTATCACTAGTGACACCCAAGCTCTTATCTGAGAAGACACCCCTTTTGATCATACTCCATATTCAATCCTCGGGGGTTTAACGTCCCCTGCTCAAAAATCTACCTCAACTCTTTTTTTTAAGAGCTGCCACCCTATCACCACCCCTTCTCATAGGGGGGACGTCATCTATTATCCTATACCTGAGCTGGTTCACCATGTGAACCGCAGCTTTGAAATGTTTAGGGACCGGCAGTTCCACCATCCCCTTCCGGATTGTACTTTTTGTTTGCTAATCTGTGCTTGAGCCTCCATTGTGGTCTCTCCCACATAGAAGAGACCACAAATACAGCACACCAGATATACCACAAAACTGCTACTGCATGTAAATCTCTTCTGGATTGAGTATCTCTTTCCGGAATGTGGATGGTGGAAATCCCGTCCCTTCACCATATTATTACAGCTAGCACAACCCAAGCATGGGAAATTACCCATGCTTGGTCTACTTAAAGTTAGCTGCAAGTCACGTTTTGAACCACCTACATCGGACTTGACCAGGACATCCTTAAAATTACGTCCCCTCTATAAGAAAGAAGTGGTGGTTATTCAAATTTCTTCACATTTGGGTGTCCATCACTCAAAATTGCCCAGAATCGCCTAATAATTTCGGATACCCTAGTACTCATACCATTAACTGTATGATATGCATTTCTCAGATGTCACCTGAGCATTACCCTCTAACAATCTTTCTCGTTCCAAACTCAAGGCCCGAGTTTTGTATTCCTTCAATTTATTAGACGGGTAACCCCTCTGTGGAACCTATGACACATTTCCTCTAGGTTTTGGTCAACCCTCCCGCTATCTGAGACAATCCGTCTTACACTAAGCAGCTGACTCCATGGGAGTGATTCAACCATTCTACTTGGGTGCCCGCTGGTGAAGTGCAATGTACTATTTCTATCCGTTTCCTTAACAAATAAGTCAGTGCCTAAAGCACCATTATCCTTGTATACTATAGTATCCAAAAATTGCACTTTCTCCTGCGAGCACACCATAGTGAAGGCAAGTTCCGGGTAAATATAATTTACCTCACCAAAAAAGAGATCCAACTCCTCCTTCGTCCCGTCCTAGATAAAAAAGATGTCATCGATGTAACGATGCCAGCCCCTGACATGGTGCCAGTAGATGGACTTGCACACGTGTTCACTCTCCAGGACAGCCATATAGATGTTTGCATACGTTGGGGCCACATTGCTGTCCCACGGCGCTACAGGAAGTAATCATCCCCAAAGAGACACAGTCTGTCCCTTCTCAGCAGCCTTCCTCCGCGCAGTCCACCAAGAAGGTTGTCCGCCAAGGAAAACAAAACAAACTCAACTGCCTTTACCACCCACCCCTTCTCCTGCTAACATGTGTTTGTTGAGTGTCTCTCCTCCAGCTGTTTTATCCGTCCCTTCCAATATGTCTCTTTGTCAGATGTCTCTTTACCTTCCCATGTCCCTTCAAGCTTTTTTGGAAGTCAAAGTCTATCAACATCACCAGCAACAGCCCAGCAGTCGTTTTCAAGAATGACGACTCCTGATTTCAGTCCGATGCCAGACATGGAAACAAGTGTACAGGACTCAATGTTGAACTTTATGGCAACAAATCAACCAGCAAGCTCTGACATCCATAGCAGCATTTTGCGCACTCCCCATCCTCAGGATGTCTCACTGACTCAGAGCCCCAGCTGTCAGACCACCACCTGCACCAACACCAGCAGCACCTACACACATTTGTAGGTTAATATTTATTCCTGTCTTTTAATAAAAATTTCATTTTTTCATACAAATTGTGTGTTTATTATTATTAACAAATATATACTTATATTATAATGTAATAATGACAGTTTATTAACAGAGTATACATTGCAGGTAATGATACTATTCCTTTAGTGTCATAATTACTGAATGGTAACCAAAACAGTACAGAAGTAAAAAAAATTTCCTGTACGTGGTATCCTAATATTTTTAGTACACCACGGACAGGGTGTGACACCACAGAGGTGACACCGTTTCTGTGTCCGTGTAATATCATTTCTCTGGACACAGCAAATACGCTATGGCAAAGCAGCCTTCCTGGTAAACATGTTATGTGTTCTACTGATAACTGATACGATCACATTCTAAGCACAAAAAGATTTTGAATTTGATATCTTTCCATAAAGGTACACAAACAGACTTGTTTGTGGAATATTAATTAAATAATTTAACAGGTTGAACAAAATACACACTGCATTGTGATTGATAATTAAAGTTACACAGCTCCTAACTTTCACACTAGCAGTTTTTCCATGATCAGGGTCCGTCCAGTTTGTTTGCCAAAACCAGGAAGAGAACTTGCAGGTACCAAGTAAAATTGAAAGATTGACACCTGTTCTGAGTTTTGGAGACCCTCCTGGTTTTGGCACACAAATTTGATTGTACCTGATCATGAAAAAAACTGCAGTGTGAAACCCTGGTGTACATTTTTAAACACACAATCAGTTTTGGTTTACATTCACAAAATTAGAACATTTTTAAATATTTAATTTTTCATTGTTAAACACATTTTAATACATACTCTTTAAAAAAAAAAGGCAATACTCTTAATCACCTGTGAGGTCATTGATGTGTCTCTACAGATAACCTTTTAAAATTTGTAATTACAACACTTGTAATCATGCTATCGTGTTAGATTGCGATATGTTTCAGCCTTTAGATGGTGGTCCATTCAGCAAAATTGCACCGTTGATCCTGGAGCCGTAGCAAGGATTGTGAAGCTCTGCCTATAACTCTGCAGAAATACAGCATGACGCAGCTGACTCATAATGACCGTTTAAAACAGCATCCATCTGACCAACACATGCCCTCCACAATTTTCAACGGCTACATATCCGTTTGTCTGCACACCATCCCGGAGGGCATAGGCTAGGTTTACACAGCAGCATTCCAATGTTTTGGCTTATACTAAATATTTTTTTCAATTAAGCTTACTGTCTCACCGCTTCCTTGTGACGCTGTCCCTGGTTAAGCAATGATGATCGTGTTAACTATTTACACAGCAGGGTGCCTTGACTTTAATTTCCCATAGCGTACAGGTAGATGCAGATAGCTGAGTTTCACTGTCCGCTCACTTTAACCGTACTCAGGTCAGCCTGCTGTGTGAATGTTTTCCTTGATCACTGGGTAACGAGTGGCTGCGTCACAGGGAAGTGGCGTTGCTGACGGCTCTGTGCTTAGCTGAACAAAAAATATTGAGCATTTTTAAGTTAAAGCAGCCAACCATGCTTTGTCAACCTGGCCATATTTGGCCATACAGTTTGTTGTGCTGATCCGGTCCGGGCTGTTCGTCTCAGATAGGATCATATACCGTCTTGTGAAGCTGACTGTTGCCATAATAACATTTTTATTTTAATTTGACACAGCGTTCACAACTGTGTGTCTAAAATCTACTTCACATTAACACAACACAACATTTTTCATTTTAATTTGTCTTATTAATTTCTAATATCAAAAAATGAGAATTTTTGATCCAGAGGAAGGTAAAAGAAAAAACCAAGGTCAAAAGTGCGCCAATTCATGACGTTGGATTTAAAAAAAACCTTCCTAGACTATCATGAAGTCAGATACATATCCTGGATAAAAAGTAAATTAAATTAAAATAGTGTTACCTGAAAAGAAAACGTTCATTAATCATAAAATTTACAAAAATAAAAGGGAAGAGTATACAATTAATAAAAATTCACACTTTACAAAAACAGTAACAATAGTAGGGAATATATAACGCAGACAGGTATATATACAATTTTAAAGTACATGAATAGGATTTCTGGCCCTAAAACCTTTATTAATCACAACATTAAAACATGACAAAAAATGTATGCTCTACTTACAAAGTAACATAAAGTATACAATCCAAATTTTCCAATCCAAAAAGGCCTTCAAATTTACAAAATTTCATCCTGCCAGGAAAGACGTCCAATGTCTGACTCAAAAATAAGCAGCAAAATTGTCCCTCATGTGCCCCACTTCAGCGCTTGTCCTCAAGTTGTGTTGTTGGAATTCCGTCTTTTGCTTGCAGTTGGTTCGTCAAGGTCAAAGTGGTGTCTTTCTTTAACTTGTGCAAAGTTGTGCAGTAGAACGCAAGATTTCACCACCTCATCAATTGTCTCTGTTTTTAAATTAATTGTAGTTCCCAGAAAACGCCATTTAGAGACCAACAATCCGAATGCACACTCCACGGTGCGTCTTGCCCTAGTCAGTCTGTAATTAAAAATACTTTTAGTCCGAGTTAAATCACGGCTGGAGCAGGGCTTGACGAGGTTGCCACACATTTGAAATGCCTCATAACCTACTACGACAAACGGCATCGGTGGTCCATCAGTGTTCGCAGGGGTTGTGGCGGTGGAAAGTTGAAAGTGTTCGAATAAAGTTTTTGTCCCATGTCCGAGTCTTTAAAAGACGTTGAATCATTAGAACGTCCAAATTGGCCCACATTCACAGCAACAAAACAACAGTCAGCGTCCGTTATAGCCATCAGTACAATTGAAAAAAATTTCATGTGGTTATAGTACTCTGAAGCACTTCCAGCTGGTTTCTGTATCCGAACATGTTTGCCGTCCACGGCCCCCAAGCAGTTTGGAAACTGACAAATGTCCATGAATCTTGACGCTTTCTCCAGCCATAGTTCGGCGGTGGGGTGAGGTAGAAATTCAGCTAGAAGGTCTTGACAATTTGCCTGACAGGTGTCTACAACAATTCCAGACAGCGTTGACACTCCAATCTGGAACTGGAAATGCAGAGAGGATAACGTCTCTCCAGTAGCAAGGAATCTGAAAACATATAAAGGGAAAAAGGTCAATTTTCATACAAAACAAGAAACTTAAACAGATGTTTAACGGTGTACATTTCAAGGAATGATACGTACCGCAGGGTCACTAACAGATATTTCTCCGCAGGAATCGATTGATGAAGCTGTGTGTCTTGACGGCTGATGATTCCTCTGACACGTTGCAGCAAATCATCGAAGCTGGCTTGAAACATCCTTGTGTAGTCATGAAACTTCTGCGGGTTCTCTTGAAGTTCATGATACAACGAGTAGTACACTCCACGACTTTCTCGCACTACAACTATGGGGTGTTGCGAAAAACGACGACTACTGCGTCTTCTTCTCAGTCTTTCTCTACGATGATCTTCTTTGCAAGCAATAGCGAAAGAAATGGCCATATTCATAAATAAATCGAGATCCGCATAGAAATTCTCAAAGCCCAAATCCATCTTGCCTCTGTGAACAGCTGCAAAGACAGACTGTGTTTGCAGTAGGAAGGGTCTACTTATACATTCCCCTGAAGCCACTCCCTATGGGCGGGATTTGAAAAAATACCTAACAAAACAGTGCAGATTCCGCTGAAGAACCAGTGAAGAAATGAGTGGAAAAACGTGTGCGCATGCAAAAACGCAAACAAATGCATGCATACGCATGTTTGCGGATGACTATGCATAAGAAAAATGTTGCATTTGTATGCATATGCATGCGTTTTTACATGCATATTTGCATCATCCGCAGCGCTTGCAACCGTGAAACCAGCTTTAAAGAGGACATAGAGGTTGAGAAATGGTTTTCCAAGTAGCTTGTCAACGTGTTTCTCACACATTCATTAACAAGATTTATGAACAACTAAACTTTTAAACTTTCAAATATAATCAATTTATAATGTTAATAATTTAATTGATAAAACTTTTCAAGTCTATTCGTGTGGCAGAGCAAGCGGGGTGCAAAGCAATTTTAAAAAATGCGTCTTTTAAACTGCAAAGCTTCTTATTGTTACTTCTGGCAGCAGCATCAATTATTAAGAAAAAAAAATAAAACCTAACCAGAAATAAGTCTATAAATAGGTGTCTGTTTTTGTAAACACACCTGTTTAAGCAATAGTTTTCTTTGTTCTTATTAGAATGTGCATATTGTAGATTGAGAATGAAACCACAAAGCAAAACCACAAAGTGAAACATAGAAATAAGTAATAAAGAAATATGTGTAAAACTTTTATACCCTTATTAAATGAGTGCAACTCATACATTGCTATAGCCAACGCATTTTGGATTCTTTTGGATATGACTAGAGATGAGTGAACCTTTGAAAGTTTAAATTCGGTTCAGTTCATCAAACTTGCAATGTTCAATGAACTTTTTGACAAACAGTTCGTCGAACTTCCAAACTCAATTGAAAACAATGGGAGGAAAAATCAATAGCCAACAAAACACCTTAAAAGGGGCTCAAAAGCTGCCAAACACAGCTCAAATTAGGGACAGACACCGGGAAAAGTGGCATCTATTTCTCAGAGTTAAAATTTTGATCATTGTACATTACAAAATGCATGAAACAAGGCTTGGCCCAGTATTTAAAGCTTCTGGTGCAGGCATGGTGCTGACATAGCCCTGCTGAATTCAGGAAACAGACAAGGAGACCCCAAAAAGAGTCTCCACATTTCAAAAAATTAGGGTCAGATACCACCAAAGTGGCATTAATTGGCCCACAATAAAAATTAGAGAATGACGCAGCCTGCATGCAGGTCACAAGGTCTGAAACAGGGCCTGGCCTAGCATTTCAAGGCTAAACATTCATTACAGTAATACAGTAATAGGGGATGAGTGACACGTGTTGGCATTGAATTCACATAGCCCTGCTAAATTCAGGAAACAGACAAGGAGACCCCAAAAAGACTCTCCACATTTCAAAAAATTATTGTCACATACCACCAAAGTGGCATCAATTGGCCCACAATAAAAATGAGAGAATGGCGCAGCCTGCATGTATGTCACAAAGTCTGGAACAGGGCCTGGCCTAGCATTTCAAGGGTAAACATTCATTACAGTAACACAGTAACTGGGGGTGAGTGATACGTGTAGGCATCATACTCAAATAGCCTGCTAAATTTAGGAAACAAACAAGGAGACCCAAAAATAGTTTCCACATTTCAAAAAATTAGGGTCAGATACTACCAAGCGGCATCAATTGGCCCACAATAAAAATTGAAGAATGGCGAAGCCTACGTGCTTAGCACAGGGTCTGGGTCAGGGCCTGAGACTGTCCTAACATTTCAAGGTTAAAGATTCATTACAGTAACAGAGGGTGAGTGACACGTGTAGGCATCATACTCACATAGCCCTGCTAAGTTCAGGAAAAAGACAAAGAGATCCCAAAAAAGTCCCTCCACATTTAAAAAAAATTGAGGCCAGATATCACTAAAGTGGCGTCAATTGGCCCACAATAAAAATTGGAGAATGGCAAAATCAATGCAACATACTGAAAAGTACATCACCTTCTCTGAGCAGTCTGCCACTGGGGTTGAAAAGTCCTTGCAGATCCATGACTTGTTCATCTTGAAGAAAGTTAGGCAGTCCACACTTGCAGGAGATAGCCGGATGCGCTTACTCATCAGGACACCCTCAGTAGCGCTGAAAATGGATTCTAAGAGAACACTGGCTGCCGGGCATGACAAAACCTTCAAGGCATGACTGGTGAGCTCAGGCCACTCCTTCATTTTTGAAGCCCAAAATGCAAAACGTTTCAAACTCCCCATGATGGCATGGATGTTGAGCTCTAGATACCCCTGCACTATGTTCTACAGTCATTCACTATGTGTCAGACTTATACTAATTTCTACTAGTTGATGGGCTTGGTGAAACAGTTGGTCAAAGGACTTCAAGAAATTACTTCTGACACTTACATTGCTGCTAATGTTTCTACATTGACAACTCGACATTAACCGGGTTGTAAGTGTAGATCTGCCATGCGTACTGTGTCCTGATATGCTGGGGAAAACGAGTCCTAAGCTTGTCTACCAGCTTTTCTTAATACTCCATCATGTCCAGGGTCAGAAGCATCTGGCTAAATTAACTCTTGTATCGCGGATCCAACAGTGTAGCAACCCAGTAGTCTTTAGTACTTCGAATCCTAACAATATGGGTATGATGTTGCAGATAGTGCAGCAAGAAGGCACTCATGTCTGATTCATCTATGAGGCCCAAGTCCTTGTTGTGTTGGTGGCAGCGAGATAACATTCCGCTTGTTTCCTCCGTCTTCTCCCATCAACTTCAGACAACAAAAGGGGTAATCAGTTCTTCCTCTTCTCATATCTGTTCTATGCCCATCAGCTCTTCATCCTCATCCTACAACATTTTTCCTCAGCTCCTGCACCTTCAACATCCGTTTGTCTGGTATCATGAGCTCCTCTCTGTTGCTTTATTCCACCCTTACATGCTACCCAGCTGAGTGATGAGAGTTGAGACCTTTGAGATCTTGATTTCCATTCTTCATCCTCCTCTTCTTCCTCTTCCTTTTCCTGTGGTTACCATGACCTCATGCCACACACTTTTCAAAGTTTGCTCCAGCATGTAGATGAGCGGAATAGTGATGCTGATGAAGATATCGTCAGTGCTAACCATCTTAGAAGTCGTTTAAAACTGTTAAGAAGGGTGCAGAACTTCAGTCCCACTCCCCCTCTAGGGTCCTTTCTTTCTTCTCCTTTCCACTTCTTTTACCCCTTCTTCCCTGCCCACTTCTTTTTTCACTCCCCTCTTTTTGCTGTTTCTTCCCCCTCTCTTAGTAGTTAGTTGGATGAATATGTTTCAGTGTGGCTCTCAGATATGATTCGCTTCGTTGGAAAACAGGGTCTAATAACCAGTTTGCCCTGTGTTTGATAATAGAAACTTGTCCACTTAGGAGAGGTGAAAGTTCTATTCCTTTAATATATCCTACTGCTTTACCTATTTTTTCCTTTTTTTTCTTGCTTACTATATAAATTAAGAACTACATTGAGGCTCTCTGAGTTTACTGGAGAGCTGAGGTTCATACCACAGACTTTGATCCTCACAGAAGAGTTTAGAAGAAATGTGTTACAATACATGTTGCTGGACTTGCATTTCATATCAGCTTCACAACTATGTTTTTTTTTTTTTTGGTGTTTTTTTACTATTGTCTTTGGCAGATGCTTCTCTTTGATATGCCTTTCAAGGTTTTATTCCTTTTAATCAGCTAAGCTAAAAGCCCTGTTGGCCTCGTACACATAGTAAAACTTTTAGCTATAGCTGACCTTTAAGCTAATAGTTTGACTTAATGTTGTCTCAGCCTATATAAATGTACTTTGTGATATCTTTCAATAAATACATATTGAACATAAGAAGGGTGCAGAGGTCCTTAATCTGTATCCTCTTTGGAACTGTCATTTGCACCATATTCAGCTTGCTGTGAGTCACTGTACAAGTCATTACATACTGCACCAGGACTTGTCGCTGCTGCTACAGTTGCTGCAACATGGGCAGAGTGGAATTCCACCAAGTGGGCATATGGCATATCAAGCAGTTAACCCTATAATGCTTACTTTTTTCCTATCTTCTACAAAATTACTTTAGTTAGAATTTTCAATCTCTAGGTATTCCTCAAGTATGTTGTTGTTGGTAATATCCAGTTGCTCGTGTAAATTTATATGATAGGCATTTTGGTATAACAATGCTTTTTTGGGGGAAACTCCATATTTACAGAACCCGGGTCTTTTATGCCCATACTATGTTTATCATATACTCATCAGTGTTTGTATCTCAAGTTACTGTGTTATTATAGTCAGGGTTGCTGGGGAGGGGGGTGGATCATGCATGTGTGTTTAAAAACCAGTGATAATGTAATGGCCATGTGATCTTGGGAGGGAGACTGACTTCTCCTTCCCAATGTTATAAGGCCATGACATCATCACAGGTCCTTCTGAACACAGAAATGAGCATCAGGAGGACAGCAAACACTGATTGCTGAAGGACCTTTAATGAAGCCATGTGATGTTGGGAGAAAGGATTAAGCCTCATTCTCATCCTCTTTATTTTTAGAAGAACCTGGCAAAGTGTATAACTTGTGAGCCATAAAATTTCAGAATATAGTACATCACCTAGATGAAAGTCTAAAGGTACCGTCACACGTGGCAATATTGCTAGGCAATTTCACTGGCAATTTGCTGGTTGCAGTGAAATCATGGACACATTGTTCTATTTTGTTGCCGTGTACAAATGGAACAATGTGTCCATGATTTCACTGCAACCAGCAAATTGCCAGTGAAATTGTCTAGCAATATTGCCGCGTGTGACGGTACCTTAAAGGGAACCAACCACCTCAGATGACGTGTATAAGCTGTTAATACATGTCCCTGGACCCTACCTACACCATTGCAGCTATGTTTTTGCTAAGAATATTGATAACAGCAAACCGAAATAAACAGTTTATAAACTTACATGATTTAGTACTTGAGGGCGTCTCCCTCGGGCTTTAGTACGAGAGGGCTGTGTGTTATGCAGCCTGAGTGGCTTTCCTCCCCCTCCCTCTCTGTTTGCAGGACGTCACTGAGAAGACGTGCACGGACGGGAGCTGCCTTGGGTGCCCGCCCACACCAAGATAATATCACGCCCTAATGTGACGTCCTGCAAACAGAGAGGGAGGGGGAGGAAAGCCACTCAGGCTGCATAACACACAGCCCTCTCGTACTAAATCCCGAGGGAGACGCCCTCAAGTACTAAATCATGTAAGTTTATAAACTGTTTATTTCGGTTTGCTGTTATCAATATTCTTAGCAAAAACATAGCTGCAATGGTGTACATAGGGTCCAGGGACATGTATTAACAGCTTATACACGTCATCTGAGGTGGTTGGTTCCCTTTAAAAGGTAAGAGCTGCTAAAGGTAAGAGAAGGAGGGGGAAGGAAGTACTTTACCCTTAAGTCACACACTAGGAAAGAGTGGACGACCCTGATTGTATTCATTGTTTTTCCTTTTAGATGGCTGACATCTAAGTCAACAATGGCACAGTCTTCTTCCAAGAATTTGACTGACCAAGAGATTGAAGCAATCATATTTGAAAGTGATGATGAAAGTGAACTTTCTGTGTCTGATGAAGAGTACCTGCCACCAGCTAATAACTCTGCTTCCTTGTCCAGTGATTCTTCTGATGATGAAGAAGTGGATTCAGAGGAACTGATAAATAGAATATCCAAAGAGAATGTGTGTTGGGACAGTATTCCTTCAGTACTTGTACATATCCCAATACATACTATTGTGAGAGAAGCTCAAGGAGCTCTGAGAAGTCCCCAATAGTTGTCCCCTAAAGAAGATTTCTGTACTTTTTTTTTCAGAAGATATTGCAGATGAGGTGTATTTATGTACAACCCTAGAAGGAAGACGTATTGCTTCTGGAAAAAGAATATGGAAAAATATCTTAAAGGAGAAACTGTATGCCTATATTGGACTAACACGTCTGTCAGGGTGTAAAAAATCTTATTATGTTCCTATCAGAGAATTATTTCTGGACCCACTTTCTGAACCCCACTACAAAATAACAATGTCAGTAGATAGATATGAGGAAATTCGGAGAAGGCTTCGATTTAATAATAAGCAAGGTTGGAAACGGATTAATTAGCACCTATCAATGACATCTGGAATATTTTTATCAAGAATAGTACCAAGGTCTACAATCGAAGTGCTAATGTAACAGTGGTTGAGCAAATTATAGCCTTCAGAAGATGTTTCAAGTTCATTCAATATATGGCAAGTAAATCAGCCAAGTATTCTGGATGTGTGATTCTACAAATTATTATGGGATGAATGAGTTTATCTACTGTGGCAAAGAAGTTGGCACTCCAGTGCAGAAAGACCTAGGTTTTCATATTGTAAAAAAATCTTGCTGTTCAATTTACAATTCTAGTAAAAAGATTGCAATGGACAATTACTTAACTAATATTGAACTGGACAATTTCTGGCTTGAAAAAGATCTCACAGTTGTTGATACTATGAAGCCAAATCGACAAGATATTCCACCGGTAATGAAGCACATTCCACAGCGAGCACTTTATGATAGTGTCCTTGGTTTCAGCAACAAAGCAGCAGTGGTGTATTACAAATCGAAGAAGGAAAGATCCATTATATTACTCAATATTATGCATCATGATTATAGATGAGCGAACACCTCGGGGTTCGGATTTGGTTCGGTTTGCTGAATGCCGGGGTGTTTGCCGAATTGTTCGACGAACCATTCGCTAAACCCCTCAAACATCATTGAAATTAATGGCAAGCAACATAAAACACATAGAAATCACCTTCAAAGGTGTCCAAAAGCTGCCAAACTGTTCATATTAGTGGCAGACATCAGGAAAAGGGACAGCAATATTCCTAGAGCACAAATAGTCTGATGGCATAGCATTAGTCCACAAGACACAGTCGGTGCCAGCCTGCACACTCTTCAAAATCAGTTCAAAATAGGAGGTGGCTCACATTCACTTAAATTTCTGAGGTGGGTGAAACTCAGCTTGAATTGACAGATGGATGAGTTACAGAGGAAAAGTGGCAGCAGTTTTCTACATTAACTAAAAGGAGGATGAGTAAAAGGAGTAGGCATTTCATTTAAAGAGCCCTGCTGAAGTAATGCACTACACAGCAAAGAGACCCAACAAGAGTTCATACTTTTCCAAAAATTTGTGTCAGACCACAGTAAGGCTAGGGTCACACATAAGCCCTTGGTCCGTTTTTGGCTTCATTTTAGGCATTTTTTTTTTCTAAGTCCAAAAACTGATAGAAAAACGGATTGGATGTAATAAACACCCTGTCCATTTTTTCTGCACTTAAAAACATTGCTATGTCCGTTTTTGGGGCAAAAACGTTGCTAGCAACGTTTTTGGGGTCCGTTTTAAAAAAAAAAAATTTTTTAACATGGGCCCTATGGAAAAACGGATCCGTTTTTTTGGAGTGCCTTAAAAAAACGGATCCGTTTTTTTGAGAATTTTGGTCAAGAAATGACTAAGTCCAAAAACGTTCAGGGGTGTAGGAGGCTCAAAAAGCACCCCAAAAAAACGGATTGGTCATGAAAATCACTTCCAAAAACGGATTTCTATGTGTGACCCCAGCCTAAAGTGGTATCCATCTTATAGATTTTGTATTGGGCCCCAATGCCAGTAAGGCTGCAGGCCTGGGCCCTGCATTTCAAGGTTGAGTATTTAGGCAGTGGTGCACAAGTGTCATGAACAGGTATTGTGCACAGAGAGCCTTGCTTAAGGAATGCACCACACAGTGAGAGACCCTAACAAGAGTCTGCCCTTTTTTCAAAAATTAGGGTCACAAAACAGCAAAGTAATATGTATCCATTAAAATATTATATATCGGGCCACAACAGCAGCAAGGCTGGAGGCCTGGGCCCAGCATTTCAAGATTGAGTATATTTAGGAAGTAGTGCACAATTGTCATGAGCAGGAATTATGCTCAGAGAGTCCTGCTCAAGTAATGCACTGCACAGCAAGCAGACCCACTATTCCCAAAATTAGGCACAGTCACCATTAAAGTGACAACAATTCTCCAAAGTTGAAATATTGTAATGTGGAGTTTTATACAGCACATTGAAAAGTATACCAGTGCCTAGTGTCCCCATTCTGACACTGGGGTGACAAAGTCCTTGGAGACCCATGACTTGTTCATCTTGATAAATGTTAGGTGATCTACACTGTCAGTGGAATGCTGTATGCGCTTATCCATTAGGGCACCCCCAGCAGCACTGAAGTAACGTTCTGAGTGAACGCTTGCTGCCAGGCATGACAAAATCTCCAAGGTATGAGTAGCGAGTTCATGCCACTTTTCCAGTTTTGCAGGCCAGAATGGTCTAGTTCCACAGTTATGGCATCGATATTGAGCTGTAGATACTCCTGCACCATCCTCTCTAGGTGTTGATTATGTGTCAGACTTGTCCTTTCTTCTGGCGTTGCAAAGGATGGTCTAAAAAAACAGTCAAATGACTCACAGAAACTGTTGGTAACAGATACACTGCTGCTCTTAATGTTTCTGTGATGAAGGTTTAACGTTCCCTGGGTTGGAAGCGTAAAACTAGGATCTACACTATGTCCAACACTGGTGTTTTGGGGAAAAGCAGTCCTCAGATTATCTAAAAGATTCTTTTGATACTCCAGCATACGTGCTTCCCTTTCCAAGGTGGGAAGCATTTGGGCAAATTTACTGTTATATTGGGGATCTAATAGTGTGGCGACCCAGTAGTCGGCATTAATTTAAATTCTAACAGTCTGGGGATCGTGTTGCAGATAGTGCAGCAAGAAGGCACTCATGTGTCTTGCGCATCCATGATGCCCAAGTGTTTGTAGGATTGGAGGCGGCAGGGTAACATTCCCACTTGTTTCCTCCGCCCTCTCCCGTCAACCTCACATATCGGAAACATCACCAAAATCTCCCTTTTCTGCTGAGTCTTCCGAGAACATCTCCTCTTCCTCATCCATTTCTTCCTCGCCTCCTGCACCTTCTTCAAATGTTTGGCTGCTACCATGAGCTCTCGTCGATCCCTCTCCTCTACTCTCCCATGCCATCTAACTCTGTGCTGACGACAGTCCGGTCCTTTCAGATCTTGTTATCCCTACCGCATATGCCTCCTCCTGTAGTTCCTCCTCTTCCACTCGGACCACCACGTGACTCCACTTGTTGATCAAGGTGTGCTCCAGCATGCAAATGACCGGAATAGTCATGCTTATAACGGCATCATCAGCACTAAATATCTTAGTCGCTATTTCAAAACTGTGCAGAAGGGTGCAGAGGTCGTGGATCTGTGAACATTCCAGCAACATGATTTACCCCATCTCAAGATTGCGTTAGCCCAGACTATACAGTCATATGAAAAAGTTTGGGAACCCCTCTTAATCTTACTCATTTTTTTTTTTTTTAAATTGGGTTTTTGCAACAGCTGTTTCAGTGTGATATATGTAATAACTGATGGACACAGTAATATTTCAGGATTGAAATGAAGTTTATTGCACTAACCAAAAATGTGAAATATGCATAATTATTTCAAAATTTGACAGGGGCAAAAGTATGAGCATCTTTCTGATTTTCATGATTTGAATACTCCTAACTACTTTTTACTGTCTTACTGAAGCAGTAAATTGGTTTGGTAACCTCATTGAGCTTTGTACTTCATAGCCCGGTGTATCCAATCATGAGAAAAGCTATTTCAGGTGTCCACTTGCAAGTTGTTCTCCTATTTGCATCTTCTCTGAGGAGTGGCATCATGGGCTCCTCAAAACAGCTCTCAAATGATCTTAAAAAAAAGATTGTTCAACATAGTTGTTCAGGGGAAGGATACAAAAAGTTGTCTCAGAGATTTAACCTCTCAGTTTCCACTGTGAGGAACATAGTAAGGAAATGGAAGACCACAGGGACAGTTCTTGTAAAGGCCAGAAGTGGCAGGCCAACAAAAATATCAGAAAGGCAGAGAAGAATAATGGTGAGAACAGTCAAGAACAATCCACAGACCACCTCCAAAGACCTGCAGCATCCTCTTGCTGCAGATGGTGTCACTGTGCATCGGTCAACAATACAGCGCACACTGCACAAGGAGAAGCTGTATGGGAGAGTGATGCGAAAGAAGCCGTTTCTGCATGCACGTCACAAACAGAGTCGCGTGAGGTATGCAAAAGCACATTTGGACAAGCCAGTTTCATTTTGGAAGAAGGTCCTGTGGACTGATGAAACAAAGATTGAGTTGTTTGGTCATACAACAAGGTGTTATGCATGGCGCCACAAAAACACAGCATTCCAAGAAAAACACTTGCTACCCACTGTGAAATTTGGGGGAGGGTCCATCATGCTTTGGGGCTGTGTGGCCAATGACGGTACCGGGAATCTTGTTAAAGTTGAGGGTCGTATGGATTCCACTCAGTATCAGCAGATTCTTGAGAATAATGTTCAAGAATCAGTGTCAAAGTTGAAGTTACGCCGGGGATGGATCTTTCAGCAAGACAATGATCCAAAACACTGCTCCAAATCTACTCAGGCATTCATGCAGAGGAACAATTACAATGTTCTGGAATGGCCATCCCAGTCCCCAGAATTGAATATTATTTAAAATCTGTGGGATGTTATGAAGCGGGCTGTCCATGCTCGGCGACCATCAAACTTAACTCAAAGAGGAATGGTCAAAAATACCTTCATCCAGGATCCAGGAACTCATTAACAGCTACAGGAAGCGACTAGAGGCTGTTATTTTTGCAAAAGGTGGATCTACTAAATATTAATGTCACTTTTCTGTTGAGGTGCCCAAACTTTTGCACCTGTCAAATTTTGAAATAATGCATATTTCACATTTTTGGTAAGTGCAATAAACATCATTTCAATCCTGAAATATTACTGTGTCCATCAGTTATTACATATATAACACTGAAATAGCTGTTGCAAAAACCCAATTTTAAACAAAAAAAATGAGTAAGATTAAGAGGGGTGCCCAAACTTTTTCATATGTATGTCATGACATCGCTGATGATGCTGCTACAGTCGCTACAACATATTCAGAGTGGAATTCAATCATGTCTTCACTTCGCATATCAGGCGGTTCACCGACATGCCAAAATACTTCTGTAGTGCTGCATGTGGTTGAACCGCGGGGTGCAAACGGCAGAAGTGAGTGCACACTTACCATGTCCAAAGCAGAAGCACATCATGCTGGGCTAGAAATTGCTGGACGACCAAGTTCAGGATGTGAGCCATGCATGGCACATGTGTCACCTTGCCCGGTATAGGGTCGCACCCAGACTCGCAGGGATGTCGCACATTACCTTCCCTGGTTGCAGGTTCAGTGGAGACAGCCATTGATGAAATTCAGTCTCCAAAGCTGACCACAGCTCCTCAGCTGTTTGACTCACATTTCCCAGGCACTTTAACGTTAACATAGCCTGATGGCATTGAGCCTTGCTGGCAGTGTAGTAAGGGGGTTTGCTGGATTCCTTCTGCACAGTTAGAATGCGTGTCACATTACCAGAGAGGTTTTAGGCTCAGGTGGAGGCCCTAGTGGAGGTGGAAGAGGCAGAAGCAATGGATGAACTGGTACATACAGAGGTGTAACTCACAGTCTATGGGTATAACAAGACTTGTACAGCAGCCACCAGAGTCACCAAGTGTCCAGTGAGAGACCCCTGGCCCTGGCCATACTTACTCATCTTTGGTCAAATGCTGAAATTCACCCTATCACACACAGAGTTTATCAAGAAAGCAGTTATGTCATTTGCAACATGCTGGTGGGGCACAGGCATAGCTTTCTTCGAGAAGTAGTGGTGACTGGGCATCTGGTACTGGGTGACTGCGAAAGCCATGGGCTTCCGAAAACCCTCTGTATCCACTAGGTGGAAAGGCAGCATTTCCACGGCCAACAGCGTGAAGATGGTGAAATGTAATCTCCTAGCTTTGGCATGGGGAGGAGAAAATGGGCTTTTTCTTGATCACATCTGCCGGATCAAGGGCTGGCTGCTGTGCTGAGACAGGGAAGAGAAGGGTGTATCAGAAAAAAGTTCTGGATTCTGAGGGAGGTGCAGAGGTTATATTGCCTTTTGTGAAAAGGTGGTGCTCTTGATGTTTGACAGCGCTCAACACCAGCAGGCATATCCACTTACAAAAAAGCTGACGGCCTGTGAATAACATTGGCTGTAGCAGATAAAGAGATGGACATTGTGCGGCCTAAGCAGGGCCGCAGCATCCATGAGGCGACATGAAGTGTCAGCCTCAGGCGGCGAGCCCTGCTGGTAGACATGGGGCGGCGTCTTCAGGAGCGCCTGGTGGTAGTGCGGCCCCCTGCAGATGCCGCTCCTACAGTCCTGGCCGCCGACGCTGCGACCAGGCTTGGCGTATCTGGGGCTGCTGGCGGGGCATCTGCCCCAGGCTCAGCAGACTCCTGCCGCAGCGGTAGCGGCCGCGGTCTCCAAACACCAAACACCCCCCCCTCCCGTGTGGCAGTGTGAGCTGTGTGAGCGGCAGCGGCTGCGGTCTCCAAACACCCCCCCTCCCCCACCGTGCGGCTGTGTGAGCCGGCTGTGTGAGCCGGCTTCATGCTTCACTGTGCCTCGCGCTGACAGGACCTGTGATGATGTCAAAGGAGGGGAGGGGTCAGGCGGGTCACATGATCAGCTCCTCAGTATGCAGCCAGGACTCCACCATGGTGCTGGATGAGGTGAAGTTTATGTGTGGGGCTGAGGCTTTACAGTGTAAATTAATGTAGCAGAGCTGTGTATGTATGAGGTATATGGAGTGGAGCTGAGTGTTCAAGGTGTACAGAGTGGAGGTGCGTGTGTATGAGGTGTATGGAGTGAAGCTGTGTATGTACGAGGTGTGCGGAGCGGAATCGTGTGTGTATGAGGTGTACAGAGCGGAGCCCTGTGTGTACGAGGTGTACAGAGTGGAGCCGAGTGTGTACGAGGTGTACAGAGTGGAGCCGTGTGTGTACGAGGTGTACGGAGCAGAGCCGAGTGTGTATGAGGTGTACGGAGCAGAGCCGCGTGTGTACGAGGTGTACAGAGCGGAGGCGTGTGTGTACGAGGTGTACGGAGCAGAGCCGAGTGTGTATGAGGTGTACGGAGCAGAGCCGCGTGTGTACGAGGTGTACAGAGCGGAGGCGTGTGTGTACGAGGTGTATAGAGTGAAGCCACGTGTGTACATTGTGGAGCTGAGAGTGTACAAGGTGTACGGAGCGGAGCCGCGTGTGTACGAGATGTACGGAATGAAGCCGAGTGTGTACAAGGTGTATGGAGCAGAGCCGAGAGTGTACAAGGTGTACGGAGCGGAGCCGCGTGTGTACGAGGTGTACGGAGCGGAGCCGCGTGTGTACGAGACGTACGGAGCGAAGCCGAGTGTGTACAAGGTGTATGGAGCAGAGCCGAGAGTGTACAAGGTGTACGGAGCGGAGCCGCGTGTGTACGAGGCGTACGGAGCAGAGCCGTGTGTGCGAGGCTTTCGCAGTGGAGCCCAGTGTGTACGAGGTGTACGAAGCGGCGCCACGTGTGTACGAAACGGAGCCACGTGTGTACGGTGTGTACAGAGCGAAGTCATATGTGTACGAGGTGTACAGAGCAGAGCCACATGTGTACAACGTGTACGGAGCAGAGCCGCTTGTGTACGAGGTGTATGGAGCAGAGCCGCTTGTGTACGAGGTGTACGGAGCAGAGCCGCTTGTGTACGAGGTGTATGGAGCAGAGCCGCTTGTGTACGAGGTGTATGGAGCAGAGCCGCTTGTGTACGAGGTGTACGGAGCAGAGCCGTGTGTGTACGAGTTGTACGCAGCAGAGCCGCTTGTGTACGAGGCGTACGTGGTGTACGGAGCTGAGTGTGTACTAGGTGTACGGAGCGGAGCCATGTGTGTACCAGTGGTGGCCCCCCCCGAGCATGCCGCTCCTATAGTCCCGGCCGCCTCTGCTGGCAGCATTCTTCTCCCAAGTCCTTGCCGCCGCTGTCCACCCCCTTGCAGCTCAGCACGGCGGGGAACAATGATGTACGGAGCAGAGCCGAGTGTGTATGAGGTGTACGGAGCAGAGCCGAGTGTGTATGAGGTGTACGGAGCAGAGCCGCGTGTGTACGAGGTGTACAGAGCGGAGGCGTGTGTGTACGAGGTGTACGGAGCAGAGCCGAGTGTGTATGAGGTGTACGGAGCAGAGCCGCGTGTGTACGAGGTGTACAGAGCGGAGGCGTGTGTGTACGAGGCTTTTGCAGCGGAGCCCAGTGTGTACGAGGTGTACGAAGCGGCGCCACGTGTGTACGAAACGGAGCCACGTGTGTACGGTGTGTACAGAGCGAAGTCATATGTGTACGAGGTGTACAGAGCAGAGCCACATGTGTACAACGTGTACGGAGCAGAGCCGCTTGTGTACGAGGTGTATGGAGCAGAGCCGCTTGTGTACGAGGTGTACGGAGCAGAGCCGCTTGTGTACGAGGTGTACGGAGCAGAGCCGCTTGTGTACGAGGTGTATGGAGCAGAGCCGCTTGTGTACGAGGTGTATGGAGCAGAGCCGCTTGTGTACGAGGTGTACGGAGCAGAGCCGTGTGTGTACGAGTTGTACGGAGCAGAGCCGCTTGTGTACGAGGCGTACGTGGTGTACATAGCTGAGTGTGTACTAGGTGTACGGAGCGGAGCCATGTGTGTACCAGTGGTGGCCCCCCCGAGCATGCCGCTCCTATAGTCCCGGCCGCCTCTGCCGGCAGCATTCTTCTCCCAAGTCCTTGCCACCGCTGTCCACCCCTCTGCAGCTCAGCACGGCGGGGAACAATGATGTCATCACTTAGCGCCACTGTGCTGAGACGTGCAGAGCGGCAGAGGAGATGCTGAGGAGAAGAGGTATTTACTTTTTATTTTTTTAATAGTTTTTTTTAGTGAGTACACTGATGGGAAACTATGTAATGTACAATATAATATAGGACAATGGGGGTGCAATATACTATATGGAGAACTATTGTGGCCCATTATATTATATGGAAGACTATGGGGGTGCATTATACTATAAGGAAGGCTATAGGGGATGCATTATACTATATGGAGGACTATGAGGGTGCATTATACTATATGGAGGACTATGGGGGTCCAATATGCTGTATGGAGAGCTATGGGGGTGCAGTATGCAATATGGGTGTGTATTATGCTATATGGAGGACTGTGGGGGTTCATTATGCTATATGGAGGACTGTGGGGTGCATTATACTATTTGGAGGACTGTGGAGGTGCATTAATCTATATGGTGGACTGTGGGGGTGATTATTCTATATGGAGGACTGTGGGCCTGCATTATTCTATATGGAGGACTGTGGGGTGCATTATACTACATGGAGGAGTGTGGGGGTGCATTATTTTATATCAAGTACTGTGGGGGTGAATTGTTCTCTATGGAGTTCTGTGGGGGTGCAATATGCTATTTGGAGGACTACAGGGTGCAATATACTATATGGAGGACTGTGGGGGTGCGTTTTTCTATATCGAGTACTGTGGGGGGTGCATTCTATTTTATAGAAGACTATGGGGGTGCATAATATATGGAGGAATGCGGTATACTATGTGGAATACTATGGGGTTGTATTATATTATATGGAGCAAATTATACTATTTGGAAGCCATTATAATATTTGGAGGGCTCTGTGGGAGGCATGATAATACTTGGAGGCTACAAGGGAGCCTTTATACTTTATGAAGGGCTATTTGAGGGCTGTGTTGGGGGCCATTATACTGTACATAGGTCCATTTTACTACATGGAGGGCTGGGCAGTGGTCATAGTTGGGGATCATGCTGTACTGGGGTAGTTGCAGGAGGTGCAGTAGGGTCATCATACTGTGCATGTGGAGGAATGCACTGTGGGGGATCATACAGTGTTTGTGGGGCACTTTTGTTGGCATCACACTTTAGAGGGGCAATGAAAGGGGAATCTAGGGGCTTCAGTAAATTACTTTGTAAAGGCTGACATATTGTGAGAGATGTACCTATGTGACCCAGCCAAATATTGCTTTTGTTGGGGGGTGCCCAATTAGAACTTCTGCTATGGGGCCCTATGATTTCTATGATGCAGGATGCATTGTCCCTCTGCTGCAGGACTGATTGGCCATAACTTAGGCTGGTTTCAGATTTGCATTTGTGTCTGCATGCGCAGGGCATGCAAACGCAGGGCAAACGCTGCCATACTGATGTGAACGCAGAGGAGATTCTCATCAGTATGGTGCTCGGCCAGCCAATCAGTGATCTCGACGGCGGCCGGGAGGCGGAGATCTGTGGCGGAGATCCTCCACCTCCCAGCCGCCGACGACGAAATTTCAATGTGATCTGCAGCGTTCTCCTGCGCCGCCATGCGGAGGACAGTGCGGATCCATTGAGATCCATGCATTGTTTGTGCACTTGCGGGCACTTGCTGATAAAACAAGCACCTGTGAACGCACAAAAAATGCAACATGTTGCATTTGGAGGGCGGAGGAGGGCGTATAAATGATGCGCATCCAAACGGAACCGTTCCCATGTTAAACATAGGAACGCAGCGTTTGGCTGCATTCTGTTACGCTTGCGTTCCGAATGCAAATGTGAAACCACCCTTACACACCAGGTCCAGTGCTGCCCCTCGGTACATTCAGGCATCCAGCCTTGTTTCTCCTGAGCAGCGGTTGGTCGGTGGTGCTCTTCCCCTTTCCTGCTCCCATATCCTTTGCTCAACCCAATAGGAAGGACCCTGTTATTAATTACATAAAGACAGCCCCGTGTGTGGCGCTTGTGATTGGCTAAGCAATTCGGGAGTAAGTGTGGTCTGTTGGATGGAGAAGAAGCGCCATTTTACCAACTTAGTGCAGTGGCGGCTTGTTGATGCTCAGACTGCAGGTCTTTACCTGTGTTGTGTGGAAGGTGCGGCATGGCGACTTGTCTGAATATTCAGTACCAGGCAGCTGTCCAGAGTTTTGCAGGCGTGTGCCAGAGGTTGGCAATCAGTTCTGCCTGCAGGACCACGGCTCTGCCAGTTGTCATTATGTGTCTAAATGCTTGTGCCAAGCTGCCATTGCCATTAATGATCCTTGTTCTGGATTCTTCTGTGTGGTTCTTGTATGTGCGTGTGATGGTGCAGACATCTTTGTGTGGACATCTTTTTTTTCTGTTTCAGTAAACTAAAATGTCCACTATTTTGCTAATTTTTACAGGATAAATATAAATCTGTAGGAACCAGATTTATTTTTATCAATTAAAATTTTTTTCTAGCGGGTGGGGGGGGGGCACCGTTTTGCAGTTCGCCTCAGGCAGCAGAGAGGCTAGGTTCACCCCTGGGCCTAAGGTCTGTTTGACAACAGTCCCCAGAGTCACAGAGGATGAAGAAGCCACAGATGCACTTGATGGGGTGGTCAGTGGTTGGCCACGTCCGCTAAACCGCATTTTAGCACTGTGGGCTTTCCATTGTAAATGATGCTGCATGCCCTAACGGTTCATGCATACAGTACATAAATGATTGATTTTTATGCCTCTACTCAGATTTTGCTTGCATATTTTGCAGATAACATGAGTTGGATCATCCTTTGCAATCTGGAAAAAGGGCCAGGCTAGGCAAGGCATAGCGCTGATGTGAACTGCAGAGCCCCCACGGCTTCTGCACAGAGTCAGAGTTGTGGCTGTGGATGGAATTGTTGATGTGCTTGCAGCACTCCATCCCTGTCTGGGAAGCCGCAACCTAACCTTGTTAGCTTCATCATTCTCCTCTTCCACCTCCTTTGCTGAGCTCATCAACTGCGTGCCTGTGGGTTGACAGTAAAGGTATCGTTACATGGCACGATGTTGGAACGATGTCGGCAACGATCTTGTGGGCGCACGGTCATTTCCGACATCGTTTTGACATCGTTGGTGAGATGTCACACGTCTAGATATCGTGGACGACTCACCAACGATGTAATGAGCAAGTATCGTTCACACAACCCAGCAAACGATACCTGATCATTGGTGTGAATGGGTGAAGTCGTAAACGACATTGTTATCGCAGTGTCACACACAACGATATAGCAGGTTGGCTGATTGTGGATCGTCTGATTTAAGAACCTGTTCTCAAACCTGCGATCCCCGATCCAAAGATTTATCGTTACAACTTTGCAGAGGCACACGCAACGGGGTCTAAACCCCTGACGTTTAAGTGATATCGTTAATGATGTTGTGCCGTGTAAAGAGGCCTTAAGTGGGATCTAGAAACTTATCATCACCCTCGGTCACACTTCTCATCCTCAGAGCCACCCTCTTCTTGTCCTGACTGCAAAGGCTCATAGGTGTCTGTCTCAGGTATTTAAGAGTCATCATCATCAGCCTCATTGTCTCCAACAACAGGGGTTAAAGTTTGGTAATGAGGGTCTACCTGACACTCAGACCCTTCTTCGTCTGGCCCTGGATAAAACTCACAAAGATTTTTTGCATCAGTGCAGATCACTTCCTCCACTTTGGAGCAGACCTCTGATTCCCAGGCTATAGTATGCGTGAACAGCTCTGAAGACTCGGCCATCTGTGTTGACCCATAGTCAGTAGGGCAGCTGGACACTTGTGACATGCGAGGAAACACGTATGATTGGGGTGACACCTGTGAGGACTTCAGTGTGTGTGCTGTTGAAGTTGAGGTAGATGAGAGGCCATTTGATGTCCATTGTAGTACCTGCTCTTTCTGGGCCACATCTACAAGTCATAGCGATGTGCTGCTACCTAAGAAAGGGTTGACACTAGACTGTCCACTAAAAGAAGTTGTCATTTATGTTTGCCTAGAAGCCGGTGTTTGTTAAACAGAACCTTCAGTTACTTTACCACCTACCCCATGGACACCCAGCATTTTCCCCTTACCACCATGCCAATTCCTCTTTCCACCATGACCATGGCTTTTACCATTCATATTTGATGGTAACAGATTTGCAAGTCAGTTGTTGTAGGCAAAAAAAAAATATGGAGATGTGAATCCAGCAGACCAGGTTTGCCAAAAAACTGGTACTAGGCAAAAAGTGTGGTTACATCCTGACTGTTGCACTTGCCAGATGTGGCACTAAATGGTTTTCAGCACAGGATTGGTGCAGATTTTCAAACAAGCACACTGTACCACAAGGATTTGCCAAAACGGGTACAACGTAAAAGTGTGTTTGCTGCCTGGATGTTGCGCTTGCTAGATGTAGCACTAAATGGTTTTCAGCACAGGATTGGTGCAGATTTTCAAACAAGCACCACTGTACCACAGGGGATTTGCCAAACCACTAGTACTAAGCCCTAAAAAGCCTGTTTTAGGAAGGAGTTACTAAAGCTATCACTCTATAAAGAAATAGAATCGCTAGCTAGCTATCTAAATAGCACACACAGTATCAGCAGCATCGACAGTGCAGCAGCAAGACTGTCACTGAGTTCCAACACTGAGAAAATAGCAACGAGGGGAAATGGCTGGTTCTTATATGGCAAGGCCATGTGACATACCGAGCCAATGACACAAGTCTTCGTGTGCAAAAAGTGCAATTTGCTTTATGGGTGCTGACTGGCTGCCAGACAGAACCATTCACAGTAAGTGCGGGAAAGAAAAAAAATGAAGACCTGTGCTTATCTGACCTGAGATCTCTAGCCCCCCTCCCCGCCCACCCGCTATCCTAGACATTGACACTCTGAAAACGTAAAACAGCACAATTTTTGTCATCCGATCAATTACCAAACAAATCACAAATTTCTGACTTTTCAGCAAACATTCTAGCATTGTCAAATTTGTTCCGGATTTGAAATTTGCAAACATATTCAAACAAAGCTCGCTCATTTCTAATCATGATTCCAATATTGATAGCAATGACAGGAAACAGAAACCAGAAATCATCATGCACTACAATAAAACTAAAGGAGGTGAGGACAAGATGGATGAAATGGTTGGATAATATTCATGCAAGAGACAAATAAAACATTGGCCTATAGTCATTTTTTCAAATATGCTTGATGTATCCGCCTTTAATTGCTAAATTATTTATATTGAAACTAATCCCAATTTTCATGCTAGGAAAAGGACAGGAGATGCCTATTCTTGAAGGACCTTTGCCGTGAACTTATAATTCATCACATGATGCAGCAAAGTCACATAAAAAGCTTGCCAAAGCAAACTAGAGCACCTATGAAATGGTGTGGCGTACATTTTCAGGCAATTCCAGAGCCAGGAAAAAGAAAACAAAAGCGTTGTTTTATTTAAAGAGCACCTGACCTCTAAAAATGAGCCCCCAGGCTCTTTTAACCTGTCCCTGCACCATGTTAATACATTTCTAGACATCCCTTTGTGGCATTAATGCGCTATAGTAAAGTTTCTAAAAGTTGTTTTAATACATGTAGATCTGCGGCTTCTCATTATTTGAGAAGCAGCAAAAGGCGGTCTTTTGTGCTTCTCCCCGCCGCCTGCTTGTAAATTATTCATGCCCAGATGGGCGTGCAATAGAGCAGAGAGGCTGTGCTTGGGCTGCAAGGGGCGGTAAAGCCAATATGACGCAAATCGCGTCATATCCGGCTTTACCACGTCAATACACCCATTAGAATGTACTGCCGACCTCGTGCTGCCGATTGCGCATGCGCGAGGTGTGTTACTGATCACTGTTCACTTAATGGGTGTACTGACGTGGTAAAGTCGGATATGACGCGATTTGCGTCATATCGGCTTTACCGCCCCTTGCAGCCCAAGCACAGCCTCTCTGCTCTATAGCACGCCCATCTGGGCATGAATAATTTACAAGCAGACGGCGGGGAGAAGCACAAAAGACCGCATTTTGCGGCTTCTCAAATAATGAGAAGCCGCAGATCTACAGGTATTAAAACAACTTTTAGAAACTTTACAATAGCGCATTAATACCACAAAAGGATGCCTAGAAATGTATTAACATAGTGCAGGGACAGGTTAAAAGAGCCTGGGGGCTCATTTTTAGAGGTCAGATTCCGTTTAACTAACAAACAAAGACAGGAAAACTGAGTGTAAATGCCGGTTTACATGTAGTGACATCGCTAATGATGTCGCTGCAACTTGTGACATTGCAGCGACCTCGTAGCAATGTTGCTACGTGTAACATACTGCAACAATCAGCGATCAGCTCGCTGAATGTTGGTATTATGGCCAGGGCCATTTTTCAAACATTGGTCTCCCGCTGGGTGATCAGCATTGCTGTGTGTGACAGCGGGAGACCAACGATCAACGTGGTAACCATGGTAAACACTTAGTTACCTGCTGTTTACCCTGGTTACCATGCACCGCACGCTGGTAACCATGGTAAACAAATGGCGCAGTGCTCTGCTTAGTTATCTGGTGTTTAACGTGGTTACCAGCGCGCTGTGCTTGGTAACCAGGGTAAACAGTGGGTAACTAAGCAGAGCGCTGTGCTTAGTAACCCGGTGTTTACCGTAGTTACCAGTGATCTCCTGCTTACCCCAGCATAGAGGAACCTCCACATCGTGGAAAAGAATATTCTATATTCTTTTCCATGATGTCGAGGTCGTTGCAGGGGTTGCTGATAGCTGGTGAGTCTGCCTGTGTGACAGCTTACCAGCTCACCAGTGATCCCAGCGATCCCCATCATTGGTGGGGTCGCTGGAACATTGTTATGTATAAACCTTCTTTTACTTTACCATTTGTGGAGAAAAGTCTGTAAAGGAAATTATTCAGAAAAGATAGCATTTGTAAATTGTGCAGAAGATCAATAAAATTTAAAAGGAAAAGTTGGAAAAGAGAGGTAGTTGCAGCTAGTTTACTTCAATATTTAATAGTGCACCTAAATAAATTAGAATATCAGTAAAAAGATCATTTATTTCAGTAATTCAATACATAAAGTGAATGAAACGCATGTTATATAGAACCATTACAGAGTGATCTATTTTAAGTGTTTATTTATGTAAATGTTGATGATTATGGCGTACAGCCATTGAAATCCCAAAAGTTATTATCTCAAAAAATTAGAATATTATATAAGACCAAATGAAAAAAATGATTTTTAACTCACAAATGTTGGCCTAATGAAAAGTACATACAGTAAATGCACTCAATACTTGTTCGGGGCTCCTTTTGCATGAATTACTGCATCAATGCGGCGTGGCTTGTTTGTGTGTTTTTGATATCTTTGTTTGAAATTTGAAAAAAAAATTGTTAAATGATCCAAAGGGTTCATCACATAGAATGCATATGCGACGCCTTTTAGACCCATGTACTTAATAATAATAATAAAACTTTATTTGTATAGCGCCAACATATTCCGCAGCGCTTTACAGTACAACGGTACATATAAGAAAAATATACGGTACAGAAACGTAATGCAGAACAGTAGTTACATACAAGAAACATAGAATCAACTTAGGAAATACAATAAGAAAGGCAGAAAATGAAGGTGACCCTGCTCGAAGGAGCTTACAATCTAAGACAAACTTTTTTGGTATTTTCTGCTAATAATAATTACAAAGTTGTGCATTTTTCATATCTTTCTTTTCAATTTTGAAAAAAGTTGTAAAAGTTATTTATTGGAGTTCCTCCATATGATTTACACAAGGGCCTAAAAGGCCCAAGTTATGTTAAAGTATATATTTCAGCCGTCACGCATTCTAGGGTTAACTGGCTGTCCAAAAGATCTCTAACAATGCTAGTCGACGAGCTTCGGGGTGAGAATGGTGGTAGTGAGCACACAGCAACTGTGCCTTGTATTTACAGCCGCGGCGCGCTGTCAGCTTCAAAATGTGCACTGTAAATACGTCACCCGGCGCCGGGAATGACGCGGATCGCGTCATACAGCACCACACTGAAGCCCGGCCGGAATAGGAGAGCGGGGAAGCGCAGGGAGGCGGCAATTTGAATCTGTGATGTAGATCACGCCTATTCAGGCGTGATATGAAGAAGAGGGGCAGCCTGGATGAGTGACTATGAATAGCATAGTCACTCATTATCATCAGTAATGAGGTACTATAATAACGTTTTTATTCACTTTGACTATGTGCATTTAAAAGGTAAAAGGAGTGTAGGGAAAGTGTTAATATGCTCTAGGGACAGCTTTTAATAGGTTTAGAGGTGTTTTGGGGGTGACAGGATCCCTTTAAGTGAGAGATTGAGTGCGGACGGAAAGGAGGTGGACGAGGCAGAAGCACTGGATGAAGAGTTACAGGCAGACATTTGTCCCAAAAGTCTTGAACATTTGAAGACTTAGGTTTAGCCCCTTTCCTACCTGGCCCTGCAGCCACTAGAGTTACCCAGTGGCCAGTGAGGGGGATATAATGACCCCGGCCATATTTGCTTGCCCAGGTGTCAGTGGTGATATGCACTTTGTTACACATAGAGATTCTCAAGGAACAGGTGATGTTGTCTGCAACATGCTGGTGTAGCGCAGGCACAGCTTGCTTAGAGGAGTAGTGACGACTGGGCAACTAATACTGGGGAACTGCATCAGCCATCAGCTTTTGGAAACCATCTGTATCTACCAGGCGGAAAGGAAGTATTTCCGCGGCCAACAAATGGGAGATGGTCAAGTTCAAGCTTTGCTTTGGGTTGTGTAGGAGAAAACAATCTTTTCTGTGACCACAACTGTGGGACTGAGGGCTGCCTGTTACACTCAGGGTGGAATAGGGTGTACCCGAAAAACTGCTGCAATGCAAAGGAGGTGCAGATGGAGATGTTCTGATGGGTTCACAAACAAGTGGGGTGCTTTGTGTCTGGGATCAGTCAAAACCACCAGGCGTGTCCACTTCCGGAACAGCTGAGGGTATGTCAGATGCCCCAACTGTAATGTGTAAACAAGTGGAGGTCCTTAGGTAGGACATCTTTAAGACAACACTAGCCAAGCTGACGGAAGAGGAAGAAGTAGCAGATGCATTTGATGCGGCAGATGGTGTTTGGTGAAGGTGAGGCCTGCTGGGAAAAGTTTAACCGCAGTCTTTTTCCCAGAGTAACACATACTGATGGGCCATGTGGCACTTCATGCATGTAGTAGTCGGACTGTGGAGATATTTGCCTCTACTCAATTTTTGTTTACAAAGATTGCAAATAATGTGAGCAGGGTCATCTTCTGCAGTGTGAAAAAAAGGCCCAGGCTAGTCAACCCGTGCCAACTCGGACAACTGCAGACCATTGCTGTCCAGAGACAGAGTTGTAGCTGAGAATGCAGCACTTCTCATGCTTGTAGCTCTCAGTCACTGTGCGAGAACATGCAACCTAACCTTATTGACTGCTTCCTCCCTTCTCTGGAGAACTACTCAGCTGCATTACTCTGGGTTCATTCCAAGTCAGATATAGTACCTCCTCATCATTATCCTCTTTGTTGTCCAACTCCTTGCTATGAGAGTCATCATCCTCCACTTGCTGCCCTGAAAGCACAGTACAATAAGGGTGTTCTTCCGGTATCTGAGTCTCATTATCATCGTCATCACTTCCATCTCCGTGGGTTTAACATCTGGTGACAAGGATCTGGATTCTGGTGGGAACATACTTCCTTTGTCCCTGGATCCAACTGCAACCATCGGTGCAGATGCTTTTCTCCTCTGGAGTATGTTTGGAGCAAGCCTCTGATGCCTATGGAATACAATGTGTGAACATCCATCAGAAGCGACCATATGAGTTTCCCCACAATCAGTTGTGTGGTTGGGGACTTGTTGTGAGTGTGACATGAGATGACACATAGGTAATTGGGGCGCCACTTGTGAGGACTGTACTGTTTGAAATGTTGAGGTGGAGGAACAGGAGGACAGGCCATTTGATGCAGCGGTTTCCATGAACTATAACAAAAGCTAGGCCGCATCCACAACCCACATCGCTCTGGTGCTGGCAAACAGACTTGAGTCACCACCCTTTCTCTTAAGCTTCTGAGAAAGCCCTCGGCACAAAACCCCTACCTCCACCCACGGACCAAGGAAACCCAGCAGCTTCAAATGCAGAGGATATCAGCAGCTCCAGTGAAACGTCTGCACACAACAGGTCTCAGATCAGAAGTGAACTGAATCAGCGACATCTGGTGGAAGGTAGCTGAATCATTTATGGCCGAGGGGTGGAGAGCAGAAGGCTCAATCACTTATGGCCGAGGGGTGGAGAGCAGAAGGCTCAGACACACCCCTCAGCTAACCTGAGCTATGACTCACTTCCACTAAACATTCAGCAACCTCCACCTGCAGAGCTGCAGTGACGGAGGAAAAAAAAGGCTTAGTTTAAACTACAGCAACAGCAGCAGCACCTATTGACTGCAGGCAGTCAATACGTGACACGTGACAGTGTTAAGCTGTAGAATTGTTGGAATTTGTTTTAAGCTTCCTGTAGTTTGCAGGTGTTTTGACATCTGTAGGGTCTGAATTTTGAAAACAGTGCCAGATGTGCAGATGTGCCAGTAGTTCAGAATTTCAGGAAGCTTATAATGTCCTTAAAACATCAGTTTTAGAGAGCATTATATTTTTAAGTGAATTTTTTGTGAATATATTTTTTTTAATAGAGAGCAAACCTTTATTATTGCAGAGGGTCACCAGCATGCAAGGCCATCTGTTCTACACTTATGTGAAAGCAATACATGAAAAATAGCATATGTTCATTAGATGCTTCACATCCATGTTCTTATAGGTCTGTTCACACTCATGAAACCCTATAGTATGGCTATTGCTTCTTAAAAATGTGCAATCACTATTTAATGTCATAATAATCATAATACTACTAATAATATGTATTCATTTATTTAGCACTATTAATTCCATAGTTCTTTCCAAACATTTGCAACACTGTCCCCATTGGGGCTCACATTTCATGTATAATGCATATTACTGTTGTCCTCCTGCCATTCCTGCAGTGCCCAGTGCCCAGTAGTCTAATTAAGCATTCCAGTTGAATTGGAGGTGAATGGTGATCTAAATAAAGTTATTTTCATCATTGTTTCATAGTGACATGTCACACTTCAATAATGACTGAAACTAAGTATTTGCAACCCAGTTTATATACATTGTGGTCTGACATACATGTGTTAATTAGCAGTTAGGTATTAGGCAACAATAGTACAAACATTCAACTCCAGTACTAATTGCTCAAGTCTGAATCGTGGTACTCAATGCAGGAGACGGGCCTCTTTGGGATAAGCAAACACACCCAAACCCACGGAACCTCTGCGATCTTACCTCTGTCTGCACTCCCAGTGGCAAGCAGTTATGCAGTCTGGATTCCGCACTGCAGTCGGTTCTTCATGGATGTCCTGCAATGCATAGCTGACCTTTGCTCAAAGGATGATATAATCTACCTAGCCATCCCAGGGTCAGAAGATGGGTCGGCAGACCCAGACCCAGAGAGACATTATGGAGAGGCAATGGAGAGTGAGACCTATGCCAGCTGGAACTTGACTGCACTTCACAAATTTTCACATCATCTGCAATGTGGTGCAGATCCAATCCTTGGTTCTGATGCAAGCTGCGGACCTGAGGAGCAAGTACCAGCAGTCAGGTCACTCTTACCCTGGCAGTATGTCTGGCTACATTCCATCTGCAGCTGGTGTCACAGCCACAGCTTCTAGATCTTATTACCCAAGATGACCAGATCCAGGACCTTTATTGGGAGCCTGAGGAAGAGGAGCACCTAGAAGGCAATGTTTCCCAGCTGTTTGGTTCACCTTCACCACCTCTGGAGGCATTCAACTGCGACAATGCCATGTGGGGTCCCCTATCCCCGCTAAGCACATATCCAAGAAGGTATCAACCACACCGTTCTCCTATGTAATTGTATTGTTCAGAAGATTCAACATGCAGACGCCATCGCCTAGAGCTGGCTGCATGGGCCTAAGGTTAATGACTTCCTCAACCAATGCACGAAAGGCAAGATGGTGGTATTCAAACAGGATAAGTGGTATGGGTTACTAGTGGAACATGGCAGTAAACATCAGTGCTATGTCAACTGCGATGCCCTTCAGCGTGACAATCTTCCCCAAAGACTACATACCATTTTTGTTGGGGAAGAGGACACATTCATGAAGGTGCAGGGCATGAATGGGTGGTTTGCGGTTGGTGTCTGTCGGGTTGGCACCACCACCCAATTTTTGAAATGTCAGGAGGAGGCCGTCCTGGAGAGAATTTGATGTCAGGTGTGGCCAAAGTGTCTCTTGGTTTGCCAGCCAAATGCCTACAAACCCACAGGACATGTAGATGTTCCCAAAGATGGACCTGTCTTTTCTATAGGGAGTGGTCGACCCCTAGTTCCATCATCCTCTCCAGATATGGCCCTGATGGAGCGTGCTAGGGGGCAAGTGGTTGCGCAAAATGCGCCTAGAGTAGTAACCTTTGTGACCCCCCAAGACCATCCAGCAGCAGAGTACCATGCAAAACTGTGCCAAACATCCAGGATAAAAATAGATAAAAATGCAGATAAATATGCCTAGTGGACCTTCCTAAAGGCATGTTGGTGGCGCATCCGTTACTTGGCATTTTGGCCAAAGAATGACATTTGGGACTTGTTTTATTTCCAGTTTTTTGTTGTCCTTGACCAAGGCATGTGTTTTTGTTAGTTACGTGTATATACTATGTATATTGTTATGTTTTTTATGTTTGAGACTAGTCTGTGTGTATATAGTAACGTTTTTTGAGTTCACTCCTTTTGGGCAGGACTGTTTCTGCAAACAGGTGCTTTGATACTGCCCTACAGAGACTGGTGAAAAAGCCTCAAGCTTCTGGTCTGAAGATGTGAGGTATGGAACTGCAAGACACTACACCCTCTCCAGTAGAACAGGGCTGGCCAAGTGCAGTTGTCAAGGGCCACAAACAGTGTATTTTTCAGGATTTCCTTAGCATTGCATAAGGTGCTGGAATCATCCATCACCTCTGCAGATGATGAAATTAGCACCTGTACAATGCTAAGGAAAGCTAGAAAACTTGCCCTGTTTCAGACATTGAGAACTGTAATTGGCCACTCCTGCTCCTGAGGTCTCTGTAGATATAGTGTCGAGCCCACTGGGACGAGGGTACTCGGTACCGGACCGGGTCTTTACTTGGGAAGTCACGGGTGGTCCTGGTCCGGACCGTGTCCCGGGCCCTGGCAAATAAAGGGGAATATTTACAGGGGATTGTCAGTCGTGACGCCACCCACTTGATGCGGCCAGTGATGGGGGCCGCCGCTGCTGCAGAACCTCCGGGGACGATGGGATAGCAGCTTAGGTGGTATAGTTCCAGTGGGTAGAACTGTGTTCCCCGGGGCAGTAAGGGTTAAGTCTATTGTGGAGTGTGTAGCACACTTACTTTGCAGACGCTGCAGGAATCTCTCCTCCTGGCTGGTGCTGACAGGCTGTATCCGGTATGGAGAGAATCACTTCATGCAGAAACACAAGGGAAGCAGTTCCAGGGTTTTCCAAAGCTTTACTCTCAGTTCTTCAAGTCACTTTACAGTTCAAGTACAATTCTTACACAGTTCAAGTACACGGACATATTCTCCCTCTCCGGGTTCCCTTTGCTCTGCAGCCAGGTCTCTCTCTCTGTGACCCCTCACACAATCTGCTATGTCCTTCCCGGGCTGTTACGTTCTCTCTTTACTTCGTGTTGTGCGACACTGGACAGTATGGCGGTGACTCGGGCTCCTGTGAGTCCTACATGTGTCACTGAGCTGCCTGTCCTTAAGGTAGGGATCTCAATCTGAAACTCAGACCCCCCGTCGTGTTGTTTGGGGATGCCGAGTAAAATACAGTCCCCTCTAGAGCCGACACTCTACTTCAGCCCAGCCTCCAGTAGTCCTCCAGCAAGAGGCTCTACCAGGCTCCTTTCCTTCTGTGTCTCTTAGTATCATAGGAGGGCTACTCCGCCTGCAGTAGGTTGCTTTAGCTGCGTTTCTAGGGCCCGGGTTACACCGTCCCTCTCTGTCCTCTCACACTCCTGGGGATCCGGCTCTGGATAGGCTTTCTCTCTCCTCCGGCTCCCACTGGCTCAGTACAGATTATGCGTTCCTTCTGCCCTCACTCTTCCAGGACGTGTGGCTTTCTGTCTGCTCAGCTTCAGCTCAACCTGCTGCTGTTCTCTCGGCCTTGCCGTGCTTCTCAGCTCGGCACCCTGGGCCTACTCTTGGTCGTTGCTATTCAGCCTACCTCGGCTTACTGAACACCTTTGTCCTCCCCCTTTCCTATATACTGTCAAGTCACCTGACTTCGGGTGTGCCCAACCCACTCCTCCAAATCCACCACCCCTCAATCTCATAGAGTCTCTAATCTCAGGGCTGGATGTTACCTTCTCTTACACGTGGGTTATGTGGGCTGTGAGGGTGTTGGTGTGCAACAAGTGTCCTACCTGCCTGGCTGCAGTTCCCTTTGTGGCCTCCTGAACGCAGGGGCGCCACAATAGCTATAGGGCAAATGGAATCCTTGAGCCCTTTCATCATAATTGCAGCACTTCCTGGACTCTCCTAGACACTGTGGCCATGGTGTGTTGTTTGATAGTTTTATAAACAGATTGACAGAACTGAGGACATGGTGGTACACTGTCTGTGCACAACACAGAGCTGAGGACATGGTGGTGCACTGTCTGTGCGCAGCACAGAGCCGAGGCCATGGTGGTGCACTGTCTGTGCACAGCACAGAGCTGAGGACATGGTGGTACACTGTCTGTGCACAGCACAGAGCTGAGGACATGGTGGTACACTGTCTATGCACAGCACGGAGCTGGGGACATGGTGGTACACTGTTTGTGCACAGCACGGAGCTGGGGACATGTTGGTACACTGTCTATGCACAGCACAGAGCTGGGGACATGGTGGTACACCGTCAATGCACAGCACAGAGCTGGGGACATGGTGGTACACGGCCTATGCACAGCACGGAGCTGGGGACATGGTGGTACACTGTGCACAGCACGGAGCTGGGGACATGGTGGTACACTGTCTATGCACAGCACGGAGCTGAGGACATGGTGGTACACTGTCTATGCACAGCACGGAGCTGGGGACATGGTGGTACACTCTCTGTGCATAACAGGGAGCTTGGGGCATGGTGGTACACTGTCTGTGCACAGCACGGAGCTGAGGACATGGTGGTACCATGTCTGTGCACAGCACGGAGCTGAGGACATGGTGGTACACTGTCTATGCACAGCACGGAGCTGAGGACATGGTGGTACACTGTCTATGCACAGCACAGAGCTGGGAACATGGTGGTACACTGTCTGTGCACAGCACGGAGCTGAGGACATGGTGGTATACTGTACACAGCACAGAGCTGAGGACATGGTGGTACATTGTTTGTGCACAGCACGGAGCTGGGGACATGGTGGTACACTGTCTGTGCACAGCACGGAGCTGAGGACATGGTGGTACACTGTCTGTGCACAGCACGGAACTGAGGACATGGTGGTGCACAGTCTCCCGCCGCCTTAAAATCGGTCTGTTTCTCATCCAGGAGAGTCGGACTAGTGACATCCATTTTTTGGTCCATTTGGCATCCAACTGCTGTGCGAGTGTCCGACATTTCTCTCAGATCACATCCGTGTGCAATCTGTTCTTTCCTGAGCAGCTATTTAGTGTAGAATCATTTACAGGAACATTTTACAGTGTTCTCAGCTACAGAATGAGAATGTATCAGTGAAAAAAACAGATGCCTCTCGGATGGTCCATGTGTGGTCTGTGATTTTGTCGGACCCATAGACTTGCATTGGCAAGTCTCGCGTGTGAATCGCAGACTGTAGCAGCATGTTGTGACTTTTTTCTCATCCAGAATCTGGCTGAGAAAAAAGCCTCCAACACTCGACAATGTGCTCTCAAGCATTGATTAACATTGGTCCGAGTGCAGTGCGATGAAATCAAGCATTGCACTTGTCCGGGTTTCATGCCAGTGTGTCCAGACCCTAATTATAAAATCCACATAGTAATCCTACAATGTCTGCTGGACATGGTATGGGGAGGGTGTATGGCTCAGTTAGTACACACCATACTTCATGGTATGGGGAGGGTTTATGTCTCAGTTAGTACACACACCATACTTCATGGTATGGGGAGGGTTTATGGCTCAGTTAGTACATACTCCATACTTCATGGTATGGGGAGGGTTTATGGCTCAGTTAGTACACACACAATACTTCATGTTATGGGGGGGGTTATGGCTCAGTTAGTACACACTCCATACTTCTTGTTATTAACCAGTTAATGCTCTCTTGTCCACCGCACTGCAGTGTCAAAAGAGGACGACAGCGAGGCAGGCAGCAACATGGCATCAGAGAGCCCCTGACCGCGAAATAGAAGACCCTCAGATCCTGGTATTGTGACATAATATAAGAATAATATTTTTTGCATTTATATCACACTATGAACTCCACAGCACTTTACATATATCATCAACACTGTCCCCATTGGGGTTCACAATGTAAAAATCCTATCAGTATGTCTCTGTAGTGTGGCTGGACAAACCTTTTATATGTACTACATGATGAAATGTGGGGGGAGAAGCTACATGAAGCTTGGGGGGATGGCCGCGACTAGGGGAAGATTGTCCGTGATGGGGGAGGGGCCGCAATTGAGGGAGGAGCCATGATGGGGAGGGGCCACAATGGGGGGACGAGCTGTGATGGCGGGGGGGGGGAGCGACCACTGACAGTGCCTAGGGCAGCAGGAACTCCAAATACAGCCCTGGCGCTCATGAGTGATATCTTGAACGATCTGACACAAATTGACAGCTCCCTTCAGTAGACAAAGGGAGTCGGCACCAAGTAAGGGCAAATTGAATGGTAGGTTCTCTCTGGGGGGCACAGCAAGGTGTTTTATTCCACCCTGTCCAGGAAATGCTCTGTTGAGCTATAGAATCTAAGCACTCATACAGTTTTTTGGATGCTTCAAGGTGATTTTATTTCAAACACAGGTGAAAGTGGTAACAAGCAGGTCGTCAACGTTTCGGCCTCAAACAGGCCTTTGTCACAACGTCCCTATGAATAAATAAAAACATTTTTTACAATAAAAAAATAGAAGAAGTACATACAAGTGTGTCGGACAAATATATACAAAATTGTACAAAATTAAGGATGGAAACCATTCAAAACATAAAAATTGAGTAGAGGTTTCATTTTACATACCTATAAATAAGTTTTATTCATACAAGAACAAAGGACAAGGAAGGTGGTGTAAAGTGCTCAAGGATACAAGACCACCGATTGATTACATTATACAGTAAAAAATGCACAGATTTCCATTTATAGTATAACTAGCTGTGAGCCCGATGCAAATGCATCGGGATTCTAGAACGTGCATAAATTTGCTTATAATAGTTATAGCTGGTCTGAGTACTTTTTGGGGGGTTTGAGGACTTTTTGGGGGGTGTTGAATACTTTTTGGGGGGTGTTGAATACTTTTTGGGGGTTGTTGAATACTTTTTGGGGGGTGTTCAATACTTTTTGGGGGGTGCTCAATACTTTTTGGGGGGTGTTGAATACTGTTTAGGGGGGTATTAGATTAATTTTTTTAATTTAATTAGTTAATGTAATTATTATATTAATTTTATATATTATTTTTTTTGTTGTTTTTTATTATTATGTTTTATTTTATTGTGTATTATTTATATTATTTATTTTTTTTTTTTTTAGTATTTTTATTATTATTAAAGTTAAAAAACCGCACTTGCTGCACCTGCCGCAAGTCCCCCTATACTTTCTATGGGGATTACCGCAACCGCGCCGCAACCGTTACACTTGCGGCGCGGTTGCGGTAATCCCCATAGAAAGTATAGGGGTACTTGCGGCAGGTGCGGCGGCTGAGGTAGCAACTCGCAATGGCCTCGCGGCCATTGCTCGCGCTACCTCAGCGGTAAATCGCTAAGTTTGTGGCCGAGCCTCTGGTTCTATTTTCGGCCAACGACTCGCTGAGTAAAACAGCTGAGTGTGAGTGCTGAAGATCCGATACATTCATGAGCCTAATGAGCGGCTGAACCTGTGGGGATGAGTGCTTTGCTGGGCTAAACCTGAATGGTGCACAGGGGGTTAATCACATGTCAGGTCTGTGTGTGAGTGAAGATGTGCTGATTGACTCACTGGGTTGCAGCTGGGAGTGAGTAGGCTGGATAGGAACCTGCCAGGTGTCTGAGTGAGGAGAGGACGATTCAGAAGTTCAGAGCACTGCCATGTGAAGAGGTGCTGGAAGTGATCCGTCCTCAGTGGGTAAGTGATGGGAGCCTACCAGCTGATGTGTGCATGGCAGCCAGTGTCCAAGGGCCAGGCGGTCACAGCTGACTTTGGGACATTGAGGGGGGGGGGTCTGTGCGGCCATTGGGGGGGGGGTCTGTGCGGCCATTGAGGGGGGGGGGGGTCTGTGCGGCGTAGTAGTAGTAGTAGTAGTAGTAGTAGTAGTAGTAGTACTGTGATAGCGACTCGCATGGATCCCCATTCAAAGTATAAGGGGACTTGCGGCGGCTGACGTAGCGACTCGCAATGGCCTCGCGGCCATTGCTCGCACTACACAGCGACTCGCATGGATCCCCATTCAAAGTATAAGGGGACTTGCGGCGGCTGACGTAGCGACTCGCGCTACCTCAGCGGTAAATCGCTAACTGTGTAGCCGGGCCTCTGGTTCTATTTTCGCACAGCGACTCGCAATGGCCGCTTCGCGGCCATTGCTCGCGCGTGGTGACGTCACAGTGTGACATAGCCACGGCGTTTTCGGGGGCCGACACGAAAATGCCTACGGCAATTATAGAGTAGATAACCATATAGCAATGAATATACTTTCGCATAACATAGGGTTAATACATATTTTCATTTCACATGCAGTTCCTCAAAGGGTTAACTGCATATGTATAAAGTAAACACGTGCAGTGTTAGGTACAACTTCCCCCCTACCTCATTCAGAATCCCCATGGCAAAAAATGTGCTTCCATATAATATAATTGGACACAATATCACCGCGTGGCCTTAATGAAAATCTAAGCTTTGCGCCCTTCCTCTGACCACCGCCGCTCTGTGACCTCAGACTTTTTTGCACCTCTGATTATTAACTGTTAGATTTTTCTAAAGTGCTTTTTTATATTTTTTCATTTTAAGGATTTTTTAGGTCTCGTCCTCCGGCCTGTTGGGATTGAGTTGCTGCTCTGTATGGATGTAACGCTATGGATGGGACCCCGTGAGAATCTGGCTAGTGTATGTTTTTCTCCATGTTTTCTGTATATGACTGGATCATCACCTTTTGGAGTGCCCCATTTACTTTGATTATAGATGATTCTGATTGTGCACTATTCTGGACTTAATGCAATATTCCCTTATGGATCAAAAGTAATTATGTGCACTACCCTGGACTGAATAGACGATATATGCACTACCGAAGGACTCTACCTCCTTAAGTAACTGGAGTTTGATTGTATGCCTGGAGTATCCTGGGTTCACATTACATGTTATTCTGTGGTGCATCAGTAATCTGGCGTATCCCCGTGTGACCAGTTCTCCTGCCCTCCTGCGTCGGCACCTGTGTTGCTGTGCGCGCGCGGTCGCTATGGTGACGCGTCCCGGTGGCTGTGCGCGCTCCTGTGACGCGGCGCTGACGCGGTGGGCGGTGTAGGTCTTTCTGCGCTAGGCAGCACGTCACTTCCGGTCACATGGTGATGCCGCGGAACGTCACTTCCGGTGACGCGAGGTACAGAGAGCAGTTATTTTGGCTAAAGGTTGTGCAACCAAGTATTAGGCTGAGGGTGCCAATACTTTTGTCTGGCCCATTTTTGGAGTTTTGTGTGAAATGATCAATGTTTTGCTTTTTGCTTCATTCTCTTTTATGTTTTTTCATTGAAGACAAAATAAATGAAGATAATAATAACAAAGAATTTGTGATTGCAATCATTTTCAGGAAGAAACTGAGTATTATCTGACAGGATTGCAGGGGTGTCAATACTTTTGGCCACAACTGTACATATGCAGTTAACCCTTTGAGGAACTGCATGTGAAATGAAGATCTGTATTAACCCCATTTTATGCGAAAGTATACTCATTGCTATTTGGTTATTATACTACTAGCTGGCGGCCCGATTCTAAAGAATCGGGTGGTCTAGAATCCATATACAGTTTATCTAATATATATAACCCAAAGGCTCACTTCCATCACTTTGGCCAGCACTTCCGTCACTTTGTCATCGGCAAAGTGACGTCACCACAGTGCTACACCCTGAACGGGTGGACCAACATGGCGGCCCTAAGCGGAACCCGTCACGCTTACGGCCGTCCCGTACAGTGCCCCAAACACACACATGGTCGGGAGACGACCGGCGTCAGCCGCTCGTCTCCCGGCCGCTACACACGACGGGCAGGAGACGCCTACGAGCCGCCGGCCGGAGTCAGCACGAGGCAGCCAGGAGACGACCGCCGTTAGCCGGTCATCTCCCGCCCGCCACACACCACGGTCCCCGCGGCCGGAGCGAGCGCGACTGACTGGCTGGCGACTGCCCGGAGCTCAGCTGCGGCTACTTATGGCACGGAGGTCCGCGGCGAGTCAGCCGGGAGATGACCAGCATTAGCCGGTCATTTCCCGGCTAGCGAGCTGCTGAGCTCCGTGTCGTACATAGCCGTGACTGAGCTCCGCCCAGCTGCGAGCCAGCAGGCATTTTCCGCCGTACAGCGAGGCGCGATTGTGATTGGTCACCGCCAGGCGCGAGCTACCAATCAGGATAGCGGCGCTCTCTATGGCACCATACTTCAAATACACTGAGTACAGTGTATTTCAAATATGGCGGCATAGCGCGCCGACCAATCAGAATAGCGGCGCGCTGTATGGCGCCATACTTCAAATACACTGTACTCAGTGTATTTCAAATATGGCACCATAAAGCGCGCCACTATCCTGATTGGTCGCTCGCGCCTGGCGGTGACCAATCAGAATCGCGGCTCGCTGTACGGCGGATAATGCCGGCTGGCTCGCGGCTGGGCGGAGCTCAGCCACGGCTATGTACGGCACGGAGCTCAGCGGCTCGCCAGCCAGGAAATGACCAGCTAATGCCGGTCATCTCCCGAGTGACTCGCCGTGGACCTCTGTGCCATAGGTAGCCGCGGCTGAGTTCCGGGCAGCCGCGAGGCAGTCGGGAGATGACCGGCTAACGGCGGTCGTTTCCCAGCTGGCTCCGGCCGGCGGCCCGTGGCTGGGAGGCGACCGGCTAAAGCCGGTCGTCTCCCGCCCGTGATGTGTGGCGGTCGTCTCCCGACCGTGTGTATGTGTTTAGGGCAGTGTACGGCCGGCCGTAAGCGTGGCGGGGCTGCCTGGGTCCCGCTCCGCTTAGGGCCGCCATGTTGATCCACCCGTTCAGGGTGTAGCACTGTGGTGATGGAAGTGCTGGCCAAAGTGACGGAAGTGACCCTTCGGCTTTTATATATTAGATAAATGGAAATCTGTGCATTTTTTATTGTATAATGTAATCAATCGGTGGTCTTGTATCCTTGAGCACATTACACCACCTTCCTTGTCCTTTGTTCTTATATAAATAAAACTTATTTATGGGTATGTAAAAATTAAGCCTCTACTCAATTTTTATGCTTTGAATCTATGAGGAGTAACTTCTGTGAGGTAGGGCCCATAAAAATGTTGTGCCTTGCTTCATTGTTGATGGAAATTTTTGTATTAATAAGGATGGAAACCAATCTCGTGCAGGTATTTAGTCAAGATAAAGAACCTAAAAGCTGGTGATCCTGGATGGTGAAATGCACCGGGACTGAAAACTAGGACTGGTGATTAGGGATGGGCGAATCTACTCGCTAGGACTCGTTACTCGGCGAGTAGTAAGGGACTCGCAGGACTCGGTACTCTGCGAGTTTTTACAGTGATTACTCGCACGAGTCCAATGCAAATCAATATCAATCCTAGTTTTGTCAGAAACGCTGACAAAACTAGGATTGCCATTGTTTGCATTAGACTCGGCTACTGTGCCAGTGATAGCAGGGAAACTCGCAGATAACTGCTGTTACATTGCGAGCCGAGTCCAGCTGTCTTCTCTGTGCAGCTCCAGGGTCCTAGAACCTGCCTGCTCACAGAGATGATGTAGCAGAGCTGAGATTGTTCTCAGTCTGCTCATTCCCTGTGCATAGACATCTATATTTATGCACAGGGGATGTAGCAGAGAGGACATCGCGTTTTGGACTACGTCGGACAGAAGAGGATTTTTTTAATTAAAGATGAAGTCCCTAATGGCTTTTTTTTTTATTTCAAATAAAAAATTTTCTCTGTGTTGTGTTTTTTTAACCCTTTATTGGAGATTCTTAGTGGCTGGGTCAAACGTGGCCTGACATTAAGAATCTCGGGCTTAATACCAGCTTGTATAACAAAGCTGGTATTAACCCCTTTATTACCCAGCGTGCCACTGCCACCAGGGCCGCTGGAAGAGCGGGGTTCAGCGCCAGAGGATGGCGCTTCAATGAACGCGCCATCTTCTGGGGCGGCTGCGGGCTGCAATTTGCAGCGGGGGGTGCCCAGAAAGCTTGGGCATCCCTGCGCTGTGGATTCCAGCCCCCAGCTGCTTAGCTGTACCTGGCTAGACATAGAAATTGCGCGGAGCCCCACGCATTTTTTTTATTATTTAATGAATTTCAGAGTCGGAGTCTCAGAGTCGGAGTCTCAGAGTCGGAGTCTCAGAGTCGGAGTCTCAGTGTCGGAGTCTCAGAGTCAGAGTCGCCTCAGAGTCGGAGTCGCTTCAGAGTCGGAGTCGTCTCGGAGTCGTCTCGGAGTCGGAGTCGTCTCGGAGTCGGAGTCGTCTCGGAGTCGGAGTCGTCTCGGAGTCGGAGTCGTCTCAGAGTCGGAGTCGTCTCGGAGTCGGAGTCGGAGTCGTCTCGGAGTCGGAGTCGTCTCGGAGTCGGAGTCGTCTCGGAGTCGGAGTCGTCTCGGAGTCGGAGTCAAAAAAATGCGTGGGGCTCCGCGCAATTTCTATGTCTAGCCAGGTACAGCTAAGCAGCTGGGGGCTGGAATCCGCAGCGCAGGGATGCCCAAGCTTTCTGGGCACCCCCGCTGCTAATTGCAGCCCGCAGCCGCCCCAGAAGATGGCGCGTTCATTGAAGCGCCATCCTCTGGCGCTGAACCCCGCTCTTCCAGCGGCCCTGGTGGCGGTGGCACGCTGGGTAATAGAGGTTAGGGCAAGATTTGTATTATCAGCTGGCCCTAAGCCCGAAATTTATGGCGGTCACGCCAATATTAGACATGACCGCCATGAATTTCTATTAAATAGTTTTAAAAAAAACACAACACAAAGAAAATTTTTTATTAGAAATAAAAAAAAAAGCCATTAGAGACTCCATCTTTAATTAAAAAAATCCTCTTCCGTCCGACGCAGTCCAAAACGCGATGTCCTCTCTGCTCATCCCTGTGCATAGGTATAGATGTATATGCACAGGGAATGAGCAGACTGAGAACAATCTCAGCTCTGCTACATCATCTCTGTGCACAGACATTCATGTCTGTACACAGGGAATGAGCAGACTGAGAACAATCTCAGCTCTGCTACATCAGGCAGCAGGCGGGCTCTAGGACCCTGGAGCCAGCACACAAAGAAGACAGGATCTTATCTGTGCGAGTTTCCCAGCGATTACAGTTGCAAAGTAAACTAGTCCAATGCAAATAAATGACAAAACTAGGATTGCTTCAGGCTGAAGCTTCCGAGACACATCTGCGATTTGTAAATCTCACACTACTCGCTATTACTCGCTTCCCCATTCATTAACATTGGACTCGCTAGACTCGCAACGAGTAGCGAGTCCTGTGCTCGGACTCGCTAGAGTCAAGCGATTCCGAGTAATTTAGGATTCGCCCATCACTACTGGTGATCGATAAAGAGATGTATGGTAGGGTTGAGAAAGAGAATACGCAAGCCTGTTAACTGCTGTTGCTTATAGTAGAGGGAATTACAGCTTGATGGGGTGTAATGAGAGAAAAGAAGATAATTTCAAAAGAGCTTGTAATATAACAAACAGGGGGATATGAGTACCCTTGGTCTCAAATTTGTATGAAGTTTATGTATACAAAAGTAGGTCTACCTGGATTCTGGTTTTGATTGTAATGTAATATCCTTGGTATGGCCAGATCTTTTCAACTTTTGTTGACGCACCCAATATTAGGGTGTTTGAGTATACGGTAAAGTCTGGAACCATATAAGGGTCTTTGTGAGTGGATTCCAGGTTATGCCTGTAGGTATACGGTTATAGTCATTGAATAAAGTGATGGGGTATCAAATAATGTGATAAGGTTTACAGTAGGTGGATTGTTACCTTCTATATTGGTGTTCAGTGTCCCCAGTGTATCCCTCTAGTGTTTTGGATTATTAAAGATAGGAACTAGGGATGTGTTTTATGTAGTGATGAGTGAGTGTAATCATTACTATTCGCTCCTTGCACGGATAGTACGGTATTCGGGTTACTCGTTACATTGTGAGTAGTGATGAGCGAGTGTAATCGTTACTACTTGCTACTCACACAGATAGTACAGTATTCGCGATGCTTGTTCCTCACTAGCACTCATGAGTGATGTCTTGATCTTGAACGATCTGACACAAATTGACAGCTCCCTTCAGTAGACAAAGGGAGTTGGCACCAAGTGAGCACAAATTAAATGGTAGGCTCTCTCTGGGGGGGGACAGCAAGGTGTTTTATTCCGCCCTGTCCTGGAAATGCTCTATTATGGCCGGATGTGAGTGGGAGGAGCCTATCACTAATCGACTAACACTGGACTCGCTATTCAGACGAGTATGCGAGTAGTATAAAGCACTTGTTACAAATATAGCGATTACAAATATTAAGCTTCTCGCTCATCACTAATTGCGAGTATTTGTGTACTCACCTCGCAATATTCGTATCTTCCACCCAGCAGTTTTGGCATCTGGTTTGCAGCCACTAAAAATGCTGAGCTTCTTAACCAATCCCAGTAATGCCACAGCCATCTTGGTTGTGGCATTACTATGATTGGCTGGCCACACAGCATCATATAAGGTCTATAAAAGCCCTTCTGCCCCATTTTGCGCACATTGCATCCAAAGCCAGTTTTGGAGAAGCATAGGGAGAGACCAAGCAGCTGCTAAGAAGAGTGTTTAAGCCTCTTTATAAAATAAAAACCCTTTCCAAGACTACCTGCAGGGCATACTAGGTCAATGTAGTGTAGGGAGGGAGAGTTTTTTTGAGTAGGGACAGAGTTTAAAGGAGTCTGTCACTAGCTCCGTAATACCAGAATACAATAGCTCTTTTCAAAGCTGAAATCATTGAAGAAGCTCACATAACTCGATGGGAGAGATTGTGATTAGGTAGGGAGAGGATAAACTGTTCTTCCAGAGTTCATTTTACAACAGCTTTTGTCAGAGGAAGAGCTTTTTTTTTTTCAGCACACAGAGTAGTAGCATTTTGTCCAGCTTCTGTGGCGCCCTGCTCACGCAGGTAACCACAGATCTCCCTAATGCGCAGCACAGAGAATGGAGCTAGGAACTTGGCGAAGAGTTGCACCCAGAGAATCACCAGATATTGGGGATCCGCACCTGTGGGATACTATAGGACCACAGAGAACCCTGTCACACCGTGGAGGCTTCAGCTACCCGGTTTGTTTCCCCCTGTGAGTCAAGAGGGGTAGCCAGACACAGCAGACAGCACCTCAGTGTTCAGAGAGGGTCACCCGGAGACTGCACAGGAGGGAGAGAGACACTACAGTCAGGAAGAGAGAGGAGGCAAGTCGGGCTGCAAGCAGGCTGTGCTTCAACCATCACTACAGAGCAGAGGAGGCCTTATACTCACTCGCTGTGGGGACTCACTGTGCAACCCTGTCACCTGTCGGTGCCCTGGACATATTTACCTGCAAAACATCAGTAAAAGAGACTCCTTCTGTGTGCGTGCATCCTTCTTCTTCACTCACCGTGCCCTCAGACTGTTTCAGCACTCCCTGTACTATCACAACTCCCTTCCAAGCTCCCCTTTTTAAGTTGCTGCCCCAGAGGTCCCAGTCCTGCCTGCTGAGGACTACACCATCTCAGCCACAATACCACAGACCTCCGGAGGACTGAGGCGGTGCTGGCAATATCTCACCAGGTACTGCAGGTGGCGTCACGACAAACTTGTACATAATCCCCTGTATATAAATCCCCCTTTTCAAAGATAGGCCCAGGACATGGGATCAGGTGCAGCCGCCATTCCCTGTGACAACAAAGTTAACCCTTGCCGCCTGGTACCCCGAGTACCCCAACGCCTGGGCTCGACATATCTTGTTTAAAAGCACTTGTCTTTTTTTTTGCTGTTTTAGGGATCACAGCCTTGCTTGTGCGATTCCCATAAGTCACATGAATATGGTGCTAGTGCCCTAGCCAAATCCAAAGCAATACTACAAGCATTTAGCGCAGTCTGGTACAAAGCACGCATTGGTCCTTTTTCACAAATATATTTGGTGTCACAGCCTGGCTTGTGCTGTTCCCATCAGCCACATTAATAAGGTGCTAGTGCCCTAGCCAAATTCAGAGCAGTACTACAAGCATTTAGTACTGCCTGGTACAAAGCACCCACCGGTCCTTTTTCCCCAATATTTTGGGGGTCACATCCTGGCTTGTGCTGTCCACATCAGCTACATTAATACGTTACTGGTGCCTTAGCCACATCCAAAGCATTTTTACAAGCATTTAGTGCTGCCTAGTACAAAGCACAAACTGGTCCTTTTTCCACAATATTTTGGGGGTCACAGTTAGCTTGGCTTGGGCCATGAACATCTGCAAATATGTCACCAAAACACAAAATGACAAAAAAGCCTCTTCTTAAGTGATGTGTGGGTGGTGTTGTCAGTGGTGCGCGACAAGGCACTGAGGCTGTGTCAGGTCAGAAGAAGCTTTTTTTTTTTCAGAAAATGTTTATTTGAATGTTTTCAAAACAAAGAAAACCTAGATATCACTCTATACCAATAACATCCAAAATTAACAGAAAATTTAGAGTGACAAGTTCCTTTGTCGGGGGGAAGTTACAAGTACATAAATAAGAAAAAGTGGAACAAGTAATGTTAAGTCGATAGGTGTATAAATCTCTCAGCGGAAGATATTCAATGTCGTCCCCCATTAATCTATAGGAGAGAGAATCACGATGTAGTATTCCATTCCAGAGAAAGGTCCAGAATAGAGTGAAGGTGTAAGAGAAAAAAAAAAAAAAAAAAGAAGATAGAAGAAGAAGATTTACAGAAGAGAAGTAGAAAAGAGAGAGATAGATTCCAGTCAGAGTAGGGGGGAAGCGGGGAAAGGACAGAGACCCTTCCCATTGTCCAGTCTAGCTGTGGGAGTTTTGTAGGTGACGGGTCAACACGGGCCCATCACGAAAGTACCACCAGGGGGTCCACAGTTTTTGATGTTTATCCCATGTCTCATTATCTTGGGCCATCAGGGATTCGATCCTGCATATTCTGTCCATCTCTCCTACCCACTCCCCCAGGGAGGGTGCGGTCGCCGATCTCCAATGCCTCGGAATTAAGACTCTAGCTGCCATGAGGCAGAAGCGGAGGAGACCCCGCTTGACCAGGGAGAGGGGACCCGGCACCAATGACAGTAGCGCGATCTTGGGCGAGGGAGTCAGGCGGGTGCCAGAAATGGATTCATAGGCAGAAAATACCTCGACCCAAAAGGCCTGTAATGGCCTACAGTCCCACCATATGTGTAGCATGGTGCCGACTTCTTCGCCGCATCTCCAGCACAGGTTAGAGATTGAGGGAAACATCCTGTGAAGGAGCGCCGGGCACCTGTACCACCTGGTCAAGATCTTATAGTTCGTTTCCTGAAAGCTGCAGGAGATTGACATCTTGTGAGTTAACGTGAAGATTTTAGTCCGGTCAGAATCGGAGAGATCTATCTGGAGATCTCTCTGCCAGGCGTCAAGGAAGCGAGGCACAGCCGGGGGGTCGGCCTCTAAAATCACGTCATTCATAAGGGATATTACATGAGTTGGAGATTCTGGAAGGAGCAGTATAGCCTCCAGTCTCGAGGGCGGTCTAGTGCTCAAAGACCGTAGGTAGGATTTCAATTGGGAAGCTTCCAACCAGGACACCGGCCCCTCCCCCCGTCCCCCCGAGGCGTCTCCCCGCGAGAGCCGTCCCATCGCCTGAGCCAGGCAAGGCTCCTCGGCCGCCCTCCATCCCAGAAAAGTTCGTCTCCCAACCGCTGGGGGAAATTCTGGATTGTCAAAGAGAGGACCCAGTGTGGACGGGAGGTTAATCAGGGGATTCCTCCCCTTCCAGGCATCCCAGAAGCCCAGGGCGACTTGCGCAAGGGAGGGAAATTGCGTAAACGGAGGTCTATGGCGGGGCCGTATCCACGGTAACCACCGTAGGGGGGAGGGCGAAAGTAAATCTTCCACATACACCCACTGTTTGTGCTGCGAGTTAAACCTCCAATCGACAATTCTGGACAATAGTACAGAGTGGTAATAGCACTGGAAGTCCGGGAGCCCCGCCCCTCCTCTCAGTTTCGGGTTTGTCAGGGTCGAGAAGCGAACCCTTGGCCTTCTGGATCCCCAAACAAATCTACGCAGGGCGTCGTTTAGACGTCGGAAAAACTGAGCTGGGATGTCGATAGGAACAGTTTGGAATAAATAAAGGAATTTGGGCAGAATGTCCATCTTAATGGCGTTTATGCGGCCTAGCCACGATAGCTGAGTTTTATCGAATCTTTTTAATTCTGTTAGTGTTTTGTGCAGGAGTGGAGTATAATTATGAGAGAAAAGATCCTCGAGATTTCCAGTGAGAATGACGCCCAAATATCTCAGCCCCTTATCCACCCACCGGAATGAGAAGGAAGCTTTAAGTTGCTGAACTAGCGAGTCAGGTAGAGTGAGGTTCAGGATCTCGGTCTTCGTGTAATTCACTTTGAAGTTCGAGACTTCACCAAATTTCAGGAATTCGCGAATGAGCACCGGAAAAGCAACCGTCGGGTTCGAGACGTAGACCAGAAGGTCATCTGCGTATAGGGCTAATTTGAATTGGGAGTTCTTTATCTGAACGCCCTCAATGTCCACAGACCCCGAAGCGCATTTGCCAGATGCTCCATCGCGATGGCATATAGCATGGGCAACAATAGGCACCCCTGCCGCGTGCCATTAGAGATCCTGAAGGAGGACGAGAGAAGCCCATTAACCCTCACCCTAGCCGTCGGAGTATGGTACAGCGAGCGAATCCTCCCCAGGGCGACCTCTCCCAGCCCCAACTGCCGCAGAGAGGCAAAGAGAAAATCCCATCCTAGGCGGTCGAATGCCTTTTCAGCATCGACAGAGAAAAGACACGCAGGTATATTGCGATTGCGGATATATGCAGAAATGAGTAGAGTCTTTATGGTATTGTCTCTTGCCTCCCGCCGCAATATGAAGCCTGTCTGGTCGTTGTGAATGGAGGTCGGAAGTAAAGGTCCCAATCTCGTGGCCAGGATCTTGGCGAAGATCTTCACATCAAGATTTAGCAAAGAGATGGGGCGATAATTGGCACAGGAAAGTGGGTCCTTGCCCGGTTTTGGGATAACAGAGATTGTAGCAGCAAGGGTCTGAGGGGCAAAAGGGCAGGTATCAGAAATAGTGTTGAAGAGGGAGGTCATCAGCGGGGTCAGCTCACGCGCGAACAATTTATAGAAGTTGGCCGAGAAGCCATCGGGACCTGGACTCTTCCCGATAGGGAGAGCAGCGATTGTATCCGTCACCTCCTGTTCAGAGAATGCAGCTTCCATCGCTTCTGACTCTCCCTCTTCAATTGGCGGTAGTGGGGTATTGGCGACATATTCCTCCACCCTCTGTCGAAAATTGGTAAGGGACATATCCGCTAAGGGGCCTCTGAGGTTATACAAGGATTCATAGTAATCTTTGAAGGAGTCCACTATCTCCCGAGGGCCGTGAAGGAGCCCGCCCGTCACCGACCTGACAGATGAAATAAAGGTAGACGGGAGGCGGGGGTGTAAAAATCTGGCCAGTGCCCTCCCCGGTTTATTCGAGAATTCGTAAAGATACTTGCGGAAGCGGTCCTGTTGGCGACTGGACGCCGAATCCAGCAGGGCACGGAGATCTGCCCGTGCCTTAAGCAAATCAGCCAAAAGCTGGGGATTTTGTGATTGTTTATGTTGGGACTCCAAGGCTTGGACAGAGAACAAGAGATCTGTAACCGCTCGAATCCGTTCACGTTTCAGTCTAGCCCCTGCTGGATCAGGACCCCCCGAATGACTCCCTTTAATGCTTCCCACTTGAGAGGAGGGGCAGTAGAGTCAGATCTGTGGACGTCCAGGAACTCCGTGATCGCAGTCCGCACCGCCGACTGACAGGTCGCCTGTTTCAGGAGGCCTGGATTCAGAGACCACGTCCATTCTGTCGGTGCCAGACCCGAGAGACCAAGGGACAGAGAAATAGGCGCATGATCCGACCACACCATAGTACCGATACTGGGATCGGGATCCGTCAAAAGAAGTTTATGACTTACCAAGAACAGATCTATTCTACTGTACATGTCATGCACAGCCGAATAGTATGTGTAGTCTCTGACTCCCGGGTGTAGCAACCGCCAGACATCGATCAATCTCATCTCCTGCAGCCTAGCCTTCAGGCCCTCCAGGTGGGAAACCGGTACTGAGGACCTGCGAGTGGAGGAATCCAAATCGCGGTCTATTACACAATTGAGATCCCCCCCTATCACTAAGGAGCCCTCTGCAAAGTCCGTCAAGTTGCGAAGGTAGGCAGTCAGTCTGCGGGCCGGGTCCTGGTTGGGTAGGTAGAAGTTAGCAATCGTCACAATGTCACTCATGATCTGCAGCTTCAGGAATACGAACCTGCCTCCCGGGTCTATCTTTGAGTCAAGCACCTGTGCCATCAGAGATCTATGCAGAGCCACACTCACCCCTTTGGACTTAGCCTCGGGGTTAGGGCTATGAAACCATTTGGTGAAGTATTTGTGCTTCATGGACGGGATTTTATCAGATCTAAAATGTGTCTCCTGCAGGAGGAGTATATGCACTCGTTGTTTATGCATGTGCGTGAGGACCTGTGAATGCTTTTCCGGTTTATTAAAACCCCTGACGTTAAGCGAGCAAATGTTGAGTCTGGACATGGTATCGGGTGGGGGAAGAAAAGGTAAGGATGTAGCAGAAAAAGAAGGGGAGAGGAGAGACGAGATTGGCGTAAAAGAAAGAGCAAGAGTGTACTGAAGGAAGAAAAGAAATAAGTGGGAAAAGGAGGAGAAGAAAGAGAGTAGTGGAAAAGGAAAGAGAGAAGACGGTGATTCTAAATCCCGCCTTGCGGTCAAGAGGTCAGTTGGCCTAGTGACCAAGTAGTCAAACAGAGATAACTCTGTAATTCGTGTCTAGGACACTCCCTAAAATGTGGGGTGACTGAAACAGTGCGCGGGTAGGCATGCCCGACCTCCAGTCACAGCCGTGTGCAAGTAATAAGAGAAACCCATTAACAAGTATCTGTAGTACATAGCAAAATAACAAGTAGCCAAATAGTAACATGAGAGAAAAACAGTGGCAGAGTATCATGTAGAACAGACCCGTGGAGACGCGGGGGAGAAGGCAGCACGCCGTCATCACCACAAAACGTGACCCCGCATCTCCCCGAAGGCCCCGATAATCACCAATAGAGGAGACACAATAGTGTGGCAAAGGGGCACCCAAAATATGGCCCCCATGTGTCGGGGGGATCACAGTTGCCAATACGTTTGCTGGTGGGTCTGGGCGGAGTCCCAGGAACAGTCCGAGTCCCCACTTGACCCCCAAACGGGGGGTCCAAGAAGTCCCAACGGCCGCCAGCCCCTCAGGCATGGTGGGCGCCCTATGATGGATAGTGCAATCCGCGCCCACTCAGGGGGACGGGCAGAAGTCTCTCTTGTAGTAGTGTCTGCCTCTGTACTCTGAGTAAGTAAATGGTATGAGAAGGGGAAAAAGGAAGGGAGGGTAATATGGGGAGGGAATGAGAGGAAGCAAGGCAAAGAAAGGGAAGATGAGGGATATGGGGAGGTGAAATGAGGGAAGGGGTGGGGGGAGGAAGGAGAGGAGCGGATGGATGGGCAGAGGGGGAGTGAATGGGAGGGTTAGGAGAGGGGGAAGACGAGGGCGAGGAAAGGGAAGGGGTGAAGCAAGGGAGGGGGGAGGAGAGAGCGAGGGGGGAAAGGGAGGGAGCACGGGAGGGAGAGGGACTGCCTGGTGAACCTGGCGGTCAAAGGTGACTCAGCAGGACCAAGTATCACGGGTGAAAGCCAAGGGGCAGTATTTAACTTCAGTATATAAGAGTTGCATGACTAAGGCAGAGGGTCCAAGGGTTCAATTCCAACCCAAAAAAGTCAGGTATCCCCTGTAGTAGCAGCAGAGCGGCGTTTAGGGGCACGCCTCTTCCTCCGCTCCGCAGCCTGAGGGAACCGCCGAGTCGCTCCAGGGCCTCTGGCAAAGAAAGTAGATATCTGGGGCCAGTCTGTGATTGTCACTATGGAAAGGTCCAGGGCCCCGCAGAATTCCGGGACATCAGATGGCGACCGCAGGATAAACATCTCGAGTCCCTGTGGACCTGGAGCTGAAAGGGGTAGCCCCAAGAATATGGCATATTACGCTCCCTGAGAATCTCCAGTAAGGGGCGCAGAGCTCGCCGCTTGGCCAGGGTTATTGGGGAAAGATCGGCTAGGAGCTGGATAGGAGTCCCATTAAAGTCAATAGCCTCGGAATCCCTTGCCTTCCGCATCACCTCATCTTTAAGTTGAAAAAAATGGATTCTGCATATGACGTCCCTGGATCGGGCTGGATCGTCGCTTTTTGGGCCCAGAGACCTATGTGCCCTATCCAGTTCAATGTGCTCATCTTGGGGTCTGTTCAGAAGGGAATTAAATATGCGCAGGAGGACCGGGGTGATGTCGCGCGGGGCCACAGACTCTGGGAGGCCCTGATCCGGATGTTATTCCTCCGGTTCCTGTTTTCCGAGTCTTCTATCATATCAAGCACAAGTTGGAAATTCTGAGTATGCTGGTCTATAGTTTGCTGCTGCGTTTTTACTTGAGAGGAGAGCTCGGCTATGTCTTTTTCAACAGACTGCACAGTGGTTTTAAGTTTAGAGGTGTCCTCCCTGAGCGATCCGACTTCAGACCTGCACACCGCCTCCAGACGCTGGATGTATCTCTCCATGTCATCTTTAGTGGGAATGGAGTCCAGCCTGGCCCTGATGTCATGGAGTTCATCAGACTGAGAGACACATGCAGCTCCCTGGGATGGGCAGTGGGGGGGCTCCAGAGCAGGGCTTGTGTGCACTGGTGATTCACTAGGGTCAGTCAGGGGGCTGTATCCCTCATAGGCTGATAAGACAGGGGGACCCCTCTGTGGCTCCAGTCCCCCAGCAGATTCCTGTGCCCCAGGAGAACACTGTCCCTTATGAGTGTTCATCTCCTCTGCAGCCCTCTGCAGTTCAGGCTCCTTCTCCATGATCCCAGGGGAGGGGGAGGATGATGGATGGCTGGCCCTGTCTGCTGTAATGGCAGAGTTCGCGCCTTTTTGTTTACTCTGCTGAGTCTGCTTCCCTGCCCCAGCCTTTACCTCCACAAGCGGTGACCTGGATCCGGAGGTGCCCCCAGTGTGATGGCACGATGCTGCTCCCTGCTAGGTCCCTGTCCGGGCTGTCGGGGCCCCAGAACGCCGGCCCCCTCCTGCGTCCCCGGCTGCTGCCATTGTTGGGCGCGTGGAGCGTCTGCTGGAGCCCTGTGGGGCAGTGAGGTACTTTGTTATGCCTGTCTTCTCAGGCATCTGGACGGCTAGGAATGTGCACAGGCTGGAGCAGGGTCAGTGGCTGCAGTCTGGGGTCTTTGCAGATGTTAATGATGGCTAGAGATGGCTGTGAAGGAGATCAGGCACAGGAGCTCCTCTCACAAGCTGCCGTCCAGCGCCATGTCCAGGCCACTCCTCCAGGTCAGAAGAAGCTTAATGCATCCACTATGTTCCTGGCAAAATTTCCCAGTCTAGAATGTAAACATGGGTATAAGCCAGAAGAGCGAGACCAATTTCTGTCTTGGAAAGCAGAAAGGCCTCTATGCATTTCTCAAGCAGCACCAAATCTTCCACGACCACACAGTCTACTGTCGTTACACAGAAGGCTGGCCAATCCAATCCTCAACCCGGTCATCTTTCCTCCCACTATCATCAGTCGCAGGAGACATATTACCCCGAACCTGGCCACTCCGAGAATCTATTTTGTATGTATCCTTTGGTTGGCTCTGGCCTCTCACCGTGCAGCACTGAAAAGGGACGTGAGGAGGTGGCGTGCATTGATGCGCAAGTATTTGAGGATCTACAGCCAGAAGAAAGCCACCTTCAGGAACCTGATTTACTGTCTCCAGAGGGGGAGGCTGATGATGATGAAACACAGCTGCCATCAGGTCAGCCTACAATCTCAACTGGGCAGGAGGATGAGATGGCAGGTGAGGTGGTGGATGATGAGTCCACTGATCCGACCTGGACCGTTGATATGCATAGCCAGCACAGCAACACAGAGGAAGATGGATACGTAGCACCAACACAGGCACCAAGTGATAGTGGTTTGCCCAGAGTGAGAGATGGGTCAACTGTTCCCAAGAGCACCTCTGCTGTGCCCCAAGTCAGGGCAAGGGGGTGTTCAGCTGCTGTCTGGAAGTTTTTTTCTGAAAGTCCTTCAGGGAAAAACATTTTTATCTGTAGCATCTGTCATATCAAGTTGAGCAGAGGCCAGAGCAAAGGCAACCTGACCACCATCAGTATGTGGAGCCACATGGCAGCCAAGCACCCCAGTAGGTAGGTGGAACATCAGGGTTCCAAATCTGTGCCTTCAGGTCAAACCACTGCCATGTCCCATGTGCTCAGAGGTGTAACTAGGTTTTCTGGCACCCAGGGCAAAGATTTATTTTGGCGCCCCCCCCCGCCAATATATATATATATATATATATTTATACCTTATATACAGAGTGTCTCTCATACACACAGTATATACACTTCATAGTGTGTGCCTGCATGATGATGTATACATATATATACACGGTATATATATTTATACATCATCAGGCAGGCACACACTATGAGGTGTATATATGTATACACTAGGCAGGCACACACTATGAGGTGTATAGATGTATACATCAGGCCCTGATGTATACATATATACACCTCATAGTGTGTGCCTACCTGCCTGATGTATACATATATACACCTCATAGTGTGTGCCTGCCTGGTGATGTATATATATATACACCTCATAGTGTGCCTGCCTGATGTATACATATATATACACCTCAGGTATATATATATGTATACATCAGGCAGGCACACTATGAGGTGTATATATGTATACATCACCAGGCAGGCACACACTATGAGGTATATACTTCATAGTGTGTGCCTGCGCCTGATGTATACATATTTATATACACACCTCATACTCCCAGCCCAGGACAGGCCCCCCCCCTGTTTAGGTTACTTTATTACTTGTAGAGTAGTAGCCTAGGCGTCGCTATTCAGGACGGACCGGACTCAGAGGAGGCAGGCCGCAGCAGCTCGGAGCTCCTCTTCTTCTTCTCTCTTCTCTGTCCCACTGTGTGGTGCGCCGGGTGACGTCAGCCGCAGCGCGACGTGACCCGGGGGATGGGAACTGCTGCCCTGCTGCCAGGGGGCGGATCAGCAGCAAGGGTTGTGCACACACAGCACCGCGGCCGCCCGTGCACTGCACAATATGCAGGGCGGCGCGGAGAAGATTAGCTCAGTCGCTGCAGTGCCACCGCTGCTGGACGCTTGGTCACCTGATGATGGCGCCGGCGCCCCCGCACTGACTTGCGCCCGGTGCAAAAGGTCCAGCTGCACCCCCTAGATACGCCCCTGCCTGTGCTACATCCTTCACAATCTCCTGTCCAGGAAGCAGGCGATTATACATCGTTCCCACAAGCTGCGATTGCACAGACACAGTAAACATCAACCACATCCACTTCCTTGTCTCATTGAAGTGTCCAGTTGCTCATGCCAGAGAGCTTTGAAAGGAAGCGTAAATACCCAGCCACGCACCCACAGATACAAATAGTAAACTCGCACATTGCTAAACTGCTAGCCATGGAGATGTTGCTGCTTAGGCTTGTGGTAACACAGTTTCTCCGTGATCTCTTGGCTGTGGCTGCCCAACGATAGTGTTCCCAACTGCTATTTTGCCCGGTGTGCCGTCGTCACGTTACACAAGCACATGATAAACAATCTCAACCGTGCTCTCACCAATGCTGTAACCGGGAAGGCCCATCTAACAACAGACACCTGCACAAGTTGTTGTGGACAGGGATGATACATTTCTCTCACCGCACACTGTCCCACCCTCCACCAGGTTCACCCAAAGTCACACAATGGAACATCACACATCCTACCCACACCAAGAGTACAGTTGTGCTCAAATGTTTACATACCATGGCGGATTTTTTTTGCTTTCTTGGCCTTTCTTCAGAGAATATAAATGATGGCACAAAAACTTTTTTCCACTCATGGTTAGTGGTTGGGTGAAGTCATTTATTGTCAAACTATGGTGTTAATTCTTTTTAAATCATAATGACAACCAAGAATATCCAAATTACCTTGATCAAAAGTTCACATACCCTGGTGATTTTAGCCTGATAACATGCACAGAAGTTGACACAAATGGTATTGAATGGCTAATAAAGGTACACACTCACTTGTGACCTGTTTGCTTGTAATCAGTGTGTGTGCATAAAAGCTGAGTGAGTTACTGAGATCCAGGCAGACTCTTGCATCTTTCATTCAGCCACTTACGTTTCTGGATTGTGAGTCATGGGAAAAGCAAAAGAATTGTCAACGGATCTACGGGAAAAGATAGTTGAACTGCATAAAACAGGAAAAGGATTCAAAAAGATATCCAAGGAATTAATAACGCCAGTCAGTAGTGTTCAAACTGTGATTAACAAAAGAAAATCAGGGGCTCTGTAAAAACCAAACCACAATCAGGTAGATCAACACAAATTTCAGCCACAACTGCCAGGAAAATTGTTCAGGATGCAAAGAAAAACCTACAAATAACATCAGCTGAAATACAGGGCTCAGTGAAAACTAACAGTGTGGCTGTTTCAAGATGCACAATAAGGAGGCACTTGAAGAATAATGGGCTGCATGGTCGAGTCTCCATAAAAAGGCACTACTGCGCAAATGCCACAAAGTATCTTGCGTACAATATGCCAAACAACACAGAGACAAGCCTCCAAACTTCTGGAACAAGGTAATTTAGAGTGATGAGACCAAAATCAAACTTTTTGGCCACAACTATAATAATTACAATTGGAGAGGTGTCAGCAAGGCCTATAATGAAAGGGACACCATTCCTATGGTAAAACAGAGGTGGATTGCTGATGATGTGAGGATGTGTGAGCTGCAAAAGCACAGGAAACTTGGTCAAAGTTGAAGGAAAGTTGAATGCAGCACGTTATCAGCCAATACTGGAGGCAAATTTGCACTCATCAGCCCGGAAGCTGTGAATGAAATACACTTGGACATTCCAACCTTACAATGATCCGAAGCACAAGGCCAAATCGACCTGTCATCTTCTACAGCAGAACAAAGTGAAGGTTCTGGAGTGGCCATCTCAGTTTCCTAACCTCAATATTATTGAGCCACTCTGGCGAGAACTCAAGCGCGTAGTTCATGCAGGAAAGCCCAGGAATTTACGAGAACTGGAGGCTTTTTGCCAAGACGAATGGGCAGCTTTACCATCAGAAAAAAAAAGAGCTTCATCCACAACTACCACAAAAGACTTCAAGCTGTTATTGATGTTAGAGGAGACAATACATTGTATTAAGAACTGGGGTATGTGAAGTTTTAATCAGGGTCATTTGGATGTTTTTGGTTATCATTATGATTTAAAAAGAGAAAACAGTAGTTTGACAATAAATGGCTTCACCCAACAACTAACAATGAGTGGAAAAAAGTTTTTGTGTTATCATTCCTATTCTCTGGAAAAAGACCAGCAAGGCAAAAAATCTGCTATGGTGTATAAACTTTTGAGCACAACTGTAGCAGACCAAACTTCTATCAGGGTTTCGATCTCGTTATATACCACTTCCTGTCTCCCCTCCTCCTCCTGCTCCTAATCCTCTGCTGAATTAGCCTCCCTATCACTGCAAAGCTGGGAGCTGTGCAGCAGCGCATTTGCAAAGTGGCAACACGCTCTTCTGAATCTGATCTGTTTAGGTCAGAAGCCACACACTGCATCAAAGCTGTGGCAAGCTATAAAAACAACAGACCGATCAGTGGCTCTCACCGCTGCACCTCCAATCCGGTCTGGTCGTCTCCAACAATGGGCGTAACCTGGTGGCGGCTTTAAAGGTCGACAAGCTGGCACATGTGCCATGCATGGTATACGTGCTGAACCTAGTTGTTTTTAAATTTCTCAAAACATACCCTGACTTGCTGTACCTACTTGAGAAGGTACGCCGTATTAGTGCCCCTTTCCAAAACTCCTTTACTGCTTTTACTGGTCTTACAGAGCTGCAAAAGCACTTGAATTTGCCAAGTCACCTAATCATTTGTAACCTGCACATAACTCAACATATGACATGTTGGCAAGGATTTGTGAGCAGCAAAGAGCAGTAGCTGAATACCAGCCTCAACATTTCTGTCAGACTGAGTCACCCACCACACAACTGTCGAGTGGGTGTGAATTGCTGAAATTTGTGAGGTTCTTAAGAACTTTGAGAACTGCATCAAGCTCGGAGCAGTGATCAGCCCATAGCTGTCCGCTTTATCTCTGCTGCGAATCAAAAATACAGTGAAGAGCTATATCGCTTTTTTTTTTAAACTATTTATTTTTACAGTACTATGATGTCAGTCAATGGGTGAGGGGCCCAACAGCCAATCACAGACGCTGTCAAAAAGAATGGACATCTCTGATTGGCTGCTGGACTAACCTGAAACCAACCCATACATTTTAGTATCTTGAAAGTATGGACAGTTTCCACGTTACTCCAACAGCCAATCACAGATGCCCATTCTCTGTGACAGCATCTGTGATTGGCTGTTGCGCCCTTCTGCTGTGAATATCCAGGAAGTTAATGAGTGGTTAGTCTGAGACTTGAAAATTTCTCAATTGATGTAAAAATATTAAAATCTTAGAGTTCTCAGTGGTTGATATCTAACCACTGTGGTATCAACCACTGAGAACTCTTAAGATTTTAAGATTTTTACATTTGTTGAGGAATTTTCAAGTCTCGGACCAACCACTAATCAAAGGACAACAAAACTATCTGTGGCTCTTTTCTTTGACTTTACTTCCCCAGCTGCTCTTCTCCCTTCCCTAGACTGACCACTATATTCTGCTTTACGTCACCTGTCTTATTGACTGCATTATCCCACCCTATATATATACATATATATATATATTACATACATATATATATACATATATATATATATATATATATATACATAATATATATATATACACATACATACACACATATTATATATATATATATATTATACTAGATGGCGGCCCGATTCTAAAGAATCGGTAGTCTAGAATCCATATATAGTTTATTTACTAATAGTTACGGGAGTGCGGTGAAATGAATTGTGTGTATACAGTGGCTCAGTGGTAGCAGTGTACGGTGGCTCAGTGGTTAGCAGTGAGTGCGGTGGCTCAGTGGTTAGCAGTGAGTGCGGTGGCTCAGTGGTTAGCAGTGAGTGCGGTGAGATTGGTCAGCGCAGCGACGTGGGCAGAGTGGTCAGCGCAGATGACAGGGGCAGAGGCGGCTGGGCAGAGGACAGGGGCAGAGGACAGGGGCAGAGGACGCAGAGGACAGGGGGCAGAAAGGACGCAGAGGACAGGGGGCAGAGGACGCAGAGGACAGGGGGCAGAGGACAGGGGCAGAGGACGCAGAGGACAGGGGGCAGAGGACGCAGAGGACAGGGGGCAGAGGACAGGGGGCAGAGGACGCAGAGGACAGGGGCAGAGGACGCAGAGGACAGGGGCAGAGGACGCAGAGGACAGGGGGCAGAGGGGGCAGAGGGGGCAGAGACGCAGAGGGGGCAGAGGACACAGAGGGGCAGAGGACACAGAGGGGCAGAGGACACAGAGGGGGCAGAGGACACAGAGGGGGCAGAGGACACAGAGGGGCAGAGGACACAGAGGGGCAGAGGACACAGAGGGGGCAGAGGACACAGAGGGGCAGAGGACACAGAGGGGGCAGAGGACACAGAGGGGGCAGAGGACACAGAGGGGGCAGAGGACACAGAGGGGGCAGAGGACACAGAGGGGGCAGAGGACACAGAGGGGCAGAGGACAGGGGGCAGAGGGGGCAGAGGACAGGGGGCAGAGGGGGCAGAGGACAGGGGGCAGAGGGGGCAGAGGACAGGGGGCAGAGGGGGCAGAGGACAGGGGGCAGAGGACAGGGGGCAGAGGGCAGGGGGCAGAGGACAGGGGGCAGAGGACAGGGGGCAGAGGACAGGGGGCGAGAGGGGCAGAGGACAGGGGGCAGAGGACAGGGGGCAGAGGACAGGGGGCAGAGGACAGGGGGCAGAGGACACAGAGGGGGCAGAGGACACAGAGGGGGCAGAGGAGGCAGAGGGGGCAGAGGAGAGGGGGCAGAGGACGCAGAGGACAGGGGGCAGAGGACGCAGAGGACAGGGGGCAGAGGACGCAGAGGACAGGGGGCAGAGGACGCAGAGGACAGGGGGCAGAGGACAGGGGGCAGAGGACAGGGGGCAGAGGACACAGAGGGGGAAGAGGACGCAGAGGGGGAAGAGGACACAGAGGGGGCAGAGGACGCAGAGGACAGGGGGCAGAGGACAGGGGGCAGAGGACAGGGGGCAGAGGACAGGGGGCAGAGGACAGGGGGCAGAGGACAGGGGCAGAGGACAGGGGGCAGAGGACACAGAGGGGGCAGAGGACACAGAGGGGGCAGAGGACACAGAGGGGGCAGAGGACACAGAGGGGGCAGAGGACGCAGAGGGGGCAGAGGACGCAGAGGGGGCAGAGGACACAGAGGACGCAGAGGACGCAGAGGACGCAGAGGACGCAGAGGACGCAGAGGACGCAGAGGACGCAGAGGACAGGGGGCAGAGGACGCAGAGGACAGGGGGCAGAGGACAGGGGGCAGAGGACGCAGAGGACAGGGGGCAGAGGACGCAGAGGACAGGGGGCAGAGGACGCAGAGGACAGGGGGCAGAGGACGCAGAGGACAGGGGGCAGAGGACGCAGAGGACAGGGGGCAGAGGACGCAGAGGACAGGGGGCAGAGGACGCAGAGGACAGGGGGCAGAGGACGCAGAGGACAGGGGGCAGAGGACGCAGAGGACAGGGGGAAGAGGACGCAGAGGACAGGGGGAAGAGGACGCAGAGGACAGGGGGCAGAGGACGCAGAGGGACAGGGAGGGCAGAGGACAGGGGGCAGAGGACAGGGGCAGAGGACAGGGGGCAGAGGACAGGGGGCAGAGGACAGGGGGCAGAGGACAGGGGGCAGAGGACAGGGGGCAGAGGACAGGGGGCAGAGGACAGGGGGCAGAGGACAGGGGGCAGAGGACAGGGGGCAGAGGACAGAGGACAGGGGGAGAGGACGCAGAGGACAGGGGGGAGAGGACGCAGAGGAGAGCGGAGGCTGGGGGGTCAGAGGAGAGCGGAGGCTGGGGGGGTCAGAGGAGAGCGGAGGCTGGGGGGGGTCAGAGGAGAGCGGAGGCTGGGGGGGTCAGAGGAGAGCGGAGGCTGGGGGGGTCAGAGGAGAGCGGAGGCTGGGGGGGTCAGAGGAGAGCGGAGGCTGGCTGGGGGTCAGAGGAGAGCGGAGGCTGGGGGGTCAGAGGAGAGGCTGGGGGGTCAGAGGAGGCAGAGGAGAGGCTGGGGGTCAGAGGAGGCAGAGAGAGCTGGGGGGTCAGAGGAGGCAGAGGAGAGGCTGGGGGTCAGAGGAGGCATAGGAGAGGCTGGGGGGTCAGAGGAGGCAGAGGAGAGGCTGGGGGGTCAGAGGAGGCAGAGGAGAGGCTGGGGGTCAGAGGAGGCAGAGGAGAGGCTGGGGGGTCAGAGGAGGCAGAGGAGAGGCTGGGGGTCAGAGGAGGCAGAGGAGAGGCTGGGGGGGTCAGAGGAGAGCGGAGGCTGGGGGGGTCAGAGGAGGCAGAGGAGAGGCTGGGGGGTCAGAGGAGGCAGAGGAGAGGCTGGGGGGTCAGAGGAGGCAGAGGAGAGGCTGGGGGGGTCAGAGGAGGCAGAGGAGAGGCTGGGGGGTCAGAGGAGGCAGAGGAGAGGCTGGGGGGTCAGAGGAGGCAGAGGAGAGGCTGGGGGGTCAGAGGAGGCAGAGGAGAGGCTGGGGGGTCAGAGGAGGCAGAGGAGAGGCTGGGGGTCAGAGGAAGGCAGAGGAGAGGCTGGGGGGGGGGTCAGAGGAGAGCGGAGGCTGGGGGGGGGTCAGAGGAGAGCGGAGGCTGGGGGGGTCAGAGGAGAGCGGAGGCTGGGGGGGTCAGAGGAGAGCGGAGGCTGGGGGGGTCAGAGGAGAGCGGAGGCTGGGGGGGTCAGAGGAGAGCGGAGGCTGGGGGGGTCAGAGGAGAGCGGAGGCTGGGGGGTCAGAGGAGAGCGGAGGCTGGGGGGGGGTCAGAGGAGAGCGGAGGCTGGGGGGGGTCAGAGGAGAGCGGAGGCTGGGGGGGGTCAGAGGAGAGCGGAGGCTGGGGGGGGTCAGAGGAGAGCGGAGGCTGGGGGGGGTCAGAGGAGAGCGGAGGCTGGGGGGGGTCAGAGGAGAGCGGAGGCTGGGGGGGGTCAGAGGAGAGCGGAGGCTGGGGGGGTCAGAGGAGAGCGGAGGCTGGGGGGTCAGAGGAGGCAGAGGAGAGGCTGGGGGGTCAGAGGAGGCAGAGGAGAGGCTGGGGGGTCAGAGGAGAGCGGAGGCTGGGGGGGTCAGAGGAGAGCGGAGGCTGGGGGGGTCAGAGGAGAGCGGAGGCTGGGGGGTCAGAGGAGAGCGGAGGCTGGGGGGGTCAGAGGAGAGCGGAGGCTGGGGGGGTCAGAGGAGAGCGGAGGCTGGGGGGGTCAGAGGAGAGCGGAGGCTGGGGGGGTCAGAGGAGAGCGGAGGCTGGGGGGGGTCAGAGGAGAGCGGAGGCTGGGGGGGGTCAGAGGAGAGCGGAGGCTGGGGGGGTCAGAGGAGAGCGGAGGCTGGGGGGTCAGAGGAGAGCGGAGGCTGGGGGGTCAGAGGAGGCAGAGGAGAGGCTGGGGGGTCAGAGGAGGCAGAGGAGAGGCTGGGGGTCAGAGGAGGCAGAGGAGAGGCTGGGGGTCAGAGGAGGCAGAGGAGAGGCTGGGGGGTCAGAGGAGGCAGAGGAGAGGCTGGGGGGTCAGAGGAGGCAGAGGAGAGGCTGGGGGGTCAGAGGAGGCAGAGGAGAGGCTGGGGGGTCAGAGGAGGCAGAGGAGAGGCTGGGGGGTCAGAGGAGGCAGAGGAGAGGCTGGGGGGTCAGAGGAGGCAGAGGAGAGGCTGGGGGGTCAGAGGAGGCAGAGGAGAGGCTGGGGGTCAGAGGAGGCAGAGGAGAGGCTGGGGGGTCAGAGGAGGCAGAGGAGAGGCTGGGGGTCAGAGGAGGCAGAGGAGAGGCTGGGGGGTCAGAGGAGGCAGAGGAGAGGCTGGGGGGGTCAGAGGAGGCAGAGGAGAGGCTGGGGGGTCAGAGGAGGCAGAGGAGAGGCTGGGGGGTCAGAGGAGGCAGAGGAGAGGCTGGGGGGTCAGAGGAGGCAGAGGAGAGGCTGGGGGGGTCAGAGGAGGCAGAGGAGAGGCTGGGGGGGTCAGAGGAGGCAGAGGCCATCCCTATATCTCTGTCCCCTGAGGCTGCAGCAGGGTTGTAAGCGATGCTGCTCCAGCCTGTGTCAGAGGAGCAGTGTCAGGCAGAGCGGACTGAATGGAGTCTATGGTACCTGGAGGTCGGGCTGTAACTAACTGTTCCTCCGTTCTCCTCCATCGCTGTGTCCGTCCCTCCATGTCTCCGGGGTCTGATGAGGGAATCTCCTGCGTCACAGGGGTCTGAGCGGGCTTCAGCAGCAGTGGTGGCTGCCATCTTGGCAGGAGTCTTCCCCTGTGTCTGCCGGCCCGTGCTTCTGAGGAAGTGGGATATATCGCGCGGCTGGTGACGCCGCACCACAGGATTCCGAAGCGGGCTGTGTTCCCTTTCTTTTAGGCGCCAAAGAGGGATCCCTGTTCGCAGCGGCTCGCTTGTGAGCCCGCTCACCGCTCGTGGTCTGCTGCTTTCCGCTTCCGGTGTTTGACACAGGAGGGAGGCCATCACGGAAGCGGAAGCGGATTTTGGCGGAAGTGGCCTTCGGGTTTTATATAATAGATATGTGTGTATGTATGTGTATATATATATAATATATATATAATATTATACATACTGTATATATATGTGTGTCTTCACAGAAGTTGTGTCATTATGAAGCCTGATGAAGAGGCCATAGAGTCTTGAAATGTTGCTATTTTTTTACAATCTTTTCAGTTACCCATTCAAAGGTATCAACCACTGAGTACTCTTGGATTCCAATATTTTTTTTTTAAATAAACTAAAATGTTTAGAATTTTTTTCTTCACATTTTACATCCTCTAACACCGTAATCTTAAAACAATTAAAAATATAGTAGTAATATTTATTGGTTCACTTGACATGGAATGACCTACTCAGGGATAAATGACCCACTATCTATTGTGCAATTCCTCCACCTACACTTGTGAACATGTAGAATTTTGGGCTAATGCAATATTTCCACAGGGAAAAAAATAAATAAATTTTCATGAGCAAATATACAATTCTGTGAAGAACCTGTAGGTTGAAGGTGGTCATCACACCCATATAAGTCTATATATAACTCTTTGAGAGGTGTAGTTTCCAAATTGGGGTCACATGTAGGCCGCGATCATTCAGTCTCACTGTGCAGGCTAAGTTCTAGGCTAGGAGACAAATCAATGAATGTATGGTGCTGACTTTATGTAACTAGGATGGTGTGGCATGCACCAAGGCATAAACCACGCCATGGGTGCACCAAATGTATTGTACTGAGAATATATTAATATTCTCACCTACTGCTGCTCTCTCGAGTCCAGAGCTGTTCTTTGCCACTTCTCAGGGATATCCTAGCTGCAACAAGACTCCTTATGGCTTTCATTGTAAAAAAACAATTCCAGCTCACATGGAGCATAAAGTGTGCCATCTAGTCGCAATGCGGTGATGGCGTTGAGAAGTGGAGAACAGCAGTAGGCAAGTATATTAACACACACTAAATTATGTGCATATATAAACACATTTAATGAAAAAATATATACTGTGGACTGAAGCGTTTCTTTAAATAGGGGCTAGGTGCCCTATATAAATGTTTAGGCAACTTGTCATTTTGGAAATGAACTCCCTTTAAATTTCATAACATGTAATCACAAATTAAGTTTGGTTAAATTATATTTTTAATGAAAATAAAAAATAAAATAAATTAAACACATGACATAAATACAGCTTTTACATGAGGTTCTCCATTGAGTAAACTATAGAAGAAAAGAACAAAAATATAGAACAAAATTGTTATTAAATGACTGTTTTAACAACGTCAGTTTCTATTATGTACCTATATAAACGGACAATTTTTGGCCACAGTCAAGTTCAGGATTTTGAATTGCTTTCCACATGACTAACATTTGATATGGTATAAAACGATGTACCATTAAAAGTTCTCTATAATAACAAGGATTGAATGAATCCAGTTTTTCAGAAGGTACATGCACCCCAACTGTTCTCATGCCCATATGAGATGCTGGGGCAAGGCCAGCCTTTGCCAAACACATGCCTAGATAAACATCATCAATAGGGAATAACTGGATGTCTTGAGATTTATTATGGATAACATGGGCAGTATATTTGGACATGAGAATTCCTCCACCTCCACAGTATGCTGGATAAGAATTAGATGTAGTAACCTGTACAGGAACATAATACTTGCTTCCAGATTCACGAATAGGTCCAACATTAGCTATTAACTGACCTACAAAAAGGTGTCTATCTGCTTCATGACTATGTAGGTAAGTAATTACATTGAAAGTGTTCACAAATACATCATCATCTCCATTAAAAATGAAGCTTGCGCCTGGACAATATTCCTCTAGCCACACATGGAATAGGAACTGCTTTAGTGTGAGATTAAAAAATGTGTCATGAAAGTCCCATTGTAGGATATCCCCATAAGTTTCACTTTCAATTTTTAGAAGCTGCCTTAAATGACTGTCCTCTCGAACATTCTTTGTGGTTCCAGAGAGAAAAATCCTTTTTACATGAGCACCTTTATAACTGGTTTCCTTCCCCCATGTTTGACGAATGATGGCTCTTCTTTCATAGTTGCCTGGTGAAGATTTTATAGCAAGCAGAAGGAATACATTATTGGATTCTGCAGCGCCTCCACACTTTTCTGGCGAGTTAAGAATCTGTCGAAAACTCCTGCAATGTCTATATAGCAAGAAATCCTTAATATGTGCTGGTAGTTTTAAAAAACCTTCAATACTTTGCATTGATTTGTTCTCCTGACATCCAGGGAGCCACTCAAGTTTTTTTTCAACTGGGGCAACAGTCAAACGGATTGGAATAGCAACCTTCTGCTCCTCTGTGTCTAAAGTGGTTGGTTCATCTTCGTCTCCACGCATGATAAACAGAAGTCCAAAAAGTCCCACACTTAACAGGAGAATGACCTCTAACCTGACAAAGGATAGTCTCATGGTGACTTTCTGCAAAAAAAAGAACACACGTTAGGCTACTTGTTAGGGTGCTTTCAGATCACGTTTATGTTGTCCGATTTGGCCCACATGTTATCCTATGGGGGTCGGATCGGATTTGGCCTAATTGCCATCCGATTTTGTGAGATCCGATTTGTGTCCAACTTTTTGCTGTACCAAAATCGGAGACTGCTCCGATTTTGGGCACAGGAAAAAATCGGATCCCACAAAATCTACAAGCTTTAAACGATAAAACCATTGTTGGAAAACTTACAAAATAGTTTGAAGATAACTGCCATTACACATTGACAGGCACTGTGTTAAAATGTAAAGAGCCTACTTACAAATGAAGTTTGGTAAAAATGAAAATCTGTTTCATAAAGTCCCAATTCCAAAAAAGTTGGGACACTGTGTAAAATGTAAATAGTACAAGAATACAATGATATGGAAATATCTTATAACCACATTCTATTTACTACAGAACATGGAACACAAATCTGAAGGTGAACATTTTACATTGTGCCATTTCATTTGGAAAAAGTGGACTCTATTTGAAATTGACTGGCAGCATCACATCTCAAAAAAGATGTCTACTTTTAACGCAGTGCCGACAAAGTCCATAGATTATGAGCATGCAAAAGTGATCGTTGCTCTTGTCCCAATGTATGTGGATTTTACCAGAAACTGAATCCAATGATATAATGAACTGTAGATGGTGTGGTATTCAAACCATTGCAATTTTCCATTGACTGAAAAATTGACCTTTCAGCTGTTTTTCATTATTACGATTTTGCAAACTCTGTCTCACCTTTTCCAGAGTTGATTTTGCCATCATTTTCTAAATGAAAGATTTTTTCAAATGAAATGGAAATGTGTAACTTTCAATTTTGATGCTTTCTGCTGTGAATAAAATAAGTCTATAAGAGATTTCAAAATCATTGCATTCTTGATTTCTTTATATTCATGCAACGTCCCAAATATTTTGGAAATGATGCTGTAATTTACACTAAAAGACTGCAAAACTGATAAGAGATCCCAACATAAGCTAATACAGTATGACTGTGCTTTGGAATAACTTACCATATTTTCACATACAAATATGGTCATCATAATAGCGATTAAGGAAAAGAAATTCCTTGTGTATCCTTCAGTTGAATACATTGTAATAAGCAGTAAACAAAGAACATATATTAGATAACCATTTTGCCAGCATTTCCATTTTCTTTGAAACAGTCAGGCTTTCTTGCAGGTTTTTTTTAATTAAAGTAAATATGTAATTATTCTGACTTGATAGATCTTAACAACAGAAGAAACACTATCCCAGCACTTGTGTATGAAATTACACCGGAAAAGATTAGAAGACAAAATGACACCAACAGATTGCAAGAGAAAAAAAGAAAACACTATGATTGGTTCTGACAGCTGTTCTGTATAACTAGAAAAATACATACTGCAGCACTCTAAAATGCTAAAATATGCTAACATTGAATAATGAAACTCTGGTATTGAATTACTGCTATAGGAATATTTGAGAAACAAAAAAGTGAAATAATTAGTGTATGTATTGGCGAATGTACATGAGCCTGATAACTATGTCAAGGTGCATCACTCATAGAGGCATTTTAAGCTAGGGTCCCAATATCTGGATTAAAATTAAAATGATATATTTTTAGTGCATTTCTTTCTGACTGGGCACTTTGAACTATAGCGAGGGGGTGAAAAAAAAATAATCCGCTCACCATATGGATGCAATTGGACATTCAACAGCGGATGCAGGTCACGGTTCAATGCCCTTCAGCTGGACACACATAAAATCCAAGAAGAAAGTAGAAGTTAGACCATGTAGATTCCAATGGCCACTTCTTTCTTTATTAAGCATAAAGCTGGTTTCAATACATCAGCATAGGTGATGCACACATTGATGCGTTTCAGCGCACCCAAGAAATTTGGGCATGACATGTCTTAGCTATTGAATGATACAAGGATTTTAAAAACAACTAAACTCACCTCCTGTCTTCATGATACAATCATCGAATATAAAACAGATGTGAAGCTTTCATTAGAAATGCTAGCAAAAAGTGTGTCGATAAGAAAATGGTGTGTACATCAAAGAAGAAAATTATTAGAATAGCAAAAAGAACAAAATAGGCAACAAAATGCACTGCTGTAACGTCCGTCCAAGTTACAGGTAAAAAGGGGAATCCCAGACAGACTAAATGCAAACCTCACAGTCAGGAAGAACCCGAGCTACCCAGACATCCTTTAACCCATATACAGGGATCTGGCCTTACTGCAAGGTTCAGGGGGTTGCTATCAATAGAGGGGTTGCAGTCCAGCAAGTTAACAAGCAGGGTCAAAGCCGAGAGGTCAGAAAAGTACAAAATTGTAAGGTTGGAGAATAGTACAAAAACGAGCAGAGGTCAATCTGGAAAATCGATAAATCAAAGCAGGAACCAGGTAGTATATCTGACAACCAGCAGCAGTAGCACACAGAGGATTCAAATAGACTGCAGTTCTCCTTAATAGGCTGGGGTCAGAATTAATGGCTGTAGCTGGGCAGGCTTACAAACACATCCAAAAGTCAGACTACTACATCACCAACCCCACCTTTGGAGTGAACACCATGGCGCCTGGTTGCAGACACATAAGTTGCAAGAGCAGACTCTGGGGAATGTGATAACTGCATTACAGAACACATAATATTTACATAAAAGTCCACCCAGGAGGGAGATATTACATGATTGCAAAAAGTGCAAGACTACACTAATGATTCATTCATTGAACCTTTGGTTTTCTTCTCTTAGGGTCTATGTTTATTCTTTGGAGTGTATAATAAATAATATACAATTGTTACTATACTAGAAATAGGCCCGATGCTATTGCATCGGTAGTGCGGTGAAATGAATAGGTGCCGTAGAAATAGCCGCTGAATAGTACAGTCCTCTATCCAGAAAGTATGCTGTTGTTACAGGATTTATATGGTGTATATGGCGGCTCAGTGGTTAGCACTGTATACGATGGCTCAGTGGTTAGCACTGTATGGTGACTCAGTGGTTAACACAGTATATGGTGGCTCAGTGGTTAGCACAGTATATTGTGGCTCAGTGGTTGGCACAGTATATGGTGGCTCAGTGATTAGCACAGTATATGGTGGCTCAGTGATTAGCACAGTATATGGTGGCTCAGTGGATAGCACTGTATATGATGGGTCAGTGGTTAGGACTGTATACATTGGCTCCATGGTTAGCTGTTAGCTGTCTCCCCCTGTGTCCCCCTGTCCTCTGCCCCCGTGTCCTCTGCCCCCATGTCCTCTGACACAGTGTCCCGCTGTCCTCTGACACCGTGTCCCGCTGTCCTCTGGCCCTGTCCTCGGCCATGTGTCGCCCTGTCCTCTGGCCCTGTGTTGCCCTGTCCTCTGGCCCTGTGTCACCCTGTCGTCTCACCCTGTGTCACCCTGTCCACTGCTGCTGTCATCTGCCCCTCTGTCCTCTGACCCTGTGTCCCCCTGCCCTCTGACCCTGTGTCGCCCTGTCCACTGGCCCTGTGTCCAGCTGTCATCTGCCCCTGTCCTGTGTGCCCCCTGTCCACCTGTCCTGTGTCACTGTTCTGTGTGGCTCCTGTTCTGTGTGGCCCCTGTCCCCCTGTCCTCTGCGTTCCACCAGCGTTAACATTGAAGCCTGTCTTCCTCCAGGCTCAATCTGTTTGGAGCCGGTCATGTGACAGAGCGGGCTAATGTGACATCACAGAGGGCCTGTCACATGAGCAGCTCCAAACAGATTGAGGCTGGAGGAAGACAGGCTGCAATGTTAACACCGGTGGAGGGTGAGAACAAAGCGGCGAGGGGGAAGGAGGAGGGAGAGCAAGCAACCGGGAGAGCGGACGGCAACACCGCTAATGGCCGCCATATGGGAATGCCCATAACTTGGGTGTTCCAATATGGCGGCCAGCGTACTTCCGGTTGCGCGGACGCCGCTCATCTCCCGGTTGCGTCGCCGCTGTCCTCCGTGCGGCAGGGATGAGCGGCGGCTACCATCGGGAGATCAGCACCGCTGATCTCCCGACGGTAGCGGTGGCGTCTTTGTCACTTAGACTTCCGATGCCTGTGTTGCTATCCCACAATGGTGCCGCAATGCATTGTGGGATATCGACATAAGCGCCGGACGTCTGTGACAACATTATTGGTGATTATATAGTAGATTATTATTATATTATGTGAGGTAGCGACGTTGGTTTGGCACAACAGAAGGCAGGGACCCAGGCACAGTTCACACAGCACACTGTTTATTGATACAGTTCCTCTTATGCACAAACCTCCGGGTTCCGGGACGCAGCCGGATATACTTCATACAACCAGCATATTGGCACACGAACCCTTATCACAGGGGTCTCTCCAGTCAAGGTCTCACCGAGATCAAGCCCTCCGGGCTAGGTTGTGTGGTATCAGCATACAACCTCTGCACTCTCCTGACCTGGCCACTCACTAGCCTCATCTGTCTTCCCTCAGACCGAAGCTCCACTCAGAGAATCACACCCTGTGTTCCTGCCTAGCTTTTAACCCCGTGCCTACCTCCGGGGAATCCTCTATGAACCCGGAGTGGAGTGCTTCCTATACGTGGAGGAAGCACAACCTGGGAGACACATACCGGCCGTCACAGATCATCCCGGTCACTGTCTCACAATTATTATATATTATTATAATTACGAGTAGGAGCTGGTGTGTGTCCCTGGTCTCCCCATTCAGCAGCATAAACTGCAAGGTCTGTATACCTGGGTTATCTTGTCTGTATACACAGATTCTTTGTGAGTGTGCCATAGTATAGCTTGTTACACAGAAGCTGGATGTTTTTCTCCTGTTAAGTGATCACTTTGGTTCACAAGCATTATACTTATATTTTTGTACAGGTATGAGGAATACTAATTCCATTGCCATAGGATTCCAATTATTTTACGGCTTGCTGTTTAACTGCATCACTCCACTGATCAAAAATACTAATATATAGGTGTCTTTATTTGTGATTACAAATTGCCTGTGATGTTGGGCTCCCTGACATTGTTGTGTCAGGTCAGTGGATTACTGCCCAATAAGAGGTTTCGGTGGTCAATCATTCATGGGTTATTTTGTTATTGAACACACAAATAATAATTCATACAAAACCCTATTGATAAGCTTTATGCCCCTACTAACCTTGTAGTAGGTCTGTCTATTTGTGTCTGTCTATGTTATATCTTGATTTAATAAAGATTTTGCATTTTTGGAATTTTGTGGCATTTTTCCTGACTTTGGTTAGATGTGTAAATAAACTTTTCTCCTTTGATGGAAATGCCCTTTTCTTATCCAAACACACTTTTGGCTACCATTTCTAATAAAAGCTTCACATGTATTTTATATTCGATGATTGTATCATGATGTCAGGGGTTGGGTTTAATTGTTTTTAAATATTTTGTATCATGCAATAGCTAAGACATGTTATGACTAAGGCTCTTGGTTGAGCCAAAATGCGCCAACACGCGAATCACCTATGCTGATCTACTGATAACAGCTTTATTTGCTTAATAAAGAAACAGCCATTGGAATATATGTGGTCCGACTTCTACTTTCTTCTTGGATTTTATAGCGAGAGCGTCTGTCTTCCTTTTTAGTACAATACTAATCTGCCCAGAAGTGTAGATATTTAATTCAGATATAAGCATTTTATGTTTGGATCCCGATATGAGAGATGAGACCTTGAGATAGCAATGGGGCTCAAATACATTAGCCAATACATGAGCTAAATATCTCTATTTTTTTTTTCTTTTTTTAATATTCCTATAGCAGTAATGTAATACCAGAGTTTCCTTATTCAATGGTAGCATATTTTAGCATTTTAGAGTCCTGCAGCATGTGTATGTTTGTAGTTGTATTGTGCTCTCAGCTGGCACCAGCTGTTATGCATGTTATGTTCCAAGAGCCTTTGTTGCAGCATATCAACAGGATTCATATTTTGGTTGTAGTTGTAAAATATTTCTATGAAGATATGCATACTTCTTTCTTACCATACACTCTTTATTTATGATATGCAGAGTCGACGTGTGGTAAAAAAAACGTTCTCCATCGATGCTGGATTTTAGCACATTTTCTAATTCAGACTTTGAATGTAGAATATAGTGCAACATGAGACATAAGCTAACCAGGCCACAATTAGGTTTAATACAGTACAAACTATAAGGTACATGAGAAATTAGGAATAAAATATCAACATTTATTGCTTTTTGTGGGGGTATCACTATTTAGGTAATTGAAAATTGCTAGACTATACCATCACCACCTAATGATCATGATATACAGTCTTGTCAATACGAGAGTTTAATTCACTATGCTGCTTGTATGAAATATGATGTGAAGGATTTATTTAATCCAAGTAGTTTGTTGACTGATTCCACAGACAGTCAACGTGTTTCATGATCACGCAGACCACATCAACAGGATACTGATTTTTTTCTATATATCAAGTATTTTTCGGACTATAAGACGCACTTTTGTTCCCCCAAACTGTGGGGAAAGTGGGGGGTGCATCTTATAGCCTGAATGTATGGAGGGTGGGTGCACAGGGAGGATGAGGGCAGCTCTGGAGTGTGCCCGGGGCTGGAGTGGCTTGGCTGTGGGCTGCAGGACCCAGAGGGAGGTCACGTGCTCCCGCTCATTTAATATGCACTGCATCCGCTGTCCATCACCCATGGTGCTGAAACCGCATCGCGGTGATGGACTGGGGGAGCAGCGCATATTAAACTGTTTGCACCCCCCCTGTGATGGCACATGCCCCACCCATGTTAGATATGGCCCCCCATGCTGCTGCCAATAATAAAATAACAACCACATTACTCACCTTTTCCGGCGATGTCCTGTTTCCCTCCGTGCAGCTGCACTCCTCCTCTTCCTGGTTCTTCTCTCTGTGAAGCTGGTCATGTGATCGGCTCATCAGTGACAATCTCTGTGTGCCCGATCACATTACCGGCGTTACAGAGAAGAACCAGGAAGTGGAGGAGCGCAGCTACATGGAGGGAGACAGTACATCACTGGAAAAGGTGAGTATTGTGGAACTTCTATTTTATTATCGGCAGCAGCATGGGGGCCATATCTAACGGGGGGGGGGGATGTGCCAACCCTGGGGGATGTGTACCAGCCCTGGGGGGCATGTGCTAGCCCTGGGGGATGTGTGACAGCCCTGGGGGATGTGTGCAAGCACTGGGGAATGTGTGCCAGCCCTGGGGGATGTGTGCCAGCCCTGGGGAATGTGTGCCAGCCCTGGGGAATGTGTGACAGCCCTGGGGGTCGTGTGCCAGCCTGAGCGACGTGTGCCAGCCCTGGGGGACTTGTGACAGCACTGGGGGCATGTGACAGCCCTGGGGGATGTGTACCAGTCATGGAGAGCATGTGCTATCCCTGGGGGGGCATGTACCAGCCCTGGGGGACTCGTGCCAGCCCTGGGGGACCCGCGTCAGCCCTGGGGGACTCGTGTCAGCCCTGGGGGACTCGTGCCAGCCCTGGGGGACTCGTGCCAGCCCTGGGGGACTCGTGCCAGCCCTGGGGGATGTGTGTCAGCCCTGGGGGACGTGTGCCATAACTGGGGGACGTGTACCATCACTTAGGGACATGTACCAGCAATAACCAGAATAAGGAGGCCATATCTAGGATGGGGGAGGCTATATCCCAGGATGAGGGACCATGTACCAGGATGAAGGGGCTATGAGGGACATATACCCTATATGATTTGTAAGACGGACACTGACATTATAAGACTGACCCCATTTAACATTAAAAAATATTTTTTTCTCTTTCCTTCACCAATTTTGGGGGTGCGTCTTATAAAGCGAAAAATACAGTACATTGTAGTATGATAAGCAAAATAATCAATAATACACAAATCATAAATTACATCTAATTTGAAACAATATCAGTTGATATCTACTGTATTACATTATAAAGGACTGGCATCACCTTAATGTGTAGGTGCAAGCAAAAATATGTGTGTGCACTTGAGGGAATAGGTTTGCTGCAACACTGAACACAATTTTTGCTTGCACCTGCACATTAAGGTGATGCCAGTCCTTTATAATGTAATTTGACTTTTTTTGACTGTGCCCCCTTCCCCTGCCCTGTAGCTTCACCCACACCTCCATCTTGCTGTAGCCCCGGTCCTGAAACATACCACTCCCAGCTGGTTTTAATTGCAGAACACAGGCATATAAACCTCATCTTAGCAATGTATACCGCATATAGTGTCAGAGTAGGACCCGGTAAGTTTGAGAGCACTTTGGCGCAGTTACTGGGCTCTTTGCAGTGACGTCAGTGATGAAGCTAAGTCTCTCAATTCATTTATTCCAGTACAGTATTTACTGAGTTCATTTATCACGTATGCATTTCTTAGCTGCACAGACAATCGTGCATTTCATGTAACAGCCATTAAGCTCATTCCCTTTCATATTGTATTTAGTGTTGCAGCAAACTTACTCCCTCAAGATATCTACTGTATAACCACAAATTCTAAAGAAACCAATAAGATATATTAGGCATGCTTCCCAGTAACGTGCCCAAAAGAGGTCAGTGATATTAATCTACAACACACACTATTAAATAAATTTTTGCTTGCACCTGCACATTAAGGTGATGCCAGTCCTTTATAATGTAATTTGACTTTTTTTGACTGTGCCCCCTTCCCCTGCCCTGTAGCTTCACCCACACCTCCATCTTGCTGTAGCCCCGGTCCTGAAACATACCACTCCCAGCTGGTTTTAATTGCAGAACACAGGCATATAAACCTCATCTTAGCAATGTATACCGCATATAGTGTCAGAGTAGGACCCGGTAAGTTTGAGAGCACTTTGGCGCAGTTACTGGGCTCTTTGCAGTGACGTCAGTGATGAAGCTAAGTCTCTCAATTCATTTATTCCAGTACAGTATTTACTGAGTTCATTTATCACGTATGCATTTCTTAGCTGCACAGACAATCGTGCATTTCATGTAACAGCCATTAAGCTCATTCCCTTTCATATTGTATTTAGTGTTGCAGCAAACTTACTCCCTCAAGATATCTACTGTATAACCACAAATTCTAAAGAAACCAATAAGATATATTAGGCATGCTTCCCAGTAACGTGCCCAAAAGAGGTCAGTGATATTAATCTACAACACACACTATTAAATAAATTCTAGTAAACTAAAAACCAAACAGTCAATTTTAATCATTAACTTTTGGTTATAAATTTAGAAGATACAAGCTGATTCACAGAAAAAAAAAGACATTTATTTTACGTAGTTAATGATTAAGGAAATGCTATTTCAATACCATCTACTGTTTGGCTCTTATAAATTACCGTATATACTCGCGTATAAGCCGAGTTTTTCAGCCCAAAAATTGGGCTGAAAAGTCCCCCCCTCGGCTTATACGCGAGTCACTGTATACAGTATACAATGTATACAGTATACAGTGCCCCCATCTATATACAGGTCCCCCGCCGCAATCCTGTAAAGGAATAGATTAGTATACTTATCCATCCGCTGCAGCTGTCCCGCCGCCATCGCGATCCAGCATCTTCCGTCTTCCAGCGTCTCGCGTCTTCTTCCGATGGTCGCAGGCAATGACATCATTGCCTGTGCGACCGAGGAGGAAACCGGAAGAAGACGCGAGACGCTGGAAGACGGAAGATGCTGGATCGCGATGGCGGCGGGACAGCTGCAGCGGATGGATAAGTATACTAATCTATTCCTTTACAGGATTGCGGCGGGGGGCCTGTACATAGATGGGGGGGCCTGTATATACCTCTGGGGCATATATATGTGGGGCTGCTGTATACTACCACTGGGGCTGTATTTACCTGTGGGGCTGCTGTATACTACCACTGGGGCTGTATTTACCTGTGGGGCTGCTGTATACTACCACTGGGGCTGTATATATCTGTGGGGCTGCTGTATACTACCACTGGGGCTGTATTTACCTGTGGGGCTGCTGTATACTACCACTGGGGCTGTATTTACCTGTGGGGCTGCTGTATACTACCACTGGGGCTGTATTTACCTGTGGGGCTGCTGTATACTACCACTGGGGCTGTATATACCTGTGGGGCTGCTGTATACTACCACTGGGGCTGTATTTACCTGTGGGGCTGCTGTATACTACCACTGGGGCTGTATTTACCTGTGGGGCTGCAGTATACTACCACTGGGGCTGTATACACCTGTGGGGCTGCTGTATACTACCACTGGGGCTGTATATACCTGTGGGGCTGCTGTATACTACCACTGGGGCTCTATATACCTGTGGGGCTGCTGTATACTACCACTGGGGCTCTATATACCTCTGGGGCTGCTGTATACTACCACTGGGGCTGTATATACTTCGGGGGCTGCTGTATACTACCACTGGGGCTGCTGTATACCACACTGTTGAGGGCTGTATACCTGTGCTGGGGTCCACCCTCGGCTTATACACGAGTCAATATGTTTTTCCAGATTTTGGGGGAAAAAGTAGGGGGGTCGGCTTATACACGGGTCGGCTTATACACGAGTATATACGGTAGTTTTATAATCTACCTTTGCCCTTAAGCCTGGAAACCTATCAATTGTGTTCAGGTGAGTGCACATATACCGTATATACGCGTGTATAAGCCGACCCGTGTATAAGCTGACCCCCCTACGTTTGCCCCCAAATCCTGGGAAAACCTATTGACTCATGTATAAGCCGAGGGTGGACCCCAGCACAGGTATACAGCCCCCAGCAGTGTGGTATACAGCAGCCTCCCCAGTGGTAGTATACAGCAGCAGCCCCAGTGGTATATACAGCAGCCCCAGAGGTATATACAGCAGCCCCAGTGGTAGTATACAGCAGCAGCCCCAGTGGTAGTATACAGCAGCAGCCCCAGTGGTATATACAGCAGCAGCCCCAGTGGTATATACAGCAGCAGCCCCAGTGGTATATACAGCAGCAGCCCCAGTGGTAGTATACAGCAGCCCCAGAGGTAGTATACAGCAGCAGCCCCAGTGGTATATACAACAGCACCCCCAGTGGTAGTATACAGCAGCCCCAGAGGTATATACAGCAGCCCCAGTGGTAGTATACAGCAGCAGCCCCAGTGGTAGTATACAGCAGCAGCCCCAGTGGTAGTATACAGCAGCAGCCCCAGAGGTATATACAGCAGCCCCAGTGGTAGTATACAGCAGCAGCCCCAGAGGTATATACAGCAGCCCCAGTGGTAGTATACAGCAGCAGCCCCAGTGGTATATACAGCAGCAGCCCCAGTGGTAGTATACAGCAGCAGCCCCAGTGGTATATACAGCAGCAGCCCCAGTGGTAGTATACAGCAGCCCCAGAGGTATATACAGCAGCCCTAGTGATAGTATACAGCAGCAGCCCCATTGGTAGTATACAGCAGCAGCCCCAGTGGTATATACAGGCCCCCCCCCATCAGTATACAGGGCCCCCCCTTGCTGCCGCAATCCTGTAAAGGAATACATTATTATACTTATCCCTGCCGCTGTCCCGCCGCTGCTATCGCACTCCTCCGGCTTCTTCCAGCTTCCTCCTCTGGCGCACAGACAATGACGTCATTGCCTGCGCCCACCGGAGGAGGAAGCCGGAAGAAGCCGGATGAAGCCGGAGGAGCGCGATAGCGGCGGCGGGACAGCATCAGGGATAAGTATAATAATGTATTCCTTTACAGGATTGAGGCAGCAAGGGGGGGGCCCTGTATACTGATGGGGGCGGCGCGGCCTGTATACAGTGTATACAGTATACAGTGACTCGCGTATAAGCCGAGGGGGGTACTTTTCAGCCCAATTTTTGGGCTGAAAAACTCGGCTTATATGCGAGTATATACGGTAATTAATCATCAGCTCCTATCAAATTTAAGGAAGAACAACCAATGTACTGTGACTATTGAGAATTATTTTTACACTCCTTAAAAACAAAATTGCAACCCCAAGAAGGAAAATGCGTGGCATACACACGCCTTGGCATGTAACTAATGAGGATATTAATGGCTGTTTGAAGAATGTTCCACCCTGCTGAGTGGACATGGGTACAAAAATCATCAACATTCACTTTTGGCAGCTCCGTTTCCGACCAATGACATCTCAGATGTGCTTGATGGAAAACAAGTCCAGACATGCTGCAGACGTTTGTATGGCATGTGTCGCTTAAATGTGCTACAAAGCATGAGGATTATGTGGCTAGGCGATGGAATGCTGAAAAACGGTCCTGGGATACTTTCATTTGGTGGTGGAAACAGTGGATCAGTCATGTCTCCGATGCAATGCCGAGCTGTTAGTGTACCTGAAATTAAGACTAGATATATCCAATTACTACACATTAGGACCCACCCAGACAATAATCTCAAGAGTTGGACTAGTGTGACATTCCTTTATGAAGGCCTCTTCAAGGCATTTCACGTGATATTTAGACCAACCTCCAGACATCACCGCATCCAAGATAAAAGCGGAACTCATCGCTGAAAAGGCTAGACCTCTATTCCAGTCTTGTTCTTAACAATAAAAGCCTTTGAAAGTGGAGGTGTCAGGTCAATCTTACAGCCTTCCTTCTTGGTGTTGCAATTTCAATGATGGAGGAGTGTAAATTGTGATATGAAAATGAACACCGTATCTATGACAAAACCAAAAACCTTTGCTGATAAATGTCTAGGTTTACTCCTTAGACTACAGGTATTCATTAGAATAGACATGAACAGAAACCAAAAAATGAATTTATGTAAAAATATAAAGTCAAATTAATCATTTGCAGGGGGAGAGGGAGGGCCTTTAAAGGTCACTTTTCCTTTTAAAGTGAACCTGTCACCCCCTAGGTCTTTTTAAACAAAAAGCACCACCTTCAGCAACGCCTATGCCGTATGTTATGAAGGTGGCTTTTATGTATCTACCCTTCCTGTACACCTAAATATTCACTTTATAAAGCTTCCTGCACTGTATGTATATTGATACTTATAGGTCAGATGGGTGTTCACTCTGTCCCCGGACCTCACTGCCTCTTTGGTCTTCCTCTACCTCTTTTCTTCTGGACGCCTCCTCTTCTCTCATGCCAGTCTTCTTTCTGGCACCTGTGCAGAACCCTCTCCAGGCTGAGTAGAGCTCTGCCCTACTGTGAGAAGAGTGTCTGAGTATTGTACCTGCATGTACCACAGTAAGCAGATCCCGCCCTGTTTTGTGTTCTGCTTTATGCAGACACCAGGGTGGGAAGCTCGACCTGCAGCCGTAAGCAGGAAGGTTATCCGAGACACCGTTGTCATAGTAACCGCAACGCTGTCCTCAGATAATCTCCCCGCCATCCCTGCGGCTTAGTCATTCAGTGATCAGAGGCCACGAGGAGAGGACAGTGTTCTTTATCCCCGCAGTCTCTGATGTAGCACAGCTGTGTGTCCTACAGAGAGAAGACAAGGATCACATGGAGGGGTATGAGGGTGTGGAGAGGGTAATAAAGATGAGGTGACCAAGTGTCTCTGTGCTTTTATTTTGAATGAAATGATTTGTCTCTGTATTGTGTCTTTTTTTGGCCGAGTCTAACTTGGCCCGACATTAAAGGGGTTGTCCAGGCTTTTTATAAATCTCTGTGTATATCAAGACTGCAGAATGTTGACAATTTGTAATTTACACCCTGTTAGCATTTTGCAGGGTCACCTAGATATCACTATTTTGCATCTGCAGGAGACCAACAAGGGGCGTGTTTGTTTTGGAGCTTATGTGTAAACATCATAACTGGTTGTTCATACCCACTCTCCTATAAGCACACCCCAGACTGCAGCATGCCCGCCCCCAGTCTCAGTATGCCTGGACACTCCAGTCCCAAGAATTCCAGGCCATACTACACTCCATTTCCCTATCTAATCTGTGATAGAACCCACTGCATTGCATTGAGTGGGTCATCTCCTTCTCTGAGACACTGTGACGAATCCTCAGATGAGATTACCGCTCTCAGTGCTGCAGTGCATGCGCTCACCATGCTCTGTGCCAGCGCTACGATGAAGCGCGCTAATGCCTCACAGCCACTCTGGCCCGTCTTGCCCCTCTGTAAACCAGAATGAATGAAATGCTCACTGCACAAAGAGGGGCGGGCCTGGGCAGGTGTGTTGTTCCCATCAGTGCAGGCTTCATATCACATCGATCAGCACCGACATAGTTGAAGGTGAGCGCACACACCGCAGCACTGAGGGTGGATATCTCCTCAGAGCTGCAGATTCATCACAGTGTCTCAGAGAAGGAGATGACCACTCTCAGTGCAATGCGGCAGGTTCTATCACAGATTACATAGGGCAATGGAGTGTTGAACAGTCGGGCATGCTAGATACTGGAGTGGCTGAACATATGAGACTGGAGTGGCCACCGAGACTGGGGAGGGGCGTGCACACCGAGACTGGGGAGGGGGCGTGCACACCGAGACTGGGGAGGGGGCGTGCACACCGAGACTGGGGAGGGGGCGTGCACACCGAGACTGGGGAGGGGGCGTGCACACCAGAGACTGGGGAGGGGGCGTGCACACAGACACTGGGGAGGGGGCGTGCACACAGACACTGGGGAGGGGGCGTGCACACAGACACTGGGGAGGGGGCGTGCACACAGACACTGGGGAGGGGGCGTGCACACAGACACTGGGGGGGGGCGTGCACACTGAACTGGGGCGGGGGCGTGCACACAGACACTGGGGAGGGGGTGTGCACAACAGAAGAGACTGGGGAGGGGGTGTGCACACAGAGACTGGGGAGGGGGGTGTGCACACCGAGACTGAGGAGGGGGCATGCACACTGAGACTGGGGAGGGAGCATGCATACTGAGACTAGGGAGGGGGCATGCATTCAATCCGAAAATTGGGGAGGGGGCATGCATACTGAGATTGGGGAGGGGGCATACATTCTGAGACTAGGGAGAGGACGGGCAAACAGACTAGGGGGTAGGCATACTGAGAGTGGGGAGGGGGCATACATACAGAGCGTGGGGAGGGGGTGTGCATACTAAGAGTGGGGAGGGGGCATGCATACTGAGACTGAGGAGGGGGCATGCATACTAAGAGAAAGGGGTTGGGCATACTGAGACTGGGAGGAGGTAAGCATGCTTAGTACTGGGGATGGCTTGTTGCAGTCTGGGCCGTGTTTGTTGGAAAGTGGGTGTAAATGACCAGGTATGAAGTTTACACATAAGCTCCAAAACAGACATACCTTTTGGTAGGTCTCCTGCAGATGCAGAATAAGAATATCTAGGTAACCCTGCAAAATGCTGACGGGGTGTAAATTACAAACTGTCATCATTTTGCAGCCTAGATATACACACTGATTTTTGTAAAAAGCCCGGAAAACCACTTTACGAATCTCAGGATTTAATAACAGCTGGCAATATAAAGCTGGTATTAACCCCTTATTACTCAGCGTGCCACCCTGGTGCTGTTGGAAGAGCCTGATAAAGTGCCTGGAAATGGCGCTACGATGAAAGGGCCATTTTTAGGGGCAGCTGCGGGCTGCTATTCTTTAGAAAATACCAGCCCTCAGCAGCCTAGTTTTACCTTGGCTGCAATTAAAAATAGGGTGGAGCCCAAGGTAAAATTATGTAGCTAAGGGCGGCAGCTCGCAGCTGTCCACTTTCACTTGGCTAGACTAAAAATACTACAAAGCCCTATGTACTTTTAAAAATATTTATTTATTTAACAAACTATGATGGCAGGTTGGTTGCTATACACATCTGTGTATGGCAACCCACTGTAGACACCAATACAGATTGTAGGAGTGCTGTCTGAGTGCAACAGCCAATCACAGACGCTCTCACAGACAGTCAGACTGTGCTCCCACAATCTGTACCAGTGTCTGCCGTTGGTTGCCATACCCAGATGTGTATGGCAACCAACCTGCAGTCAAAGTGTGTTAAATAAATAAATATTTGAAAAATAAAAAGCACGTAAGGGTTCAGAGTACTTTTAGTCTAGCCCGGTGAAAGTGGACAGCTGCGAGCTACGTAATTTTACCTTGGCTGGCAAAAAAATGTTGTCACTCAGTCTGTGCTCCCAGCTCCAGCTTCCTGCGTTGGTCCTGATGACATCACTGTGCTGTGAAAATCACATGATTGGAAGCCGATACAAATACAGTAAGAGACCAAGGAGCTGGGAGCGATGGAGGGTAAATAACAGCGTTTATTTTAATGTGCGCGCACCAGCAGGGGGCATATCCAGTACAAGAGGGCTAATGTGCCAGAACAAGGGAGGTGAGTACAGGTACATGTAATAGGTGCTACTCCACAAGTCCATCTCTCAAACGCTGCTTCAGCACCGAGCTGATTGACAGCGGGTACAGTGCATATTACATGAGGCTAATGAAGGGGAACACGTGACCTCCCGCTGCCTCCTGCAGCCTGCACCAGCCCTCAGACACAGCTCCAAAGCCACCCCCCACCCTACAGCCCATCCCCTACTAGATTCGGATTATAAACTGCAACCTCCACTTTCCCCCAAAATTTGGGGGAACAAAAGTGCATCTTATAATCTGAAAAATATGGTAGCTGCAATGGTTAGTGGACACCATGTCGTGTTTGGAGAGCCCCTAATTTGCCTAAACAGTGTTGTTCCCACACAAGTGACAACCTATTGGGAACTAGACCCCCCAAAGAACATATCTAGATGCGTGGTGAGCACTGTGAACCCTCGGTGCTTTATACATTCAGCCATGAAAATGAAAAAGTACTTTATTTTTCCACATAAATGTTCTTTTAGCCTTATTTTTTTCATTTTCACAAGGGCAACAGGATAAAATCGATCCTAAAATTTGTTGGGCAATTTATACAGAGTACGACGATACCTCATATGTAGTGGAAAACCACTGTTTGGGCAAAAGGCAGGGCTCTGAAGGGATGAAGTGACATTTTGGAACGAAGATTTTGATGTCATGTCACATTTGGAGAGCCCGTGATGTGCCAAAACAGTGGAAACCTCCCAAAAGTGACCCCATTTTGGAAGCTAGAGCTGCAAGGAATTTCTTTGGATGTGTGGTGTTGAATACAGACATTTTTTAAACGTTGAGGTGTGAAAGTAAAAATATGTAGGCTAGAAGAACATTTTTGTGAAAAAAACATTTTTTTTTTCATTCTCAGAAAGGCAACATGATAAAATTGACTCCAAAATATGTTGGGCAATTTCTCCTGAGTATGCTGATGCTCCATATGTGGTGAGAAAACAATTTTTTGGTGTACGGCTGGGCTTGGAAGGGAAGGAGTGCCATTTTTGAGCGAGGACATAGTATGTGAATTTTAGGCTATATGCCGACACTGTGGATTTCCTGCGTTTTTTTACATGATTTTCCCATGTTTTTTTCGGTGTATTTTTGCCAATTCTGAAAATACAGCACCTTTCATGCAAAGTGTATGGTAAATAAGAGTGTTGTGCCATTGCTGCACATTTTCAGAGATGGAGCGTATTTTCCAGTGGAAAATCTGCAATGTGTCAATTTTATCAGCATATTTTGCTGCAATTTTCACTCACAAAACTCAATGTCAGCTCCAAAGTACTCAGCAAATACACAGCACTGTTCACACAGTGAGTATTTGTTGCATATGTGGCAGGGAATTTGTGCTGATGACGTGAGGCTCCACTTTATTTTTGGTCACCAGCAGAGGTACAGTAGGCAGGTACCAGCAGCCACCAAACCCCAGCTGCCTAGTTTTATCTGACTGGTAAACAAAAATACAGCAGAACTCTTTTTTTTAGAAATGTATTTCTAAAAAATAAATAGAAAAAATTACATGGAGCTTTGCCGTATTTTTAGTTGCGAGCCAGGTATAACTGGGTAGCTGAGGGCTGGAATTCTGAGCGTGGGGAGGGCCAAGCATTCTGCATCCTCGCTTGGCTGCAAATTGCCAGCCCCAGAAAATGGCGCACTCATTGGAAACTTCATTTTCTGGCGCTGTGCCCGACTCTACCGGCTGCCCTGGTGCCAGTGGAACACTGGGTAATAAAGGGGTTAATGCCAACTTTGTAATGGCAGCTGGCACTAAGCCCGAGGTTTCTAATGTCAGGCCAATATTAGACCTGGCCATTAGGAACCTCTAAGTAATATAAAAATTATTATTCTCTGTGTGTTGTATATTATTTACTTAGGACAAAAAACACAAACCCTATTACTGCTCTGTATACTCCCACATACTCTCCGACGTCAATCCACAACGATGGTCCCACAATGCTCAATCGCCTCTGGTACATCTAAAGACTGCAGCAAGGGATCAAGTGACCTCTTGTTCCTGTCTCTGGGGTCACAATGATTGCAGCTGCACTATATGGCTATAATGCGATTGTTCCATCAGTGCAGGTATCAGTGCTGCAAACCCAAGGCACAGAGGTCGCATGATCTCTGAAGCTTGGGTCAGGTGACAGGATGTCACCATGGCAACATCTGGTTGTCATGACAACATCTGGTCACCATTGCGGAGGTACAGTGTCTGCACGGTACCGATCGCAGCAGCTAGGGGGTGATACAGCCAATGACACATGTGATTGTTCCTGGTTGTGTGACAGCGCTCCTCTTCTGCCTTAATCCCCTCCAAGCAGGGGATGAGGCCAAAAAGGAGCGCTGACAGACTGATCATGCCGCCGCTGTGCTCTGTACTGATGGGAGTGATCGTGACAGCACGATCGCTCTCATCAAGGCTGGAAGGGGTGACACCGCCTCCTCCAGAGTTGTAGTCTATAGAAGAGGGTATTACAGCCCCTTGCTTAGCTGGATTGTAATGATTCAGGTAATCTCATTGCCAGATCATTACAGTCCCTGTGACTGGTTTTTCAGAATTAAAGAGCCAATCACGGCAATCGTGTTGCAGGGTGGGAATCCATGCCCCAGAAGGATGTGGTCCAGTGCCCTGCTTGTAGACTAAGCAGGCACTGGACTGCGATCCCTGTTACCGTGGCCACGGTGACGCATTTAGTCAGGGCATGTAGGTACGCCCTTGGTTGTGAAAGGGTTAAAATAAGTCCTCTCATAGAGGTCAATTGTATAATTACATAGCGTACACAACAGAATGATCTGTAAACCAACATCTAAAAAGGGACAAACAAAAACAAGCATGTACTAGCTACTACTGTTGCAAAAACTATTAGCAGTAAGATCTGTTATTTAGGGGCACCGCATGAAGGGTGGGATTAGTGTAGTGTGACACCTCAAGTATTCATATAACATGAGGATTTTGTTCTTGGGGTTTCTTACTCATACGATCCAGTCTTGTTCAAAGGCCTGAAGTCTTATTTTTAAACACATTCATTTTTTTGTAGGAGAAAGTGATTTTGATATCTGAGATGATAGGAGTCCAAGATAGCCACAGATCAAGCAGGACGCGCATGAGGAGCTCTCCGACACCCGCTCCTCCATCCACGGCATCTTCAGAGCCTGACCGCTCTAATTAACACCACATAAGCCCCCCAGGCATTACAGAGATGCTCAAGATCCCACCTTAAGATGTATGGTAGGCCCGTTGGATCCTGTGAGGCCTGACACCTAACTATACTAACAGCTCCCGCTTCTCTTCCCCCTTGCCCTGCGCCTGAGACCGCCGTGACTGATCAACCTGCTCCACGAGCAGGGAAACTGCACAGCACACCAGCCGCAAGGAGCTGGAGACAGGCGTGAGGATCGAGATGTGACAAGCGGAGCAATCGGGAGAGAAGTGGGTTATCCAGGCCCCCGGGAGAGTCCGCGAGGCCTTCACTTCCGATGTAGTCCCTGGCCTGGCATGGGGAAACCAGTAGGTCAGAACTGCCGCGAGGACACGCAGTGATAAGAAACGACAGCATAACAGGGTTGCCCCAACAACTGCTGGGAGAGAAGGGAAATAGACTCTAAAACGGGCCACAGAGGCCAGAACCATGCAGGGGAGGAAACCGATAGCTATATGGTAAATGTTCGTTGCAGTAACAGGCTACAAAAAGACACTGAACCAGCAGCCCACCACATATAACTGAGCCAGAAAGAAGCTATCACACACCAGTGCCAGTACCAGCACTGAATCTGTACAAGACACCCTTCAGAGTGACTTTGCTGATACCAGCAACTAATAAAACAACATCAGTATCTCCCCCATACTAAACTAATACAATATAATTCAATTTAAGTGTCAAAGTGACAAAAGATGTCATTTAGGTGCACATAGGGAACAGAGGGTAAGGGTGCTTTCACATAGCGATTTTTGCTTTTCCGATGCTGTCCGAAAAAAATCGGACAGCATCGGACCGATTTTCGGATCCCATGCATCCCTATGGGGATCGGACCGAATCGGATGTGCACTAAATGCCATCCGATTTGGTCCGATCCGATTCTGTCCGATTTTATTATCGGTGCAAAAATCAGAGCTTGCTCCGATTTTAGCACCGAAAATAAAATCTGACAGATTCGGATCGGACCAAATCGGATGGCATTTAGTGCACATCCGATCTGACCCGATCCCTATAACATGGGGCCCTATGGAGAAGGGTCCGAGGAAACATCTATGTCTCCTCGGACCCCGTTTTACTGTACTGAGCATGCTCAGTACAGTAAAACTGCTCCTAACTAAGAGCACAAGTGTTAAAAAAAAAAAAAAAAAATGTTATTCTCACGTCTCCACGAGCCCCCGCCGTCTTCCACCATCTTCTTGGAGGCTCCCGGTGGATCCCGCAGGCTGCCGGTGTCAGCAGAGCGCTTCCTCTGCCTTATAGGACCTGCGGTGATGTCACAGTCATGTGACCGCGGGTTACCATGGTGAACCCGCGGTCACGTGACTGTGACATCACCGCAGGTCCTGAACAGCAGAGGGCGCGCTCTGCTGACACCGGCAGCCTGCGGGATCCACCGGGAGCCTCCAAGAAGATGGCAGAAGATGGCGGAAGACGGCGGGGGCTCGGGGGAGGTGAGAATAACCTTTATTTTTTTTTATTTTTTTCATCCCGCAGGGAGCGATTTTATGCCGGAATCGGGTGCCTATTTGGCACCCGATTCCAGGCATCAGAAGGGAGCCGATGCTGTCCAATTTATTTCGGACAGCATCGGCTCCCTTCAAATCGTAATGTGAAGGTAGCCTAACCCTGGAAAACATATAACCTGATGATCTGACAGTTTACAATGGTGAGAACAAACATTGTATCATTAAGAGCTTCAGCCAAATCCAGGTGAGCTGTTACACAAACTGACGTGGACAGATTATTGACAAAACAAGCCAATATACCCACTACCCCCAAAATGTCCCGACAATCGGAGGCGCTGGTGGAAGGTCTCTCAGAATCAGAACCTGACAGCAATGTGGACGTTAATGAACCATTCAAGAGCAACCAGTTTACGAGATTGATTATCAGAAGCATCCTAACCAAGGCCCTTGAACCTTTAGGAAAAGACCTCATGGACATAAAACATGACCTCACACAAATGGGGCACAGGGTAGAAGCGATGGAGACCACTCAAATGGAAGTTATTCTGCATGCCAATTCCTCATTGATCATCCTCAAAACCCTGGAATATCATCTTTTATACAGACCATCTTAGAGGATCATGAAAATAGAGAAAGACGGAATAATTTACGGTTGAAGGGTATCCTGGAGAGTGTGACACCAGACGCACTCAATTCAGCCATCACTGGGATCTTCCAGGAGAGGAGATTTCAACCTCCCAATGAATAGAATGCTAGACTGCTCCTAGCCTGCACAAAATAGGAAAGAGACAGATTACTCCTTCTTTTCCCCCAGGCACACTGATCATTTTCTGGTTGAGGATAACCTCCTTCTTAGATGTAGATCTGCTGAAATTAGAACTGCATCCTGGTCGGATCATGCCCAAATATCTCTAAACATTGCAGATAATTTGTTAGTTCAAAGAACTGTTAATTGGAGACTTAATGAATATCTGCTCTCTAAAAAAGAAACGATAGATTCTGTGGCATCACAGCGGCAAGAATTTTTCTCTATTAATGACAACGGAGCAATTTCTGATGAGGTAGTGTGGGAATCACATAAGGCCTTCACTAGAGGAATTTTCTTAAAGATAGCAGTGGTAGGGATAAGGAATTTAGAGAAAGAAGCTTACACGAATTACGGTATTAGACAACCTACGTAACTTAGAGATCTTGAATAAAAAGAACCACTCCTTAAAAATCACACAGCATATAATTCAGACTAGGCAACAAATTAGGGACGTTTTGTTGTTTGTCTATGAGAAAATCTAAATTGTCTAAAGAAATCCAACTCAAAAAACTATGCCATGGGAGACAAGGCGCGAAAACTGCTTGCAAGGTGGATTAAAAAAATCAGCAAAAGTAAAATAGATTTACTCAATAAGAAAGATGGGTCTAGATCTCCCAATAGAGAATGCTGATGAATTTATGCAATATTATAGTAAATTTTATAACTCACGGCCAAAGCTAACAGACAATTCTCCGTCCTCCTCCTTTTAGACCTGTCCTCTGCATTCAACACAGTCGACCACTACCTCTTATTACAGATCGTCTCTTCCATTGGTATCACTGACCTTGCCCTCTCCAGGATCTCCTCCTACCTTTTCAACGACACATTAAGTGTCTTCCCCTCCCATATGACCTCCTCGCTCCATCCCCTCTCTGTTGGGGTCCCTCAAGGCTCTGTCCTCGGGCCCTTCCTTTTTTCAATCTATACTCGGTCTGGGACAACTCAAAGTCCCATGGCATCCAGTTTCACCTGTACGCTGATGACACCCAGATCTACCTCTCTGGCTCAGACATCAACTCTCTGCTGTCCAGAATCGCGGAGTGTCTATCAGCCATATCCTCCTTCTCCTCCCGCTTCCTAAAACTCAATGTAGACAAAACTGAACTCATCATCTTTCCTCCATCTCACACACCTTCCTTACCAGACCTATCTATCACAATAAATGACATCACACTTTGCCCTGTACCTGAAGTCCGCTGCCTCGGAGTAACCCTTGACTCTGCCTTGTCCTTCAAACCGCACATCCAAACTCTTGCCACCTCCTGTCGCCTCCAATTCAAAAATATTTCTAGAATCCGTCCCTTCCTCAACCCCCAATCTGCTAAACTACTAATGCATGCCCTCATCATCTCCTGCCTCGGCTACTGCAACCTCCTTCTCTGTGGCCTTCCTGCTAACACCCTTGCACCACTTCAACCTGTCCTTAACTCTGCTGCCCGACTAATCCACCTCTCTCCTCGCCATTCCTCCACTTCTCCCCTCTGCAAATCCCTCCACTGGCTCCCAATTCACCAGCGTATCCAATTCAAACTACTAACATTAACTTACAAAGCAGCCCACTATCTGTCCCCCCATATATCTCTGAACTAATCTCCTGATATCATCCAACTTGTAATCTTCGATCCTCCCAAGACTTTCCTCTTTCCTCCACACTTGTACGTTCCTCATCTAACCGCCTGCAAGACTTCACCCGAGTATCCCCCATTCTCTGGAACTCTGCACCCCATCACATCCGACTGTCCCCTACCCTCGGAACCTTCAAGCGAAAACTGAAAACCCATCTCTTCAGAATAGCCTACAACCTGCAATGACCACAGTGCCACCTCACCACCACTGAACCCGGTGCTCCACCACCATTGGACATGGCACTTCAGCACCACTAGACTCGGTGCTCCACCACCATCCGAGCAGACCCAACCTACTGTCTTCCCTCCCCAATGCCCTGTAGAATGTAACCCTGCAAGGGCAGGGTCCTCTCTCCCCTCTGTATCAGTCTGTCACTGTTAGTTTGTTCATAGTATTTTAACTTGTCTGTATGTAACCATTTCTCATGGACAGCACCATGGAATGAATGGTGCTCTATAAATAAATAATAATAATAATAATATAACTTAAAGGAGGACTCTGTCACACCCCAACCTTCCTTGGAGGGAATATGGCACTTCCTCCAAAAAATACAACTCCCTATAGTCTTCCAATCCCAACTTGAGCTACTTAATGCTCCCTTTAATTTACTGGAGATCCCGGAGGTGATTTCGGCATCTAAAAAGAAAGCGCCAGGAACCAATGGTTTGCCCAATATATACTACGGCCAATTTTCATCTATCTTATCCCCGTACTTAAAACCTTTAGACATTGGCAAAGCAGTCAGTCCATAAACTCCCAAAACCTAGAGGCCAGTATAAAACCCTCCCCCAAGCTGGATAAGACACCCACCTCATAGGGTAATTTTCGTCCAATTTCCCTTAAACTTAAAACCGCCGTTGATCTCCGGTGATCACCCCCTGCTCCTTCCCTCTGGTCACCGCCCCCTAGTACAGAATTTGGGGACATTATCCCCATAACAGTGTCAGTATCAGATCACCCCTTCATAACAGTGCATCATTACCACATTTTTAAAAAACATTTTTTCCTATTTTTCACCTCAAAAACCTGGGTGTGTTATAGTCCGAAAAATATGGTAATTAATAGATCTTAAACATCTGCCCCTGTGTAATGGATATGTCCAACCATGAAGGTACATGGTCAGCTATATACCACAGCTCCTGGGGAGAAAGTAAAAGAGTATAGAGACATTACAGCAGGGATCACAGCTGATTCTTTCAGTAATGAAAAAACAATTCATTGACTGTTTAAAAACTTTTTTTTACATGACAAAGAATCAGCTGTGATCCCTGGCTGTAATGTCTATCTTTATTACGTATTCCCAGGAGTGGTGGTATATCTGACCTGTTCCTGCATGGTGAGAAACATACATTACATAGGGGCACATCTTGGGACAGGAATGTTTTTTTTTAACACATCCAATTGTTCTTCTTAAGGCCACTTCACATGCTAGGATATCGTTAACGATATCCTTAGAACGATCACGTGACAGTGATTGTTCCAACATCGTTAGTGCATTGTCACACACAAGCAGAACGTTAACTATATCCCATTCAGCAATGCACCAGTTAAGTAGGAGAGCAAGGACTGAACGATCTTTTAAAGTGGCAACAATAGGTGATTTTTGAACGACATCGTTCAAAAAGGTGTCACACTGAACGATGTGGCTTCTTCAAGCAGCGTTAATTGGATGACGAACGATAGATTTGAAGTCCTGGGATCAACAGGTGTGTTACAGTCCGCGCTGCCCAGTCATCCAAGGAGACACAAGGGAAACAATGTTCCAAGAAAAAGTTTCTTTATTCTTCAAACCAACGCGTTTCGGCGCCCAATCCTTGCTCCGTCCTCAGGGTATACCACTGTTTCCCTTGTGTCTCCTTGGATGACCGGGCAGCGCGGACTGTAACACACCTGTTGATCCCAGAACTTCTGAAGTACCCACTATCATGTGGAGGTGGAAGTCCAGCAGCAGCCTACATTACTAAACCAACGCCTTTACTCCAGTTGTGGGAATCACAACTGGACCAGGTTAGTGCAAACCTGATTATATCTATAAGACCCTGCTCATACTCAGTGATAGGGCACTATTGCGCCTCTGTTGTCTCCCCTTATATTTTTATATAGATTTGAAGTCCGGATCTCAAATCTTGGATGAACGTTCCAACGATTTTTCCATCCTACATCGTTCGTTTACACGCAAGGACGCACTAACCATATCGTTAGAACGTTCCCAAATCCGTGACGTTTCAACAATATCCTTGTGTGTGAAGCGGCCTTAAGATCTATTAATTAAAAGGTACAATTGTTCATAGCACAACCATATTTAAAGGCATAAATTAAAAGGATAAGGCACAAATGAAAGAACACAAACTGTGATAAACACCAATATCTAGACAAAAAAAAGTAAATTCAATTATGAATTTAACCTATACAATTTGATGTGGAAAAATATTACCCCTAAAGCCAAGTACTTCGACAGTACTTGTTTAATTACAAAAAAATACCAGAACAAGGTGGTGAGCACAGATACCCAAGCCAATAAGGATGCCCATGTACTGTACAGTTTTGTTCTACTTTACACAACAGACCAGTGTAAAGCTTGCGTACTTACATATTACTGTTATCCCATAGAGGAAAAGTAGAAAATGTCCTCCAGTGTCCAGAGACAAATAGAAAATCCCTGCCTGATCTGACTGGTTTCACAGGTAGCACTTTCACAATGATTAGGGATAGTCATATCAGAAAACCATGTATAGGAGGAGCTTTGTAATACTTGAAGAACTGGTTGAGTTATATCCTTGCTGGACCAATGTAGGATATAGCATAAACTGATACAATCAATGCTTAGGTTTAAATGTGATATGAATGTTATAAAGAAGATGAAAATAATAACAATGATTAACTACACTGATAAAAGACCTTTATGTTGATCATCTGTCACTTCATAACGATCCTGAAGGAAGACCTGGTGAGTGCTAATGTATGGAAAATGTTTTAGAATATACATGTACACATACATTTTAAACAGCAGAGATAGGCTAAGTTCACATGTCCAGTAATCATCCGTTGGAACAGATGCAGCAGTAATCAACTGGCAAAAAATTTGTGCAGAGGCAACTTTGTCTGCTTATAAATCACAGATCTCAGCTGGACCCACTTTTTGTTTATTTTTAAGATTGAACTCTATGGAAAATTGATCTGTTAGGAGCCTTTCACATCAGTGTTTCTTGCTGATGTGCAACAGATCCGGCAGATTTACTGCATCTGCCGATTCTGCCACCCAACGGCTGCACTTGCGGCTCGGATCCAGCAAACCCCATGCATTGTCTATGGGGCTTGCGTTACAGTGCGGCAAGTGTGGTTACGCTGGATCGTCCGGATCCGGCATCTGCAGCTGCGAAGAAAATAAAATCTGCAAGCAGCATTTTTTGTTCACGGCCGCAAGTGCCGGATCTGCTGCATCCGGCAGAACCGCACTTGCCGCACCAGACCGCAAGCCCCATAGGCAATGCAAGTCAGCCATTAGGTGGCCTATCCGGACGAATCGGCAGCACATCGTCTAACGGTCGCACATGCAGCAAGCCCCATGCATTGTCTATGGGGCTTGCAGCAGGTGCGGCAAGTGCGGTATTGCCGCGGTTCCGGCACTTGCGGCCGTAAAAAAAACGCGGTCAGCAGCGTTTTTTTTTGCGGCCGCAACTGCCACAAGTGCCAGAACCGCGGTTATACTGCAGTTGTCGCAAGGCCCATAGACAATGCATGGGGCTTGCCGCAAGTGTGCTGAAAGTGCGACCGTTAGGCAGCAGATGCGGTAAATCTGCCGGATCTGCCACAATTTGAAAAAAACGCTGATGTGAAAGGGGCCTTAATTAGACATCCGATCTGCAGTCTGAGCATCTCACTCAGAGAGTCCAAAAAGGCTGCAACAAGCTGCCACTGCACAAAGCTGGTGAAATGGCGCATCTCTAACAACAGACCACACCTCCTTCTCTCAAAACGTTTAGCCAATCACAAGCGCCACAATAATAAAAAATATTTGGCTAGGTCACATAATAACATATCTCACAACTTTGCAGCCTTTACAAAATGATTTTCCTCCTATTGAAGCCCCAAGTTTTGTCTTTCATTGCCCACAAAGTGTGATGCCAACAAAAGTGCCCCACAAAAACTGTATGATCCCCCACAGCGAGTTCCACCACAGGGCCCTCCACACACACAGCATGATGATGCTACTGTAACTCCCCTCAACTATGATCCCCAACTGTGACCCCCACACAGCCCTCCATACAATATAATGCACCTGCAAAAAGTCTAATGACCCCTACACATTCACACTGTATAATGGTCCCCAACACATCTCTTAAATAACCCTCCATTAAGTATAAAGGCTCCATCATAGCCGTCCAAATATTATCATGACTCCCACAGAGCCCTCCAAATATTATAATGGTTTCCATTTAGTATAATTGGCTCCATATAGTAAAATGCACCCCATAGTCCTCCATATAGTATAATGCACCCCCATAGTCCTCCATATAGTATAATGCACCCCCATAGTCCTCTATATTATATAATGTATATAGTATATACAGTTAGGGCCAGAAATATTTGGACAGTGACACAAGTTTTGTTATTTTAGCTGTTTACAAAAACATGTTCAGAAATACAATTATATATATATAATATGGGCTGAAAGTGCACACTCCCAGCTGCAATATGAGAGTTTCCACATCCAAATCGGAGAAAGGGTTTAGGAATCATAGCTCTGTAATGCATAGCCTCCTCTTTTTCAAGGGACCAAAAGTAATTGGACAATGGACTCTAAGGGCTGCAATTAACTCTGAAGGCGTCTCCCTCGTTAACCTGTAATCAATGAAGTAGTTAAAAGGTCAGGGGTGGATTCCAGGTGTGTGGTTTTGCATTTGGAAGCTGTTGCTGTGACCAGACAACATGCGGTCAAAGGAACTCTCAATTGAGGTGAAGCAGAACATCCTGAGGCTGAAAAAAAAGAAAAAATCCATCAGAGAGATAGCAGACATGCTTGGAGTAGCAAAATCAACAGTTGGGTACATTCTGAGAAAAAAGGAATTGACTGGTGAGCTTGGGAACTCTAAAAGGCCTGGGCGTCCACGGATGACAACAGTGGTGGATGATCGCCGCATACTTTATTTGGTGAAGAAGAACCCGTTCACAACATCAACTGAAGTCCAGAACACTCTCAGTGAAGTAGGTGTATCTGTCTCTAAGTCAACAGTAAAGAGAAGACTCCATGACAGTAAATACAAAGGGTTCACATCTAGATGCAAACCATTCATCAATTCCAAAAATAGACAGGCCAGAGTTAAATTTGCTGAAAAACACCTCAAGAAGCCAGCTCAGTTCTGGAAAAGTATTCTATGAACAGATGAGACAAAGATCAACCTGTACCAGAATGATGGGAAGAAAAATGTTTGGAGAAGAAAGGGAATGGCACATGATCCAAGGCACACCACATCCTCTGTAAAACATGGTGGAGGCAACGTGATGGCATGGGCATGCATGGCTTTCAATGGCACTGGGTCACTTGTGTTTATTGATGACATAACAGCAGACAAGAGTAGCAGGATGAATTCTGAAGTGTACCGGGATATACCTTCAGCCCAGATTCAGCCAAATGCTGCAAAGTTGATTGGACGGCGCTTCATAGTACAGATGGACAATGACCCCAAGCATACAGCCAAAGCTACCCAGGAGTTCATGAGTGCAAAAAAGTGGAACATTCTGCAATGGCCAAGTCAATCACCAGATCTTAACCCAATTGAGCATGCATTTCACTTGCTGAAATCCAGACTTAAGACGGAAAGACCCACAAACAAGCAAGACCTGAAGGCTGCGGCTATAAAGGCCTGGCAAAGCATTAAGAAGGAGGAAACCCAGCGTTTGGTGATGTCCATGGGTTCCAGACTTAAGGCAGTGATTGCCTCCAAAGGATTCGCAACAAAATATTGAAAATAAAAATATTTTGTGTGGGTTATGTTTATTTGTCCAATTACTTTTGACCTCCTAAAATGTGGAGTGTTTGTAAAGAAATGTGTACAATTCCTACATTTTCTATCAGATATTTTTGTTCAACCCTTTAAATTAAACGTTACAATCTGCACTTGAATTCTGTTGTAGAGGTTTCATTTCAAATCCAATGTGGTGGCATGCAGAGCCCAACTCGCGAAAATTGTGTCACTGTCCAAATATTTCTGGCCCTAACTGTATATAGTAGTATAGTATAATGCTCTACCCCAAGAAATTAGGACATATCTTTTTAGGGTGGCCTACCATGCTCCCTAGTCGTAGTCATTTAAACATAGCTTATTCACTCCCCCAGACTCAAATGCAGTACAAATAATGGCTGGTGGTCACTCATGCAGCTCTTATGTATTCCCCATTTCCTCAAGTTGGCTGGACCATCATTGTAAATAAACACCTGTAAATTTGTGTCACCCTCACCTCATTGTAGACTGTAAACTCTTATGAGCAGGGCTGTTATTATTTTGCTTTAATAATTGTAATTATTTTATAACTGTTACCCATGACTGTTTCGATATGAACCTCAATGTGTAAAGCACTGTGGAATATGTTGGCGCTATATGAATAAAGATTATTATGGATATTATTAAAATTAATAATATTATAGTCCTCCATATAGTATATTTCCCCCTCAAGTCCTCTATATAATACATTTCCCAATTAAAGTCCACCACATAGTATATTTCCCATTCAAAGTCCTCAATATCGCAATTTCTTATTCAAAGTCCTCCATATAGTATATTTTCCATTCAAAGTCCTCCATATAGTATAATGCGAACATTACATGAGTGATTTAAAAAAAAAATTTAAAAAAAAAAGACACTCACCAGCAGCTCCGATCTCCCCAGCGTCTGTCTGCCCTCTGCACGGCTCAGCACAGCGGGGTGACCAGTGATGACGTCATCACTCCCCGCCTGCTGAGCTCCAGAGGGCAGACAGCGGCTGAGAGAAATACAGAGAGACGCCAGGTGGCCGGGGACAGGTACAATCTGCAGGGCGCCTGCCGCACTCTTTTTAGCAGCAGCTTGCACCACCTAAGGCGACCAAATCATGTCACCTCATAGCAATTGCACCCCTGATAACAATCCTCTTAAGAATGCTAACTGCGAGCCGGCATTCATTGGAGATTATGATTTCAACTATACAGAGCAGTACTGATGCACTGCTCTAATAAGCACAAGCGATCGGACAATTGCAGCTTCAAGTTCTTTGAGGGGATTTGTACATGCACAGAAAAGAAAGTGTTAAAGAAAAATAAATGATAAAATCATCCCCTTTTGAGCCAGTGAAAATTAAAATTAAAATGAAATAAAAACACATTTTGTATCGTCATGTTCAGAAATTTCCAGGCTATCAAAATATAAAATAAATGAATCCAACCTACAAACCGTCTAACAATAAAATAAATGTGAAATGCCAGAATTATGTTTTTTTGCCAGCTGCAACATTGCAAAAAAATACAGTAAGAGTCGACCAAAACAGTGTATCTACCAGAATTGGTATAAAAAGAACATCAGCTCTGTATACAAATTTGTGAAGATCTTTTACCAATCAAAAAAAAAAACAAAACAAAAAAAATAAACTTTACATGCTTGGTACCTGTGTACTCGTTCTGACTATCACACTGCCAGGTCAGTTTTACCATACAGTGAACATAGTATATAAAGAAAATTGTGGAATTGCACTTGGATCTCTTTGGTAACAATTGCCATCTCCTATCTTAGTAATGGGAAAGTCTTCACTGCATACAGATTTTATCTCAGAATTGAGAATTGTGATAATGACTGATCAATTCTGTCAGGGAAAGAAGTACATATACCGTATGTCTGATAAGACAGATTTTAAAGTTGTTTCATTTTATGTGTGTTATTGATTTATGAAATAAAAAGTAAAATGACGGTTACATTTTAAGCAGAAAATATTAAACAAATATTTTTAAAAAATGTTGGCAATTAGAAATTATGTTTACGTCAATGGCTTTATGTCAATACGTTTTATTAGTCCATAATAGAGGATGAGCCTGCATACTTCCTTACATCTTAAAATAAATTAATATAATAAATAACCCCCCTGCCATACAAAGCATGTGAGATGCTTACCACATTCATACAGGTGAGACAGTGTGCAGGATTCAGAATGCAGGTAAGCGTGTGCAGTGGTTGCAGACAGCCCTTCTTCGCACTCGCACAGCTCTGACAGAATGCACAGTGAAGCAGAAGGATCTCATACCCAGCTGTCAGACATATGTGAGCATGGAGAAGGTCTGTCTAGCACTGCTGCACACACTTCCAATCATTCTGGATCCTGCTGCTGCTGTCATACCCCATGAGAGCAAGAGAACCTTCTCACATATGTTTGTACACTTGTGAGACTACTTCTTTTAGGATACAAGGAATTGCGATTGTGTGGCCACTGTAAAATATGATTATTTAGGCAGTCACTGATTGATTCATAGTTGCCCTGCCTCTGTTAAAAGTAAATGTCTTAAAAAAAAAAAAAAAAAAAATCCGTTCCCATTTCTACATAGTAGAAATTATAGTTTGCTGGATTCCCACATATTGTCTCTTCTTTCAACTATCACTTTACATTTACGTCATCAGAATCATACTATTGTGCAAGAAGAATTATATCAACTGCAACTATCATAAAATGTCCTATTACGACACGTATATGCCATATCTGAGCTTATGTCAACACCAGTCAGACAAAAAAAATGTACTGTGAAAGAAATGCAGGTCAGAGTAAACATTTCATGACCTAAAAACCAGGGGACTGAAAATCATTTACACTCTGTAGGGATCCTTGCTTTCTGGCAGTAGTACACACAGGCAAGAAGTTTTTTTGTCAAATAGGAAGGTTTATTACAGTTGATAAACCTCCAGCAAAACAAAGAGAAAACAGCTTTTTTTATGACAATGCTAGCAAAGAAACAAAAAAACAGTCCATATGGCAGTACAATGTCCATCAATGCAGCCCAACCAGCTTACAATTAGAATCACTCCTAGTCAGCCTCCAGGCAACACTGACCAACAGATTATAGGTCTGTCACCTTTATTCCCAGATAACTGGTTAGGCTGCTTTCACACAGCCGGTTTTTGGATTCTGGGAGCCTGCATCTCCCGGAATCCCCCGCAATTGACAAACTGGATGCACTCGCACGGGTATTGTCACTGATCCGTCTCAAGGATCAGTGATAATACCGGTACGGAAACATACAGGTGCTTCCGGATGTGTACCTTTTTTACACAGCTCCGGTAAAAAATAACAGGCCCCCTAGTGGGAGTGTCATTTCAAACTAGGTTCTGGGCATGCTTTGACCAAAAAACCAGGATCCAGTGGCATTCAATAGAGTCCCATTCCATTGTTACATGCATTCAGGGCCGGTTTTAGGCAAAGTGGGGCCCTAGGCAAAAAGTTAAAGTGGGCCCTAAATGCTCAGGCCACTTTCACATCTAACGCTTTGCTGCATTTTGCTCAATTTGCATTTCCATGCGTTTTTACCGCAAAAAAGCATCAAAACGCATGCGTTTTTGTTCCCATTGATTTTAATGGAAACACATGCAAAAACGCATGTAAAAACGCATGTGCGTTTTCAAAAACAGAAAACGCATGCGTTTTTGCCAACGCTGCCCAAAACATCGGGGAAGACGTTTTGTGCTGCGTTCGCAAAAATGCATGCGTTTTGCGTTTTTGAAAACGCACATGCGTTTTGCATGCGTTTTTACATGCGTTCCCATTGAAATCAATGGGGGAAAAAATGCTAGCGTTTTTAATGCGTTTTTAGCGGTAAAAACGGCTAGAAAGGCAAATTTAGCAAAACGCACACCAACCTTAGATGTGGAACAGGCCGTAGTTATATGGTAAGAGTGACTTCATAAGTTGATTATCTAGGTCAGAATAAGAACATACTGAACATCATTTTTATTTCAATCATAAAAAAAAAAAAAAAAAATTTGTAAAAAAAAAAAAAAAATTTTTTTTTTATTTTCCGAGACCCATGATGTTTTAATTTTTGAAGATACAGAGCTATGTGAGGGCTTACTTTATGTGCCCTGAGCTGACATTTATACTGATATCATTTTGAGTCAGATACAACATTTTGATTGCCTTTTATTGCATTGTATGGTAACAACGTGGTGGCCTAAAAAACATAATTCTGGTGTTTTTATTTTTTTCCCATTACGCCATTTACCAATTGGATTAATTTACTTCATATATTGATAGCTTAGATTCTTACGAACGCAGCGATACCAAATATGTGTATTTTTACATTTTTTTCACTGTTTTATTGCTATTTTCAGTTCAGCTCCTTTGGGGGCCCCTAAGAGAGTGGGGGCCCTAGGCAACTGCCCAGTCTGCCTCCCCCTAATGCCGGCCCTGCATGCATTGCCCCAGATCTAGGTGTGCACGGTTTTGCCACGGAGACTAAATTTGCAACAAAATGAGTTTTTGGTCTTGGTGCAAAAAATGTGAACACCAGGATCAGAGGGAAAAGTAAAAAACTGGATGCACAAGCAGGTGCCTGCAGCCCCATTGAGAGTCAAAGGGGCCAAAAACAGGTGTATCCAGTTTAAGCTGGAATCACATGGATGCCACAACACAGAAGTGTGAAATCAGCCTTAAGGTACCGTCACACGGTACGATGTTGAAACGATACCACTAATGATCTCGGGGGCGCGCGGTCATTAGGACATCGTTTTGACATCGTTGGTGAGATGTCACACGTGCATATATCGTGGACGACGCACCAACGATGTAGTGAGCAGGTATCGTTCGCACAACCCAGCGAATGATACTTGTTCACTGATGTGAATGGGGGAAGTAGTGAGCGACATCGTTATCGCGGGCCACAAAAAGTAAAGGACAGCGCCTCACCAGTTGATGATCAATTCAATCCTCTTTATGGTCGAAACGTCACTGGTGTGGACGGACAAAAAACTTGGTCTTTATCAAGTTCACATTGTGACATACAAAGCACCTTTATGTAGTGATAACCCCACCCATGTAATTATAATAATCAATCATATTACATATCAAGTCCTTAATCTAATACATAGATCTATCTATATCAAAAACATCCCAGTTGATCTTAATATATATATAACCAAAAGGAATAATCAGAAGCAGAAATCCTTCTCATCAGCGCATTATAAACTCCATGATTAACCTAGCAATGTTCATAGCTCAGGGATGTAAACAAATCCCTTCTCCAATCTGCTTCATGCATTAGTTGTCACCATGGATACATCACCGCCCGGAATGCCGTCAATCTTTGTCTCTTCCAATCACTCATATATTGGTACTGCGCACGGTCAGGGCTTCTTCCCATGACTGGCCCGCATCCTCCCAGGATTGCGTAGGCGCCAGCGTCCTACGGTATCAGCATCCTTGTTACTATGGCGCCGTCACGTCCACACAGTTCTCATTGCGCGCAAGCGCTTAGTGTGACAGGAACGGCGCTCTGTGCTAAATGTACTGTAGGCTAAATGGCAATGGTCCACAACATATGCATATTAGTTCATTTTGAGTAACCCTTTAACAGTACTCATATCAACAGCATAGAAATTATAGCAGTCTAATTATATATCACAATCTCATCATGCTAACACATATACAAATACATATAACACTACATAATGACTGCCATAGATTAATTCTTTTTGAATAACTTTTTAACATTATTGCCACTAACAAAGGCAAACTATGCTTGCCCAAATCCACTAAAGTGCTACCCGGCTCATGAATATATATAGCAATACACAATGAAAGCTATATATCATTCATTAGAATATATTGGCACCATATCTCACTTATTAATATCATATATCAAATAATCTTCTATATTACCACAAAAGACCTTCATAACAAGATGGGTCCTATATGTACCACAATTGCCACATTGAACCTCACTGGAATGCAATATATAGATTAATAAGAGAGGGAAAGAACAATTTACATTCCACCCTCAGTAGATGTACAGGTATCAAAAAAAATTCCCACAAAAAGGGTACTTTCATCATAGGGAATATAGAAATGGATTCAAGATACCACTTGCTACAGAGTGGTCGTGTCCATAGGTCCACCACATCATATATTCAATGAGCCTTTTAATGTCCTGTTGTCATTTTGTTTACTCCTCTTAGGAACCAAAAGGTCCTCACGTTTAACATTCAAAGCTATACTGCTGTAAGATCTGTCGGGGATAAGCCCTTTTCAATAACTTATTGCTCATATCCTGTAAACGAACATCAATGTGTCATCAGCCACTATTCTCCTTACCCTAAGGAGCTGACTCCAAGGGAGGTACTCAACCATACCTCTGGGGTGTTCACTGGAGAAATGCAATGTGCTATTCCTATCCATTTTCTAAGTAAACAAATCCGTTTTCAAACCACCCTCACTTTTATACACTAAAGTGTCAAGAAATTGTATTTTCTCCAATGAACAATCCATAGTAAATTTCAATTCTGGGTAAATCTCATTCACAGACTTATGGAAACAATCTAGATCCTCCCATGTCGTCGATGTAACATTGCCAGCCCCCCCACATGGTGCCAGAGGGAAGGGGATCAAAGTTGATGAGACAACATGGCTGGTTTCGTCTGATGTGGTATCACTATACACATCGATCGAACGTGAAAAGGGTCTTGATGCAGTCGGTGTGACACTCGCCGCTTCTGACATGATGCCAGAGTGTACACGGTTTCCCCTGACGCTGCTGGAGTTCATCCTGGGAAGGAATTACTTTCTTTTCGGTGATGAGTACTTCCTGCAGTGTCGCGGGACAGAAATGGGGTCAAATGTGGCCCCTACATATGCAAACATCTATATGGCTGTCCTGGAGGGTGAACATGTGTACAAGTCATCACTCTGGAACCATGTGGGGGGCTGGCGGCGTTATATCGACGACATATTTTTTGTGTGGTACGGTACCAGGGAGGATCTAGATTGTTTCCATAAGTGTTTGAATGAGATTTACCCAGAATTGAAGTGTAATCTGGATTGTTCATTGGAGAAAATGCAATACCTTGACACTTTAGTGTATAAAAGTGAGGGTGGTTTGAAAACGGATTTGTTTACTAAGAAAACAGATAGGAATAGCACATTGCATTTCTCCAGTGAACACCCCAGAGGTACGGTTGAGTCACTCTCTTGGAGTCAGCTCCTTAGGGTAAGGAGAATATTGGCTGATGACACATTGATTGATGTTCGTTTACAGTATATGTGCAATACGTTATTGAAAGGGGTTATCCCCGACAGATCCTACAGCAGTATAGCTTTGAATGTTAAACGTGAGGACCTTTTGGTTCCTAAGAGGAGTAAACAAAATGACAACAGGACACTGAAAGGCTCACTGAATGTGTGTCAATTTCTTGACACTTTAGTGTATAAAAGTGAGGGTGGTTTGAAAACGGATTGTTTACTAAGTGAATGGATAGGAATAGCACATTGCATTTCTCCAGTGAACACCCCAGAGGTATGGTTGAGTCACTCCCTTGGAGTCAGCTCCTTAGGGTAAGGAGAATAGTGGCTGATGACACATTGATTGATGTTCGTTTACAGGATATGTGCAATACATTTTTGAAAAGGGGTTATCTGCGACAGATCCTACAGCAGTGTAGACAAAGAGCTTTGAATGTTAATTGTGAGGACCTTTTCGTTCCTAAAGGGTATGTCACACGCATCAATATCGCCTGCACGATCTCGGCTGCACGTGACGTTGCAGTGATATTGATGCGTGTGACATACTGAATCAACCATCGCTGGTTGATGATCGTCAGGTTTTAGAATCTGTCCTAAAACCTGGCGATGGTCGCCCGGTGTACACGCAGCATCGCTGCGTATGACACCGGGAGTAGCGATATTCCAGCTCCCAGCACCTCTCACAAGCGCTGGGAGCTGGTATCCAAGGTAAACTGCGGGTATCTAGGCAGCGCGCGCTGCCTAGATACCCGACGTGTACCTTAGTTACCAGCCTCCTCCGCTCACCAGCTGGTATCTAAGGTACACAGCGGGTAACTAGGAACCCTAGTTACCCGCTGTGTACCTTAGATACCAGCCGGTGAGCGGAGGAGGCTGGTAACTAAGGTACACGTCGGGTATCTAGGCAGCGCGCGCTGCCTAGATACCCGCAGTTTACCTTTGAGACCAGCCTGCTCCCGCTTCCAGCAGGCTGGCAGCGGGAGCAAGACATCGTGGAAACAATATTTAAATCGTTTCCACGATGTCTCTGGTCCATTGATCGCTGGTGAGTCTGCCTGTGTGACAGCTCACCAGCGATCAGCCGTCAATGTCGTCAGCGATCATCTCACTGACGACATTGACGCGTGTGAAACCCCCTTAAGAGGAGTAAACAAAATGACAACAGGATTCCAATTGTAACAACATATAATGGGCTGAGTAGGAGGGTTGCTGGTATAATACGCAAACATTGGCCGCTTTTGAATAAAGGGCATGAAGGTGTTGAGAAATTCGGTAAACAACCTCTATTTTCCCATAGACGGAGTCGTAATTTGAGAGATAGGTTGGTAAAATTCGACATTGGAACATCAAAAAGGAGATTTGCAAAAAACCCTGATCAGCCCTACCATGGGGAATTTCCCATGTCTGGGATGTGCAAGTTGTAACAACATGTTGGAGGGGCAACAATTCCGTCATCCGAGGTCCGGAAAGAAATATGACATCGTGGAACGGTATACCTGCTCTAGCAGTTTTGTAATCTACATTATCAGCTGTTCTTGTGGTCTCCTATATGTGGGGGAGACCACAATAGAGGGTAAGAAACGTATTGGTAAACACAAAAGTACGATCAGGACAGGAATGACGGAATTGCCGGTCCCAAAACATTTCAAAGAGCGTACGGTAAATCAACTCCGCTATAGGATTATAGATGATGTCCCCCCTCTGAGAAGGTGAGGGGACAGGGTTGCTATGCTCAAAAAAAAAAGAAACAGATGGATTTTTGTGTTAGACACACTGCAACCGAAAGGGATGAATATCGAATATGACCAATAAAGTTGTGTACTGAAGTAATTTAATATATTTTTGTTTATGGGATGAGGTAATGCTGCATCTCCTCAATGTGTTTTTAACCTTGTTTTAGTTTAACCCAGTGAGAGACACCTTACACTCTGGTTTGAGAAGAGGAGAAACAGTGAGCAGAGTCCCGACCAACTACAGGATGTCTTTGGTTGCTCTCTTATATACTCATAAACATAATGGCTAACAAGTTGACATGGGTATGGTTGGTTTTGAGTTTTTGGTTGTACTCTTATACACTCATAAATATAACAACTAATAAGCTGACATGTGTATAGTTGGTTTTGAGCACATATTAATTGATAGTTGGGATACACTTTTTTTCTTTTTTTGTACTTTGTGTTTACATAGAAAGGCTCATTGAATATGTGATGTGGTGGACCTACAGATGCTATGGTATATGTAGGTTATAGATACACGACCACTCTGTAGCAAGTGGTATCTTGAATCCATTTCTATATTCCCTATTATGAAAGTACCCTTTTTGTAAGAATTATTTTTTGGTACCTGTACATCTACTGAGGATGGAATGTAAATTGTTCTTTCCCTCTCTTATTAATCTATATATTGCATTCCAGTGAGGTTCAATGTGGCAATTGTGGTACATATAGGACCCATCTTGTTATGAAGGTTTTTAGTGGTAATATAGAAGATTATTTGATATATGATATTAATAAGTGAGATATGGTGCCAATATATTCTAATGAATGATATATAGCTTTCATTGTGTATTGCTATATATATTCATGAGCCGGGTAGCACTTTAGTGGATTTGGGCAAGCATAGTTTGCTTTTGTTAGTGGGAATAATGTTAAAAAGTTATTCAAAAAGAATTAATCTATGGCAGTCATTATGTAGTGTTATATGTATTTGTATATGTGTTAGCATGATGAGATTGTGATATATAATTAGACTGCTATAATTTCTATGCTGTTGATATGAGTACTGTTAAAGGGTTACTCAAAATGAACTAATATGCATATGTTGTGGACCATTGCCATTTAGCCTACAGTACATTTAGCACAGAGCGCCGTTCCTGTCACACTAAGCGCTTGTGCGCTATGAGAACTGTGTGGACGCTGATACCGTAGGACGCTGGTGCCTACGCAATCCTGGGAGGATGTGGGCTAATCATGGGAAGAAGCACTGAGCGTGCGCAGTACCAATATATGAGTGATTGGAAGAGAAAGATTGACATCATTCCGGGCGGTGATGTATCCATGGAGACAATTAATGCATGAAGCGGATTGGAGAAGGGGTTTGTTTACATCCCTGAGCTATGAACATTGCTAGGATAATCATGGAGTTTATAATGCGCCGATGAGAAGGATTTCTGCTTCTGATTATTCCTTATGGGTGTATATATATTAAGATCAACTGGGATGTTTTTAGATATAGATGGATCTATGTATTAAGGCCATGTTACACACACAGATATCTGTTCAGATATTTGTCTCAGATCTCTGGTTGCAGTGAAATCATGGACACATTGTTCCATTCTGTGACCATATACAAATGTAACAATGTGTCCATGATTTCACTGCAACCAGAGATCTGTGACCAATATCTGAACAGATATCTGTGTGTGTAACGTGGCCTTTAGATTAAGGACTTGATATGTAATATGATTGGTTATTATAATTACATGGGTGGGGTTATCACTACATAAAAGTGCTTTGTATGTCACAATGTGAGCTTGATAAAGACCAAGTTTATGGTCGAAACGTCGCTGGTATGGACGGACAATAAAGAGGATTGAATTGATCATCAACTGGTGAGGAGCTGTCCTTAACTTTTTGTTGATGTTTGGATCCGGGCAGAACTCTCTGGTATGACGTGCATCTTGCACATTGGGTACAGCAAGACCCATTTTTATTTGCTGGTGCTGTGTCTTTTAGATTTGGATCGTTATCGCGGTGTCACACTGAACGTTGTAGCAGTTTGGCTGATCGTGGATCGTCTGATTTGAGAACATGTTCTCAAATCTGCGATCAACGATCCAACGATTTATAGTACTTAAATCTCGGTGTTACACGCAACGACGTCCTAACGATGTCGTTTGAGCGACTCCAAACCAGTGACGTTTGAACAATATCATTCACGATATCGTACTGTGTAATGGGGCCTTTAGGCAGATCAGCTGCCTTTTAATTGAGCTTCAAACCCTGGACTGGAACCACGGGAACAACCAGTCTCACTCTGCTCTTATGGTTGTAACTCAAAACCGGGCCCATGAAAAACTCAGCAACCATTTTGCTGGAGCCTTTTCTCTGGGCTTCACATCACTAATGTCAATCACCTCAGTGACGCACATCTTCCATCCAGAACCTGTCAAGCTGGAACCGTGCAATTTATACGAATTGGGTATGCTTGTGGTTTGCCCAGGATTTTCCAAAAAACTGCCAAATGTGAAGTATGGCAGCCATGCACCATTACTATATGGAGAAGTTTCAGGGGCTAAACCAACTCAATACAGCACATTTGATGACTGTATAACATGGTTGGTACCTCAGAGTGAGGCTGGGGTCACAATGAATCATATGATGCAAGATGCTAGTCACAATTGACTCAGGCTCTGCAGCGAGTGTGAGCCAAGTGTTAGGCCACTGTGATCCGATCCTGTGACAGAGTATCCTGTCAGCTGGCAGTGAGAAGACTTAAAGCCGCAATGCTCCTCTGGGAAATTGTATATACAAAATGGCTTGTTAAAGAGTCAATTATGACTTTTAGGATTGCTACCTTTATTAGGTGGCATTAGTTTTTCACTTCCTCACTGAAGTGACAATTTGCATATGCAATTTCCCAGAGGAGCATTGCGGCCTTAAGTCTCCTCACTGTTGGTTGGCAGGATACTCTCCACAAGGAGAATAGCTGTTCCCTCAGACCTTGTCTTAGTTTCTCATACAGCCAGATCCGAAGTTCCACACACTGCACTGATTAGGGGCAATCACCCTGAAAGGCAGCATCTGATGTTTGGGGTTCTGATTTGGCACAACTCCCAAGTCATAATAAAAGGCTTGTTAAAGAGTCAATTATGACTTTTAGGATTGCTACCTTTATTAGTTGGCATTAGAGTTTGTCTACTTCCTCAATGAAGTGACAATTTGCATATGCAATTTCCCAGAGGAGCATTGCGGCTTTAAGTCTCCTCACTGCCAGCTGGCAGAATATTCTCCACAAGCAGAATAGCTGTTCCCCCAGGATAGACATAGGCAGCACTATCTCACCTAGTACTTACATCAGTGAGAAAAAACAAGCCGTATGCTTGACACATAAAGATCGTAGAGTAGAGGCAAGAAATACAACCTACGAACCTATATTGATGTTAACGATCATTATTCCAATAACAGGACGAATAAGTGTTTCTCTATTCAGACCTAAATTAACTGCAATACCACGCATGTGGTTTATTTAGCCACATGCATGGAATGCAAAAAAATACTACGTGGGGTGTACTCTTCGTACACTAAAGAAAGATTATCTAAACACATGTCTGCAGCCACTCCAACATCGAACACTATGCGCACTAACATCTCAGGACTATCCAGACATTTTCGAGACACCTGTGAGGTAATTTATAATTTTAAGAGTTAAAGGAATGGAGATGGTCTTTGGCCCACATAGAGGGGAGACTGGGTGTGAGCCCTCCATAATCATAAGGCCTACTGGATCCTGGAACTGGATGCTCAACATCCAATACATTTAAATTTTAGAAATGATCTATTATATTTTTTATTAAAATTCTGTTTTTTTTCTTTTCATTATGCCAGTGTTTTTCATACATATTGACTATAAAATCAGCATGCCTCATAATATGTGCGCTTGTATTATTTACATTTCTTTATTTTTTTCTTTGTTATATGCTAGTGATGAGCGAGTGTAATCGTTACAATTCGCTAGTCATAGAGATAGTACAGTATTCGGGTTACTTGTTACATTGCAAGTATTTGTGTACTTGCCTCGCGATATTCGTATCTCCTGCCCAGCAGTATTGGAGCCATATTTGACGTCACTAAACTTGCTGGGTTTCTTAACCAATCACAGTAATGCCACAGCCATCTTAGTCGTGGTATTACTGTTATTGGTTGGCCACGCAGCGTCATAAGATCTATAAATCCCTTCTGCCGCCATTCTGCATACATTGCATTCGGAACAAGCGTTTTAGTAGCATAAGGAGAGAGCGAGCAGCTGGTAGGGAGAGTGTTTAGGTCTCTTTATAAACACAAAGGCCCTTTTTTAGGGCTACCTGCAGCATATAATAGGTCAGTGTAGTGTAGGGAGTTTTTTGAGTAGGGAGAGAGTTTGAAGGAGCCTGTCACTACCTCCATAGTACCAGAATACCATAGCTCTTTTCAGAGCTGAAACCACTGAACAAAGTCACAGTATAGGGAGGGAGAGATTGTACCGTATATACTCGTGTATAAGCCGACCCCCCTACTTTTGCCCCCAAAATCTGGGAAAACCTATTGACTCGTGTATAAGCCGAGGGTGGACCCCAGCACAGGTATACAGCCCCCAGCAGTGTGGTATACAGGCCCCCCCAGTGGTATACAGGCCTCCCCAGTGGTAGTATACAGCAGCCCCAGTGGTAGTATACAGCAGCCATAGTGGTAGTATACAGGAGCCCCAGCAGCCCCAGTGGTAGTATACAGGAGCCCCAGTGGTAGTACACAGGAGCCCCAGCAGCCCCAGTGGTAGTACACAGGAGCCCCAGCAGCCCCAGTGGTAGTATACAGGAGCCCCAGCAGCCCCAGTGGTAGTATACAGGAGCCCCAGCAGCCCCAGTGGTAGTATACAGGAGCCCCAGCAGCCTCAGTAATCCAGGGCCCCCCCCCCCCTCGCGCTCCGGAAACCTGTAAAGTAAAATCTTTATACTTATCACTGTCCCCGCCGCGCGCCGCTGCCGACATCACAATCCTTGGCTTCATCTGTCCGTCTTCTTCCGGCTTCCTGTTCGTCGCAGGCAATGACGTCATTGCTTGCGACGAACAGGAAGCCGGAAGAAGACGGACGGATGAAGCCGGGGATCGTGATGTCGGCAGCGGCGGGCGGCAGGGACAGTGATAAGTACAAAGATTTTACTTTACAGGTTTCCGGAGCGCGAGGGGGAGGGGCCCTGGATTACTGAGGCTGCTGGGGTTCCTGTATACGCAAGCCGTCACTGACTCGCGTATAAGCCGAGGGGGGTACTTTTCAGCCCAATTTTTGGGCTGAAAAACTCGGCTTATACGCGAGTATATACGGTAAATTAGCAAGGGAGAGGTTAAACTGTTCTGCCAGTGTCCATATAACAACAGCCGTTGTCAGAGGCAGAGCTCTTTTTTTCCAGCACACAGTAGTAATATTTGTGCTGCTCTTGTTTAAAAGCACTGGTCCTTTTTTCCCCACTGTTTATTAGGTCACAGCTTGGCTTGTCCCGTCCACATCAGCCACATTAATAAGGTGCTAGTGCCTTTGGCAAATACAAAGCAGTACTTTTGGACTTTTGTGTCACCTGTTACACTGAATGCATCGGTTCTTTTTCACCACTGTTTTTGGGGTCACAGCTTGTCATGTGCCATCTACATCAGACATATTAATATGGTCCTAGTGCCCTTGCTAAATATAAAAGCGGTACTACTAGCATTTTGTGTTTTCTGGTATACTAAATGCACTGGTCCTTTTCCCCCAATATTTTGGGGGTCACAGGTTGGCTTGTGCCGTCCACATCAGCCACATTAATACAGTGCTAGTGTGCTTGCCAAATTCAAAGCAGTACTACTAGCATTTTGTGCTGCCTGGTACAATAAACACACCAGTCCTTCTCCACAATTTTTGGGGTCACAGTTAGGTTGGCTTGTGCCGCCAAAAGCTCACCAATTAATAGAGTCCTATAGTGCTTGCCACCAGAAGTATATATAATATATGTCCACTGTCCAATGCTAAATGTTGTGCGGCAGGCTGTGTGCAGGAGGCATCAGCACCTGCTTCTTGGACAACATAATAGAAAGGAGGTAACACAGGGAAAGTGCCAGTGGTTTCGCACTCATAGTTTTGTTTCTAGGTGTTCCAACCACCTAATGGGGTGCTGCATATGTCAGCAGTATTTTAAGAATAGTAAGAAAGGTATTATGTTGAATTTCACTTTTATTTTTGGTCACTTGATGCCACTTTGGTGGTATCGGGGCATATTTTTTTTGCAATGGGGAGACTTTTCTTGTGGTGTCTTTGTTGTGTGTTTTGTAAATTTAGCTAGGCTTTCTGAGCACCATGCCTACAGCTGTCACTCATGCTATACCACTATCGTGACACCACTGACTTGAATAGGGTTCAGTATTTCAGTGACCTTTTCACCGATATAGTGGACGAACATATGCCAGTCGGCAAACCGAACACAAACTGGGTCATCTCTAGTTAAGATCAGTTTGAAAAATGAACATTTTTGTTGAATTTAGGTTGGGTTGCTGTCATTTGGAGGGATTACAAACTGTGGAGAAATCCACTCTTTGTTGAATTTAATCAGAGTAAGTCTATCTGCATTTTCAGGGGAGAGGCATGTTCGCCTATAAGTGATTGATTGCTCCAGCGTAACTGAAAACACGTTCTAGCAACAGGGCAGGCCAGCACCTCCAAGAAGTATAAGAAGAAGTCAGGCAAAGTGTTCAGCTTGGACATCCATTAATTAAAGAGAATTAAAACATCAGGAAGGACACAAGTATGGTCACTTAAGTACCCCTTGGGCATATTGTTCAACTTCTCCCTCCTTGGCATTGTTACAGGCATATATAGACCTTGTTGATGTTCTGGTTTATTGAAAATGGCCTAATTTGTGCACATTTTAACCCACCTCTGTTGGACTAGGTGTGCGTGTCTCTCCCCAATAATTCTTGTTGTTGAAAATAGCCGATACCTCTGCCACTAGCGTTGTCTGAGGGTGATGTTTCAGCAACTGGTCTACAATGGCCCTCTTGTAGGATTCCATTGTGCAACCTTTTGGTGACTCCAAAAGGAGAGAAGGACATTTCTCCTTTTACTGTGAGTCCAGAAAGGAGGCCAACCAGTATAGGTTGTTGGTGAAAATGTGTATCACACAAGGGTCTTGTGAGACACTTACATGAACTGTGCCATATGGGCCAAGCTGCAAACAGGCAAAGGTTCTGTCTCTCCACCAGGAGGAACAATAGCCATCCTCTCCTCACACTGACTCGCCTCCTACTCCACATCCTCCTCTCCAACCCATCCAAGCTGGGGTTGGGAGTCCCCTCTGTAGCATTGAAAGTCCCCTTGGTAGCACAGAAAAACAAGTCTTCTCTTGTCACGATGGTTTCTCTTACTTGGGAGACTTATAACTGGTTTTGGACCTGTCTCATATCTATATTGAGACTTCAAATTAAATGTGCTTTTTTCCTTTGACACTTGAGGACTTAATGTCAAGTCTCTGCGGCCAGCAAGCTAGCTAAGTCATGTCGAGGTGTGTCCATTCTGTAATTACTCCTTCCCCTTTATATATCTTATGGTCCCAGTATGCCCTGCTGGTGATTCAACCTGAATTCCTAGCCAAGCAGCCTGTGGTTCCGGAGAACCTCCTATAGGTCAGTGTCGAGTCCACTGGGACAAGGGTACTCGGTACCGGACCGGGTCTGCTACTGGGGAAGTCACGGGTGGTCCTGGTCCGGACCGTGTCCTGGGCTGACAAATAAAAGGGAATATTTACAGGGGATTTTCAGTCGTGACGCAACCCACTGTATGCGGCCAGTAATGGGGCCGCCGCTGCTGCAGAACCTCTGGGGGTGATGTAGTGGCAGCGGAAATGGTATAGTTTCCGTGGGCAGAACTGTATCCCCGGGGCAGTGATGGTAAATGTCTATGTGTGGTGTGCAGGCTCCGTGCTGAGTGCAATTCACTTACTAGCCAGATGCTGCAGAAATCCTTCCTCTGTGCTGGAGCTGACAGGCTGTGGCTCTGCAGGTGGAGGTCCTTTGCAAGCCTGCATGGAGGGAATAGCATTGAAGCAGAGACACACAAGAGAGACGTATTCAGGGTTTTCCGTGTTTACCTCCAAAGCTCTTCAGTACAGCTCATAGTTCAGTTACAGTTCTTACAGTTCGTCTATCTTCCCTTTCCCTCATGTCTCCTTTAGTGCAGTGGCATAGGACTAGTGCTCCCTCCGGCCATTCCTTACTGAGGGTTAACATCAAGGCCAGTGAGGGCTTAAGTTTATGTGTGGGGTTGGGAGGAGTTTAGTTTGGATGTAGCAGAGCCGAGAGTGTACTAGGTGTATGGATCAGAGCCACGTGTGTACGAGGCATGCGGAGCAGAGCAGAGTGTGTATGAGGTGTACAGAGCGGAGCCACGTGTGTATGAGGTGTACGGAGCGGAGCCACGTGTGTACGAGGTGTACGGAGCAATATCCGAGTGTGTACGAGGTGTACAGAGCGGAGCTGAGTGTGTACGAGGTGTACGGAACGGAGCTGAGTGTGTACGAGATGTACGGAGCGGAGCCGACTGTATACAAGGTGTACGGAGTCAAGCAGAGTGTGTACAAGATGTACGGAGCAGAGCCGAGTGTGTACGAGGTGGACGGAGCAGAGCCGAGTGGGTACAAGGTGTACAGAGCAGAGCCGAGTGTGTACGTGGCATACGGAGCAGAGAGTGTAAGAGTTGTACGGAGTAGAGCCGAGAGTGTACGAGATGTATGGAGCGGAGCTGAGAGTGTATGATGTGTACGGAGCAGAGCCGAGAGTGCATGGGGTGTACGGAGCCGAGCCGAGAGTGTACTAGGTGTACGGAGCGGAGCCATGTGTGTATGTATGGGGCATACACAGTGGAGCCGTGTGTGTACAAGGTGTGTGTACCAGTGGAGGCTGCCCGCGCAAGCCGCTCCCACTCCTATAGTCCCAGGCACCTCTGCCGGCAGCATTCTTCTCCCGAGTCCTGGCCGCCGCTGTCCGCCCTCTGCAGCTCAACACGGCAGGGTACAATGATGTCATCACTGAGCCCCACTGTGCTGAGACGTGCAGAGTGGCAGAGAAGATGCTGAGGAGATTGGAGTAGCGAGAAGAGAGGGGAGTATTAACTTTTATTTTTTTAAATCAGTGAATACACTGATGGGAAACTATGTAATGTGCATTATAATATAGGACAATGGGGGCCCATTATACTATATGGAGGACTATGGGGGTGCATTATACAAGGAAGGCTATGGAAGTGCATTATACTATATGGAGGACTATGGGGGGGCATTATACAATATGGAGTACTATGGGGGTGCATTTTACTATATGGAGTACTGTGGAGGTGCATTATACTATATAGAGGACTATGGGGGTGCATTAAACAATATGGAGTACTATGGGGGTGCTTTATACTATATGGAGTACTGTGGAGGTGTATTATACCATATGGAGGTATGGAGGACTATGGGGTTGCATTAAACTATATGGAGGACTATAGGGGTGCAATATACTATATGGAGGACTGTGGGGTGCATTATACTATATGGAGGACTGTCGGGGTGCATTATACAATATGGAGGACTTTTGGGGGGCATTATACAATATGTAGGAGTTTAGGGGTGCATTATTCTATATGGAGGACTGTGGCGGTGCATTATCCTATATGGAGGACGGTGGGGGTGCATAATCCTTTATGGAGGTCTGTGGGGATGCAATATGCTATTTGGAGGACTATGGGGTGCAATATAGTGGAGGAATGTGGGGGTGCATTATTCTATATGGAGGACTGTGGGGTGTATTGTATTATATGTCATGCTTTAAGAGTGCAATACACTAAACACAGGATTGTAGGGGTGCATTATTCTATATGGAGGACTGTGGCGTGCATTATACTATATGGAGGACTATGGTGGTGCATTATTCTATATGGAGGACTGTGGTGGTGCATTATTCTATATGAACTGTGGGGGTGCATAATCCTATATGGAGGTCTGTGGGTATGCAATACGCTTTTTGGAGGACTATGGGGTGCAATATAATTGAGGACTGTGGGGGTGATTTATTCTGTATGGAGGACTATGGGGGTGCATTATATTATATGGAGGACTATAGGGTTGCATAATATATGGAGGAATTTGGGGGTGCAATATACCATGTGAAATAGTATGGGGGTGGGTGCATTATATTAGATGGTGCCAATTATACTACATGGAAACCATTATAATATTTGGAGGGCTCTGTGGGAGGCAAGATAATACTTGGAGGGCTACAAGGGAGCCTTTATGTTTTATAAAGGGCTATTTGAGGGCTGTGTTGGGGCCATTATACTGTACATAGATCCATTACACTACATGGAGGGCTGGGCGGGGGTCACAGTTGGGAATCATACTGTACTGGGGTAGTTGAAGGAGGTACAGTAGGGTCATCATACTGTGCGTGTGGAGGAATGCACTGTGGGGGATCATACAGTGTTTGTGGGGCACTTTTGTTGGAATCACAGTTTATAGGGGCAATGAAAGGGGAATATAGAGGCTTCAGTAGGAGGAAAATTACTTTGTAAAGGCTGAAATGTTGTGAGAGCTGTACCTATGTGACCCAGCCAAATATTCTTTTTTTTGGGGGTACCTAATTAGAACTTCTGCTCTGGAGCTCCATGATTTCTCTATACGACCCTGGTGCAGGATGCATTGTCCCTCTGCTGCAGGACTGATTGGCCATAACATACACACCAGGTCCAGTGCCGACCCTCGGTATATACAGGCATCCAGTCATGTTTCTCCTGAGCAGCGGTTGGTCGGTGATGCTCTTCCCCTTTCCACTCCCATATCCTTTGCTCAACCCAAAAAGGAAGGACCCTGTTATTAATTCCGGACAGCCCCGTATGCGACGCTTGTGATTGGCTAAGCAATTCAGGAGGAAGCGTGGTCTGTTTGAGAAGTGCCATTTTACTAGCTTAGTGCAGTGGTGGCTTGTTGATGCTCAGACTGCAGGTCGTTACCTGTGGTGTGTGGATGGTAATGCATGGTGATATGTCTGAGTAATTAGTGCCAGCCAGCGGTCCAGAGTTTTGTAGGCTTGTGCCAGAGGTTTGCAATCAGTGCTGCCTCCATTGCTATAAGGATGCAGGACTGTGTCTGCCTACAGGACCACAGCTCTGCCAGTCATCATTATGTGTCTACATGCTTGTGCCAAGCCGCCATTGCCATTAATGATCCTTGTTCTGGATTCTTCTGTGTGGTTCTTGTATGTGCGTGTGATGGCGCTGACATCTTTTTTTCTGTTTCTGTAAACTAAAATGTCCACTATTTTGCTCATTTTTACAGGATAAATATAAATCTGTATGAACCAGATTTATTTTTACTGATTAAAAAAAAATTACTAGCGAGGGGGATGGGAGGCGCCGTATTGCAGTTAGCCTCAGGCAGCAAAGAGGCTAGGTTCACCCCTGGTGTAGGTTCACTAGGAGAGGGTAGAGCTGGTCATATGGCAGTTTAATGGACTGAGGTTCACTGCAGGTTGTAGCCTTGTCGGAAGAGGTATGTCTTCAGGTTCCTTTTGAAGGTTTCCAAGGTAGGCGAGTCTGGTGTGTTGGGGCCCAGAGTTCTGGAGTATGGAGGGATGCACGGGTGATGTCTTGTATGCAGTTGTGAGAAGACGAGATAGAGTGGAGTAGAGAAGGAGATCTTGAGGGAATCACTGACTGTGTGCAGGTACGCAGCGGGAGACCATGTCACAGATGTACAGAAGAGATAGGTTGTGGATGGCTTTGTATATCCTGTTTAGGGTTTTGAACTGAAACATCTGGGAAGTAGGGAGCCAGTGAAGGACTTCGCAGAGAGGTTGGGGAATAGTGGACAACTGGATTTGTCAAGCAGGAGAGTTTAGGATAGAATGGAGGGGTGCAAGAATGCTAGAGGGAAGGCTAGAGAGCATGAGGTTGCAGTAGTAGAGGCGGGAAATGATGAGGGCATGCATGAGTGTTTTTGCAGTTTCTTGGTCAAAGAATGTACAGATCTAGGAAATATTTTTGAGTTGGTTTGAAGGAGAGGGCAGGGTCAAAGGATTACCCAAGCAATCAGCAATTTGGGCTGAGGTGAGTGAGCAGTCATTGACTTTGATGCATAGGTCTGGTGGGCTGGTAAAGTGAGATGAGGGAAAAATGATGAATTCTGTTTTGTTGATTTTCAGTTTTAGAAACTGAACAGAAAGGAAAGATGAAATAGCGGACAGACATTGTGGGATTTCGGTTGTAAAAAGGTAATATTAGGTCAAGAGAGAGAGATCTGCATGTCATCGGTATAGAAATGATACTTGAAGCCCTGGGACTCTATGAGCTTTCCAAGACCGAAGGTGTAGATGGAGCAGAGTAGGTGTACTAGAACCAAACCTATTTTTCAGTTTAATTTTCCTGATGATTGAGGATTTTATTGTTGCTGTATTCAGGGACTCAAACAAGGCCCCTGTCAATGTGTCTAACACTAGGTTTAGGTCCCAAAGGAGAAACCCTGGAGATGTGAACTGGTCTACTCCTTTCCAACACCCTGATGAATCCAGTAACCCATCTATTGCCTGCTACATTACAATTGTATATGATGCCCAAACCGAAATCTGTTACAAAGTGGTAAAATAACCCCATCTCCAGACCCTTTTGAAGAAATTCCAGGATGGCACCTACTAGCTCTGTGTCACTCAACTATCATTTATAAAAAGCCAAAAAATATTCCCATATCCTGTCATAGATTGTTGCGGTGACAGGTTTCCTACTCTTAAGCAGGGTGGAGACTAGGTTTTGGGAAAAGCCTTTCTGGTTCAATAACGATCTCTCAAAATTCCAGGGTGTTAGGTTCAACCCTTTTACTTGTGGATGCTGGAAGGGACATTGAGAGAGGAGTGGACAGAAGAACCCAGGGATCGGAAACAGACATTACCTTTAACCATGAGAACCATGGCCTCTTAGGCCAGAACAGGGCTATTAGTATTACTCCTGGAAGTAGTATCATAGGGGAAAAGACATAGGCAAGGCAGAAGTCTCAGACTATCTGAAAGTTGTCTATTTTGTATGGTCCCTCCCGGAATTTAGTGAGGTGAATTTCCAAGCCTTCCTGTTCTGGCTGGTTGCAAAGAGATTTATCTCTGGAAGAGCCCATAGTTCTACTATCTCATGGAAGACTGTCTGGTTCAAGGCCCACTATCCCTGCCTTAAACTGAAAGTATGCCTTGATGAGTCTGCATTGATATTTTCTTCTCCTCATGTGTAGGGCTGATAGTGCTAACAGATACTTCTCTGCCAACATGAAAATTTTTTTGGCACAATCATTAAGGACTATGATCTTGTCCCCCTGATTGATATATGGCACTACAGTTTGAGTGTCTGATAGTATACGGACATCATGATTCCTGAGCTCTCAGAGGAATGTACTAGTACATACCTTACAGCTAACAGCTCTTTCAAGTTTGAGGAACTTTCCCCTTCTACCATGGACCATGTTTCTTGGGCTATACCCTCCCCATGGTGAGTTCCTCAGTCCCTTGGGCTTGAGCCCATGGTCACTACATTTTTTAGGCGAATGACCACCGTAGCCCCACTGGATAGCTGTTTTGTGTCCAGCCACCATGTTAATCACTTACCGCGACTAAGGAAAGATTTAACCTCCCTTTCAAGTTTCTTTTCAGTAGCTTAAACACTGAGAAGACCACTTGCTGCAGTCTTCTGATGTGTAGATATGTGTCGCCCAGCTTACTGCTGGAATTCATGGTGTTAGACAACCTAACGGGGACATTGCATAGCGGAGTTTCAGAACTGGGTTCCCCATTGCTTTTGCGACCATCTCTGTGATTATCTGCTTTTTTTCTTCCAGGAAGAAGCATCTCTGTTTCTCTGAGTCCAGGAGAAGGTCTAAAAAGAACTGCAATTTTGTAGGAACTAGCCTTGATTTTTTCAGGTTTAGTATTCATCTTAACTCCTGTAAGGTATCCATGATATTTTGCAGTTGGACATGCCACTGACCTGCCGAGACCCCCACAAGAAGGAAATCATCCATGTATGGAATTACCAAGGTCTTTTGCTCTCGAAGATGTGCTGTCACGCCCACTATGACCTTGGTAAATATTCTCGGAGAAATCAACAGACTGAGCGGAAATAATCTGAACTGATAGTGCTTGACATGTCTTCAGGGTCTCTCTTAGATGGCTTTGTGAATTGCCAGCTGGTAATATGCATCTTTTAGGTCTAATATGGCCATATAACATCCTGGAAAGAGGAGCTTTATAATTGATTTTATTGATTCCATTGTAAAAGGCCAGTACTTCAGGAATCTGTTAAACCTCTAAGTTTATAATTGTCATGTAGAAACTATTCGGCTTCCCTATAGGGAAAAGGGGAAAATAAAACCCTTACCTGTGTTCTTCCACTGGAACTTCTATTAACACATGTTCTAGCACAGGATCGAGTACCTCGGACTCAAAGGCTTGTTGTTGAATATAGGAATTCCCCTTGAAGAGGAGCCACTGAACATAAATCCCTTCGCCTTGGAGTTTTTCTGTTCCCACTTTTTTCATTGTCTGTCAGGCCCTTCTTGATCGTATGCTCTCTTCCGGAAGGATGTCAATCACATAGGATGGTGCATAAGTTTGATTTTGATCATGCAGCATTGGACAGCCCCACATATCTGGCAGCCAGCCTCACTGATTCTAAGGTATCTGCCAAATAAGCTGCTGCTCCATGGAGAAGGGGGTGAAATGTCAGGATTTTATCCTGTGGCACTTTAGTTCTGATCTGTTCTTGTAATTGGTGCATCCAAATAATCATAGATCTGGCCGTGCAGGTCACTGAGATGGCCGGTTTTAACGCACCTGTCACTGACTCCTATGCCCGCTTGAGGTATGTTTCTGCCTTCCTATCAAGTGGCTCCCTTAAGAGCCCCATATCCTCAAATGGTAAGCAAGATTTCTTGGATGACTTTTCTACTGCCACATTCACCTTAGGGACTTTACACATGGACAATTGGTCATCCTCAAAGGTTACCTCCTCTTGGACGAAAAGGGCAAGAACCCTCTGCTATCCTGCTTACCCCACTCTTTCTTAACCAGATCTAGTATCATATCATTAATCGGGAAAATATGCCGCTTCTTCTGAAATAGACCTCCAAGCATGATATCCTAGGCCGATAGGACTCTTTCCCTTCCGTGACACCAATGGTGTCTCTTAAGGTACCGTTACACGATAAGATATCCTACGTCACGGCTTTGGAGGCGTTGAAATGACATAGTTAGGACGTTGTTGCGTGTAACACCGCGATTCAAATACGATAAATCGCTGGATCGTTGATCGCAGATTTTAGAACATGTCCTTAAATCCAACAATCCACGACCAGCCAACCTGCTGCATCGTTCTGTGCGACACTGCGTTAACGATTTATTTCACGACTTCGCCCATTCACATCAGTGAACAAGTATTGTTCGCTGGGTTGTGTGAACGATACCTGCTCACTGGATCGTTGGTATATCGTCCACGATATCTATGCGTGACAGCTCACCTACGATGTCAAAACGATGTCCTAACGACTGCGCACCCCCGAGATCGTTAGTGATATCGTTTCAACATTGAAGCGTGTAAAGGTACCTTCACACACAGCAATTTTGCAATTTTGCAGTGAATCATGGACACATTGTTCCATTTGTACACAGCAACAAAATAGAACAATGTGTCCATGATTTCCCTGTAACCAGCAAATTGCCAGTGAAATTGCTGTGTGTGAAGGTACCTTAACGGCACCTTTATAGTTTTCACCAATCTGTTCATATCTTCCATTTGGAAGCATGACCTGCCTCCTTCATCAGAAGGAAGACACTGAGCTATTTAAATTTTCTTCGCCCACTGATTTATATGAACCCGTAAGATCAATTCTTATGGCCTAAGAATTTGAGAAGGCTCATAACGTCTGCTCTAATAAGCAATATAAATCCATGGAGTAGTTTGGGTATTCCTCCTGCACTGTCTGCTGTATAGATGCCGCACACAATCTTTTCTGCCAGGACTGAGATAAAGTTTAGCTGCAGAGAGCGGAGACACTATTTTTATGTTCCTTAGCCGTATATTTCCTAGGCCTCACCTAAGGAACAACATAGACAGAAAAAAGGGAATTAACTTCCCAAGTGACATTCACGAACCTCACTCAACACCTGAAGGTTTGTAATAAGGGTACTGGATCTTGGAGACAGGGCCATGTCGTCCACATGATGTTCCCGCTGTGGCCCGCAGACTGCATCTGACTGCCACTACTGCATCTGACCAGTAGTTGCTTCTGCTGCCAAGATGTTGCGGTTGTTGCTGCTGCTAGTCCATGTTAATAAGGATGTCGGAGCACAACGCTCTCCAATCAGTCAGCCCCATTTTTAAAATCAGGGACTGCACACAGTAAACCATTCTGGTCAGCACCTTCCAAAACCCCTAAGAAGTGATACGAATGACTCCAGGGTGACAAGATTCTCTCATGCCGGTGCGCACATGCTCCGTCCTGGATTCCTGATGCTGGAGCACCTAGTACAGGGGGCCTAATCAGCCATGCCTTGCACTTGCGTGGGCCAGCATTGGTGAGTAAGAGAGGCCCTGCATCATCGGCACGTGCCTTTAAGGACTCTTGCAGCGCATGCACATGGCGGCATCACCCAGACTATGGTGTCAGTTTCATCATAATGCTTGAGAGCAGAACCCCTACCCGGACTCTGCTTATGGCGCTTCTGCAACCTCCAACTCAGCCATCCTCACAGGCACCACACAGGTGCTGTCTGGGCCAAGGTAATTCTCTTAATCTGTTGGTTTCCCGCAAGGACAGGAAACCAACTGATGTGGCAGAGGTACCGCCCTTTTATTCAGTACGTTTCCTATATTGGTGGGGCGGTTCCCTCTCTCATGTGGTGATGCTGTGACGAAAGGAAAATCATATTTTTCCCACAAAGATATGCTCTAGCCCCAGATTTTGCATATTTAACAAGTTTAGCAGAAGAAAATGTCCATAAAATTTGTTGTGCATTTTCTCCAGAGTACCCCAATAGCCAATATGTGATTAAAAACTACCATTTAAGTGCACGGCAGGGCTTGAAATGGAAGGAGCACCATTTCAATTTTGGAATGCATTTTTGGATGGGATAGATTGTGGATGCCATGTCAAATTTGAAGATTTCCTGACATGCTAGAACAGAAAAAACAAAACAAAAGTGAACCCATTCGGAAACTACAGCCCTCAAGGAATTCATTTGGAGGTGCAGTGAGCAATTTAACTTTCAGGTGATTCACAGGATTGTATACTCTGGGCTGTGTAAACACAAAGTTTGCTATTCCTTTCCACTAAAATGTTGCTTTGGCTCTAAATGTTTACATTTTCAAAACAGGGTAATAGGAGAAAATGGACCATACAATTTCTCGTGAGTTCGCCAATACCTCATATTTGGTTGAAAACTACTTCCGATGCATACGGCAAAGCTCACAACTGAAAGAATGCCATGTTGTAGTTAAGATGTAGTTGGAATGGTTTGGGGGTGCCATGTCACATTGGCAAAGCCCCTGACATGCCAGAAAAATATATATGTTATTTTAGCCACAAGTTTTTAATTTTTATAAGGGATATTAAGATCAAATTGACCACACCGTTCATTGTGTTATTTTTTCCTGAGTGCGCCAATACCCTCTATGTAATCGGGAACTACTTTTGAGGTACAGTGCAAAGTACTGAAGGAATGGAGCATTGTATAGGAATTCAGAATTTGCTAGAAAGGTTTGCAGGTGCAATGTCACATTGGCAAAACCCCTGAGGTGCCAGAAAAGCAGAAATCCCCCACAAGTGACCCCATTTTACAAACTGCACCCCTCATTTAATTCTTCCAGGGATGCATTGAGTATACTGATACTACAAGTGTTTCATAAAATTTTATACTATTGGGCGGTAAAGAAAACAATTACATTTTTCCACTAAAACGTTGTTTTAGTCTCAGATTTCCAATTTTCCCAAGAGGAAACGATAAAACAGGCCCCATATGTTCCCCTGAAATACCCCATGTGCGACTGTACATAAAACTTGTGGGCTTCATTTGGAGAGACACAAAGTGCTGGAAAAGCAGAAACTGCCTCTCCCTCACGTGACCAATTGCACTCTATTGGGAATTTATTTACGGGTGTAGTCACTATTTCATCTCTGGTAAACACCCTTGGAGTTAAACACACTTGTTGTAGAATTAAAATTTGCAAATAAACCCTTGTAGTTCCAGTGCATTGTAGTACCCATTAGAGTGACCGGATCTCATAGGGGGGAAAAAAGTAAATTTACTTACCAAAGAAACGTTTACATTCTTTGACCGATTTAATATAAAAACAGATTTCCTAACACAAAATCCAAACACCTGCCTTCGTAATAATGACTTCCAAGAAGGATTGAAAATTGTCAAAACATTAAAAGTTGTTAATGATATGGCTGAGCGTGGTGTTAAATTAATAACCGACTTTAACGACCTTCTGACAAAAGATGAAGAACAAAAGCAATATGTCCTGCAAGTTGTAAGCAAATGCCGAGCATTATATTCTGACGTTTCAAAAACTACTTTAACAAAAGCTCTAGAATAGATTACCGTATATACTCGTGTATAAGCCGACACACGTGTATAAGCCGACCCCCCTACTTTTGCCCCCAAAATCTGGGAAAACCTATTGACTCGTGTATAAGCCGAGGGTGGACCCCAGCACAGGTATACAGCCCCCAGCAGTGTGGTATCCAGCAGCCTCCCCAGTGGTATATACAGCCCCAGTGGTAGTATCCAGCAGCCCCAGAGGTATATACAGCCCCAGTGGCAGTATCCAGCAGCCGCAGAAGTATATACAGCCCCAGTGGTAGTATACAGTAGTCCCAGAGGTATATACAGCCCCAGTGGTAGTATACAGTAGCCCCAGAGGTACATACAGCCCCAGTGGTAGTATACAGTAGCCCCAGAGGTATATACAGCCCCAGTGGTAGTATACAGTAGCCCCAGAGGTATATACAGCCCCAGTGGTAGTATACAGTAGCCCCAGAGGTATATACAACCCCAGTGGTAGTATCCAGCAGCCCCAGAGGTATATACAGCCCCAGTGGCAGTATCCAGCAGCCCCAGAAGTATATACAGCCCCAGTGGTAGTATACAGTAGCCCCAGAGGTATATACAGCCCCAGTGGTAGTATACAGTAGCCCCAGAGGTATATACAGCCCCAGTGGTAGTATACAGTAGCCCCAGAGGTATATACAGCCCCAGTGGTAGTATACAGTAGCCCCAGAGGTATATACAGCCCTAGTGGTAGTATACAGTAGCCCCAGAGGTATATACAGCCCCAGTGGTAGTATACAGTAGCCCCAGTGGTTTATACAGCCCCAGTGGTAGTACTCAGCAGCCCCAGAGGTATATACAGCCCCAGTGGCAGTATCCAGCAGCCCCAGAAGTATATACAGCCCCAGTGGTAGTATACAGTAGCCCCAGAGGTATATACAGCCCCAGTGGTAGTATACAGTAGCCCCAGAGGTATATACAGCCCCAGTGGTAGTATACAGTAGCCCCAGAGGTATATACAGCCCCAGTGGTAGTATACAGTAGCCCCAGAGGTATATACAGCCCCAGTGGTAGTATACAGTAGCCCCAGAGGTATATACAGCCCCAGTGGTAGTATACAGTAGCCCTAGAGGTATATACAGCCCCAGTGGTAGTATACAGTAGCCTCAGAGGTATATACAGCCCCAGTGGTAGTATCCAGCAGCCCCAGAAGTATATACAGCAGCCCCAGAGGTATGGCTTATATTGGCAGCCAGCCTACTTACATACACATACCCATACATACACACATATACACACACACACACACACACACACACACACACACACACATACACATATATACACATACACACACACATACACACAGCTTCCTACCTTGTCCTCCCGTTCTGCAGTGTCTTCCGGTGTCCTCCGTGCTCCGTTCCCGGTCTGCTGGGCCTTGTGGTTCCTCTTGGTTCCTCCTCCTTCGGTTCCATCATGGGGGCTGCCATCTTGCTTCTTCTCTCCGCCCCCGGCCAGTGATGTCAGAGCAGGCCGCGCTGTGATTGGCTAGCACCCGTGTCACGGTGTGCTATCCAATCACAGCGCGGCCTGCTCTGACATCACTGGCCGGGGGCGGAGAGAAGAAGCAAGATGGCAGCCCCCATGATGGAACCGAAGGAGGAACCAGGAGGACCAGCAGACCGGGAACGGAGCTCGGAGGACACCGGAAGATACTGCAGAACGGGGGACAAGGTAAGAAATACTGCGCAGCGCCCCCCCACCCACCATAGGATTACCGTATTGACCCGTGTATAAGCCGAGGGGGGGACTTTTCAGCCCATTTTTTGGGCTGAAAAACTCAGCTTATACACGAGTATATACGGTAGATAACTATGTAAAATTATCAACTCATGTAGGTACTACATCTGTATCTTTTCTGTGTCTGTTTTGTATGTATTATATACCTCATTTTTATATTTTAAAATAAAAAATGTCATTAGACTTATCAGTATTACTTGTTTTTTTATTATATTTCTACTTTAAACTCAAAAATATATAAAAAAAAACACAAAATGTATCACTTAATAACAAAATATACGACGTATGCTCCTAGTGGTACCAGGTCACATTCTTGGGGCTAAAAGCTGTTGTAACTCAGTTTGCCTTAAAATAACAATTATGTATAAAATATAAATTTTGAAGAACATTATTAGCTTTCTTTTGAGATATTAAGCGTGTTTTTATTATTTACCGTTCTGGAGTTATGGCTCCATATGTCAGCTTTTTGGCCAAAAATTTGGATTTTTTTCAAACTTTGAGCGACGAGCGGCAAGGGGTTAACGTCGTTTGATCGAGCTCAAATTTTGCCTATCTCAATATCTGGAAAGGGGAATCGTTTTGTGGGGTCCAGACGGACAAAATTCCGACATCGATTTTTTGTGGTCACCCTAGTGCCCATACATCATCCACAGCTCGTGCTTCTTCAGACACACACCCCATAAATTGAGCAGACTTTCCTCACTACAAAAATGTCAAACATGTGGACATCAACTGTGATTTAGGCATAATGGGGATCAGAAGGGAGGGGGTATTACGATGTTACCATGTCATAAAATTAATAAAACTTTTTATTTTTTGGGTCAGTTCAAATACAGTGATACCCCATTTATATATTTTATGTTTTGCTGATTTTTTTCTAGAAAAAAAAATGTTTTTGCATTGCTGTATTCTGAGAACAGTAGCTTTTCTATTTTTTTTGCTGACCGAGCTGAATGGTAGCTTGTTTTTTGCTGTACAAGTTGGCGATTTCAGCGATACCATTTTTCTTTACGTATGGCTTTTTGATTAAATTTTATTCCACTTTTTTGTCTGTTCTGTGATGAAAAGACAGCTTTTGCTAGGTTTTACATTTTTTTTTTTATAGTGTTCATGGAAGGAGTTAACTGGCTGACTCCGAAGTCATCATGACGACCTTGGGTTGCCATGGCAACAATTGGGCCCCCATATCAAGTCTCAGGGATCCTGATCGGTTGAGAGGAGCAGCACATTCCTTTTTGTAGCCCCCTAAATGCTGCGATCACTACTGATCACAGTATTTAGGAGGCCAAATAGCCAAAGCTTGGCTTTAAGTTACGCCGAGCTTCCTGCAGCGATCATGCGGGCACAGCTCCTGTGTCCACAGGATAGCCATGATGAAAATGTACATCATGAACCGATCTCTTCCCAATTTCCGACCATGCCGTAAACGTGTTACAGCCATGGCAGCTGGAGCATTTCTGAAGGCATCAGTCTGACCTAGTATTATTCCTATGAAGTCCAATGTGGTTGAGCTTTTGTGCTGAACGGGGTGTGGCTGGTGACCTGCTAGTTGAGAACAGGAATATGACTGTGAACAATTAATGTTCCGGGAAACAGCGGGTTTCAGTCATGTTACTGATGTCCAACTAGACAGCCCCAAACATGAGCTTTTTGTGGATGGATCGCGGTATGGTGTGGATGGTCGGTTCTACACCAGATATGCTGTGGTTTCCCTTCATTAAACCATAAAAGCAGAACCACCGCCACACTTGTCTGCCAAGGAAGCTGAACTCCGCACTCTAGAAGAAGCCTTCAGACATGCTAAAGACCAAACTGCCAACATTTATACAGATAGCCGCTATGGTTTTGGCATTGCGCATGACTATGTATTAATATGGAGAGCTCAATTTCTCCTCACAACAGCAGGCAAGCCTAATAAGATTATGAATGAGTCGAACACATGAAGAAGGATCTACATTTACCTAAGGAAGTTACCCTATTGAAAATTAAAGGCCTTGCAAAGGACGACTTAATCACAGAATAATCAACCCCCTGACACACCAGGCTTCATGATCTGCAACTTACCAACCAAGAGCAACCCTGTCAGGGTGACATGGGCAGAGGTGGCGTACACCGTGGACCCACCTGAGACCTATGACCTTCTGCAGAAGCTGCAACTACAGGCTGGTGCTGAAGAATTCACCAGATGGCAAGAGAAGGGAGCAGTGCAGTCACCAGAAGGACTGTAGCATGTGGGGAACAAAGTTTGTCTTCCATGGGTTTTGTATCTCATGAAGGCTCAAGCCACCCATGGCAATACCCACTAATCTAAGACTGCCGTAACAGACCTTGTTCGCTGCCATTGATATGGTCTTGGATTCAGTGTCACTGGAGCCAAATACGGTCAAGCTTGTCTCATTTATGTGGTTAACAATGTGGGGACACACCACCAAGACGCTGATGAGACAGACACCAAGGCCCCTGTACCCGTTCCAACATATTCAGATGGACTACATTCAACTTCCCAAGTCCAAAACTACGAGAATGTGCTTGTGTCTGTTGACCTCTTTCCAGGGTGTCCGGGAGTGTACCCCGTATCCAGAGGCGTAGCTAGGGGTTCAACACAAGGGGTGCGAAACATCATGAGTGGGCCCCCAGCCCAGGTGACCAGCAATAATCACATGTACAACCTAAACCATGAACATTTCTTTTAGTCAAATAGAAAACTGAATAACATTAACACTTGTATTTTTTAAACATTTTCAATTTCCTCAAGGTTTTTGTTTTCTAGGAAAAAAAAGTTCAGGACCTCTGTTATTGGTTGTATATGCCATAAGATTCCCCATCATCTTCAGTGTATCATGTCCCCCATTATCTTTAGCATCACGTCCGGTCCCCATCATCTTTAGCATATCCCAATCATCTTCAGTGCATCATGTTCCCCATCAACTTCAATACATCAGCTCCCCATCATCTCAGTATATCTATCTGAGTACCCATCATCTGCATATGTGAGCCTACATTACTATATCCCATACAAGGGCAGTATTATGTGAGCCTTTTATACATATAGGGCAGTATTATGTGCAGCCTTTTATCCCAATATGGGCAGTATTATGTGCAGCCTTTTATACCAAATATGGGCAGTATTATGTGCAGCCTTTTATACATATAGGGCAGTATTATGTGCAGCCTTTTATCCATATAGGGCAGTATTATGTGCAGCCTTTTATCTCACATAGGGCAGTATTATGTGCAGCCTTTTATCTCACATAGGGCAGTATTATGTGCAGCCTTTTATACCATATAGGGCAGTATTATGTGCAGCCTTTTATACCATATAGGGCAGTATTATGTGCAGCCTTTTATCCCATATAGGGCAGTATTATGCGCAACCTTTTATCCCATATAGGGCAGTATTATGTGCAGCCTTATATCCCATATAGAGCAGTATTATGTGCAGTCTTTTATCCCATACAGGGCAGTATTATGTGCAGCCTTTTTTACATATAGGGCAGTATTATGTGCAGCCTTATATCCCATATAGAGCAGTGTTATGTGCAGCCTTTTATCCCATACAGGGCAGTATTATATGCAGCCTTTTATACATATAGGGCAGTATTATGTGCAGCCTTTTATACCATATAGGGCAGTATTATGTGCAGTCTTATGACCACCCCCTTACTTTGCTTACCTCCCCTGGCTCACTTGCTGCTCCAGCGGGCTTCTCTTGTAGAGTCTGAGGATTCAAGCCTCAGGAGACGGAGGGAAAGGTGCCGCCGACCTGCGTTCCACTGTGCATCAAGCAGGAAGTGGGAGGAGGCAGCACAGTGGAGCGTAAGCCAGGAAGCCGGCAGGACAGAGGAGGAGAGGGGCGGGAGCAGCAGCAGGAAGCTCCCCCCTCCCCTCCTTTCCCTGACACACGGGCCCTATCTGCCGCGCTGTCAAAGGGATGTGTGTCCTCCAGGACGCACATTCATGTGAAGCGGGCACCCGGCGCTGCAATCGGCGGACGCAGGGGTCGGCTGCGACCCCTGCGACCGCGGTTGTTACGCCACTGCTCTCAGCCCCAATGGGCCCCTCATGCTGAGGGGCCCGGGGGCTCGCTCCCCCTGCCCCCCCGCCAGCTACGCTGCTGCCCGTATCTAAAGCCACCGCCAAGACTACAGCAAATAAACTAATCTTAGAAGTTTTCTTGCACATACTGGGTACCGGAGACCATAGAGACCGATAGAGGCACCCACTTTACCAGAGAAGTGATGTAAGAAATAATATCCGCCCTGGGAGTGGAACAGGCCTTTTATATTCTGTATCATCCACAAAGTAGCAAAAGAGATAAAATGAGACCCTGAAACTTAAAATCCAGAAAGCCATGACTCACACGGGCACACCATGGACAGAATGCTTGCCCCTTCCACCCTCCTCAATGAGGTATACTCCCAATCGAAAGACAGGCCTGAGCCCATATGAGGTAGGTTGTTGCATCAGCCCCTAGGCTAGGGTTGTAATTTCGCAGCAGCTCCAGATGCACATGATAGGCTGTCTTCTTATGTTGTGGGACTCAAAAAACACTTGTCTAACATATGTTTGAGTTTTCTCTTCCCTTCTAGATGCAGATTCTCTGGAACGAAGACACTCCCCACAGCCTATAGATTAAGTGATGGTCAAAAGAAACATCAGAAGTTCTGTTGACAACTGAGACACCCGTAAAGCTCGAGTGGAAGCCCAACTGGATCCATGCCTTACACTGCAAGAAGATAGACGAGCCCAGGAGAGCCACCGAATGATGTGGATGCACACCCTGTGCCTTTTCCTTTTATTACTGATCAAAGGGGGCTCATCTAGGGCTATGTCCCAAAAGAGAATGAATGGGGAAAAAGTTATTTCTTTCTGATTCAATACGTCAAATCTCGCGAGACCATCATGGCGGGAGGGTAGTCTCGCGAGAAATCATCGTCGAGGATGGATGTCGCCAGACGGGGCAGATCCAACATGGCGTCGGCGTCACGGAAAAAAAGACGGGAGACAATCGGATGTCGGCGGCATGTTAGCGGATGGGTGTCGGTGAGCATAGATGTCGGCGTGAGAGTACATGGGGGTATGAGTGTGGTTGTAGGAGTGTGAGACTGTACAGGGGGAAGGGGGGCATATGAAGTGGCCAGGGGATCGTGTGTGTGGGGAGGTGCAGAAAGAGAGGGGGGGGGTGAGGAGTGTGATGGTGTGGTAGTAGAGATTGTGAGGCACAGCAGAGGCCTCCGATGGCGGTAGTGGGGCTTTGAAAGCCCCGCTACCACCAAAGGTCGGCCATCTTGGATCACTCGCGACGGGTGTACAGGCAGCTTCTGTCACGGATGTGACGTAGCAATACCGTTATATAGTGACGGAAGTTGGCTTAGGGCTTTTATTATAATAGATGCCTACAGCAGTGCAAGTGTTCAGCAGTGTCAGTGTGCGGCAGTGTCAGTGTGCGGTGGTTTCGGTGTGCAGCGGTGTCGGTGTGCGGCGGTGCCCCCCCAGTGGTCTCTTTCTGCCCAGTCTCTGCCACCCAGTGCTTTCTTTATGTCTTGTCTCTGCCCCTCAGTGCCCTCTTTCTGCCCCACAGTGCTCTCTTTCTGCCCCTGTCTCTGCCCCCCAGTGCTCTCTTTGTGCTCCGTCTCTGCCCCCCAGTGCTCTCTTTCTGCCCCATCTCTGCCGCACAGTGCTCTCTTTCTGGCCCCTGTCTCTGCCCCCCAGTGTTCTCTTTCTGCCCCCTGTCTCTGCCCCCAGGGCTCTCTTTCTGTCCCCTGTCTCTGCCCTCCAGGGCTCTCTTTCTGGCCCCTGTCTCTGCCCCCCAGGGCTCTCCTTTCTGGCCCCTATCTCTGCCCCCCAGGGCTCTCCTTTCTGGCCCCTATCTCTGCCCCCAGGGCTCTCCTTTCTGGCCCCTATCTCTGCCCCCCAGGGCTCTCTTTCTGGCCCCTGTCTCTGCCCCCCATAAGTAAAATTTTAAAAAAGCGCGCCATTCAAAATGGTGTTCTGGATCTCGCGAGAGTTTCAGGACGCAACTGAGAAATGGCAAAAAGAAAATGGCGTCCGGTAACTATCGTGAGATTTGCCGGACACCATATTGCTTATGGCGAGAACCAAGATGGCGTCCGGAAAGTCTTGCGAGAGCTGCGGATACCGCGAGACTTCCCGGACTCCATCTTGGACGCTGGATGTCGCCGGAGAGGACGGATGGACGGGGATGAACACCATCCGATGGAGGCAGCGGGGGCGGCGGCGTGGAAGAGGAGGGGCTCCGATGGCGGGGCGGTAAGTATAGATGGCGGCGGGAGTGTAGATGTGCGATTGCTGGTGAGAGAGGGGGGGTTGTATGTGAAGTGGGGTCGTGTGGAGTTGATGAATGAAGTGGGGGGAATGTGTGTGATGAGGAGTGTGATGAATTGGGGGGGGGGTGTGACAGAGTGTGGTGCGCAACAGAGGCTTCCAATCGCGGTGGTGGGGCTTTGAAAGCCCCGCTACCGCCAAAGGTCGGCCATCTTGGATCACCCACGACGGGTGTACAGCCAACTTCTGTCACGGATGTGACATAGCGACGATACTGTTACATAGTGATGGAAGTTGGCTTAGGTCTTTTATTATAATAGATAGAATACATACAGCAGTACCAGTGTGAAGCGGTGCCAGTGTGCAGTGGTGCCAGAGTCCAGGAGGAGACAGCAGGGGGGTGCGGTCAGGAGGGGGCCGGGGGACAGTGGCCGGGTGCGGGCAGGAGGGGGCCAGGGAACAGCGGGCAGAAACGGGCCGGGGGACAGAAGGGGGCGGGGGGGGCCCTCTGTTCCCCGGCCCTCTCCTGCCCGCAGCAGAGTGCTTAGCAGAGTACACGGCGACTCAGTGGTTAGCAGAGTTTACGGCGGCTCAATGGTTAGCAGAGTATATGGGGGCTCAGTGGTTAGCAGACTTCACGGCGGCTCAATAGTTAGCATTGTATACAGAGCCAACATCATCCATATCTTCTTCCAATGCGCTGACGCGGGGATCCAGCTGCTCTGTTTCCTCAAGCACGTAACGTTTCTGTAAGCGCGGTAATATAACGTCACAGAGCCGTTCACTGTGGAGGAGCTCGTCTATGAATTCATCCACATGCATCAGCTCAAATTCTCCATTCCGGTTCTGAGTCTTGATCTTACGATAGTCGTTATAGAGCGGCTCCAGATATTTGTAGCAGTCACTGGCTGTACCAGTCAACCGCATGTAGAGGGCGCCCAATGCGCGCACGTACTTGAAGTCTTCGTTCTTGATGAACTCCACAATGATGTCTTTCTCTGGTTGGATCTGCAACATTTTCAATGCCAAACATAAAAACGGCGTGGGCTTGATATTGCCTCCATAAACTCCTCCAATGTATTTCAGCTCCATGGCCTTATCCACCACCAGCTCAGCGGTGAGGCCGAAGCACTCCTCCTTCCAGTACTTGGACTCGTAGATGCAGGTCCGGATGATTTTTCTCACCAGGTATTGCGGGTTGGTGCCGTGGACGCTGTGCGCGTCTTTCACAGTGCGGTTCGCCATCTTGCGCGGTGCTTTCCCGACTTCCGTTTCCCTCAGTGGTAAGCACTCTATATGGTGGCTCAGTGGTTGGCACTGTATATGGTGGCTCAATAATTAGAACAGTAATGTGGCTCAGTGATTAGCACTGTATACGGTGACTTAGTGGTTAGCACTGTATGGTGCCTCAGTGGTTGGCACTGTATATGGTGGCTCAGTGGTTAGCACAGTATGGTGGCTCAGTGGTTAGCACTGTAAGGTGGCTCAGTGGTTAGCACTGCACGGTGGCTCAGTGGTTAGCACTGTATAAGGTGGCTGAGTGATTAGGACTCTATGGTGGCCGAGTGTTTAACACTGTATACGGTGAGTCAGTAGTTAGCACAGTATAGTGGCTCAGTGATTAGCAGTGTATATGGTGACTCAGTGGTTAGCAGTGTATATGGTGGCTCAGTGGTCAGCACTGTACGGTAGCTCAGTGGTCGGCGGGGCAGAGTGGTCGGCGGAGACCGGAGGGGGCAGAGTGGTCGGCGGAGACCGGGAGGGGGCAGACCGGGGCAGAGTGGTCGGCGGAGGCCGGGAGGGGGCAGACCGGGGGAAGAGTGGTCGGCGGAGGCCGGGAGGGGTCAGAGTGGTCGGCGGAGGCCGGGAGGGGTCAGAGTGGTCGGCGGAGGCCGGGAGGGGTCAGAGTGGTCGGCGGAGGCCGGGAGGGGTCAGAGTGGTCGGCAGAGGCCGGGAGGGGTCAGAGTGGTCGGCAGAGGCCGGGAGGGGGCAGAGTGGTCGGCGGAGGCCGGGAGGGGGCAGAGTGGTCGGCGGAGGCCGGGAGGGGGCAGAGTGGTCGGCGGAGGCCGGGAGGGGGCAGAGTGGTCGGCGGAGGCCGGGAGGGGGCAGAGTGGTCGGCGGAGGCCGGGAGGGGGCAGAGTGGTCGGCGGAGGCCGGGGGGGGCAGAGTGGTCGGTGGAGGCCGGGGGGGGCAGAGTGGTCAGCGGAGGCCGGTGGGGGCAGAGTGGTCAGCGGAGGATGGGGGGGCAGAGCAGTCAGCGAAGGCTGGGAGGGGGGCAGAGTGGTCAGCGAAGGCTGGGGGGGGCAGAGTGGTCAGCGGAGGCCAGGGGGGGGGGCAGAGTGGTCATTGGAGGCCGGGGGGGGGCAGAGTGGTCAGCGGAGGCCGGTGGGGGCAGAGTGGTCAGCGGAGGATGGGGGGCAGAGCAGTCAGCGGAGGCTGGGGGGGGCAGAGCGGTCAGCGAAGGCTGGGGGGGGCAGAGCGGTCAGCAAAGGCTGGGGGGGCAGAGCGGTCAGCGAAGGCTGGGGGGGGGCAGAGTGGTCAGCAGAGGCCGGGGGGGCAGAGTGGTCAGCAGAGGTCGGGGGGCAGAGTGGCGGCGACATACTTACTTCCCGGCCACCATTTTGTTTCGGGCTGTCCGGGGCGGCGACATTCAAGATGGCGGGCAGGAAGTCTCGCAAGGCGAAACTTCCCGGCCGCCATCTTGCATGTCGCCACTCTGAACAGGGCGAAACCAAGATGGCGGCCGGAAAGTCTCCCAATACTTCCCGGCCGCCATCTTGCATGTCTCCGCTCTGGACAGGGCGAAACCAAGATGGCGGGCGGGAAGTATCGCGAGATTTTCTGGCCGTCATCTTGGTTTCGCTCTGTACTGGGCGGCGACACGGAAGATGGCGGCCGGAGCGGCGAGAGGCAAGATGACGGGCAGGAAGACGGAGGCGTCGCAGAGAAGAGGATGGGGACCGGTGGTGAGTATGTGAGCGTGGAGGGGCAGAGCAGGAGCAGAGCAGCAGCTTATAGTCGGTAGTGGAGCAGTGAAAGTCTCCGCTACCGACAAACCGGCGGCCATATTGGTTAGGGTTTTAGGTAGCTTCTAAGCCAGCTTCTGTCGGATGTGACGTCATAAACGTTACATAGTGACGGAAGCTGGCTTAGGGGAATTATTATATAGGATATAAAATATGAGGTTATTCAAGTTATATACAGTTAGGGCCAGAAATATTTGGACAGTGACACAATTTTCGCGAGTTGGGCTCTGCATGCCACCACATTGGATTTGAAATGAAACCTCTACAACAGAATTCAAGTGCAGATTGTAACGTTTAATTTGAAGGGTTGAACAAAAATATCTGATAGAAAATGTAGGAATTGTACACATTTCTTTACAAACACTCCACATTTTAGGAGGTCAAAAGTAATTGGACAAATAAACATAACCCAAACAAAATATTTTTATTTTCAATATTTTGTTGCGAATCCTTTGGAGGCAATCACTGCCTTAAGTCTGGAACCCATGGACATCACCAAACGCTGGGTTTCCTCCTTCTTAATGCTTTGCAAGGCCTTTACAGCCGCAGCCTTCAGGTCTTGCTTGTTTGTGGGTCTTTACGTCTTAAGTCTGGATTTGAGCAAGTGAAATGCATGCTCAATTGGGTTAAGATCTGGTGATTGACTTGGCCATTGCAGAATGTTCCACTTTTTTGCACTCATGAACTCCTGGGTAGCTTTGGCTGTATGCTTGGGGTCATTGTCCATCTGTACTATGAAGCGCCGTCCAATCAACTTTGCAGCATTTGGCTGAATCTGGGCTGAAAGTATATCCCGGTACACTTCAGAATTCATCCGGCTACTCTTGTCTGCTGTTATGTCATCAATAAACACAAGTGACCCAGTGCCATTGAAAGCCATGCATGCCCATGCCATCACGTTGCCTCCACCATGTTTTACAGAGGATGTGGTGTGCCTTGGATCATGTGCCGTTCCCTTTCTTCTCCAAACTTTTTTCTTCTCATCATTCTGGTACAGGTTGATCTTTGTCTCATCTGTCCATAGAATACTTTTCCAGAACTGAGCTGGCTTCTTGAGGTGTTTTTCAGCAAATTTAACTCTGGCCTGTCTATTTTTGGAATTGATGAATGGTTTGCATCTAGATATGAACCCTTTGTATTTAATGTCATGGAGTCTTCTCTTTACTGTTGACTTAGAGACAGATACACCTACTTCACTGAGAGTGTTCTGGACTTCAGTTGATGTTGTAAACGGGTTCTTCTTCACCAAATAAAGTATGTGGCGATCATCCACCACTGTTGTCATCCGTGGACGCCCAGGCCTTTTAGAGTTCCCAAGCTCACCAGTCAATTCCTTTTTTCTCAGAATGTACCCAAATGTTGATTTTGCTACTCCAAGCATGTCTACTATCTCTCTGATGGATTTTTTCTTTTTTTTCAGCCTCTGGATGTTCTGCTTCACCTCAATTGAGAGTTCCTTTGACCGCATGTTGTCTGGTCACAGCAACAGCTTCCAAATGCAAAACCACACACCTGGAATCCACCCCTGACCTTTTAACTACTTCATTGATTACAGGTTAACGAGGGAGACGCCTTCAGAGTTAATTGCAGCCCTTAGAGGCCATTGTCCAATTACTTTTGGTCCCTTGAAAAAGAGGAAGCTATGCATTACAGAGCTATGATTCCTAAACCCTTTCTCCGATTTGGATGTGGAAACTCTCATATTGCAGCTGGGAGTGTGCACTTTCAGCCCATATTATATATATAATTGTATTTCTGAACATGTTTTTGTAAACAGCTAAAATAACAAAACTTGTGTCACTGTCCAAATATTTCTGGCCCTAACTGTACATAATTTTGTATGTTTAATCATACATAGGTTTGTATAATTAAGGTTATATACAAAGCCACCATGTAACCAGTTTGGCAGTATGTTTCGGGTTATTGTCCATTTAAAAGACCCATTTCCACAAAAGGTTTAACTTCTTGGCTGATGTTTTGAGACACTGCTTCAGTATTGCCACCTAAGCTTCTTTCATCAGGATTCCATCTATTTTATGAAGTGCACCAGTCCCTCCTGCAGCAAACAAAACCATAATGTGATGCTGCCAACCCCATGTTTCACAGTTGGGATGGTGTTCTTAGGCTTGCAAGCTTCTCAATTTTTTCCTCCAAATGTAACAATGGTCAGACCACAGAACGTCTCCAAAAATGTAGGTCTTTATTCCTGTGTGCATCTGCAAGAATTAATCTGGCTTTATGTTATGTTTCTTTTGGAGTAATGGCTTCTTTCTGGCAGAGTGACCTTTCAGCCCACGTTGATGCAGTTCTTGTTTCACTGTGGATAATGACACAATCTTACCAACTTCCGCTATCATCTTTGCAAGGTGCTTTGCTTTTGTTCTTTGGCTGATAAGCACATGTCGGACCAAAATACGTTAAACTCTCGGACACAGAACCTGACCTCTTCCTGAGTGGTATAATGGCTGCACATTCCTATCTTGTTTGTACAGATAAACAAAGCACCTTCAGATATCTGGTAATTGCACCCAAAGATGAACCAGACTTGTGCAAGTCCACAATTCTGTTCCAGATGCATTGGCCAATTTCTTTAGACTTTCCCATGATGCTACACAAATAAGCACTGTGTTTCAGGTGTGCATTAAAATACATCCACAGGTGTCTCTAATTAACTCAGATGTTGCTAATAAACTTATCAGAAGCTTTCAAACACTTGACATCATCTCGGCTGTCCCAAATTATTTAAAGGCATAGTAATCTTAACCTTAGTGTATTGTAAACCTGTGACTTTGTAGAAAATAATAAAAATGCCATAAAACATTCTCTCTCATTATTCTGGTATTTTGCATATATAAATATTATGGTAAACCTAAATGACCTAAATCAGGAAAGGTTTATTTTGATTTCATGTCATCATGTCAGATAGTGAGAAAAACATGCATGTATGTCTATTTACCGTATATAGTATATGTAAACTTCTGGTTTCAACTGTAATATAGATTCAAGATTCAAAGATTCAAAGAAGCTTTATTGGCAGGACCAAATACATCTCAGTTTTGCCAAAGCAATTGTATAAAGGGAATAGAGATAGGGACTGTGGGGATGTTGGGTAGGAGCTGTAGGGAAGGTGGATGGGATGGATCCAGGATGGGGGGCTATAGTCCATGGCATAGGGAAGGTGGATGGGGCAAGTCCAGGGTGGGGGCTATAGTCCATGGCATAGGAAAGGTGGATGGGGGCAGATCCAATGTGGAGGCTATAGAGTCCATGGCATCATAGCTCTTTTTCTCGCAGTCTATGGCATTCGCTCACATACTGCGCTGCTATCTCCACTGCTCTCTCTTCTTCTCCCAGCAGGATAGATGTTTTTTCTTCCTCCTTCATGGTGATGAAATCCGGGCAGAGATGTGAGAGTCTCCTGAAGTGAGTGTCCCTCACTGCTGAGTATTTGGAACAGTGTAGCAGGAAGTGGGTTTCGTCCTCCAGGGCCTCCTGATCACAGTGTTGGCACAGTCTTTCCTCCCTGGGCTTGTATCTCTGCCTGTGTCGGCCGGACTCGATGGCCAGACTGTGGGCACTGAGTCTATATCGGCTCAGGATCTTGCGGTCTCTGGGATCCGGGAGTTTCTCCAGATATGGGGCCAGGCTGTAGTCTCTCTGTAGACTCCGGTACATGGTCAGTTTCTGTGAGCTGAAGATATCGTTCTTCCAGTCACTGACATACCTCTCTTGGCCTTCGTCTACCATCTTCCTGATTCCGGCTTTTGTCAGGCTGTGATTGGTGTTCTGGTTGTGTTGGGCTTGGCTGGGCTGTTCCGAGGGTCCTGGTTTTCCTGTTTCACCTATATGTATCAGGGCTTTATGGTGATGGGAGCTTGGATTGCTCCTATGCAGGTGAGCCCAGAATGACAGCGCCCTCTTTAGAACCGTTAGGTGTAGAGGGAATCTGCCCAGCTCTGCCCGACAGGCACTGTTGGAGGTGCTCCGGTGGACCTGGAGAAGGTGCTTACAGAATTCCAGGTGGAATATTTCTGTTGGGCTGGAATCCCACCTTGACCAGTCTGGGTAGGTGTGAGGACCCCAGACTTCACTGCCATACAGGAGGATTGGGGCGATGATGGAGTCGAAGATTTTTAGCCAGACCCTCACTGGTGGCTTCAGATGGTAGAGTTTCCTTCGGATGGCATAGAAGGTTTTGCAAGCCTTGTCTTTCAGGGTCTCTATGGCTTGTTTGAAGCTCCCTGACCGGTGAATCTCTAGGCCCAGTTAGGTATATTTGTCTGTTCCTGTGAGGTCGCAGTTGTTGAGGACAAATGATGGGTGCTGGTCTGATCTTCTCCTTCTCCTCTGGAACACCATGGTGTTGGTTTTCTTTAGATTAACCGGTAGGGCCCAGGTGGAGCTGAATTGCTCTAGAATTTTCAGGTTATCTTGGAGGCCTTTCTCGGTTGGTGACAGCAGCAGCAGGTCATCTGCGTACAGCAGGAATTTCACCTGAGCGTCATGGAGGGCGAGACCCGTGCGGTGGAGGATTCCAGGGCGGTAGCCAGCTCATTGATATAGATATTAAAGAGCGTTGGACTTAGGCTGCAGCCTTGTCTGACTCCACGGCTCTGTTGGAAATAATCCGTTCTTTTGCCGTTCACACTCACACTGCAGAGGTTCTCGGTGTAGGAGCTTTTGATGACATCGTAGGTCTTTCCTCCTATTCCGCTCTCCAGCAGTTTCAGGAATAAGCCCGGGTGCCACACCAAATCAAAGGCCTTTTTAAAGTCCACAAAGCAGGCGTATATCTTCCCATTCTTTGTATTGTGGACGTGTCTCTGAATGAGGCTGTGCAGGGTGTAGATGTGGTCAGTGGTGCGGTGGTTCGGCATGAACCCTGCTTGGCTCTTGCTGAGGACGTTGTGCTCGGTGAGGAAGGTGAGGATCCTCTTGTTCAGGATGCTGTTGAACAGTTTTCCCAGGTTGCTGCTGACACATATGCCTCTGTAGTTGGCTGGGTCATACCTGACCCCACTCTTGTGGATGGGTGTGATGAGGCCTTGGTTCCAGGTACGGGGGAAGTAGCCGGCCCTCAGCACAATATTGAACAGTTTGACCATTGCAGCCTGTATTTCTGGTGGGCTGTGCTTCAGCATTTCTGGTAGGATCCCATCCAGGCCACCGGCTTTTCTACACCTTATGGAAGAGATCCTCTCGGCTACTTCCTGTAGTGTTATAGGTGTATCCACCGGGTTTTGGAAGTTTTTGATTTTTTCCTCCATTGCTTTTAGTTTTGCCATTATGTTTTCCTGTTCTTGGCTTAGTTCTTCCTTTGGGATATCTTTATATAGGTCTATGAAGTACTGGAGCCAGATGTTGCCATTTTGGATATAGGTGTTGTTTTTCCTTTTTGTGCCCATGTGGTTCCATAGTTCCCAGAAGGAGTTGTCTTGGAGGGCATCTTGGAGTTGGTTAAGCTTGGTAGTGATGTAACTCTGCTTCTTCCTCCTGAGGATGGTTTTGTATTGCCTTTGTATGGAGTCATAGGCTTCCCTCAGGCCCGGGTGGTTGGGGTCTCTGTGTTTCTTGTTGGAGGCTGTTCTCAGGGTCTTCCGTACGGCTTTACATTCTCTGTCAAACCAACCATTGACCTGTGTTTCTTTAGGTCTCTTGTAGTTGACTTTTTTTAAGGTCGGACAGTCTGGCCATTGCATAGAATATATTGTTGAGGTCCTTTGCGGCTTGGCTCACTCCCTCTGGGTTCGGCTTGTACTCGTAGTTGTAGAAGTGGTGGAGCATCCGCTGTATTTCAGGGCTGCTGGAAGCCTCTTTATACTTTAGACCCGACATTCTGGACCATTTATAGGATGGAGGCCGGCTGAAGAGGCCGCTCTGCTGTGGCTTCTGAGTGGATGGTTTCTCTGTAGATTTCATGTACAGAAGAAGTTGGCTGTGGTCTGACAGGTGCGTTTGTGGGGTGACTATGAAGGCGCTGACATCCGCCAGGTTCATGTCTGTAATGGCGTAATCTACTACACTCCTCCCTACATGGGAGTTTAGTGTATACCTTCCTAGGGAGTCACCCTTGCTTCGTCCATTAAGGATATGAAGTCCTAAACTTCTACATACGTTCAGGAGCTTTCTGCCACTTTTGTTGACTGTACTGTCATAGCGGTTTCTCTCTCGTGTGTACAGAGTCCTGGCCGTCATTCTCTGCTCCAAGTATGTAGATGTTTCCATCCGTGGTCAGGAAGTCTCTCTCTCTCCCAGTTCTTGCATTGAGGTCTCCAAAGATGAGAACTTTGCCCAGTGCTTGATAATGGGCGGCTTCTCCTTGTAAGATCTCGAAGCAGTCTGGATTGAAGTAGGGGGACTCTGGCGGTGGTATATAGGTGGCGCAGAGGTAGACATCAGACTGACAGGTGAGGATGGAGCTGCTGATTCTGATCCATATGTGGCTGCCTCCTCTCTTCACCGGTTTGATGTACTGGTGGAGCTCCTCTTTATACCAGATCAGTACTCCTCCTGAGCCCCGGCCCTGTTTGATGTTTTTATTTTTCTGGGCATGGACCGAGAATTCCTTGTATCCAATAGGCACTGGGGATTCGTTTTCTGCCCTGGTCCATGTTTCCAGGAGGATCTGAATGTCTATATTTTTCAGTCTTTGTATAAAATCAGGGTCCTTTGTTTTACATCCAAAGGTCGAGGCGTTGAGACCCTGAATATTCCAGCTGCTGATTGTAAGTGAAGACATTGTTCTGTGTATCTTGTGTGTATATACCTTGTAATGAGTACAGCTGTGTGGGACGCACTGGAGTTCTTTCTGATTTGTAGAGGTGCCTGGTTCCATCCAGTCACATTAGTCTCTCATACAGTTCGCTGACCAGGGTCTTTAACTCATCCCTATCTCTGCTCTGCATGTGTCTGTATGGGCTTGGTGGTCCCCTCTGTGGAGGTCTCCATCTCTGATGGTCTGGTATTGGCTGCATGTGTCTGTGTGGGCTCGGTGGTCCCCACTGTGGAGGTCTCCATCTCTGATGGTCTGATATTGGCTGCATGTGTCTGTGTGGGCTCGGTGGTCCCCACTGTGGAGGTCTCCATCTCTGATGGTCTGATATTGGCTGCATGTGTCTGTGTGGGCTCGGTGGTCCCCTCCGTGGTGGTCTCCTCCTCTGATGGTCTGATACTGGGTGAGGAGCTTTGTTTCCAGCATCCGGAGGTAGGATTGGGGTTTTCTGCTCTTTCATTCTCAGGAATCTTTCAGAGTGATCATGGTCACTGTTGGATCCAGGCCTGGGGTCTCTGTTTAGCACGATATCTTTCAGCTCTTTGGCCAGGAGGCTGACCCCTTGTTTGTTGAGGTGTTTATTATCATAAAGGTGACGGTGGTTTATGGAGAGGTGTTGTGCCAGGGTCACATTTGACACAGCCTTGATCCTTTCAGTCAGTTCCATGTTGATGGTTTGGGTGGTTTCCCTGGATATATCCTTTCTTGGGAGCAGCGATGACAGAATGATTTTGGTGTCTGGGAATTGTAGTTTTGTCATCTTTGCCAGTTTAGTCAGTTGTTCTGCGATCTGCTGGTGCTGGTCTGGCAGTTTGTCTGTACCCGTGTGTATAATAATATGCTTTGGGTTGGTAAAACATGGATTGCTGATGACCTTTGTTGCCTGTTCAATGTTTGTACAGCGGATTGTACGGACGTTTTTCTGGGAATAGCCGCTGTGCATTTACCGTATATACTCGTGTATAAGCCGACCCGTGTATAAGCCGACCCCCCTACTTTTGCCCCCAAAAACTGGGAAAACTTATTGACTCGCGTATAAGCCGAGGGTGGACTCCAGCACAGGTATACAACCCCCAGCAGTGAGGTATACAGCAGCCTCCCCAGTGGTAGTATACAGCAGCAGCCCCAGTGATAGTATACAGCAGCCCCAGAGGTATATGCAGCCCCAGAGGTATATGCAGCCCCATATGCAGCCCCAGAGGTATATGCAGCCCCATATGCAGCCCCAGAGGTATATGCAGCCCCATATGCAACCCCAGAGGTATATGCAGCCCCATATGCAGCCCCAGAGGTATATGCAGCCCCATATGTATATGCAGCCCCATATGTATATGCAGCCCCATATGCAGCCCCAGGGGTATATGCAGCCCCAGAGGTATATGCAGCCCCATATGCAGCCCCAGAGGTATATGCAGCCCCAGAGGTATATGCAGCAGCCCTAGTGGTGTATACAGCAGCCCCAGTGGTAGTATACAGCAGCCCTTAGGTAGTATACAGCAGCCCCAGTGCTGTATACAGCAGCAGCCCCAGGGCTGTATACAGCAGCAGCCCCAGGGCTGTATACAGCAGAAGCCCCAGGGCTGTATACAGCAGAAGCCCCAGGGCTGTATACAGAAGCCCCAGGGCTGTATACAGCAGCAGCCCCAGGGCTGTATACAGCCGCAGCCCCAGGGCTGTATACAGACGCAGCCCCAGGGCTGTATACAGACGCAGCCCCAGGGCTGTATACAGCCGCAGCCCCAGGGCTGTATACAGCCGCAGACCCAGGGCTGTATACAGGCCCCCCCATCAAGCTCCAGGGACCCCCTTGAGGTCTGAAAAATAAAAAAGAATCAATACTTCACCTGTCCGACGCCTTCTGCCGCTGTGCGATCCCCAGTTCCAAGTGAGATCTCTTCTGACAGGACCTGTGGTGATGTCAGAGGGGCGTTCCCGGGCACTCGCGGTCATGTGATACATATCACATGACCGCGAACAGCCAATCAGCGCTGGGAACGCCCCGGGAACGCCCCCCTCTGACGTCACCACAGGTCTTTTCAGTACACATCTCACTGAATGAAGCCCGGGATCGCGTGTCGGCAGCTGCGGACGGCGCGACAGGAGACTGGCAAGTATGATATTCCTTTACAGGACGCCGCTCAAGGGGGGGGCCCTGGAGCTTGATGGGGGGGCCCTGGAGCTTGATGGGGGGGGGCCTGTATACCTCCGGGGCTGCGGCTGTATACATATACTCGTGTATAAGCCGAGGGGGGACTTTTCAGCCCAAATTTTGGGCTGAAAAAGTCGGCTTATACGCGAGTATATACGGTAGGTACATCCCATTTGAGTCCATTATTAGGACAATATCAGGACTTTGTGGTGTCTTGGGAGGGTTACGGTGCTGCTGATGGGGGGCTGTGATGCTGGCTTTGCTGGTGGCTGGTTCTCTTCTCTCATCCATCTCTCTAGTTTCAGGATCAGTCATATTGTTGGTTATTGTCGCTACATTCTGCTCAGTGGTGGCCATGTTGTCTGCTCTCTGGCTTGTTTCCAGTGCCCCCTGCTGGTTCAGATGTCCAGGGCAATTGGCTTTTAATTCTGTAATTTCCTTTCTAAGTGTCTCATTGTCTTTTTTCAGTTCATACATTTCCTGTAGAGCTGCCTTGTGCTGAGATTTTAGGTCACACATGTCTGCCTTTATTTTCTGTAGATCTGTGTTGTATTCGCTGTATTTCAGCTTATTGATCTCTTCTGTTGCTTGGTGATTTGCATTTCTTTGTGAGTTTCTTTCACATTCTAATTTCAGTTGGGCCAAGTCTCTTTCTAGCTCAGATAAGAAGTCTTTGATGTTATCAGGCGAGAGGTGTGAAGTGTTGGGGGTTAGGCGGCTCTTTCTGGGAATAGAGATTTCAGCATTAGGAATGTCCGATGGGGCTTGTAGTTCTTTGTAGATTTATGCCTGTCCTTTGATTTGGGGAAAACAATTTTCAAATTGTTGCAGATTTACCTCAGTCCCTTGAACCATAATGGTGCCAGTGTGATATAGGCTTATGGTGAGTCCATTGGTGTCATCCTCTGTTTGGCTGTTAATTTTAATCCGCTGGACATTATTAGCCTTGGACTTAGATACGTGTTTATATTCTGTGCACAGGGCAGCGTGCCAGGCTGAGGGTTGGTCTGTGTAGAATAATACATTGGTTTTTCGTGGAGGCTTTTCTTTTGTGTAATCTGCATATAGTATCTCTGGATTCTCCCTCAGAGTGTCAAGTTTTTTCGTTTTATTGCTCCACTGCCCCTCTGTTATCTCCAGATCTGACCCCCAGCATTCCTGTGTCTCTGGCTCTCCGCTTTGTTCATTTATTTCTTCCAAATTTGTATTTTCCATTTTGTAATTATATGTTAATTGTAATCCTTATTTCTAAGAAGATTAATTTGTAACAAGTCTATAGGTAGTGTTGTAGTTGGAGAATTTCTCCTACCTTTTTATAGGTCCAGGTATCAGGATGTCAGATGTGTGATGCCAGCTGTTTCCAGTCTGTCCTCCAGGAGATTCTTGTTTTGTCCTTAAAATCCTCTAATTCTTCCTTTTTTCATAAAAATTTAAAGTCCAGTTCAGTCCAGGTCACTTTTATGTTCCACGGGGTTGAGTTTTTCCAGGTTTTGTCTTACAGTCGCCTCATTACAAGGTATAAAGTGATGGAAATTCAGGAGCTCATGTTTAGTCCTGCTTACTCCTAGGATGGTGGGCGTGATATATATATATACTATATATATACTATATATATATACAGTTGTAGCCAAAAGTATTGACACCCCTGCAATTCTGTCAGATAATACTCAGTTTCTTCCTGAAAAGGATTGCAATCACAAATTCTTTGGTATTATTATCTTCATTTAATTTGTCTTCAATGAAAAAACACAAAAAGAATTGTTCTACAAAAGTATTGGCGCTGTCCCACAAAAGTATTGTCCTACAAAAGTATTGACACTTAGAAAAATCATGTGATGCTTCTCTAATTTGTGTAATTAACAGCACCTGTAACTTACCTGTGGCACCTAACAGGTGTTGGTAATAACTAAATCACACTTGCAGCCAGTTGACATGGATTAAAGTTGACTCAACCTCTGTCCTGTGTCCTTGTGTGTACTACATTGAGCATGGAGAAAAGAAAGAAGACCAAAGAACTGTCTGAGGACTTGAGAAACCAAATTGTGAGGAAGAATGAGCAATCTCAAGGCTACAAGTCCATCTCCAAAGACCTGAATGTTCCTGTGTCTACCGTGCGCAGTGTCATCAAGAAGTTTAAAGTCCATGGCACTGTGGCTAACCTCCCTAGATGTGGACGGAAAAAAATAAATTGACGAGAGATTTAAACGCAAGATTGTGTGGTTGGTGGATAAAGAACCTCGACTAACATCCAAACAAGTTCAAGCTGCCCTGCAGTCGGAGGGTACAACAGTGTCAACCCGTACTATCCGTCAGCGTCTGAATGAAAAGGGACTGTATGGTAGGATACCCAGGAAGACCCCACTTCTTACCCCGAGACATAAAAAAGCCAGGCTGGAGTTTGCCAAAACTTACCTGAGAAAGCCTACAACGTTTTGGAAGAATGTTTCTCTGGTCAGATGAGACAAAAGTAGAGCTTTTTGGGCAAAGGCATCAACATAGAGTTTACAAGAGAAAAAAAAAAGAGGCATTCAAAGAAAAGAACACGGTCCTTACAGTGACACATGGCGGAGGTTGCCTGATGTTTTGGGGTTGCTTTGCTGCCTCTGGCACTGGACTGCTTGACCATGTGCATGGCATTATGAAGTCTGAAGACTACCAACAAATTTTGCAGTTATTTTGGCTAAAGGTTGTGCAACCAAGTATTAGGCTGAGGGTGCCAATACTTTTGTCCGGCTCATTTTTGGAGTTTTGTGTGAAATGATCAAAGTTTTGCTTTTTGCTTCATTCTCTTTTGTGTTTTTTCATTAAAGACAAATTAAATGAAGATAATAATACCAAAGAATTTGTGATTGCAATCACTTTCAGGAAGAAACTGAGTATTATCTGACAGAATTGCAGGGGGTGTCAATGCTTTTGACCACAACTGTGTATATGTATGTATATATATGTATAATATATATATATATTATATATATTATATATATATATATATTTTATAAATATACACATACACAGGCGCACGTTAGGCTGCCTTCACACTGTATAGTTTCTGATCCTTGTCTATCTGTTTTCAAGGCCCATTTACACACACAGATAATTGTGCAGAGATTGCAGCCAGAGATCTACGAACAGTGCAATTATGAGCACATTGTTCCATTTTATGGCCGTGACAAATGGAACAATGTGTCCATGATTTCACTGCAACCAGAGATCTGCCAACAATCTCTGCACAATTATCTGTCTGTAACTGGGCCTTAAAACATGTAGCCACAGATCAGTTTTGGTCCTAAGTGGCTATCCGTGTGTGTCAGTTTTGTCATTGATCCATTTGTGTCAATTTTTTCCATAAACCCAGAATAGGAGACTGTTCCACACCAACGGATAAACACGTAACCATCGCTATCCATGTCAAATAACATGGATGTCTATGGAGTGTGGATCTGAACGATCCGTGGAAAAAACAGATAAATGAAACCGATCCATTTTACTGTACTGAGCATGCAGATGCAAGGTACAGCTCCTACCACCAATATCTCTGGCAACTGATGGCAGATCTGTTAAAAAAAACGGTCCGTTTGGCATCTGTTGTACAGATCCATGCCTGTCCGTGTGGTCCTTGAAATTCAAAGAACCACATGGATGTGAAAATGATGCAGTGTGAAGGCAGCCTTATATATAACTAGAAATAAGCCCGATGCTATTGCATCGGGAGGGCAGTCTCTGTGCCTGTTTCCCCTTGTGCACTCTCTCCACTCTGTGCTGTCTCTCCCCCTCTGTGCTCTCTACTTGTGCCATTCTCTCTGCTCTATCTCTGCCTATGGCTCTGCCACCCCCTGTGCCCCTGCCTCCCCTGTGCCTTCTGCCTCCGTGTCCCTACGTCCCATCACTGAGCCACAGCACAGTGCTAACCACTGAGCCACCGCACAGTGCTAACCAGAGCCACCACGTGTACACTGAGCCACCGCACAGTGCTAACCACTGAGCCACCGCACAGTGCTAACCACTGAGCCACCGCACAGTGCAACCACTGAGCCACCGCACAGTGCTAACCACTGAGCCACCGCACAGTGCTAACCACTGACCACCGCACAGTGCAACCACTGAGCCACTGCACAGCGAGCGCCGCTGATCTCCCGGCGGCCAGCCGCTCACTGCTATTCCACTGGAAGATCAGCGGCGGGCGCCGCTGATTTCCTAGTGGAATAGCAGTGAGCGGTGGGCGACCATTTTTAAATCTCCTACCAATAATGTGCTGCTCAGCTGAGCGGGAGATTTAAAAATGCCTGCATGCCGCTCACCGCTATTCTGCCTGGAGATCAGCGGCAGGCGCCGCTGACCTCCAAATGGCGGGAGATGAGCAGCTGCCACCACCGGGAGATCAGCGGTGAGCACCACAGATCTCCCGGCGGAATAGCAGTGACATGTATGCCCTTGCAGAGGCTGCCTGCAGCCACGAACTGCGCCTGCGCAAGTGAAAGTGCCGCAGTGCATTATGGGATCCGTGTACAGCGCCGAACTGGCAATTACGGTATGTATTTAGATAAATGGTTGTTGACAAACTATATCTACATAAAGTAGACACAGTAAATATTAACAATTTCGTTTAGTTTGATATGACTATTTTAAGTGCACACATTTTTAGTTTACAATTTGTTACGTTTTTCTATATTTTTCTCAAAACTTAGCTATTTTCAGAAATTAATGCTAGACTTATTGAACTAAAGTTAATACTAACATGGTACAATAGGTAAACAAAAGGGATCACTGGGATATGTAGATCAATCCAATGTTATTACCACAAAGTGAGACATCAGATTGGATAAATGGGACTTGGTCACAAAAGACCAAACTAGCTGCTGGAAGATGGGATAAAAAATAATATATCAAAAGCCTGACCGTATAAACAGCAGCTAATTTTTCAACAGAAATGAATAGCAAGCGTTTTTCAATAATTTTTTAGTACTTTTTTCAGGCTTCTTTTGGAGAGGACTCACTCCAAAACACTACTGAAAAATGCAGGCTGAACACACCATATCACTTACCGTACTTACTTTGGGTCAAGAAAGTTGGGAAGAGTTTACGAATTACTGTTTTTCATTTCTCTTTTCACATGCATTTGTAAACCATTCCCTCTGCTGCCAAGGTTCACTGCAGTCAGTATTATATTAGATAACCATAGAAAACTGTGATCATTGTTAGGTAGTGCGTAGAACCTGTTCATTAGGAAGCTAGTCATAGTAACAAAACTCTTCACAGGGCAAAGGTCATTCAATGGCATTATATGTTCGTCCTTTACAATGTATAATGTCCTATGGCTATAGGGAGTGGTTGTGTTCTGGCATAGTATATCCATGTGATGACAACATTATAACATTGTTAGTAGTATGCCAAACTAGATACATTTCTCGAGCACAGGGTCCTCTCCCCTCCTGTATCTGTACGACTTGATTGTCCATATACCGTATATACTCGTGTATAAGCCGACCCGTGTATAAGCCGACCCCCCTACTTTTGCCCCCAAAACCTGGGAAAACCTATTGACTCGTGTATAAGCCGAGGGTGGACCCCAGCACAGGTATACAGCCCCCAGCAGTGTGGTATACAGCAGCCTCCCCAGTGGTATATACAGACCCCAGTGGTAATACAGCAGCCCCAGGGGCTATACAGCAGCCCCACGGGGTATACAGCAGCCCAAGTGGTAATACAGCAGCCCCAGTGGTATACAGCAGCCCCAGGGGGTAATACAGCAGCCCCAGGGGTAATACAGCAGCCCCAGGGGTAATACAGCAGCCCCAGGTGTATACAGCAGCCCCAGGGGTATACAGCAGCCCCAGGGGGTATACAGCAGCCCAGGGTATACAGCAGCCCCAGGGGGTATACAGCAGCCCCAGGGGGTATACAGGCCATGATAACAGCGCCCAGTGGTAATACAGCAGCCCAAGGGGTAATACAGCAGCCCCAGGTGCTATACAGCAGCCCCAGGGGGTATACAGCAGCCCCAGGGGCTATACAGCAGCCCCAGCGGTAATACAGCAGCCCCAGGGGTATACAGCAGCCCCAGGGGTAATACAGCAGCCCCAGGGGTATACAGCAGCCCCAGGGGGTATACAGCATCCCCTGGGGGTTACAGCAGCCCCCAAGGGCTATACAGCAGCCCCAGGGGTTACAGCAGCCCCAGGCTATACAGCAGCCAGGGCTATCCAGCAGCCCCCGGGGGTACCCAGCAGCCCCCAGGGGGTACCCAGCAGCCCCCTGGAGGTACCAGCAGCCCCCTGGGGGTACCCAGCAGCCCCAGGGTCCAGCCCGGGGTACCCAGCAGCCCCCAGGGGGTACCCAGCAGCCCCCTGGGGGTAACCAGCAGCCCCAAATGCTGGAACTCCCCCCCCTTGCAAGGGCTCCCCCCCCCGGGCGCTTCTCTTACCATCCCGGTCTTCTGATCCGCGCCGCTCCTCGGTGCTCCGTCCTCGCAGCTCCCGTCCTGCTACATCCGGGATCCCCGGCCGTCGCGCGATGACGTCATTGCGCGACGGCCAGGGATCCCGGATGTAGCAGGACGGGAGCTGCGAGGACGGAGCACCGAGGAGCGGCGCGGATCAGAAGACCGGGATGGTAATATAAGCGCCGGGGGGGGGGGGCCCTTGCAAGGGGGGGAGAGTGCCAGCATTTGGGGGCATATGCACTGCTTCCCCCTGCCGCTGATTGACAGGGGGAAGCAGTGCATATATAATGAGCGGCCCCACGTGACGGGGCCGCTCATACAGCAGCCTCCCCCGCCTCCTCCAGCCTCCACAGCCCCGGACGCAGCCCCCACCACATCACATACCGTAGTGACTCGTGTATAAGCCGAGGGGGAGACTTTTCAGCCCAAATTTTGGGCTGAAAAACTCGGCTTATACACGAGTATATACGGTATCTTGTCCTCGTCTGCCCTTTCCATATGTAAAGTGTTATGGATGTATATATATATATCTTATTATTACTATTTATTTATTTATATAGCGCCATTAGATTCCATAACACTTTACATATGGAAAGGGCAGACGAGGACAAGATACCGTATATACTCGTGTATAAGCCGAGTTTTTCAGCCAAAATTTGGGCTGAAAAGTCTCCCCTCGGCTTATACACGAGTCACTACGGTATGTGATGTGGTGGGGGCTGCGTCCGGGCTGTGGAGGCTGGAGGAGGCGGGGGGAGGCTGCTGTATGAGCGGCCCCGTCATATATATATAATCCAAATAGAACTGCACGTACTCAGTTAGGGCGGGCTGTCACTGCCGTGACATTTCTGCAGCTGTACCTGGTGGTGCTGGCTCTTAATAGCGGGAATCCAGCAAAACAAAAGAAACAATGTCCGCACTCACCGGTAGTAGATCTTGAAACCTTTAATTCCTATTCACATCAACAAACATGAACAAATCAGCAAGGGAGGGGGTGCCGTCGTCCTTCGCCCCTGCACCCCCTCCCTTGCTGATTTGTTCATGTTTGTTGATGTGAACAGGAATTAAAAGTTTCAAGATCTACTACCGGTGAGTGCGGACATTGTTTCTTTTGTTTTGCTGATTATATATATATATATATATAAATAATCATATTTCATAAATTAAAACTTTTAATTAAATTTGCACTGATGGCTGGCTCAGAACACATAAACAACTTAACTTACACACATGTGTAAGGGTACTTTCACACTAGCGTTTATTTGAAATCGCGGCAGATGCGGTGAAAAAACCGCATCTGCCACAATTACCGCATACCGGCTGCACTTGCGGCACGGTTGCGGCAAGCCCCATACAATGTATAGGCGGGCTTGCGGCAGGTGCTGCAAGTGCGGTTTTGGCACTTGCGGCAGGTGCCAAAACCGCACTTGCCGCACCTGTCGCAAGCCCGCATATACATTGTATGGGGCTTGCCGCAACTGTGCCGCAACCGTGCCGCAAGTTCAGCCGGTATGCGGTAATCACGGCAGATGCGTTTTTTTCACCGCATCTGCCGCGATTTAAAAAAAAATGCTGATGTGAAAGCAGCCTAAGACATACATATAAAAGGAGAAATTAAGGTACCCGGTGTCACACCAGTGTATGCCTTATGAGTGCGATGTGAGAAAATCTCACATTGCACTTGGCCCAATATTATATAATGAAGCAGCTCAGATCTGTTAATAGAACTGAGGAAATAAAAAATCTCAGTATGCTGCATTTGTCAGCGAGTATCAGCTCACTTACACCCATACCAGTCTATGTCATCTGAGTGCAGTGCGATACACACAGAGACAGTCAATGGAAAAGAATAATCTCCCCATCTTCTCTGCACCTGTGTTCCGATCACAGTCGCATGACACTTGGCTCACACTCACAGCAGAGCTTGAGCCGAGTGTCATTAGCATATCGCATCGGACGCTCTCACATCGGATGCCATAAGCTTGTGGGACCCCGGCCTTACAAGGAGCATAACTGTGCGAGTCATTTCTATGCAGGTACTGTGTTTTTTTGCATCTGATCTAAGAAATAAACTCACATAAGAAGAGAATTGAAGAAACACAAGATACTACAGATGAGAAAATCTATCCTGCTGCAATGGTTCAGCATCTAGACTGATTCTCCATGAATTAGTCTTTATTTCTGCATTTGTCATCCTCAATGCCTCTGGGACGCTTATGAGTATGATATTGCGAAGCCTAGTAAGCCCAAAGAAGTGAAAAAATGCAACCACAGGGGCCTGGACTGGATGCCAGAACAGCATGAATTGAATTCCTCATTCCTATGAGATACATTTGATTTCTATTGTTCCCTTACTTGAATTAGCTAAATAAGCCTCTGTGTTGTTCTTTACCTCTCAGATTGTGCAAGCCTCATTGAGACATCAGGGATTTTTCACATACCAATTTTCAGAGTTTTGAATAAGATTTTTATTGGTTTCAGTTTTTCCATCAGTGTTTCGTTAGTGACTTTCTTGCATTAATAAATGTCATTGCATCCCCTAGCAATGTGATGTTAAAAATATATAGAACACAGATGGCTTCCAAGTACTCTCTAATTTGTTCGTAAACTTGCATGGGCAAGTATGATCTGTGACGCAATCAAAATTGGAAATGACTGATTAGGTACGGATCATTCTGTCTGCAAAAAACACAAACATGTGAACTACAAATGGCCCACGTTCTGTCGGTGAAAAACATGTAGAACGTTTTTGTGAAAAACTGATTTCTGAATGAGCTCTTTCTCCATAGACATCAGGAATAAAAAGTTGAAAAGAAGAGGCGCACAATAGTCTGTATCTGTCGGCAGACTGTGTAGAAATAAGTGGTGGATGTGCTCACCTGTTTGGTTTGTGACACGTCACAACCACCCTTTGTGCCTGCGACAACTTAAGATGTCAAGCTTTTTTCACGGTCTGCAGCAGTCCTCCCTTTCAATAGTAGTACAGGAAGTAGATATAAGAATAGGAGCTTGTGGCAACGCTCCCGCTCAAACAAAATCCAAGAGTCAAGGATTATTTGAATTCATATGGTGGTATTTATTTCTATGCATTTCGGGGTGAACCCCTTCCTCAGAAATCCCACAATAACAGACATCAGGTCATAGCTAAAACGAATAAGGTGTGTTCATAAATTGTAGAACATGTCCTAACAATATTTCCAAATCTCACTAAAGAAAAAAAAAAAATGGTCCGTATTTCAGGTCATGTGTCAGATGACATTACATAGGCCAAGACCTGTGTTTTTCATGCCAGTCTAAATAAGGAGGCAGGGTGGAGTGGGAAGCACCTGATTTATTAAGAAGCAAATAGCTCTTAATAGATCATATGAGGCACAAAATGGTTTGCAAATCTGTGTGCGCCTCGCTACAGATCATATGCCTTTCCTTGACCGGAGTAGGATTAGTGGCGAAAGGAACGCCACCGCTCGTCATTAATTTGTTGAGTTGGGGCCGCTACATCTCCATACCAGCTTTACCCACTTTGTAGAAGCTTGGCAAAAATACAGCAAGTTGCAACATTTTTGTGAATTTTCAGTTTTGTATGCCAGTTTTCCGATGCATGTCCAGAGATTTAGTTTGACATCCCATAAAAATGAAATGAATATAGAACCCCTACGAAAAATAAAAGTTGTCGTGACACAAACTAAGTGGAAACTAATTTTTTCCTGAAAATGTCTATTGTATCAGATGCTCCAATGAACACAGGCCTTGTTCACACACAATTTGGTTTTTTTTAGCACTCAAAAAACCACATGCAGTTTTCTAAGAGTGCCAAAAAGTGTCCCTTGTGTGTCTGAAAGGTTTAGAAACATTTTTGGACTTACCGTATATACTCGTGTATAAGCCGACCCGTGTATAAGCCGACCCCCCTACTTTTGCCCCCAAAACCTGGGAAAATCTATTGACTCGCGTATAAGCCGAGGGTGGACCCCAGCACAGGTATACAGCCCCCAGCAGTGGTATACAGGCCCCAGCAGTATGATATACAGCAGCCCCCAGTGGTATATACAGCAGCTCCCAGTGGTATATACAGCAGCCACAGTGGTATATACAGCAGCCCCATTGGTATATACAGCAGCCCCCAGTGGTATATACAGCAGCCCCAGTGGTATTGCAGCCCCTATATACAGCAGCCCCAGTGGTGTATACAGCAGCCCTTATATACAGCAGCCCCAGTGGTATTGCAGCCCCAGTGGTATTGCAGCCCCTATATACAGCAGCCCAGTGGTATTGCAGCCCCTATATACAGCAGCCCCAGTGGTATTGCAGCCCCAGTGGTGTATACAGCAGCCCCTATATACAGCAGCCCCAGTGGTATTGCAGCCCCAGTGGTATTGCAGCCCCTATATACAGCAGCCCCAGTGGTATTGCAGCCCAGTGGTGTATACAGCAGCCCCTATACACAGCAGCCCAAGTGGTATTGCAGCCCCAGTGGTGTATACAGCAGCCCCTATATACAGCAGCCCCAGTGGTATTGCAGCCCCAGTGGTGTATACAGCAGCCCCTATATACAGCAGCCCCAGTGGTATTGCAGCCCCAGTGGTGTATACAGCCCCTATATACAGCAGCCCCAGTGGTATTGCAGCCCAGTGGTGTATACAGCCCTATATACAGCAGCCCCAGTGGTATTGCAGCCCCAGTGGTGTATACAGCCCCTGTATACAGCAGCCCCAGTGGTATTGCAGCCCCAGTGGTGTATACAGCAGCCCCTATATACAGCAGCCCCAGTGGTATTGCAGCCCCAGTGGTGTATACAGCAGCCCCTATATACAGCAGCCCCAGTGGTATTGCAGCCCCAGTGGTGTATACAGCCCCTATATACAGCAGCCCCAGTGGTATTGCAGCCCCAGTGGTGTATACAGCCCCTATATACAGCAGCCCCAGTGGTATTGCAGCCCCAGTGGTGTATACAGCCCCTATATACAGCAGCCCCAGTGGTATTGCAGCCCCAGTGGTGTATACAGCCTCTATATACAGCAGCCCAGTGGTATTGCAGCCCAGTGGTATTGCAGCCCCACACAAATGCTGGCACACGTCCCCCCCTGTTGTAAATCCCCCCCTGCTCATTACTTACCATCCCTGGTCTTCAGCAGCACCCCGGCGCCGGTCCTCTGTGCTCCGGTCCTCCGCGATCCCGTCCTCTGTGCTCCGCTCCACGGCTGCATCCGGGGTCCCCGTGCGTCGCAGAAGCGATGACGTCATCGCTTCTGCGACCCGGCCGGTCACATGATACAGCCGGGGAACGGAGCACAGAGGACGGGATCGCCGGAGGACCGGAGCACAGAGGACCGGCGCCGGGGTGCTGCTGAAGACCAGGGATGGTAAGTATTCAGCAGGGGGGGGCCTTACGACAGGGGGGGACGTGTGCCAGCATTTATGTGGGGCATTATCTACCTATATGCACTGCTCCCCCTGCCGCTGATTGACAGGGGGATGCAGTGCATATGTAATGAGCGGCCCCACGTGACGGGGCCGCTCATACAGCAGCCTCCCCCGCCTCCTCCTGCCTCCCCAGCCCGACACAGCCCCCACCCCACTCACCCCTGTTTAGTGACTCGTGTATAAGCCGACGGGGGGACTTTTCAGCCCAATTTTTGGGCTGAAAAACTCGGCTTATACACGAGTATATACGGTAGTTATTTTTTCAACAAAAACGAAGGCAAAAACGCTAGCGTTAACGCAGGGTGCCTAAATGTGCCATTTAAAAATGCATGCGTTAACGCAGGGTGCCTATATGTGCCATGTTAAAAAAACACATGCGTTTTAAAACAACCACTGCGTTTTTTTACAGCACCCAAAAACGCTGTATGCAGGGGGAAAAAAACGCAGCTACACTCAATTGCACCCTGCGTTAACGCAGCTGCATTTTTTTTTTAACAGCTACAAAAACGCAGAGAAGCCCAAAAAAGCTGATATGTGTGAACAAGGCCACAGTCTCTAATTCCTTAAAAAGTTAGGCTACAGCCTTTGGCCTGTGTGAATTTTCAAAGTGGAATTTTTGAAAGTGGAAGGCAGAGATATACCAGTACCCTACAGTTCCCATTGCTGTGATGCCCTGTTGTGACAATATATCTCCTTCCTTTGCAGGTATGAAGACATTAATTCAGTGGTTTATATAATCTCTGCAGTTGTATCCAATCCATGTACCGTATATACTCGTGTATAAGCCGAGTTTTTCAGCCCAAAAAATGGGCTGAAAAGACCCCCCCTCGGCTTATACACGGGTCAATACGGTAATCCTATGGTGGGAGGGGGCGCGGGGGGTGGGGGGGCGCTGCGCAGTATTTCTTACCTTGTCCCCCATTCTGCAGTGCTTTCCGGTGTCCTCCGTGCTCCGTTCCCGGTCTGCTGGGCCTTGTGGTTCCTCCTGGTTCCTCATCCTTCGGTTCTATCATGGGGGCTGCCATCTTGGTGTCTTCTCTCCGCCCCCCGGCCAGTGATGTCAGAGCAGGCCGCGCTGTGATTGGCTAGCACCCGTGACATGTGATCACGGGTGCTAGCCAATCACAGCGCGGCCTGCTCTGACATCACTGGCCGGGGGCGGAGAGAACAAGCAAGATGGCAGCCCCCATGATAGAACCGAAGGATGAGGAACCAGGAGGAACCACAAGGCCCAGCAGACCAGGAACGGAGCACGGAGGACACCGGAAAGCACTGCAGAACGGGGACAAGGTAGGAAGCTGTGTATGTGTGTGTGTATGTTATATATGTGTATGTGTGTGTGTGTGTGTGTGTGTGTGTGTGTGTGTGTGTGTGTATATATGTGTGTATGTATGGGTATGTGTATGTAAGTAGGCTGGCTGCCAATATAAGCCATACCTCTGGGGCTGCTGTATATACTTCTGGGGCTGCTGGATACTTCCACTGGGGCTGTATATACCTCTGGGGCTGCTGGATACTACCACTGGGGCTGTATATACCTCTGGGGCTACTGGATACTACCACTGGGGCTGTATATACCTCTATGGCTACTGTATACTACCACTGGGGCTGTATATACCTCTGGGGCTACTGCATACTACCACTGGGGCTGTATATACTTCTGGGGCTGCTGGATACTACCACTGGGGCTGTATATACCTCTATGGCTACTGTATACTACCACTGGGGCTGTATATACCTCTGGGGCTACTGGATACTACCACTGGGGCTGTATATACCTGTGGGGCTGCTGGATACTACCACTGGGGCTGTATATACCTCTGGGGCTGCTGGATACTACCACTGGGGCTGTATATACCTCTGGGGCTACTGGATACTACCACTGGGGCTGTATATACCTCTATGGCTACTGTATACTACCACTGGGGCTGTATATACCTCTGGGGCTACTGCATACTACCACTGGGGCTGTATATACTTCTGGGGCTGCTGGATACTGCCACTGGGGCTGGATACTACCACTGGGGCTGTATACCTGTGCTGGGGTCCACCCTCGGCTTATACACGAGTCAATAGGTTTTCCCAGATTTTGGGGGCAAAAGTAGGGGGGTCGGCTTATACACGGGTCGGCTTATACACGAGTATATACGGTATGCTGTGCACATATTTCAGGGTATGAAGATATTAATTCAGTGATTTATATCATCTCTGCAGTTGTATCCAACCCATGTATGCTGTGCACATATTTCAGGGTATGAAGACATTAATTCAGTGGTTTATATAATCTCTGCAGTTGTATCCAATCCATGTATGCTGTGCACATATTTCAGGGTATGAAGACATTAATTCAGTGATTTATATAATCTCTGCAGTTGTATCCAACCCATGTATGCTGTGCACATATTTCAGGGTATGAAGATATTAATTCATTTGCTTTGTACCTTAGAAATATCCATATTATTCCATCCTGCTTGTATCTCCCTCCTGCTGATCTGGCTCCAAACGTTTCCCTTAGCAGCAATTTGTTAATTGTACCCTGGTGTGCAGTGGCCCTTTCTCTCTTCTGACCCCTACCCCTCTGTCTACCTGGCCTATCATCTGCTGTCCACAAGACCTATAAATTGCAGCCCACAAGGCCTATGTGTCTTTGGCCTGTGTGAATTTTCAAAGTGAAATTTTTGAAAGTGGAAGGCAGAGATATACCAGAGATAAGCCAGAGGAAGCCAGAAGGTAAAACCTCTACCCATCTACTACCTGTTTTAACTGTAATAGTTACCAACATAAGCAAAAGTCCTTCAGTTCAATGCCTCCTAATCTTGTGCATTAGTCATCCACGTTTACCCCCCTATTCCACCTCCATCACTCTGCCTCCACATCAGCCACTCTCTACCCTCCTTTACTAAGCCTTCAAGACTGCATAAGTAGCCCTGACCAATTGACCCCACACAAGGTTAGGACCTGCACCACTGACATTACTGGTCCCCCACATGACCAACCCCAATGGGGAAAAACCCAGTCAAATACCCCCCAAGCCCCAAAATAATGCGCACAAAGCGAACCACAATATGAGAAACTAAGCCAAAGCCAATATCCGTTATTCCCACAGCGTATCAAACCTACAGCCCACGAAATGCCACCCACCCAAGCAACCCCCATCAAGGCTGGGAGACCCCACAAAAAGCCCCCAACAAGCTGGAAACAGCCCCCCACAGAATGCACCCCCGATGGGTATGGAAGAACTCCTGACATCTATCAAAAAGACCTTCAGGACCGAACTCTCCACCGCGGTCGACAATTTCACATGCCAACTTCAAGACATCACTCAACGCACAGACGATCTAGAAAGACGAATGGACAACACAGCTGATGCTATAGAGACCCACAAGAAACTACACCAAGAACAAGACGCCAGAATTGAATATCTGGAGCTGAAAAGCGAGGACATGGAAAATCGATTAAGGAGAGGAAACATTAGAATTAAAGGCCTCCCCGAAAACGATACAAACCTGAAAGCAACAGTCTCCAAACTCTTCCATTCACTACTTCCTCAAGCAGACCCCAGTCTCTTCCAGATAACCAGAATACACAGAGCTTTAGGAAAACCCAGATCAGATGCATCACCAAGAGACGTGGTTCTTAAACTACACCACGAAGAATAAGAGACCTGATCCTCACAGCCGCACGCAACAAACCTACTCTGCCAGGACTACAGACACAGTCGCTCTATTCCCGGACATCTGCCCAGCGACCCTAATGAGAAGGAGAGCAATGAAAGGCACCACAACGGCCCTACTAAATGCACACATCAGATACAAGTGGGGCTTCCCACACGCCTTGATCTTTCACTACAACAACAAAACCTACTCACCGAGAACGGAAGAAGGCCAACAAGCCCTGGAAAGGGCGGTTATCCCTCTAAATGACACCAACTCTCTACCACAACGACCAAGACCCAATAGGGAGTGGACAGAGGTTCGTTGCCTAAAAAACTCTAACCCCCAATCCCCCCAGAAACCATGACCAAAACAATTAAAAATCCTACAATACCAAATAAAACAACCCCCCCCGCCCACACCAAACGCCCAATCCTACCTCCTACTAGACGACCCCAAAACAAAGCAGCAAACCTCCAACCCCTACCCCACAAATACCACCCTACAGAGGATGTACTGTACCTGGAACCAAATGATTCCTGAAAAAGACAACAAATCCGCAACCCATACCCCACACAAACTACCCTACAGAGAACACAACACCTCTACATTAAATGTGCTACCCCAAATTGGGCCGACGCTACCCATGGTCATAACCTCAAGAGACCTGAAAACTCGGGTCCCAAAAACCACCGAATATCGCCCCTGTTGTATCTGCTGTGCCCACCTGCCCATCTGCAACCCTCACCCCCCCACAACTCCAAGGTTACCTCTCTCCAAATTAAAACCCAAACTGACCATCACCACACATAACGGAGACAGACCCCACACGACAGCTAACATGTTCCCCCATATTGCAAATGTATAAGGTACTATCACACAATGTCAGGGGACTCAACTCCCCGTTTAAGAGAAAACGCGCGTTCATAGACTACTCAAAACATACACCGGACATCATACTACTACAGGAAACACACTTTACAGACCGCTCCTTCCCAAAATTCTTCCATAAGTCATACACTAGATCCCACCTAACATCCCATAATAAAAAAACTAGAGGAGTGGCCATCCTATTCCACAACTCCTTTCCATTTGTACAGAAACAAGTGACTGCGGACAAAGAAGGTAGATACCTCATAATACGCGGGACAGTCCAATCAAAACGAATCTGTATCATAAATAGCTACGCCCCCCCCGTCGATGCAAATGAAAACGAGCCGTACCATAATGAAGCTGATAGGGGACGCAACTTATGACCTCCTACTCTGGGGAGAAGATTTCAACATAACCATAGACGCCTCATTGGATAGCTCCACCCAAAAACAAACCGATATCACTAACACTGAGAGAAAAACTCTACAAAACCTACTTAAATCCCACCAACTAGTAGACACATTGAGAGAAACCCACACGCACTCGAGGGGCTACACCTACTTCTCCAAGGCCCACCACTCATACTCCAGAATAGACTGGATACTAACGAAGTCCGGCAATCTAACCTCCCTTCTCTACTCTAGACACATCCTGTCCTCCTGGTCAGACCACAACTGCGTACTATCAGTATTTAAAACCGATACTGAGACATCATCTCTTTATAGATGGCGACTAAATGAATCCCTACTGACAAACCCCCACACTAGAACGCAGATAGAACAAGAACTCAAAAGTTACTTTGCCACAAACAAATCGTCAGAAGTCTCAGAAGGCAACATTTGGATGGCCCACAAAAAATACATGACAGGCGTACTTATACGACTGGCCTCCAAAAAAAAGAGAGACAGACTAGAGACACAGGCGGACCTTGAAGACAAGCTCAGTAAACTGGAATTTGCCAGCCAATCCCACCCCTCCAAATATCTCACCAAGAAAATACTCGACACAAAACTACAACTCAACACAATACTGACAACCCGCACTGAAAGAGCCATTAGGTGGACACAAGCGACGTTTATAAATACTCCAATAAGATGGACAGAATGCTCGCACGCAAACTCAGACAAAGAATGCCTAAACATGATTTTCTCAATTAAAGATGAACAATCACATACCACCCACAACCCAAATAAAATCTACGCCGCATTCCACAAATTCTACCAGAATTTATATAATGACAACCCACACTCCACCAAACCCAAAATTAACGAATTCTTAGCCACTACACCACTACCATCCCTATCCTCGAGCTATGCGGCAAAACTACACTCACCAATAACAGAAGAAGAGATACTGACCACCATCAAACAACTAAAAGCAGGTAAAGCACCAGGCCCGGATGGACTGACCGCATTATACTACAAAAAATTCCAGGACACACTAACGAACCACATACGCGCATATTGCAACAATTTACTCTCAGGACAAACCATGCCCCAAGAATTTTACACCGCACATATTGCTGTCATCCCAAAACCAAAAAAAGACCCACTACTCATCAAGAACTACAGGCCCATCTCCCTATTAAATATAGACCTTAAAATCTTCACGGCCATACTAACCAATAGAATAAATACCTGCCTCCCTAACCTTATACACAAAGACCAAGTGGGTTTCATACTTTCGAGACAAGCACCAGACAACATATGTAGGAACCTCAATATAATACACAATGCCAACAAATCCAACTCGCCCCTAACTGTCCTGGCTCTAGACATAGAAAAAGCATTTGACTCATTTGCGTGGCCATACCTATTCCAAGTTCTGAACAGATTGGGGCTACCTCAACCATTGATAAACGCCCTTAAACTCCTCTACAATAACCCGATCGCATACCTAAAACTCCCATCCACCTCCCCGAAACCAATACTCATAAAAAGAGGCACGAGGCAGGGATGCCCCCTATCACCGGCCTTATTCGCTATGATCATGGAACCCCTAGCCCAAAAGATACGATCCCATCCAGATATCACAGGCCCAAAAATAGGGAAACACGCCTATAAAGTAAGCCTCTTCGCAGACGACCTACTGCTGACCCTAACGAACCCCCACATATCGCTTCCAAACTTGATAGCCACCCTCAAACAATTCGAGGAGATTTCAGGATTGAAAGTAAACGTGGATAAATCAGAAATAATGTTTATTAACACCCCAACCAATGACCGAAACCGAATTCTATGCAACTTTAAGTTTACATACAAAGAGCACTACATTCCCTATCTCGGAACCAACCTAACATCACATAAAAACACCCTATACAAATAAAACTACAGCCCCATATTGCAAAAACTAGAACAGAATCTAAACAAATGGTCAACCCCAACGGTCTCCTTTTTAGGGAGAGTTCACACCATAAAGATGGTCACACTACCCCAATTCCTATATCTCTTCCGCTCACTACCAATACCAAAGTCCATATTCAAAACGATCCACTCCCAAATCAAAGGATTCATATGGAATCATAAGAGACCACGCATATCCATGCAGACTTTACATAAACACAAAGCAAAAGGAGGTGTATCGCTGCCGAACTTCATACACTACTACAGGGCAGCACAAATGGCAACAATACATGCAGAGTAGAACACTCCCCTATGGATCCACATAGAGAACTCACAACTAAGCCCATACACCCTGAGAGGTCTCCTCTGGGCCACGGGGACTCTACCAAAAAACTTAAACACGTACTCACCATACACCCTCCACACCCTACAACTATGGAGATCCATAAGATTCCAATACTCCCTCCAATCCCACCCGTCACCACTATTGGAGCTATTTAACAACCCAATGTTTCAACCCGGGGTCTCCTCCAAAAACCACACATGGTGGGAACAAAACAATGTACAGGACTACAACATCTCCTTAACCACTCGACGCTTATGCCAAAGCACGCACTCATTACAAGATATAAAATCCCACCCACAGAAACCTTCAGACTACAGCAAATGTACCACTTCATTCATTCCATACTCAAAACTATAACACACCCAAAAGTGACAGCATTTGAACTCAAATGCATGCATGACCCCCTGGGAAAAGGATCAATAACCCAAATATACACCACGCTTAACCACCCAAAGGACAGTCGTAAGCTAAAAGCTATGGAGCAATGGGAGCTAGACCTGGGAATCACGCTCACACCAGAAAAATGGTACAGATGTCACGAAAGTATCATGAAGGGAAGCCATCAGGTATCACTAACGGAAACATCCTTTAAAGTGATCCTAAACCCACAAACTGACCCCTCCGTATCTTTAGACCTGTCCGTGCACTACCTCTTATCATTTCTAGCCATCCCTTTTGCAGAAAAAAAATCGCTTTTGTAAAGTAAGAGGAAAGGTTATATTACTTTGTCCTGTGTGAGTTCTCTCTTTCTGTGGAAGCCGCAATAGCCCCGCCTGTCTGCTGCTGCCTGGTAATTATGCACGCCCCTCTCTGCTTCCAAGAGCCTGGCCGCGTCATGAAAGGGAAAGGGGCTCCGGCATGACGCGATTTAGCCCTGCCCCTTTCATGACGCTGTCAGGCTCTTAGAAACAGAGAGGGGCGTGCATAATTACAAGGCAGCAGCAGACAGGCGGGGCTATTGCGGCTTCCACAGAAAGAGAGAACTCACACAGGACAAAGTAATATAACCTTTTCTCTTACTTTACAAAAGCGATTTTTTTCTGCAAAAGGGATGGCTAGAAATGATAAGAGGTAGTGCAGTGACAGGTCTAAAGATACGGGGGGGGGTCAGTTTGTGGGTTTAGGATCACTTTAAGCTTCTCCACAGGACGCACCGTGTCCCCAGCTTCCTACACAACATATACAGCTCCAAGCCTGACAGATGCTTCAGAGGCTGTGACACAGTAGGGGACACACTCCATACATGGTGGACATGCCCCATCGTAAAATCCCTTTGGAATGACGTCATAAAGTTAATCGACTTCACTCTAGATGACAAACTCTCACTCACTCCACCAGCACTACTGTTTGGGTACAAACCACCTAATGTGAGTAACAAAGCATATCGGCTACTCACCTACATAACCATGGTCACCAAAAACCACATAACCAAACAATGGAACACGGATTTGCTATCACTAGAGCAAGTAAAGCGCAGTATCCACTCCATAATGCTGTTCGAGAAAATAGAGGCAACCAGAAATGACACCATGGACCTCTTCAGGGCTATATGGGAACGTGGATAACCAAAAGCGAAGACCACGACCTTCACAGAGTAATGTCACTATCAACGTAAAACACACAATAACACTAAGCTCTTCAAAGAAAGTGAAGCACTTTGATAACCAGATCAATGAACAACCCATAGATAACCACACGCCATCCCATAGAATTACCCCCCAAAAAAAGGTAAAAAAACCTAACCCCTGTTGAACTGCTACGAGAATGCCGCTTCCCCGCTACTCAAGATACTTCCTTCTCTTTTTTTTTTTTTTTTTTTTTAATTTATTTACCGTATATACTCGCGTATAAGCCGAGTTTTTCAGCCCAAAAATTGGGCTGAAAAGTCCCCCCCCTCGGCTTATACGCGAGTCATACGGCCCCCTCAAAGTTTGGCGCCCCCACCTCAGCTTCTGGGCCCCCCCGCATGCAGCGCTGCACATATACATTACGTGTCTAGCAGCTGTTACCCTCCGGTGGCAGATCGCGGCTCCCGGCTCCGGGCTCCATCTTCCTCTCTGTCTTCCTGGTTGTCATGTGACCGGCGCGATGACGTCATCGCGCCGGTCACAAAGCAGGAAGACAGCGAGGAAGATGGAGCCCGGAGCCGGGAGCCGCGATCCGCCATCGGAGGGTAACAGCTGCTAGACACGTAATGTATATGTGCAGCGCTGCATGCGGGGGGGCCCAGAAACTGAGGTGGGGGCGCCAAATTATGAGGGGGGCCCTGCTGGGGCCCTGTATACTACCACTGGGGCTATATACTACCACTGGGGCTATATACTACCACTGGGGCTATATACTACCACTGGGGCTGTATATATACTACCACTGGGGCTATATACTACCACTGGGGCTGTATACTACTACTGGGGCTATATACTACCACTGGGGCTATATACTACCACTGGGGCTATATACTACCACTGGGGCTGTATATATACTACCACTGGGGCTATATACTACCACTGGGGCTGTATACTACTACTGGGGCTATATACTACCATTGGGGCTATATACTACCACTGGGGCTGTATGTATACTACCACTGGGGCTATATACTACCACTGGGGCTATATACTACCACTGGGGCTGTATACTACTACTGGGGCTATATACTACCATTGGGGCTATATACTACCACTGGGGCTGTATGTATACTACCACTGGGGCTATATACTACCACTGGGGCTGTATACTACTACTGGGGCTATATACTACCACTGGGGCTATATACTACCACTGGGGCTGTATGTATACTACCACTGGGGCTATATACTACCACTGGGGCTGTATACTACCACTGGGGCTATATACTACCACTGGGGCTGTATACTACCACTGGGGCTGTATATATACTACCACTGGGGCTATATACTACCACTGGGGCTGTATACTACTACTGGGGCTATATACTACCACTGGGGCTATATACTACCACTGGGGCTGTATATATACTACCACTGGGGCTATATACTACCACTGGGGCTGTATATACTACTGGGGCTGCGTGTATACTACCACTGGGGCTGCTGCTGTATACTACCACTGGGGCTGCTGCTGTATACTACCACTGGGGCTGCTGCTGTATACTACCACTGGGGCTGCTGCTGTATACTACCACTGGGGCTGCTGTATATACCTCTGGGGCTGCTGTATACTACCACTGGGGCTGCTGCTGTATATACCACTGGGGCTGCTGCTGTAACACTGCTGGGGCCTGTATATACCACTGGGGAGGCTGCTGTATACCACACTGCTGGGGGCTGTATACCTGTGCTGGGGTCCACCCTCGGCTTATACACGAGTCAATAAATTTTCCCAGGTTTTGGGGGCAAAAGTAGGGGGGTCGGCTTATACATGGGTCGGCTTATACACGAGTATATACGGTATTTTTTTTTTATTTTATCTTAATTTTCTTGTATTACTCTCTCTTCTCTTACCAAATTACAAAGTATATAACAACACCTTGCTATATGAACCTGAACCCCCTACGAGGGGGCCGCTTCATTTGTTTTATTTGTCTTACTTGATTTATTTCCTATTTTTTTTTCTCACATTGCATTGATTAACAATTGTTTGTACGCATCTACTTTTCTTCTGTCACCATAAAATTTTTATGAAACTAAGAAGTTAGGCTACATTCACAATGTTTTTGATGCATTTTTGAGGTTCAATTTTTTATCTGCAAAACTAGATCAGCTTTTCAAAAAAATGCATCTCATCGCTTACTATATGACACTGCTGAGACCTGCGGTTTACCACTTTGCTATAGCAACCGCTGTTGCTGTGGACAACGCTGAGACCTGCGCTATAGTAAAGGTGACCTTACCGCTTACTATATGACAGTGCTGAGACCTGCAATATACCGCTTTACTATAGCGCAGTTCTAAGAGCTGTCATATTATAATCAGTGAGGTCACCGTTGCCATAGTAAAAGCAGTTACTATGGCAATGGTGACTTCACCGTTTACTCTACGACAGCGCAGAGACCAGAGCTTTACCACTTTAGAGTAAAGCACAGGTCTCAGCACTGTCATATAGTAAGCGGGGAGGTCACTGTTGCCATAGCTATTAAAGGTTACTATGGCAATGGTGATCTTACCGCTTACTGCATGACAGCGCTGAGACCTGCCCCTTACTATAGCACAGGTTTCAGCACTGTCATTTATTAAGCGGTGAGGTCACCATTGCCATAGTAACCGCAGTGGCTATGACAACGGTGGCCTCACTGCTTACGCTATCATTCAGTGATCAGAGACCACGGAGAATGGATGTGTTTTTCCTCCCATGGTCTCTGATGTAGCAGAGCTGAGTCTGTCCAGAAAGAGAAAAGAAGAAGATCGTGCAGTGGTACGAGGGTGGGGAGAGGGTAATAAAAATGGACTCACTGTCTTTTTCATTTCTTTTCTTTTTTTTTTTTTAACAGAATACATTCTCGCTGTGTTATCTCTTTTTTACTATTTAATTTGAAATTCTTAATAGCCAGGTCTAAATTGGCCTGACATTAAGAATCTCAGAGCTTAATACCAGCTGACAATACAAAGCTGGTGTTAACTCCTTAGTACCCAGCGTGCCACCCCCCACCAGGACCGCTGGAAGAGCCTGATAAAGCACTTGGAAATGGCGCTACTATAAATGCGTAGTTTTCAGGGGCGGCTGCTGGCTGCTATTCTTTAGTGTGGGGGGCCCTAAAACAATGGGCCCTCACTCCACTGAGAATACCAACCTCAAAGCTGCCTAGTTTTAACTTGGCTGGCAAGTAGAAATAGGGCAGAACCCACACTTTATTTTTGCCAGCCAAGGTAAAATTTTGCAGCTGAGGGTGGCATCTTGCAGCTGTCCGCTTTCACTGGGCTAGACTTAAAAATACTGCGAATCCCCATGCATTTTTTAAACTATTTATTAAACACCCTATGACGGCAGGTTGGCTGTCATACATTAATGTGTATGGCAACCAAGCACAATCAATGTCCAGACTGTGGAAATGCACCCTGACTGCAACAGCCAATCACAGCGGTGCTCACAAAGTGTGAGCGTCTGTGATTGGCTGTTTGCCAGTCAGTGCGGTGAATATGCAAGTAGCTTATTAGGCAGCCCTGGAAGTGATTGAGCGTGAGACTGAGCTGACCCAGAAGCAGCCGCGGGAGTCTGGTAAGCTCGATCTACCCATTCTACCATCTATATATCTTCACTAGATCTTGTCACTCAGAGCAGACAGCTGTATGGCAGAACAGTATGCAAACTGTCTATATTATGTCTGCATACTGTTCCCATGCAGTTTGAGAACGTTCTCATCCATCTCTGCCTTTTTACAGCCCCACCTCAAATGGAAATCTCAATGCCACTGGATATCTGAAACTGCTAGATGATTCAGATATCCAGTGGCATTGAGGTTTCCACTGATGAAGAATGGCCACACTATCTTTATACCCCATATACAGGGGCTGGCTTGCCCCCCAGGCCAGTGGTCATGCAGCAGTTTTGGGGCTGTCTGGCCATCTGTCTTGTTGGTCTGGGAGACCGCACTGCCCCTGAAGCTCACTTCTCAGGCCACTGCTGGGTGCTTGCCTCCCAGGCCAAAATTTGCATGGGCCATATATCACACTATACCATCAATTTTTCTGTTCCAACAGTCTTGGAGGGATCTATCCACAGTGAGTTAGTGTCAAACCAATAGAGGGGGTTTTGTATGTTAACTTCACCTTTTACAAAAAAGTTTGCCTCATCACTCATCTGAAGGCAGTTGTCTATACTGTGAAGATACGAGATATGCAGCTTCTGAAACAACGGATATTGGAAGCCTGTGCTAGCATGTCTTCTGCGGTGTTGCTATCAGTGTGTCATGAGTGGGAGAAGAGGGTTGCATTGACAATCAAACACAATGGGCAGCACGTTGAACACATTTTATAAGTGCTCATCAAAATCCCACAAGATGTCCTCCCTAGGAGTATCCCTGGTGAAAAAGTGATCTGCACACTTCAATTACCCAAATTCAACTTCTTTATTAGTTAAAATTTCATACAAAAGTTAAAATTTCAATTCATATTCAGGTATCAAAATTAATAAGCTGTTTCCATTTATTACCCCTGGCCAACAATGGAGACACATATAATCCAATTGTACAGCAATAATTCCCTTTTCAATTGTTAATTACAGACCCAGGTATATCATATTACAACTACCTTGTTAATTTAAACCTCTCCTTTCTAGATGACAGATCTCTGTGGGTTTTAATATTCCTTCTCCTCACACTTTCTGAGGTCTCTCAACTATGTGTAGATTCCTTCGGAGACCACCTGCCCTGCGCCTGGGTGGTGATACACTGCTCTCCAGCCTATTAGGCTGGCCTCTGTCGTGAGAATTTCCCATTGAGCTGGTAGAAAGGATGTCCCTGAGAGAGGTTGGCTGGGCTCAGCCACCAGCGTAGGGAGTGTTTGGTTGACAGTGGCAGACAAATGGCTTTATCCAGCGTGAATGGACTCCCGTTGCATGTAGAAAGCAGAACCATTTGGAGGGGTCCGAGATGGAGCAGGGCAAAATGATACTGCCTCTATCGCCACCACCATTCTGCCGAGGACTCTCATTCCAAATCTGATCAAGAGAGGTGAGAGGCGAAGGAGGGTCTGGACTCCTTGGCGCAGGGTTTGAGCCTTGTCCTTGGGAAGGAGGACCAAACCACGGGAAGTATTGAAAATCATCCCCTTGAATGTGATTGATTGGCTGGGGGTTGGGGAAGATTTTGGTAGGTTCACCAACCACCCTAGGCGAGTGAGGGTGTCCATTGGAGATGCGAACGATGTTTTCGCAGTCTTGGAAGGATGGGGCCTTGACTAGGAGGTCGTCTAGATAGGGCAAAACGACTACACCCCTGGAGTGAAGGATCGTCATGACGGCCGCCATGACTTGGTAAAGACCCTTGGGGCCGTAGAGAGCCGAAGGGTAAGGCCGCAAACTGGAAGTGATCCTCGTGAATGGCGAAGCATAGATAACGCTGATGAGGTTGAAAAATTGGAATGTGCAGGTACGCATCCTGTATGTCCATGGAGGCTAAGAAGTCGCCTTCCTCCATAGACTAAATGATCGAGCGGAGCGACTACATGCGAAAGTGACGGTTACGCACAAACTTCAATTGCTTTAGATCTAAGATAGGGCGCACAGATCCGTCTTTCTTGGGGACTACAAAAAGGTTGGAGTAAAAACCTTTGAAGCGTTCCTGAGGTAGAACGGGGATAATGACACTGGCTTGAAGGAGAGAGTTGACTGCCTGGAAGAAGGCGCAAGACTTTTCTGGAGATTGCGGGGGGATTGATGGGAAGAACCTGCTGGGAGGGCGGCATAGAAATTCTATGTTGTATCTGGAAGACACCACCTCCCTGACCCATTTGTCTTCCGCGACGGAATGTCAAACGTGTCGAAAGTGGAAAACACGGCCACCTACTTGGCGGGTGTCTTCCGGGGGTGACGGGGACTCAGGAGGAGAACCTATGGGATCGAGATCACTTAGGTTTGGATTGTCGTGAACGAGACTGCCAGGAGGTATTTGGTTTCTGAGCCGATTGCTGTCCCCTGTCCCTACGTGGCGAACGGTTAACGTTCTGCGACACACGGGAAGTCGACCAGTCAAACGAATTCCAAAAGGAGCGAAAACGCGTTTGCTGTCGTCGGGCGAAGGGACGTTTCGGTTTGTGCTGGGGAAGAGAGGTGTTTTGCCCCGGTGTCATCCGATATTAACTTGTCCAATTTCTCTCCAAATAGACGGCCGCTGAGGTATGGAAGACTAGTTAGTGACTTTTTAGAGGCAGAGTCAGCTCTCCATTCACGGAGCCAGAGTGCTCTGCCGATGGTGATGGCATTCGAGGCTGCCACTGTGGCGCAGTTGGTCTAGGGGTGCGTTAATGAGATATTCTCCAGCCACCGAAATCTGGCCCGTTAAGTCTGCCAGTTCGGGGGAGAGATCAGTATCATGAAGAGCCAAGTGTAACGTACCTGCCCAGGTTACTATTGCCTTGGCGACCCAGACAGAGGAGAAGATTGGGGACAGTGACGACCCTGACACCTCAAAGACTGAACGCGCCAGCTGTTCAACCTGACGATCGGTCGGGCCCTTAATGGAGGATCCATCCGGCAGGGAAAGTAAGGTTTTTGTAGTCAACCGGGAAACTGGGGACTTGTGGAGAGTCGGCCCAGTCCTGACCTAGGGGCTATGGAAATGGGTAGAGAGCTTCCATTGCCTTGTGATTGCTGAAACGTTTGTCTGGGCAGGCTCTGCGTTTCTGTAGAATTTCCTGAAATTCAGGATGGTCTGCAAAATATTTGTGTGAACGCTTAGCTCTCTTGAAGGAGACTGTATGGTCCAAGTTTTCACAGGGAGGTTCTTCCACATTCAGCGTCTGGTTGACAGACGTGATTAGGTCCTCGATCATGGCTGGAGTGTCCCATGTGTCTACATCAATGGACGTGTCAAGGTCTGGGTCTGATTCATTATCATAGAACCTGCTGGCCGAGGGTGACTGGCTGTCGCTCTCTCTGGAGGGAGAGGCCTGGGAGCTCCAAGAGTATGGTAAAGAAGAGGGTCTATATGTCCTTTTCCATCATGTCTCTGGCTCAGGTGATGTGGGCTCTCGTGCACTAGATTGGGTATGCTCCTGCCTCATACAGTTGTGGTCAAAAGTATTGACACCCCTGCAATTCTGTCAGATAATACTCAGTTTCTTCCTGAAAATGATTGCAATCACAAATTCTTTGGTATTATTATCTTCATTTAAAGGGATCCTGTCACCCCCAAAACACCTCAAAAGCTATTAAAAGCTGTCCCTAGAGCATATTCACACTTACCCTACACTCCTTTTAGCTCCTAAATGCAGCTAGTGAAAATGAAGATAAATGTTATTACACTACCTCATTAGTGATGATAATTAGTGACTATGGTATGCATAGTCACCCTGGCAGGCTCTCCCTCTTCATGATATCACGCATCAATAGGCGTGATCTTCAAATCAGATTCAAATGCGCGCCTCCCCGCTCTGTCCTATGCCTAACGGACCGCTGCATTGTGCGGCTGTATGACGCGAATCGCGTCATTTCCGGCGCGGGTGAAATATGTACACCCGCGCCGCTGTTAGCTTCAAGACCCGCACTGCGCATGCGCATGCGCAGTGCGCGTTTTGAAGCTAACAGAGCGGCGTGGGTGTACATACCGTCACCCGCGCCGGAAATGACGCGATTTGCGTCGCCCAGCCCCACTGCAGCCCGCCGACACAGGACAGAGCGGGGAGGCGTGCATTTGAATCTGATTTGAAGATCACGCCTATTGAGGCGGGATATCATGAAGAGGGAGAGCCTGCCAAAGTGACTATGCATACCATAGTCACTAATTATCATCACTAATGAGGTAGTGTAATAACATTTATCTTAATTTTCACTAGCTGCATTTAGGAGCTAAAAGGAGTGTATGGTAAGTGTGAATATGCTCTAGGGACAGCTTTTAATAGCTTTTGAGGTGTTTTGGGGGTGACAGGATCCCTTTCATTTGTCTTCAATGAAAAACACAAAAAGAATTGTCCTAAAGCCAAATTGGATCTAATTCTACACAAAACATAAAAAAGGGATTGGACAAAAGTATTGGCACTGTTAGAAAAATCATGTGATGCTTCTCTAATTTGTGTAATTAACAGCACCTGTAACTTACCTACGGCACCTAACAGGTCTTGGCAATAACTAAATCACACTTGCAGCCAGTTGACATGGATTAGTTGACTAAACCTCTGTCCTGTGTCCTTGTGTGTACCACATTGAGCATGGAGAAAAGAAAGAAGACCAAAGAACTGTCTGAGGACTTGAGAAACCAAATTGTGAGGAAAGCATGAGCAATCTCAAAGCTACAAGTCCATCTCCAAAGACCTGAATGTTTCTGTGTCTACCTTGCGCAGTGTCATTAAGAAGTTTAAAGCCCATGGCACTGTGGCTAACCTCCCTAGATGTGGACGGAAAAGAAAAATTGACGAGAGATTTCAATGCAAGATTGTGCGGATGGTGGATAAAGAACCTCGACTAACATCCAAACAAGTTCAAGCTGCCCTGCAGTCCGAGGGTGCAACAGTGTCAACCCGTACTATCCGTCGGTGTCTGAATGAAAAGGGACTGTATGGTAGGATACCCAGAAAGTCCCCACTTCTTACCCCGAGACATAAAAAAGCCACGCTGGAGTTTGCCAAAACTTACCTGAGAAAGCCTAAAACATTTTGGGAGAATATTCTCTGGTCAGATGAGACAAAACTAGAGCTTTTTGGGCAAAGGCATCAACATAGAGTTTACAGGAGAAAAAAAGAGGCATTCAAAGAAAAGAACACGGTCCCTACAGTCAAACATGGCGGAGGTTCCCTGATGTTTTGGGGTTGCTTTGCTGCCTCTGGCACTGGACTGCTTGACCGTGTGCATGGCATTTTTAAGTCTGAAGACTACCAACAAATTTTGCAGCATAATGTAGGGCCCAGTGTGAGAAAGGGTCTCCCTCAGAGGTCATGGGTCTTCCAGCAGGACAATGACCAAAACACACTTCAAAAAGCACTAGAAAATGGTTTGAGAGACAGCACTGGAGACTTCTAAGGTGGCCAGCAATGAGTCCAGACCTGAATCCCATAGAACACCTGTGGAGAGATCTATAAATGGCGGTTTGGAGAAGGCACCCTTCAAATATCAGGGACCTGGAGCAGTTTGCCAAAGAAGAATGGTCTAAAATTTCAGCAGAGCATTGTAAGAAACTCATTGATGGTTACCGGAAGCAGTTGATCGCAGTTATGTTAGCTAAAGGTTGTGTAACCAAGTATTAGGCTGAGGGTGCCAATACTTTTGTCTGGCCCATTTTTGGAGTTTTGTGTGAAATGATCAATGTTTTGCTTTTTGCTTCATTCTCTTTTGTGTTTTTTCATTGAAGACAAATTAAATGAAAATAATAATACCAAAGAATTTGTCATTGCAATCATTTTCAGGAAGAAACTGAGTATTATCTGGACAGAATTGCAGGGGTGTCAATACTTTTGGCCACAACTGTATAATATGGGATAAATAACACTGCTACTTTCCAAATTGTCACTTCAGTGAGGAAGTGGACAAACTCTTTTGCCACCTTTAGGTATTAATCCTCAAAGTCATAGTCGACTCTTTAACAAGCCTTTTAAAATGACCAAAGATTTGTGTCAGATCAGAACCCCAAACTGAAGATGCTGTGTTTCGGGGTGACTGCCCCTCATCAGTGCAGTGTGTGGGAGTTCTGATTTGGCTGTGTGAGAGGCTAAGGCAAGGTCTGCGGGACTAGCTATTTTCCTCATGGAGAGGAATCTGCCTGCCAGCATAAGGAGGGAGATAAGCTGATAAAGAGACTTGTAGCCGCAATGCTCCTCTGGGAAATATGCACATTGTTACTTCAATGAGGAAGTGGATGAACTCTAGTGCCACCTTGAGGTAGCAATCCTCAGAGTCATAGTCGACTCTTTAACAAGCCTTTTAATATGACCCAGGATTTGTGCCAGATCAGAACCCCAAACTTTCCATGAATTTGACTTGAGGGTGTAGCCATACTTCATCCCCTCCAATTTTGGCAGAACTGCTTGAAACTGGTGTTAACCCTTTCATTACCCCTGGCTTTGGCTTGAGTCACTCTAGCATATGACTAGAAACTGGATGCAACCGCCGGAGTCCCTATTGAAAGTCAATGGTAACAAACCAGATCCAATAACATCTGGCTTCTGCAAGAGGGCAAAAAAACGCTAGTGTTAAACCACCCTGAGAAATGTCAACACTTTTAGAAATGAAACACAAGTGTAGGTTGTTTGAACTCTATGCATGTTTTAGCAGTCCATGGATCAATCAGGTCCAGAATTGTTTTTATTAGGATTCAGAAATAGCCCCGAATTATAATATAGATATGCAATGTGAAAAGGGCTTTACAAAATTGAAGCATTGCTATTAACGCCTTACATTATGTGATTGCTGTGTGGAATAGTGCTAACAAATAAGCGGTATAGGTGACTGATGCCAAGAGAATGCTAAATTACAGTCCACTAACTCGCTGCATGTCCACTACATACACAACTAGCTCTTCCCTCTCCTAGTGTACACTCACTCATTCCTTGTAGACAGTAAGTCCTCGCAGGCATGGTCCTCTCTCCTCTCCTACTGTATCCTTAACCATCCCTTGTAGACTGCGCCCTCGCAGGCAGGGTCCTCTCTCCTCACCTACTGTATCCTCATCCATCCCTTGTAGGCTGTGAGCTCTCATTTACAGAGTCCTCTCTCTTCTCCTACTGTATCCTTAACCATCCCTTGTAGACTGTGCGCCCTCGCAGGCAGGGTCCTCTCCCCTCACCTACAGTATCCTCCCCCATCCCTTGTAGACTGTAAGCCCCTGCGGGCAGGGTCCTCTCTCCTCACCTACTGTATCCTCACCCATCCCTTGTAGACTGTGAGCTCGTGCAGGCAGGGTCCTCTCTCCTCTACTACTGTATCCTCACCCATCCTTTGTAGATTGTAAGCCCCTGCGGGCATGGTCCTCTCTCCTCACCTACTGTATCCTCACCCATCCCTTGTAGACTGTGAGCTCTTGCAGGCAGGGTCCTCTCTCCTCTACTACTGTATCCTCACCCATCCTTTGTAGACTGTAAGCCCCTGCGGGCAGGGTCCTCTCTCCTCACCTACTGTATCCTCATCCATCCCTTGTAGACTGTGAGTCCTTGCAGGCAGGGTCTTCTCCCCTCACCTACTGTATCCTCACCCATCTCTTGTGGGCTGTGAGCTCTCATGGACAGAGTCCTCTCTCTTCTCCTACTGTATCCTCACCGATCCCTTGTAGACTGTAAGCCCCTGCGGGCAGGGTCCTCTCTCCTCACCTACTGTATCCTCACCCATCCCTTGTAGACTGTGAGCTCGTGCAGGCAGGGTCCTCTCTCCTCTACTACTGTATCCTCACCCATCCTTTGTAGATTGTAAGCCCCTGCGGGCATGGTCCTCTCTCCTCACCTACTGTATCCTCACCCATCCCTTGTAGACTGTGAGCTCTTGCAGGCAGGGTCCTCTCTCCTCTACTACTGTATCCTCACCTATCCCTTGTAGACTGTAAGCCCATGCGGACAGGGTCCTCTCTCCTCACCTACTTTATCCTCATCCATCCCTTGTAGACTGTGAGTCCTTCCTTGCAGGCAGGGTCCTCTCTCCTCTACTACTGTATCCTCACCCATCCTTTGTAGATTGTAAGCCCCTGCGGGCAGGGTCCTCTCTCCTCACCTACTGTATCCTCACCCATCTCTTGTAGGCTGTGAGCTCTCATGGACAGAGTACTCTCTCTTCTCCTACTGTATCCTCACCCATTCCTTGTAGACTGTAAGCCCCTGCGGGCAGGGTCCTCTCCTCACCTACTGTTTCCTCATCCATTCCTTGTAGACTGTGAGTCCTTGCAGGCAGGGTCCTCTCTCCTCACCTACTGTATCCTCACCCATCCCTTGTAGACTGTAAGCCCTGCAGGCATGGTACTCTCTCCTCACCTACTGTATCCTCATCCATCCCTTGTAGACTGAGTCCTTGCAGGCAGGGTCCTCTCTCCTCACCTACTGTATCCTCACCCATCTCTTGTAGGCTGTGAGCTCTCATGGACAGAGTCCTCTCTCTTCTCCTACTGTATCCTCACTCATCCCTTGTAGACTGTAAGCCCCTGCGGGCAGGGTCCTCTCTCCTCACCTACTGTATCCTCATCCATCCCTTGTAGGCTGTGAGCTCTCATGGACAGAGTTCTCTCTCTTCTCTTACTGTATCCTCACCCATCCCTTGTAGACTGTAAGCCCCTGCGGGCAGGGTCCTCTCTCCTCACCTACTGTATCCTCATCCATCCCTTGTAGACTGTGAGCCCTTGCAGGCAGGGTCCTCTCTCATGTACTATATCCTCACCCACCCCTTGTAGACTGTGAGCCCTCGCGGGCAGGATCCTCTCACTTCTCCTACGGTATCCTCACCCATCCCTTTTAGACTGTGAGCCCTCGCAGGCAAGGTCCTCTCTCCTCACCTACTGTATCCTCACCCATCCTTTGTAGGCTGTAAGCCCCTGCAGGCAGGGTCCTCTCTCCTCATGTACTATCTCCTAACCCACCCCTTGTAGACTGTGAGCCCTACTGGGCAGGATCCTCTGTCATGTACCTGTGTGTCCCTTGTATTCAGGGCCAATGACAGGACATTATTGCCCTGACAGCTGTCAGGGGCCTTGCGATGATTGACAAGAGAGAGGCCCCAGAGGAGAGGTGAGGGGGCAGGTCCTGATCTCCTCTGGGCCCTGCCCCCTCACCTCTTCTACAGGCCCTCGCCTCCCAATTTCCTCTGGGCCCCTTGTAGACTGTGAGCCCTCGCGGGCAGGATCCTCTCACTTCTCCTACGGTATCCTTACCCATCCCTTTTAGACTGTGAGCCCTCGCAGGCAGGGTCCTCTCTCCTTACCTACTGTATCCTCACCCATCGCTTGTAGACTGTAAGCCCCTGCAGGCAGGGTCCTCTCTCCTCACCTATTGTATCCTCATCCATCCCTTGAAGACTGTGAGCCCTTGCAGGCAGGGTCCTCTCTCCTCACCTACTGTATCCTCATCCATCCCTTGTAGACTGTGAGCCCTTGCAGGTAGGGTCCTCTCTCCTCACCTACTGTATCCTCACCCATCCCTTGTAGACTGTGAGTCCTTGCAGGCAGGGTCCTCTCTCCTCACCTACTGTATCCTCACCCATCTCTTGTAGGCTGTGAACTCTCATGGACAGAGTCCTCTCTCTTCTCCTACTGTATCCTCACCCATCCCTTGTAGACTGTAAGCCCTGCGGGCAGGGTCCTCTCTCCTCACCTACTGTATCCTCATCCATCCCTTGTAGACTGTGAGCCCTTGCAGGCAGGGTCCTCTCTCATGTACTATATCCTCACCCACCCCTTGTAGACTGTGAGCCCTCCGGGCAGGATCCTCTCACTTCTCCTACGGTATCCTCACCCATCCCTTTTAGACTGTGAGCCCTCGCAGGCAGGGCCTCTCTCCTCACCACTATATCCTCATCCATCCCTTGTAGACTGTGAGCCCTTGCAGGCGGATTCTCTCTCCTCACCTACTATATCCTCACCCACCCCTTGTAGACTGTGAGCCCTCGCAGGCAGGATCCTCTCTCCTCACCTACTATTCCTCATCCATCCCTTGTAGACTGTGAGCCCTACTGGGCAGGATCCTCTGTCATGTACCTGTGTGTGCCTTGTATTCAGGGCCAATGACAGGCATTATTGCCCTGACAGCTGTCAGGGGCCTTGCGATGATTGACAAGAGAGAGGCCCCAGAGGAGAGGTGAGGGGGCAGGTCCTGATCTCCTCTGGGCCCTGCCCCCACACCTCTTCTACAGGCCCTCGCCTCCCAATTTCCTCTGGGCCCCTTGTAGACTGTGAGCCCTCGCGGGCAGGATCCTCTCACTTCTCCTACGGTATCTTACCCATCCTTTTAGACTGTGAGCCCTCGCAGGCAGGGTCCTCTCTCCTTACCTACTGTATCCTCACCCATCGCTTGTAGACTGTAAGCCCCTGCAGGCAGGGTCCTCTCTCCTCACCTATTGTATCCTTATCCATCCCTTGAAGACTGTGAGCCCTTGCAGGTAGGGTCCTCTCTCCTCACCTACTGTATCCTCATCCATCCCTTGTAGACTGTGAGTCCTTGCAGGCAGGGTCCTCTCTCCTCACCTACTGTATCCTCACCCATCTCTTGTAGGCTGTGAGCTTATGGCAGAGTCCTCTCTCTCTCCTACTGTATCCTCACCCATCCTTGTAGACCGTAAGCCCCTGCGGGCAGGGTCCTCTCTCTCACCTACTGTATCCTTACCATCCCTTGTAGACTGTGCTCTTGCAGGCAGGGTCCTCTCTCCTCTACTACGTATCCCAACCATCCTTTGTAGACTGTAAGCCCCTGCGGCAGGGTCCTCTCTCCTCACCTACTTATCCTCATCCATCCCTTGTAGACTGTGAGCCCTACGGGCAGGATCCTCTCCCTTTCTACGTATCCTCACCCATCCCTTTAGACTGTGAGCCCTCCAGGCAGGGTCCTCTCCCTCACCTACTGTATCCTCATCCATCCCTTGTAGACATTGAGCCCTCGCGGCAGGATCCTCTCCTTCTCCTACGTATTCTCACCCATCCCTTTTAGACTGTGAGCCCTGCAGGCAGGGTCTCTCTCCTCACCTACTGTATCCTCACCCATCCCTTGTAGACTGTAAGCCCCTGCAGGCAGGGTCCTCTCTCCTCATGTACTATATCCTAACCACCCTTGTAGACTGTGAGCCCTACCGGGCAGGGTCCTCTGTCATGTACCTGTGTGTGCCTTGTATTCAGGGCCAATGACAGGGCATTATTGCCCTGACAGCTGTCAGGGGCCTTGCGATGATTACAAGAGAGACGGCCCAGAGGAGAGGTGAGGGGGCAGATCCTGATCTCCTCTGGGCCCTGCCCCTCACCTCTTCTACAGGCCCTCGCCTCCCAATTTCCTCTGGTCCCCTTGTAGACTGTGAGCTCTTGCGGGCAGGATCCTCTCACTTCTCCTACGGTATCCTTACCCATCCCTTGTAGACTGTGAGCCCTACCAGGCAGGGTCCTCTCTCATGTACCTGTGTGCCTTGTATCGCCGACGACGCATGATGCCCTGTAGACTGTAGCCCTGCAAGGCAGGTACTCCCTCTCTCACCTATGTATCCTCATCCATCCCTTGAACTGAGCCCTGCAGGCAGGGTCCCTCCTCTCACCTATGTATCCTCATCCATCCCTTGTAGGCTGGAGCCACTCACATTAGGGTCCCCTCCTTCTCCTACTGTATCCTCACCCTCCTTGTAGAGTGAGCCCTGCGGCAGGGTCCTTCTCTCACCTACTGTATCCTCATCCATCCTTGTAGCTGTGAGCTCTCATGGACAGAGTCTCTCTCTTCTCTCTATGTATCCTCCACCCATCCCTTGTAACTGTAAGCCTGCGGGAGGTCCTCTCTCTCCCTACTGTATCCTCAATCATCCTTGTAGACTGTAGCCTTCAGCAGGGTCCTCTTCATGTACATATCCTCACCCACCCCTTGTAGACTGTGAGCCCTCCGGGCAGGATCCTCTCACTTCTCCTACGATCCTCACCATCCCTTTTAGACTGTGAGCCCTCGCAGGCAGGTCCTCTCTCCTCACCTACTGTATCCTCACCCTATCCTTTGTAGCTTAAGCCCCTGCAGGCCAGGGTCCTCTCTCCTCATGTACTATCTCCTAACCCACCCTTGTAGACTGTGAGCCCTACTGGGCAGGATCCTCTGTCATGTACCTGTGTGTCCTTGTATTCAGGGCCAATGACAGGGACATTATTGCCCTGACAGCTGTCAGGGGCCTTGCGATGATTGACAAGAGAGAGGCCCCAGAGGAGAGGTGAGGGGGCAGGTCCTGATCTCCTCTGGGCCCTGCCCCCTCACCTCTTCTACAGGCCCTCGCCTCCCAATTTCCTCTGGGCCCCTTGTAGACTGTGAGCCCTCGCGGGCAGGATCCTCTCACTTCTCCTACGGTATCCTTACCCATCCCTTTTAGACTGTGAGCCCTCGCAGGCAGGGTCCTCTCTCCTTACCTACTGTATCCTCACCCATCGCTTGTAGACTGTAAGCCCCTGCAGGCAGGGTCCTCTCTCCTCACCTATTGTATCCTCATCCATCCCTTGAAGACTGTGAGCCCTTGCAGGCAGGGTCCTCTCTCCTCACCTACTGTATCCTCATCCATCCCTTGTAGACTGTGAGCTCCATTGAACAGGTAGGGTCCTCTCTCTTCTCCTACTGTATCCTCACCCATCCCTTGTAGACTGTAAGCCCCTGCGGCAGGGTCCTCTCTCCTCACCTACTGTATCCTCACCCATCCCTTGTAGGCTGTGACTCTCATGGACAGAGTCTCTCTCTCTTCTCTACTGTATCCTCACCCATCCCTTGTAGACTGTAAGCCCCTGCGGCAGGGTCCTCTCTCCTCACCTACTGTATCCTCATCCATCCCTTGTAGACTGTGAGCCCTTGCAGGCAGGGTCCTCTCTCATTACTATATCCTCACCCACCCCTTGTAGACTGTGAGCCCTCGCAGGCAGGATCCTCTCACTTCTCCTACGTATCCTCACCCATCCCTTTTAGACTGTGAGCCCTCGCAGGCAGGTCCTCTCCCTCCTACTATATCCCCCATCCCTTTAGACTGTGAGCCCTTGCAGGCAGGTTCCTCTCCTCACCTACTGATATCCTCACCCATCCCTTGTAGACTGTAAGCCCTGCAGGCAGGTCCTCTCTCCTCATGTACTATATCCTACCCACCCTTGTAGACTGTGAGCCCTACTGGGCAGGATCCTCTGTCATGTACCTGTGTGTGCCTTGTATTCAGGGCCAATGACAGGGCATTATTGCCCTGACAGCTGTCAGGGGCCTTGCGATGATTGACAGAAGAGAGGGCCCAGAGGAGAGGTGAGGGGGCGGGTCCTGATCTTCTCTGGGCCCTGCCCCCTCATCTCTTCTGCAGGCCCTCGCCTGCCAAGCTCCTCTGGGGCCCTCCCTCTCAACCTATTCTATGGCCCTCATCTGCAATCTCCTCTGGGCCCGGCCACCTCACCTATTATAAGGGCCCCCCTTTTCCTGCTGTCATTCACGCCGCGTCAGGGGAAGCTGGGAGGAGGCCGGCCTAGCCGAGACTGTCAAGTCTCGGCTAGGTTTGTACTGCACGTGCTTGATGGGCTGTCATGCGCAGTACTGACCTGATCTCACCGTAGAGCGCGGTTTCCGGTGAGAGGAGGGTACTGCTGATGGCGGCGAGTATTGAAATATCTGTGTCTCTGTCTGCCTCTACACAGCACTATACTACATATACAGGTCTACACTACATGCTGTATTAGTGAGTCTATATACTGTATGTATAAAGTGTGGACCTATAAATACAGAATAGTTCAGGGCATGCAAGATATACAGCCAGTGGTCAGCAGTGTGCACAAGACCCGCAGCCGTCGGCAGTGCGCACACGACCCGCAGCCGTCGGCAGTGCGCACACGACCCGCAGCCGTCGGCAGTGCGCACCACGACCCGCAGCACTATGCATTGTGCATATGGCCCGCAGCGCTATGCATTGTGCATATGGTCCACAGCGCTATGCACTGTGCAAACGGCCCGCAGCGCTATGCATTGTGCACTCGGCCCAAGCGCTATGCATTGTGCACACGGACAGCAGCACTATGCATTGTGCATATGGCCAGCAGCACTATGTATTGTGCATATGGCCCGCAGCGCTATGCATTGTGCATATGGTCCACAGCGCTATGCACTGTGCACACGGCCCGCAGCGTTATGCATTGTGCACTCGGCCCGCAGCGCTATGCATTGTGCACACGGCCCGCAGCGCTATGCATTGTGCACACGGCCCGCAGCGCTATGCATTGTGCACACGCCCGCAGCGCTATGCATTGTGCACACGGCCCGCAGCGCTATGCATTGTGCACACGGCCCGCAGCGCTATGCATTGTGCACACGGCCCGCAGCGCTATGCATTGTGCACACGGCCCGCAGCGCTATGCATTGTGCACACGGCCCGCAGCGCTATGCATTGTGCACACGGCCCGCAGCGCTATGCATTGTGCACACGGCCCGCAGCGCTATGCATTGTGCACACGCCCGCAGCGCTATGCATTGTGCAAACGGCCCGCAGCGCTATGCATTGTGCACACGGCCCGCAGCGCTATGCATTGTGCATACGGCCCGCAGCGCTATGCATTGTGCATACGGCCCGCAGCGCTATGCATTGTGCATACGGCCCGCAGCGCTATGCATTGTGCATACGGCCCGCAGCGCTATGCATTGTGCATACGGCCCGCAGCGCTATGCATTGTGCATACGGCCCGCAGCGCTATGCATTGTGCACAGCCGTTTCCCTTGTCTATACGCCCCACAGCCGTCCCCCTTGTCTATACGCCCCACAGTCTCTTTTGTGTATTCTAATTGTGTACAGCCCGCAGCAGTCTCTATTTTGTATTCTAATTGTGTACAGCCAGCAGCAGTCTCTATTTTGTATTCTAATTGTGTACAGCCAGCAGCAGTCTCTATTTTGTATTCTCTAATGTGTGCATAGCTAGCAGCAGAATCTATTGTATATTCTCTATTGTGTGTATAGACAGCAGCAGTCTCTATTGTGTATAAAGCCTGCAGCTGTCTCCATTGTGTATACATCCTACAACTGTCTCAATTGTCTATACGGCCCTCAGCCATCTCTATTGTGTATATTTGGCGCCCCTGCGGTTTGGTCGCCACAGTGGTATTGGGTCATTCCATGTCAAGTGAACCAATGATTATTACCTCTATATTTTTAATTCTTTTGAGATTTTGTTATTTGATAATAGCATGTCAGACAATGCAAAATGTGAAGAGAAAAATTTTTTAAAAAATTTATTTTTTTTTTAAATGATTTTCAAAGTTCGGAAAAAGTGTGAATTTCGCTGTTGCCTGCCTTTACGTTTCTCCTCATAACTAAGGCTAGGAATAAGATAGAGAGACAAAATAAACACCATTCTACTCAGAACTATACAGGCTTTCACCAGATATGTCACAAGAGGATCTTTGTTAATATTTTACCCATGTGATCGCAAGCGCAAAACTTTAAAACGTATTTCCGAAAAATCGGCGCGCTTTAAATATTTCAAAAACTGCCCATGTGTCTGCTTTGCTCTTAGCCACATCTGTACCAAATTTCAAGTTGGGATCGCAATGGGATCATATTTTAACATATTTTACTATTAATAGCGTCAATGGGTCATTCCATATCAAGTGGTCTAAATATGAATATTTTTTTTTACGTGACGTCTTTAGATTTTTTTTTTTTTTTTTCCTTTATGAAGTACTACTTTAGTTAATTACAAATTAAAAGTTTGGAATTTTTTTCTTCATCAGTTAATTTTTTACAGATTTTTAAAGTTTAAAAAAAGGGTGAATTTTGGCCTGGTACGACTTTAAATTTTTTTATCTCGGGCTAGAAATAAGATAGAGAAACAAAATAAACACCATTCTACTCAGAACTGTCCAGGCTTTCACCAGATATGTCACAAGAGTATATTTGTTAATTTTAATTTTTTACCTATGCGAATGCAAACGCAACATTTTGAAACGCATTTCCGAAAAAAACATTTTAATAAAAATTTTCCAAAACTGCCCATGTGTCTTTTATGCTCTTAGCCACATCTGTACCAAATTTCAAGTTGGGATCGTGATGGGATCATATTTTAAAATATTTAACTATGGTTAATCTCATTTTATTAAATTTTGAAAAAACATATGAAAGACATACATTCAATCTTTTAACAAAATCTTGAGACATATAAAATATACAAAAAGAGAATTCACAAAGTTATTAGTAACTTTAAGATAAGCTGCAAATTTACTTTTGCGCTTATCTCTGGTGCAATATATACTACAATCTAAATATAATTCCAAACACTCAAGTATACAACCTTTCTCAGGGTTTTGAGATGTTCTGATGTCAAGGGGACAAGCAGCCCCAGCAGAATGATTTTTATTACTTGGCCCCTTCTAACAGGTTGACCACGTAAGTGGGTCATTACCCGTTGAGGCCTAGTTGGAATAGTCTATTGACTGGTGTACCGGAAAGGAAGGCCGAAATATTAATGATCTACTCACAGCTCAGAGTTTTCGATACCTGTCTAATGTTCACTAGAATTCTGAAGGTATAGGCGTAGGAAGGAAATACCTAGACTGAATGTATCAGATGGGAAGAAAAGAGAGATAGAAAAGAAGAGAGAGAGAGAAGAGAAACAAAAACCATTAGAAAAAGTTATACTGGGAAAGAAAAGCCACGTAAGAAAAAAAAGAAAAAAAGGAGGGTGGGGGACGGGTGAGGTATGGGAAGGAGAAAGGGTACTCATCCCACTGGCTCCCCATCAGCCAGAGGTCGAGCCATATTATCTGTGCTGGAAAAGATACTCCTAAATTCTGCAGTCGTGAAAAAGAATCCATTCAACCCAAATCCCTAAGAATTTGTTCCGAGATCCCGACGCATCAGCTGCGAGCTCCTCCATTCGATATGTGTCCATCAATTCTTTGAACCAATCAAGTAGAGATGGAGCCCGGCTTGATTTCCAGAACCTCGGGATCACAGCACGAGCAGCCGAGATGCAAAAGCGGAGAATATCCCTCTTCTGTAGCCCAATAGGACCTGGAAAAATGGATAACATTGCCGATTCTGGGCAGCATTCGGCTTGTTTACCTGTTATCCGGGCGTATGCATTGAAAACCTCAGACCAGAACCGCCGGATTTCCCCACAACTCCACCAAATGTGTATCATTGTACCCTTCTCTTCCCCACAGCGCCGGCAGGTATCAGGGGTTCCAGGGAACATGATCCGGAGTGTCGTCGGGCACAAGTACCATCTAGTGAGCAGCTTATAGCTTCTTTCTTGTGCAGAACAAGCGCTAGCTAGTGAGTGAGTAAATATAAAGCATTTCTGCCAATTAGCTTCTGAAATGCTACACCCCAATTCCCTCTCCCAAGCACGTTGGAAGTAAAGGGTGCCCTGCTCTCTCATGGACCCTAAGGCCTGGTATAGAAATGATATTTTGCGCCTCGGTGGAGCCTCCAGTTGGAATAACCTCTCCAATACGTTGGGCGTCAATCTTACCCTGCAAGAGTGGTCAGCTGAATATAATTATGCTCTGTATTGGAGAAATTCGAATCACTTAAAGAGGTCTCGTAGGTTCTTTGAGTTGTAGCTCTGCCATCGGGGGCAAACCACCACTGGACAGAGTCTGTCCTACTCGGGTGTCATCCACAATCCGCCAACATAAAAATCTCTGCCTGTCAAATCCGGGTGGGAAAGATGGGTTGGAAAAAAGGGGAGTCAAAGGGCTAAGTCTGTCGTTTAAGCGGAGGGTTTTCGTCACTAGGTGCCATACCTTCAAGGTGTTTCTGGTCATGTCTGTCAAGGGTACTAGGTCTGTGGAGTCTTTAGGGGAAATCCAAAGCAGGTGTTTCAGCGGAATCCCCAAACCCTCTTGCTCCACCCCTACCCATTTCTTGGAGGACGCATGATAATGCCAATCTAGAGCTCTAACAAGAGAGGAAGCCTCAAAGTACGCTCGTATGTTGGGTAGTCCAACCCCTCCTCTGGTCTCGGGCAAGGATAGGATATTCATTCGCAATCTGGACCTCTTGCCCCCCCAGACAAATCTAAGGATCATAGATTGCATTTTGGAGAGGAAACCTCTATCCAATAGAACAGGAACTGTCTGAAAAGTATATAAGAGTCGGGGCAAGACATCCATCTTGACTACGTTTATTCTCCCGAACCAGGATAGCTTTAATTGTCTATAGGAGGTAAATGCCGATTCCGCGTTAGTCAAAAGGGGTTGATAATTTAAATTGAATATTTGTTTAAGATCTTTTGGTATAAGGACTCCCAAGTACTTAATGGCTTCTACTTTCCATTTAAATGGGAACTGTTTAGATAGATGAGAAACCAATTCTCCAGGCAAAGAAATATTGATTGCCTCGGTTTTGGAGCAATTCACTTTAAAGTTGCTCAATTGTCCGAACCGTTCAAACTCCATTAAGACCGAAGGGATGGAGACCAGGGGCTGGGAGATGTAAAGTAGCAGGTCATCTGCAAATAAGGCTAATTTGTGATGACTCTGTCCCAGCTTGACCCCATGGACGCATTCATTGGACCCAAGTGCAAAATATTTAACTATTATAGTGTCAATTCAAACGTCACCAAGAACACAATCAGTCATTTTTTCACAATTGCCCGTCAATAGTTTGAATTTGATATAAAGAAACATAGTCTTGTAACATCTCAAATGAAAGCTGTTACCGTTCTGAGTAAAATGATGCCTCTCCCACTTCATTATCTTATTTCTAGCCTGAGATAAAAAAAATTTAAAGTCGTACCAGGCCAAAATTCACCCTTTTTTTAAACTTTAAAAATCTGTAAAAAATTAACTGATGAAGAAAAAAATTCCAAACTTTTAATTTGTAATTAACTAAAGTAGTACTTCATAAAGGAAAAAAAAAAAAAAATCTAAAGACGTCAGGTAAAAAAAATATTCATATTTAGATCACTTGATATGGAATGACCCATTGACGCTCTTACTAGTAAAATATGTTAAAATATGATCCCATTGCGATCCCAACTTGAAATTTGGTACAGATGTGGCTAAGAGCATAGCAGACACATGGGCAGTTTTTGAAATATTTAAAGCGCGCCGATTTTTCGGAAATGCGTTTTAAAGTTTTGCGCTTGCGATCACATGGGTAAAATATTAATAAATATCCTCTTGTGACATATCTGATGAAAGCCTGGACAGTTCTGAGTAGATTGGTGTTTATTTTGTTTCTCTATCTTATTTCTAGCCCGAGATATGATAGAAAATGTAAAGCCATACCAGGCCAAAATTCGCACTTTTTTAAAACTTTAAAAATCTGTAAAAAATTAACAGATAAAGAAAAAAATTCAAAACTTTTTTTTTGTAATTAGATAAAGTTGTTCTTCAGATAGAAAATTTTTTTTAAAAATCTGAGGACGTCAGGGAAAAAAAATATTAATTTTTGGATCACTTGACATGGAATGACCCTATTGCACCTATCCAATAGGTGTGGTATCATGCTCACAGGTAAGATGGGAAAGCTCTGCTCAGACGCAGTAACACACACCTAACACCAACCCAAACTCCAGGCCAGGAAGATGCTGGGCGGAAGAGGCTAGCTGATAGAGCAGTCCTCATCTGCTGCTGATTGAAGGGAGGAGTTTATGGGTGGGAAGAGTTACTTATTCAGTTAGTTGAACACAGGAAAAACAACATGGCAAGATGAAGTGAGTTCTAGGGAAGTCAGGCAGCTGGTGAGAGAGCAGGACTTGTGAAATAGGGCTGGCTGCTCATCCCCGGGCCTAAGGACTCGAATCTGCAGCTGTCTAGACAGCCAGGCAGAGGAACGAGTTCTGCAGGGGTAGCAGCCCCGATTCAGTCTGGGGATCTTCAGGACAAGTCAAAAAACTGGAGGCCACTAAACTTCATGTGCAGTGACTGCTAAAGTGGATTCTCCCAGGCAAAGGGACCTCAGAGGTTCAAGAGGACTTGCAAGGCAGTCTCTCGCAGGACCCGAAGTCACCTGCTTTGGAACTTGTAACCACTAGGACTCAAGGAAGGAAAGGAGTAGATAAGTGTCAGACAGTAACAGGCAGCAAGGAAAGGCCTTATAGTCCGTGTCTCAGCGATGTGGACCCGGACCACTTGTGAGCTGGCCAAGCTGCAACCTTGGAGAATACAGTACCCCAGCTGGGTTGTCTCTGCACTAAACTGCAATTAAAGGGGAACTGCAAACCCCCTGTGTCAGTCTACTCCTTCCTGCACCTTCAGTTACTACTACCACCATCTTCTACATCCCCACCTTCACTACACCCTAGGGGCCCACTCCGTCTGAAGGGAGCGATCCATCAAGCTGCAACAAGACCTATCCCATGGGAACCACTACAAGCAGCGCTGGTCCCATCTGACCAGACATCTCAGATGGCGTTACAATTAAAATTTCCCCTTTAATAACCCCTTTTCAAAGGCTGGTCGCGGCCACGACTTCCAGGGAATGCCGCCGTGACATACCTTGAACTGTTGAGCCCTCGAGAGTCAAGTACCCTGGCCCCATGACTGTAGTCTCAGTTGTGTATATATATACCGTATATGTGTAAATGTATATTATGTATGTTTGGGTGGAGGCGGAGCTGCAGTGGAGTTTCAAAATTTTGCCAGTGAGGGGCCCCAAAATTCCCAGTGGCAGTCATGCTTGTGTTGTCCATAATTATTGTCTCTTACTTGTGTACCCCTTTTCAGATGTAAGCTGCCATAGGATAAATGTAGAATACTTTTTTCTTCTCCTTCCATTTAGATAAACGGCAGTGTATGAGGTCAGAAGTTACTAATGGCAGCAGTGTGAAGGCTGCGTCATGGCTCTGCAGGATAGAGCACACAGCAGTGCCGCTGGGACTTACAACTGGTTCCCTCATGGTGCTAAAAGATTTAACAGCATGAATGACAAAACTGAGAGCAATTTTCTAGCCTCAGGTTTTTCAGCTGACTGAGGAATGTCTTGTGTAGTTCTCCACTTGCACTCATTTTTCATCCTCCTATTTTCTAGCACTTCTATATTAGCAGTTCCCTTATACCTCACAGCTGCACGACAAACTATTAAGCATTTCTCCCTAGTAGTATCGGGCAATCCATCCCTCCCTACAGCTTCTGTTTACTTCACAGTTTCTCCCTCGGTCACTTCTACTTTTCCCGCCCTCCTCGACCCCTTGGTTTTCCCGCCTTCACCGACCCCCTCAGAGTTAGCACCGATGTACGTACCTGGCTTGTGCACTTGCTACAGCTGCCGACATTGGAGAAGAAAGGGTTCTTGTGGTGAGGGAGGAGTGTGCGGGAAGGAAGAAGCCGAGCAAAGGAAAATGGTGGATCTGAAGGGAAAAGAAGGAGCTATAATCGGGTCAACCTTTGCCCCTGCCTTGCTGCATATGAGTAGTGTGTTGTGTTGTTCTTTGTTCTCTTATCTCCAGGAGCCTGTGCAAATGTTCATTGCCCTTAAGTTTTGGCTTAAATAAACATTATTTCTTTATCTGCAGTGACTTTGAGCCAAAAAGTTTTTGGCACAACAGACCTTGCCTTGCTTTTTCTATTGTTGTTCTTAAGTGGCATCATTTCTACATGCCAAAACTCTGTTCACGGATTGGCGTTGCTTTGGACACGTGAAACCTCATTTATCCCCCTCTACACACATGAACCTTATTTATTTTTTGGAGTCAGTTATGGCCACTTTACACACACCAACTTATCTGTCCAACTTCTGAACAACTTACTGGTTGCAGTGAAATCATGGACACATTGTTCCATTTGTACACAGCCACAAAATGGAGCAATGTGTCCATGATTTCACTGCAACTAGTAAGTTGTTCAGAAGTTGGACAGATAAGTTGGTGTGTGTAAAGTAGCCATTAAACCTCTTTAGGCTGCCTTCACACTTGCAGATGCATCTGCAGCGTTTTGCAGATGCATCTGCAAGTGTCAGCATGCAGACCGCGGCCCCTATGTTTATAATGGGGCGCACCGCGGTCTGAAAGCTCTCATTCATTGCTATATGTGAAGCGTCCGCAGGCGGATGCCTGCTGACAGATCACACTCTCCCGCCCGCACCATGGACGCAACATCTCGCGTCCATGGTGCGGGCGGGAGAGTGTGATCTGTCAGCAGGCATCCGCCTGCGGACGCTTCACATATAGCAATGAATGAGAGCTTTCAGACCGCGGTGCGCCCATTATAAACATAGGGGCTGCGGTCTGCATGCTGATACTTGCAGATGCATCTGCAAAACGCTGCAGATGCATCTGCAAGTGTGAAGCCAGCCTTACCCCTGAGTGATTTTTATGTTTTCATTTTTCTTTTCCTCCATGAGTCAGAACAATTTAATTTTTTTCGGCAATATAACCGTATGAGGGCTTGTGTTTTTGTGGGGCGATTGTAGTTTTGATAGACACCATTTATTTTCCCATATTGTGTACTGGAAAACTGAATTTTTTTTTATTATTTCAGTGGTGAAAAAAATTTGCATGAACAAAAAATGTTTTTTCGACATTTTCTGAGAAGAAATATTTTCATTTTTCTGGATCTAAGGCTAATTGATGTCTTATTTTTTGCATCTTGAGCTTTTTATAATGATACCATTTTAGGATAAAAACGATGTTTTGCTTCTTATTGCATTTTATTGCCATGTTATGGTGGCCAAAAAGAAAGCATAAATCTGATGCTTCTATTTTTTTTTTCTCTTCATGCCTTTTACTGAATAGATACATAGATTTTATATTTTGATAGGAAATTCTAAAGCGCAGTGATGCCAAATTGTGTGTGTGTGTTTTTATGGTGGAAAAAAGTTATATATATATTATTTGTTTTTTTCAACATCTTACAGTATATAGTCATCTTAGGGGAATTGATGTAAGTGCTCGCCATAGAGCACAGGATATATGTGGCAGTGGCGTAACTTCAGGCCTCGGGCCCCCAATTATTGCAAATCTTTAGTAGTATTAGTCTTTTTCTATGGGCCAAAGGGACATTTGAGGCCCCTCTAGGCTGCAGGGCCTGGGTGCGATTGCAACCCCTGCACCTATTGTAGTTACGCCCCTGATATGTGGATTGATTCAAAATGTTCTGTATGCAAATTGCCACTAAATAGCATTCAACTCAACCCACAAAAACACAAGCCCTCACTCAGGAACATCATGCATTACTGGCAGTTCTGGAAAAACACCACAGCTCCCTACAAAAAAGAAATCTGTACTCCAAAATCCAAATGCCCCCTCTTTTCTGAACCCCAGAATGTGCCTAAATCACAGTTAAAGGAGGTATCTGGGATTTAGGAAAAAAAAAATTGTGCCTAAGCACGAACAGGCAGGTAGCTGACACATACCTGCCTGATGTGCATGGCCACTGTTCATCGCCGACATGGAGCGGGCACAGACCGCTCCTGTCAGCGATTTATTTCATCTTCCACTGATGTCACATCTATAGAGGGGCTCACATCAAACCCCACTAACCAGCCCATGACGTTGTACAAGTCATGGGTTATGAAGGGGTTAACGTATATGTTTGGCATTTCTGTAGTGAGGAGAGCCCACTTAATTTACGGGGTGCAGGTTTCCAGAAGCACAAGCTTTGCACAATATACGGGTGCTAAAATGTACTGGGCAACATAAGGACTTGTATGCAATTTTTAATTCTGCAGCATTCACTGCGTTTGACACCACTGGTGTTTTCTAGAGTCTAAATCATCACTACACCTGTAAATCAATTCCCAGAGGGCTGTAATTTCCATAATTGTCACTTGAGGGGATTTGTTCTGTTCTGGTTCTTATGGTGGGGTTACACGTCCCCGATATCGCGGCGATATCGGAGGCAACGGCGCGGGAGCGCACATTTTTTCAGCCCTTTTCCCGATATCGCATCGGCGGTTTACACGCTGCGATATCGGGAAACAACGTCCCTCCGATGTGTACACCCACCAACCCAGTAACGACCATTTAACATGGGAGTTAATGGGTAGCGTCGGGTACAGATCGGAGTTGGGCTGTCACACGCTGCGATGCTGCTACAACGGCCATGCGATATCGGGAGTTGAATAGCTCTGCTATTCAACTCCGATATCGTTTTGGCATCGTTCCAGCATCGCGTTGTACGCTCAAATCAGCGATCTCGGCAGCTGCCGGGAAGCGGAGATCAACGGCAGAGATCTCCTCCCCGGCCGCCGCTTTATCTCCCGATGGTGTTGGCGCGGGAGATTTGAAGAAACAGCTGATCTGACAGCTGTTTAAATCTCCTGCGCTGATATCACCTATTTGGTGTCGGCGCGGGAGATGTAAACAGCTCTCAGATCACCTGTTTCTTCAAATCTCCCGCGCCGACATCGCCAGGAGATTAGAGGCAGCTGTTCCTGGGAGGTCAGCAGCTGCTTCAGCTGATCTCTCGGTGGCCGCTGCTGATCTCCCAGGAGATGATCTCCCAGGAGATTAGCGGCGGCCATCGGGAGTGATTTCAATGAGATCCGCAGTGTTCTTGGCTGTCATTCAGAGGACCCTTTGGATCCATTGAGATCCATGCATTGTTTGTGCGATTGCAGGTGCTTGCTGATAAAACAAGCACCTGTGAATGCACAAAAAATGCAACAGGCTGTGTTCAGAGGGCGGAGGAGGGCACACAAATTATGCGCATCTGAACACAACCGCAGCCAAATGCAGCTACTATGCGTTCCTATATTAAACATAGGAACACAGCGCGCATGCGTTTGGCTGCATTCTGTTATGCTGTGTTCAAATCAAATAACATGGGGGTCTATGGAGACAGATCCGTGAAATAAATGGATCTGTAAAACTGATCCATTTTGCTGTACTGAGCATGCTCAGAAGCAAGGTACGGCTCCTCCCAGCCCTATATTTGGTACTGATGACGGATCAGTGAAAAATGCTGATTCATGGAAATCAGTTGACATCCGTTTGAACAGAGCAGTGCCTGTCCGTGTGATCCTTGAAATTGAAGGATCCACACTGATGTGCAAAAAATGCAGTGTGAAGGGGGCCTTAGTTCCAGTGAAGCATCTGAAGGGTTAATTAACTTCTTTAATGTGGTTTTGAGCAGTCTAAGGGGTGCAGTTTTTAGAATGGGGTTATTTATGTCATATAAGCCTCTTATGGTGGGTTTACACACACCAATCATTGTATCCAATATCTGAACAGATCTCTGGTTGCAGTGAAATCATGGACACATAGTTCCATTTTGTGGCTGTGTACAACATGGAGCAATCTGTCCATGATTTCACTGCAACCAGAGATCTGTTCAGATATTGGATACAATATTGGTGTGTGTAAACCCACCATTAAAGTCACTTCAAATTAGGAACTGGTGATAAACTTCTAATCTGTAACATCCATAGGGGCGAGTGTCCGTGAGTGAACCCACTGGGCCAAGGCACCGATCACCACCCTGAGGAGTGAGCCTGAATGACTACCGAAGCTTCAGTAATACCTCATATGGAGAGGTTAGGCTTATGCTGATATGTTACTGCCAGGTGCAACCCCAGGTGATCTCTGTACCATATCAGCTGGCTCCAGGGGTTGGGCTCCAACAAACAGGCATTGCCTCTCATGTATATAGCTGGTGACAAGCAGCAGATGCTAGCAGGTTCAGATGGCATGGCGCCACAGCTGTAACTAGCAAGCGCAGTAGGTATGATGGCATAACTAGTTCAGGCAAACTCAGCAGGTGTGGCGGTACAACGGGTACAGGCTGGCTACTGGCTGGCTACTAGGACAGAGGAACAGGTTAGTGGACAAGGGTACAGGATATACCGACACAGGGACCTTAGAACTAGTAAATAGACATGAGCGAACCCATTTGGGTACGGAGTTTGGGTGTATTACGTCTCCTAAGCACTCCAGCAAGTATCACTGTGCTTGTGTGCTTGGTGCGCCTGGAAATGGTTTTCTTATGGCTGGCTGTATGTGAGAAGAAAGCCAAACTGGAAATTGGTGTATTAAAATAAGTATAAGGTAGAAAACACTGGTGCTTGTCTTCTTAATTTTCTTTATTATTTAAATGTTATAATAAAAACTTTCAGCGTACTAGCTAGACGCGTTTCGGAGGAAACAACCTCCTTAATCATTAGCAAATACAAATTACATAGCTTGTGCATTTATAAAAAAGAAACCTCCACCCTCAGCTGAACATAATTTACAATGATAATAAAGAAGTTGAAAATTAACCCTTTCACATTTTTTGGAGTTGAAACATGCACAGAAGGAATATTAGTCTGCTCTCTATCACACAACAACTCTCATTTATAAATATAATCCGCATCTGATGACTCTCCTGATGTCTCCACGGTTGTTGGAGGCGGAGAGAAACTCACATTTCATGAGCTGCTTGTCCTGGGGAGGGTGACGCAGGATAGGTCGTGGTTGATGAGGAGTTGCTGGAGATTTAGGTTGTTTAGGTGTGCGTGGAAACCTCGGGGTATTATTAGTTTTCCAGACATATACAGAATCAGTGTTGTAATCCTTTAACCCCTTCCTGACCCATGACGCAGCATATGCGTCATGAAAACAAGTTAGTTCCCGACCCATGACGCATATGCTGCGTCAGCACGGGTTTCCCTTCCTGCGGCTCTATTAACCGGGGTCACTGAAGGGTTAGTAGAGCCGCAGGAACGTGAGGACCTGTAGATGACCCCATGGGGGGTTGTTTTGCCCCCCCGTTGCTAGGAGCCCTATGATTGGGCAATTAAAAGACAGATGCCCAATAGTAGTGATTGAAATATTTCACCAATGGAAATTGGTGAAATATTTACAATCTGGGCATGGCCTGATGCTCAAAGCGTCAAGCATTGGCTGGGGCAGTGTGACCTATGTGTTAAACCCCCCAGATCTGATTGGGGCTAGCGTCCATGTGATGCTAGCCCTCCAATTAGATGTGGAGGGGGTTATTTACAATGGCTGACCACGCTCTTCAGCTTCATCCCGTCCGTGGAAGCTGAAGAGCATGGACCCCTGCTGCCGCTGCTGCCACCGACTGTGCCCGATCTGCCGTCGCTGCCGTCGCCGATCACTGGTAACCTCTACCCTGCTTACTCCTCTCCATTCCCCTCTGTTCTTATCTCTGCTCTCCCCTTTTCCCCCCCCAATCTCCGCTCTCCCCCCCTCCCCGATGTCCCTCCCCCGATGTCCTCCAGGGGCTGACTGGCAGATGTAGCCCTGGGGGCAGTCTGCCTCTGCAAGCCAACTCAGGACCTTGGGGTGCTGCTGCTGAGTGCAAGTGAGGAACGGAGAGGGAGTTTTGTTTTTTTTGGGGGGGGGTGCTGTAGTCCTGCCTCCAGCCTGCTGCTTGCCGGCCCCCCCCCAGTAGGTGCGCGGCCGCTTTCACTGTGGGGGTAGCCCTAAAGGTGGACTATACTACCGGCCTGGGGGCAAGTGCCTCCCTGCCACCTGGGCCAGTCCGCCCCTGATGTCCTCTCCCCCTATCCCGATCTCCCCTCTCTCCCCGTCGATTGCGACCTTACAACACCGACTTCCGACCTCTGCTGCTCCCTCCGGTCTTCATCCAGCAGCTGGTGTCCTGCTTCTGCCAGCCGGTGCTGATTTCAGGCAGCAGCAGGGCCATCCCCTGCACCTGTGATCAACCCCCCTCAGTGATCACACCCTCCCCACCCATAATCACCCCCCCCCAGTAATCACCCCTTCCCCAGTGATTACCCCCCCTCCCCAGTGATTACCCCCCTGCCCCTGATCACCCCCCCCTGCCCCAGTGATCACCCCTCCCTGCCCCAGTGATCACCCCACCCCTGCCCAGTGATCACATCCCCCCTGCCCCAGTGATCACCCCTCTACCCCCAGGGATCACCCCCTGCTGCCGGCTCCTGCCTCTAACCGCCGCCTGCCCTGACTGCCCCCTGCGCCTGACCGTACCCCGCCGCCCTGACTGTCCCCTGCGCCCTGACCATCCCCTGCGCCCTGACCGTACCCTGCGCCCCCTCCGCCTTACCGACACCTCCGCCTTACCGACTCCTCCGCCTGACGTCCCCTGCGCCCTGACCGTCCCCTGCGCCCTGACCGTCCCCTGCGTCCTGATCCGTGCCCCTGCATCTGACCGTCCCCCTGCGCCTGACCGCCATCTGCGCCCCCATGCGCTTGATCATCTCCTTCGCCTGACCCGCCCCTGTTGCCCTGACCGTCCCATGCCCTGCGCCTAGAACGATTCCCTGCGCCCTGACCGCCATCTGTGCCCCATGCGTCCCTGCACCGCGTCCCCACCGCCCTGACCGCCCACCTGCGCCCCCTCCGCCTGGCCGTTCCCCCTCCGCCTGGCCGTTACCCCTGCACCTTGGCTTCGTCCCCTGCGCCTGACCGCTCACCTGCGCCCCCTGCATCCTGACTGTGTTGCACAAACACACCACAAAATGTCTCGCCCGTTCCGCTCGTCCCAGTCATTGCGGTCAGAAAAGGCGTTCTCATTATATAAAAAAGGTCATACATAATACTTTGTGCACACCACATATGTTTTTTACATGATCTTTATTACAAAAATTACAAAAAATTGGTGCAAAACAACAAGTTAAAATAAACAATGAAAGTCCCATATCCTCTGTTGCAAAATCAAACAATTTGCCAGAATAAATCAATTATATAGCAAGGCAGAATGCAATCCCTCAATGAAATGCTAACCCCAATAAAGCATAGAGAAGTTCAGTCAAAATGACCCTGTGTTCTCCTATAAATCAATCAGTGCAAGGATCCTATATATAATCAATGCAAGAATACCAGCCATAATATTTAAGGGGAAAATAATATAGGGGCAGAGGCAATCTGCACACGCCATTCACATCTGTTACTAAGCTTGGTGCAACCTGGATGTATGGACCCCAGCGTTCGCTAGCAGCAGCAGCTTTCCAGGGATTATGAGTCTAGGCAATGCACCAAGTAATTTTTGTAATAAGATCATGTAAAAAACATATGTGTGTGCACAAAGTATTATGTATGACCATTTTTTATGTAAAAGTTCTCGCTCTCATACAATTGTAGCACCTGCACATACTTTTCAAAGTATTGATGTAGACCTCTTACATTATAAGTGGCTCTCTTTCCCAACTTGATTTGGAGGGTTCGGTGTTTGCACGCACCCGATATATAGTTAGGGGTTTTCGCCTTCCCCATACTTTTTTTTGACAGGGTTGTTTTGATAAATTAATTTATCTAAAAAAGTATTTGTGAGCTTGCTTCATAGATGGACTGTGTTGTCATTAGTAATTCATGTGGTCCCATTGTAATTCTTCCTAGGAATCCAGGTTTACATAGAAGAAGAACTAATTTGATATCTGGACTGGAATCACGTTAAGCAATGTGGAGGAAAAGGGCCTAATATTTCTAACACTACAGGGACGAACCTCCATGATGACTTTACTCCTCTTAGTAAACAATCATCTCGCCTCACAAGAAAGAAGTGAATTTGTGTGGAATATAGGGATAGAGAGTCTTTGCTCTGGTATTGTCCACAGGTGCGTATTTCAATTTTCCTGCTTGGACACCCTCAAAACCTTCAAGGTATGGACAGGCCTAATAAATCTCGGACGTGCTCATGATCTACTCCTAGAACATGACAGGGTTATTGAAAAAAGAGAGACGAACCATTAAGGATCTGAGGTAACTCTCCCAAGTGGGCTGACGTTCAATGTGGCAGTTTTAAGATACGTCTACAAGAAACAATAGATAGTGTTGAGGATGAAATTATTGAGAGAAAAAGCAAGAAGTTTTCCCGTGATCAAACAGACTTTAAAGAACAGAAAGCTTATAGATGGCAACATCAAAGGAATCCCAGGCCCAGTCGGCCCAAACGCCCGAAAGCTCCAAAACCCACCAAACCGAAACCTCAACCACACTTCCCTTCAAACCCCGGACCCCGCCCTGAATCACCGTCACCACCCCAGACCTCAAGTGATTTTTTTATCCACGGAAAGCGAGTCGACGGCGGACCAGAAGAGGCCGAAATAGGAAGACAACTCAGAAACAGGGTGATTCCAGAAAGCCGGTTGCGACTTCCCAGGGGAACTCGCAAATGACCCAGTCGCTCGCCCATGTACAGGCGAGAGGCCAAGAGGAACCGTTGCAGGTAATAAATCTAACAAATTATGTCTTGAATGTACACGAGAAGAGGGTTCTTGAGAGAGGTCTAACATTCTCACCTACTCAGGGTCTAGATAATTTACCATCATTAAGGATCTCTTTCTTTTCTGCAGGAAGTTGATACTACAAGTTTTACATCGTAAGCCTGAGATCATACACAATGCGGGACACTCTGAACAACAGACCTTCAGAGACCTCCTTGAACTGATACAAGAAGAATCTGCGGATACAGGTAGACACAAATTTCCACATAGAGCACCGTCCACCACCTCTCCTCCCTTATCCTTGGTCCCTTCAATTAAACTGTTTTTTGAAATGGTTAAGAGTGAGATCTGTAGGTTACCATCACAAATAGATAGATCCACTAACTTAACAATACAGGAACGGAGGGCACTGACCAGTTTAAGGAATAATTCCCTGTTCGTGATCAAGGAAGCTGATAAGGGAGGTAATGTGGTGTTGTGGCCGTTACTATGTATCAAGAGGAGGCATTTAGACAACTTAATAATTCCAAGTACTATTCCAAACTGCCATCAGATCCAACTTTGTTTTTGTTAAAAACTACAACAACTTTTGATGGCAGCCTTCCAACATGGTATTATTACGCTTAGTGAGAGGAAATTTATGTGGCCTACTAATCCAACAATCGCAACCTTTTATATGCTGCCTAAGGTGCATAAAAGTTTAGTGAGACCACCGGGACGTCCTATTGTGTCCTCGATTGGCAGTCTTTGTGAAAAAGCTTGTATTTACTTGGATCATTTTTTGCAGCCTCTTGCCACAACATGTCCATCATATGTCCGTGATACATCACATTTCATTCAACAGACAAAGGATCTTCATCTTCCGGCTGATATCTTCATTGTTACCTGCGACGTGGAGTCACTTTATTCAAATATCAGCCACACTGTGGCCTTGCAGCGGTCGCCTACTTCCTGGATCAAAAAGTAAGTTCGATCGTATGCATGACTCCTTTATGTTGGATCTTTTGCAGTTCGTCCTCCAGCACAACTACTTTTTGTTCGATAGGGCTTTTTATAAACAAATCTCGGGAGTGGCAATGGGGGCGAGATGCGCCCCAGCTTTTGCTAATATCTTTTTAGGCTGGTGGGAGGCAACAATAGTGTCTACAATGCAGAAATATAAAGATCATGTCCTACGATGGCTTCTTTTATTGATGATGTGTGCTTTCTATGGACTGGCACAGAAGAGGATGTGCACTCATTTATTGAGACTTTGAATGCTAACAATTTAATGTCCATTTGACATATCATGTGTCTAATCATACTGCGACCTTTTTGGATTTACAGATTTGTTTGAGAGAGGGACACTTGGACACGGAGCTTTACCGCAAACCAACTGCCACGAATGGCCTCCTACAATTTCAGAGCTTCCACCCCCATCATACAAAACTGGGATTGCCTATCGGTCAGTTTCTTAGGGTACGACGTACGTGCACTACAGACGAAAGGTTTCGCCATCATGCCAGGGGATTAACGGAGAGGTTACGACAAGTGGATATCCAAAACGGGTGGTCTCATCAGCCTATCAAAGAGCGGAAAAGGAGACACAGAATCGCTGTTACAACCACGTCAACGAAATCCAGACCTTGCCGTAAGGTTTATTACAGAATTACAACAATGGCTGGAAAGAGGTAAGAAAGATCCTTACCAGACACTGGAGTGTGTTAACTGATGACACACAGACAAGATCTATTGTGAGTGATAGCCCCTTATGACAGCCAAGAGCACGCAATATTGGGGATATTGTTACTTGCAGCCATTTTACCAAACCTACCATCCCTTTGGGACGAGGAATTAAACTATTGGGTTCATTTCCTTGCGGAAACTGTAATATTTGTACGCTGATGAGACCGGTTAGGGACAATTTCCTTAACCCACTGGATGGCACCAGCTTTAGGTTGAGATCCTACATTAACTGTAGGACTAGAAATGTTATATATGCCTTGATTTGCCCTTGTGAAAAGGTATATGTTGGGCAGACTTCCCAGGAAGTAGTTCTAGGATACAGTCACATGTTTCCAATATAAATCTGGCAGCGAGTAAACTGGCTGGGGGTCAGGCCATTACATCGGTTGCCCGCCCACTCTTGGCCTCTCATGGGGGAAGCCCTAGAGGTGCTGGGTCGTAGGTCTACAAAAGCATGTCAGTAACGGACGAGGGGGTTCAGCACAGAGGTGGCTATTACAAACGGAGGCATGGTGGATATTTTCTCTACGCTCGATGGGCGCCCAATGGCCTGAATGAAGAATTGACATATACAGGATTTCTGGGCTAAATGGTGGTCTAGTCTACAACAGTGATTTTGTACAATACTATACAGATGTGGAGACACTTATTTAACGGTCAATTTCTTAATCGCGCAGTGTTTTACGATCTTGGATTTGGATTGATATGCTCAATCAGCGTTCATGTGCGTGACCTACTTGGATCATGAACATATGAACAGGACTAGGATACGCTCACATATGATATGATACGACAGTAACCTAGATTGAGTTGCTGATTTAACTCGGTATTTTCCTTAATTCATAACACTAACAAAAAAAATTTTTGACTACAGGTTGCTGCCTTCTGGCAACACAGTAGTCATGAGATTTTGTATTACTAGGATATTTGTGGTTATATGTGTCTGCAAAGGGCTAGGCTAGGGATCCCTGTATGACTGGTTAGGGTATATTATTTGCTTGGCTGCAACCTGGGGCCTCACTGGCGTGGGGAATGATATTTTGCATTTCATCCAAAACATGAGGTGCTATTTAAGACTGAGGGGGTTAATTCCTTGGTTGTGTAACTTTGTCCGAACATAATGGCCTAAATTAACGTGTTTTTATAATTGTTAATGATTGTTGTACTGATCCGTACACTAAGAGCAATATGATCTTTTGTGTAGTACATTGTTAACATTTATTACTGTGCTGTTTTCACTCCATTTAACATCTTGTATTTTAAACATCTTGTAACTATTTATATAATAAATAAATGTCTTTTCATGCATATGCAAAAAAATTTCTCACGTTTTGTTGCTGTCTTGTGGATCTGTATACCCCATACTAATTAAAATACCATTGGTATTTTGATATGCTTGCCTGAGCTCACTACTCATTGGGTATCACTACTGCTCACTGAGACCAGAGCCTTTTTTTTTTTTTTACCTTCTGGGTTACTATGGTTATTCTAAACAATAATGGCACTTCCTCCTTCTAGTGAGGACACAGTGTAATTGAGTGGCAGCTTGCTCACAGGTGATCGTCCTTCGGCATTTAATCTGCTTTATATACTTGGTGCATTGCACTTAGACCTCATATTCCCCTGAGGAAGCTGCTACTGCAGCGTAACGCGTGGGGCTCCCATACCTACAGGTTGCAGCCAAGCTGTAGGTAACATGATGTGAATGGTGTGTGCAGATTGCCTCTGCCCCTATATTATTTTCCCCTTAAATATTATGGCTGGTATTCTTGCATTGATTGATATATAGGATCCTTGCACTGATTGATTTATAGGAGAACACAGGGTCATTTTGACTGAACTTCTCTATGCTTTATTGGGGTTAGCATTTCATTGAGGGATTGCATTCTGCCTCTGCTATTTATAATTGATTTATTCTGGCAAATTCTTTGATTTGCAACAGAGGATATGGGACCTGCATTGTTTTTAGATGTTTTTAACTTGTTGTTTTGCACCAATTGTTTGTAATTTTTGTAATAAAGATCATGTAAAAAACATATGTGGTGTGCACAAAGTATTATGTATGACCTTTTTATATAATAAGTTCTCCGCTCTCATACATATTGTAGCACCCCTGTCAACTATAATTTTCAAAGTATTGGCTGTGCAGCAACTCTTACATTTAGAAAAGGCGTTCTCGGCTGAGGAGGCATATGCTATTATTGCCTCTGAAGCTGGTAGTGAGGGAGAGGACCCCACGTTCCTCTATTCCTCCCATCCTTCCTCCTCCAGTGACATCGGCTCGCCACCAAGAAGACGTCGGAGGACAAGACATCATCCGGAGCCTGGGGAAGAAGAGCCGGAGGCGTGGAAGAGGAGCCAGAAGCCATGGAGAAAGACCCACAGCCAACTGTGAGTAACCCTCCACCTGGTGCTAGTCACTCCCAATCTAACACGAGAGCCCCCGTGTGGACCCCCGATCCCTGAAAACTACACTTCACGGATTCCTGATTTCCTTCCCCAATCAGGAATCCAATTTGAGATGGCAAACCTCAGGGAAATAGACTTTTTCAAAGTCTATTTATCTGAGACAATTGTCAGTCTCATGGTGGAGCAGGCGAACGTATATGCCCAACAGTTTTTGGCCACCAACCCAAATTCCATATTTTCTACTTGGAGTCCCGTTGACTCAGTAGAAATGTTGAAATATTGGGACCTGGTACTTCACATGGGGATTGTGAAGAAACCAGAAATCCGCCAATACTGGAGTAGAGATATTTTATATCACATTCCAGTGTTCAGCATAGTGATGACCCGAAAACGATTTGAGGTCATTCACAAGTTTTTACATTTCAGGGACAATGCGGACAGCCTTTCCCGCGATGACCCGAATTTTGATAGGCTGTTCAAAATTCGGCCGGTCATCGAACACTTCAGCAACAAGTTTGCTGAAATGTACATTCCCCAAAAGGAAATTTGTGTGGATGAATCCCTCATCCACTTCAAAGGGAGCCTTCAGTTCCGGCAATATCTGCCCAGTAAGAGGGTGAGGTAAGGAATTAAACTCTATAAGCTGTGCGAGAGTACCTCAGGGTACACTCACAGCTTTAGAGTGTACGATGGAAAAGATTCGAGGATCCAGCCCCCAGAGTGTCCACCTGCTCTGGTCGTGAGTGGGAAAATAGTGTGGGATTTGATCCACCCACTGCTTGATAAAGGTTACCATCTGTACGTTCATACTGTTATACTAGCATCCCACTCTTCCAATCCCTCTCTGCCAGAACTAAACCGCCGCTTGCGGTACTGTGTGCAGAAACCAGAGGGGTCTCCCTATGCCGCTAATTGGGCAGCCTCTCCCAAAAGGTGAGAGCAGAGCCCAATGTAGCGGCAACATGGTTGTGGTCAGGTTCAAGGACAAAAGGGACGTCTTTTTTTTTTACCACAATCCATGGTCCCGGCACCACAGCCACCACCGTTAGAGGTACCCCAGCACAGGTCCACAAACCGGACTGTGCCCTGGGGTACAACAAACACATGGGGGGAGTTGATCTTTCTGATCAAGTCTTCCAGCCCTACAGTACCATGCGGAAGGTGAAGGTGTGGTACAAAAAACTGGCCGTGCACATCATACAGATGACACTGTATAATGCATACATGCTATCACGATGTGCAGGCCAGACCACCAACACCTTCCTCCAGTTCCAGGAGGCGGTGATAAAAGCCCTGATGTTTGGAGGTGAAGAAGTAGGCCCCAGCACCCTTAGAAATCAAGTTTCCCGTGTGGTACCAGGGCAACATTTTCCAGCTGAGGGGACAAAAAAAAAGTGCCGGGTCTTCTATAAAAGGGGTATTAGAAAGGAAACTTGTTTCCAATGTGAAACGTGTCCTAACAAACCTGGACTGTGTTTGAATGAATGATGCAAAATTCATCACACATGCGCGGAATAAACACATCCTGACCTTCTCTACAAAACTCACCCACACCAACCTGACATACAAAACACCACACACACACACACACACACACAACTTGATGTACACTAAAACACACACCAACTTGATGTACACTACATCACGCCAACCTGACATGCACTACGTCAGGTTGATGTGTGTGTTTTGTAGTGTATCTCAGGTTGTGGTGTGTGTGTGGTGTATACACTACACTATACCACACTGCACACCAACCTGACATACACTACGTCAGTTTGAGGTGTAGTGTATGTCAGGTTGGTGTTTGGTGTGGTGTAGTGTACGTCAGATTGATGTGTGTGGTGTAGTAAACACCACACACAGCAAACTGATGTTATACTACACTACACACACCAACCTGATATACACTACATACTTTCCATATGCGACATGGTGTCCACTAACAATTGCAGCTAATTTTGCATTCAAATTATTAGCGGACACCATGTCGCATATGGAGAGCGCCTGAGTCCCTAAACATTGGAGCTCCCCCATAAGTGACCCCATTTTGATCTAAATACGTTTCTTGGGGGGTCTAGTTTCCAAAATGGTGTCACTTGTGGGGGAGCTCCAATGTTTAGGCACACAGGGGCTCTCCATACGTGACATGGTGTCCGCTAACAATTCCATAGTGAGCACTTTGAACCCCCAGGTGCTTCACAAATTGATCCTTAAAAATGGAAAAGTACTTTTTTTTTCACGCAATTTTATTTTTTCAGTTTTTACAGATTAATTTGTGAAGCACCTGGGGGTTCAAAGTGCTCACTATGCATCTAGATATGTTCCCTGGGGGTCTCGTTTCCAACATGGGGTCACTTGTGGGGAAGCTCCAATGTTTAGGCACACGGGCTCTCTCCAAACGCGACATGGTGTCCGCTAACATTTTGAGCTGATTTTCCATTCAAATTGTTAGCAGACACCATGTCACGTATGGAGAGCCCCTGTGTGCCTAAACATTGGAGCTCCCCCACAAGTGACCCCATTTTGGAAACTAGAACTCCCAAGTAACTTATCGAGATGCATACTGAGCACATTGAACCCCCAGGTACTTCACAAATTGATCCGTAATAAGGAAAAAAAATTTTTGTGGAAAAAAAATACTTTTTCCTTATTACAGATCAATTTGTGAAGTACCTGGGGCTTCAAAGTGCTCACTAATAGTGATGAGCGAGCATGCTCGGCGCTACTCGTTATTCACACGAGTATCCCAGTACTCGGCATGCTCGGCGAGCACCGAGTACCGCCGAGATGCTCGGACTCGTCACTAATAAATATCGATCTGACACAATTACACAGCTCCCTTCAGTGCACACAGTGAGCTGGCACCTCACAGAGCAGACTTACTATTAGGGTCCCTCTGGGGGCCACAGCAAGGTGTTATATGCTGTGACGATTTGAAAAAGCCCGCCCTCCCGCCCTTTCCCAGAAACACTTGTTTTATAGCCGGACGTCTGTGGGCGGAGCCTGTCACTAGTTGACTTACATTGGGCTCGGTGCTCTGTCGAGCACCCGAGCATCTCGAGATGCTCGGCCAGAGCATCGAGCATCTGAGCATTTTAGTGCTCGCTCATCTCTACTCACTATGCATCTCGATAAGTTACTTGGGGGGGTCTAGTTTCCAAAATGGGGTCACTTGTGGGGGAGCTCCAATGTTTAGGCACACAGCGGCTCTCCAAACGCGACATGGTGTCCGCTAACAATTTGAATGGAAAATCAGCTCAAATTGTTAGCGGACAACATGTCGCATTTGGAGAGCCCCTGTGTGCCTAAATATTGGAGCTCCCCCACAAGTGACCCCATTTTGGAAACGAGATTCCCCCCAGGGAACATATCTAGATGTATAGTATGCACTTTGAACCACCAGGTGCTTCTTAAATTAATCTCTAAGAATGAAAAAGTACTATTATTTTTCACAAAAATGTTCTTTTAGCCTCAATTTTTTAATTTTCACATGGACAACAGGATAAAATGCATCCTACAATTTGTTGGCCAATTTCTCCTGAGTATACAGAGACCTCATATGTGGTCATAACCCACTGTTTGGGCACACGGCAGGGCTCAGAAGGGAAGGAGCACCATTTGACTTTTTGAATGGAAAATTAGCTGCAAAAGTCAAATTGTGCTCCTTCCCTTCTGAGCCCTGCTGTACGCCCAAGCAATAGTTTATAATCACATATGGGGTATCCGTGTACTCAGGAGAAATTGCCAACACATTTTAGAATCCATTTTATCCTGCTGCCCATGTGAAAATGAAAGAATTGAGGCTAAAAGAACATATATGTTAGAAAAATTAAAATGACTATTTTTCCTTCTACGTTGCTTTAGTTCCTGTGAAGCACCTGAAGGGTTAAAAATCTTCTTGAATGTAGTTTTGAGTAGCTTGAGGGGTGCAGATTTGGAATGGTGTTACTTTTGGGTGTTTTCTGTCATTTATACCCCTCAAAGGGACTTCGAATGTGATGTGGTCACTAAAAAAAATGGTTTTGTAAATTTTGCTGGAAAAATGAAAAATTGATGATTAACTTTGAACCCTTATAACTTCTTATCAAAAAATTGTTTTTTTTCTAAAATTGTGCTGATGTAAAGTAGACATGTGGGAAATGTTGTGTATGAACTATTTTGTGTCACATAACTCTCTGGTTTAGCAGAATAAAAATTCAAGTTTGAAAATTGGGAAATTTTCAAAATTTTTGCCAAATTTTTTATTTTTTCACAAATAAATGCAAAAATTGACTTAAATTTAACACTAACATGAAGCCCAATATGTCACGAAAAAACAATCTCAGAATCGCTAGGATAAGTAGAAGCGTTCAAGAGTTATTACCTCATAAAGGGACACTGGTCAGAATTGACAAAAATGCCAAGGTCCTTAGGGTCAAAGTAGGCTGGGTCCTGAAGGGGTTAAATAACGCTCATATTTGCCGTTTTTAGAAGCCACTATTTTCTCCTCCAAATTATCAACTGCTTTATGCATACGTTCCATAAGTTCATCATCATGACAGTCATGTGGCGCATGCACATCCACATCCCTCTGCAACTCCCTAATTTTCTCTTCTATTTCAGTGATTTTTTTTCTTCTCCTCCATCAAAATTAATTTTATCAGTTTTAATGAACATTACAATAGAGTATTGTTCCAGTTTTGCAGAAACTCATCACTAAAGGTTGTTGTCAGAATTTTCTTGATGCAGAGACCCCTGGGGACCATCCGGTTTGTCAAATACTTCCCCAATGTAGCATGGTCCCACCAAACCTTGAGGTGCTGCAATAACGATTTCTCCAGCATTGGAAAATGCTCTTTCAATGTCTGAAGATCCAGTTGTACCAGAATATGGAGTCCAGTTTTCTGGATCGCAACTCCTGACATGCAGATAGTTTTTTGCAGACGTAGAATCCATTTCATCAGTGATCTGATAAATGTTTGGTATATACCCAAGGAAGATGGCAGGAGCTATGGCCGCCAAACTAGTTCATTCAAAGGGGAAGGGGAAGACCGCTCCACCACCTATTAACCTCCTGGAAACCCGCAACTGGTGTAGCAGCTTTGGCAACTGCCCGAGAAGCAAGTATAAGGTATAAACCACCGGTGCTTGTCTTCTTAATTTTCTTTATTATTTAAATGTTATAATGAAAACATTCAGCATACTAGCTAGGTGCTAGACACGTTTCGGAGGAAACAACCTCCTTAATCATTGGCAAATACACATTACATAGCTTGTGCATTTATAATTAAAAAAAACTCCACCCTCAGCTGAACATCTTGTTTATCAAGATTTGATTGACTTGCTCCACCTGGCCATTGGACTGCGGGTGGTAGGTCGTTGAAAAGTCCAGGGTGACATCCAATAGCTGATATGTGGCTCTCCAGAATTGGGATGTGAACTGGACTCCTATGTCGGACATAATATGGGAGGAAAACCTTGCAGATGGAAGATGTATTGAATGAAGTCCTCTGTTAGCTTTGATGCAGAAGGAAGACATAACAATGGGATGAAGTGAGCTATATTAGAGCATCGGTCCACTACCACCCAGATGATGGAGCAACCCGAGGACACCAGCAAATGGGCGATGGGATCCATATGGATAGGCATTCTAAGGAGCGGACGATATCAGTAAGGGAAGCAGATGATCAACAGGAAGACACACAGGTTTAAATTTCAAACTTCAGTGCTTTATTCACACTAGTAAATAAGAGGCAGCAAAAAAACACAAATGTATTCAGTCCTATAGTACTATAGGACCCAGAGTAACCCATGCGGCTGCCTGGTCTTCACTAGAACTATTAGTGGTGTGGTTAGGCTTGGGCCGCAGATGACTGCCAGGAGTCACTCCCAGGGTAATTTCGAGTCTGCAGCAGTAACATTTAAAAGAAAAACAAACAGTATAATTCAGTATTACTCTGGCCCTAACTCCACACACTATGACAAACTGATTGACTATTTATGCAGATTTATAGAGTTAGGGCAGGGACACACTGTCCGACAAACATACGAGTCAGTTGGACGAGTCTCGGATAATTAACTTGGAATGGCCTCCCACTCTCTGGATGGGAGATTCAGCTGCTTGTTTTACAGTCATATGAAAAAGTTTGGGCACCCCACTTAATCTTTCTCTTTTTTTTTGTTTAAAATTGTTTTTTTGCAACAGCTATTTCAGTGTGATATATGTTATAACTGATGGACACAGTAATATTTCAGGTTTGAAATGAGGATTATTGTACTAACCAAAAATGTGAAATATGCATTATTTCAAGATTTGACAGGTGCCAAAGTATGGGCACCCTTCTGATTTTCATGATTTGAATACTCCACTACTTTTTACTGACTTACTGAAGCACTAAATTGGTTTGGTAACCTCATTGAGCTTTGTACTTCATAGCCCGGTGTATCCAATCATGAGAAAAGCTATTTCAGGTGTCCACTTGCAAGTTGTTCTCCTAGTTACATCTTCTCTGAGGAGTGGCATCATGGCCTCCTCAAAACAGCTCTCAAATGACCTGAAAAAGAGATTGTTCAACATAGTTGTTCAGGGGAAGGATACAAAAAGTTGTCTCAGAGATTTAACCTGTCAGTTTCCACTGTGAGGAACATAGTAAGGAAATGGAAGACCACAGGGACAGTTCTTGTAAAGGCCAGAAGTGGCAGGCCAACAAAAATATCAGAAAGGCAGAGAAGAAGAATGGTGAGAACAGTCAAGAACAATCCACAGACCACCTCCAAAGACCTGCAGCATCATCTTGCTGCAGAAGGTGTCACTGTGCATCGGTCAACAATACAGCACACACTGCACAAGGTGAAGCTGTATGGGAGAGTGATGCAAAAGAAGCCGTTTCTGCGTGCACGCCACAAACAGAGTCGCCTGAGGTATGCAAAAGTACATTTGGACAAGCCAATTTCATTTTGGAAGAAGGTCCTGTGGACTGATGAAACAAAGATTGAGTTGTTTGGTCATACAACAAGGCGTTATGCATGGCGCCACAAAAACACAGCATTCCAAGCAAAACACTTGCTACTCACTGTCAAATTTGGGGGAGGGTCCATCATGCTTTGGGGCTGTGTGGCCAATGACTGCATCGGGAATCTTGTTAAAGTTTAGGGTCGCATGGATTCCACTCAGTATCAGCAGATTCTTGAGAATAATGTTCAAGAATCAGTGTCAAAGTTGAAGTTATGCCGGGGATCTTTCAGCAAGACAATGATCCAAAACACCGTTCCAAATCTACTCAGGCATTCATGCAGAGGAACAATTACAATGTTCTGGAATGGCCATCCCATCCCCAGACCTGAATATCATTGAACATCTGTGGGATGTTTTGAAGCGGGCTGTCCATGCTCGGCGACCATCAAACTTAACTGAATGAATTGTTTTGTAAAGAGGAATGGTCAAAAATACCTTCATACAGGATCCAGGAACTTATTAACAGCTACAGGAAGTGACTAGGGGCTGTTATTTTTGCAAAAGTTGGATCTACTAAATATTAATGCCACTTTTCAGTTGAGGTGCCCATACTTTTGCACCTGTAAATGTTTGAAATAATGCATATTTCACATTTTTGGTTAGTAAAATAAACCTCATTTCAATCCTGAAATATTACTGTGGCCATCAGTTATTACATAAATCACACTGAAATAGCTGTTCCAAAAAAACAATTAAAAAAAAAAAGAGTAAGATTAAGAGGGGTGCCCAAACTTTTTCATATGACTGTATAAGCAATTCCACACTGCCGTCCTGACAGGGGGGGGGCCACTCCAAGTTAATCATCCTAGACTCGTCCGACTGACTCGCATGTTTGTCGGGCAGTGTGTCCCTGCCCTTAGGTCAATGCCAGCAAGTTTTTTTCTAACTTCATATCTAATTTAGTACTATAATCTAAAATATTTTCTAATAGACTTGCTTTAAAAATTCCATCCTGTTCTGGGTCATTCCACAGTAACTTACGTTACATTCACAAGCCATAAAATGAGTTAATAATGGCTACAGACTGTTCTTTGAATGCAGGCGCAAAAATGAGTGAATGTATTTTGTACATTAAAATAGTCTCAATAGATTTCAACACAGTTTGATTTTTCAACAATACAAATTAAATACAAAATATAGTGTTATTACTTGGTAACTTACATAACACAAAAAGGAAAGGCAATTGTCCATGTCATGCGACTGCCAAATTTTCTGTTCTGGTAAACAGGGGAGAAGCACTATTTTTATTGTATTAAAACACCATAAGTCCAAGCAACTTTAACAAATTGATTTTAACCTCTCAAGTTAAATGCAACAGTTTTTATTACAAGAAATGTAGGTAACTTATGTTACAACACAATATAATAATTGACATTACAACACAAAGAATGTGTTCAACTTTGTCAGTGTTCATATTTGAGAAGGCAAACTGACTTTATTTAGACAAAACATAGGCTGAATGTGAATTAATTGGTGTGAACTACATATGTAAACTAAAATTTAGTTTTGAAAATGTAATCAATCATTATTCATACTTCAGTTGTGAACATTTTTGCAGAGTGGAAATTTTGATTACAAAAGATGAACGTTGATCAGTTACATAATGTAGACTACATTTTAATCTAGGCCTACATATGTGGTCCAGTCCAATGAATTCAGACACAGCTAATGAAGAACTTCAACAAGGCTGTAAATTTGTGCTCACTGCTCATTTAACTTCCTGGCTAATCAATTCCCAAATGTCCCTAAAACCCATTTTCAGGGGAGGAACAACCTTTTGTAACCCCTTCCCGACCCATGACGTTATAGAGACGTCATGGAAGTTGGTGACTTCCCGACCCATGACGTCTATATAATGTTTGCGGCTCTGCAGCTCCGGTGACCGGGTCAGTGACAAGTCACCGGAGCTGCCGGATCGCAAGAACCTATACTTTATCCCAGGGGGGGTAGCTTAGCACCCCAATGGCTAAAGTCACTCTGATTGGCAGTTTCACTTTCAACTGCCAATCAGAGCAAGTCATCCCTCCAGATCTGATTGGAGCTCTCCAATCAGATCTGGGGGGACGGGTCGGCGGGTGCTCTCCCCCTCCTTCAGCCCCTCCTGCTTCAGTGCTCATCAGGGCCCCCCCGTCCCTCCCATCCACCCCCCTCCTATTATTATCCATCCACCGGCAGGCTGCACCCGCCGGTCAGCCTCCTCAGCCCCCTCCCGTGCTGCTCATCTCCCCACCCCCTGTCCAGCACCCTACCTCTGGGCCCCGTGTCCAGTCCCCCTCACCTCTCCCGGGGGCTGCACCCGCTGGTCAGCTTCCTCTGCTCCAGTGTGGGGCCCTCCTCACTGGTGGATTGTGAGTGAGGTAAGTATGAATGAATGGATGGGTGCATGCATGCATGCATGGGTGAATGGTTGTATAGATGGGTGCATGGATGGATGGGTATGCATGCATGTGGGTGGATGCATGGGGTGCATGCATGGTGTGATGATGTGTGTGTGCATGGATATGTGCATGATTGATGTATGTGTGCATGGATGTGTGCATGATTGATAGTGTGGTGCATGGATGGATGTGTGCATGCATGGATGAGTGTGTATGGATGGATGTGTGCATGCATGGATGGATGTGTGTATGAGGGATGTTTGCATGCATGGATATTGTATGTTGAAAGTGTGCATGCATGGATGGATGTGTGCATGCAATGGATGTGTGTGTATGGATGGATGGATGGATGTGTGCATGCATGGATGTGTGCATGCGTGGATGTGTGTGTGCGTGTGTGGATGTGAGCGTGTGTGGATGTGTGCGTGTGTGGATGTGTGCATGGATGAATGTGTGCGTGCGTGGATGTGTGCATGCCTGGATGTGTGCATGCCTGGATGTATGCATGTGCAGAGACTGTAGGAAGAGGACACAAATGTTCCCTTGCTGCAATCTCTAGATGTAGCAGAGGCGATTGAGCATCGTGGGACCTTCGTTGTGGACTAGTGAGATGCGATCGAGCGTCGTGGGACTTTCGTTGTGGACTATGTCGGACCTTTATAATAAAGATTGAGTCCGAATTTTGATTTTTTTTTTTTTTTCAAATAAAAAGATTTTTCTCTGTGTGCTGTATTTTTTTGAGTATTTACTATAGATTCCTAATGACCGGGCCTAACATTGGCACGACTTTATGAATCTCGGGCTTAGAGCCAGCTGCCAATAAAAAAGCTGGCATTAACCCCTTTATTACCCAGTTTGCCACCGGCACCAGGGCAACTGGAAGAGTCTGGGTACCGCGCCAGAAAATGGCGCTTCAATGAATGCTCCACTTTCTGGGGCGCTGCGGGCTGCAATTTGCAGCATGGGGGGAGCCAGAATACTTGGGCCTCTCCATGCTGAGGATTCCAGCCCCCAGCTGCCTAGTTGTACCAGGCTGGACCAAAAATATGACGGAGCCCCACGTCAATTTTTTTCTAGAATTAATGCTAGAAATAAAAAAATGGGCTTTGCTGTATTTTTGGTTGCCAGCCAGGTACAACGAGGCAGCTGCGGGTAGGTGGCACTCCATAGCTGCCAAGTTGTACCTGGCTGGACCAAAAATATGGCGAAGCCCAAAGTTATTTTGTTTTTAATTACTTCAACAAATAAAATAACATGCAGCTTTGCAGTATTTTTGGTTGCCAGCCAGGTACAACTTGGCAGCTGGGGGGCTGGAATTCTCAGCGTGGAGAGACCCAAACATTGTGGGCCCCCACGCTGCAAATTGCAACCCACAGCCACCCCAAAAAAATAGTGCGTTCATTAGAGGCGTAATTTTCTGGTGCTGCAGCCCAACTCTTCCAGTTGCCCTTGTGCTGGTGGCACACGGGCTCTCCATACGCAAAATGCAAATGTTCTTTTTTCATTTTTACTAATTCATTTGTGAAGCACCTGGGGGTTCAAAGTGCTCACTTTGCATCTAAACAAGTTCCCTGGGGGGGTCTAGTTTCCAAAATGGGGTCACTTGTGGGGGAGCTCCAATGTTTAGGTACACAGGGGCTCTCCAAACGCGACATAGTGTCTGCTAACAATTTGAATGGAAAATCAGCTCAAATTGTTTAGCGGACACCATGTCACGTTTGGAGAGCCCCTGTGTGCCTAAACATTGGAGCTCCCCCACAAATGACCCCATTTTGGAAAATAGACCCCTCCCCCAGGGATCTAGAGCACTTTGAACCCCCAGTTGTTTCACAAATTGATCCATAAATAGTACTTTTTTTCACAGAAATTTTCTTTTAGCCTAAATTTTTTCATTTTCACATGGGCAACAGGTTAAAATGAATCTTAGAATTTGTTGGGAAATTTTTGCTGAGTACACTGATACCTCATATGTGGTCATAAACCATTGTTTGGGCGCACGCAGGGCTCAGAAGTGAAGTAAACGCTGATGAACTTTGAATCCTTAGAACTTCCTACCAAAAATTTTTTTCCCAAAATTGTTTGATGTAAAATAGACATGTGGGAAATGTTATTTATTAACTATTTTTTGCCACATAACTCTCTGGTTTAGCAGAATAAAAATTTAAAATGTGAAAATTGCAAAATTTTCTAATTTTTGCCAAATGTTTTATTTTTTCACAAATAAACGCAAAAATTATCAACCTAAATTGACTACTAACATGAAGCCCAATATGTCACGAAAAACTATCTCAGAATCGCTAGGATCCGTTGAAGCATTCCAGAGTTATTACCTCATAAAGGGACACTGGTCAGAATTGACAAATATGCCAATTATGATAGCTGGCACCCCACTCCACGGTTTGGTTGCCACAGGAACAACTGGAGCAGGGAAAATTTCCACATCAGTAAGCCCACCCACAACACCTTCCACGCCAGACCTGAAGGGGAGCTTTACTTGCCGACTTCAGGCAAGGTCCCCTATAAATTCAGGCCCGGGGGCGGAGTTAGGCAGTTCAGTCTGGAAGCAGTACTGAGGAAGACACCTGGTGAAAGGTGCCACGCTAGGCCCAGGCCAGAGGGGAAGCCTAGCCAGTGTGAGGGACCCAAAGTGAGGGTCAGAGCCAAGACGAGTTAGCAAGGGGGAGCAGAGCCGTGCCGATTCGCCCCAGAAAAGCTACGTCATAAGCCCGGACATCACAATCCGAGACTGCACGGGTCCAGTAAGCCCAGCAGTAAAAACTGGAGGCCAGGGAGATTTCAAGTCTCCTGGCACAGCCACCCAGCAGAGCCCGGGATGCAGTGGACACAGCGGTGCCCGCAGCAGGGCTCTCACAGCCTACCATACAAGTGAGGATACAGGAGAGGGTCAGGGCCTAGCTTCAGACAGCCCAGGACTAAAGTACACGCACAGAGTAAAAGGGAGGCCTCATAACTCATCGGATGTGGAGATCCCGAACTGCTCCCAGCCTACCCAGACTGTACCTGGACTTAACCTTGAACAGCAACATCAGTAAAGGTACGGAAACAACTACCCTGTCTGTGTGACTGTTATTGCGGCCCCTGATCCTACTCCCTCCATAGACTGTTCCATAACTCCTATCATCCACTACTGCCCCAGGGATCCTGCTCCACCTACGAGGAGCGAAACCATCTTGCTGCTTCACCATCACCCCATAGGTCTATTCCGCAGCGCCGATAACATTACCGAAATGATAGGTGGCATCACGAAACACTTTTATTTTCTTTTTATTGACTCTTTTCAGTGACCACCAGGGCCACGGTGCCGGGCACACAGGCCCTGTGACATCCCCCGTGAACTATAACACCAGAACTGGGTACCCCACGGCCCTGGGGTGGGTCTATAGTATTTAATTATTTCAAAAGGTTGATTGTAAGTGTCGTCCAAAAATTGAAAGGCAGGTAACTTACATTGAAAAGCTGAAGTAACTTACATTACAAAGCTGATGATAACTTACATTACAATAAGTTTACTTCATACAAAAACTGTGAAACTTTTAACAGCAACATGAAACTTAGTGTACAGTTAATATATTATCCAATATAAGAACTCTGAAAGTTACAACTTAATTTATGCTTGGTTTTCAATCCTACAAAAACATTTTATCTTTTTGGTAACTTACGTTACTGAGAAAATGTCTACAAAGGATTTGTGCAAAATTTCTGGTAAACAATAATCTTGCAGAACCAAAGATATTATAGTATTTTTGTTTCCTAACAGTACTTCTTTTATATTTACTGAACTTAAGTTATGCATGTTGCTAGTTAATAGTAATCCACTTACCAATATAGCCTGTTTCTGTATGATTCCAGTGAGAACAGTAGGTGTTCACATGCAACTCTCTGCCATCTTGGAAATATATGGAATTTGAAAGAAACAGTGTTGCCACCTTATGCCATGTGCAATGAAGTACCAACTTACAAAAAATTTACTATTTCTAAAACATGGAATGACCCTTCTCTAACTATATTAACTAATGTGTTTTTTTACTTTTTCTATTTCCTGTCTGATTACATATTGTGTGTGTGCCCCAGTACATGCTGTGATACTAACGGAAAGTCATCAAGTAGGGGGGAGAGGCCGCAGGCACTTTCTCAGCCTCCATCCCTCACTGAAACAAAGCGACACTATGACGCTGGTTTCAGGGGTGAGGCTGTCAATGTTCTGTCCACAAGGGTCTCCTAACTCCACCTCCTTGCAATGTGCTGTCTCAGCCCCTTCTTACCCCTTCCTGTAGTGCACTGTGTCAGCTTCTCCATTGTCACGAGTCAGTCAGGGACTAGTGACGGCTTTGGAGCTGTGGATTATGAATTTTAATAAAGTATTCCTTTATTTATTACCAATTAGGGCTAATGTCAGCTGACAGCTGATATCTAGTAATGGTGTGTCTTTATTGTGTTCCCCCCACTTCCTGTGTTTTTTAGTGTTTAGTGGGGTTGACTAAGGCTGGTTTCACACTGGCGCTTGGGTCCATTCCATAGCCCTGTGTCTCAGTGTGCCAGCCTACGGATCCACCTGCGTCCCTATGTTTAACATGGTGACGCAGAGTGCATGTGTAGGCATCAGTTCGCATGCGGTTGCATACCGCCGCATTTTTATTATGTCACCTCAGGACACAACATGCTGTGAATTTTGTCCATCGGAGGGTGCATGATTTGAAGGCATGCATTCTGATGCGGCGACACAATGCATAGATATGAATTGAAGCAGATTGCACTCTGGATGACAGAGGGAGTAGACGGACGGGAAGATATCATGCCCGATTAATTTCAGGTATGATATCCTGTTCATGACGCCAGATCTCACTCGCCCCAGCAGGGGCCGTGGGATACTCTGAACCAGATGACGTCATAGTCTACTCGAGGACGTATGAAGACCACCTGAAGCATCTGGCAGAAGTCTTTGTGGCGCTCTCCAAGTTCGGCATGAAAGTGAAGCCATCCGGGTGCCACCTCCTCAAACCCAAGGTGCAGTACCTAGGCCATGGAAGAGCAGAAGGTGTGGCCCCGGACCCCGACAAGATCACCGCAATCCATGACTGGCCCAGACCCAACACCCTCAAGGAGGTGCGGCAGTTCCTCCGGTTGTTAGGCTACTACAGGCTGTTCATCAAAGGTTTCACCAAGATGGCCACGTCCCTGCAAGATCTCCTGGTAGGCCAGCCCAAGAAGACAAGGAGCCCGAGCCCCCCACTGAGATGGGAGGCCAGAGAGGAAGACTCATTCAAGCAGCTGAAGAGGGCTCTGATGGGAGAAGAGATACTGGCCTACCCTGACTACAACCAACCGTTTGTATTGTACACCAATGCCAGCAATGTGGGAGTGGGAGGTGTATTGTCCCAAGTGCAGAGAGGCAAAGAGAGAGTGATTGCCTACACCAGCAGGAAACTCCGGCCTACAGAGAGGAACCACGACAACTACAGCTCCTTCAAGCTAGAGTTCCTGTCCGTGGTGTGAGCAGGGACAGAATGCTTCAAGCACTACCTGGCCACCGCAGAGTTCACCATCTAAACGGACAACAACCTCCTAACCAGAGCAAGTTGGGGTCCTCCACACCTGGCGAGTTCTGAGGCCTCCCTACTGCGCTGCTCCTGGTGGGTCCTGGCTATCTGTAGCTATGCTGGGACCCTCTCCTCTGTGTGCTGTCTTTGGCCCTTATGACAGGCGGCTTGAGCCCTTCTTGGGTTACTCACCACTTGCTACTTCTCACTGAGCTGTGTGGTGCAGCTGTGTCTCCTGGGCCTCATGGTGGGCGAGCGACTTGAAATCTCTCATCCTCCGGTGTTGGCTGCTAGGTCTAGAGTCCCTCACAACCTCCAACTCTGGTGTCCGTCCTGTGCTAGGTGCTGGGGCTAACCGGTACTGGCTCCACTCCCCAAACCTACTTCTCCACTTCCTCATACCCTCTCGTCGAGGTCCCTCACACTGGCTAGTCTATGTCCCGGGATGAGCCTTCCTCTGCTCCAGTCCACGGGACTTCTTCACAGTCCTCCTAGGAACTCAACTGGCCCTGCCCCCAGACCAGAATTTATAGAAGGGGATCTCCCCTTGAGATCGGGTTTCAGAGCTCCCCCTTCTGGGCTGGCATTAGGAAGGTGTTGTGTGTGGTTCACCTGGTGTGGGTACCTTCCCTTGCTTCCAAGCACAGCTGTTGTGGCAACCCCACCCTGGGGTGCCACACTTTCAACCAAGAAATCAGTGTGATACGGATCAAGATAAAAAATACTGTGCTGGCATGCATTTGCATCCAGTTGCACATGCATCTGCACATCTTTTCTCATCCTGATCAGTATCAAACGCTAGTGTAAAACCTGCCTAAGAGTTCATCCCATCCACTTCCTATCTAAGGCTCATATCAGGGTCAGCCAGGGCCAGGTGTCCTACTTGGTGCATGGGTGCGAACCCTATTTAGAGTGGTTAGAGGAGCCAGGGGCCAGCATATGGTTTGGCTAGGAGTCATCATTTCCCACTTCCCTAGATTTAAGAATTTCCTTCCCTGTCACTGTACGCGAGGAGGTTTCCCATAGCTCCCATGTCACCTCCATGCTTTGTCTCTCCCCCTTTGCGATGAGTGCACTGAATCGTCAGTATATCGGGTGCAGTGCAGATCAGTGGTACAGGAGGACCTCTGCGCTGCCCTACAGGTGACATCACTGGTCTGTCCTGCACGGCTTCCACTGTCATCACTTGCGGGTAAAAATCTGTGAAAGAAAGAATGCGCATATAGGGTCTTATCTCAATTAAACACTTTCACTTGTCGATGTGGAATTGCTCACCTTTAGCAGTTGTGAAACCCACAACTGGTAGAATAGCGTACAAAGCAGCTGCTGCAGGGACCGCACTCTCAAACGGTGACCGTGGTCGTGATGTAGATTCTTGGACAAAGTGCTTCAGTGTCCGCGCTGCTGCTCCGAGACCAAAGAAACACAGACACGGGAATGTCTGGTACAGCTACAGCCTTTATTTTCCGACGCGTTTCGGAGCCTCCTCCCGAGCTCCTTCATCAGCTCGGGAGGAGGCTCCGAAACGCATCGGAAAATAAAGCTGTAGCTGTACCAGACATTCCCGTGTCTGTGTTTCTTTGGTCTCGGAGCAGCAGCGCGGACACTGAAGCACTTTGTCCAAGAATCTACATCACTTGCGGGTGACGCTGATGTCCTGCACCACTGATCTGCACCACGCCCACTATACTGACACTTTGGTGCACTCATCACACAGGCGGAGAAACAATGCATGGGTGAAGCTGAGACAGCGCACTGCGGGGAGAGGGGGAGGTTGGAGCCACTTGTGGACAAAACATTCATTGTCGTTTCCCTAAAACCTGCCTCACTTTGTAAGTATCCCAGCATGCACTGGGGCACTCACATGATGTCATCAGACAGGAAATAGAATAAAAACACATTATTAGCTGTTAGCATAGTTAGGGAAGCATAGTTGAATTTTTAAAGCAAGGCTATTCGTAACTCGCTTAGATTATAGGAATAGATTGCATAGGAAGTTAGGAAAAAAAATGGTGGCCTTGTACTAACCTTTTAATTGCTACAGCTGTGCACCTCGGGGGTTGCACTGAAAACCCAGAACATCAGTGAAGGTCCAAACCCAATTTAACCTCCTTCCCTGCAGCTCCCCAGTGCAAGAGCTTTTTTTCTGGGCAGAATATACCTTCCATCCAGCACCACACCCTTCACTATATTACAATTTGTAATCCCAATAGGAAAACATTACCAGTTGCCATTTTAAAAGAAAACTTGTCACATCCTTTTTCTATATTAAACTGCCCCCCAATGTCTTGTTAGTGATGCAATGTGCATCCCTAATGGTACCTTTACACGCCGCGACGGCAGGCTGGATACATCCCGCTACTTCACGTGCACGAGCACGCTCAAACGGTTACAAACGGTCAACGCACCCTCTTTACACGCCGCCACAAGGTGCGCTACGCCACGCTACATCTATAGCTAGCTACATCGCCGGGTGTCTCAAGTAGCCAGCTGTAGCTCATTTACACACCGCTATAACCAGCTACTATGGGCGGACCTGGTGCAGCAGGGACAGCACATAGGCGTGCCACAATTGTGGATTACGAGCTGTCCGTACGCTGATAGGACGAAGCAATAACATCCTGATTGGGCAGGCAACGCAGGAGGCTGAGTAATACAGCATGCTCGAGCGATTGTGTAGTGTGACTCGTCAGCTCCTTAAATATGCCTCCCTATGCAGCGACTACCAATCGTCATGCAGCAGCTTCCACCAATGATCGCACATGGGGTGCGGTAACACGGAGCCAGGGTCACGCCTTAGCTACATTGCAGCTACATCGCAGGGTGTCCAGAGTTCCCTTCCGTTGCTTCTTTACACGCCGATACAGCTCGCTACCATCGGCGTTGTAGCCATCAGTTTTCGAGCAGACCTAGGAAACAGATGTATCTGTTGCCGGCTGTAGCGGTGTTGCATTTCTACTTCTCAGTCACTCTCCTTTTCAAATTATGTACTCCCCCTGCACTGTGATTAACTGCCGTGAGTTGCCCGACATCATAGCAATCTCCTATATTTTGCAGTCATGCACTTCACCCTCAGCTTATCGGGCATGCACTTCGGGCTACTATTTTATTTGTTCCTCCTGGCAGCAGCTGCAGCAGAATGACAGGTACACACCAGCACAAGTAGAGTGGCTGGAGCACAGGGACACGCTTAGTGTGGGTGCATCCAAGGAGATTTGATATAGCCCGGACCATGCGCGACACTGAAGGGAAGTTTGTAAGCACAGGATTTAATAAAAGGTTGCCATGATTTTGGGCAGGCACAGCAATCAATTACAATGTGGGGGGCATGCATAATTTGAAGAGTGTGACTGAACCAAAGAAAAGTGCCACCCCTATGACTGAAAGAGAGGGTCTGAGGTAAGAAGTTTCATGGAGTGCTGTGTGTTATTAATTTCTGTAGGCATGCTGCTTTCTCATCATATTTGTTTTTATCTATTATAAAAAAAATATTAAAGTTAAAGCCATATTTGTTTAACTCTGAAATGCTGAGTCGTCACAGAGAAAAACATGGTGTAATACCATCTTGGTGGGGACAAAGGCACACAGGACAGGTGTGTTCCCGGTGGCTTCTCCATGCTCATTTTTAGTAACTGGCAGGTCTTTCTATATACACAAACATGTAAGGAGAAACCTGTCACTGAAGGGAAGCAGGCGTATTGAAGCCGCCGGTGGCCCGCTAGTCCAGCTAGTCTTTCTTTGTGGCTCAGTCCCTGAAGGCTGTTAATCTATGTTTTACGCTAAAATTAATTCAGAGTTAAATATTTGTGGCTGAGATCATACAGCCAGTGTTGGATATATGCTTCCTGTGGATTGAGCACCAAGTATCAGCTGTCAGGTTCCCTTTAATATCCTCAGACTCTTTATCTGGGGAAGAAAAGTATAAACTTTATAATTCTAACTTAAAGTCTTTCCTCAATTACATACATAAAGAATTTTTCATGCTTATTTTTAGAAGCTTGAAAAACACGGTCGCACTCCAGGCAGACAGATGGAATCTGGTAGAGATGTAATAGGAACAACTGGCCCATGTTATTTTGAAAAGACAAAACCTACATGGGATAGGCATTTTAAGGTCACATGTGCTATTCAATATTTTTAACAAAAGGTTTCACAAATGTCTGCCCTTTGATATGTACTATTAGTCTCACCAAGCCCAGATAATATAAAAGCTACCGTATATTACTGGAAACATTACAGTATTCACTTCTAGTACGTAGGTGTATTATTCTCATTGAGAGTAATACATACCTTGTATTGGTTTCCTCAGAAATGACCTTTTCTTTCTGTAATTTATCTTTTATAATGCAAACTACTCAATACAATCCTTTTTTACAAGCAAAAAGAAAGACAACATTTCAAGAAGGAAACTTTTACAGCAAGATAATGATGGTATAGTCTTGTCTTACGGAATGTGCTAAATAAACATTAAGTTGTCCTGTGCAGGGAGTGCCAGATATGAACTAGATCTTACCCTGAATGTACTGTGGGGATACTATCCCACAAGTTTACTTAGGGCGGCTTCACACTGCGGTGTGATTCGGTCCGGGGCTGTCAGGGATGAACCTGACAGCCCCGGACTGGATCAGCACACAGAACTGGAGGGCTAATTTGTCCTCCGGTCCGGTGTGCAGCCGCACGCAGCTGCAGAAGCTGATAGGTCAGGACCGCGGCACCGCAGTGTGAAGCCGCCCTTAGAACTCTGTTTGGTAGGTAAAGATAAATATAAATATAATACCAAAAAATTGTTATGACGTCAACAACAGTAATAATACTGGTTGTATAACAGTCAACTGAGTGTATGTTAATTTCAAACTTAACTTGACAGAGATAACCAGCAGGAGCACTGGGTGATCTACCTGGTAATCCCATAAACCTACAATAATCATACACATTTTCTAGTCAAGAAATATTGGGTTGTAAACAGGGGCGGACTGGCCCAGGTGGCAGGGGGGCAAGTGCCCCCTGGGCTGGTCACTTAGCAACAGTTTAGGGCCGCCCCACCCCCGCAAAGTTGATTCACTGGTAGCCGCAGCTATTCTTAGTGCAGGATATGTACACAAGTAAATTTGCATAAAGGGTTACCGAGCTAATTCACCCTGCGGCTGGAGCAGGGTGATGTACCTTTAAGGCTGAGGCAGCACCAGGTCCTGCGGCCCCCGAGAGCGGAGCGCGGCAAAGCGCTTATAGGGAGAGGTGGCGGGCAACATTACAAGCTGGCCGGTTCCTGCCTGTATGCTCCCGCAGCAGTTGTTAATGGCCTCCAGACCTTTCACTTATGAGGCCGACGCTGCAGCTAATAACACTGTGTGCTGGGCCGGCCCCTCACTGCCAGCAGACGGCCCTGCTACAGAGGAGCTGAATGGCAGACAAGCAAAGGGGAGAGGTGAGCGATGTGTGCTGTGCTTCTCTAGCCCTGATTTTGGTGGGTAGTGTGTGTCTGTGACTTTCTGTATACGTGTCTGTGTATGGCTGGGGCTGTGTCTGTGTGGCTGACTATTTGTATGTGGCTGGGTCTCTGTGTGGCTGGGTCTCTGTGTGTCTGGGTCTCTGTGTGGCTGGGTCTCTGTGTGGCTGGGATTCTGTGTGTCTGGGCCTCTGTGTGTCTGGGCCTCTGTGTGTCTGGGCCTCTGTGTGTCTGGGCCTCTGTGGCTGGCTGTGTGTGGCTGGGCTTTGTGTGGCTGGGGCTTTGTGGCTGGGCCTCTGTGTGTCTGGGCCTCTGTGTGTCTGGGCCTCTGTGGCTGGCTGTGTGTGGCTGGGCTTTGTGTGGCTGGGGCTTTGTGGCTGGCTGTGTGTGGCTGGGGCTTTGTGGCTGGCTGTGTGTGGCTGGGGCTTTGTGGCTGGTTGTGTGTGGCTGGGGCTTTGTGGCTGGCTGTGTGTGGCTGGGGCTTTGTGGCTGGCTGTGTGTGGCTGGGGCTGTGTGGCTGGGGCTTTGTGGCTGGTTGTGTGTGGCTGGGGCTTTGTGGCTGGTTGTGTGTGGCTGGGGCTGCGTGGCTGTGGCTGACTATGTGTCTATGTTGCTAGGGCTGTCTGTGGCTGACTGTGTCTGTGTGGCTGAGGCTGCGTGGCTGGCTGTGTGTGTCAAAATGTGTCTGTGTGGCTGACTGTGTCTATGTGTGGCTAGGGCTGCGTGGCTGCATGTGGCTGTCTGTGTGTCTGACTGTGTCTTTATGTGGCTGGCTGTGTGTGCCTAACTTTGTCTGTGTGTGGCTGGGGCTGTGTGGCTAGGGCTGTGTGGTTGTGGCTGGCTGGGGTTGGCTGTGGCTGCATGGCTGTGGCTGTGGGTGGCTGGGGCTGTTTGGCTGTGTGTGGCTGACTATGTGTGTGTGGCTGGGGCTGCTTGGCTGTGTGTGGCTGACTGTGTGTGGGTGGCTGTATGTCTGTGTGTGGCTGGCTATAGCTGTCTATATTGCTCGCTGTGTGTGTGGCTGGCTGTGTCTGTGTGTGTGGGTAGCTGCGCCTGTGTGTGGCTGCCTGGCTTTGGCTGCATGTGTGGCTGTCTATGTGGCTGGCTGGCTTTGGCTGTGTGTGGCTGTGTTTGTGTGGCTAGCTATGTGTGTAGCTAGCTATGTGTGTGGCTGATATTGTGTGTGTAGCTGGCTGTGTCTCTGTTTGGCTGGCTGTGTCTGTGTGTGCTTGTGTGTGGCTGGCTATGGCTGTCTATGTTGCTGGCTGTGGCTCTGTGTGTGGCTGGCTGTGGCTTTGTGTGTGGCTGTCTATGTGGCTGTGTCTCTCTGTGTGGCTCTCTGCGTCTGTGAAGCTGTCTATGTGGCTGGCTGTTTATGTGGTTAACTGTTTTTGTGTGGTTGTGTCTCTGTGTGTGGCTGTGGTGGGCTGTCTGTGTGGCTGGCCACTGGGACATCCAAATGCTGTGCGAGTGTCCGACAGTTTTCTTAGATCACATCCATGTGCAATCTGTTTTGTTTCTCAGCAGCTATTACTGCTATTTACAGGAGCATTTTACAGTTGTCTCAGCTGAAGAATGATAATGTATCAGTGAAAAAAACAGATGCCTCTCGGATGGTCCGTGTGCTGTCAGTGTGCGGTCCATGATTTTGTCGGACTCATAGACTTGCATTGGCCAGTCTCGCACATGAATCGCAGACTGTCGCAGCATGTTGTGACTTTTTTCCCATCCAGAATCTGGATGAGAAAAAAGCGTCCGACACTCGCCAATGTGTTTCAGATGTTGATTAACTGACTGCACTGCGATAAAATCACACATTGCACTCATCCGAGTTTCACCCCAGTGTGTCCGTGCCCTAATAATAAAATCCATATAGTAATCCTACAATGTCTGCTGGACATGGTATGGGGGGGTTTATGGCTCAGTTAGTACACACCATACTTCTTGTTATTAACCAGTTAATGCTCTCTTGTCCACCGCACTGCAGTGTCAAAAGAGGACGACAGCGAGACAGGCAGCGACATGGCATCAGAGAGTCCCTGACCTCGAAGATCCTCAGATCCCGGTATTGTGACGACATATGAAGAAATATTTTTTTACATTTACATTACACTATGAACTCCACAGCACTTTACATACATCATCAACACTGTCCCCATAGGGGCTCACAATGTAAACATCCTACCAGTATGTCTCATATTGTATATCGCCTTTCTTTGATATCACCTTCACAAATATTACATTTGTTGAACTTGTCAGGTTTTGGATGTTTTAAGATTGCATTTGTTTGCAGGATGTCAGAATTGACTCCCAGAGCTGCTGGTTTGATGGTTAAGGTCTTACAGCATCTTAGATTTTTTTTGCTTAATGGTACTTCCAAGTTTCTCAATAGGGCTGAGATCAGGGGAGACTGGTAGCCACACCATGGTTTTCTCTACTTTTATGTCCATAGCAGCCAATTACTCAGGGCTATGCTCTGTACCAAGAGATGGTGCATTGTCATGCATGGGGATGATTTTGTACAAAGAAAAAGTGGTCAGTCTAAAAGTATATATACTTTGCCGTGGTCCTTTTCACGCCTTCATGGACCCTATTTGCAAACTAGCTCTCTCCACATGATTACGACCCAAAACATGACTGCCACCTTCTTGCTGATGTGACATGGTGGCGGTCAACTAGCAACCATCTACTCCAACCATAATGGGAACCTCTAGGCTCCCTTTAGCTACTCCTCTGTCTGCAGGGGGGCGTGGCGCGATGGGGGGGCGCTGACAGTGCCTAGGGCGCAGGAACTTCAAATACGGGCCTGGCTGGAGAGGGACTGAGATGGGCCGCCGAGAATTTCTGAATTTCTGACAGCACTCCGACAACCCCAATCCCCCCCCTCCCCCCGGTTCTCACCTAAGGGCTGGAGGGACTGAGACGGGCCGCCGAAAATTTCCGACAGCACACCCACCCCCCCCGGTCCTCACCCAAGGGCTGCCGGAAAAATTTTGCGTCGCCAGTCAGCCCCTGGTTGTAAAGAGTGGCAAGTTGCTAATTTCTTTCCCTTGATTATTTGGTGATGAGAATGACTATGGAGCCCCCCTTTCTGCTTCAACCCCCATCCATCGCTCCTCCCCGCCAAGTGATGGGCACGGATCACTCCTCCTTACTCCTAAGGCCCTTCCCCGGGCCTTATTAGCCGGTCCTCTTGCCCATCCTCTTACTCTCTACCATCCTCTTACTCTCTCTGCTTGCCGCATGGACCATGGGCACCTTGGGAGCTGCAGGTAAGAGTGAGGATTGGCCAAGGGGAGCCCATATGGCTGGCCTCCCTTGGGAACCAGCTCCTCCACCCCCCAGAATATGCGGTCGGCCCACATGGCGCAGGTGAGCGGAGGTCTGCCTGACCATCCTGCCTGCCGCAGCACCTAAGCCCGAGCGTCTGGCCCCCGCAGGTCATGACAAGCTCCCTGAGCCCCAGGGTTAGACCACACACCTCAGCAGGGGCTGGCTCCTTTAGAGAGCGGGAGCTCGGGGAACGGAGGTCGAACCGAACCTCCACCTGCTCCAGTGTCTTGCCTGAGTACTTTGGCCTCTCGGAGCGTGCGCAGAACCCTGTGCACACTTCGAGAGTCGGACCGCCCACTTCCGACCCGCGTGACTTGGTGTCATCTCCGGTTTCGCAGGCCGCTTCCTGTCACGTGACACAGTGTCCCTTCTGCCCGTGGCCTACTCCTGGCATTGTGGCGATACAGTGGCCGCAGTGCCCTGCAGCATCAGCAGCAGTATGTACGTTGAACAGGGGTGTACGCCGCCGTGAACGCTGGAGCGGAGCCGCAGGCTGGAGCACTTTGGTACTGGCTTCCAGCGTCACAGAGCTGTCACCACATTCCACACCCAGCAGTCACTGAGAGAATGGGTCTGGGGCTGCTCCTGGGGAATAAAGCAGGACTGGGATGGCAGTATATAGAATATACGCATAAAGAGCAGCACCAGAATGCATGTAGCTGTATAGCAATCACACTAATCAGCAGTATAGGCTATGCTGGCCTCAGATGTGACTCCATACTGATACATGTCCCTGCCGCACAGCTGTCAGGTCAGTTTGTTGTCTCTGCACAATTTCCACTCTTCTCACTCAGGGCTGGGCTAGCCAGATATATTACTTTTGATTTATATTCATTTATGTAGCTTTATTAATTAACCAGCCACTTTACATACAGTATCATCACTTCCCTATCAGCACTCACATTCTACACTCCCTATCAGCAGGTCTTTGGAGCGTGAGAGAAGCCAGGAGATCCCGGAGGAGACCCACACAAGCATGGGGAGAACATACAAACTCCTTACAGACATTGTCCTTAGTGAGACTGTCTCATTTTAGCTAATGAAAATTGCTCCTACAGTTGTGACCAAAAGTATTGACACCCCTGCAATTCTGTCAGATAATACTCAGTTTCTTCCTGAAAAAGATTGCAATCACAAATTCTTTGGTATTATTATCTTCATTTAATTTGTCTTAAATGAAAAAACACAAAAGAGAATGAAGCAAAAAGCAAAACATTGATCATTTCACTCAAAACTCCAAAAAAGGGCCAGACAAAAGTATTGGCACCCTCAGCCTAATACTTGGTTGCACAACCTTTAGCCAAAATATCTGCGATCAACCACTTCTGGTAACCATCAATGAGTTTCTTACAATGCTCTGCTGGAATTTTAGACCATTCTTCTTTGGCAAACTGCTCCAGGTCCCTGATATTTGAAGGGTGCCTTCTCCAAACTGCCATTTTTAGATCTCTCCACAGGTGTTCTATGGGATTCAGGTCAGGACTCATTGCTGGTCCCTGATATTTGAAGGGTGCCTTCTCCAAACTGCCATTTTTAGATCTCTCCACAGGTGTTCTATGGGATTCAGGTCTGGACTCATTGCTGGCCACCTTAGAAGTCTCCAGTGCTTTCTCTCAAACCATTTTCTAGTGCTTTTTGAAGTGTGTTTTGGGTCATTGTCCTGCTGGAAGACCCATGACCTCTGAGGGAGACCCAGCTTTCTCACACTGGGCCCTACATTATGCTACAAAATTTGTTGGTAGTCTTCAGACTTCATAATGCCATGCACACGGTCAAGCAGTCCAGTGCCAGAGGCAGCAAAGCAACCCCAAAACATCAGGGAACCTCCGCCATGTTTGACTGTAGGGACCGTGTTCTTTTCTTTGAATGCTCTTTTTTTCTCTCCTGTAAACTCTATGTTGATGCCTTTGCCCAAAAAGCTCTACTTTTGTCTCATCTGACCAGAAAACATTCTTCCAAAACGTTTTAGGCTTTCTCAGGTAAGTTTTGGCAAACTCCAGCTGGCTTTTTTATGTCTCGGGGTAAGAAGTGGGGTCTTCCTGGGTCATCCTACCATACAGTCCCTTTTCATTCAGACGCCGACGGATAGTACGGGTTGACACTGTTGTACTCTCGGACTGCAGGGCAGCTTGAACTTGTTTGGATGTTAGTCGAGGTTTTTTATCCATCATCCGCACAATCTTGCGTTGAAATCTCTCGTCAATTTTTCTTTTCCGTCCACATCTAGGGAGGTTAGCTACAGTGCCATGGGCTTTAATCTTCTTGATGACACTGCGCACTGTAGACACAGGAACATTCAGGTCTTTGCAGATGGACTTGTAGCCTTGAGATTGCTCATGCTTCCTCACAATTTGGTTTCTCAAGTCCTCAGACAGTTCTTTGGTCTTCTTTCTTTTCTCCATGCTCAAGGTGGTACACACAAGGACACAGGACAGAGGTTGAGTCAACTTTAATCCATGTCAGCTGGCTGCAAGTGTGATTTAGTTATTGCCAATAGCTTTTAGGTCCACATGTAAGTTACAGGTGCTGTTAATTACACAAATTAGAGAAGCATCACATGATTTTTCTAACAGTGCCAATACTTTTGTCCACCCCCTTTTTATGTTTGGTGTGGAATTATATCCAATTTGGCTTTAGGACAATTCTTTTTGTGTTTTTTCATTGAAGACAAATTAAATGAAGATAATAATACCAAAGAATTTGTGATTGCAATCATTTTCAGGAAGAAACTGAGTATTATCTGACAGAATTGCAGGGGTGTCAATGCTTTTGGCCACAACTGTATGTGTATTGTGCCCATTGTGGGTGCTATATAAGCTGTGTGACCTCCTATACATTGTGTATACGGCCCGCAGCCCTCTCTATTGTGTATACAGCCATCAGCAGTGTCTATTATGTATTTTTTATTGTGTATACAGCTATTGAGTATTCAGCCCAAAGCAATTCAAGTGTGTGTATGTGTATATATATATGTGTGTGTCTGTGTGTGTATATATCTCTGTATGCTTAGGTGGAGGCGGACCTTGGTGGAGGCGGAGCTGGGGTGGAGGATGGGCGGAGTCATGGGAGGCACCAAAATTTTGCCAGTTAGGGGCCCAAAATTCCTAGTGGCAGCCCTGTCTACATCCCCCACTCTAGGCAGCTCACAGAATCTGCTTGACCTCATTAGGTCACTACCTGCTAAACAAGACTTGGACTTTATGGTGGCTAGATTTGAAGACTCTCAGAAGACGGCCCTGGCCTCCCTTTGGGATGACCTAAATCTTCTGGATACACACACGTCCAAATTGGAGGACGCGTCCTCTTCCCTCTCCTCTAGAGCGACTGCACTAGAGAAAAATCTCTCTGATACTCAACACAATATGCAGCGCATGGTGCTCCTCTTAGATGACCAGGAGAACAGGGGTCGGCACAACAACATCCACCTGAGAGGACTCCCTGAAAGCCTTTTCGCATGTGCCTTATCCCGTAAGGTCATTGAAATCTTTAATATGGTTTTGCAGAAACCCTGGGCTCCTCAATTACGATTGACAGGGATCACAGAGTGTCCCGTCAACCAACTTCTCAAGCCTCCGGTCCACGTGATGTCTTATGTCGACTACACTATTATATGGACAGGGAGGCTATTCTCCAACATGCGTGGTCTTATGGCAACTTCTTCCTGGAGGACATAGAAATTTGTCTTTTTCGTGGATTTATCTGCCCGCACTCTAGCAATGACACGCCTACTCTCCCATTGCTGCACCGTATAAAAGAGTTGGGGGCCACATATAGATGTGGTCACCCATTTCACCTCATCGTTAAGAAAGGGGACTTATCGTTCTTCCTCAAAACGCCTGACGGAGTTGTTCCACTTCCTAGACACTGCTCCTATCTTCATCCCTAATTGGCTGCTAGTAGACCTTCCTTGCCTGGAAGCTCAGGGTGACAGAAGGAGAGATGAGTCACAGTCATAAAACAGGAGAAGATTGAGATCCGGAGAGAACCCTATTAAGCGCAAGGACAGCAGACAAAGTCCCACTTAACTTTCAAATTGCAGTCCTTAGCGCCTTGTCCTATACTCACCCTTGAGCCTGTTTGTATAATGGGGTGACGTGGGGAATTATATCGCGGACCACATCGTAGACCACTACAGCCCATTTTACCCATTCACAAGTTACCCTGTTTAGAGTGGGTGATAGACTGGGCCGCAGTTACTTTATGCTCTACCCCACATGCAGAGAACATTGTTCCTCTTGCCTCTCTAGTTTTAAAACTGTTTCCACTCTGTTTAGCCTTATATTGTTGATGGTACAATTATTGTTTGGACGTGTGAGAATGCCGTTTCATAGTTTTTCACACCTCCGTTACAGGCCTCTGTCCTGTGTCTATGTCTCTCCAATAGTTAGGAGAGGTGACATTCTCCGGAATACACCCGAAGCAAATTTTTCCGATATTTGTTGTTTTACTCTTCAACTTAAGCAATTGCAATTGCACTAACTATACTTCTCTTTTCCCTTTAGCTCCCCTTTGCAAACCTCCGTTCTCTTCTGTCTTGCTCTGCCTCTCTCTTTCTCACCCTCTTTCCCTAGTTCTCCTTATGATTCTCCTCTCCTCCTTTCTCCTAGAATCATCCTTCCCTTTTTCTTTTCTCCTCTCTCTCTTTCTCCACCCTCCCTCCAAGTGTGGGCTTGTGGCCGGTGTCCTAGTGTTCTTCGTGATGACTTCCCTAAACCTTTCAGAACTACGCTGTGGATCCGTCAACATCAGGGGCTTGCACAGTCCGGGTAAGAGGTCTATTCTTGCAAACCTCCTAAGAAGGGAACATATCCAGACAGCTTTCCTTCAGCAGACCCACCTCAGTTCTCACAAGCCATTTAAATTGACCAGCCACTGGTTTCCTGACGCCTATCACAGCCAATCGCCGGATTCCAGGTCCCAGGGTACTAGCACACTCGTCTCCCGCAATGTCCCTTGGAAATTCATTGACTCCCGTTCTGACCAACAGGATAGAATGTTGTTGGTAAAGGGTCGGATTGCATCTCAATTATTCACACTAGCCTCCCTATACCTCCCCAACTCTAATCAGGTATCGGTTCTGGCAGAATTCCTGGAACACATTGGAGAATTTGTTGAGGGCGTGCTCCTTCTGGGGGAAACTTCAATGTTGCACTGGACCCTGACTTGGATACTTCTTCGGGCTCTTCTGCTTGCTCATCTGATGCGTTAATCAGACTCAGGCGTCTCCTCCGTGAACACCAGCTGATCGATTCTTGGAGGCTGCTCCACCCTGCAGATAAAGACTATTCCTACTACTCTTCTGTGCACAACTCATACTCCAGAATTGATTATTTTTTTGTTAGTCATAAAGACTTGTATCTCTTACAATCGACCGACATAGGCTCTATTACTTTTTCAGACCACTCCCTATGCATAATATCCATCTCCATACCAAATCGGCTGCCCAACAATGGCACTGGAGACTAAATGCCTCCCTCTTGGAGAATCCAGACGCTTCTTGGGAGGTGTCGCAGACATTAAGAGAATATTTCTCTACCAACGTTACCTCCAAAGTCTCCCCGAGTACCATCTGGTAGGCTCATAAATGTTTGATTCGGGACCTTCTCATTAAACATGAGACAAAGTTGAAGAAGGAGAGAGACTACAAGCTGTCCTCCCTGCTCTCCCAACTGAGAGACCTCAAAACGATACATAAACGTGGACTTCAGAGGGAGGCCGGCATAGAACTCTGCAAGGTGGGGAGGAGCTTTGCCGTCTCCTAATTAAAAAGGCTAAACACTGGTTGGCGAGGTGACGGCGACAGTTCTACGAATTTGGGAACAAGACGGGTAGGATGCTGGCTACAGCTTTGAGGCAGCAAAGTTCCATAACATTCATCTCAAATATAGGGGATTCAACTAAAAAAAACACTGCCCAACCCTCAGTGTAATAGCCGAAGCTTTCAAAAATTATTATGCAGCGTTATACAGCGCCGATTGCAAAAACCCTCTGACACGCTCTCCAGTCTTCTCTTCTAAAATTAGAGAATACCTTGAGATGGCCAATCTCCCAAAATTGAACCCGGTGCATGTTAAGGCGCTAGTGGGTCCGATTACTGAAAATAAATTATGTGCGGCCATAATAGGCACGAAAACCAAGAAAGCGCCTGGCCCGGATGGTTTCTCTTTAGTCTACTACAAAAAGCTGAAGGACCTCATCTGCTAGGGTTCTTTAATTACCTGAAAAGTGGACATAGACCACATGTTTACTCTCTTAGAGCAGACATCTCTGTTATTCCTAAAGCGGGCAAGGAGTTGACCCATTGTGCGAGTTACCGCCCGATCTTTCTCCTGAACAAGGACATAAAATTATTTGCGAAGATCCTCGCCACGAGGCTGGCTCCGCTGCTTCCTGAGGTGGTTTACTCTGATCAGACTGGTTTCATGGTGGGTAGGGAAGCCCGAGACAATACCATTAAGGCAATCAATCTGGTCCACCGGGCTCTACGGATGCCGAAAAGGCATTTGATAGAGTAAACTGGACTTTTATGAGGGAGACCCTCCAGTACCTGCGCCTGGGTTCCAAAATGATGAACTGGGTCATGTCTCTCAATTCGATACCATCAGCATGGGCCCGTGTGAACGGTTGCTTCTCGGAACCTTTTGATATCCACAATGCCACCTGCCAGGGATGTCCCCTCTTGCCAATGATCTTTGTCCTTGCAGTTGAGCCATTCCTCAGACGAATCAGAGCCAATCCGAGCATCTCGGGGATAACTGCTGGCAACACCACTAACAAGGTGGCCGCCTATGTGGATGACCTCTTATTCTTTCTTTACAAACAAGCCATCTCATTCCCAAACTTAATGACAGCATTTCAGACTCCCAACTCTCTAACTTCAAAATAAAGTTTTCTAAATCTGAAGTTCTGAATATCGCCGTGCCGGGCTGGCTGAGCCTCATCTCTGGGTGGCGATTTGCCCTGCCGCCCTGACTTGAGAAGCCAGGCGGGGGGGGGGTGGGTGTGCTGTCAGTCTGACTGAGAAGCGGGGGGGGGGGGTGCTGTCAGGTCTGACTTGAGAAGGGGGGGGGGGGGGGTGCTGTCAGGTCTGACTTGAGAAGCGGGGGGGGGAGGGTGCTGTCAGGTTGACTTGAGAGCGGGGGGGGGTGCTATCAGCCTACTGATCTGAGACATCCAGCGTCAAGACCAACTCCCGGCGGGCCGTCTCGCGTCATGGGCCTGCGCAAAGCGACGCCGCGCGGCCCGCTTCTGTAGGGGCGGCCCTAGATGTGGACTATACCCCAGCCCAGGGGGCACTTGCCCTGCACCTGGGCAGCCGCCTGGCGTGCCAACCAATGGCACTCCTACAATCGACTTTTAGCTGTAAGTGGAGCGACCACAAGATAAGTTATTTGGAGTTAGCTTATGCTAATCCTGAAACCTTTAAGAGCAACTATCCCAGCTCTCTTTCTTCCATTAGGTTGGGACAGGTGGACTAAAATCTCTTTTCATGTTGGGCGTGTCATATTTAAGATGAATGTTCTTCCAGGAATTCTCTATATGCTACAGGCTCTACCTATCAAGATTCCATTGGCTTTTTTATTTAATTATCCTCTATCAAAACCGCCATTATATGGGCAAGTAAATCAGTCAGACTTAGTTGCTCGATACTTTCCAGACCGAAAAAGGGTGGAGGAGTCGGTGGACTGATGCAAGAATTCCACAGACAAGGCGTGGGTACACATTGAGCAAAGCTTTTGCCCGTTTCCTTTGAACAGGTTGCCTTGGCTTTTGACTTTAGCCTCCACTCCCACCCCACCTTGGGAGCAGTGGTGCAATATTGTCGCACGTTGTTGACCAGGTCCTTTATTATCCCCCATTGCTCTGAACTGTCGCTGATACTGAGCCATCCAGATTTTACCCCAGCCCTTCATGAGAGAGTGTTTTGAGGTTGGATTGAAGTGGGTAGGGATAGAGTGGAGACTTTTGGAGAGGAGTCTGAGTGGCCTTCTTTAGCTACCCTCTGAATATGGGTCGCCCCTACACCGCTGGGATGGTTGAGATGCCTTCAACTGCGTCATTTTTTAAACACGCTCCCTCCAAAACGTTGCTATATACATCCAAGAACACAATTTGAAATATAGTGCACGGCTCTGTTAGGCATGCTTTGTCTCAGGTCTATTCGATGTTTGTGTCTCCTCCAGGTCAGAGTTCTCCTACCTTTATAACAAAATGGGAATCAGAACTAAGGATTATCTTTTCGGAGACACAGATATCTTGAATGTCTCCTTGCTCACAGCTCTTGTATAAACTCCAAACATCAAGAAGCGGGATACAAATTCCTATCACGATGGTACAAAGTCCCTGAAAAACTGCATGCTATGTACCCTGAGGAAGACGATTCGTGTTGGAGATGTGGGAGAGACACTGGCTCGGTTGTCCACATTTTTTGGGACTGCGAAGCACTTAAACCCTTCTGGCAGGGGATTACAGATATAATAAGACGGGTTGCTGGTTGCCCCGAGCCCCTGACCCCTGCTTTGGTTCTGCTGCACCTCAATGAAGATTCCATCTCGACCTATAAGAATTCCCTGCTTAAATTTTTTATCATTGCGGCGAGAGCGTGTATCCCAGTGATGTGGTGTAAGACATCACCACCGACAATCTCACATTGGGTTTGTAAGGTCAACGAATTAATGTAATGGAGGAGCTGACTGCCTCCTTGCATGACAGTTATAGAAAATTGTGGAATACCTGGGCTACTTGGATGGATTTCCAGCAGACAGCCAAATACAAACTGATGCTTGACGGGAATGAGGACACAGGTCCCGGTCACTGATTCCCATTTCCCCCCCCCACCCCCTCTAACCTCTATTCTTTTCTTTCCTTAGTACACTTTTTCTTCTATACTTCCCCCCGACTATTTCTCCCACCTTCCTGCCAGTCATCTGACATTTACTTATTTCTCTATTTTGTATTGGCTCTTCTTTTACGAGGTGCAATTGCCGATTGACATTGTATGGAGACTAATTTGATTCCTAGTCCTAATGGATAGGTATTATTTCTTAGAGTTTAGGTATCAGAAGATTGTTTTATATCTAAATATAAACACCCAGCTTGATTTACCCTGTCATAAGATGACTTACGGTACTTCTCTCAGCCGGCCAGCCTTCTCAGTTGATTTTGATTCATGTGTTTGTTATTGTCCAATGCTATATGTGTGATTTAAAATCTTAAATAAAGAATTACAAAAAAATAAACAGCACATAGGTTTCCTTCAAGTGATTCTCATTCCTTGCAGTTCTTCGTGCCTTTCACTGTGCGTTTATTCTAGATAACTAACTATAGGCTCTACAGTCCCTGACAGAAGTTATGTCGCTTATCCACGTTATGTAAATAAAAGCTTATAACCTGACGTTAAATTCATCCATTGGTTGCATAAATTACTCTTTTGAAAGCTGAAACTCTCCGAAATATGGTTTAGGTTAAGAAAATAAATTGGCATCAATGCTGAAATTTGGTCATTTAATGAACACAGAATGGTCAGATTTTGGCAAGGCAAAAGTTTTGTCGCCTGGTCATATAATGCACCCAATCCTAGTTTACATCCTCACCTGTGCTCAGTAAATGATCGGTTAATTAGTGGGTGTGTCTAAAATGAAACCCAGCACCCCAGACCTTGACTTGAACTGCAACTTGAGCTCTGACAACTTGCCAAAAATCCACCCTGTGACCAAAGCCTTGATTATCAAGAGGCTGAAGACCAGATTCACTGCAGAAGTGTCTGGCACCTTTAATGTGTCTCAGCATCAAGTACAAAGAGTTAAAAAAAGATTTGAAGAGACTGGAGATGTGTTTGACAAACCCAGGCCGGCAGACCCCACAAGACAACTGCTCAAGAGGAATGTTTGTTGGTTAGAAAATCCAAAGCAAGCCCCCTCTTCCACTTCAGCATAGCTCCAACAGGCCTGGTCACCTGAACAGTTTGCAGGATTCTGTCTCGAAATGGCCTCCATGGTGGAATCAGTGCCCAGAAGCCAGCACTAAACAAAAGGTAAATAAAAAAAACGTGTGGCATTTGCAAAGTCCCACAGCCTGCTAAACAGATGGACGCTGGAAAAGTGGCAGAAGGTGGATATCTCTGATGAATCATCAGTAGAATTACACCATAGCCGCCGCAAATACTGCAGGAGACCTACTGGAACCCGTATGGATCCAAAATATGCCCAGAAAACAGTTAAATTTGGTGGTGGAAAAATCATGGTCTGGGGTTACATTCAGTATGGGGGTGTGCAAAACATTTGAAAGGTGGAATGCAATATCAATAGCCTAAAATATCAAGACATTAGCTACCTCTTACATTCCAAATCATAAAAGGGGTCTAATTTTGCAGCAGGATGGTGCTCCATCTCATACATCCATCTCTACAACAAAGTTCCTCCAGACAAAAAAGATCAAGGTGCTCAAGAACTGGCCAACCCAGTCACCAGACATGAACATCATTGAGCATGTTTGAGGTAGGATGAAAGAGGAAGCTCGGAAGTCAAAACTAAAGAATCTAGATGAACTCTGGGAGGCATGTAAGACTGCATTCTTTGCTATTCCTGATGACTTCATTAATAAATTGTATGAATCATTGTTGAACCTTCAAGCTCATGGAAGTCAACAAAATGTTAAATATGACTCTAATAGCACCACAACTTCATTCACCAATGTTATGCCACATATATTTGTATTTTAAGTTAATTATTTGTTTGAATATCACATTACTTTCTGTGGGCGACAAAACTTTTGTGTTGCCAAAATCTGACCATTCTGTGTTCATTAAATGATCATTATTTTAGAATTGATGCCAATTTATTTTCTTAACCTAAACCAAATTTGGGAGGGTTTCAGCTTTCAAAAGAGTAATTTATAAAACCAATGGATGAATTTAACGTTAGGTTACAAGCTTTTATTTACATAACATGGATAAGTGACATAACTTCTGTCAAGGACTGTATTTCAGCAGAAGGAATCACGTTGGTCATCTATCGGTGTAGTTTAATCTCTCACTCATGCCTTATGCCTGCATGTAGTAGTTGTACGATCCCTGCTAGCTTGCTCTATGCCACCTCGGTATAAGGCTGATTACTCGTCTTGTACAGCCCTCTGCTGCCCTGATCGCCTGGTCAGCTACACGTAGAGTTATTAATTTCCTATTTGGCAATCAGCCGTTCCCCCCACAGGGCGTTCATTTATTTAAAAAAAATAATAATAAATTAATTAAATAAATAAATGATAAAATAACAATAATAAAATAAACAAATGGAATAAATGAATAAAATACCATAAGGCTTAAATTAACTAATTAATAATTAAAATTGTACTAGTATAACGGTAGGGATGCACATGACACGTCTCTATATGTTTGGTAAGTATACCCGTTATTACAACTGCTTGGGCAGTATATCCGTTATTACAACCAAGGGGGCGCAGCACCCCCTCGCCGGGTCCTTGGATGCACTGGCCATTGAACTATTGTCTCACGGACACACAGGCCAAGTTCTACAAGGCATCTCCAAAGCTAATCGTAATTTAATTATATTTTGAAGTGTTGGTTACAATGGGCGGGTGGGGTGTGTAGATGCAGGCTCGCAGGTAACCCTTCGGCGTAGGTGATACTCTATTCTGGGTATAAACTTTATAGTTTCCTGGTTTATTCAAACAGTCATGGACTGTCATAGTGTATCACTAGGGCGGCGCTAAGCCAGGTTGGACACTCCCAGTGTTATATAAATATATTTATATATATATATATATATATATATATATATATATATATATAAAGATAATTATATATAAATATATATATTATATATATATATATATATAATATATATATATATATATATATATTATATATATAAAAGATAATTAGGGACTTAACGGTCACCGCTTCTCTGCACCTTTCGACACCCGTTCCGTCCTTTCTGGACCATTAAGAGCAAAAAACAAATCCTGTTCCCCTGGGGGCATTCTCCTTCCATTATTATCTTTCTAATAGGATGCTTCAAAGCCTGGGCTTACTTTCGTCCTGTAGTATGGCGCACGAACCGGGGTTGGCTCTGAATGTTCACCATGCTGTGGTGGTGTTAATAAGGCACCTTTGGTAACCCCTACGTCACCATTGCACAGCGGCAATGTCCGCAGTAAAAAAAAAAAAACAAATTGCTTCATAGTCAGGGAACCTCCATAATTTTGGTGGTATTACGGTATGTTATGTTTTCGCCATAAGCCCTTCTTGTTTATAATATGTTTAACTGGGTAACTGAGTCTTTGCTTTGTTATAGAGTGCTGTGCAAATTAATTGGGACAAAGCATTTTTTTAAGTAAAATCGTAAGTTGGTTACCAGTCAGTGATTCAGAACCAGTTTTAACTGCTTTGAACAGGTGTGAGTGTACAACCCTGAGTAACAAAATGTGGTTTAACTGGTTTGAGTCAGAAAATACCAGCTAGCTGCCCCCTCAGTTTCAGTTGAGAACTTGTTTCTGTGAAGAGTGGTTTAGTGTACTTTTTCTCTGTGTGATTCGTGCCTGTAAAAATGGATGTTACTCCACGGAAGAGGTCTAGAATTATTATCTTAATGAACATACAAGTCTGACTGTAAGAGAAATCACTTCCACCGTTGGTATTGGAAAATCTACCGTTTCAAGAATAATTCACACACACAATGAAACTGATGTTTTCTCCAAACAAAAAAGGGAATGTGGAAGAAAAAGGAAAACGACACCAAGAACTGATAAAACACTAATCAGAAATAGTAAAACGAATACAAGAAAAACTTGCTTTGTCCCAATTAATTTGCACAGCACTGTGCATATATATAAAAAAAATGGAGAATAGAATTATATTAATTTCAAGCCTGGTTATGATGAGTTTGCATATTGGCGTTGGAGGTCCTACTTTGCTTTTCTTTCATTAAAAAACGTGTCATCGCTTCACAAATTCACTGTCCTCTCCTCACGGGGCTTTTTTTTGCTGCATATTACGCTTCCGAAATGCCTGGGCCTCCCAGCAGGTATGCCCACAGAGCCCTGATATGTTTAGCTCAAGGTTCACCCTGTTTTTTCCAATCCTACGACACAGGGTCGGTTTTCAACTCGCAATGCTTTTACTTTAATACATGCCATTAGGAAGGTCGGTTTCTCTCTCCGGAGGACTAGAACTTGTTAATTTTGGTAAGGAGTCCTACCGTGTCTTTCTTGTAGGCGTATAAATAAGCCAAGTCTGTGTAGCGGCAGAGGCAGGCCTGTTTGTTTCAGATACTACAACCACATTATTAAGCACACATAATGCGTGTTATGAACGCTGTTAGGTATGCAGAGGTGGTGGGGGTACGTACAGGTATGTGGTGCGATGTGTGGGGCAAGTTCAGGCGCGTGTGCATATATGGACAGACATTCGCCTGTGTATGGGTAGACACAGATATACATTTTATGTATATAGGTGCACACAGTTGGGCTACGTGCCTCTGTTATATACATTGTTACATTATAAAAAAAAAAAAAGATGAGATGGGGTGAAGAAATGGGGAGTAGAGTATGTTTCCTGGCATTTTGTGCGTCGCATATCTAAGAGATTCTAATTGTTGTTTCTTTCCAGATGGTGTCGGTAATAGTAGAAGGATTCTGGGCTGTTGTTTGCTGATCAGGGCTGCCCAGCGGGCATATGGTTCCAGTAGGCATATGTTTCCCAGGAGTAAGTGCAATTCATCTCGGTCCAGAGTTCCACTGGCGAAATTGAAAAAGTTCAATTGGGTACAGAGTGCTGCCCAGGGTAGCAGGCCCCAATCGGCTCGCGCTTAAACGGTCGCCACCGCCATACTATCCCAAGCCCATCACTTCACACATCCAACTTGGTTTTATTTAGGAGCTCAGTTCCTGCCACATGTGTGGTGAATTGCTAAATTTGCCCCTGGTCTGATGCTCCTTGCCACCCACACTGGGGTCAACGACCTCGTAAATATCCTTCCTCCCGTGGGCGGATTTGCTAGTTTCACATTTTATAGTTCACAGTAACTCAAGTATCCGTTTGTCTCGGTTATTATGCAGAAAGGAGGATAACCATTCGGCTTATCAGTTGGTTTTCAGTCAATGGCCACTTTAACATGGATAATGCATACACGTGAACAAAGTTGGTTTGGTTAATTTCTCTTTCAGGCTTCAAGACGGAGCAGTCCAGGATTTGAGGTTTTTCAGTGGGGGTTGTGTGGCACCCTGTACCAGGCAACCACAGACTTCCCTGGGACACTGAAGGATTTCCCACAGCAAGGAAACCACTTACACAAAAACACCTTCCACTCCAGGCCTGTAGGGGGAGCTCAACTGGTTGCCCTTAAGCCAGATCCCCTATAAATACAGGAGCTGGAGGGAAATTAGCCAGAGTGTGCAGTCACTACAGAACTGTGAATGAGCTCAGAGACTAGTGAGCTGAGCTGGAACTGGAGCCGTGCTAGGCCCAGACCAGTACACACCAGAGTCAATGGAGAATCCGCAGAGTAGGGATGAAGGCAGAGACGAGAAACACGTTACCGGGGGCAGAGGAGCCATACCGGCTCACCCCAGCAGAGTTCCGGTCACTGGTGTCCGAGTCTGCAGGGACAGAGAGGATAGACCCAGCAGAGAAACCAGCATCCCGAGGAGGCTTAGCTTCCCGGACACCCGCAGCACCAACAATTGAGAGCCAGGGACCGTGGAGAGATACGGCGGTAGCCCAAGAGAGAGCCCTAAGTGCAGCAACCCGGGTGTGGAGAGAAAGAGAAGTAACGGTCAGGTTAGGTTCCATACCTGCCCGACTCAGAACAGGAAAGCTAAACAAGGAGGCCTACAACCCTACTCACTGTGGCGATGCCAAGGTGTTTTCCTTCACTCCGGACATGTGTACCTGTAACCAGTCACCAGTAAAGGTACCAAAAAGACTTTTATGTGTGCATGTCCCTCCTACCACCTGCACCACACCGACAGCGCTCCCTACTCCAACCTTGTGCAGAAACTACTGTGCTGCCCTATTCCACCATCACAACCCTTAGCCCCAGGGATCCCGCTCCTCCTATAGGAAGCTACTCCATCTTGCTGCCGCCCATCACCCCGGAGGCCCCAGCAGCGGCGGTGCCATCACCGGAATCTACAGGTGGCGTTACAAATAGACATTTTTATTATTTTCTTTTTCCCCATTTTTCATTGACCACCAGGCCCACAGCCTCAGGCACTGCTACCCGTGACTCCCAAACCGCACCTGAGATCTGAGTCCCCCAGGCCTGGGTGGGACAGTTGCAGCTCGGGCTTAGGCCTTCACTACTCCTTGGCTGGTGGAAGAAGGCTCTGGTGAGGGCTAACATGCCGCGGGCGGCCGTGGGCATAGATCCTCCTCCCCTCACGTTTTATAAGGCAGATTTGTGCTTGTATTTGAGCTGCGGCCCAATCCAACCCCCTGTTTCAAATATATATGAGTTGTGTTACGTTGATACCCTCAACAGGGGCGGACTGGCCCAGGTGGCAGGGGGCAAGTGCCCCCTGGGCTGGTCACTTAGCAACATTTCAGGGCCGCCCCACCCCCGCAAAGTTGATTCACTGGTAGCTGCAGCTATTCTTAGTGCAGGATATGTACACAAGTAAATTTGCATAAAGGGTTACCGAGCTAATTCACCCTGCGGCTGGAGCAGGGTGATGTACCTTTAAGGCTGAGGCAGCACCAGGTTCCCCGCGCAGGCTTATAGGGAGAGGTGGCGGGCAACATTACAAGCTGGCCAGTTCCTGCCTGTATGCTCCCCCAGCAGTTGTTAATGGCCTTTCACTTATGAGGCCGACGCTGCAGCTAATAACACTGTGTGCTGGGCCGGCCCCTCACTGCCAGCAGACGGCCCTGCTACAGAGGAGCTGAATGGCAGACAAGCAAAGGGGAGAGGTGAGCGATGTGTGCTGTGCTTCTCTAGCCCTGATTTTGGTGGGTAGTGTGTGTGTGTGTGTGTCTTTCTGTCTACGTGTCTGTGTATGGCTGGGGCTGTGTCTGTGTGGCTGACTATTTGTATGTGGCTGGGTCTCTGTGTGTCTGGGTCTCTGTGTGTCTGGGTCTCTGTGTGTCTGGTCTCTGTGTGTCTGGGCCTCTGTGTGTCTGGGCCTCTGTGTGTCTGGGCCTCTGTGGCTGGCTGTGTGTGGCTGGGCTTTGTGTGGCTGGGGCTTTGTGGCTGGGCCTCTGTGTGTCTGGGCCTCTGTGTGTCTGGGCCTCTGTGTGTCTGGGCCTCTGTGGCTGGCTGTGTGTGGCTGGGCTTTGTGTGGCTGGGGCTTTGTGGCTGGCTGTGTGTGGCTGGGGCTTTGTGGCTGGCTGTGTGTGGCTGGGGCTTTGTGGCTGGCTGTGTGTGGCTGGGGCTTGTGCTGGTTGTGTGGCTGGGGCTTTGTGGCTGGTTGTGTGTGGCTGGGGCTTTGTGGCTGGCTGTGTGTGGCTGGGGCTTTGTGGCTGGTTGTGTGTGGCTGGGGCTTTGTGGCTGGCTGTGTGTGGCTGGGGCTTTGTGGCTGGTTGTGTGTGGCTGGGGCTTTGTGGCTGGCTGTGTGTGGCTGGGGCTTTGTGGCTGGTTGTGTGTGGCTGGGGCTTGTGGCTGGTGTGTGTGTGGCTGGGGCTGCATTGCTGTGGCTGACTATGTGTCTATGTTGCTAGGGCTGTCTGTGGCTGACTGTGTCTGTGTGGCTGAGGCTGCGTGGCTGGCTGTGTGTGGCAAAATGTGTCTGTGATGGCTGACTGTGTCTATGTGTGGCTAGGGCTGCGTGGCTGCATGTGGCTGTCTGTGTGTCTGACTGTGTCTTTATGTGGCTGGCTGTGTGTGCCTAACTATGTCTGTGTGTGGCTGGGGCTGCGTGGCTAGGGCTGTGTGGTTGTGGCTGGCTGGGGTTGGCTGTGGCTGCATGGCTGTGGCTGTGGGTGGCTGGGGCTGTTTGGCTGTGTGTGGCTGACTATGTGTGTGTGGCTGGGGCTGCTTGGCTGTGTGTGGCTGACTGTGTGTGTGTGTGGCTGTATGTCTGTGTGTGGCTGGCTATAGCTGTCTATATTGCTCGCTGTGTGTGTGGCTGGCTGTGTCTGTGTGTGTGGTAGCTGCGCCTGTGTGTGGCTGCCTGGCTTTGGCTGCGTGTGTGGCTGTCTATGTGGCTGGCTGGCTTTGGCTGTGTGTGGCTGTGTTTGTGTGGCTAGCTATGTGTGTAGCTAGCTATGTGTGTGGCTGTATGTGTGTGGCTGATATTGTGTGTGTAGCTGGCTGTGTCTCTGTTTGGCTGGCTGTGTCTGTGTGTGCTTGTGTGTGGCTGGCTATGGCTGTCTATGTTGCTGGCTGTGGCTCTGTGTGTGGCTGGCTGTGGCTTTGTGTGTGGCTGTCTATGTGGCTGTGTCTCTCTGTGTGGCTCTCTGCATCTGTGTAGCTGTCTATGTGGCTGGCTGTCTATGTGGTTAACTGTTTTTGTGTGGTTGTGTCTCTGTGTGTGGCTGTGGTGGGCTGTCTGTGTGGCTGGCCACTGGGACATCCAAATGCTGTGCGAGTGTCCGACAGTTTTCTTTGATCACATCCATGTGCAATCTGTTTTGTTTCTCAGCAGCTATTACTGCTATTTACAGGAGCATTTTACAGTTGTCTCAGCTGAAGAATGATAATGTATCAGTGAAAAAAACAGATGCCTCTCGGATGGTCCGTGTGCTGTCAGTGTGCGGTCCATGATTTTGTCGGACTCATAGACTTGCATTGGCGAGTCTCCCCACATGAATCGCAGACTGTCGCAGCATGTTGTGACTTTTTTCCCATCCAGAATCTGGATGAGAAAAAAGCGTCCGACACTCGCCAATGTGTTTCAGACGTTGATTAACTGACTGCACTGCGATAAAATCACACATTGCACTCATCCGAGTTTCACCCCAGTGTGTCCGTGCCCTAATAATAAAATCCATATAGTAATCCTACAATGTCTGCTGGACATGGTATGGGGGGGTTTATGGCTCAGTTAGTACACACCATACTTCTTGTTATTAACCAGTTAATGCTCTCTTGTCCACCGCACTGCAGTGTCAAAAGAGGACGACAGTGAGACAGGCAGCGACATGGCATCAGAGAGTCCCTGACCTCGAAATAGAAGATCCTCAGATCCCGGTATTGTGACGACATATGAAGAAATAGTTTTTTTACATTTACATTACACTATGAACTCCACAGCACTTTACATACATCATCAACACTGTCCCCATTGGGGCTCACAATGAAAACATCCTACCAGTATGTCTCATATTGTATATCGCCTTTCTTTGATATCACTTCACAAATATTGCATTTGTTGAACTTGTCAGGTTTTGGATGTTTTAAGATTGCATTTGTTTGCAGGATGTCAGAATTGACTCCCAGAGCTGCTGGTTTGATGGTTAAGGTCTTACAGCATCTTAGATTTTTTTTGCTTAATGGTACTTCCAAGTTTCTCAATAGGGCTGAGATCAGGGGAGACTGGTAACCACACCATGGTTTTCTCTACTTTTATGTCCATAGCAGCCAATTACTCAGGGCTATGCTCTGTACCAAGAGATGGTGCATTGCCATGCATGGGGATGATTTTGTACAAAGAAAAAGTGGTCAGTCTAAAAGTATATATACTTTGCCGTGGTCCTTTTCACGCCTTCATGGACCCTATGGGGCAAACTAGCTCTCTCCACATGATTACGACCCAAAACATGACTGCCACCTCCTTGCTGATGTGACATGGTGGCGGTCAACTAGCAACCATCTACTCCAACCATAATGGGAACCTCTAGGCTCCCTTTAGCTACTCCTCTGTCTGCAGGGGCGCGTGGCACGATGGGGGGGGCGCACCGCTGACAGTGCCTAGGGCGCAGGAACTTCAAATACGGGCCTGGCTGGAGAGGGACTGAGATGGGCCGCCGAGAATTTCTGAATTTCTGACAGCACTCCGACAACCCCAACCCCCCCCTCCCCCCGGTTCTCACCTAAGGGCTGGAGGGACTGAGACAGGCCGCCGAAAATTTCCGACAGCACCCCCCCGTCCTCACCCAAGGGCTGCCGGAAAAATTTTGCCACCCAGGATTTGCGTCGCCAGTCAGCCCCTGACCCTCAATAAGGATTTAAAAGATATCCTATGTGTCATCATTGCTCATTGCGCGGGGGAAGAACCAGTGGGTGGGTCTCTGCAGTCTGCAGGGCACTATAGCTGCTGCCGCTGACCCTGACTGCGTAGCCCCCCTTTCAGCTCCAACCCCCATCCATCATTCCTTCCCTGCAGGTGATGGGCATGAATCCCTCCTCCTTTCTCCTCAGGCCCTCCCCAGGGCCTTATAAGTCCATCCTCTTCCTCTCTACCATCCTGCTCACAGGGTGACCATCGATGTTATTTTGCTTGCTTCGGTGATTTTAAGTCGCAGCTGGTGGAAGAGGGCTCTGGTGAGGGCTAACATGCCATGGGTGGCCGTGGGCATAGAGCCTCTTCCCCTCAGGTTTTATAAGGCAGATTTGTGCCTTTGTTTGAGCTGTGGCCAAAACAATTCAACCCCCTGTTTCAAACATATATGAGCGGTGTTACATTGATACCCTCAATAAACCGGTGGGTGGGTCTCTGCAATCCATGCACATAAGAGATCCAAGATGACCATCAAGCAGGGAGGTAGCATCTGAGCGCTCTCCAAGCTCATTTGTACCATTTGAGCCATCCAGCTGCAAGGACCAATACCAGACCCCCCATTCCACTGGGAAGACCACAAGCCAACGGGGAGATGGCAGGAAGTGGCGAAATGGAGAGGTAATTCACCCAGCTGTGGCAGATTCTCCTCTGATCCCAATCCCCACCTCCCCTCTGTTTCATTGAACCACCACACCACTAGCCAGTGCAGCCAGAAAGACTTCAGCACCCGAGTACTCACTCCCCTCCCATCCTTTCTACCCGCGGTCCCATGTGGATCATTGCAACGGTAGGACTGCACCCACTAAGGGGCCAGTCTCAGCCCTGGAACGTGATAGAAGCCTGCACTTCTGGGTGAGACGGACTAAAGTTCTGAGCGGCGCTGTCGGTGCGCACATAAGTCGAATCCGCCTTTGGCATCCGGGAATGAGATCCCAGTAATCCCAGTATACAACAGCCGGAGGAGAAGTGAGGTGAGAGAGGGGGGAGACAAAACTGAGATACCCGGGCTGCCGGAATCATGAGGGGACTGCACAGAGACTAGGTTCCCAGCAACACCACTATACACCACAGGGAAGGAGGGAAGAAGAATCCATAACAATCCAGGAAAGCAGGAGAGACAAGTGTGTCACCCAGGGTGTGGGGTACTCGGGTATCAGGCGGCAAGAGGGTTAATTGTGTCACGGGGAATGGCGGCCGCGCCTGATCCCGTATCCTGGGGACTATTCTCTTGAAAAGGGGGATTTTATATACAGGGGATTATATACAAGTTTGTTATTTGTCATGACGCCACCTGCAGTACCCGGTGAGATGTCACCAGCGCCGCCACAGTCCTCCGGAGGTCGGTGGTATTGCGGCTGAGATAGTTTAGTCCTCCGCAAGCAGGACTGGGACCTCTGGGGCAGCGTAGTAACGGAAGCAGGTTGTAGTGGAGCTGTGATTGTTTAGGGAGAGCTGGATTGTCTATAGAGGGTGCTGGGAGTAGAAGGGAAGAATGCACGCACACAGAAGCAGTCTCTTTTACCTTTTACTTATGTTTGTCAGGTAAATACATCCAGGGCACCGATGGGTGACAGGGTTGCACAGTGGGTTCCCACAGCAAGTGGGTATAAGGCCTCCTCTGCTTGTGTAGTTGCTGAAGCACAGCCTGCTGTAGCCTGACTTGCCTCCACTTTCTCTCTCTTGCCTGTCTCTTTCTCCTCCTGTGCGGTCTCCGGGTTGACCCTCTCTAGACACTGCAGCTGGCATGCTGTTCCTGGCTCCCTCTCTTGACCTTCCTGTGAGACCGGGTAGCTGAAGCTTCCACGGTGCGATGGGGTTTTCTGTGGGCCTATAGTTCCCCACAGGTGCGGATCCCCAATATCCGGCGTTTCTCCTGGGACGAACTCCCTCCGAGCTCTTGTTCCCTTTTCTGATCTGGACGCCCTGCTTCAGTCCCACTTAGGCTTGTGGGACGCTGAAGGGCCACTCCGGGTCACTGGCTCGGGCCTGAACGCAGCACCAACCACCAGACTTCCTTGCAGCTCTTCTAGCGTCTGCACACACTCTGACTAGCTCCTCCCCCAGCAGCAGTATATATAGGGGATCTTGCGTAAGGGCAGCAAGTGGTGCTCCCCCTATTGTTCCGGGTGAAAGATGTTGTTCGTAGTAGGTACCTGCTGTGGAAACCCAGCTGTGCATTAGAGAGATCTGTGGTTACCTGCATGAGCAGGGCGTCACCCCACCCCCCCTAGGTAACATCAGTACTCCTGGACTGAGCATTTTTGTGTTAATAAAAGGAATAACAATAATAACAATAAGAATATAACATATATACAAAGTCTGAAAAGAGAAAAATTTACAAAAAGACACTCAAAAAAAATATCGAAAAATAGAAAATGGGTAAGTCCATATGGTGCTAGTCCATCCACTGCAGGCTTTTGAAAAGTTTGTGGCTACGTTAGTCCATTAACCGTAGTCCATTTAAAATTTTTAAAAGTTCAAAGTTCAAAAAGGGAAAGGTTCAGTTCTATGAGAGTCTATACAGTAAAGTCTCTGTACGTTCCGTGTAAGAAAGGGGAAAAGTCCTTTAAAGTCCACATTTTAACAATAAACACACTTTAATAAACAGGGGTCCCTATGGGTGTCTCGGCTTAGGAGACCTGGTACCTCCCCGCCCCAGGCACTTTCTGTTCCTAACTTAATGTGCTTGGGACTGGGCCCAGTTCCTCCACCCTTCTGTACACTACTATTTACATGTCTATTGTAGAGTTTACTTATTTACACAATTTTCTAGTGTGTGCCCTACTTTACTTTATACCCACTCTCCAAACCTATATGGGGTTGACCTCGTGTGCTCCTATGTGACTTCCGCACTACAGGTGTCACTGTCTCAGGTAAGGTGTCTAGTGTTGAGTTTGGTGCAGGTGTTTCAGGTAAGTTTCTGCGTTGCCTTAGTCTCACTACTGGGCTAGCAGGTGTACCGATTGCAGCATCCTCGGATTCTCTAGCAACGGGTATGTCTTCCTGATTCCTGGGCATCTCTTCATGAGGTTGGTAGAAGTTTAGTACTGGCACGATGATGGCTCCATTTTGTTGAGGCTAATCTTCTGGGAAGTCTCCTAAGAAGCATGGGCAGCATGGTGGCTCAAGTGGTTACCACTACAGCCTTTGCAGCAATGGGGTTTGAGGTCCTGGGTTCAATTCCCACCAAGGACACTAGGGATAACATCTGCAAGGAGTTTGTATGTTCTCCCTGTGTTTGCATGGGTTTCCTCTGGGCACTCCAGTTTCCTCCCACATTGTAAAGACATATTGATAGGATATTTAGATTTAGATTGTGAGCTCCAAGAGAGACAGCATTACTCATGTATGTAAAGTGTTATGGAATCAATAGCACTATATAAATGAATAAATATTGTTATATTATTAAAATAAGATGGTAGAGATAACTTACTTCTTCTGTTCTGGAATTTGTCTTAATTCTGGAGTTGACTCAAACTCTTGAATGGGCTGATTGTAGGGTTCTTGATTTTCCCAACCTTGAGACACTTTTTAAGGTGATCTCTGGATACAGTCTGTCTGGTTCTTCTTCATTCTTTGCTGATGACGCAGACTTTATCAATGTCATTTCCAGAGTCTAGTAGGACATAGGGTTTGCTTTCCCACCGCTCATTCAATTTATGATGAGTTCTTTTCCTTTTTAGGACCATACTTCCAGGTGGTATTGGTTCTGCTGGAGCATGCTTGTTATAATCCCTTTCTTGCTTTGCACGGGACTTTTCTAGGTTGTTTTTGACACTGGTTTGAATCTTTCTATACTGTTCTTGGCGATGGCTCTTCCAGCTTGAAATGACATGATCTGCTTCAGGATCTACTACACCGAGTTCTAAATCTACAGGTAATTTTCATGTACAAGCTCTCATCAGGTATGCTGGTGTACAGTTGGTGGAACTTACTGGAATATGATTATACATGTCGATCAAATCAGGTAGTTTCTCGGCCATTGGTTTCTTTCCTCTAACAGTAGGATTTTCAGCATATAGATGACGATGTTGTTCATTTCCTCACAGAGTCCGTTAGTTTGGGAATGATACGAGGTTGTTCTGATCTTTTTGCACCCATACATCTGGCAAAACTCTTGAAAGATCTCTGCTTCAAATGATGGTCCTTGATCTGTTAGGATACGTTCTGGATATCCCAATGGTCTGCAGAAGACTTTTTGGAAGGTTCTGGCAGCAGTTGCAGCTGTCAAGTCCTTTACAGGGGCAACCATCAAAACTCTTGAATAATGGTCTACCATAGTCAATGCGTAGGTTTAGCCGGATCTACTTGGAGTCAGTTTTACATGGTCCAAGGCGACTAGTTCCAGAGGCTGTTTGGTTACAATGGGATGAAGTTGGGCTTTCTGGCTCTTTACATCTCTCCTTCTCAGGCTACAGGCTTGACAATTCCTGCACCATTTTTCTATAGATGACCGCATGCCGACCCAAAAGAATCTATCTTTCAGTAACACCTCGAGCTTCTTCCATCCGAAATGACCAGTTTGGTTGTGGTAGGCGCTCAAGACCACGGGGACCTCTTGTTTTGGCACGATGATCTGCCACGCCATCTCATGGGTTCTTGGGTTTATATACTGCCGACACAACTTATCTTGATATTGCAACAGTTTACCTCGCTCATTCCACAGATGTTTGGCATCAGACGGGGGATTTGCAGTCAGCTTCGCTGACTCTTGGGCTATCGATTGTTTAATTAGACCTACAGCTGGGTCTTGGTCCTGCGCCTCTTTCCAGTTGAAGTCGGATAACGGGTTCACTGCTCCTGTAGACGGGTCTGCTGGCATTGGGTTACTCTTACATTGTAATGGATGCCCTCCACACGTTCCGGGTGGGCTGTCCTCTTAATTGTCTGCCGCCAAATTGATGCTTTGTCTAAGTGTGTGCACGCCACCGTAAGAACCATGCTGGCAACCATGTCAAAGTAGAGCTTAATGACAAAGACCTTTATTTTAGGAGGGGTTAGCAGTTTTATACGACTCCTTAAAGGGATATTACTTAGGGGTGTTTCTAGGGGGTGTTAGCATCACATTATGCTGAATCTACATTTTATTCTGAAAAAAACATTCAATCATATAGTTTATAAAACTGTGTTAGTTAGCATTTCAGTTTAGCCTTGGTTAGTACATTCAGTCCATGCTGATAAGGAACTTCTGCGCAGCTAATTCTAAGACAGAAGAATTTCCAGAGGAGGGGAGGATGAGGGAGAAGAATAGGAGCAAAGGTTTATATCAACATAACGCTGTTAGTACACTGGAAGATTTCTGAATGACTTCTATAAGAGTTATATAGGTTATTAACTATTTATTGCCATGACAACATGATGGAAGGCAGGTAACTCCACTTCTTCCAGCTCATCTTTATCTACACCCTCTTCTGATAAGTGAGGCATCCTGGATAGAGCATCCGCGTTTCCGTTCTGGTGCCCAGCCCGATACTTGATGGTGAATTGGTAGTTGGAGAGTATGGCCATCCATCTCTGCTCCATGGCTCCCAACTTCGCAGTTTCCAGGTGGGTGAGCGGATTGTTATCCTTGTAGGCGATGAATTTGCTAGAGGCTAGATAGTGTTTGAACCTCTCTGTGATGGCCCAGACCAAGGCCAGAAATTCCAGCTTGAAGGAACTGTAGTTTTCCGGGTTACTTTCTGTGGGGTGCAGCTTCCGGCTGGCATAGGCGATTACCCTCTCCTTGCCGTCTTGCTTTTGGGAAAGGACGGCTCTGAGTCCCACATTGCTGACGTCTGTATACAACAAGAATGGCAGGTTGTAGTCCGGGTAAGCTAGGATTTCCTCTCCTGTCAGGGCTTCTTTCATCGTCCGGAACGCTTCTTCTTGTTCCTTGCCCCATCTCCACAGAGAATCCTTTGACTTGCCCTTCGTGGGTTTGCCTACTAGGAGGTCTTGCAGTGGAGCAGCCTTCTTGGTATACTCCTTGATGAACCTTCGTTGTAGCCCACCAAACCCAGGAATTGGTGTACCTCCTTGATGGTTTTGGGTTCTGGCCATTCTCTGATTGCTGTCACCTTGTCTGGATCAGGGGCCACGCCTTCAGCACTGACTATGTGTCCCAGGTACTGCACTCTTAGCTTTAACAGGTGGCATTTTGATGGCTTTAGCTTCATCCAGTATTTGGCCAGAGCTTCGAACACTTCTCCTAGATGTACGACATGTTCCTCGTAGGTCTTGGAGTACACGATCACATCATCCAGGTAGAGCAGTACCGTCTCGAAGTTCTTATGCCCCAGGCAACTCTCCATTAGCCGCTGGAAGGTTCCGGGTGCATTACATAGTCCGAAGGGCATGCTGTTGAATTCACATAGGTGTTGCAAATGCCGTATTCTCTCGGTCTTCTTCGGCTACAGACACCTGCCAATACCCACTAGTGAGATCTAAGGTGGAGAAGTAATTGGCAGACTTCAACGCAGCTAGGGATTCCTCTATACGTGGTAACGGGTAAGCATCTTTGTGTGTTATGCAGTTTATTTGCCTATAGTCTACAGACATCCTCATGCTGACATCCTTTTTCCTGACTAGGACTAATGGAGCTTCCCAGGGACTACAGCTATCTCTTATAACCCCTGCGTCCTTCATGTCCTGTAACATTTCCTTGGCTTTTTGATAATGTGCAGGTGGAATAGACCTATACCGCTCCTTGATTGGTGGATGTGTATCTGTGGGGATGTGATGTTGTACCCCTTTTATGCTACCAAAATCAAGTGGATGCTTACTAAAGATTTGTTTGAATTCCTGAACTACCCGGTACACACCTTGCTTTTCATACACAGGAGTGGTGTCCGTTCTGACATGGAGCTGCTGGCACCAATCTTCCAGTGGCCCAGTTGTTTGATCAGGTTTTGCCCCTTTTTTCACGGGGTTCGGGTTGCACTGTTCGGATCTCGTTGTTGCTGACTGTGTATAATTTGGCAATGGTGGTATACCTGGGTAATTTAACCTCTTCACTGCCACAATTTAAGATGCGAACAGGTACTCTCCCATTGTGTACATCGACCACCCCCCTGGCTATCAACAGTGTAGGTCTGTGCTGTGTGCTGACGGGCTCCACTAATGCTTGATAGTCCTGCCCTCTCAGACCTATAGCTGCTTGACACCAAATCATCATTTCACTCATTGGGAGTATCACAATAGGCAACGGGTCTGTCACCCGTGCTGTACCAATTTCGCCACCTGTAATTGTTACCTGTTGTTGGTGCAGGATGGCTCTGATCTCACGCTGGAGAACCTTCCTCTGACCAGGTCTGGTAGTGTCTGCGATCTGTTGAAGCAAAGACAAAACTTCCTCAATGCAATTGCTAACAACATTTGCATCCAGTATGATATAAGGATCATTTGCATTACTGGCTTCTGCTACTACAAGGACCCCTTGGTTCTGTAATTCCACCCTCCCCACCTTTATGGGCACTTCCCTAACCCCCATCACAGTGATTGGTTCACCATTAGCTGCATGAAGGAAAAGGTATATTTCAGGCTGTTTCAGTTCTGCATCAGCCCAATACTTTTTATAAAGGATATAGGGGATGGTGGTCACCTGTGACCCGGTGTCCAGCAGAGCAGGTGTCGGGATGCCATCCAGTACAATGGACAGAAACGGCCTCTGTCCGATGAAGGTCTTGTACCAGGTGGCTGGGCCCTGTTGATCTAGTCCTGAGGTTTGGCCCCGGCCCCCAGGGATTGCCCGTTTAAAGGACAGCTCCTGGCGAGGTGACCGGTGCGGTTACAGCAACGGCAGATGGGCTCCCCTGTGGAACTGTAACGGTTGGTGGGTCTTCCTCTGCATGCTGCAGCTTGCTTCCCTCGCATCTAGGGGACGTCTTCCGTAGTGATGGGCGAATCCTAAACTACTCGGAATCGCTAGACTCCGACGAGTCTGAGTCCAGGACTCGCTACTCGTTGCGAGTCTAGCGATTCCAATGTTATTGAATGGGGAATGAGTATTGCAGCGATTCCTCTGCTGCCGGACCCTATAAGGGGTCTGGCAGCAGAGGAAAAACCTGCAAATCCCCATGTTATTCTTTTAAAGCCAGCGGCAAAAAGCCGCTGGCTTTTAAAGAATAGTAAAAAAAAAATAAAGGATTGAACCGGGAGAGGGGTATGGGGGTGGGGGGGAGGGTGGAGAGGGTGGGGGGTGCACCGAACCGGCCGGCTACTTACCGCTGCCTCTGCCGGCGCCGGCCGCAGACTCGCTCCCCGAATCTCTGCTGCTTTTTCCGGAGATTCCCGAACACTGACAGAAGCAGTGAATAAATTAACTTCCGTCACTGCTGGGAACGGCGAGTCTGGCTGACAGCAGAGTTCAGGTCAGGTCATAATGACCTGAGCTGAACCCTGACTGTTTAGTCAGTTCTCAGCTCTGCTACATCCCTGTCTGTCTAAGCACAGACAGGGAAGTAGCAGAGCTGAGATTGTGTTTTGGACTACGTCGGACGGAAGAGGATTTTTTTAATTAAAGATGGAGTCCCTAATGGCTTTTTTTTTTATTTCTAATAAAAAAATTTTTCTCTGTGTTGTGTTTTTTTTAAAACAATTTAATAGAAATTCATGGCGGTCATGTGTAATATTGGTGTGACCACCATAAATTTCGGGCTTAGGGCCAGCTGATAATACAAAGCTGGCCTTAACCTCATTATTACCCAGTGAGCCACCCGCCACCAGGGCCACTGGAAGAGCGGGGTTCAGCGCCAGAGGATGGCGCTTCAATGAATGCGCCATCTTCTGGGGCGGCTGCGGGCTGCAATTTGCAGCGGGGGTGCCCAGAAAGCTTGGGCCTCCCTGCGCTGCGGATTCCAGCCCCCAGCTGCTTAGCTGTACCTGGCTAGACATAGAAATTGCGCGGAGCCCCACGCATTTTTTTTAAATTATTTCATGAAATTCATGAAATAATTAAAAAAAAGGACTCCCCTATATTCTTGTGTCTGACCAGGTACAAATAGGCACCTGGGGTTGGGGGCAGCCCGTCGCTGCCTGCTGGATTCGTCTGGTTACAGAAATACGGCGAAGCCCTCGTCAAATTTTTTCTGACAAATCCATAAAACAATATAAATAAAAGGGACTGCATCTTTATTAACCCCTGGAACCATGGGCGAGGGGTTAATAAAGATGCAGTCCCTTTTTTAGGATTGTTTTATTGATTTTTCAGAAAAAAAATGTACGTGGGCTTCACCGTATTTCTGGAACCAGCCGGATCCAGCAGGCAGCGACTGGGCTGCCCCCAACCCCCAGGTGCCTATTTGTACCTGGCTGGACACAAGAATATAGGGGAGCCCTTTTTTTTTATTATTTCATGAATTTCATGAAATAAAAAAAAAAAAATTGCGTGGGGCTCCGCGCAATTTCTATGTCTAGCCAGGTACAGCTAAGCAGCTGGGGGCTGGAATCCGCAGCGCAGGGAGGCCCAAGCTTTCTGGGCACCCCCCGCTGCAAATTGCAGCCCGCAGCCACCCCAGAAGATGGCGCATTCATTGAAGCGCCATCTCTGGCGCTGAACCCCACTCTTCCAGTGGCCCTGGTGTCGGGTGGCTCACTGGGTAATAATAAGGTTAAGGCCAGCTTTGTATTATCAGCTGGCCCTAAGCCCGAAATTTATGGCGGTCACGCCAATATTAGACATGACCGCCATGAAATAAAAAAAAAACACAACACAGAGAAAATTTTTTATTAGAAATAAAAAAAAAAGCCATTAGGGACTCCATCTTTAATTAAAAAAATCCTCTCCGTCCGACGCAGTCCAAAACGCGATGTCCCTCTCTGCTCATCCCTGTGCATAGACTATAGATGTCTATGCACAGGGAATGAGCAGACTGAGAACAATCTCAGCTCTGCTACATCAGGCAGCAGGCGGGCTCTAGGACCCTGGAGCTGCGGCAGCCAGCACAGAGAAGACAGGACTCTTATCTGTGCGAGTTTCCCAGCGATTACTTGCAAAGCAAACGAGTCCAATGCAAATCAATGGCAAAACTAGGATTGCTTCAGGCTGAAGCTTCCGAGACACATCTGCGATTTGTAAATCTCACACTACTCGCTATTACTCGCTTCCCCATTCATTAACATTGGACTCGCTAGACTCGCAACGAGTAGCGAGTCCTGTGCTCGGACTCGCTAGAGTCAAGCGATTCCGAGTAATTTAGGATTCGCCCATCACTAGTGGTACTCAGACGGGCTGAAATTAAATATTAAAAACAAAATAAGATGTAAGGTTCAATGCACAGAAGATAAAGTGGGGAATGATCACAAAAAAGGGGCAAAACTAAGAGATTCATTTAATCCCTTAGGAGACATAGTCCCCAAGGTCACGATCCATCTGGTTTCGTGCTAGGCTAGGACTTTCCGTGTGTTACCGCCACGGATCCCACCATGAATGCTCTCAATCCCCCTGAACTTCAAAGAGGAGGGGGTCACAGTCATGATAGGTCTTAAAATGACGAGGTAACGTCTTTAAAGTGGAAATGTCCTCCAATGTGCGGGCCGCAGCAATGCCCCTCACATGCTCCCCGATACGTTTATGCAATTCTCTGGATGTGAGACCTACATAAACTAGTGGACACCCACAGGTGGCACTGCGAAAATAAGTAAAAATCTTGTCATAATAACGCATGCTTTCTCTCCGTTTCTCTTTGTTTATTATGTTGTTTGGAGTCTGTAGGATGGAGTGATTATATGTCACTTACATCCTTTTTACAGATTGTATGGAATTATTATATTTAATACTTATATATAGGTGCTTTATAATTTGTAACAGCACTAGTGCTATAGCAATGTGGTTACCATATTGTCATATTGTCATCTGTCTCATCGTTTCTTTATTCATTGTACTGTTTGGCTGGGACTGTGATGACTACTGGACACCATGAGTACTGCTTCTGATTGGCTCCCAGCACTACTAGCATTGCAGGACGTTTATCCCGGTTTCTAGGGATACAGTGATATGATTTATGACGTGATTGCGGCCATAACATCCTGTTTGCCAGTTTCTAGGTAACCGGATCATGTGACTGTCGTCACTTCCGGTATAGCGATCTTTCTAGGCTGGTGCCTAGTAACGTGCACCTCATGACTTTGACTTACTTCCGGTCCCGCGTCCACCGCCTACTGGCCGCATTGGGTAATTATGTTTTATCTCCAATATAAAAAGACTTTATCTGTGCAATTTGTGATTCACCCCTGACGAAGCTGCACTCGCCTAGCAGCGGAACGCGTGGGGTAGGGCTGTGGGGCCTCCACTGACATGAATATAAGGAAAGGGCACATTCTTAATAAACAAGTTAATAAGGGAGAATTTTAAGAATACAGCTAAGGCTACGTTCACACATTTGCATATTTTGTTGCGCTTTTTTGCGCGGCCAAAAATTGCGGCAAAAAGCATGCACAAAAAAGCGCAACAAAATACGCAAATGTGTGAACGTAGCCTTAGCTGTATTTTTAAAATTCTCCCTTATTAACTTGTTTATTAAGAATGTGCCCTTTCCTTATGTGCACATGACAGATATTATAATAAATATTATTGTAACCAAGAACAGATAGCAGATAGATAGGTGTCCCTGATGCGGCTCTGTGTTGTTTTACTAAATACTTATAGTTTGCACTATTGGGCCCTTGGTCATTTGATTAGGAAATTAAATCTGCCAGGGTTGTAGGTCATAATAAAAGCTGCTAAACGTGACAGAAAGCCTGTTCAAAGCTTTTATTTATAGTAACAATGCCAAGTCTGTACCTTTAACAAATATTTAACGGTATAAAAAAAAAACCTTAGAAAAACAAAAGGAAATCCTTCCACTTATAGGCTAATGCTTAAGAATAACAAAACACAAAGTGTTTTCCTTTATTTACAGTTCTGCTTATCGTTTTTAGCACCCATGAACTTTAAGTACATCATGTGGAACATTTCCTGAAAAAATGAATCAAGTGAAACAGCTTTTTTTGTATAGAGCAATTGTGTTAAATATAAAAGAGCTAATAGTTACCAACAAATTAAGACAAAAAGCAATGGGAGGAAAAGATAAAACAATCTAGTTTGCTGTGACACTGGTATTGACACCCTTTATTTGAAATTAGTATGGAAAAACATTTTTACTCACTTGTGAATCACAAATGAGAATCACCTGTGATAAATTGTCAATGCCCATGTGACATGAATTAGACAATGAACTAAATGTCAGTGTTTTAAAAAGCCACATGCTGGGCCCTGTTCCTTTGTCACAATGATGAAGACAAAGGAGCTGTCTGAGGACATCAGAACTGCTACCGTATTATTAGCAAACACCAGACTTTCAAAGGGTATAAGGCAATCTCCAAAGACCTTACTTAAGATCCCAATATCAACAGTGCGCAATGTAAGAAGTTCTCCAAGCATGGAACTATGAAGAACCTCCATGGATGTGGGGGAAAGAAGAAAATTGACAATAGATATCTTCAAAGGTTGGTGCAAATGGTGGAAAAAAAGAACACGTCAAACATCCAAAGACCCAAAGGCCAACCTGGAATAGTCGTGAGTCATGATTTCGCACACTAAACCAAGCAGAGATTTATGGTCAAAGGCCAAGAAAGAAACCATTGCTGAAGAAAGATAATAAAAAGGAATGACTGATCTTTGTCAAAGAGTACCTTGACAAACCACAATCCTTCTGGGAAAATATTCTGTGGACAGATGGAACAAAAATAGACCTTTTTGGCAATGCAAAGCAACAGTTTGTTTACAGACGACGCAATGAAGCCTATAATAAAATGAACACCCTACCAACAGTTAAGTATGGTGGATAATCCCTAATGCTGTGGGATTGTTTTGCTGTGTATAATACTGAATATCTTGACCGTGTAACAGAAATCACGAAATCAGAGAATTATCAAGAGATTTCAGAGTGAAGTGTCTTACCCAGTGTAAGAAAACTTGGTTTGAGTTTAAGGTTATGGGTCCTCCAGCAAAACAATGTCCCAAAGCACAAATCTAAAAGTACACAGGGATGCTTGAAAAAGAACTAATGGATTGTTTTAAAATGGCCAGAAATGAGTCCTGACCTCAGTCCCATTGAAAATCTTTAGGGTGAGCTGAACTCTGCCTTTGTGAAAAAGAATCCTGCAAATATTCAAGAGCTTAAACAAACTGCAAAGGAAGAGTGGTAGAAAATGCCAGCTGAGAAGTGCAAGAAGCTTATAGATGGCTAAAAGAAACATGTGGAGGCTGTCTTCAATGCTATAAAGTGTGCAATTGTGGCTCCCCAGGGTCCAATTGCCATTAATCGTCATTATCGTCCCCGGGTGGTAGTGTCACATTTGAGAGCAACAAAAGGGTATTCACACCAGGCAAGTAATCGCACACAACACCTTTCTGCCTCCAGGCCAGAAGGGGGAGACCTAAACCCAGCTTCAGAGTGAGCTCCCCTATAAATTCTGGTCTGGGGCGGAGCTGGTCAGTTTAGTTTCTAGGAGGACTGAGGAAGACATCCTGGTGGACTGGAAGCTACACTTAGCTCGTCCCAGGATAGTCAACTCAGCGTGAGGGCCCAAAGGAAAGGGTCTGAGAAAGTGGAGAGGAACCTGGGGAGAAGAGCAGCATCATGCTCACTTCGGAGGAAAGCGCCAAGGACGGACTCCGGAGTCCAAGGCTGTGCAGGGCTTATCGTCCCGGCAGCCAATACCAGAAGGTGGGGAATTCCAAGTTTCCCATCCACACTGTGCCCGAAGGCAAAGCGGCATAGAGAGCCCAGTGACAGCCTCCCAAACCGAGGGGTTAATAAAGGACTCGAGTTGCCTGCCATACCGGCACCTCGCAGGAGAGAGAAAGGGCCAGCAGCTAAGCTAAAGCAGCAGCAGGAGCCTACACACGAAGCGCAGCAAGGAGGCCTCAGAACTTGCCAGGTGAGGAGAACCCCGAGTTGCTCTCGGATGAAGGACTCAGCTTGACATCAACCGGATTTACAGTTGCACCAGTAAAAGGACTGAGGAACCCACAAACCATGAGTCTGTTTCTTTGTGCCCTACACCTTTACTACATCCACTGCCCCGGGGATCCGCTCCGCCCATGGGGAGCCGCCCCATCCCAGCTGCCCGTCCATTATTCCTGGAGGTTCTGCAGCAGCGGTGGCCACCTACAGCCACATACCACGGGTGGCATCACGAATAACTCCCTTATCTATCACCTCTTTCCCTACCGAGCCAGAATCGCCCTTTACAGCTGCCCCCATGGCCACGGAACCGGGTCTCGACCCCTGTGGCTTCCCGGAACTGTATGATAGCCCGGTTCCGAGTATCCCATACTCGGGGCGGGTCACAATCAAGTATTAATTAGAGGTACCTTTATTGATACACATGCTATTTATTCTGCTTCTTCATTAAAATTACAACATGTAAATTGATATACAATATTTTTTTGTTGGATTACTTTGAATTACTAATTAAAAATCCTAAGAATATAACTTTGGTACATTTCCATTTATTTCTGAAGATATTGTACTGTCTATGAAAAAAAGAAGGGGTGCCAATAAGGTTGGCCAGCACTGTAATCAGAGAGTTATAAAGTAAAGGCTCTTCTACCTGTGAAATCCATATCCAAAAAACGCTTCTAAAAACATGATTTGTTTATCCAATTTTGTAAGAAGATGCTCTTATTTATGCTGGTTTGATGTCGTTTTCTGATGTGTTTTATTTCAGCATGGTTCTTGATGAGTTATAGTTAGAGGGTGTGTGTTTTTTCGAATACTTCCAATGCAAAAACTTAGCCAAAAACCATGTAAAAATTGTGTTTTGCGGGTTGACTTCCGGCCATGGTGAGGAGCAGCAGCTGAGCCCCCTGCTCCCGCTCCCCACGCCGGGATAACTAGTAAAAACGCTGCAAAAGGGCTGCAAAAAGGCTATATATGCCGGGGAAGCGGAAGGGCAAAGGGACCGGCACCTGCCCGGGCTCCCCAATGAACAACGCGCCCGGAATCCGGCGCTATCTCAGAAGCACAGGCAGGCTGGAAGACGAACGCATGGAGGAACACGTGGGGCCGGAGCAGAGGACCCGACACGAGCTGGCCAGGCCCCGCCAGCCAGCCACTGAGCAAGGAACGCAAGACACCCGGAGCCCGGGCGAGCACAACGGGGACCGCCCACGACACGAGGCGGCCGCACAGCACCCGCCCGGCACCCCCAGCCCGCTCCTCCAGGCCGTGCCACAGGAGGGACAAAGGCTACACACGCTGCAGCAGAGGATCCCGACCCCTGCACAACACCCCCGGCACGCAGATGTCACACAACACCGGCCGGGGGAGACCACCCAGACACGCAGGCATGCGGAAACCCCACCGCAATCAGCGGAGGCAGCTGGGGAGAACCGCAACCCACAAAAGGGACGCCCAGGCCCCGCCGCGATACCCACCACGCACCGCCGAGCACCAGCCCCCGCCAGATGAAGACCACAGACAACACAGGTCCGGGTCACCCCCTCGAGCACCGGAGGCGACAGGAGGACGGGACCAAGCAACACAGCACAGCCCCCTGCAACCCACAGGGACCACAACCACCGGAGGAGGTAACGGGAACAAAGGGGGGATCGGCGCATCAGACCCGGCTCCCCACAGGCACATAGACCATACACACGTAATAACAGAGGCAAGCAGCCCACAACCCTGCACCCCTGGAGGGCCCTGCCCCACACCTCAAGGGCCACATGGGCCCCATAGACTATCATGGCCTAGCACCCAGGCCGCAATGCTCCAAGCTTGGCCCTACTTCGGCCCCCAACAGGCCCAGCCCCGGGCTACCCCAACCCCATCCCGACCCTACAGGCCCACCACATGACCCTAGCAGCAGACAGAGGGTTCTGGGAAGACCTATGTAATACTATTGTATAGGTTTTGAGGAGTCTGATCGCTTAAGGGCAATGAAGAGCAGAGACGGGTTCTTGGGTGCAAGTATTTATAACACACAGCAAAACAAGGTGAATTTAGTACACAGCAAAAGCACACAACATAACACGACCCCAATATATATATCGTCGAGCACAGTCCTTATGGAAGCAGTACGAAAAACCAATAGTCCAAAATAGGTAAATCCAGAAGCATGTAGTCCAATAGCACAAGTCCTTGTACTGAAACGACCGGAAGATAATGTCCGTGGCAAAAGGTCCCCACACCCGGATGACCGGGTAACAAGTTTAACCTCCCTGGCGGTCTGTTTAGTTCTAGAATTATTTGCTAAAAAGCGGGCTACCCGCGTTCGCGGTAGATGCGGTTAAAAAACCGCATCTGCCGCACTTGCCGCATAGCTGCCGCACTTGTGCCGCACTTGCGGCGCGGTTGCGGCGCGGTTGCGGTAATCTGCATAGGAACCAACCACCTCTGATGACCCTCATACATTGTTAATATGTGCCCCTGCAGCCTAGTAAACCATTAGCAGCACTGTTGTTGTGTGAAAAGTGGCTGCAGTAGAAGTGAGATAATGATTTTATACACTTACATGCCTGCGTACTTGAGGGTGTCTCCCTGTGTGTGCTGGCAATTGTGGGCGGTGCTCATCATGTCTGCTCTCCCCCTCCCTTATGCACGCCCCCTCTCAGCCTGCTATAGTGATGTGAGGCTGATTGCGTCATAAAGGGGCGGGGCTACCGCGATGCCGCGATTTAGCCCCGCCCCTTTATGACGCAATCAGCCTCACATCACTATAGCAGGCTGAGAGGGGGCGTGCATAAGGGAGGGGGAGAGCAGACATGATGAGCACCGCCCACAATTGCCAGCACACCCAGGGAGATGGCCTCAAGTACGCAGGCATGTAAGTATATAACATCATTATCGCACTTCTACTGCAGCCACTTTGCACACAACAACAGTGCTGCTAATGGTTTACTAGGCTGCAGGGGCACATATTAACAATGTATGAGGGTCATCAGAGGTGGTTGGTTCCTATGCAGATTACCGCAACTGCGCCGCAACCGCGCCGCAAGTGCGGCGCAAGTGCGGCAAGTGCGGCAGATGCGGTAGATGCGGCAGATGCGGTTTTCTCACCGCATCTGCCGCGAACGCGGGTAAGCCCGAGCCTGACTCGGGGTTAACGCTTCTGGTAGTGAATGTTAACCCCGAGTCAGGCTCGGGAATAACGCTAGGAAGGTTAAACACAGTTCCGAGTAGGTAATGACACACAAGTTCCACAAAGCAAACAGTACATACGATAATAACCGGGAAGTTGCTTACAAACTTGAATGTCCGAGCCAGGAGGTAGAAGCAGCGGCACCAGAAGCACAATGCAGGAAGCTGTAAGGTGAACCGAGTTCTCACAGAGCTCCAGGGAAGTGAGTGAATCCAGGAGAACAGCTGAGCAAGAGCAAACCAGGAACCAGTATACTCAAGCAATGAATGCTCAGCTGAGCCAGGTCTTTATGTAAACGAGACAGGAAGAAGGGCAAACAAAACAATGATCTCCATGCTGACTGAGGGCAAAATGGTCAAATGGCAAGCTGGAAAACCTGGAATACTGACAACCTAAGGGCCCGCATCCAGCACATCCCGACCAGGGAGGAGATGGAGGGGTACCTCACGAGGATGGAATCCTCATTCAAGGCAGAGGCCGAGACACTTAGGGAGGAAAGTCAGCAGCTGGCCAGGAGAGTCAACTCCTCTGAATCCACCATAGCTACATTATCCAGCCGCTTGTACTCCCTAGAGCAGCAGGTCTCCCTCCAAGCATCAACAATTGAACTCCTGATGGACTCAATAGAGGACTTAGAAAACCGCGACAGGCGGAATAACGTCAGGGTCCGAGGCCTGCCAGAAGCCATCCCCGCCAGGGAATTGGATGCCACCCTCCGGGGGTTCCTCAACTCCGTCCGCCACAAGCCCGAAAACACACCCCTAGAATTTGACAGGGCCCACAGATCCTTGGCCCCCCCACCACCAGAAGGAGCTAGACCCAGGGACATTATCTGTAGAGTCCATAGCTATAGAGCCAAGGATGACATTCTAACAAAGGCCCGAAATCAGGACCACATTTTATACCAAGGCCACCCCATCCAAATCATGCAGGACTTGTCCCGCCGCACACTCCAGAAACGTAGAGCCCTCAGACCCCTTCTAGAGGTGCTCCGCAGAAGGGAAGTCCCGTACTCATGGGGCTTCCCATTCCGCCTCCAGGTCCGCAGGGACGGCCAATCAATCGCGATCTCACACCCGAGAGACATCCCCGCATTTCTAGAAGACCTGGGGATCCCGGCGGCGGGGATCCACATCACGGAGTGGCCCAACATACAAGGGGGACGGGTTGAGACCCAAGCCCCCAGAGAGCAACAGCCACCGCACTGGGCAAGGGGGGGGGCCTAGAAACAAGGGACCTCGGAGGAAGGGCCCCAACCCCAAGGTGAAAAATTGACTGCCAGGCGAGCCCGCCAAAGGCCTCGTCCTACCGCCTTGACGGAGGTCGCCGCCCCAAAGGCTCCCCCTCTTCCTCCCCCAACGGGCCAACTAGCCACCTGAGCTGCCACACCGTGGCCACGGACTGACCATGCGGGACCACCCCATGGTTCGGGTGAGCGAACACTCGTCCCCCCTGCCTTTGTTTTGCCTATCACTCTGTTTGACGTTTTGCATATTGTAAAGCTTATCATTCACCCCCCCCATCTGCCTCCCCTACGCGCTCTTCTACCCCCCTCCCCGCCTAACCATGCACTGCAGCCCTTACCTTCCTTCTTGCCGCTCCAAACACCTTGACACCCACCCCCCCTCATACCCCTTACTAACCTCCCAACCCGCCTGTATAGAAACCCTCAGCTCACCCTCCTAAGTACTCCCATATCTGCCTCCCTAAACACCCTCCCCCTGCCTCTGTTCCCACCCTCTCACCCCTATCCGACCTCCGTACGCCCTTTATTCCTTCCTCTCCCTCCACTACCACCTACTCCCCCCCCCCACTTGCCTCCCTACCCACCTCGGCTCCTATTCCGATACCTACCATTTTAGAAGCCTCTGACTAACACTAGAAACACCCCCACACCTGCCTTTCACTCTTATTCTCCTCCACCTCACTTGCCCTTTCAGCGGACCTCTAATCACCTCTTTACTCGCCCCCCCACTCGCCCTCTCTATTACCTCTCCCCCTTTTATCAGTCACCCACATGCCTCACGGCCCCCTCTCCCCATATCTCTTACCTCGCCCTCATCTCCCATCCACCCGCCCCCCTACCCACCTCGACGTCTGCTCACCTCCGCCTCTCCACCTGCCTCTTGACCTGCCCCGCTACCTACCTCTTTACCCGCCCTACTAGGTGCCACTCCATCTGCTCCCCCCCCGCTTTTACCTTCTTTCTCTCTCTCTCTCCCTCTCTTTCCCTCTTCTTCACTACCTCCCTGTCTACCTCTCTATTAGCCTTCTTGTATGCCTTGCCGTTTGCCTCTTCCACTGCATTGATGTCCTGTTGTTCCCTTTTATGAGCCTTATGATTTGCCTTTATAACTGCCCGTATTTGTGCTTTTTAATTTTGTTTAATTTTTTTTTTTTTTGTGTATTTTTATTTTCTACCCGTGTATATGCCCTCTTTACCTTCCGTGTTATCTGCCCTTGTTAGGTGCCGTTTTTATCTGCCCCTTCACTCACCATGTTATTCGCCTTCCCATTTGCCCCTTCTAGCTTCCTACTTGCCTTTTTATTTGCCGTTTATTTTACCGTTTTAACTTAATCTAACTAACTTGTTTGCCCTTATACATGCATTTTTAACTGAATTTTTATCTACCCAATTATTTGCAGTTGTATTTGCCCTTTTAGGTGCCCACTCACTCACACTTAGCTACACATTGATACAAGACGCACCTCCCTAGCAGCCAATATTGCTAATTAACCACCGTGTTAATACCACACCTTAAGACCCCGGCGCGGGGAGACTCCACTCCCCGGAAAGGTTTACAACCCCAAAAAGAAGCGTCGCACACAGCCGACAGGTGCGACAACCCCCGCCCCGAACCCACACACTCCCCTGACCCCACGTGTGTATTTGATACCCCCCCCACATCCAATAAAACCGCCCCTACCCACTACCTCTCCCCACCCTACACCCAGACCCCCACCCCCACCCCCCCTGCCACATCCGGGCCCCCGGGCCTTAACACAAAGCCTTGGCATGCCTGTTGAACACAACCAAACCCCAGGCAACCAGAGGAACTCTCACAACATGACCACCCTAAAAATTGGATCCCTCAATGCGAGAGGCTTCAATACCCCACAAAAACGCTCCCAAATCCTCACTGACATGAACAAGAGGAGAACCCAGATCATTCTACTCCAAGAAACACACTTCAAAGCAGGGTCCATCCCTAACCTAAGCAAAAAACACTACCCGACATGGCTACATAGCACCAACCCCGACTCCAGGTCGCGGGGAGTATCAATCGCGATACACAAAAACCTGCCCCACACGATACTCGACTCCCAAATCGACCCAGGAGGGAGATACATCTTCCTAAAACTACAGTAACCAATAACACGCTAACGATAGTCAACTGGTACCTGCCCAATAGAGACCAAACTAAGGTCGGTAGAGCCCTGCTGACCCGCCTCGCTGACTTCGCAGAGGGGACAACGATATTAGGAGGAGACTTCAACTTCACAATGGACCCCGCCTGCGACTCCACATCGGGCAAAGGAACAATCCCGGCCAAACAGCTGAAAGCCCTTAAAAGGCTCCTCCACACCCTCCAACTAGTGGACGTATGGCGCATCCTTAACCCCAAGGTAGGGATTACACCTACTACTCCCAAGTCCATAACTCCTACAGCCGCATAGACCTGTTCCTAGTGAGCCACTACGCCCTCTCCTGGGACCCAGCAGTCACCATCGGGGACCTATACCTGTTTGACCACGCCCCGATAACCCTGACCCTAACCTACCAGACTCTTCCCAGAAATCTTGGACCTGGAGACTTAAGTGCACCTTCTAGAGTTGCTATTATGTCTGACAGACCTGAAAAATGACATAGAGGCGTTCACCCAGATCCACTCACTAGACCCAACTCCGCAGCCCCTTAAATGGGAAGCACTGAAGTGCTGCCTGAGGGGAACCCTAATAGAACATGGGACCTGACTCAAAAAGATGCGATCGGAAGCGACCACAGCCCTCCTTGCCCAAATCCACAATCTAGAGATGACACATAAGAGGACACTGGACCAAGGGGCCCTAGCCGAACTAGTCCTGAAACGACAAGAGCTAAAAACGATGCTAGACCAGAAATTTAAGCGCCAGACAGAGGGGTCTAAGTGCTATTTCTACAAAACCGCAAATAAATGCGGCCGACCACTAGCCCACCTACTGCACCCTAGGTCGAACCACACCTACATCCCCAAGATCAGGTGGCGGGGAGGCAAAGACACATACCACCCGGAGGAGATAGTGGAGAAATTCAGAACCTACTACAAAAACCTATACAACCTCAAAGGGCGAGACGCAGATAAACCACCTGAAGCCCTTCCCAGAAAGATCCGGGAATATGTCACCGCCACGGCACTCCCACACCTGGAAACACCATATATCGAGGCCCTAGAGGCGGAGATCTCCGAACAAGAGATCCGGACAGCTATCAACTCCTCCCCCACGTCAAAATGTCCGGGGCCAGACGGGTTCACCCCAATATTCTATAAAACCCTCCAGACACAACTACTGCCCCAGCTGCAGGCCACCTTTAACTCAATCACGGCCGAAACGAACTTCGCCCCACAATCCCTGGAGGCCCACATCAGTATCCTACCTAAACCGGGAAGAGACCCGAACCTGACCACGAATTACAGGCCCATCTCCCTACTAAACATCGACATAAAGATGTACTCAAAGATCCTAGCAGACAGGCTGGCACCCCTCCTCCCTTCTATTATCAACATAGACCAGGTGGGGTTTGTCAAGGGACGCGAAGCCAGGGACAACACGATTAAGACTTTACTCCTCATAGACAAGGCGCAAAGACAAAAGGTCCCCCTCAGCCTACTATCAATCGATGCGGAGAAGGCCTTTGACAGAATCCACTGGGGCTTCATGAAGGAGGCACTAACCCAGATTGGGTTAGGCCCCAAATTCCTACACAAACTGTTCTCCCTATATTCGGGACCATCAGCCAAAGTGCGAGTCAACGGCACCCTGTCGACCTCATTCGCGATCAGCAACGGGACACGACAGGGATGCCCCCTATCCCCCCTCCTCTTTGTGATAGTCATGGAACACTTGGCCAACGCCATAAGAGGAAACAACGACATACACGGACTGCAGACGGACTCATACCACCACAAGGCGGCCCTTTACGCAGACGACCTTCTCCTATACGTCTCCCGACCACGAACCTCACTACCATCTATCCTACAAGAATTCGAGACCTTCGGCACACTAAGCAACTTCAAAATAAACTACACCAAGTCAGAGGCCCTGAACATCTCTCTAACCGCAGAAGACCTAACTCCCCTAAAAACTGACTACCCGTTTAAATGGAAAGAGGAAACCATCAAATACCTAGGGGTACACAGCCCCCTTGACCTGTCGAAACTATACCTACATAATTACCAGCCCCTCCTCTCCCAATTGGAAGCACAGCTAGCCACATACCGGGGACTGCAAATTTCCTGGTTGGGGAGGATCAATGTAATACGGATGGATATCCTCCCCCGTCTCTTATACACCTATCAGACCGTCCCCATACAACCCCAGAGACTTCTTCTCCAAATTACGCTCCCTGATAGGGAAATTTGTCTGGAAAGGAGAGAGGCCAAGGATACACAGGAAAATCCTATCTGACCCCACTGAAGTAGGTGGATTGGGGCTACCTGACCCCCACAGATACTTCCTAGCGTCATCACTAGCCCGCCTAGTTGACTGGCATTTAGACCCCACTCCAAATGCTGGGTAGCCCTGGAACAGGAAGGTGCGACAGTCCCACTACGGTACCTCCCCTGGCTGCAACTCACAGGCCCAAATCAGATAGACGTAACCCACAGTCTCACCAAAGACACCCTACGAACATGGCAATCCTACTCCAACGGAACACCTGAGAGAGGGACACTAAGCCCACTCACTCCCCTCTTCTCAAACCCCGCCTTCCAACCAGGGATGCACAGACACACGTTCCTACCCCCCTACGAAGCACTACATCAACACCCGCCCACCAAACCCCTACAGCGGTTAGAATTCCTTCAACTACAATCCTACCTCGCCTCAATGGCACAAACAGGTGGGATCAGACAGCTCACCACCCCAATGGAGGACCTATTCACACGCGACTCCCCCCCGACCCACGCAGTGTCCGTAATACACAGCATCCTATCAGAAAGGAGGGGAACCAACAAACGCTCTTTCCAACTGGCCTGGGAAAAGGAACTGGGAAGAGAGATCTCCTGGCCCGAATGGAAGAAAAGCTTCCTATTCACGCGCAAGATGGCGAACACGTGTTTAGCCCAGGAAAAAAACTACAAAATTCTGTATAGACATAAAAAGGTCCCCCTAAAATTAGGTGCTTCACCTCAAATACGTTTTACCTTTCAAAATATCGCCACAGATTAAACTGTGTTGATATTTTTATAGTGAATCAGCACATCCAATATTTTATGGCAAAAATTACTTTATTAATTAAAATTAATTCATATAAAAATTATTTATCATACACAACATGTCCTAAGCGGGAACACAGTCCCTATCATGCACAAAGTACTAGGGTGGGCTACAAAAACAGCACAAAAGTAGCAGCAAATTACTAACAGGGGAGCAAGATAATATATTTACAGCACCATCACACTTATATTAAAACGGTCACTAAATGATCATATATTGAATACTGGAGTGTTCAAATTACCTGGTGCCAAAATGGACTCCTTTGGACCCCTGACTGCCACAGTGCTCCTGCCTCAATCCCACAGCCGACGTACGTTTCAACGTTAATGTTTTCCTCAGGGCGTTTTCCTCAGGGCGGAAGAGAAGATGGAACCATGCTCCACATTTGGTGGAACTGCTCAGCAATCCGAGGCTTCTGGGAAGGGGTATTTCGAAAGTACAACCTCATCACAGGCAAACGTGTGATCGGCAACCCGAAATAGCCCTACTTTCAGTTTACCCTGGAACAGTAAAGAACACAAAAAAAGACATCCTACGATTCTGCATGTCGGCCGCCCGCTCAGTCATACCACGCTACTGGAAATCACCAGAAAAACCTCCCATGATAGACTGGTGCATGGAAATGCTGGACATTTGCCGGATGGAGGAGCTAGCGGCCGAGAGCAACGGCGAGATGGACAGATACAACACGACCTGGATGGAATGGATATTGTTTAGAGACACCCCCAACTTCAGCAAACTATTCCAACAGCAGCAATAAACCACAGACACACCATACGGGAAGAGACCCGAAGGGCCCGGACGCCCCCCACCAACCCCCTCCTTGCACCCCAACGAGACTCCCACCCCACCGCCCCACTACCCCCCAGCACCCCCCTCCCTCGATAACTCCCTACCCCAGCAGCTCTAGCCCCTCCCCAGCAAGCTCAACCCCCCCTACCCACCACCCCCTCATCGCCCATCACTCGCCACCCACCACCCACCCCCACACCAACACCACCACCCCACCCAACCCGCGGACTCCTCTTCCCCCACCCCTCAATTATCAGATGCCCCCTCCCCTACCTGCTCCCCTGAATATACCCCCTACCCCCTCCACCACCTCCACGTAAACCGGAAAGAGTCATAAGTACCCGCAAATTCCAAGGTACCCTATACCCAGGTATCAATGTTCTCAATATCACAACAGTACCCAAATTGTATACTGTATCACCCTCTATATTGACACTGTGTACTGGATAACATGTATAAGCTGTACCTGCTAACTCTTTTTCCAATAAAATTGATTGAACATAAAAATTGTGTTTTGCATTTATGCACAGTAAATCAAAGAATTGACTGCATGCTTTTTCTAACATGTATTTAAAGATATAAAATAGGAAGGGGGAACAAGAGGCGCAATAGTGCCCTATCACTCAGACACTTATGGTACCTTTACACGCCGCGACGGCAGGCTGGATACATCGCGCTACTTCGCGTGCACGAGCACGCTCAAACGGCTACAAACGGTCAACGCACCCTCTTTACACGCCGCGACAAGGTGCACTACGCCACGCTACATCTATAGCTAGCTACATCGCCGGGTGTCTCAAGTAGCCAGCTGTAGCGTAGCGTACCATGTTTACACACCGCTCCAACAAGCTACTATGGGCGGACCCGGTGCAGCAGGGATAGCACATAGGCGTGCAACAATCTTGGATTACGAGCCGTCCGTACGATGATAGGACAGCGCAATATCATCAGGATTGGCCAGGCATCGCAGGAGGCTGGTTAATACAGCACGCTCGAGTAATTGTGTAGTGTGACTGGTCAGCTCCTTAAATATGCCGCCCTGTGCGGCGACAACCAATCGTCATGCAGCAGCTTCCACCAATGATCGCACATGGGGCGCGGTAACATGGCGACTGTGTCACGCCTTAGATACATGGCAGCCACATCGCCGGGTGTCCAGAGTTGCCTTCCGTTGCTTCTTTACACGCCGATACAGCTCGCTACAATCGGCGATGTTGCCTTAAGTTTATGAGCAGAGACCATAAACAGATGTATCTGTTGCCGGCTGTAGCGTCGCCTCTTCAGACGCCGCTACTACAGGCGATATGGACGCTACAAGCTACAATTGTAGCTTGTAGCACGATGTATCCAGCCTGCCGTCGCGGCGTGTAAAGGTACCATAAGAGATGAGAGGTATATTGTCAAAACCACTCACCTATTCCAGTTGTGATGACCCACAACTGGCTTGAAGGCATACAATCAATACCGGCTGCTGCAGGACCTCCACCAACCACTCGCACGTGGGAAGACTCTCAGGAAGCTGGGAAAAGGTGTGTGACAGTCCGCGCCACCGGGTATCAAAGAAATCACCTGGGATGCAGGAAGTTATCAGTTATCAGTATCCCTGAGGAAGGCGCCAGGTGGAGCGCTGAAACATGTTGGAGAATAAAGACAAAGCTTGAAATAACTTCCTGCATCCCAGGTGATTTCTTTGATACCCGGTGGCGCGGACTGTCACACACCTTTTCCCAGCTTCCTGAGATGTATTTAAAGATGGAAGAAAACACAATTCCTAGCCTAAATATACCAGCTCACAACCGCCCTAAAAACGAAGCGTCACATAAAATGCGCCAATCCTCGCGCTTCACCCCAGCTCTTCACAATTGCATTGGTGCCGTGCAATCAGGATAATGGATTATGTCAGCTGTAAATTTTCACCTGCTATCAAGCCCTGACATTATTAATGGAGAGGAGTCTATCAGACACCCCCATTACTAACCCAGTTAGTTAAAAGAAAAAAACACATGCAAAATTTTATTCTAAAAAAAACGCCCCCTCACTCTAGCCCTCATTCACCAATTTATTTAAAAAGGCCATTTAGATCTTACTTAGTCCCAACACATCCAAAGTAGTCCACAAAAATAAACCTGAAAGACATTAAAAAAAGAGAAACAAAGACAAGACACCCTCCACTGTTCACCGATTTATTCCCAAAAGAACTTCCATGCAGCTCTGACATAGCGCCATGACATTTTTTGACTCAGTTAGCCAGCGTATTGTGCCTTGTTCAGAGAACGAAGCACCATATGCTATAACAGGAGCCACTGACAGTCTTACTGAAGGAAGTTTTATTTAATTCTTATTTTTTATGTTAAGTTTCAGGTTCACCTTTGTGGACTGCATTGAATATGTTAGATTACATCAGATGTTCAAGGCTTTTTTTTCAGGTGTGATTTTTCTTTGAACTTACTGGGTAGTGATGGGGTGTGTGGATCGTGGCTTACTTCGGAGCTTCATGTATATTACAGGAAGCGGGTAGTCAATGACCGTGCTGCCGAACATGGAATATGGTCAGGTAAAATCCAGGGTTCTTAGAGAACAGATTTTATTTCATGGGCAGGCTGACCACTTCATCAGGATATAAAATCTCATTGTCCTGACCATATTCCTTGATCAGCAGCATAAACATCGACTACCCGCTTCCTTTAAGATTCCTTGGGTGGTGCTTTAATAGTGGTTGTGGCTCCCACAACCTGATGAGGTGAGTGGTTTCCTTACCATTCAGGATCTCTAATAATTGGATAAGACTAGTGAGGAGCGAGCACCATAATATTCGTAATCGCTATACCCGTAACGAGTACTTTGTAATAATCGCGTATTTGTTTCGAACAGCGAGTACAATGCAAGTCAGTGGGAAATGCGAGTAATTTTCTGCAGGACCTTACAAAGAGGTCTGGGAAACCTGAGGAAAAGGATGAAATGGATGGAATTCTGATAAAAATGGAATGAGAAAAGCCTGGAGAATATGCCTGCATGCATTTCTGACTCACATATGGTTTCTGGGAATAAGTTTATCGCAATATTACGAGACTTTTACAGATACACAAGAACAACCGCCGGTGGGTTTGAACCTTGGTTCCCCGGCGTTACTGTGTGTTACTGTGCTTGTTCTCAATGCTCCTTCCCCCCTAACCAGCTGGGATACTGTAGTATGTTACCTGTATAGAACTCTGCTCAGTTCCCTGTTCTGCTGCGTAGCCACACATGTGTTGTAGGGTCATTGCATCGCTGTACCACCACCCGCGTGTGTGGCCCCTGGCTGCCGCTGTGGAAGCTATCCGCGGGTTGTGAGGTTCTCTGCTGCTGGTGCATGACTTTCCACGTGTGCCCTAAGCCTCAGTTTCTGTGTTGGCAATGCTGTACTGTTTTTGACTGTGCTTAGGGTGAACGCGGCCACTCCTTCCCTGCTTTTATCAGGTGGAGTGTGTGCACCTCAATTACTGTCCCCAGCCTACTGCTGTGGGTCAACTGCTATTTAAAGTTCATTTTCCTGTTTGGCATGGCCGGAGCTTCTCATTAGGTTCCTGAACCTAATCCTGTGTGTTTGGTCCAGCCATGCTGCTCATGGTCTGCCTTGTCTACAGCTTTTGTTCTGCCTGCGATCAGTTCTGGGAAAACTGATGTCTTTGTCATTGGACTCATATTGCCTATGTGTTGGTACCAATGTCCTTGCCCTTGAATGTGGAATACTGCTGTGTGAGATTCCTGAAACCTTCTGTGTCTTGATCGATGTACCCAGTGTCTGCGAGTTTCCTGTAACCTGTAAATAAACCCGTGTTTGTCTTTTGAAGATGGAGTCTGGTGTTCCTGCTGAGCGTTTACTGTGCTGTGCTCCAGCCACTATGCGGTGCTAGCTCTGTCCAGCTCCGGTCCACTTCTGCAGTGCATGTGTTTCTCAGCTCTGGTCCTAGCTTGGTGTGCTTGCACTTGTCACGCTGGAGGAGCCGAAGTAGGAAGGAGCTGGGCGTAGGGAGTCAGGGGAGCCTGCTCTGGCCCTGATACTGGGGTCCCTGACTCGCCCTGTACTCAGAGGTACCTCTGAAGGTGAGGAGGTTCGAGCCGCCAGCCTAAGACCCTAAAACTCCTTAGAAGCCCTAGGCATAAGCCCCTACCTCCACCCACAACCACGGAACCCAGCAGCTTCCAATGGAGAAAAACAGCAGCTTCAGATTAGCGTCTGCTCACAACAGGTCACAGTCCAGAAATGAACTGAATCAGCGACAGCAGGTGATGTGAGCTGACCCACTTATGGCCGAGGGGTGGGGAGCAACCAGCCCAGGCACGCCCCTCAGCTCACCTAAGCATGAGTCATATCACACACACTTGCACTCTCAGCTCCCACTGATTAGGTTCCTCTCTCACACTGAGAGCAGGGGAAAAAAAGGCTTCATTTAAACCACAGCAGCAGCACTTCCAAACACCAAGTCAGTCAATACGTAACAGCACTGTTCTGTTGTGCTCGCAATACTTAGCTTGGGTCCAGTGGCGTAACTTCAGGCCCAGGGCCCCGATGCGAAAGCTTCAACGGGGCCCCCAATTATTGCAAATCTTTGATAGTATTAGTCTTTTTCTATAGGCTAAAGGACTTTTGGGGCCCCCCTAAGCTGCAGGGCCCGGTGCGATCGCAACCCCTGCACCTGTGTAGTTACGCCCCTGCTTGGGTCCATTCTTGTAGCACACATGTCATGCAAATCTGGTCCGATCCTGCGGTGTTTGCACCACCTTGCCCACATGCTCACCCCCACAGACCCCGGTTGCTGCCCTTTCCTAGTCCGGGTATGCTCGGGTTCCCCCTGTTGTCCAGTGCGTCCACATACCTATTCCACCCTGGGATGCACTCCCCACATTGCCATGGCATGGCAGCGTAGGAGCGTAAGCAAGCTGCATCCCGCAGTATCCAGTAAAGGTTACCATCACACGCCGCAATCTCGGCTGGCGATGTGTGGCGATCTGACGTGCGTTCTCATGTTTTTCGTGCCTGCCTCAAATCGCCGCAATTTCGCACCGAAGCTAAGGCGATGTGTCGCTCTGGAAATCGCCTCACCTACAGCGGAACCAATCTTGCCTCATTCCATTGCCGTTTCACACGCCGCAATCTCAAAGGCAATGTGGGCGTACATGTTCAGCGCGGCGAGGAGATAGGCGTGCCACAGTGGTTTACACCGTGCCCCATACTCGCTCATTGGACAACGCAACAGCTTTACGATTGGTCAGCCTGCTCTGGAAGGCAGGCTTATATATGACACCATTGTCTATCAGAAGTTGTCACAAGTACACGCTCGTGTCGTCAATTGTGGTTCCTGCAACACACTTTCGAGGCGCCAAAGTGTCACACAGGAGCGGTCTTGTGCAGAACAGTGGATTACACTAAGAATGGCTAAGTGTGCGTTTGTAGGTGATGGCGGTAATATACAAATAACACTATGAACATATGTGCCTGCATTGGTCCAAGCTATGGCAGCGCTGCCATGGCTGAACTATGTGTGTACTGAAGTGTACCTACATCCCCCTTAAACACCATTGCATTCTCCATGTGTGTGGACACGTTCCCATGTGGCCAAACACATCATAATGGACATGTACACACAGTCACGACATACAGTGTGGGCCAAAGGTGCGACTACTGATTAGGCGCCTGTGCTGCTTTGAGATTGGTCATGTTGTGTTGAAAATGTGGGCAGCTGGTCCGCCAGCCATGCTCCTACTTCAATGTGCATTGTTCTAGTAGCGTCTCATCTCCAGAACTCTGTTGGACAGACGGTAAGTAGGTGGATATGCTATTGTGCTTCTCATGCATGGTATCTTATTTTCAGCTCCGAGCCATATTTTGCAAGATGTATGGGCGGGTTTTGTACAGCTTCACGTAGCGTCATGTAGATGTGTGGTTTGCGACGCCTACGCATCGTTAACACCCTCTGTGTCCTGTTTCACACATAATGATCCTTGCCACCAATGACATGACAATGTGTCATACAGCACTCCGTCGTTTCATAAATATGTGCTGAGGCCATTCCTGTTTCTAACTTTTGTGCGGTATGCCATGTGTGCCATTTCAACATGATACAGCTTTGTACCTTTGCCTGGCCAGGCCCAAACCACATATGCCCTGTGTCATGTGCAGCATGTCACATCTGTGTACACATATAAAGACCATTAATGCTTCTGTAGACACAGGCTAACTGCCAGACAACCTGTCATTTCTAGTGCTGGACATGGATTGGCCACACAGCGTAGGGTGTGACCTGATATGTACATGTATGTGTTTTGGTAACACACTATGTATGTTTTTGGCAGATGGCTGAGGGTCCTGATTTTGTGCGAGAACTCCTAGCCATGTACCAGGACCATGACTGCCTGTGGCGGGTTGCGTCATCAGTAGAGATGAACGAGTACTAAAATGCTCGGGTGCTCGATGCTCGGGCCGAGCATCCTAAGATACTCGTGTACTCGGCCCGAGCACTGAGCCCAATGTTATCCTATGGGAGACCCGAGTATTTTTCTGGCATGACTCCCGACAGCATGGATAAACCCTAAAAATGTCACAAAAGTATCAGAACAGTGCTCAAATGACATGGGAACAGCATGTCCCCTGTAAGCATTTCAGACTCCAAGGCCACTGCTGTGATCAATTTTGTCAGAGTATTACACCACTTTTACGGACTGTCAAGAAAACGTTACAAAATGAAACCAAAATGGATTTTCTTGGAGAAAATATTAAGGGCTCATACCCACTTGTGAGACAGAGTTGGTGTATGTTAGTTTTTTGGATTACACGAAAGATTTTTTTTTTAAAAATTGTGTGGCACTCCGATGCCCTTGGGAAGAGACGTACATGAAGGCCTCTTTAAATAATGTGCCTTTTAAGGAAGTGGGTCTTTTGAAGTATTGCCCTTTGGCAGGACAGCCAAAAGTTGGGAGGCACCCCAATGCCCCTGGATAGAGGTGTGCATGAGGGCCTCTTTAAATATTGTGCCCATTTTAAGGAAGTTTGTCTTTTGTAGTATTGCCCTAGGCAGGGCAGCCAAAAATTGGGAGGCACCCCAATGCCCCTGGATAGAGACGTGCATGAGGGCCTCTTTAAATAATGTGCCCATTTTAAGGAAGTGGGTCTTTTGTAGGATTGCCATTCGGCAGGGCAGCCAAAAATTGGGAGGCACCCCAATGCCCCTGGAAAGAAACATGGAGGAGAGCCTCTAAATATTGTTCCCATTACAAAGGAGCCGGTCTCCTGTACTTGTAATGCCCATTCTGTAAGCAAGGACCAAAACATTTACCCCTGGGGGGTATACATGAAACTACTGCCTAACTTTTGAACGGTTAGGGTCATCATCATCATAAATATGATGTAAATAAATTATGTTTTCGTGGCATCATGAACCACGGTCGCACTGATCATATGATAGTGGCGGATGAGGAGAAGGAGGAGCAGTACAGCAAGTAGCCAAAGTCATGAAGTGTGTACCCATGTGTGGGTGTGCAGAGGTGCATGGCAATTTACCGGCACAAAATTTTAATTATGCTATCATTTGGTGGTGGTGTGGTGAAGTCAGGCCTAATCCAACCCTTGTTCATCTTGATCAGAGTTAGCCTGTCAGCATTTTCAGTTGACAGGCGGGTGCATTTATCAGTAATGATTCCACCTGAGGCACTAAAAACACGCTCTGACAAAACGCTAGCGGCAGGGCAGGCCAGGAATTCCAAGGCGTAGAGAGCCAATTCCTGCCACATGTCCAGCTTGGATACCCAATAATTATAAGGCACAGAGGAATCTAGGAGCACTTTTGTACGATCGGCAAGGTACTCCCTCAGCATCTTCGCAAACTTTGCAGTCCTTGTGACACTACCCCGCACCTCAGGGCCTGTGCTACGGTAGGTGCTGAGAAAACTGTCCCAGATCTTCGAGAGTGTTCCCCTACCTCTGCTGAATTGGACTTGTGCCTCTCTCGGCCGGACGCCTTGGTTGTCCACCGAATCGTGACTTCTGCCGCTAACGTTTTCAGAAGGGAATTTTTGGACTAATTCCGCGACTATGGCCTTCTGGTACTGCAGCATTTTTGTAGACCTCTCAGCCACAGAATAAGAGAAATAAAGTTCTCCTTGTAGCGTGGGTCTAAAAGTGTCACCAACCAGTAATGAGTGTCCGCCAAGATGTTTATAACGCGAGGGTCACGAGACAGGCAGCGTAACATAAAGTCAGCCATGTGCGCCAGACTGTTAACAGGCAAGACTTCGGGGTCCTCACCAACAGCATGACTGTCCATGCTGGCCTCATCATCCTTCTCCTCCTCCTCTCTCCTGTCCTCTGGCCATCCACGCTGAACCGACGGTATGACGGTTGTGCATGTATTACAGTCAATTCCGCATGAAAGTAGCTCTATTTCTTCATCCTCCTCCTCCTCGTCATAGTCCTCCAATGCACGTTGGGATGAGATGAGGCTGGGCTGTGTGTAATCACCCAGTAGGGTTTCTTGCTCCAACTCATCGTGCTACGCCTGCAATGCATCGTATTTTGAGCAGAGAGCGTTTTAGAAAACAGAGAAGCGGGATGGTGACGCTAATGATGGCGTCATCGCCGCTCACCATCTTGGTGGAGTCCTCAAAGTTTTGGAGGACGGTACATATGTCGGACATCCATGTCCACTCCTAAGGTCTTATGTGTGGAGTTTGAACCGTATACCAACGGCCTAGTTGATGCTGGTACTCAACAACTGTCCTCTTCTGCTCACAAATCCTGACCAACATGTGCAGTGTGGAATTCCAGCGCGTGGGGACATCACACACCAGTGTGTGAGCCGGAAGCTGCAAACGCCGCTGAAAGCCGGCAAGGGCGGCAGAAGCCGTAGGTGACTTTCTAAAATTAAAGAAAAGGGGGAGGGGAACAAGAGGCGCAATAGTGCCTTATCACTTAGACACTCAAAAGTACGGTGGTATAAAGGAACCACTCACCTATTTCAGTTGTGCGACCCACAACTGGTATACAGACATGTAGTGTATTTATCCAGATGGCTGCTGCTGGACTCCCACCGACCACTTGCACGTGGAATCACACAGTAATATGGGGAAGGAAACGGTGATCACCAGTCCGCGCTGCCAAGATCCACTTATTCCAAGGAAAAAACTCACGATCAGATGTAGTATATCCAAATCCTTTATTGCACCCTACGCGTTTCAGTGCCCTCCTGGCACCTTCTTTAGGGATACCATCGCCCCACAACACCCCACATATATATAGCAAACACTAAACAAACAATTAAAAGGAGTTCCCTCCCCTGATGACGTCAAAAACGTCAGCATCAAGGGAAGGGTTAACAGTTTTGGCGCAATTTTCATTAAAAACAGCATTAGATACATAATCAACTATGACATATCATAAAACCAATACAAAAAATCCGACTGTCAAAACCAGTAAAAATTCTGAGCGGAAAAGCCTGTAAGACGTCTATAAAGTGCAGCTGTGGCAAACTAAATACATGTAAAACGGCAACATCCTTTCCTGGGGAATAGAACCCCTGTCGCTCAGGCATTTAGCGGTACTTGCAGCATCAGTGTGTCAAACCACTCAACCAGTGGTGTCAAAGGCTACATTTTGGTAAAGCTAGTTCATCACATTCTGCTAACTTAAGGTATATATACTCATTTATTTGATAAAAAATAGTCCATACTCTACTGGAGGGTGTGCAGCGACTAAAATATATACAATGTATAATATATCTAAAATATATAAAATACATGTGGAGGGTATTGACAAATCAAAGATCGAAAAGACAAACAACAAAAAATAAAAGGCAATTTTTTAATTGGCGTGGTTTTAAAAAAGAGGAACGAGATCATAGGGACTTATTTAAAAAGTATAAAAAATATATAAAAAATATATATATCTCCCGTGGTTTCAGAGATAAAATAAGTGGATCAAGGATGAGAAATATTGGGAACAAAGATCACAAGGACACAGTTCAATTAAAAATATATATGAGCTTCTGAGTTCTACTCCTCCAAGGAGACTGTATCAAGATATACATATGTGACATCAACCGATGATCCACAGTGGGAGACATTCACAGCATGGTTATATACCGTAATACATAAATTTATTGTCACAAGAATCTCATTCCGCCACAAGGTGGCGTCTAGCAGGAGGATGTTGTCAAGACAACGAGCAAAGACTTGGTACCAGAGATCAGTGAGTATAAACTTCAACCGATAGGGGCATACCACACACTTCTGTGTGGTACAAGCAAGCAGTGAGATTTGTGCACTTCACGCCAGGGATATGTGGGTATTTACAGAGGATTAACTCGGGCTTGCACTCCTGAGAGCACAGTGAGGAGGGTTTGTGAATATAATAGTAATCACATAGCCAAAAGGAGTTTAAAATATATAAGAACGAAGATATGGGTGCATATGTAAGTATGATCCTACAAAGGATCGGTGAGTCATACTTGTGCAAGGGGTATTTTGTGACTACAAGCTTGATGAGAAGAGCTATATGCTGCAGTATGTCTATGTGATTACTATTATATTCACAAACCCTCCTCACTGTGCTCTCAGGAGTGCAAGCCCGAGTTAATCCTCTGTAAATACCCACATATCCCTGGCGTGAAGTGCACAAATCTCACTGCTTGCTTGTACCGCACAGAAGTGTGTGGTATGCCCCTATCGGTTGAAGTTTATACTCACTGATCTCTGGTACCAAGTCTTTGCTCGTTGTCTTGACAACATCCTCCTGCTAAACGCCACCTTGTGGCGGAATGAGATTCTTGTGACAATAAATTTATGTATTACGGTATATAACCATGCTGTGAATGTCTCCCACTGTGGATCATCGGTTGATGACACATATGTATATCTTGATACAATCTTCTTGGAGGAGTAGAACTCAGAAGCTCATATATATTTTTAATTGAACTGTGTCCTTGTGATCCTTGATCCACTTATTTTATCTCTGAAACCACGGGAGATATATATATTTTTTATATATTTTTTATACTTTTTAAATAAGTCCCTATGATCTCGTTCCTCTTTTTTAAAACCACGCCAATTAAAAAATTGCCTTTTGTTTTTTGTTGTTTGTCTTTTCGATCTTTGATTTGTCAATACCCTCCACATGTATTTTATATATTTTAGATATATTATACATTGTATATATTTTAGTCGCTGCACACCCTCCAGTAGAGTATGGACTATTTTTTATCAAATAAATGAGTATATATACCTTAAGTTAGCGGAATGTGATGAACTAGCTTTACCAAAATGTAGCCTTTGACACCACTGGTTGAGTGGTTTGACACACTGATGCTGCAAGTACCGCTAAATGCCTGAGCGACAGGGGTTCTATTCCCCAGGAAAGGATGTTGCCGTTTTACATGTATTTAGTTTGCCACAGCTGCACTTTATAGACGTCTTACAGGCTTTTCCGCTCAGAATTTTTACTGGTTTTGACAGTCGGATTTTTTGTATTGGTTTTATGATATGTCATAGTTGATTATGTATGTAATGCTGTTTTTAATGAAAATTGCGCCAAAACTGTTAACCCTTCCCTTGATGCTGACTTTTTTGACGTCATCAGGGAAGGGAACTCCTTTTAATTGTTTGTTTAGTGTTTGCTATATATATGTGGGGTGTTGTGGGGCGATGGTATCCCTGAGGAAGGTGCCAGGAGGGCACTGAAACGCGTAGGATGCAATAAAGGATTTGGATATACTACATCTGATCGTGAGTTTTTTCCTTGGAATAAGTGGATCTTGGCAGCGCGGACTGGTGAACACCGTTTCCTTCCCCATATTACTTTCTAAAATGGGCACACAGGCGGCATACTTTGACAAGCAGATCCGACAGCTCCGGGTAGGATTTAAGAAACCGCTGAACCACAAGGTTGAGCACATGAGCCACGCATGGAACATGTGTCAGCTCGCCTCGCCTCAGAGCCGCAACCAGATTCCGGCCATTGTCACACACGACCATCCCTGGCTGTAGGTTCAGCGGTGTGAGCCAGTGATCTGCCTGCTGTTTCAGAGCTGTCCACAACTCTTCAGCATTCTGTGATTTGTCACCTACGTATATTAGCTTCAGCACAGCCTGTTGCCGCTTAGCTGAGGCAGTGCTTCTGTCAAGGTAGAAAATACGCTCTTCTATTATACATATATTTTCCATATATACTTTTATATTATATATTTTTACTAATGCTCTAGATGAGGAACAATATGTTTTTCCCTTAACCTAGTATCCAATAGCTATATCTCTCCCTCTCTCATTCTCTTTCCTCTTCTCTCTCTCTATGTCTCTCTCTCTCTTTCTTATCTTCTGGACTATAAAAGATGGTGTACCCGGATATGTAGTTCAGTTGCTGTGTATATCTTGCCAATGCTATTAAAGCACCGAACATGATTTAAGTTTAAATCGGATAATCAGTCTGATTTTATACTTATTTGGTACCGCATGTTCATAGTCTGATTTGGAGTGACCGGTGAAGGAGTGGAAGAGTTAAAATTGCCTCGTCAATTGGCACCCCAGATGGGACATAGCCAGTGATCCGCGACCCCCACGGACCCGTGCCCGGATGCCCCTGGATGACGCCCGTATTGGCTGACCCCTGGTCGACCTCCAAACACGGTAAGTGGAGATCGCATTCATATGTGTGTCGCCCTTACAGTGTTTCAGCCAATATTGGTTAAGTCTGGGGTGTCCTTTGGGTCTAGGGGGGTGACCGGTCGAGTGGTGAGACTAAGCGTGATCCAGAGCTATGTTCCGAACCAGCAACGCGAGATATATTGCCTTATGCACGTGCTCGCTCATGCACCACGCCTCCTCCACGGTCATCATTCATTCCTCACTTGCAAATTAACCCTTTCTGTGCCTGCTGTTAGCTTGTGAATTGAGGTGTAATTTTATTGCCCGTGACTGTTGTTTAACTGCATTGTTCAAATTCCAATCTAGAGACACTGTGAGATACTGAGAAGGGTATAGATTGGGGACGGTGTAGATAGGAAAATAGGAGATATTATTATATCTGCACATGACTAAGGTGTTTGGGCACCTATATTTTGGGAGAGGAGACTGCCTTCCGGTTGGAATATTGTGACAGGACAATCTGTAAGCACTGGTGTCTAGCCTAGGGGCAGAATATAGTAAGCGTGAAGAGCCGTGCCACGCTTGGAGTAAGCGTGAAGAGCCGTGCCACGCTTGGAGTAAGCGTGAAGAGCCGTGCCACGCTTGGAGTAAGCGTGAAGAGCCGTGCCACGCTTGGAGTAAGCGTGAAGAGCCGTGCCACGCTTTAGGGGCACAGTGTTGATTGTCGCTGTAAGCGGACTGAGCTGCAGCAGGCCGTAGTATTCTGTGAGTCATGTTGCGTACCGTACCCCACAATTAGATGAAGATGCTGTATAAGTGAAGGTAGTGGTAGAATCACGGGAAGGCAAACAGGCTGTTAAGAATGTAAAAAGGTTATACAAGTATGTAGGATTGCTTTGTCAAGGAGATTGCAGTTATCTATATGAAATAATCTCATCCAGAGAGAAAAAGGCAAGCTGAAAGACCAAGGGCTGCTAGATCAGGCACAAGCTTATCTACGGGTTGCATGTAGTCTGAAAAGTGAGGAATGGAGAGAAGTAGATGGAGAAAGGGGAAAAGATGATGCAGAGCCTGTGTTTGGTTATAAGCTGCTTCCTAACAATAATTTTATACAGTGTAAAATGGCCGCCATGCCATTGTTGGTAAATATGCCATCCCAGCCACCACCCTATCATGGCGGCGACACAAGGTCCCCGGATGTGTGGGTGTGTTTCTAGCTCCAGAGTGGTTAGGGTAAATTAGGGTAAGGTGTATATAATCTCATGGAGATTATTCTGTTTCATTGAAGTCATGCCGTCTGTCACTACACTCTGTTCACGGTCTGTCTATCAATATATTTTACTATTCTTCCAGTCATGGAAAGTTCTTGAAGTGATAAAGAGTTAATGAAAAGTTAGATATTAAGCTACGGGGTCTCAGATAATGGCTGGAGTTGTTAGTTGTATATAGCTACAAGTGTGAAACAGTTAATCAAATTTGTGAGCTCAGTTTGGGAGAGAAGGATTTCTTTCTTCTATTGAATTCCTTATCTAAACAGCTGTGTGCGCGTAACCTTGTAGAAGCTGTCTGTGTTGGAAGGAGGGGAGGGAGAGAGCGAGAAAGCCAGAGAGAGGGGGGGAGTGAAGGGTGGAATCTGCACACTGTGAAATGCACACTGGAATCTTATCCATCTTTCCAAGGATCCTGAATGGCAAGAATGAATTTTTCACATTTATGGTAGCATAAAAAGAAAAAAGATAGCGGCACTCACCGGGCGTGTTTCAAAGGTGCTTTATTTGGGTACCCTCATTCCAGGGTCCCACTCAGGAGGGAGGGGGTGCAGAGACAGCAGAGATGACGGATCTCCGTTTCGGGGCTCCTACCCCTTCCACGGACCTCAATGTCGCATTGAGGTCCGTGGAAGGGGTAGGAGCCCCGAAACGGAGATCCGTCATCTCTGCTGTCTCTGCACCCCCTCCCTCCTGAGTGGGACCCTGGAATGAGGGTACCCAAATAAAGCACCTTTGAAACACGCCCGGTGAGTGCCGCTATCTTTTTTCTTTTTATGCTATTATTGATGTGATATATAGCGGGTACCCAGAGGCGGCCAGCAATGCCCCACCTCGCATATACCCATATGAAAAAATAAGCACTTCTCCTAACTTAGCAGTGCCCAGTGAACAGGACTTTTTTTGATTATTCCACATTTATGGTAGTTGAATACTAATAATAATGCCTAATATTGGATGCAATAATAATAATCAGATTTTTTATTGATTTATACGAGAAAAAAAGTTTGTATGCATGTGTACTAAAAGTAGTGCCTAGCTCGTGTATATATAGAGATATGAGGTTAGAAGACAGAGGGTCTTGCAGCCCCTCCAGTGGGGAAGACGGGTTAAACCTGAAGTTACTTGCGATGGTGTGTTCTGGTGCAGTCGCTGTTCTGGAGATCTGGATCTGTGATGGCAGACCTGGGTGCGGCTGGTAATCTATGGAATACATGCTGAGGAGTCAGTCCCTGGGGATGCCTGGTTTGCCCTGGAATTCAAATAGCTAAACCTGTGTCTAGGAATAATTTGACCAGTGTCCTAGACCAATGCTGATGCGTGTATGTGTATGAAGCCAGGTAGATTTAACTGCTTTAGGGAGATATAACTAATATATATAGTATTAAATGAAGCTGTAATTAGGACTCTCTTGTATTCAAATTATCTTACAAAGGTTTGTGTAAACTGTAATATGCTGAAATATAAGACGTAATGTCAGGATAACAAAGATATCCTCAAATATATTCTTATGATTCAGGCCTTTCAAAAATTAAGTTACCTAGAGGGAAGATTAATATACTGAGCGCCCAAGGAGAAATAATACATGTATTAATGCTGTGGGGAGGTGAACTGATATTTCTGAGTGTATTCTTTATGGATATCTTGTAGGTACATCAAGGCCAAAGGATTTGAAAATATGGAAGGGAGTGAACCACTCCTCCACACCTCCTTAAATTCCTTCTACCAGAGCAGTCTTTGTTTCTTACTGTGTGAGAATATTTCTTGTAGTCCGTTATCTTTCCCCATATGGGAGGGGTGAGGAGGCTTTCTAGAGAAAATACTGATAGCAGGAATTTTGAATTAAAGGTGATGTTACACATGTCTGCTCTGATGTACAGCGCCCATATGGTGTTTTCTACCATTTATTGTCCGGTAATAAAAAAAATATATTCAAAATAACTAGCAGAAAATTACAATTATAATGTTGAATAAGAATTTTCTGATCTTTGACATTAATAGATTTTTGAGTTGTTTTTCAGATATAGGAGATATGATTTCTTACATTGGACGCAGGTAGAATCCTCGCATGAGGTAATCAGAATGTTTGGTTCTGACTTGCACTTTCTGAGCGAATGGAGCGATTTCCGGTTGAAGAATTCTTTTACAATACGGTAAGCCTACTAAATGCAGAATTGGTATATTACGGTGAGGTAGACACCATGTTATCAGTCTAGGATGGTATAATTATACTGACAATCACCACAGGTGTCCTGTCCTCTCGGAGGTAGAAGGCAAGCTACAACAAAAGGTAGGAAAGGTAGTGGCGGGTGGTTGCCCCACCCCAGCCGGGTTGTGTCTGGCGGCCTGAGCCCTCTCTATAGTCGACTGCCTTATAGGGACTGACCGAACCACTAACAGTGTTAAACTAGGAGTCGTGAGAGGGGACAGGGCAGGCCATGATGTCTTTATCAGCAAAGGTTAGACTGGTCTCTGCTTGGCCTCACTTTACGCCTCAAAATAGGTCACGGGTGAGATCAGGTGAGTACCTCCTAGTTCGCTCCTGGTACTGGTAAGCTGTGTATACTATCCTGCATTATTCTTGCGCACAACACAACTCAGAAAGGTACGGGTTTCGAGCGGTTATCGCTCCATGGGTTTGGAAATTGCAAATAGTGAGCGGACAAGGAAACCAAGAAAACTGTATGAAAATTGTCCCAATATGTGTAAATCTCTTTCTTCTATCCAAGGTACTATAGATGTCAAATATATACTGGTTAAAATGTTATTAAGTAGAGTAAATAAATAAATGAGTAAATAATGTGGTTTTTGCCTGCTTAACTGTATACTAATCATATTATGACAAGTGAATAGCTGTATGCTTTTTGCTATGCTGTTTTGTTATTTCCCTTTGATCTGTCTTTCAGGAAAGTTGGATGACTATTGATAAGTATACTTATATTGTTTAAAGTATAATTATATTGTCTGATATTATTATATCTGTTTGACTATTATGAGTGGTCAGGTCAATCGTCAAAGGGCTGTATATCTCATGTTTTTGTTCTTATGTACTTTTTCTTTACAAATCAATGGGTTATGATTTTTGTAATGTATCTTTCGCTTGTGGATAACTGTGCTTATTTGCAGATATTTAAGAAGTTCATATCCTTTGTACGCCCTCCATAATGATAGTGGTATATGATAAAATGTTTAAGGGAGGATGAGTCTTGTACTTTTAAGGTTATATGTTACTAATAGTGTAAAACTGATACACAATTCCCCAGGCTGTTTCTAATATGTTTGAAGTTTTTTCCCCTTCAACGGATTGGACTCTGAAAACAGCCAATGAATAACGAAATTAATTTAACTGTAGAATCTAAATGAATTTTTTTGAAAGGCAGAGATACAACTGATTGTCCAGAATATGTTCTGTTAATCCACAAGGAGCCGAAGATGAGAATTCCAGAAGGAATAATTATATTGAAGGACAATTATATATGCTATATCTCCGACAACAACAGCAATATGTTAGCAGGAATCTTTAAATTGGGATTTTGTAATGAAAACAGCTCTGTAAGTATAAATTTAATCAGCCAACATATACGATATATGTATGGTATTTACTGGTTGTGTGGGGATGGTAAGCTCCGATCCAGGTTGTCCGATGCCTGAACAGGTCAATGCACTCTAATTAAATTGGCTATGCAGTTCAAAATTTTACCATGGGACCCGGAGTTTTCCAGTGAGACTACTAAGAAAAGGAGAAGCGTTGATCAACTCCATATGAATTATAAGGAAGAATGACTCTTCAAAACAGGTTGGCCCTTGATATGCTCCTAGCTGAAAAGGGCGGGGTCTGTGGAATAGTGGGGGAGGAGGAATGCTGTATATATATATCCCGCAAAATTCAGGGGAAAACGGGAAAACCATGATAGCCCTTAAGAAAATTACTAAGTTGGCAGCAGAATTAAAAGCTAATGCTGGAGTAGATACATCTTTCTTTTCCAGTTGGTTGGGTGGACTTAAAGGGTTTCTTCAACAGGCCTGTCTGATACTAGTTGCTCTAATCTTGGTTGTGTCTATGGTTCTCTGTTGTGCCATTCCCTATACAAAAAGGTTATCACCAAGGCAGCCTCATCTGGTATTTATTTTTGTCAAGAAGCTGATCCATTGACAGATGGAAGTATCAGTTTAGGGGAGATACCCAAGGGTCTTTCTTTCAGATAATAAAAGAATTTCCCCCATCATCAGATGCAGTTGAGGGAATTAAATTAGGGACAGTGCGGCGGGGAGAACTCCATGTGAGCCAGTGTAGGGGGTCTAGATGCTTTGGTGCCTTTCACAAGAAAAGAGATTTCTGAGGCGTCTGACCGAAAAAGCCCAATTCGTCTCCTTACCCATCACATGGACAGTCTCAAAGGACCCCTTATAAATAAATTTAGGGATAGATTTAGAGAAAAACTTACTTGTTTAGGGGGGAATTGTCAAGGTAGAAAATACGCTCTTCTATTATACATATATTTTCCATATATACTTTTATATTATATATTTTTACTAATGCTCTAGATGAGGAACAATAAGTTTTTCCCTTAACCTAGTATCCAATAGCTATATCTCTCCCTCTCTCATTCTCTTTCCTCTTCTCTCTCTCTATGTCTCTCTCTCTCTTTCTTCTCTCCCTCTTATCCATGAACCAAAGCTATGTGTAAACAAAGTGTCTTTCCGATGTGTGAAGAGAAAATACAGTGTGCGGAGGTGCCCAGGAAACTAAGGAGCTGATTGGTCACTACTGTGCCGGTGCCAGGCTGTGCCATGAGAAACTGGAGATGGCTGCATACCAGAGGCTAAAGGATGACACCTGGACTGATTGGAGGATGGACTTACGAAAGACAAAGAATTACTTATTACTAATAAATAGATATTAGCGTAATCCCACCTAAACTCTTAGCATAAATACACCCCGTTTTGGATATTTACATGCTTATCTTCTGGACTATAAAAGATGGTGTACCCAGATATGTAGTTCAGTTGCTGTGTATATCTTGCCAATGCTATTAAAGCACCGAACATGATTTAAGTTTAAATCGGATAATCAGTCTGATTTTATACTTATTTGGTACCGCATGTTCACAGTCTGATTTGGAGTGACCGGTGAAGGAGTGGAAGAGTTAAAATTGCCTCGTCACTTCCAGCTTGGGACTGGTGTGGAGGGTGAAGTGGAGGAGGAGGAGGCTGAGGAGCATGACGTTCCGGAGCTGTACACTGTGGGTGAAACCCTGACTGAGTTAGGGCCTGCAATCCTTGGTATCGGAAGGACGTGTTCCGTCCCAAGCTCAGACTGGGTCCCGGCTTCCATAATATTAACCCAGTGTGCCGTCAGCAAGATGTACCGGCCCTGCCCACAAGCACTTGTCCATGTGTCTATGGTTAGGTGGACTTTGCCTGAAACTGCGTTGTTAAGGGCACGTATGATGTTTTGTGACACGTGCTTATGTAATGCGGGGACGGACACCGGGGGATATAGTGGCGGCTGGGGATCGAGTAACGTGGGACAGCCGCCGCCATCAGGTCGTGGAATGCTTCCGTATCCACTAGCCTAACATGCAACATTTCCAGTGGAAGCAGTTGCAAAATGTGTGTATTTAGAACTGTGGCATGTGGGGCGTTGGCAGCGTATTTGCGCCTGCGTTCCAAAGATTGGTGTATGGATAGCTGAACGCTGCGCTGGCACAAGGATGTGGTTGATGATTGTGCTATTTCTGCTTGTGCAACTACAGGTGAAGGACAGGAGGCATCTTCGCATGCAGTATGGGCAGGGGATTGTCTTGCACGCAGAACAGTGGAAGACGCAGCGGTGTCACCCGCAGACACTGCTCCTGGACTCTGGTGTACATCCCACAAAGTCGGGTGCTTTGCTGACATGTGCTCATCTTGCTGGTGATGGTCAGGCTGCTAGTTTTGCTACCCCTGCTGATGCTGGCATGGCAGGTGTTGCAAATGGCCTTTTTGGAATTATCTGCAGACACCTTAAAAAACAGCCAGATTCGGGAGGACCTAACAGTTGTACTGGCAACTTCTGACGTGTTGTTGTTCCGGGGAACGGTTGCCTGCCTTCTGCCTGCAGTCACCACCCTGCTTCTTCCGGCCTGTTGTGATGCTACGCCTAACTCCCCCTGTGCACTGCTGTCCTCGCTCTGCATCTCCTTCTGCCAGGTTGTCAGTTACTGGATCATCCACTACGTCGTCTTCCACTTTCACACCCTGGTCCTCCTCCTGACTTTCTGGCAATTGTGTCTCATCTTCGTCCACCTCTTGTTGAGACACGTTCCCACCGTTGCCTTCATGAGACCGTGGTTGCTCAAATATTTGTGCATCGGACATACAATCTCCTCATGACCCACTTCAACTGGAGCTGGCGAGAGGTCAGAATCTAAGAATGGATAAGTGAACAGCTCTTCAGATTGTCCAAGTGTGGGATCAGTTATGTCCGAGGCCGGGCACTCGGCATGGTGGAAGGAAGGAGGATCAGGGTGTGGAATGTGAGGTCCAGTCTCACGGCTACTGACACTTGACCGTGTGGAAGACAGGGTATTTGTGGTGGTGCCAAACTGACTGGAAGCATTATCCGCTATCCAACTAACAACCCGTTGACACTGGTCTTGGTTTAATAGTGGTGTACTGTTGCGGACCCCTAGAAATTGGGGCAGGAAGGTCGAGCGAGATGATGTGGGCGTTTGTCGTGGCGCAATTCGAGCTGCACATGGCCTCGGCCTCTGCCTGCACCACCATCAAGTCCAGCTCCTTGTCCCTTGCCACCGGCCTTGCGCATTTTCAATGTTGTGCTGCCTGTATACATCTAAATGAAGGCGTCCAAAAGATGGTTTTTAGCTGCACACTGAGATTACAGATTAGAGCGGTTTAATCCCGGCAGCTGGAACGTCAGACACAAATGCTGACGCATATACAGTGTTTTGGCATATACTACTTGGAGCTCAAAGCCACTCCTGCCGCACTGAGATGGTAAATGAATGCAGACAAGAGTTGGTTTTTAGCTGCACACTGAGATTACAGATTAGAGCGGTTTAATCCGGCAGCTGGAACCGTCAGACACAAACGCTGATGCGTATACAGTGTTTTGGCGTATACTACTTGGAGCTACAAGCAACACCTGCCACACTAAAATAGTAAATGAATGCAGACAAAAGTTGGTTTTTAGCTGCACACTGAAATTACAGATTACAGCGGTTTAATCCCGGCAGCTGGAATGGTCAGACACAAACGCTGTCAGTATACAGTGTTTTGGCGTATACTAATTGGGGCTAACCCCTTACTGCCTATAGAGAGCTAAATTAATCCTTAAAAAGCTGTTTTGGAGATTTCCAGCCTGTACACCAGCCCCAGATGTGATGCAGGCTGGTATACTAGCACAAGAATTTGCTATTTACCCTGCCTCCCTGCCTGCCTGTATACAGCTGTATTAGTCCTCAGAAGGACTGTTGTGGTATTAGATTAGTAGCCCTGCACCTACACTAGCTGAAAGGCCACAAATCTGTCCCTGAATCAGCAGCACCTCTCCCTACACTGCCTGTCTGTGGAGCACAGTGACGAGCACAGCGCGGTCAGGTCTTATAAAGACTTGATCACCTGTGCGGCCAGCCAATCACTGTAATGCCACAACCAATATGGCTGTGGCATTACAGCGTCTGTCATCCAGTCCCTGCATGTGGGCTGGCTCTGCAAAGAGCGCCAACATGCAGGGAGGTGGACCCCGACCATAGCCAGAGTATCACGGGATTACTCGATACTCGTCGAGTACCCCGAGTACTGAGATATTCGTGCGAGTACCGAGTAGTCACAAGCATACTCGCTCATCCCTAGTCGCCAGACTACAAAAACAGGGCGGCGAGGGCTGTGGCCTACAGGCACCTTGTCGAGCTGGCAAAGTGGCTTGACCAAAGTAAGACCTGGACGGTGCTGATGGTTGTGGAAAAAATCAAGCGGCTGCGCACCGTGTTCACCAAATAACATAAGAAGGTGTTGATGGCTCGGTGCGGGGCTGGAGCTGAGGAGGTCACTAAGCCACATCTGTGGTATTATGACCTCCTCACCTTCACCCTGGGCCAGGAGGCTCATCGCCTAACACGGTGCAGCAGACGCATTGCCCACCCATCTTCGGCCACAAGCCAACAGCCTGCCCCATCACAGGAGGTGCGTAATTGTTTTTTATCTACCTATGTCCACACCTTGGTGGTTGCACTGATGTGTGGGTTGTTGGTGATGTAGAAGGCACAATCGTGTTGGACTTTCACCATTCTTCTGTGTATTCTACTGTGTGCTGGCTCATGGCTGTTGCCACAGATTGTACTGTGTTATGTTGGGGCACTTGGCTTATCAATTTGGAGCCTCAGGTGAGTACAGAGCACTGGTCTACTTCTTTCTTCATCTCTGTTTCCAACCCTGCTACTGTTGATTTTGGGGTTTGGCATGCTCATATATGCGCCATCTGGTGCTGGGTGGTTGGTTGTGGTAATTGATGTCAGTACATTGCTACTCTTGTTAACTTGTTTTTTTCTATGTTTGGTTTACAGACCCCTCGTGAGTCTGGCTCCAGTGCAGAGGACCCAGCCGCTGGCCAGGCTCCACCGTCATCATCTTTGGTGGAGCAGGTGCCTGATCCCAGTGGTGGAGGACCGTGCCAAGGGCCCAGCTCAGGCATACAACGGCGATGCACACACTAAGCTGGGTATCTGGGCAAAATGGGTCCTATTGGACAGAGAGAGGACCCCCGCCACTTCAATCGGACACATGGCCAGTGAGTGAGTGTGCCGCATGGAGCCAGAACAACGTGCCATCGCCAAGAGGGCCATTATTCGGGTCCTGCAAGTGGGCGTTTATGGGGCACTGAGATGGGGTGGTTACCTCGCCTTCCCCGAGAAAACACCCCCAGTGCCCCCTGCGCCCCAACAACCCATGGCTAGAGGTCGCCAAAATCAGGATCCTCCACGTCCCCCATGAAGACTCCATGAAGGCCCCAATGTGTAGGAGTACAGGGATGAGGGGGAGGAGCCTTTGTCTGATCCAGCAGAGGACGAAGAAGCAAGACGCTACTAGGCAATGCACTACAATACGTCCTGGACTGTTTTGTTTATCTAAAACCAAGTGTGTTGGGCTTTTTATTTTGGTTTAATAAACCTCACTATTTTTTGCCATACCTACGTCCACATATGTGTCAGGTTCAGCAGTATGGTTGTGTGTGTAGTGTGTTGTGGGTGTAATGGTGATGTTTGTGTGGAAGAAGGAGAGGCCTCATGTCCACAATAACATAATTGAGTCATTGTAGTAGACAGGAGCCTATCCCTAGGTGACATGTGTGAGTATTGAGAGATTGCGAGTCTTCTGTGGCCGACATTGGCGAGTATGTTTGGGTCTGTGTGTTTGTTAATGTGGGAGTGATATTGGAGACATTGATGTAAAATAGGGTTTCATCCATGTAGAAATGGTACCGTATGGTCAGATCTTTATCATGTCACACTGCACACCTACGCAAATTCTTTAGCCATGTGTTGTGTTTTCAAATTTCACCTCCCAAAGGTGTCCCTGTGTGTGCTGAGACAAGGGATCAGACAGTATGTTGGTTTGCACTCACATTTATTGTTTGGAAAACTTGTTTTGTCAATGATGTTTTTTCCGATTAGTTGTAGGCAAACCTACTACCCACTTTCCCAATGTGGCATACTATAAGAAAAAAAGCCCAACGGGGCCAACATGGCAAAAGTAGAAAAAAACAGGTCCAACATGGACAACAACATGCAAGGGCCATTGGCCACATTATTGGGGGGATATGCTGGAGTAGGGGCAATGGCGGACTGGGCTGCCTGGAGGCACAATATCATCGCCCCCAATCGGTCCATATGTTGCTGGCCGTCTCGGTGAGCACGCTCCAGGTGTTGCTGTGCCTCCCTGTGTGCCTGCAGCAGCTCATCAATAGTTGGTACCCCTGTATTGGAAATAAGGACATTAGTCAGTGACATGTGTAGGTGTGGGTGGGTGGTTGACGTAGCATATCCCCATCTCGGTTTCCATCTGGAGGAGCTGGTGATGCGCTAGCAGACCATCCTGCAGCATGAGCTCTTGCCCCTTGACAAAGAAAGGAAAAAAAAAATCATGACTCACTTACTGATGTCAGGGACACACACCAACATGTATATTGCAAAGCTTGTAGCCCATTGCCAACACTTACCACCAATCACTACTCCAGCAGGCTCCATGTCAATGTGTGGGGATCACATCACAGCAGTGCTGGCTCGGGAGCTGGAGATGCTTGGGGGGGGTGTTGAGCCTGGGCTTGGGGTCTGGACTTATTGGCCTAGGACCGGGCTTTGTGGTCCCACGGGTTCTGGCCTGCCTGCTCCCGAGGGTGGTGTCCCGGGTGTTGAGGGACATCCTGGGCCCTCATGGGAAGGTGAGGGTGGTGTCCCGGCTGGTGAGGGACTTCCTGGGCCCTCCTGGAAAGGTGAGGGTGGTGTCCCGGCTGATGAGGGACTTCGTGGGCCCTCCGGGGATGGGGGGTGGGTCCCGGGTGGTGTAGGGGACCGTCAGACCTCCTCAGACGGAGAGTTCTCCTCATCTGTAATAACAAAAATGAAAAGACATCGATTTTACAAAAAGAACACAACATAGGCCAAACACGTACTGTGTGTGTATGAATGTCATTAGGGCGTGAAGGCTAGCCTAAAAGGTTTGGGTCTTAAGCGACCCTATGGTTAGGGGCCAGTCTGTTTTTGGACATGACCACAACACCAGTGAGCACATATTTGGGATGTAAAACACCCTTGGATTAGCAAAGGATAGATTTTTACACAAAACACAAGAGCAAACAGTAAACATTTGGTGGTGCCACCATGGGGGCAAACACATAGCAGTCAGCTTGTAGTCACTTTTCCGGATTGTGATCAATGTCTTGTGAAATGCTATGTGTCAGAGTGCACACATATGTGCTGCCAGGTGTGATGTGGCCCTTCAAATTAGCATTAATATGTTGTGGTAAACTTTGCTGTCATTACACACCTATGTTCGGCCACACACAGGTCAAGGACCACTATAGCCGTCAGCATTAAAAAACGTATGAGTGCATGCTACAGTGTGACCAACATGCAGTTGCACATTGGTGACAGGTCCACATGCTGGTTTACGTCACACTATGTGCCATGGCACAATACCACACGATGATTGGGTAGTGTTTGGAGTAGGATGATTGGCATGTGTGTGTCTGGCATTGCCACATACTCACCACGCAGCCTGGCAATCCGGGCACAAATGTCCACTATCCGCCCTGGGGACTTGTGTTTCAGGTCCGCCACCTTCTTCTGGATTTGCTTGCGGGTACTCTCCGCACCCAGTTTCCGGAGCAAGACCCCCTGGATTTTCTGCAGCATACTCTGCTTGCGGAGACGTGGGTGGCGGTGACGCTGGTGGCACCAGTAGTCAAGCCAGTCACACAGGTCTATGACTATGACATGTTCTGCCACACCCCATGGGGCAGCGCCCTGTGCGGCCGCCATGACTGTTGTACTATGTGCAGGGGAGGGGCAGGCACCTGGCAGGCTGGGAACAAGAGCAGACACGTGATGACCATGCACACTGGCACTACCAAACAAGGTTCAGGGCGCTAACAAGGTAGATGTCCGCGGAGCGGGAGCAGTACAATGTGCCCAGCAGCGTCACCAAATTCACAAACGTAGGGTGATTGTAGTGCGTGACCCATGGCACCAATCTACGATGTGTAGCCCAACATCTGAGCTGTCATGTGTGACACTATACTCCACACAGCGCTACTTAATACACGCGGACAACATAGCTTGTGCTACTCTATGGCGCATGTAATTGCACTGAGTTTGCGGACGGTTGTGTAGCTGAAGATGTGTGTGGTGCTGAATGGACAGCTCTTGAAATATGGCGCGGTGTCAACTGACAGCCAATGGGAACACAGTAGCCCACACCAATCATCTCAGACGGGCGCGCAGACTACAGCACGCTGAGGCACGCCTGAGGGAAATCATAGAAAGCGCTCTTTCCATCACTATCGCCCTGTCACAAGCCAAAGCACGAAAATATCGCCTTGCTGATTGCGCCTGATTACTGAGCACTGTTCAGGAATCAAGCGACAGCCGATGGGCGATTTATCGCCGCGAAATCACCCAATCACACGCCGCAACCGTGAGGCAATTTCACGCCGATTGCACCGGGGCGACACATCGCCTTTCAGATCTCCAAGCGAGATTGCAGCGTGTGACGGTACCTTAACACTAAGCTTAATTGCAATTAACAGGCCAAAAAGATAAAGAAACAGTTTTTCCTGCATAATCCTACTATATAATCACCTAATTGTATTAAACATACTGACTTAGGTTATGGAGAGTTTTTGACCCAATAAATTAGAGCACAAATTCCACTGCTTTTCATAGAGATGCTTTTATTAATTCATCAAGGAGATAAAAATGCAGGTACAAAGTGCTCAGAACGTATAAAAGATAAAGTACATATGGATCTGGATTATGAGGACACTAAGGGGTTAGGGTCTTCTTGTCTCCCACTTCAGGACATAATCATGGTAGCATTTATTAACAGAAACCAATGTGCAGTATAAATATGGCCAAGAGCTGCAGCTTCTAGTGTGTAGAGGGTTCAGTAGCATATCGCCCTACTAACACAACAACCACTGGCTAATAACTCTAACCTATTATACAACATACTTAGCAACATAGATTTTGAGCTCCAGCTTACCCATGTTAGTGCCAGATGTGGAGATGACCACTAGGGGACGCCCCAACGCGTTTCCCTGATGCTTCCTCAGGGGGCATGTTTGACCATGTCTCCCCCATCCTTATATACCCCCCGCACCCCCGCTCACCACCTGCCTCCAATCTGCGCTGCTCCACGCCGCAAATGAGCGGCCGCGCCGCCCCGAGCAGCGGCTTCCGGCCTTCACACACAGGAAGTGCGTCAATTGACGCTCCTTCCTGTGTTACTGAAGCCTTTCACCGCAGCCCGAGGCCGCCCGACCGCGCATGCGCGGACCGCAGACGCCATTTTGGAAGAGGGCATGAATGCCCTACTCTCTTGTATGTACTTTCCAGATTAGGTAACAAGATTAAATAGACACTTGTATGGCTATGACTTTACTTAGTGACCCGGATAGAGAAGTTAGATGGACACTATAAGACTATAATATCACTTAATGACCCGGATACACCCCATAAGTGAGTTCGTATATTAACTTCTATATATATATATATACAAGAATACTGATATGGACATAACGTCTTGATGCACACAGAATTATACATAAACATAAACAATACGTTCATATATGATGTTCTCATTGTCCATATATTCTGATGTCCTCCTTCATAAAGCCATCCATAAAAGTGATGCAAGTCATAATGTCCCGGCGCCACCGTGAAGGTCCACATCGAAATGACATCCAGATAGTAAAACGTACCAGTATAGAGCGGGGGAGGGGAAGGATACAGAACAGCTAAAAACACGGACAAAACAGTAAAAAACACAGTTAAAACCATATTACAAAAAATATATACCAAAAGGAGCCCTCAGGATAAACTGGGGGTCCACAGCATAGTCAGTGGCTCAGATCCTACATGTACCGTCAATCAAAAAACAAGAGCATGTATCCACCTTGTGGATGGGATATAATTCCTCCTCCATAAGGGAAGAAGGATCACGTCCACATCCTTCTATCAAGAAAACTTGATAGTTTGTTTCAAAAATCAGAGATATGACACAAAACTTAGTTTTTCATTAAGACCATCTGGGGACTGTGTCCCCAGACGGACTATCCATTGGCATTCCCTCCTTGCAAGAGCTTTTTTATAGTCTCCCCCTCTCGCTCCCAAATGGCACACGTCTATAGCTTTAAATTTTAAGTTGGTTGGGTCACAACCATGTTTAGATTTGAAATGGCGGGGTAAGGTTTTTAAATTCGGATCGCCAGGTTCCATCTTTTTAGCCGCCTCTATGTCCCTGATGTGCTCCCTTACCCTAACACGGAACTCTCGAGAGGTAAGGCCACAGGGACACGTGACGTGGTATATCACATTCTTTGTGGTACATGTCAGGTAGTGTCGGATGTCATATAGCCGATCACCATTGGCTGCTCTAAAAGTCCTTGTCCTTTCCATATTACGACACGCCAGGCATGAACCACAAGGGTAGAATCCCACCGTCCTCCTCACTCCACTCACTACTGGTTTCGATTCCCTCACATAGTGACTATGTACCAACATGTCTTTTAGACTGTTGCTCCTTCTCGCAGTCAATAGTGGTTTTTTCCGTGACTACGCCACTTAGTCCAGGTACTAGTTTCAGAATCCCCCAGTGTCTCTTTAGGATTCCCCTAATCCTGTTCCATTTGTCATTATAGGTTGTTATAAAACGAACCATCTGGGTTCCTTGATTTTCCCTCCTCTCCTTATGCCGGTCACTCCCCACCAAAAGGGTATTTCTATCCCTCCTCCGGGCCTCTGTATACCCCCGCTTAATGCACCGCTTACTGTAGCCCCTCACCAGAAAACGATCTCTTAGGTCTTTGGCCTGTCCCTCAAAGAAACCATCCGTTGAGCATACTCTCCTGGCTCTTAGGTATTGACCTACAGGGATCGCCGAGATCGTTGCTGGGGTATGAGCCGAGGAAGCATGCAGTACTGCGTTTACTGATGTAGCTTTTCTGTGCATATCAGTTTGTATAGATCCGTCGGGGTGGATGTAGAGTTTAATATCTAAAAAATCCACCGATGATGTGTGATGTGTGTAGGTTAATCTTATGTTATATTCATTAGAATTCAAATATCCCAGGAAGGTCTCCAATTGGGATACTGATCCCTTCCACAACATCAACACATCATCGATGTATCTCATCCACGAAAGCACCTGGGTGGCGGCCCGGGCGCCCCCCCCGAAAATCTCTCTCTTCCAGTAGCCGAGAAAGAGATTTGCGTAGGAGGGCGCGCAGGCCGCCCCCATTGCTGTCCCCCGCTGCTGGAGGAAGAACCGGTCTTTAAAGAGGAAAAAATTATGTGTCAGGATATATTCTAGGAGATCCAAAATCAAGACACTGAGGGATTCTTCCATACTACTACTTTCCAGGTAGAAGGCTACAGCCCTAAGTCCATCACAGTGGCAGATTGATGAATATAATGATTCAACATCTGCTGTGACTAGGCGTGTGTCAGAGTCCACAAAGATCCCATCAACTTGCCTCAGGACGTCCGATGTATCACGGACATAGGAGGGCAGCGTTTCCACAAGTGGATGCAGGTAATACTCTATGAACCTGCATACTGGGTCACACAGCCCCCCTATCCCGGACACAATCGGACGCCCCGGGGGGTTGAGGGGATCTTTGTGGATCTTGGGGAGTAAATAGAAGGTTGGGACTATAGGCTCTTTAATCAAGAGTCCTTCCCATATCTTTTTTGGGATTATACCGTCCTGATATGCCTTATCCACAATCTCAAATAATTGAGACATGAAACTTTTTAAGGGATTATAAGACAAACCTGAATAATTTTCTTTGTTTTTTAACTGTTTGAAGGCTTCACGTTCATACATTTGCACAGGCCAGATAACCACATTCCCCCCCTTGTCCGCAGGTTTTATAACTACATCTTGTAGTGCCCTCAGCTCTCCCACAGCTATTCTTTGATGATATGATAAATTGTCGGCCCCCTCACGGTGACCAGACAATTTTTTTAAATCCTGTGCCACTAATCTGTGGAAGGTCTCTATTTCTGGGCATGTGGACAGAGGGGGGAATGTGGTTGATCGTGGATATAGTGACCTAGGGAAATCATGGGAATTACCTTCTACGTTATCCTCCCCTTCTTCTAGATCCTCCAAGATCCCAATGATGTCCTGCTCCTCTCCTTTCACGTCAACATCTGTTTTTTCTCCTTTTTTATGAAGTTTTTTGAGGATTAACTTGCGGGTAAAGAGATGCAGGTCTTTTAAAGCTATAAAAAAATCAAAGTTATTCACAGGTACAAAAGATAACCCCAATCTCAGCACTTCCAATTGGTGCAGTGTAAGTACATGTGAAGAAAGATTGACTACCTGCAAGTTGCTACCCCGGCTCTTCTTGCCCTGTGGTTCTGGAGGTGTTATACTTCGTTTGCCTTTCTCTTTACCCACATTGAAATCCTCTCTTGGTAAGGGTGGCCAGTTTTTACTGCCTCCTTGTGGTTCTTCTAGTGACGATAATGAGGATATGGAGCTCGGACTCATAGGTGGTTCTACTGGAGGATCCTTAGATGGTATTTTGGGTGGACTTTTCGGCGTGTTCTTAGGGGAGCCATGCGGCTTTTTTCTCCCACTCTTCCATCTATACACCGTGTGGTTTTTGTAGTCCAACACATCCCTTTTATATTTTTTAGTTTTTGTAGTTAGTATTTCCTTTTCCCATTTCAAAAAACTATTCTCTAGGTCACCATTTAGTTTTGCCAGTGCCTCCCCAGACAGTTCCATATTCAGCTTGGCTTGAATTAAGTTTATCTCTGTTTCAATAGACTCCAAAGACCTTTCGTTCAATTTGACTAAGAGGCCCATATATCCCTTAGAGCATTTAGTGGACAGATCTTCCCATTGACTCTTGATTTCAAGATCCTCCACCTTAAATGAAGGGAAGACTTGTATTCTAAGTCCTCTAGGTATTAAATCTCTAGTAAGATAGCGTTCCAAGAACGCCTTGTTCCACCATATTCTCGTTTTTTGATTGAGCAACTGTTTCAATCTCGCCGTCTGACCTGCTGTGGCCCTTAGGTCAGGATTAACTGGTATCCCTGTTGTGTCATCAAATACCAAATCCAGTTTCGAGCGCCAGGATGTCTCCCTGGCTTTATGATATATAATCACCTAATTGTGTCTGTCTGTCTCTCTGATGGAAATCTCGCGTCGCTGATTGGTCGCCGCTGAGTGCAGCGACTAAACAGCGAAGCGGCACATCAACGTTCTTTGTGCGTGATATGAATCCCGCGCTGCTGATTGTTCGCCGCGGCTGGCTGAGCACGGCGGCCAATCAGTGGCGCGGGATTCATATTCACCGCCAAACCGCGGGCTGCTTCGCTGGCGACCAATCAGCGAAGCGTATTTTAAAATAGGCACCAAGAGCGCTGATTGGTCGCCGCTGAGTGCGGCGACCAATCAGCGATATTGGCATGGAATTTAACCCCCGCTAACAGCGTAGTTTACTCATGTTTACAAGTTCTGTCAGTCATAGTGTGATATCGTTCAGTCAAGTTCTGTCAGTCACAGTGTCTCCTACTTCAGTCACATTTACTGAATACCTTCTGTCAGTTACAGTGTGGGTACAGTCAGTTCTGTCAGTTACAGTGTGACATAGTTAAGAACCCTTTCACACTTGCGTTTTTGAAAAAACGCGGCAAATTTTCCGCCTCTGCCGCCTAATGGCCGAACTTGTGGCAAGTCCTATGCATTGTCTATGGGGCTTGCGATCAAGTGTGGCAAATGTAGTTTTGGCGTTTTTGTCAGATGTGGCACTTGCGGCCGCGAAAAAAAACACGGTCAGCAGCGTTTTTTTCGCGGCTGCAACTGCCGCAACCGCACAGACGATGCATGGGGCTTGCCGTAAGTGTGCCTCAAGTGCGGCTGATTTTTCAAAAACGCCAGTGTGAAAGGGGCCTAAGTCACGTTTACTGGACAAGTTCTGATAGCCACAATGCCACATATTTCAGTCACGTTTACTGAACACGTTCAGTCAGTCACAGCGCAATGAAGATGATACATAAATATAGCATACATAGATGATAGGCACATAGGTAGATGATAGATCCCTCCTACTGTCTCCCTCCCCACCCCCTTTAGACTGTGAGCCCTCACGGACAGGATCCCCGGCCCTATTGTACCCGTATGATTAATTGTGATTTGTCATCGTTTGTCGTCGTTTGTGGTCATTTTTGACCACTTGTCTTTGTCTACCCTCTAAATTGTAAAGCGCCATGTATCCTAATAGTGCTGTATAAATACCTATTAATAATAATAATAATAATACATCGATATGTACTATATAATCGTCTAATTTTGTCTGTTTGTCTGTCTCTCTGTAACACAAATCCCGCGTGGCTAATTGGTCACGCCCATTCATGTAATGGTTTATATATTTTGATAATCTGTTTAATAATTTCGTTCAGTTGTATTAAGTTCTATAAGCAATAACATTTAATGATAATGTATGCATTTTATCTGGAAAATCCTGTGTATTCATTGCTTTATTCTTAAATCTTCATTAATAAACTACATACCGTACATATTTTAGAATACCTGATGCGTTAGAATCGGACCACCATCTAGTCACTTATATAAAAGGCTGAAAAAGCCAGAGAAACCAAAAATATCCCTTTTAGCGTTTGTTGACATGTACTGTTGTGGCTTTTTTTCGCCTTTTACAGTTGGGAAGGCCATGATTTATACATTTTGTAGGTCCCTCATTTTTAGTTAGCTTTTCCCCAGCACTATACAAAGGCCAGCTACAACGTACCAGTAGGTATGTTGACCTTTGACCTGAGAGGCCTCAGGTGGCCCTGTAACATGTGTTTTCGAGGGACTGCTGTTTCTTAGACATTTGGGCGGTCCCACTCTCATTGACGCTCAGATAGTGGAATACATATTCCATAGCAGTTTACAATGTGCCCATTGTAGCATTGGGCTTTACCCTCCTCCTCCACCTCCATGTCATTCTGCGGCCCTAAATTCAAATGTCCAGAAGGCCTGCATTAGGCAGGAAACCTGAGTTTGGTGAGGGCCCAGGGGGCCCATTTTGAAGGGACCGCTCTTAGACATTTGGGAGGGCCCTACTCTATACTTTTGGGAGGGCACTCTATACATTTGGTGCTGAAACCACTACTTTCAGAATAACAACATAAGCTAAGCCATGGTTGATGCCACTGAAGGTCATCACATCTGTACATTAGGGAGGGCCCTTCTCTAATCATTTGGAAGGATCCACTATACATTTGGGAGGACCCTCCTTTGTACTTTTGGAAGGCTCCCTCCTCTTTACTTTTGGGAGGGTCCTCCTATATACTTTTGGGAGGGTCCTCCTATATACTTTTGGGAGGGCCCTCATATATACTTTTGGGAGTACCTTCCTCTACACTTCTGGGGGTTAACTGTAAGTTGGCAGGGGTCCTTTTTTCCCCCGATATTTTTGGGGACTCACAGTTAGCTTGGCTTTTGGCATCAGTATATGCAAATATGTAACAATAACCCAAAATGCTAAAAAAGACTGTTGTTAAGGGACAAGGGCATGGGTGTGTTGTTGTCAGCGGTGCGAGACAAAGCACTGAGTCTGTGACAGGTCAAAAGAAGCTTGATGCATCTACTATGTTTCTGGCAAAATTTCCTGGTCTGGAATGTAAATGTGCCTGGAAGCCAGAAGGGTGAGAGCAGATTCTGTCTCAGATGACACACAAAGCCTTTAGTCTACAAATTTCTCAAGCAGCACCAAATCTTCCACGACTACAAAGTACAGTCATGGCCAAAAGTTTTGAGAATGATACAAATATTAATTTTAACAAAGTCTACTGCTTCAGTTTTTCTAATGGCAATTTGCATATACTCCAGAATGTCATAAAGAGTGATCAGCTTAACAGCAATTACTTGCAAAGTCAATATTTGCCTAGAAAATGAACTTTAACCCCCAAAACACATTTCAACATCATTGCAGTCCTGCCTTAAAAGGAGCAGCTAACAACGTTTTAGTGATTGTTCCATTAACACAGGTGTGGGTGTTGATGAGGACAGGGCTGGCGATCAATCAGTCATGATTAAGTAAGAATGACACCACTGGACACTTTAAAAGAAAGCTGGTGCTTGGTTTCATTGTTTCTCTTCAGTTAACCATGGTTATCTCTAAAGAAACACGAGCAGCCATCATTGCACTGCACAAAAATGGCCTAACAGGGAAGAGTATCGCAGCTAGAAAGATTGCACCTCAGTCAACAATCTATCGCATCATCAAGAACTTCAAGGAGAGAGCTTCCATTGTTGTCAAAAAGGCTCCATGGCGCCCAAGAAAGACCAGCAAGCGCCAGGACCGTATCTTAAAACTGTTTCAGCTGCGGAATCGGACTACCAGCAGTGCCGAGCTTGCTCAGGAATGGCAGCAGGCTGGTGTGAGTGCTTCTGCACGCACTGTGAGGCGGAGACTCTTTGAGCAAGGCCTGGTTTCAAGGAGGGCAGCAAAGAAGCCACTTCTCTCCAGAAAAAACATCAGGGACCGACTAATATTCTGCAAAAGGTAGAGGGAGTGGACTGCTGAGGACTGGGGTAAAGTCATTTTCTCTGATGAATCCCCTTTTCGATTGTTTGGGACATCTAGAAAACAGCTTATTCGGAGAAGAAGAGGTGAGCGCTACCAACAGTCTTGTCTCATGCCAACTGTAAAGCATCCTGAAACCATTCATGTGTGGGGTTGCTTCTCAGCCAAGGGAATCGGCTCACTCACAGTCCTGCCTAAAAACAAAGCCATGAATAAAGAATGGTACCAGAATGTCCTCCAAGAGCAACTTCTTCCAGCAGTCCAAGAGCAGTTTGGCGCCCAACAATGCCTTTTCCAGCATGATGGAGCACCTTGCCATAAAGCAAAGGTGATAACTAAATGGCTCAGGGAACAAAACATAGAGATTTGGGGTCCATGGCCTGGAAACTCCCCAGATCTTAATCCCATTGAGAACTTGTGGTCAATCATCAAGAGACGGGTGGACAAACAAAAACCAATAAATTCTGCCAAAATGCAAACATTGATTATGCAAGAATGGACTGCTATCAGTCAGGATTTGGTCCAGAAGTTGATTGAGAGCATGCCAGGGAGAATTGCAGAGGTCCTGAAGAAGAAGGGTCAACACTGCAAATATTGACTTGCTGCATTAACTCATTCTAACTGTCAATATAACCTTTTGGTACTCATAATATGATTGCAATTATATTTCTGTATGTGATATAAACATCAGACAAACACAAATAAAAACCAGAGGGCAGCAGATCATGTGAAAATATCATTTTGGTGTCATTCTCAAAACTTTTGGCCATGACTGTATATTGTCTATACAAAGAAAGGCTGGATCATCCAATCCTCAACCTGGTACTCCTTACTCCCCCAGTCATCAGTCAAGGGAAACATATGACCCCAAGCTTGCCCACTCCTAGGATCTGTTTTGTATGAATCCTTTAGTTGACTATATCCTCTGACTGTGTAGCATTGAGGAGGGACGTTAAGAGGGAACGAGCATTGCTGTGCAAATATTTGAGGATCCATGTCCAGAAGAAAGCCGCTTTGAGGAATCGGATTTACTGACTCCAGATGTCGAGGATGATGATGATGAGACACAGTTGGCATCAGATCAGCCTACAATCTCAATTGTGAAGGAGGATGACATGGAAGATGAGTTGGTCGATGATGAGTCCACTAATCCATCCTGAACCGTTGGCACACATAGCCAGCACAGCAACACAGAGGAAGATGGATATGTTACACCAACACAGGTGCCAAGGGGTAGTAACCAGAGTGAGAACTGGGTCAGCTGTTCCCAAGAGCACCCCCACTGTGGCTCAAGTCAGGGCATGCCACTGTCACTGTTCAGCCACTTTCTAAAAATTTTTTATGTTCAATCTTATTTTATTGAAAGGGAAGGGGAATGGGGTTACATAGAAAGAAAGAAACTATGTATCTTTATAGAAAATAGTATACATCAATTGAGTACAAGTAAGATTCAAAAACAGTTACAATCGGTATGAACCATAGAAATACCTAAAGAAGGAAAGAGAAAATAGAATAAAAACTAAAAAAAAGAAAAATATTTCTATACTGTTCTAGGCTAAACAAAATGTCCAGTAATGTTTGATAACAAAAATCATCTAATCACATACTCAGTTACCTCCACTTACAGTTCCATTGGGATTAAGAATCACTACTCCAAATCCTGTTAACTTCAAATCAGAATGATTTTCAAATTTCAGTTATTAAATCTGATATGTTTTAAAGCATGTTGAGTAAAATAAAAATCTAAAACCATGTATATAATGCACTAAATAAAGGAAAGTTGTGAAACCTTTCTAGTGGTACAATCAATTAGACAAAACTGATTACCTCAACCAGACTCTTTCTAATTAGTAAACTTTTAAACAATCTTAAGTTCGAAATCATTGTTATTCTGAAGAATATAGGAATATAAATATAAAGGAACAGAGAATAAAGAGAGCAAATATATATATATATATATATATATATATATATATATATATATTACCAAGAAAAAAACTGCACAGCACTCAATTTTTTTCGCAGGATCCATGCTGCAATGTGCACCCTCATTACCTACAGGTGATGGAGGGTCTAGATCAGGGGTCTCAAACTCGGCTGGGTTGGTGGGCCGCACATAGAAAAATATTGATATCGGGGGGCCGCATTGCTTGTAGGACTAAGGGTGCTTTCACATCAGCGGTAAATGCTGATCGCGGCAGTTGCGGTGAAATAAACGCAACTACCGCGATTACAGCATAACGGCCGCGATCGTGGCACACTTGCGGCAAGCCCCATACAATGTCTATGGGGCTTGCGGTAAGTGTGCAGCAAGTGCGGTTTCAGCACTTGCGGCTGCAAAAAAAAATGCTGCGTACCGCGGTTTTTTCGCGCCCGCACCTGCCGCAAGTGCCGAAACCGCACCTGCCGCACACTTACCGCAAGCCCCATAGACATTGTATGGGGCTTGCCGCAAGTGTGCCACGATCGCGGCCGTTATGCGGTAATCACGGCAGTTGCGTTTTTTTCACCGCAACTGCCGCGAACAGCGCAAAACGTGATGTGAAAGCAGCCTAAGTGACATTTTTAGTAATACCAGATTTTTTTGCTCAATGTAGTAATGTCAAAATCTTGACCCCTCTCTTGTAGTAATGTCCCCATCTTGGTCCCTTTCTTGTTGTAATGTCCCATCCTGGTCCCCATCCTGGTCCCCCTCTTGTACTAATATCCCCAACCTGGTCCCCTTTTGCAGTAATATTCCCCATGCTGGTCCCCTTTTGTAATAATGTCCTCCATGCTGGTCCCCTTTTGTAGTAATGTCCCCCATCCTGGCCCCCACAGTGTAGTAATGTCCACATTCTGGTGCCTTTTGTAGTGATGTCACCATCCTGGCCCCCACAGTGTAGTAATGTCCACATTCTGGTGCCTTTTGTAGTGATGTCACCATCCTCACCCCCATAGTGCAGTAATGTCCCCTATGCTGGACCCCTTTTTTACTGATGTCCCCAACCTGGTCTGGATTCTTATCACACACACTCACTCACACTCACTCATGTGGAACAAAAGGGGGGGGGGGACCACAACCGATGAGCGGTACCTGGTGGTCTAGTGGGGGCGACAATAACAGATATGGGGGGTTCGCATCTCACCTTTGGAGGTTGTGCAACCCTGCACACCCTCGGCGTATCGCAGTGGATGGCTCCGGACTCCAGCGGTCGGGGTTTCCTCCATGAGCAGCTCCTTCTTCCGGTCAGGTGACTCGAGCAGCCGATCACCTGCCCCTGTGACGTTCTCGGTTACGTCACCGCAGGTCCTTTGGATTCTGTTAGCGGTGACTCTGGTTCACAGCTGCTCCTGCTGCAACCCTAGGATGGGGATATGATATTTGTACAGAAGTGTGAGATTATAACAGAAGCGCAAGAGCACAGGAGGCACACGTTTAATTACCTTTAATAAACCACAATGCATTTCCACGGCGGTCCGATGTCTTCATCACGTAAATCCACCTGATGAAGACGGCGGACCGCCAAGGAAACGCGTTGTGGTATATTAAAGGTGATTAAACGTGTGCCTCCTGTGCTCTTGTGCTTCTGTTATAATCTCACACTTCTGTACAAACTCGCAGGCACGCTCACAGGCAGGCACACAGGCAGGCTCACAGGCAGGCACACAGGCAGGCACACAGGCAGGCAGGCTAACAGGCAGGCACACAGGCAGTCTCACAGGCAGGCACACAGGCAGGCACACAGGCAGGCAGGCACACAGGCAGGCACACAGGCAGGCTCACAGGCAGGCTCACAGGCAGGCACACAGGCAGGCAGGCTCACAGGCAGGCACACAGGCAGGCTCACAGGCAGGCACAAAGGCAGGCACACAGGCAGGCAGGCTCATAGGCAGGCACACAGGCAGGCTCACAGGCAGGCACACAGGCAGGCAGGCTAACGGGCAGGCACACAGGCACTCTCACAGGCAGGCTCACAGGCAGGCACACAGGCAGGCTCACAGGCAGGCAGGCTCACAGGCACTCTCACAGGCAGGCACACAGGCAGGCACACATGCACACTCACAGGCAGGCACACAGGCAGGCTAACAGGCAGGCACACAGGCACTCTCACAGGCAGGCTCACAGGCAGGCACACAGGCAGGCACACAGGGCAGGCACACAGGCAGGCAGGCTAACAGGCAGGCACACAGGCACTCTCACAGGCAGGCACACAGGCAGGCTCACAGGCAGGCACACAGGCAGGCTCACAGGCAGGCACACAGGCAGGCTCACAGGCAGGCACACAGGCATGCACACAGGCAGGCTCACAGGCAGGCACACAGGCAGGCTCACAGGCAGGCACACAGGCAGGCACACAGGCAGGCTCACAGGCACTCACATTAACACACACATTAACACTCACATTAACACACATTAACACTCACATTAACACTCACATTAACACTTACATTAACACACACATTAACACACATTAACACACACATTAACACTCACATTAACACACACTTTTGCTATGTTAACCATGCTGACCGCGGTCCCGTGCTGACCGCGGTCTCTGCTATAATCTTACTTCCGCCTGCTTCACTCTGCCGCTCGCTCTGCTGATGTTCCAGTTCAATGCAAGCCGCAGTCAGCCAATGAGAGGCCCGCAGGTGACCTCGGTGTATGACGTCACCTGCGGGCCTCTCATTGGCTGACGGCTTGCATTGAACTTACAGAGGGGCAGAGAGAGCGTCGGAGTGAAGCGGGCAGCGGCCGGAAGTAATATTATAGCAGAGACCGCGGCGGCCCCATGCACTGGACCGCGGTCAGCATGGTCAATTGTCCAAGGTGCCGGGGGCCGCACAGGGAAGCCCCAGGGGCCGCAGGCGGCCCGCGGCCCGCGAGTTTGAGACCCCTGGTCTAGATGGTGTCTGCCCACTTAGTAGTGGGGAAGCGGACAAGGAGGATAGGGATATCAGCGTAGGACTCATCAGACCCTGAAGTCACTTTGTCGCAGTTGATGAACAAACAGACATTGGCCAATGTATGTACCAAGAACTTCAGAATGAAATAAAAAATTGGAGATTTTTGAGTTTTTTGAAAAAAACGTAAGTTTTTAAACTTTTTCCTCAAATATATATAGCTAGTAGCTTATGTACATCATTGGTAGTAGCTGTGTGCTGCAAGGATCTTTTTCATATTATATATATATATATATATATATATATATAAAAAGAGGAGTAGGGAAAAGATCCAAGATGAAACTCCTTACTGGACTGCAACTACTTCATCTACTGTCTTTCTGGCTCTGTCTGCAGAACTGGTCTGATCAACTCATTATTCAGGAAACATATTTTTGAAATCCGGGAGTGTCGAGAAAGAGGACCCAAGAGCTCCACAGTCGCACATATTTGTCCCTGGCATCAGTGTCTTCGGCCGTCAACTCTTCCATTCGGCGTATCCTACTCATCTCTTCCAACCATTCGGCCAAGTCGGGGGTATGGGTGGTTTTCCAATGTCTGGGAATAACCGTCCTCGCAGCCGTCAAAAAGAAACGGAGTAAGTCTGATTTCTGGGACTTTATAGATCCAGGAACAACTGACAGGAGGACAATTGCTGGTGTTTTCACAGGTTTTAGTCCACTTACTGCCTTGTAGAATTCAAATACTGAGTTCCAAAATGGCTGTATTCCACTACACTCCCACCAAATATGTATCATTTTCCCTCTAGAGGCCCCGCATCTTCAGCAGCTATCCGGGGAGGAAGGAAAGGCCGCGTGTACATTGACAGGACATCGGTACCATTGAGAAAGAATTTTGTAATTCCTCTCTTGTGCCACACAAGCCATTGACAGTTTATGTGTAAAGACGCAAGCCTTCTTCCAATCCTCCCCAGACAACTCCTCTCCCAACTCAGCTTCCCATCTATCAAAATATTTTGGTTTGTTCTCAGTCTCTCTATTGTTTAGAGCAGAGTATATGAATGAGACTAAGTGTGTAGGGGTGCTCTCCTGTGAATACACCTTCTCAAATTGAGTCTTTGTGGCTGAGAAATAGCCTCTAAGTCCTATCTTTGATACAAAGGAGTGAAGCTGAGCGTACTCCAAGACCCAGTGGCGTAGCGTGGAGGGGGCGGTCCACCCCAGGCAGCACTTGTGTGGAGGCGGCGCACGGGCACAGCAGCAGCAATTCCTCTCCCTCCATGGGAGAAGCGGAGGCGCAGCCGCGCCACTGCAGGACCTGTCAGACCGACCGTGGTGATCACTTCACTGATGGTAGGACCTGTGCGGTGACGTCACTGCCCGCACAGCCGCACAGTGCAGCCCGCACTTCACATCCGGCCGTTCTGGATCCTGGAGGGAGACCGCAAGCTGATATTCATTGAATTTAACCAGTGAGAGTCCTCCTGACTCCCTGTCCCTAAGGTACACTAAGTGGCTCCATGTAGATGAATGCTGTATATAGCATATGGGATATGGCCCATATGCTATATACAGCATACAGAGGAGAAGAGGACAGGGGGCAGAAGGACAGGAACAGGGGGGCAGAAGGACAGGAACAAGGGGACAGGAGAAGAGGACAGGGGGGCAGAAGGACAGGAACAGGGGGACAGGAGAAGAGGACAGGGGGCAGAAGGACAGGAACAGGGGGACAGGAGAAGAGGACAGGGGGGGCAGAAGGACAGGAACAGGGGGACAGGAGAAGAGGACATGGGGGGCAGCAGGAGGGACAGTGGAGAGGAGGACGGGGCTGTGTGTGGTGATAATGGCGGCTGTACCAGGTGTCTCTGCCTCCATGTGGCAGCCTCCACCTTCCTGTGTTGGCAGGGTGTGGCATGCTGGGAATTGTAGTTCTCCAACAACTCTCTAAATTATGATAAATGTGACTCAAATTAATTATTAAATCTCCAAAGGAGTGCACAATTAAGATAGCTTTATTTTTTAATTATTATTAAAATCAGTCAGTGGTGTGTATGTACCCTACACCTGTAATCCAGTGAACACTGAACAGTAGGGGAAGGGGGGAGCCTATAATCCCACGCTCACCCTATCCTCTGCCCCTGCCTGTCTACGGAGTTTTATACACATAACGTGTCAGGTGTCCCCGTTCCACGGTGGCTTGCCCTAGTGTCCCTGATGCTGCACTGTGGCATTTACCACCCCTGGGAATCTATCCTGGTCTTAGGTGTATCTCAAAGTAGATGTGGGTCAACCCCCATCATCTTCCCTGTGTATGTATGACTTGATTTTGCATCAAAGGGTGTTTTATTTGTAGTTATTGGTGCATAGGAATGCTATGTAGCATAACCACCATTGGCGGATTAATATCTATTTATTATATGCAGAATAGACCTCAGATTGATATGTTTAACCGATGTGTCTCAAACCCCACTCTGTACAGCCCACAGGGGTCCGGTCACAAGTCTGCTGTGTCCTACAATATACCCACATTCGATATATGATTACCGTCAATGTCCAGGTCACTATGTACACATTCTCTTGATCCAACTACACATATCATACATATCCCCTATTCAGGGGTACAAAAGGTACAGAGATACACTCAAACCAAGACAGATCGATAGTTCCCACAGGCAGGTGTATAGAATTGTTACTTATCTGATGCACATGATCGTTTAGTCAGTCCCAGTCATAAATCTCGACGCGTTTCTGCCCGCTATCATCGCTGGGCGTCCTCAGGAGAGACTGTGCTGTCAGATACCGGTCCAGCCTTATCCGGGTCACCGGGGGCGCTGTATAGGGTGGTGTAATATCCTCCCCTCCTTCCTCATTGGTGTCAGCGTGACACCAATGAGGATATGTATGATATGTATAGTTGGATCAAGAGAATGTGTACATAGTGACCTGGACGTTGACGGTAATCATATATCGAATGTGGGTATATTGTAGGACACAGCAGACTTGTGACCGGACCCCTGTGGGCTGTACAGAGTGGGGTTTGAGACACATCGGTTAAACATATCAATCTGAGGTCTATTCTGCATATAATAAATAGATATTAATCCGCCAATGGTGGTTATGCTACATAGCATTCCTATGCACCAATAACTACAAATAAAACACCCTTTGATGCAAAATCAAGTCATACATACACAGGGAAGATGATGGGTGTTGACCCACATCTACTTTGAGATACACCTAAGACCAGGATAGATTCTCAGGGGTGGTAAATGCCACAGTGCAGCATCAGGGACACTAGGGCAAGCCACCGTGGAACGGGGACACCTGACACGTTATGTGTATAAAACTCCGTAGACAGGCAGGGGCAGAGGATAGGGTGAGCGTGGGATTATAGGCTCCCCCCTTCCCCTACTATTCAGTGTTCACTGGATTACAGGTGTAGGGTACATGCACACCACTGACTGATTTTAATAATAATTAAAAAATAAAGCTATCTTAATTGTGCACTCCTTTGGAATTGTAGTTCTCCTGCCTGTTCAGGCGTTACTGTATGGTTTCTGGGCAGTGTGTTGGGTGCTGGGAATGGAAGTTCTCCTGGGCGGGCTCAATGTTCTCCCGCCGCCTGTCTGTGGTTATTGTGCCTCTTCTGGGATGTCCTCAGCTCTGTGCTGTGCACAGACAGTGTACCACCATGTCCTCAGTTCTGTGCTGTGCAGTGTACCACCATGTCCCCAGCTCCGTGCTGTGCACAGACAGTGTACCACCATGTCCTCAGCTCCGTGCTGTGCACAGACAGTGTACCACCATGTCCCCAACTCCATGCTGTGCACAGACATTGTGCCACCATGTCCCCAGCTCTGTGCTGTGCAGTGTACCACCATGTCCCCAGCACCGTGCTGTGCACAGACAGTGTATCACCATGTCCTCTGCTCAGTGCTGTGCACAGTCAGTGTACCACCATGTCCCCAGCTCCGTGCTGTGCACAGACAGTGTACCACCATGTCCTCAGCTCCGTGCTGTGCACAGACATTGTGCCACCATGTCCCCAGCTCCGTGCTGTGCACAGCGTACCACCATGTCCTCAGCTCTGTGCTGTGCACAGACAGTGTACCACCATGTCCCCAGCTCCATGCTGTGCACAGACATTGTGCCACCATGTCCCCAGCTTTGTGCTGTGCACAGCGTACCACCATGTCCTCAGCTCTGTGCTGTGCACAGACAGTGTACCACCATGTCCCCAGCTCTGTGCTGTGCACAGTGTACCACCATGTCCTCAGCTCTGTGCTGTGCACAGTGTACCACCATGTCCCCAGCTCTGTGCTGTGCACAGTGTACCACCATGTCCCCAGCTCTGTGCTGTGCACAGACAGTATACCACCATGTCCCCAGCTTCGTGCTGTGCACAGTGTACCACCATGTCCCCAGCTCTGTGCTGTGCACAGTGTACCACCATGTCTTCATCTTCGTGCTGTGCACAGACAGTGTACCGTATACTGTCTGTGCACAGCATGGAGCTGGGGACTTGGTGGTACACTGTCTCCTGCCGCCTTAAAGTCGGTCTGTTTCTCATCCAGGAGAGTCGGATGAGTGACATCCATTTTTTGGTCCGTTTGGCAACTCCTGTGCGAATCTCCGACATTTTTCTCAGATTCTCACATCACATCTGAGTGCTGTCCGTGTGCAATCCGTGTTTTTTCTCAGCAGCTATTACTGTATAATCATTTACAGAAACAGTTTACAGTTGTCTCAGCTACAGAATGATAATGTATCCGTGAAAAAAACATGCCTCTTGGATGGCCCGTGTGCGGTCCATGATTTTGTCTGACCCGTAGACTTGCATTGGCGAGTCTCGCGCGGGAATCGCATACTGTCGCAGCATGTTGCAACTTTTTTCTCATCCTGAATCTGGATGAGAAAAAAGCGTCTGACACTCGTCAGTGTGCTCTCAGAGATTGATTGCAATGCGAGAAAATCACACATTGCAATCATCAGAGTTTCACGCCAGTGTGTTCATACCCTAATACTAAAATCCATATAGTAATCCTACTGGTATGGGGAGGGTGTATGGCTCAGTTAGTACACACCATACTTCTTGTTATTAACCAGTTAATGCTCTCTTGTCCACCACACTGCAGTGTCAAAAGAGGAAGACAGCGAGACAGGCAGCAACATGGCATCAGAGAGCCCCTGACCTCGAAATAGAAGATCCTCAGATCCCGGCATTGTGACATAATATTAAGAATAAAGTTTTTTTGCATTTATATTACACTATGAACTCCACAGCACGGCGGCGAAAATTGCTCCGGCCCCAGGCCCTCCTTGAGTCCTGCTTGTTGCCATACACTGGGGTTGTGTAAAGGTGGCGGTGCACAGTGACAACCCCAATAGGTGAGTAGCCATTTGGCCCAATACTTACCCCCCAATTGCACCCCTTCTCTTTGCGTTTTAGTATAGTAGTTATATTCTTGTATATAGGGGCAGACAGTGTATACTATGTATACTTCCAGATTATCAACAACCAAAGGTGCGGCAAATTTTTCGACCGCCCCGGGCGCCACAAACAGTTGCTACGCCACTGCCAAGACCCTCTGTTTCTAGGATCAGTCAATAGATTAGCGGGGGCCAGCCTCCCATCCCTAAATGCCTGAAACATTTGCGGCTCATCCTCAATCCTCCACTTCAAATAAGATGTCACCTGCATCGCTGGGGGGAACGAAGGATTATTAAAAATCGGTGTTAAGGGTCCCCATCTGTTGGCCAGAACCCCCCTCCTAGTTTCACAATCCCAAATTTTGAAGGTTGTAAGTATATGCTGAGTTTCCAGGCCCATTTTAGGTCTATCTGCTGGGCGCAACCAAGGTATACAGTATATCTAAGAGGAATCTCCAAATCTCCCTGCTCTTTCTCTACCTATTGTTTAGATTTATGATGGAACTGCCAATCAAACATTCTAAGCAAAACAGCGGCCTTGTAGTATGCTTTAAAATTGGGTAATCCCACGCCTCCCTGAATTTTGTGACAATATAAATTTTGGAAGCCTATCCTTGGTCTATGTTCGCCGAAGATAAACCTAGAGAGAAGTACTCTTAGGTGGTCAAAAAAACAGGCAAAACATCTATCGGGATGGCCTGAAATAAAAACAGGAATCTAGGCAACACATCCATTTTTATCGCGTTAATGCGACCAAACCACGAAATTCTCCTTTTATCGTATTTCTGAAGGTCATTAGATGTTTTCTGTAGTAGGGGATGATAGTTTAAATCACACCACTTGTTAGGATCCACCGGTACAGATATTCCCAAGTATTTCATGGCATCAGACCTCCATCTGAATGGAAAATGAACCATCAAATGAGCCTTTTCATTCTCCGGGAGAGACACGTCCATGGCCTCCGATTTGGCAATATTAACCTTAAAGTTACTCAATTTGCCGAATTAATTGAAGGCCTTGAGAATAGAGGAAAATGAAGTACGAGGTTGAGTAACGAACAAAAGAAGGTCATCGGCAAATAGTGCTGCCTTATAGTGTTGTGAATTCCAAGTCAGGCCCTTAATGTCAGGGTTTTGCCGTATCGCATTTGCCAGATGCTCCATGATAATAACATAGATCAGCGGAGACAGAGGACAACCCTGACGAGTCCTGTTTTTGATGGGAAATGCTACAGACAAATCACCGTTTGCTTTGACTCTAGCCGTGGGACATCTAAATAGAGATAAGATTTTATTTAAGAACCGTTCCCCTAGACCCAATTGCACCAGTGAGGCCTTCATAAAATTCCAACTGACACGGTCGAAGACCTTTATAGCGTCTACCGAAAGTAAACACATGGGAACCTTCGAGGCCCTCGACCGTGCCATAAGCAGCATTAGTTTGTTAGTATTGTCTCTAGCCTCCCGTCCTTTAATGAATCCTACCTGATCACTATGGATCACAGAAGGAAGGAGGGGGCCAAACGGTTGGCGAGCAATTTAGAGAACAATTTAACGTCGATGTTAATTAACGAAATAGGTCAATAGTTTGCTGCTTCAGTATGGTCCTTTCCAGGCTTTGGTATTACACTTATATGGGCTTCCAGAGATTGAGGAACCCATGGGCTCTCAGGGGAAATTGAATTATATACCTTCGTAAGGAACGGAACAAGTTGAGGTCTGAATTGTTTAAAAAATTTCGTTGCATAACCATCAGGGCCCGGACTCTTCCCCCTCCGGAGAACTTTTAATTGCCTCTGATACTTCTATCTCAGAAAAGTCAGTATCTAAGCAATCCACATCACAGGGTGCTAGGGTCGGGATAGCTGTCGCCTCAACATAAGTCTTAATTTTTTTGTCTACTTGTGTCTGATTCATGTCATCATAATGACCTTTTATGTCATATAGACGACTATAAAAATTCTCAAAAGTTTGGAAGATGTCGTCTGGGTTTTGGGTCCTTTTGCCATTTGGTCGTCTGATCTGAGGGACCCGACCAGGCATATCCCTTGGATGTAATAGCCTTGCCAGAGGTCTGCCACACTTGTCGCCGAATTCGTAAATAAACCTGTGTAATCTTTCTTTACCACGCAAGTATCTTTGGTCTATAAGGTGTCTCAGTTCATCCCAGGCAACGACCAAGTCTGCTAAAGTCTGTTGTGCTAGGGACTGTTTATGTGAACACTCCAAAGCTGCTATCTGTTTTGTTAGGGAGTCTATCTTGTCTTATTTTTCTCTTCTAAGTCTGGCTCTATGTTTAGAAGGACCCCTCTGATCACACATTTCAACGTCTCCCACTGGGTTGGAGTAGATGTAGGATCATTAGTGTGTACTTCTAAAAACTCTGAAATTACTTTCTTAACCTCCGAACTACACATCGTATAATTAAGGAGGTTGTCATTTAACCGACATGACCATTGTTTTTTGTGACCCCCCCGGCAGCTGCATCTGACAATAAATAGGTGTGTGATCGGACATGCAAATTTGACCTATATATGCCTGAACCTTCCAGGTCAGAATATGTTGGCTGACTAAGAACATATCGATTCTACTATAAGTTTCATGGGCAAAAGAATAAAAAGTGTAGTCCCTATCTTTAGAATGCAGGGCTCTCCAAAGGTCAACCAGTCCCAAATTTTGGATCGCCATCCTGACCACCTTCAGCCTGGATCGTGCTAGACCACATCCCCCTGGAGAATTATCTACTGCCGGGCTTAGCGTAAAATTGAAATCTCCACCCACCAGCAAGATTCCCTCAGCAAATGACACCAACTTGGTGTTTGGTTTTGGTTTGGCAGATACCAGTTAGCTATAGTAAAAACTGTAGAATTCACCTTTAGTTTCAAAAAGATACACCTGGGGGGGCGTAGCCTGGCCATGAGAGGGGACAGACGCTGAATCTGGAGCTCCTGATCCCCGGCCGACAAAAGGCCTTATATCCCTATCACAACCCAAGCTGACTTCACCATATGTCGGCGAAAAGAAGGACCAACCGACCTGCTACCCCCACAGGGCCCCCGATTCAGCGCTCCACTAGTATAACCAGATATCTCAGGAGTTCTGGCAGGAGACCCCAGGACAGCGTTGGGATCAAGATGGCGGATCCCTCTCCCCAGGTTAGAGATCCTGAGAACATGGTGGGAGGACGCGGTGCTGGCGCCCACGTGCAGGCACTGAGTCCTGCGATGGTCCCGTAGCTGCCTGTGTCAGCGATAGGAAGCAGAGTCTCGGGAGCGGCAGCGGGAGCAGCTGCTGAGTCAGCGGTGTTTGAGAGGAGCAGAGACATGGCGGGAGGAGGTGTGGGAGAAGCCCAAGAACAGGCGGGGAGTCCTGCAGTGGACCCGCTGCTTCCCCAGGAGGCCGGTGACGGCAGAAGCCTGACTGCAATGATGTGCGTTGCTGCGGAATCTGCGGAGTCAGGTGAGGACAGTGATAAAGCAGAGGTGCATAACTCCCCTCAGCAAGTGACCCGAGGTAGTGGCGGGTGTCAGTGGAGAAACCAGGATCAGGGCACATCTACCCTGTCAGCTAAAGCTGGCTACCAAGAGCTGCCATACAACAGAACCATGATAGATGGAGAGGCTCTATCTACAATGCGATACTCTACAATGGCCCAGCCTAGCTCAGATCCTGAATTAAGCAGACAAGCCTAGTGTGCATCCTCAATGACACCACAAGCTGACCGCATTTCATTGACTGATAATATGAAGTTCACCGAGGCCCCCCATTATGGCACTGAAGAGAGAGTACTAGTTCAGAGAGGAGGCTCGGAGTCGGTCATCTGTCGGGGGTCCGAGGCTTCTGGTCCTATGCATGCAGATGCCCCACAGAACTGCCATACCCCTGGAGAAGAGATGTGGAATTCCTTTAGAGCTCATATTTTAAATATTCCCACTAAAGAAGAGCTAGAATACTTTGTCTCCAGGCTGGAATCCTCATTTAAAAAAGAGGCGTAGGCGCTGAGGGGGGAGGTCTCTGCCCTTTCATCTAGAGTATCCCATACTGATTCCAACATGGAAAGGCTTACACAGAGGGTCCAAATACTAGAAGATCAGTTGGCGGCCCAGATGTCCAAATATGACAGCTTCTGGGACTCCATGGAAGACCTGAAGAACCGTGAACGACGACAGAATATTAGAGTACGGGGCCTTCCTGAATCGGTCCAACCTGAGGAGCTAAATTCTACTTTACAAAATATTTTCAACACTATCAGGAATGCTCCTCCTGAGACTGTTATAGAGTTTGACAGAGCCCATAGATTGCTTGATCCACCCCCGCCGGACGGAGCGAGACCAAGAGATGTTATCTGTCGCCTCCATAGTTTTCAAGTCAAGGAGGAAATTCTTAATTACTCCAGGAGAAACGACGAGATTAGTTATCAGGGTTTCCAACTACAGATGATGGCGGACTTGTCTAGACGCACCCTCCAAAAGAGACGAGCCTTGAGGCCACTTGTGACAAGCCCAGATCCCATACTCCTGGGGTTACCCGTTCCGTCTACAGGTCAGGAGAGGAAACCAGCGAGCCTTCCTACCCCATCCTAGAGCGCTTCAGGAATTCTTGACCCTATTAGACCTCACAGACCCAGGCCTTCAGTTCCCAGACTGGCCGAGCTCCCAGAATCCTGGATTTCCTCCAATGCCTCCGCGCACACTAAGACCTCAGTGTAGAAGGGGACGGAGTGGTGGTCAGAGCGGAGATGGAGAAATAGCTGGGTCGACAGAGAAGATGTGGGATGAGTCTTCGAATCTCTGTTCTCTGGCTTGATTATGAACCCTTTTGGTGATATTTCAAAACAAATCCTCCGGACAAAGTACCTTTAGGTCCGCGCTGCTGCCAAAAAGATGTAGAAACACCAAAGACACTGGACGTCTAGGTACGGTGATATAGGTTTATTTTCCGATGCATTTCAGAGCCACATACCGAGCTCCTTCCTCAGGGAACATCAAGATTATACTGAACAGATTCGTATTTAACAGAGAAAAGGTGCCAAAAGATGATTACAATGACATCAGCACATAGGGAGGATCTCAAATTGACGTCACATTGTTTATCAACAAAGCTAAGTGACAACTCCAAATGTTATAAAAATTACTAAAAATATATAGAAAGTAAAGCTGTAAATACATATGATTCATATTGATGTTATATCATACAATTATTTAAAAAAATGTGTTAAAAAGAAGAAAAACAGTGAGATGACTTGGTGTGGAGTAGAACATATAAAATAAAGGACAAGCCGATCTTATGTTATGAATTGTATGGATGTGCTGCCCATTGTGCTATATATTTATTTGTGTTTCAGGGCTGAAAAAAGGAAGAATTAGAGGGAAAAAAAAAAAAGAGAGATGTGCTGTATATAAACCATGAAAAAGGGTTTTTGATTGTTTGCCATAATATATATAACGTGATTAAAAAGTGATACAAGGTGATGTTAAAAAGTAAAAATCGTATATCAAGTAAAATTCATGTGTCTATATGTATTAACTGTTGCACTCAGTGTTGTAAAAAAATGTGTGTTTTTATTTAAAATTATTTAAAACTAATGGGATTCCCTGTTGCAGGTGTCAAGATGTTCCAGAGTTGCTAGGGAGATCGAAAAAAATGATCAAATGCCTAGCTGTGGCAAGAAACAAGAATATTTGTATTTAAAAATATATACCGTAAGCATTAAAATATAATTTATTTAGAATATAACATATAAAAAATCATATTCGATATATATACTGTATATATAATAATTGGAGGGCTGTTAATAGTAATCATAAATAGACCATGATGAGAAATAAGTATTATATTAAATATTTATGTATTTATATTAAAAAAAAATTAAGATCAATAAAAATATTCTTGGATCAATAAAATATTTACTAGATATATTCTTGTGAAAGTCTTTTTCTTATTAATTAAAAATGTTTTAATTTATTTGGAATTTTCTACATATAAAAAGTTATTAGTTTGCAATAGGGTGAGAACCGGATTCAAGCAGTCCGGTTATTCCTTGTCTCATAGTCTATGATATTCAAAGCGCTGAGGAAAACCGGTCCAGGCTAAACCGGGATTCTTAAAGGTTGAGTTTAGATTATTGTAAGGTAGACTTGTTTAGAGATGCAAGATTATCAATTTGCCAAATATGTTAATGAGTTAAATTATGGGAGACATGATATCACCTAAAGATTGGAGGAAAAAAAGGGGGAATTTAGTATTGCTCTGTCAATAATCAGCTATATACGTCGGTGAATAAATGAAATGCTCAGCACGTGTCAGTGATTACAAAGTAACCACCGGCGCATGTCAATGGTTAGAATTGCAGTTCAGCGCGTGCCAGAGATTTAGAAGTAGAATTCTGGCGCGTGCCTGTGATTAAGTTTGAATGAGCAGCACGCGTCGATGGTGAAAGTACAAAGAATCTGCGTGTGCCAGTAATCAGGTTTACAGGGGAAAGCTTGTGTTTGAAATTGGATGTAACCTGTCATTGTTCAAGAATAAATGTATGAACAACTTTATATGATGTCAGTTTGAAATGGAAAACTATAAAAATTGACATACAGCAATAGCTATATGTAGTATAATAAAAGGAATATAATAAATGAACATATAATTTTAGTATATGAACATATCATTTTAGTATAAATGTTGTGATTTTGACACCTCATAATGCCCACTGCAAGGGGGGGAGGGGGAATGAGGTATATGTTATAAGTCTGCCGAAAAGACAAAAATGCAAAGTGTCCGGTACAAAAAATCACATATTTACTTGTCCCCATATTTTCAGGGGGAATTAGATCTCTTAGTGGAATCTCTGGCAGATTGTTTGTATGTTAACCATTGACGCGTGCTGCTCATTCAAACTTAATCACAGGCACGCGCCAGGATTTTATTTCTAAATCTCTGGCACGCGCTGAACTGCAATTCTAACCACTAACACGCGCCGGTGGTTACTTTGTAATCACTGACACGCGCTGAGCGTTTCATTTATTCACCGACATATATAGCTGATTATTGACAAAGCAATACTAAATTCCCCCTTTTTTTCCTCCAATCTTTAAGTGATATCATGTCTCCCATAATTTAACTCATAAACATATTTGGCAAATTGATAATCTTGCATCTCTAAACAAGTCTACCTTACAATAATCTAAACTCAACCTTTACGAATCCCGGTTTAGCCCAGTCCGGTTTTCCTCAGCGCTTTCAATATCATAGACTATGAGACAAGGAATAACCGGACCGATTGAATCCGGTTCTAACCCTATTGCAAACTAATAACCTTTTATATGTAGAAAATTCCAAATAAATTAAAACATTTTTAATTAATAAGAAAAAGACTTTCACAAGAATGTATCTAGTAAATATTTTATTGATCCAAGAATATTTTTATTGATCTTAATTTTTTTTTTTTTATATATATAAATACATAAATATTTAATATAATACTTATTTCTCATCATGGTCTATTTATGATTACTATCAACCCCCCTCCAATTATATATACGGTATATATATATGTATATATATATATATATATATCGAATATGATTTTTTATATGTTATATTCTAAATAAATTATATTTTAATGCTTATATATTTTTAAATACATATATTCTTATTTCTTGCCACAGCTAGGCATTTGATCATTTTTTTCGATCTCCCTGGCAACTCTGGAACATCTTGACACCTGCAACAGGGAATCCCATTAGTTTTAAATAATTTTAAATAAAAACACACATTTTTGTACAACAACACTGAGTGCAACAGTTAATACATATAGACACATGAATTTTACTCAATATACGATTTTTACTTTTTAACATCACCTTGTATCACTTTTTAATCACATTATATATATTAAGGCAAACAATCAAAAACCCTTTTTCACTATATCCTAACACACACTTTCAAAAACATTTTTCAAATGGTTTATATACGGTACATCTCTCTTTTTTTTTTTTTTTTTTTTCTAATTCTTCCTTTTTTCAGCCCTGAAACACGAACAAATATATAGCACAATGGGGAGCACATCCATACAATTCATAACATAAGATCGGCTTGTCCTTTTTATAACATTTGGAGTTGTCACTTAGCTTTGTTGATAAACAATGTGACGTCAATTTGAGATCCTCCCTATGTACTGGTGTCATTGTAATCATCTTTTGGCGCCTTTTCTCTGTTAAATACGAATCTGTTCAGTATAATCTTGATGTTCCCTGAGGAAGGAGCTCGGTACGTGGCTCTGAAACGCGTCGGAAAATAAACCTATATCACCGTACCTAGACGTCCAGTGTCTTTGATGTTTCCACATCTTTTTTTTGGCAGCAGCGCGGACCTAAAGGTACTTTGTCCGGAGGATTTGTTTTGAAGAACTGCAGTAACCTGTGGAAATACAGTCCCAGCAGCAGCTGCAATTTCAGAGCGATTACGCTGGTTGTGTGCTACACAACCATACCAGATGAGCAATTCTAATATTGTCATCATAAACCTGTCTATAAAGGATAAGACCCTATTGCGCATTCTCAACCCCTTAGATATATCCTTTTGGTGATATTGACTGTCTCTTGATATATAACCAAAGGTTTATTTTGGACCTTTTGCCAGCGTTCAAAAAGGGACTTTTTTCCCTACAGTTAATTGTTTCTTAGCATGTGATGTTTTTGTCTCATCTTTACATGGTTTCTTTACTTGAGGTCCTTTCCTGTTTTCTCTCCTCTTATCTGGTTCCCCTCTCCTCCCCCCCTCAGCCCCCACTTTTTCTTTCCTTATTCTCCTCAGGTTATTTTATTCTGAAACAATGTTCGTAGACTCCTTTAATTTTTTTACTATGATGCGTATATAATAATGACATAATTCAGCTGTGACTAGGCGAGGTTATAATCCATAAATATTGATCCTTATTTAGGGGTTTAAATTGAAATAATTCACTTGTTCCTTAGGTCGTTGGCAACCTAGAGTGTCCCCTTATGCCCCGCTAAGTTCTTCCTTGTCATTGATTGAGACCTGGGGGCACTATCTGGCCAATTGGCTATGAGATGTTTACCAGTGGTTCCATCGGCAAGGGGCATATCGGAATACGGTGATTTTCTTTTCTTATAATGCCAATTATATTCTTTCTATATAAGTCTTTTTGGGTTGTAATAACAGTGTTTTATAATATGCTCCAGTTAGGTGAGTCGTCCGGGGTAGGGCTTTTTCCTGTTTATTTGACTACTATACTTTTTTGTTAAACCAATACTGAGATTATTGGGACGTTTCCCTTGGATTTGGTGTCTCTCCCCTCCTCCGGAGGAAAGGTCTCTCTCCACTTACTACACTCCGCTTTTTGAGTGTAGGAAATCTGCTTAAGTTTATAACCCATAACATTCGCAATTGTAATTGTTTTCTTACATTCTGGTTTTATCCGCCCAGGGTAGTCTCCCCCACTCCACTTCCCTTTCTTTTTCCCCTTTCTGTCTCAGATTACTTGAAAGAAGAGTCTCTACATAACCATAAGTATTGTTCGCTCAGATTTTCCTGAATCATGGGTTCTTTCAAACTGGGATCTCTTAATGTGAGAGATTTCAATACGCCTCAAAAGAGAGCGCAAGTGCTATCAGACATGCACAGACAAGGGGTACATGTCCTACTCCTTCAGGAAACTCATTTTAAATCTAACCACGTACCAACCATTGGGGGCAAATACTACAATAGATGGACGCATTGTACGAATCCCGACTCCAGAATGAAAGGAGTGTCGATTGCGATCCACAAAAGTATGAACCTCACTGTAGTTGACTCAGTGATAGACGAAGGGGGCCGATATATATTTCTGAAGGTAAAAGTAGCCGGAATATTAATGACCATTGTTAATTGGTACCTCCCGAACAGAGAACAAACCAGAGTATGCAGATCTCTCCTGATAAAACTAGCTGAATTCGCGGAGGGGCAAGTCATTGTTGGAGGTGACTTTAACTTTATTTTTGACCCCACAGCGGATTCCTCATCTGGTCGGGGAGCGGTCCCACGAAGGCGTGTGAAGGTGTTGCAGAAGCTCCTCCTCAAGCTTCAGCTGACTGATGTATGGAGAGTCCTCAACCCCAGGGGTAGGGATTTTACCTTCTTCTCTAGGACCCACAGCTCTTCAGCAGAATTGACCTGTTTTTGGTCAGTCTCGGAATTCTTTCGTGGCGGCCTGAGGCCACGATAGGTAATATTCTCCTGTCGGACCACAGCCCTATTTATTTATCCTTGAAAGTCCCCTGGCTATCAGAGAGAAAGGGGTCTTGGAGATTAAATAGCAACCTCTTACAAGATGCGGCCTGTCTGGAGGATTTGAAATCAGATATAGCCACCTTTGTACAGTCGCATGAGTCGGATGATACGTCCCAAACTATTAAATGGGAGGCACTAAAGTGCATTATGAGAGGCACATTAATCAAACACGGGGCCAGACTAAAAAGAGTTCAAAATGATAAAATTAATGATCTGCTGACTCAAATCAAGATTTTGGAATCTAGACATAAAAAAACAAATTCCCACGACCTACTGCTTGAACTTTCCACTAAACGTCTTGAACTAAAAAGTATATTAGATAGGCAATTCCTAGATCCAAGATGGCCGCGGGTGAGGGAGGATGCACTTCCTAGCTCTCCCACAGAAACATCTTAATCCGTGCCATCCACCCTCGTGAGGGACACCAAAAAGCCCAGAAGGCACCCCTGGTAACGGCTGAGACTCCTCTGCACAAGCCCTAGGCACCATTTCGCCATTTGAAACATCTCCAGCTGCAGAGTAAAGCCCCCAGTGCACAGCGCGTGGCTCCCGGCGGGAGAGATAGGCCGGGCCGGATCGGCTGCAAAGAAGCACGCAGGACGCGGAGCTGAAACAGGAATACCCCTGCCAAAGATTCCCGCGACGGAACGCAACCGGACTGCGGGAACAACTGAAGCTGAGCGGTGCCCCGCGGCTGCAGGAGACACCCGATGACGCGAGGCGCCAGAGAGAGAAATCGGCGGTAAGAGAGACGCTGAGGCGGGCGGCCTGGGAACAGTGCAGCTGCTGACGGCCTGCGGCATCCCCCAGGGACCCGGCATAAGAGGTAACAGTGTGGAGAGAGCGAGTGTGCGTGCAGGGGGATCTGACCCCGGGAGCCCCGCCAGAGAGAGCAGACAAAGCAGGGGACACTCTGAACACCACGATCCCGGTGCTTGCTACCAGCCTAATATTGCAACCGGAGGCTCCTCTGAATAACAACACAAAGAACACAGGAGCAGAGGAATATATAGAGATAAGAGATACCAACTTAAGCCTGTATTATCTCAGCTGGATGCATAAAGGATCACAGTGCTGCATTAAGCCTGTGGGACGGACAGTAAAAGAAACAATCCTCCCTGACCTGTGCCTGGGCTAACTAAACTAAACTGGTAATCCAGACCCCTCAAATCACGAGACTGGTATATAACAACAGGATACCAGTAGATCTCCACAACAGATAAAAGTGTCTATCTACTACTTCTCTAAAATAACTGCTCAACACTAACATGCTGCAGTAATCCCCACCAGCCAGCAGGGGGAGCTCCGTGACCATATCATTCAACCAGCATTAAAAATTAACTCAATACTAATATGGGGAAAACTGGAACAAAAACCCCTAAAGGATCCCTGAAAATTGCTAAAGCAGTCACGCAAACTGACGTAGACAAATTCTTAAAGAAACAAGCCGCTTTGACTGATTCAGACGTGCCCTCCAAACCAACTGATCCAAATCTAATGGACGATTCAGACACAGACATGGATAGCGAATCTGAAAGTATGTCAACTGACAAGGATACACAAGTAACTCGCTCATTTATAGCAAGAATCCTCTCGCAGAAACTAGATCCAATAAGTAAGGAACTTGCAGAAATAAAGCGCGACCTCACTCAACAAGGACATAGACTAGATACGGCAGAAAACACACAGACAACCATAATACAACAGTCTAATGCTATGCTGGAATGCCTACAACAACATGAGAACATCCTCCATGCTGCACACCTATCCCTGGAGGATCACGAGAACCGTGAGCGACGCAACAATATTAGAATACGGGGCATGCCGGAAACTGTGGCCCTGGAAACGCTTACTAAAGCGGCCGTTGAGATATTCAAGGAGATATTGGATCAGGAAAAACCGGAAAACATTGAACTGACAAGAGTACATAGAGCCCTCAAGCCTAGACCATCACAAGGCGAACAACCTAGGGATGTGCTCTGCCGCTTCTTGGACTTTAGAGTGAAGGATCTAGTGCTCCGGAAGGCAAGAGACAAACGGTCGATCACATATGAGGGCGCCATGATTCAGTTATACCAGGACTTATCATCTATCACACTACGAAAACGGCGACTCTTAAAGCCATTCACCGAAGCCTTAACAAGAAAGGGCTGCAGATTCAGATGGCTGTTCCCATTTGGCATATTTATAACAGCTGGAGATAAGAGGCTACAAACTAGGACCTCAGCGGACGTCAAACAAACCTGCGAGGAATTAGAGATCACATTAGACTCATATCCGGATCTGGAAGCTTTCCACTCAGCCTCCTTTCTCCAGCAAATACCGCCACCACCAGCATGGCAAATAGTCACCACACCTAAAGCAAAAAGGGTGAAGCGTAAGACGGCCAAATCTCCCGCTGCAAAAGACCTGGTCGACACGACTTGACACTCTGATACCCTAACATCTGAATAGATGGGTTTCTACAAATAGCAGAACTTTGCATCTTGTTCCTTTCCCCTTTGATAACCATACTTAATAGCAAACTTATGGACCTACCAACCTCCAAAAGGACTTAACCACACCGAAGTAATGAAACAATTCTTACAGGAGCGCTTCTGCGACTACACAACATGGTGAACTAGATTGCAAGAGGCGCCCCCCCTTTTTTTTGGTTTTCTTTTTTCATGCCTTTTTTTTTCTTTTTACAGTAACGACGGTTACTAACAGATGTGGACGCAATCAAACGAAGCTTGGTCCATAACATAAACCACCCCTAACCGACCTCCTACCCATCACCCTTCCCATCCCCTAACCCACATCATAATTTAATGCCAAACTCACCTCACTCTTAAGCCAACCCAACCCCCCCCCTCCACAACCAACCCCCGACCCACACCCTTCCCTCTAACAATATGTTTTCTTTACGTGAAGACTTGGTTACACACCAGCATTAACAACCTTGAACGATGATATCTTCCCCAGGCTGGCTACTGAGGCCCTTTGTAGCCCTATGTTGAACAGACTCATAATCACACTTAACCCTGAGAATTTATTGCAGTTATTGAATGTTATGATTTATCCTTTCTATCTCTCATGTCTTTTCTTTCTCTATACTCGCTTTCGCCTCTTCCCTCCCCCCCAGTCCAGTGATCCAGGAAGGTCGAAGGATATGAAACCAACGATGCCGATGCACAACGACCGAACCGACGGAGACAAGCTATGGCTGACATGACTAAGGTAATTACATTTGCTTCACTCAACACACTCGGCCTAAACTCACCGATAGCAAGGCGACACATAATACACAGACTTAAACAACAAAAAATGTCAGTGCTCCTTTTGCAAGAGACGCATTTTAAATCTGACAAAATACCTGATCTGACCCGCTCTGGATACGACAAGTGGTACCACGCTACAACGACCCAAACACGAACTAAAGGTACCTCAATAGCGATAGCCAAAGGGGTGACATTTCAACTGAGAGACACGCTGACTGACCCCCTGGGACGATATATACTAATCAAGGGACTACTAAATGGGACCTTAGTGACGCTATGTAGCCTATATGCTCCAAATAAGAAAGTTGCAAAATGGTTGACGGCAATTATGAAGAAAATAGAAATATTCAAGGAAGGTGTGCTGGTGGTCGGTGGAGATCTTAATGTAGCGCTGAACCCGCTGGTGGATACCTCTAAGCAGAAGAGTACGCTCTCAGCAGAGGACCTAGCTAAAATACAGCGATGTCTGAACTCCCAACATTTGATTGACACGTGGAGATGTCTAAACCCCGCCGACCGCGATTACACCTTTTATTCTTACCCCCATAAAACCTATCATAGGATCGATTATATCTTTGTACACAAAACACAGATGTCCAATATTAAAAAATCAAACAAATCCCCAAATATGTATTCTGACCACTCCACTGTGACTCTGGAAATATCACTACAAAGACAACACCCCAACAATAGATCGTGGCGCCTCAATGAAACCATATTAGCGGAACCTGGGGTCAAAGCTCGCATACAAGAAGCACTACACAGTTACTTCACACTTAACGATACACAGGGTATGTCGGCACACATTCTATTGGAGGCACACAAATCGTTCATTCGGGGTGAACTCATATCAATCTCCTCCCACCTTAATAGAAAAAGACAACAAGACATGTACGACCTCTACGAAGAGATAGCCTCACTAGAACTAAAACATAAAAGACAACTAGACCAGCAGACCATGCTTCTGTTATCCACAAAGAGACAACAACTAAAAGATCTTATAGCTCTACAATCAGCAAAATATTACAGCTCGTGGAAGAATAAATTGTACGCCCATGGAGATAAAGCGTCCAGATTCATGATATCACTCATACGTAAGAGACAGATGTGCACTCAGATTGGTACGGTTAAAAACAGACAAGGTGTCAGCTCTGATAATCTCACCCACGTGGAAAACGCATTTTTAGACTACTATAAGCACCTTTATGATTTGAGACCGGGCGAATCTGGTGAACAGACCAGACTACGGAAAGAGGAGATCGGGACCTTCCTGCAGTGCTTGGGACTACCCAGCCTGACGGAAACACAAAACAAGGAACTGATAAAGCCATTCCAAATTGTGGAGCTCCAGTCCACTCTGTCAAAGTGCCCGACCGGAAAATCACCAGGGCCTGACGGACTTCCAGCACAATATTATAAAACTTTTCCCAATATCCTACTACCACGATTTCTAGACCTATGTAATGCTGTACTCCAAGGTCTGCCCCTACCACGACAAATGTTAGAAGCTAGCATCTCGCTGATCCATAAAGAGGGAAAGACCCGGAGCAGTGCAGTAGCTATAGACCAATTTCTCTATTAAATGTAGACCTAAAACTGTTCTCCAGCTTGATTGCACGAAGAATGGCGACACTGTTGCCACGCTTGATCTCACCTAGTCAAACAGGATTTGTTGGGGGACGGGAGGGGAAAGACAACACACACAAAATATTGCATTTGATGCAAATAGCTAAACACCGCGGATCCCCTTTGGTACTCCTGGGAACCGATGCTGAGAAAGCATTTGACAGAGTGGACTGGACTTACCTCGAGGAAACCCTGAGCACATTTGGGATACCACATGCACTTACCAGAGCCATATTAGCAATGTATAACAACCCCACGGCCAGAATCAGGATAAACAACTCGCTCACAGACACATTTGTAATAAAAAAACGGCACGAGACAGGGTTGCCCGCTCTCGCCGCTACTCTTTGTGCTCTCCATGGAACCTCTGTTGTATGCCATACAGTCCCATCAGGACATTGAAGGCATCACATTAAACCACACGCATTATAAGACAGCGGCGTTTGCGGACGACCTGCTTGTGCTAATGACCTCCCCACTACGCGGATTCCCAGCTCTAATGAAATTATTGGATCATTTCAGCCACCTCTCAAACTTTAAAGTCAACCCCTCTAAATCTGAAGCACTCGACATCAACATCAACACCACAACTTTATCAAAATTAAAAGACCTCTATCCCTTCACATGGCCCACTACATATATAAAATATCTCGGGGTAAAACTGGGGAGAAACAGTAGAGATCTTTTTCGACTTAACATCAAACCAATGCTTGAAAATGCTAAGTCTACTATTGGCACATGGAGAGACATCCACCTTTCCTGGATGGGCAGAAAAAATTTATTAAAAAGCTTGATTCTCCCCAAGTTTACCTATATGTTCAATATGCTCCCCATATTAGTCCCGACAATATTCCTTTCTAAGGTCAATACCATGTTTAGTAACTACATCTGGCACCGGAAAAAAACCCCGCATTTCATACCGAACACTAACGCTTCCTAAGAATTTAGGGGGAATGGGAGCACCTACAACAATGAGGAGATTACTGGGATTTTCAAAAGTTTTTATAAAGACCTCTATAACTTAAAGGGGAAGTTCTCAGATATGGATCCTTCCGCGCTGAGAGCCAAAATTAGGAGATATATCAAAACGATCAGTGTCCCATCTCTGTCTGAATCCGATTTATTGAATTCTGAAAAATACATAACTGCAGAGGAGTTGTCGGAAGTGATCAAAGCCACCCCAACATTTAAATCCTCTGGACCTGACGGTTTCTTGTCCATTTTTCACAGATGTTTATCGGATAGTTTGTTGTCCCAAATGCTTCTGACTTTCAACACGATTATGGAGGGAGGTTGTTTCGCTCCCCAGGCTTTGGAGGCACATATTTGTGTGATCCCGAAGCCTAATAAGGACCCTTTGTTGACGGCAAACTATAGACCGATCTCTTTAATAAATGTGGATGTTAAGATCTTTGCAAAAATCCTTGCAGACAGACTAAGATACTACCCTTCATTATTAACTTGAACCAGGTGGGCTTTGTCAAGGGCCGAGAGGCGCGGGACAATATCATTATGTCCCTTCTAATTATTGACAGGGCTAAGATATGGAAGTCCCCTCTTTGTCTTCTGTCGGTTGATGCAGCATAGGCCTTTGACAGAGTCCACTGGGGGTTCTTACGGGAGGCTCTTGAGCACATTGGACTGCAACAAAAGTTTTTGAATGGAATTATGTCCCTGCACTCGAGCCCCTCGGCCAGGGTTAGAATTAACGGTTCTTTGTCTGACCCATTTTGTATCCGAAATGGGACCCGTCAAGGGTGTCCATTATCCCCCTTGTTATATGTCATATTAATTCAACACCTGGCTAAGGCTATGTGCGCACTGGGCGGGTTTTCGGCGGTTTACCTGTGTAAACCGCCGTTTTGTTTACATTAGTTTTATTTAAATTTATGTTAATCCAAACCGGCGTTTGGATTAACATTAAAACTAATGTAAACCGCCCAAGGCAGTGCACACACCGGCAGTTACACAGCGTCATCCGTTGCTAACCCGCAGGTTTCCCAGCGGGTTAGCAAAGAATGAGCATGTTCTAAAAAACGGCGGTTCTGCAGCGGCTGCAAGCAGAATCATGTGCTGCTTCCAGCCGCTGCAGATTCGCCGCCGAGAACACGCTGTGCATCCGCCGGCTCCCGCCCATCACCCGCCCGGCTCCCGACGCACATACCCGCCAGGAAGCCGGTGGACGGCGCCGGAGCTTCCTGGCGGGTTCCGCCAGCTGCCGCCGACCAAACCGCCGGGTAAGTGTGCACTTACCCTAAAGCTATTAGAGACCATGATGACATCAAGGGATTTCAGGTTGGCAACTCCATCCAGAAGACAGCCCTGTTTGCAGACGATGTTCTTCTTTATGTCTCCCAGCCTATCACTTCCTTCCCGGTTCTGTTACAGGAGTTTGATACTTTTGGGGCATTAACCAATTTTAAGGTGAATTACTCTAAAACAGAGGCGATGAACATTTCCCTTCCCCCACCGGTTGTAGCCTCCCTGACGTCAGCCTTCCCTTTTCGTTGGAAACAGGGCCAGATCTCCTATTTAGGGGTAAACCTCCCCGACGATTTACATAGACTTTTCGCTCTGAACCATTTAGTCATTCTAGACAAAATAGTGACCCTTTTGGATTTTTATAGGCTTTTGAAACTCTCCTGGCTGGGCAGAATGCACGCCATTAAAATGGACATCTTGCCAGGGTTTCTATATTTATTCCAATCGGTGGCCATCTGGCAACAAAGATCCTTTTTTACCAAAATCCGATCTTTGCTCTCTGGTTTCATATGGAGAGGAAAGAAACCAAGGGTGGGTTTTGAGACCCTGTCTGCACCTCGCCGTGGCGGGGGAGTGGGTCTTCCAGACCTCCACAAATATTGTCAGGCTTCCATCTTAGTTAGACTTCTGGACTGGAACTATAGAGAGGTCTCTAAGAAATGGGTCCAGATTGAACAAGTTGGGATAGACATTAGTGATGAGCGAGTACTAAAATGCTCGGGTGCTCGAAGCTCGGGCCGAGCATCCCGAGATACTCGTGTACTCGGCCCGAGTACCGAGCCCAATGTTATCCTATGGGAGACCCGAGTATTTTTATGAAATGACTGCCGGCAGCATGTAGAAACCCTAAAAATGTCACAAAAGTCTCAGAAGAGTGCTCAAATGACATGGCAACACCATGGGGAAGACCCCTGGAAGCATTTCTCACTCAAAAGTCACAGCTGTGAACAATGTTGTCCGAGTTTCACGCCAATTTTACGGAGTCACCAGAAAACCTTCCAAAATGACACCAAAATGAATATTTAGGGTGGAAATGTTAAGGGCACATACCCAATAGTGAGATACAGCTGGTGTATGTTACTTTTTGTGATTACATGAAAGATTTTACGTGAAAACATTGTGCGGCACTCCGATGACCCTGAGAAGAGACGTACATGAAGCCCTGTCTTGACATAATGTGCCCATTTTGAGGAACTGGGTCTATTGTAGTATTTTCCTTTGCCAGGGCAGTCCAAAATTAGGAGGTTCACCAATGCCCCTGGATAGAGACGTGCAGGAGGGCCTGTAAACCTGAAGTGGGTGTATTGGAGTATAGCCCTTTGGCAGGGCAGCCAAAAATTTGGAGGCTCCACATTGTCCCAGGATAGAGACGTGCAGGAGGGCCTGTAAACCTGAAGTGGGTGTATTGTAGTATAGCCCTTTGGCAGGGCATCCAAAAATTGGGAGGCTCCACATTGTCCCAGGATAGAGACGTGCAGGAGGGCCTGTAAACCTGAAGTGGGTGTATTGGAGTATAGCCCTTTGGCAGGGCAGCCAAAAATTGGGAGGTTCAACAATGACCCATGCATACAGACGTGCAGTAGGGCCTGTAAACCTCAAGTGGGTGTATTGTAGTATAGCCCTTTGGCAGGGCAGCCAAAAATTGGGAGGTTCAACAAAGACCCATGCATACAGACGTGCAGTAGGGCCTGTAAACCTGAAGTGGGTGTATTGTAGTATAGCCCTTTGGCAGGGCAGCCAAAAATTGGGAGTCTCCACATTGTCCCTGGATAGAGATGTGCATGAGGGCCTCAAAACATTTTTCCCATTGAAAAGGAGCGGGTCTCCTGTTGTTGTAATGCCCATTCTAAAAGAATGGGCGAAAAAATTTACCACTGGGGGTATACCTGAAACAACTGAAACAACAGCCTAACTATTGTAACGGTCATCATGGTGGCACATGAGGAGAAGGAGGAGCAGTCCAGCGATTAGCCAAAGTGCAGAACTGTGTACCCATGGGTGAGTGGAGGTACATGGCAAATTCCATAACAAAATTTAAATTCAGTTGTCATTTGTTGGTGGTGTGGTGAAGTCTGGCCCAATCCAACCCTTGTTCATCTTGATCAGAATCAGCCTGTCAGCATTTTCAGTTGACAGGCGGGTGCGTTTATCAGTAATGATTCCACCTGCGGCACTGAAAACACGCTCTGACAAAACGCTAGCGGCAGGGCGGCCAGGACTTCCAAGGCGTAGAGAGCCAATTCATGCCACGTGTCCAGCTTGGAGACCCAATAATTGTAAGGCACAGAGGAATCTCGCAGTACAGTTGTTCGATCTGCAAGGTACTCCTTCAGCATCTGGCCAAACTTAGCATTTCTTGTGGCACTACCCCGCACCTCAGAGGCCCACATCGTAAAGACTGTTCCCCTACCTCTGGCGGATTGGACTTGTGCCCCTCTCGGCTGTACGCCTTGGTTGTCCACCAATTCCTGACCTATGCCGCTAGCGTTTTGTGAGGGGAATGATTTGCCTAATTCCGTGACTATGGCCTTCTGGAACTGCTGCATTTTGGCTGACCTCTCTGCCTCAGGAATGAGAGACATAAAGTTCTCCTTGTAGCGTGGGTCTAACAGTGTTGCCAACCAGTACTGATTGTCGGCCAAGATGTTCTGAACGCGAGGGTCACGAGCCAGGCAGCTTACCATCAAGTCAGCCATGTGCGCCAGACTTAACAGCCATCACTTCAGTATCCAGACCAACACGATCACTGAACATGCTGTCCTCCTCCTCCTCCTCCTCCTCATCTCCCCTGTCCTCTGGCCAGCCACGCTGAATCGAGGGTATGACTGGTGTGCATGTCATATCCTCAATTTGGCCAGATTCTGTGAATGGATACGTGAACAGCTCTTCCGAGTGTCCAACTGTGGGATCAGTAATGTCCGTGGACGTGTACTCGGCCTGGTGGTAGGAAGGAGGATCAGGTTGGGAAATGTGCGGTGCAGTATCACGGCTACTGACACTTGACCGTGTGGAAGATAGGGTGTTTGTGGAGGTGCCCATCTGACTTGAAGCATTATCCGCTATACAAGTAACAACCTGTTGACACTGGTCTTGGTTCAAGAGCGGTGTACTGCTGCGGGCCCCAATAATTTGGGACAGGACGTGCGAGCGAGTAGATGTGCCCCTTTGTTGTTGCGAAATTAGTGCTTGCACACGACCTCGGCCTCTGCCTGCACCACCATCACGTCCACTTCCTTATTCCTTGCCAACGCCCTTGCCAACGCCCTTGCGCATTTTGCCTGTATACAGCGACAACAGTCTGGTGACTGTTATGGTCAAAGGAGAGAAGGATTTTAGTCCCTAACCTGTATCAAGGTAGTAAGTACAACAGTCTGGTGACTGTAATGGTCACAGGAGAGTAGGATTTTAGTCCCTAACCTGTATCAAGGTAGTAAGTACAACAGTCTAGTGACTGTAATGGTCACAGGAGAGAAGGATTTTAGTCCCTAACCTGTATCAAGGTAGTAAGTACAACAGTCTGGTGACTGTAATGGTCACAGGAGAGTAGGATTTTAGTCCCTAACCTATATCAAGGTAGTAAGTACAACAGTCTGGTGACTGTAATGGTCACAGGAGAGAAGGATTTTAGTCCCTAACCTGTATGAAGGTAGTAAGTACAACAGTCTGGTGACTGTTGAGGTCACAGGAGAGTAGGATTTTAGTCCCTAACCTGTATCAAGGTAGTAAGTACAACAGTCTGGTGACTGTTCAGGTCACAGGAGAGAAGGATTTTAGTCCCTAACCTGTATCAAGGTAGTAAGTACAACAGTCTGGTGACTGTAATGGTCACAGGAGAGAAGGATTTTAGTCCCTAACCTGTATCAAGGTAGTAAGTACAACAGTCTGGTGACTGTAATGGTCACAGGAGAGTAGGATTTTAGTCCCTAACCTGTATCAAGGTAGTAAGTACAACAGTCTGGTGACTGTTCAGGTCACAGGAGAGAAGGATTTTAGTCCCTAACCTGTATCAAGGTAGTAAGGACAACAGTCTGGTGACTGTAATGGTCACAGGAGAGAAGGATTTTAGTCCCTAACCTGTATCAAGGTAGTAAGTACAACAGTCTGGTGACTGTAATGGTCACAGGAGAGTAGGATTTTAGTCCCTAACCTGTTTCAAGGTAGTAAGTACAACAGTCTGGTGACTGTTCAGGTCACAGGAGAGTAGGATTTTAGTCCCTAACCTGTATCAAGGTAGTAAGTACAACAGTCTGGTGACTGTTCAGGTCACAGGAGAGTAGGATTTTAGTCCCTAACCTGTATCAAGGTAGTAAGTACAACAGTCTGGTGACTGTTCAGGTCACAGGAGAGAAGGATTTTAGTCCCTAACCTGTATCAAGGTAGTAAGTACAACAGTGTGGTGACTGTAATGGTCACCTGAGAGAAGGATTTTAGTCCCTAACCTGTATCAATGTAGTAAGTACAACAGTCTGGTGACTGTAATGGTCACAGGAGAGTAGGATTTTAGTCCCTAACCTGTATCAAGGTAGTAAGTACAACAGTCTGTTGACTGTTATGGTCACAGGAGAGAAGGATTTTAGTCCCTAACCTGTATCAAGGTAGTAAGTACAACAGTCTGGTGACTGTAATGGTCACAGGAGAGAAGGATTTTAGTCCCTAACCTGTATCAAGGTAGTAAGTACAACAGTCTGGTGACTGTTGAGGTCACAGGAGAGTAGGATTTTATTCCCTAACCTGTATCAAGGTAGTAAGTACAACAGTCTGGTGACTGTTATGGTCACAGAAAAGCTTGGATTTTGATCTGGATCACCCTGCCTATATCCTCCTAGATTAGTCCTGAGAAGGACTGTTGTGGTCAGCAGCAGTTTGCAGCCCTGCTCTGGATCTACCTATGAGGGCCGCAAATCTGTCCCTAAGCAGCAGCAGACACTCTCCCTACACTCACTGTCTGGATGGCTGTGTGCAGAGCACAGCGCGGCCGGGTCTTATAAAGGCTCGGTCACGCTGTGCAGGCCGGCCAATCACTGCAATGCCACAACTAACAGGGCTGTGGCATTGCAGTGGTCTGCCAGCCAATCCCTGCATGTGGGCTGGCTCTCTAAAGAGCGCCAACATGCAGGGATGAGGACCACGAGCACAGCACGAGTATCGCGAGATTACTCGGTGCTCGCCGAGTAGCCCGAGTAGAGTGATACTCGTGCGAGTACCGAGCAGCGCAGAGCATACTTGCTCATCACTAATAGACATACCTCTCCAATACTTACAATGGATCCCCAGACATTCCAGTAAAGATCACGAGAACATTGGGTTCCTTGCCTTGGAAACTCTAAAGGCATGGAAGTCCTTGTCAGCGGGTAATCCGGATCCCCAGACTATGAGTTCTTTGACTCCCATTTTTCGTAATCCGGCTTTCCCCCCAGGCTTTAATGGACAGTTCTTTTTGGGTTGGTGTTTCAATGATGATACTCGTATAGGGCATATCCTACAGCATGGGGAGCTTCCCACATTTAACGTTCTACAAAGTAATGCCGCCGGCACAAAATTAAACTGGTGGGAGTATCTTCAGCTACGCTGTTTCCTAAAGACGGTAAAATTGTCTGGGGGCCCTGAGCTTCGCCTCTCACCCATGGAGTCTATTTTTTCTTGTGAGTCTCCGCCCGACCGGGGTATTTCAGCTATTTACCAAATACTGTCGGCGAGAGATAATAATGTCAAACATAAATACCAGATTAGCTGGGAGAGAGAGTTGGGTGTGCCCATTTCCTGTGAAGAATGGGGAAGGTGCTTTGTTATGACACACAAGTTGCCCGGCTCATGCGATGCTCAGGAAAAGAGCTATAAAATACTATTCAGATGGTATATCACTCCAGACAGGCTGCATAAATTCTCCTCTGCGGAATCGGGGCTTTGTTGGAGATGTGGATCCGAAGAGGGTACGATGCTACATATTTGGTGGGGCTGTTCCCTGATCAGAGAGTTCTGGGAGAAGGTCTTTCGTAATTATAGGCTGGTTACAGGTAAACAAGTAATAGGAACTCCTGAGTTGGCCATGCTCTCTTTGTTACCTGGTTTGGTGAGGGCCCAAAAGAAGGACATTTTGAGATTCTGCCTTTCGGCTGCCAGAGCAGTGATTCCTCGGCACTGGAAAGACCCGGAACCGGCCTCCATCATCGAATGGTTTTCGGAGATGGAATTGTTTTTTAGAATGGAAGACATATCTCAGACTCTGCCCTCTTTCTCTGTTACTTGGTCTGAATGGATCATTTTTAAAGACTCCAATAACAATGATTTGCTACTCTCTTAAATGGAGTTCAGGTCTTTCCTATAAACTATCTCTGGTAATCCATACAATCGACAATCCTTGGTCTCTTTGACAGGTAAATGAGCTCAGCATTCATACTGTTCTTTCTCTCCTTTCCCCTTTTTTTTCTTCTTTCTTTTCTACTCCCCTCTTCCCCCTTCCCCCTGGGCGGTTATTGGTCAATGGTCTGGTTGGAGTTTTGCAAGTCCATTATATGACCTTTTTTGTTAAAAGAATTTTACTTAGTTACTAAATACTAATCTTAGTTCTATATTTGTTGAGAATACATGAAATGTATTCTTTAGTTTTATTTCCAATCCATTCCTAATTCTCCTACGAATCTAGGATTAATAATAAAACATATTGCGTACTTTAATTCATAGAATGTGTAATGAGCTTCACATCACTAATGTGTTATTGAGTTTTATGCTTATATTGTTTGTTATGTAATCGAGATATACTTTTGTTCAATAAAAATATATTTACCAAAAAAAAAAGATATACCTCCCCTCCTGATCTATGACTTAGTCTATCACCGTATGTACAAAGGACTTATGTACCGCAATTGAGACTCCTCGTGATCGCGCCTCCGGATTGCAGCTATGCAGCCATACGTTATATCGTCTGTCACCGATGCCAGGGATGTGGCCATCTTAAAATAGGTCTCCTGTAGAAGTAATAACATGACATTTTGTTTATGCATTTCTTCAATTATTTGAGCTCGATTTTGTGGGGTATTGAAGCTCCTAACTTTATAAGAGCAAATTTTCATTTGAGCCATTATATCATTCACAATAAAAAAAAAATAAACTTGCACGACTACTGCTTCAATCAGGTGAGGCCTGAGAGGATCACAGAAGCAGTAAGGCTGGCTTCACATTTGCGTTTGTGAACGCAGCTTATGCTGCGTTCCCATACGCAGGCAAGCGCATGCGCACTGCGGTTCCTATGTTTAACATAGGAACGCATAGTGCTTGCGTTTGCTGCGTTCGGGTGCGGATGCGGACGATATCTGCTCCTTCCGGTGTCCAGCATCCGCACCCGGGACGCAGCCAGTTGCATTTTTTTGTGCGCTCGGGGAGCTTGGAAAATCAGCAAGCGTCCCCAAGCGCACAAAACCTGCATTGTCTTCAATGGGTCCGCAGTGTTCAGCGCTTGACAGCGCAGGAGAACGCTGCGACCCATTGAAAAATCTCCCGGTGGCCGCCGGTGATGTCACAGGAGCTCACCGACGGCCACCGGGAGATCAGCTGAGCCACTGCTGTCCTCTTCCTCCCCGCCGCTGGTAATCTGCTAGCGATGTCGGCGGGGAGAGCAGCTGATCTGACAGCTGTTTGAATCTTACCACGCCGACATCTCCTCCCGGTGTCGGCGCGGGAAGATTCAAACAGCTGTCAGATCAGCTGTTCTCCCCGCCGACATGTCCCCGGAGCTTACCGGCGGACGGGAGGCGGAGATCTCCGGTGCTGATCTCCGCCCCCGGACACCGCTGATTGGCTGCTGGGCTCCACAGTGATGTGTCCACAGGCGGACATTCTCCGCTGCGGACACATCTTTAGGCCCTGCTTTGCACTGCGTTTGTGTCTGCATGCCATCAGCATGCAGACACAAACGCTAATGTGAAGCCAGCCTGAGAGCTTTAGAAAGCAAAAAAGAACAGAAAAAAGAAAATTAATAAGATTAGATAAAATAGAGGGAATAGCTAGGTAATAGAAATAAGTGGAGAAAGGTTGTAAAATAAGGTGCTAAGATGAAGGGGAAGTCGATTCCTAATCTAATCAGGTTACTAGTTAGGTGTCAAGAACGCATGACACCAAAACCAGTAAAATATCCAAGGCAACGATTGGGATATAACTATTTCAGCGCACCTGTGCGTCTGGGATACCCAATTGAGGTATAAGCCTTCTACAGAGGAGTCTCCCTCCCCAAGCTATTTTCTATCATCATACAAATGAAACATCTTATATATATCTGTAAGCAGTTAGGAAACACTAATGAGTCCGAGACTCTTATAAACACAAACCAAAAAAGGCATAAACAAAAATAATTTCCGATTGACTCGTAAGGGCTCCACTCATCTTCTCGACAAAACAAGCATCGTCCAGTCAGTTTCCTGACCCACCATATTGTGAGGAAAGTAAGTTCTTCCGTTAGCATTTGAACTCCACCCAATCAAGGTGTCTAGGATCAAAACTCCACCAGTTTGTTTCTAGCGTCAGCATACTAGAATGCATACGTCTCAATATTAGGAGAAGAAGGGAGAAGAAGGGAGGAATAGGACGGGAAAGACGGGGCTGATATAAAGAGTATAAGAAATAGTGAGGAAAGATAGAAAGGATGGAGAGATGGAGGGATATAAGGAAGAGATAGAGGGGTCAGGAAAAGGGAGTTGCACAGAGGGAAGGGACAAGAGACCACAATCCGTCACTAGAAAAAGGGCACATTTGTCATAATGTGAGACGGTATTGTTCCTGTACAAAAAAAAGATTATCTATCCATTTTCCCAAACCACTAGCGGGGGGAGGGCGGTGGTCTTCTTCAAAAGCCTGTCTTCGACGGTACGGTGCACCTTGTCTCTGAAAGCATTCCACTGCTCTTAAGGGGAACTCTGGCCAACCGTTGATAGATACTGGAGGTACCTCCAGGGCTGAGGTAAATGTGCTGGACGTCAGGGGCGAGCGTAATATATGCATCCGACCCTCCTTCCTCACTTGTAATTTGAAAGGGAACCCCCAACTATAAGCAAGGTCGTAGTCCTTAAGCACATCCAACAGGGGACGCAATGCTCTCCTTTTTGGAGGGTTAATCTGGATAGGTCAGGAAGTATGGCTAGATTTTTTCACCAAATCTGCAGGGAGTCTCATTTCGAACTTTGGTCATAATTGCCTCCTTGATGACATATCTGTGGACCCTGCAGATAACGTCACGGGGCCATTCTGGATCAGGTGATTTGGGGCCCGAGCACTATGTGCTCGGTCTAGTTTAATAGTATAAGATGGGAGTCACCCAATATTCCATTAAATATGGACTGGAGAACATTTGCAAGATCTTTATATTCCACCGATTCAGGCAGCCATCTTATACGTATATTATATTATCCTCTATTTTCCCCTTCGTCCAAGGCATCAATTAAATGGGTAATTTGGTTGGATTGAGTCTGTGACATAACCTGTTGGGACCTACACATCTCCTCCAGGGCTGTAATCCTTAAGGCATGGTCTTGTTCCTGTGCATCAACCCTTAGTCACCTCTCCCCTCAGGCAGGAAAGTTCACTTCTGTAAGCCTGCTCCAACCGTGTGATGATATATGACTCCATATCCTCCCTGGTGGGGATAGCAGCCATACGTGCTCTCAAATCACTTAATTCAGTTAGTACACTTATGCTCTGCAGCTGGCTATCTTGTATATCTGGGGTCTGTCCTGAAGTGACATGTGCTTGATTCAGAGCCCACAATGAGAGACCCGCATGAGTTTCCCAGCCCCGTTTTGTTAGGGGATCTTGGGATGCAGCTTCTACAGGGTACCCATCTATCTCTCCCCTCTCTATCAACTGGGCAGGGTCGCCAGGTCTCCTCTCACCATGGATGTATGGGAGGCAAACCCTCCATTCTTTCTCCCTCTGCAGTTTCCCCGATCGTGTGCTGCTGCAGGGGACTCCGCTCCTCCGCCCTGTACCTTGTGAGCGAGTTTAAACCCTCAGCCCTCTCCGCTGCCTGTCTGCTGCTGGAGCCTCCTGTCTGCATGCCTGTCCCACCGATACTGCGGTCTTCCTGAGAGCGGGATGTGCTCTCTTCAGCACGGGCTGTGTGGTCGACGGCTCCCTCTGCTCCGTATGTTTTCCTCACCGCGGCCATCTTGCGGGTTGCTGCTTTGGCGGGAATCTGCTCAGTCTTATTAAAAAAGCATCTAATAGACGATCTGGGAGTCTGTGGGACCTGTAGATCTGGGGCCGATGATCTCCCCAGCTTCCCCCTTTTCATAGTCCGGTCTGCACTGCCGATAACTGGGAGAAAATAGCTGATAAAAAGTCCTGGGATTGGGAGCCGTCTCTTCCAACGTCCTCACTCCTCCATAGCTAGGCCACGCCCTCTACATTTTTTTTAATGAATGTCCACCAGAGAAAAATATTGTAATCTGTAGCATCACCAAGCTGAGCAAATGTCAGGGCAAAGGCAACCTGAGCACCACGAATATACAGAAACACATGGCAGCCAAGCACCCCAGTAGGTGAGCGAAACACCAGGGTACCAATTCTGTGTTTGTGGGTGGAACCACTGCCATGTCGCCTCTACTTTGACCTTGACAATCTGCTGTCTGTCACGCCGAGGCAGGCGGAGCAAGGTTAATGAACCCACTAGACCAGAGAGAACACTGGAAGCTAAACCCAAGGAACCAGCCAGACTAGGATGTCAGATAAATTGCAAGGCTTTATTTGAGGTTTAAACAGGAGAACCCACAAGGGATGACCCCCTGGACCGAAACATTGAATTCCCCTGAGGGAGCACTGGCCAGCGAACCCCTTGGCAGGAATTGTCCTGGCACAGCAACGGAGTCTCAAGTTCAACAGCTCCAAGACCAGAGGGTCAGACCTAAGAGGAACAGAGATACCGAGGGGAGGGGAGCGAGAGGTCCACAGAATCAGATAAGGAGCACCAGTGGAGGGATCGGGACAACCAGGAGGGTCCAGTAGAAGCACGGGATTGTGTCACAGGGGATTGGTCCAGATTGTCTGGAAGGTACAATCAGGGTCCGCAGGTAGATGGTAGGAAGGCAGGACACCGGCAAAGGAGAAAATACTGGGTATTAGTATGGAACAAGACAAGGCTAAAAAGCAGGCGCTGGTCCGGGACCTGATCATGGGAACCTAGAACAAATGCACAAAGTTGCCTAGGCACCTCCCTAAGAAGTGAGGGCCTTACGTACACACAAACCTCTCAGCGATTGGCTGAGACATGATTACACGTAAAGGGTGTGCTTGCCCTTTAAATCATTTGACAGCAGCGCACGCTCTAAGCTCGCTCCCCCACAACCTGGAAGTGAGGAGGCAGAGGAGATGCATCAGGAAGGAGCTGCAGACTGGGGGACATTGCGGGAGCATGGACTGGGTAAGTACAGTAGGTGTGCAGGGAACAGGGGGATGCCTGTGGCCAGAGGGAACCTGGTCTCCCTGTACCCTGGAGATGGGTCCCGCTGGCTGGATCATTACAGTACCCTGTCTCTTAGTCCCCCTTCTTTTCAAGCCAGCCAGAAAACTTTGCATGAGTCAAGGAGCATTAATATTCTCTCTCGGTTCCCAAGACCGCTCCTCTGGACCAAAATCCTTCCAGTCCAATAAAAATAGCATCTTGTTCCTGATGCAGAGTATGGGAACTCGGGTATCTGGGCCATCTACTGCGGTTGGGATATCACTCCTTTCAGCTCATCTCTCCTCCTCTCTCCTCGCACCCCCTCTCTCCTTCCAGCTCCTCTCACCTCCTCTCTTCTCACACCCCGTAATCGCACCCCCTCTCCCCTTCCAGATTTTCTCACCTCCTCTCTCTCCTCGCACCCTCTCTCTCTTTCCAGCTCCTCTCACCTCCTGTCTCCTCCTCTCACTCCTTGCACCCCCTCTCTCCTTCCAGCTCCTCTCACCTGCCTCCTCACAGCTCCCCTCACCTCCTCCCCCATCGCAGCGTCGGTCTCTTCCAGCGTGTGTGTCCCGCGCTCAGCACGGCGGGACGCTCACTGATGAGGTCACCGCCCTCGCTGTGCAGAGCAGAGCTGCAGGGGACGGGAGCTTTGAAAGCAGACAGCGGCCAGAGTGCGGAACTGCTTCAGCACATATCGCGGGCGGCGGCCGCGGGTCCCACGGCAGCAGCTATCTGCATGGCGCCTGCCACATTGCCGCCACCCCTGAGGTGTCCACTCCATGTTGAATGCACCCCTGTTAGCGGTAGCCCCCTGTCAGCAGGAGGAGCAATGGGGGCGGGGCCATGAGGATCGAGGCCCGCCGGGGGTTTCACCGGTTCCCCGGCGGCCCAGACCGATGCTGCACACAGCTCACATAGACACAATTCTCAAACACACAGCTCACACACACATACACACAGTTCACACACAAACGAGAACTTCCACACACAGACACGTAACTCACACAGACACGCAACTCACACACAACTCGCACACAATTCACACACACAGCTCACACACATAGAAATCACACACAGACATGCAACTCACACACATACAACTCACACACAGACACAGCTCACACACAGAAACACAGCTCACACAACTCACACACATACAACTCACAAACAGCCATGCAACTCAGACACAGGTGCAACTCACACTCAGTTCACACACACAGACACACAGCTCACACACACAACTCCCACACAACTCCCACAAACAGACATGCAACTCAAACACAGACATGCAACTCACACACAGCTCACACACACACAGCTCACACACACACAGCTCATGCACAGCTCACATACACAGACATACAACTCCCACACAAAGACACATAACTCACACAGACACGCAACTCACACACAACTCACACACTGCTCATACAGACAAGCAACTCACACACATACAACTCCCTCACAGACATGCAACTCTCATACAACTAACACACAACACACACACTGCTCACACACAACACACAGACACAGCTCACACACACAGATACACAGCTTACACACACAAAGCTCTCACACACACAGCTCACACAAAGTTTATACAGATACCTCACACAGACCTCTGTGCTGGTTGTACAGCTTCACCTGCTCACAGCCCTTGGATCCCACCCCCTCCCTCACTATCTGCCCAGCAGCAGACCTGTCACCTGGTGACCCGAAGCTGCTTATCTTCAGTATCTTCCAGCACAGGAGGCTCCTCTCTGATCTTTGCTGGCTCTCACTACTTACCGCACAGGAGAACATGAGCATCCCCTGCAATGCCGCCCCCTCTTTCACCAGCCACTCAGGTCGCCTCATTATAGGTGCGCCCCTGGACATGGCTGTACTAGTTCAAAAGGGTGTTTCTACTTAATACTGAGCAAAAGGTCTGAATACTTATGACCATGTGATATTTTAGTTTTTCTTTTTCAATAAATTAGGAAAATGTCTACATTTTTGTTTTTTTAAGTAAAGAGAGGCTGCAGAGTATACATTAATGAGAAAAAAATTAACTTTTTGAATTTACCAAATGAAACAAAAAGTGAAAAATTTACAGGGGTCTGAATAATTTCTGTACCCACTGTAGATCACTCTGTTTGCAATGACTCTATATAATATATGTGTTTCACTTTATGTATTGAATTACTGAAATAAACTTTTTGATGATATTTAATTAATTACGATGCACCTGTATATACTGTACAAAAAGAAATATACAATATTAACTCCAAAGTCAAGAAAAAAAATGAAAAAAAATAAAAATAAAAACTACACCTATACAATTGTATTCACTGCTTAGACATATTTAATTATTATGGTACTAGTAAAGAAAGCAGCACAGCTCTTTCAGGGTGCAATTCAGTACAGTTTTTTCATCCAGTGCCTCCAATATTCAAAAAAGAGACTGCAGCACTCCTTTGTTATATCACTATCTGCCTTTATTGGGCCTTCAGGTGTACACCGCAACGTTTCGGGACAAGTCTCCCTTCTTCCAGCAGCTAACCACAACTAAAGCAGGGCTTTTTATACATCCTTTCAGCTAATTTACATATTTACATAATTTACTTATCTATACTCATTTTATAAAACTAATAATCCCTTAATCTAATATATAAAGCTGAATGTGTGTATGTGTGTGTGTGGTGTGTGTGTGTATGTGTGTGTGTATATCCGGGATTGGCATCTACACCGTCGCAACTACAGCCACAAAATTTTGCACAGTCACACGTCTGGACCCCGAGAGTGTCATAGGCGATGTTGTGAGGCGAAATTTTAACCCTGCGCGTTCCAGTTCACCAAACAATTTTGGCCCTATCTACATAATGGGGAAAAAGGGAAAGGAAATGTGTGGGAGGAAAATCGACAGCTGTCAGCTACAGCTACAAAAATTTGCACAGTCACACGTCTGGACCCCGAGAGCTCATAAGCTATGTTGTGAGGCGAAATTTTAACCCTGCGCTTTCCAGTTCACCAAACAATTTTGCCCCTATCTACATAATGGGGAAAAAGTGAATGGAAAAGTGTTGGAGGAAAATGGACAGCTGTCAGCTTAGAGACAAAATTTTGCACAGTCACATGTCTGGACCCCGGGAGCGTCATAGGCTATGCTGTGAGGCGAAATTTTAACCCCGCGCATTCCAATTCACCAAACAATTTTGCCCCAATCTACATAATGGGGAAAAAGGGAAAGGAAACGTGTTGGAGGAAAATCGACAGCTGCCAGCTACAGCTACAAAAATTTGCACAGTCACATGTCTGGACCCCGAGAGCGTCATAGGCTATGTTGTGAGGCGAAATTTTAACCCTGCGCGTTCCAGTTCACCAAACAATTTTGCCCCTATCTACATAATGGGGAAAAAGTGACAGTTACCAGTTGACAGTTGTGAATGAGAGGGGATTAATGATAGCACCAAAGACTAACAGCACATACCAGCATATAGTCACTAAGGTGGGGCCCCAACATGAGATATTCACCACACACGGGGACATGTATACACACACACGCACACAAAGAGTAACAGCAAGTGTATAGTCGCTAAAGTGCAGCCCCAACATTGGATACTCATCACGCACCCGAACAAACACACACACACCACACAAAGAGACACACACAACACAGAGACACACACACCCCCAAGGGGACACACACACTCTCTATAGCGACACATGCACTCACCCCACAGGGACACACACATACCACAAAGAGACACACATAACACAGACACACACACCACTCAGACCCCCCCACAGGGACACACACACATAGCCACCCTATAGGGACACATGCACTCACCCCACAGGGAACACACACACCACAAAGAGACACACACACACACACACCACACAGATTCCCCCACAGGGACACACACACATACACACCCTATAGGGACACATGCACTCACCCCTCAGGGACACACACACCACAAAGAGACACACACAACACAGAGACACACACACCCCACACAGACACCCCCCCACAGGGACACATACACACACACATACACACCCTATAGGGACACATGCACTCAACCCACAGGGACACACACACACAACAAAAGAGACACACACACACACATCACACAGACCCCCCCACAGGGACACACACACAGCACACCCTATAGGGACACATGCACTCACCCCACAGGGACACACACACACACCACAAAGAGACACACACAACAGAGACACACACCACACAGACCCCTCCCCACAGGGACACACACATACACACCCTATAGGGGCACATGCACTCACCCCACAGGGACACACACACACACACCACAAAGAGACACACACAACTGAGACACACACCACACAGACCCCGCCCCACAGGGACACACACATACACAGATCACACACAGATCTCAGATATCCGTCCCGCACCATCTTTTGACTCCCGCGTATGCGCAGTATCTGTTTTGAGGTCTGCACCCATCATTATCGCAATTCCTTTACTACGCTCCACATTACAAGCCGCGTTTTTGTATAATTACCTTCATATCGCTATTTCTTAACTCTTATAACCATCCTGGATTCATATTATCTTAGTTTATTAATTTTAATCAGAGATTTAAACTAAAATTCATAATGGTATTGAATTCATATTATGGGTCTTATTAAATACAGAGGTACTTATATAATGCCAAATATCCATTCTCTTGTTTGTTTTCTCTACCATTAAGGTTTCTGCCATTTGTATTTTAACCCTTCACCCAGGGTTTCCCTGCTATAGCGTCCTACAACGCTCATTACAGGTTCACCTATCAGCATACAGTTTTTAAGCTGCATTGCAGTATACTTGTCATGGGATCAATAGAGATTTTTGCTTATATGTTTGGGCTAACCTTATCACATTCCATAAACGTTAATAATACCTCCAACCATTTGTTGTAATTCAATAGGATGTTTATTTGTATATTACCATAATACATTTCCACCATAAATAAAGTGCTCTTGTGCTTTTACTTTAATAGTGCTCATTTTTTAATTTTCTTATTTTTTTGCTAGTACTTATAGGATATAAAATTCCAGTGCATATCCAAGGGTTTAATAGCTGTGATATGTAGTTTTGTTATAGTTAGTGGGCTTCTCTTCTCTCGCTGCCACTGCCATGATATCTCTCAGCTGTTACATCACCTGTCTTAACATGAAACAAAATATATCCACATCAGCATACATAAGGACTCTTAGGAAATTTATCATAGTACAAAGATTACAATACTAAATCTTTTACCAAATTTTCGTGAAAAGTAGTGACAAGGTTGTGACTAGTGCTCCTTACCTAATACTACATTGCATCAAATTCGCTTCTTCCTAGGGTTATCCGGGTCAATCTAGGAATTTTTTTGGCTCGTTCTAGCATAATATTTAATCTATAATCTATGTTCAGCCCCTTTGGTTGTAATGTGTCCAATTTATGGATCCACTCTAATTCCTTCATTTTTAATAATTTTGTTCTATCGCCCCCTTGTCTTTGTTGAGGTACCATGTTTATCAATCTAAATTTAAGATCTCTTTCAGAGTGTTTGTGCTCAAGAAAATGCCTAGGTACAGGGAGATCTTTCCTTTTCTTTCGAATCGTGTAACGGTGATTGGCAAATCTTATTCTAAACTCCAATGTGGTTTCCCTATATATTTTAAACCACAGGGACACTCCAACATATAGATTACATGATCACTACCACAAGTTAAGAAGTGTTCAATCTTGTATTCTGTACCATCATGTACAAAATTCGCCCCATTTAACATATGTGAGCAGTTGATACATGAGACGCATGGATAACATCCTACTCTATTGCTTACCAACCTGACCTGGATGATGGCTACTGTAGTGCAAGAGTTTATTTTTATCAGTTTTTTTAACATGCAAGGTCGTCTCAATCTTATTTTCACTCAATTTTACTAGTACATCTAAAAATTGTATCTCCTTATTAGAATGTACTTCAGTAAATTTGATAGTTCCATCAATCGTATTTAAGTACTTGAAAAATTCATTGAGCTCATCTTCTGTACCTCTCCATAAGACAAATGTGTCATCTATGTACCTCCACCACTTCACCACGTTGGCGAAGTGATGGGATACATAGATTATTTCTTCCTCAAGCACCGCCATGACGGTGTTTGCATAGGCACATGCCATCCTCGCCCCCATGGCGGTCCCGACTAACTGCAAGTAATATGTGTCCCCAAAAAGAAAATAGCTTTGTGTTAACACTATCTCCAAAAGGTCAATAATGAATTGTTTTGTTGCCGCACTGTATGTTGTTCCTTCTAGTTTTTTAGCTACTGCTCTTATACCCCTTTGATGATCAATAATCGTGTATAGAGATACTACGTCGAAAGAGACTAGTATATAGTTCTTTACTTCTTTGATTTCCCTCAATTTCTGCAGAAATTCTTTAGTGTCCCGAAAATATGAGGATGCAGAGGTTGCAAATGGGCTCATCACTTTGTCCAGAAATATCCCTATGTTGCTAAATACTGATCCTATTCCCGCCACTATGGGTCTCCCAGGGGGTTTTTCCAAGGTTTTATGTATTTCGGGATTTATATATATCACTGGAGTTTTCGGATGTTCTATATAGAGGAAATCTGCCAAATCTTCATCTATAATGCCACCTAGTTCTGCCTCTCCCAACACTTTTGATATATTTCTCTGAATATCAAATTTAGGATCTTTATTCAATCTCTTATATACTGTCTCATCATTTAGTTGTCTCAATACCTCCTCTATATAGTTGTGCTTATTCATGATGACAACCGCCCATCCTTTGTCAGCTTGCTTTATTATGATGTTATCATCATGTGCTAGTTCTTTAATAGCCTGGAACTCCCCTTTAGTGATATTGGGTCTATTAAAACTACTCTTGGCTTCACTTTGCAATACTTTTATATCTCGTTTGACCGCTCCTATGAATGCTTCTATTGCTGGATTTTCTATCTCACGTACAAAGTCACTCTTTTTCTTTATCTTTAAATCTGACATTGTGATTTCACTCAACTTCAGTTTTCCCACATTAATTCTATCATTAAACCAATACTTCAATTTGATGTTCCTAAAAAACTTAAATAAATCCACTTCCACTTCAAACCAATTTGCATGCGTATTTACACTATAGCTCAAACCCCTATCCAAAACAGACTTTTGATCATTAGTTAACACTTTACCCGAGAGGTTCGCTATTAAGCTTGATCCTTTTTCTTCTGTTATTGTCTGTATGGTTTGTTCTTCTCTTTTTGTTTTTTTTCTGGCTCCGACGGTGGTGCTGTCCTCCTCGTCGTCTTCTGGTATTGGACTTTCTTGGTCTATGCAAAATAAAGTCACTTATTGTATAGTCATCATTAACATTAGGCAATTTATACTTTTTATTTCTCCTTTTATCTTCCCAATATTGACCTCTCTTGCGCCAATTATTCTGGCTGTCCCTTTGCCAATTGTATATTTGGCCACTCCTGTAGTCTTCCATATCCCTCTGCCATTTTTGCCTCTTTGTTTCCTCTAGATCTTTTCTTAACTTTTCAACTTTAACCGCTACTGCATCTTTGAACTTCTTAGTTTCATCCTCTCCTAGAATTTTTTTCAATGCCGCCTCTGTCTCCTTTATTTCAATTTGCCCATCTCTTCCTGTAGAAACTCCATGTTTAGTAACAATGTATCCAAGGAGTATCTATCTGAAATGTTGGCAAATTTTTCACAATACATGGTATTTCCGTTAAACAATGTTGGCCTCACATTAGACCTAAGGCCTCTAGGGATCCGCTTCGCTCTATAATGTTGAGCTAAAGTAGCCATATGCAGCTCTGTTGACACCATTTTTTTACAGTCATTTTCATACTTGCGTTTAGTTGTTATGCTAGATGGTATGATTAAAAAACCTGTATCCTGCTCAGCTCCTCTTAGAATCCGCTCCTCATCATCTACAAAGTAGTATATTCCACCTGGTTACATCTTGTATTGCTATGCAAACCTTATAGGAATACAATACTTGTAAAGAAAGGAGCACAGCTCCTTCAGGGTGCAATTCAGTCCAGTTTTTTCATCCAGTGCCTCCAATATTCAAAAAGAGACTGCAGCACTCCTTTTTTATATTACCATCTGCCTTTATTGGGCCTTCAGGTGTACAGCGCAACGTTTTGGGACAAGTCTCCCTTCTTCCAGCAGCTAACCACAACTAAAGCAGGGCTTTTTATACATCCTTACAGCTCATTTACATATTTACATAATTTACTTATCTATACTCATCTTGACGTCATTGCCTGCGCCCACCGGAGGAGGAAGCCGGAAGAAGCCGGATGAAGCCAGAGGAGCGCGATGGCAGCGGCGGCGGTGACAGGGATAAGTATAATGATGTATTCCTTTACAGGTTTGCGGCAGCAGGGGGGGGCCCTGTATATCGATGGGGGGGGCTGTATATACCTCTGGGGCTGCTGTATACTTCCACTGGGGCTGCTGCTGTATACTTCCACTCGGGCTGCTGCTGTATACTTCCACTGGGGCTGCTGCTGTATACTACCACTGGGGCGGCTGTATATACCTCTGGGCCTGCTGTTGTATATACTTCAGGGGCTGCTGCTGTATACTTCCACTGGGGCTGCTGCTGTATATACCACTGGGGCTGCTGCTGTATACTACCACTGGGGCTGCTGCTGTATACTACCACTGGGGCTGCTGTATATACCACTGGGGCTGCTGCTGTATACTTCCACTCGGGCTGCTGCTGTATATACCACTGGGGCTGCTGCTGTATACTTCCACTGGGGCTGCTGCTGTATACTACCACTGGGGCTGCTGCTGCATATACCACTGGGGAGGCTGCTGTAACACTGCTGGGGCCTGTATATACTACTGGGGAGGCTGCTGTATACCACACTGCTGGGGGCTGTATACCTGTGCTTATACACGAGTCAATAGGTTTTCCCAGGTTTTGGGGGCAAAAGTAGAGGGGGTCGGCTTATACACGGGTCGGCTTATACACGAGTGTATACGGTAAGCTAGAGTTAAAAACAACAGAGCTCTTGAATAAATTTATAGAGAGAGGATTCCCAAGAGGACTATCAAATAGACATAAAGAGAAGATATGGAATGAGGAAGGAGGTTCTAATAAGAACAAAAATGTCAAGAGAATACCATTAATATTGACATTTAGTGAGGAAGCTCCAGATGTAGCTAAAATAAATAAAAAACACTGGCACATTTTGGGAGATTGTATACCAGAGGTGCAGGAGTTCAATAATAGTCCCCTTATGTCGTATAGAAGAAATAAGAATATTAAGGACAGGTTGGTAAGATCTGATTTTGGATCAATGAAAAAAAGTCGTCAGACCACGTCAGGCCCGGACTGGTAGGCGGGACTACCGGGACTCCTCCCTATGGGCCGGTGGTGGGGGTGTGGCCGGGGGCCGGTGCTCCTGCTCCTCCGGCTGTAGGTCGGCTGTGAGTCATTGTGCGGTGGCCATCATGCACAGATGCAGGCCGGAGTCCCCAGCCCTGTCACTGCCTGCCTGCACTCTCTGCACCCTCTCCTCCCCTCTATTAGACAAACTAATCTGTCTTTTCAGAGGAAGAGGGGAAGGGGTGTGTGCGGGGTCGGGGGCCACACCTCCATCCATGTAGACACAGGGAGCTGAATGACCCCGGAAATACCAGCACCTGCGTTTCCGGGGTCAGAGGAGCTGTAATCAGCTCCCCGTGTCAGAGAGGAGCAGAGAGTCGGTGCAGTGCAGTGACGTCCTCATTCTCAGCAAACTGCAGGACGTCACCACAGAGTGAGGAGGAGGATGACATGGGGGCCAGGAGGAGGACGAGCCTGGTGCCAGCAGGAGGACACAGGAGGAGATCGAGCCTGGAGCCAGGAGGATGACATGGGGGCCAGGAGGAGGACGAGCCTGGAGGCAGGAGGATGACACATGAGGAGCTGTAAGTATACACAGCTCATGGCCCTGAAGATGGGGGTGGGGGGCAGGAAGGCTAATTTTCCCCTCAGTGAGGAATAGCAGGCTCTCCTACTCTGCACAGCCTGCAGTAATCACTCCCCCACACACATCTGATTGTCTTCTACCTATATGTGATTCATTATTAATGCACATAACTGCAGCCAGACCTCAGTGTAAATATGATCTCTGCAGATACATGTTCAGAGGGCAGTATATACACCCTGGACTCTATTAACTCTCTATGACCATTGTTCTTACACCTAGATGAAATCTTTCATGGCTGCAGGAATTATTCTGCTTCATAGACCAGTCTAAGGCTGCCTTCACATTAGCGTTTGTGAACGCTGCGTATCGAACGCAGCCAAACGCTTGCGCACTTGTTTAACATGGGAACGTATGTGCCTGCGTTTGGCTGTGTTCGATCGCGTTTGCGTTCAGATGCGCACAATTTGTGTACCCTCCGAACGCAGCTTGTTGCATTTTATGTGCGGTCGCGGGCGCTTGTTTTATCTGCAAGCGCCCGCAAGCGGACAAACAATGCATGGATCTCAATGGATCCGCAGTGTCCTCCGCAAGACAGCACAGGAGAACGCTGCGGATCTCATTGAAATCTCTCCCGGTGGCCGCCGCTAATCAGCAGCGGCCACCGGAAGATCATGCAGAGCCACAGCTGATCTCCCGCCGGTGTCAGCGGGGAGAAACAGCTGATCTGACAGCTGTTTAAATCTCCCGCACTGACACCGAATAGGTGATGACGGTGCGGGAGATTTGAAGCAGCGATCAGCTGCGACTGCACAAAAAATGCAAAAGGCTGCATTCGGAGGGCGCAAACGCAACCGAACGCAGCCAAACGCAGGCACATGCGTTCCCATGTTAAACATAGGAACGCAGTGCTCAAGCGTTTGGCTGCGTTCGGTACGCTGCGCTTGCAAACGCAAGTGTGAAGGCACCCTAAGCATGGGGAATATGAGTATAACTACAGACCATGATTTACATACCCGAACCTAGGAGGAATAGCTCATGTATCACATAAAGTCACATTTTACTCTGTACCCAGGAGCTTCAATCTGTCTGTGTGCCTGAGCACAAAAGTTATTATAAGTATATAGTGTATAGGATAATACATCTAGTTTGGAAAATATGTAATGTAATATGGAGTAAATTAAATAACATACACTATATTGTATATAAACAGTATAAGGGATAGTAGTGTACAACATCTATTAATATCAAATGTGCAAAGTGTAACAAAAGATCAATAATAATAAAAATTACGAAATGTCTATTATATAGCATAGGATACATTATATAATACAATCTATGTAATGCCTAGTAAACAGCATATAACATAGTAAATAATGGTAGTATACAAGGAAAAGTACAGTACTGTACAACACGTGGTATAGTAATATGGAGAGTGTATATACTGTATAGAGTAGAGCAGGGGTCTCAAACATGCAGCCCCCGGGCTTCAAAGTGTGGCCCTCGGCACTGTGGACAATGTAAGGACGCCGGGATCCACTGTGCAGGTGGCCACCACGGTGCAGTGTGCTGGGGACTGCGACTTTATTATCACTTCCTGCGGCCGCTACGACAAGCTCCGAGACTCCTTCCCTCAGCTACATCAATGGAAGCTGGCGAGCCAATCGTATCACAGACTCGCAAGTGACGTCATCCAATCAGAAACCTCAAGTGATGTCATACACCAACGTCACTTGCGGGTCTGTGATCTGATTGGCCCGCCTGCTTCCATTGATGTAGCTGAGGGAAGGAGGCTCGGAGTTTGTCGTAGCGGCCGCAGGAAGTGATAATAAAGCCGCAGTCACCGGCACTATGCACCATGGCGGCCCCTTACACAGCGTGCCGCGGTGGCCCTTTACACAGTGCACCGTGGCGCCCCCCTGCACAGTGGATCCCGGCATCGTTAAGTGTGTGTGTGTGTGTGTGTGTGTGTGAGGGAGAGTGTGCCTGTGTGTATGAGAGTGTGTGTGTGTGTAGAAAGTGTGTGTGTATGAGAAAGTGAGTGTGTATGTGAGTGTGTATGAGAAAGTGTGTGTGTGTATATGAGTGTGTATGAGAGAGAGTGTATGAAAGTGTGTGTGTGTGTGTATAAGAGTGTGTATGAGAGAGTGTGTGAGTATGTATGAGAAAGTGTGTGTGTATATGAGTGTATGTATGAATGTATGCATGTGTGTATGTGAGTCTGTAAAAGTGTGTGTATATGAGTATGAGAAAGTGTGTGTGTATGTGAGTGTGTATGAGAAAGTGTGTGTATAAGAGTGTGTGTATATGAGTGTGTATGAGAAAGTGTGTGTGTGTATGAGAAAGTGTGTGTGTGTATGAGAGTGTGTGTGTGTGTGTGTGTAGAAAGTGTGTGTGTGTATGAGAAAGTGAGTGTGTATGAGAAAGTGTGTGTGTGTATGAGAGTGTGTGTGTATGTGAGTATGTATGAGAAAGTGTGTGTGTATATGAGTGTGTATGAAAAAGTGTGTGTGTGTATGAAAGTGTGTGTGTATGTGAGTATGTATGAGAAAGTGTGTGTGTATATGAGTGTGTGTATGAGAGTCTGTGTAAAAGTGTGTGTATGTGAGTATGAGAAAGTGTGTGTGTGAATGAGTGAGTGTGTGTATGTGAGTGAGTATGAGAAAGTGTGTGTGTATGAGTGAGTGTGTGTATGGGAATGTGTATGAGTGTGTGTGTGTATGAGAGAGTGTGTGTGTGTATGAGAGAGTGTGTGTGTGCATGAGAGAGTGTGTGTGTATGAGAGAGTGTGTGAAGAAGAGTGGGTGGGTGTAGAAGAGTGAGTGTATATGAGTGTGCGTGTGTGAGAGTGTGTGTGTGTGTATGAGAGTATGTATGTGAGAGTGTGTATGTGCGTGTATGAGAGTGTGTGTATGAGCGTATGTGTGTGTGAGTGTGTATGAGAGACTGTGTGTGTGTGTGGTGCGCGCAAGAAGAAGCGCGACCAGGTTGGGACATCACTACAAAGTGGCATCAGGATGAGGACATTTCTACAAGAAGAGGACCAGGATGAGGACATTACTACAAGATGACGGTCAGATTGGGGACATTACTACATGAGGAGGACCAGGATGGGACATTACTACAAGAAGAGGATCAGGATGGGACATTACTACAAGATGACGGTCAGATTGGGGACATTACTACAAGAAGGGGATCAGGATGGGACATTACTACAAGAAGGGGATCAGGATGGTGACATTACTGCAAGAATGACCATAGTGGGGGACATTAATATAGGATGGGGACCAGTATGAGGACATTATTACAAGAAGGGGACCAGAACGGGGACATTACTACAAGAAGGGAACCACGTTGGGGACATTACTAAAAGGAGATCAGGATTTGATCATTACTACATTAAGCGAAAAATTCTGGAATTACTAAAAATGTCACTTAGTAATGCGGCCCTCCGATATCAATTTTTTTCTATGTGCGGCCCACCAACCCAGTCGAGTTTGAGAACCCTGGATTAGAGTATATCATGTATCGCATCCACTGTAAAGTATTGTAGTGCAGAAGACAAGGTAAAGTACATAGTCATAAAGAAAGTGTATACTGTGCTATGTATAATGTATAGTATATAGAGAATACATGCTGATATATATTTTATGCTATGTAGTATATAATGAAATCTATCTAGTGTAGGTTGTGTATACAGTGTACACTATGTCCTGTATAACATGCAGTGTATGGCGTATACTTTGTAGTTTATAGTGTGCGCTCTGTGGTGTGTAGTATATAATATACCATATCATGCATAGTATGTATTATACCACTATCTGCGTTGTTATATATATATATACACGGCACAGTACCAATTCTCCTGTCCTGTATACTGGGTGTTATCCTCTGTATCTGTATTATTCTGTATATATATACACTGCACAGTACCACTTCTCCTGTCCTGTATACTGGGTGTAATCCTCAGTATCTGTATTATTCTGTATATATACACTGCACAGCACCACTTCTCCTGTCATGTATACTGGGTGTAATCCTCAGTATCTGTATTATTCTGTATATACACTGCACAGTACCACTTCTCCTGTCCTGTATACTGGGTGTAATCCTCAGTATCTGTATTATTCTGTATATATACACTGCACAGTGCCACTTCTCCTGTCCTGTATACTAGGTGTAATCCTCGGTATCTGTATTATTTTGTACATATACACTGCACAGTATCACTTCTTCTGTCCGGTATACTGGGTGTAATCCTCAGTATCTGTATTATTCTGTATATATACACTGCACAGTATCACTTCTTCTGTCCGGTATACTGGGTGTAATCCTCAGTATCTGTATTATTCTATATATACACTGCACAGTACCACTTCTCCTGTCCTGTATACTGGGTGTAATCCTCAGTATCTGTATTATTCTGTATATATACACTGCACAGTACCACTTCTCCTGTCCTGTATACTGGCTGTAATCCTCAGTATCTGTATTATTCTGTATATATACACTGTACAGTACCACTTCTCCTGTCCTGTATACTGGATGTTATCCTCAGGATCTGTATTATTCTGTATATATACACTGCACAGTACCACTTCTCCTGTCCTGTATACTGGGTGTAATCCTCGGTATCTGTATTATTCTGTATATATACACTGCACAGTACCACTTCTCCTGTCCTATATACTGGTTGTAATCCTCAGTATCTGTATTATTCTGTATATATACACTGCACAGTACCACTTCTCCTGTCCTATATACTGGGTGTAATCCTCAGTATCTGTATTATTCTTTATATATACACTGCACAGTACCACTTCTCCTGTCCTGTATACTGGGTGTAATCCTCAGTATCTGTATATATATATATATATATACTGCACAGTACCACTTCTCCTGTCCTGTATACTGGGTGTAATCCTCAGTATCTGTATTATTCTGTATATATACACTGTACAGTACCACCTCTCCTGTCCTGTATACTGGGTGTAATCCTCAGTATCTGTATTATTCTGTATATATACACTGTACTGTACCACTTATCCTGTCCTGTATACTGGGTGTAGTCCTCAGTATCTGTATTATTCTGTATATATACACTGCACAGTACCACTTCTCCTGTCCTGTATACTGGGTGTAATCCTCAGTATCTGTATTATTCTGTATATACACACTGCACAGTACCACTTCTCCTGTCCTGTATACTGGGTGTAATCCTCAGTATCTGTATTATTCTGTATATATACACTGCACAGTCCCACTTCTCCTGTCCTGTATACTGGGTGTAATCCTCAGTATCTGTATTATTCTGTATATATACACTGCACAGTACCACTTCTCCTGTCCTGTATACTGGGTGTAATCCTCAGTATCTGTATTATTCTGTATATATACACTGTACAGTACCACCTCTCCTGTCCTGTATACTGGGTGTAATCCTCAGTATCTGTATTATTCTGTATATATACACTGTACTGTACCACTTATCCTGTCCTGTATACTGGGTGTAATCCTCAGTATCTGTATTATTCTGTATATACACACTGCACAGTACCACTTCTCCTGTCCTGTATACTGGGTGTAATCCTCAGTATCTGTATTATTCTGTATATATACACTGCACAGTACCACTTCTCCTGTCCTGTTGTCAGAGAGGCAGTATTGGACTTTGTGATTTTTAGCATTTAACTTGTTTAAATTGATTATCCCCAATATGGTGTCATCACTTCTCTTCTGTACAGGTGATGACTTTCCCTTTGCTGGGGATTTGACCGCTGGGACTCCACAATCCTGAGAAACATGGCTTTGAACAGTAACATGTGAATGGAGCTGTGGTTGATTATTCCCTTTGTTGCACCATTCACATGTTGCTCTTCAGATAACTCCTTTAAGAAAGTGATGAGGCCATGACAACGTAAAAGCAAATTTCACTGATCTGGGCTGATGGGTGATATAGTGTGTGGGCTGGTGAGATCTTTTTTCCAGCGCTGCTTTTTGGTCCCAGTCCGGCCCTGGACCACGTTAACAATGAGCAATAGAGTAGGATGTTATCCATGCGTCTCATGTATAAACTGCTCACATATGTTAAAGGGGACGAATTTTGTACATGATGGTACAGAATACAAGATTGAACACTTCTTAACTTGTGGTAGCGATCATGTAATCTATATGTTGGAGTGTCCCTGTGGTTTAAAATATATAGGGGAAACCACATTGGAGTTTAGAATAAGATTTGTCAATCACCGTTACACGATTCGAAAGAAAAGGAAAGATCTCCCTGTACCTAGACATTTTCTTGAGCACAAACACTCTGAAAGAGATCTTAAATTTAGATTGATAGACATGGTACCTCAACAAAGACAAGGGGGCGATAGAACAAAATTATTAAAAATTAAGGAATTAGAGTGGATCCATTAATTGGACACATTACAACCAAAGGGGCTGAACATAGATTATAGATTAGATTAAAAAAAAAATCCCAGATTGACCCGGATAACACTAGGAAGAAGCGAATTTGATGCAATGTAGTATTAGGTAAGGAGCACTAGTCACAACCTTGTCACTACCTTTCACTAAAATTTGGTAAAAGTTTTAGTATTGTAATCTTTGTACTATGATAAATTTCCTAAGAGTCCTTATGTATGCTGATGTGGATATATTTTGTTTCATGTTAAGACAGGTGATGTAACAGCTGAGAGATATCATGGCAGTGGCAGCGAGAGAAGAGAAGCCCACTAACTATAACAAAACTACATATCGCAGCTATTAAACCCTTGGATATGCGCTGGAATTTTATATCCTATAAGTACTAGCAAAAAAATAAGAAAATTAAAAAAATGAGCACTATTAAAGTAAAAGCACAAGAGCACTTTATTTATGGTGGAAATGTATTATGGTAATATACAAATAAACATCCTATTGAATTACAACAAATGGTTGGAGATATTATTAACGTTTATGGAATGTGATAAGGTTAGCCCAAACATATAAGCAAAAAACTCTATTGATCCCATGACAAGTATACTGCAATGCAGCTTAAAAACTGTATGCTGTATGCTGATAGGTGAACCTGTAATGAGCGTTGTAGGACGCTATAGCAGGGGAACCCTGGGTGAAGGGTTAAAATACAAATGGCAGAAACCTTAATGGTAGAGAAAACAAACAAGAGAATGGATATTTGGCATTATATACAGTAAGTACCTCTGTATTTAATAAGACCCATAATATGAATTCCATACCATTATGAATTTTAGCTTAAATCTCTGATTAAAATTAATAAACTAAGATAATATGAATCCAGGATGGTTATAAGAGTTAAGAAATAGCGATATGAAGGTAATAATACAAAAACGCGGCTTGTAATGTGGAGCATAGTAGAGGAATTGCGATAATGATGGGTGCAGACCTCAAAACAGATACTGCGCATACAAAAGATGGCGCGGGACGGATATCCGAGATATCCATAGTAACGGCCACAAACGACCCTGAATCCGCATGTGCGGGCGTCTAACACATGGGGAATGGCGACGCATACAAACAGTGAGTGCTTCTGTTATAATCAAGCTGTACTAAGTCATGATATTGATCAGCTGATAGTGATTTATACTGTTTACACTGTATGGGCAGTTATGAAACTGTATATTGGGAACATTAGCAAAAAGGATGATTGGAAAAATAAAGCACTAGAAGACATTTATGCACTATAGTTAATGCACTGTATGTAGCACTGTGATAAGAGATGTATGTGTGCACATATATTGTATTAAGGGATTATTAGTTTTATAAGATGAGTATAGATAAGTAAATTATGTAATTATTATGGTAGGTAACGTCATGTCTTAAATTCATACCTGTAGGGGCCCTAGTTTGCAGGCTGAAAAATCCATCATGACTCACTATTCAGTAGTATCCTTCTATGATTCCCACCTCTTTTTGGGGCATTGACCCACTCTATACCATGAATCTTGCACATCGCTACATTACCATTCTGTTGGGAGGAAAGGTATTTAGTAGCTGTAGAGCATTTCATGACCAGTTTATTGCCGGCATCAGAGACATTACAAGTAAAATTAATTTAGTGCCAAGCGCATACTCTAGAAACTCTTTGTATAGTATAAGGACTCCAAATACTAATACTTGGTACGTATTGTATGGTGTATAAATGTTAGGATCAATACCTACAGTTGTCTCAATTAGGTTGAACCGTTTTTTGGAATGTTTATTCTTATATTGGTAAAATACATTATTTAATAAACAATTATTTCATCTATACATCGCCATGGATGTGTGCTTTGAAAACTATATTTAAAAAAGATTTTTTTTAAAGTTTTTTTTTAAAAAAGTTAAAAATAATAAAAAACTTAAAAATCCAAAATTTCGTTGTACTCTTATATCATGCTTCAGGAGTACACTACACCCATGGAGCACACTTCTTTCAAGTGGTGCTTGATTGGATATTCTGTCTGGAGTGGGTATGAACCTTAACAAGATAAGATATAAAGAGTTTTAGTGTATGGGTCCCTTTGTATATATCTATCTAAGTCTTTAGGAATTGTTTGCCCTCTTACCTTTTAGTAGGATAGTATCAATTTTCTACCAAGGGTGTTCAGGTGTTAATATCCTGGGTGTTCTGATTGGCTTGTCTCTAAAAAAATTTCACATTGTTTAATCAGCAATTGTACTAATTTGGTGGTGTCTTATGTCTCATTATATATTTAAACATGGTATGTACCTACAGATATTCCTGGTACATTTCAGGTTTTGGCTGTGATGTTGTGCTACTCCAGCATTGGTGGTTTTAACAATCGATGAGGGAGGTGCCCTCCTAAAAATAAGTTGCAGTTGTTACTTGTGTATCCCTTATATATATGGCTTAGTTATTTCTCATATGCCTATAAGGATTACCTTGCTTGGACCCAGTCTTAGGAACTGGTATGGTGTCGTGGTATCAGGGTCCTTTTGGTAGTTTAGTTGTGCCAGGATTCTGGTTGGGTCAATAGTAGTTTGGCGGTTGCAAGCTATGATGTTGATGCTACTATAGAAGCATAAATTACAAGTTTTGGTGTGTGTCATTATTGATGTTTTTAACTATGCAGGTATTAAAGAACGATGTAACAGTAGATGGTGGTGTTATATGTGTAAAATTAGCCCACCAATAGGGTATATGGTGGTTGAGTGCTTCTATGGTAGTTACTGCTGTTATTGTGTGTTACACAGCAGTTAACCATGTACACTTCCTTCTCTATATCTCTGCTGTATTGTAGGCACTTGCTATTAACTTTTGCTGTTAGCTTAGCTCCATTATGGTACCTTTACACGCCTCTACAGAAGGTTGGAAACAACCGGGTGTCTCACGTGCACAAGCACGTTTGAACGATTGCAAACGGTACCCGATACCGCCTTTACACGCCGCTACAAAGTGCTCTACAGAAGGTTTAATCTATCTCTGGATGCACCACTGGGTGCCACAAGTTACCTTCTGTAGAGCACCGTCCCTCATTTACACACCGCTACAGAAGGTAATATGGGAGGACCTGGTGCAGCAGGGACAACACATAGGCGTGTCAGAGTTGTGGATTACGAGACGCTCGTACGGTGATTGGACAAAGCAATAGCATCATGATTGGCCAGCCAGCGCAGGAAGGCTGGCTAATACATGATGATATTGCAATTGTGTAGTGTGACTGGTCAGCTCCTTAAATATGCAGCGACAACCAATAGTAACGCAGGAGCTTCCACCAATGATCGATGAAGGGGGGCGGTTTCCCGGAGGCTGTGTCACGCCCCAGGGAGTTAACTAGGTGGCGAAAAAACCTTACCATACCTTATTTAGACGCCGCTACCATCGGGTTGAAACCAACCTGTTTTAGAGCACTGCTCTGAAACAGGTGCCGACAGTGACGGGTGGCAACAACCTACTTTACACGCCACTACCTCGGGTTGATTTGACAGTGCAAGATACATTTGTCTCCGACACCCGGTTGTTTCCAACCTTCTGTAGCGGCGTGTAAAGGTACCATTAGGTTTAACTAGTACTAATAAGGTTAATAGCAAGTATCTATAATAGAGCAGAGATATAGAGAAGGAAGTGTATATGGTTAACTGCTGTGTAAAGCTGCTTTCACATTATGTTTTTTTCCTGTCCCACTTTTTGTAGGATCCCACAGACAGGAACGGACACCACAGGAGGTGACCTTTTCTGTGTCAGAGTCCGTGATTTTCATGGACCCCAACACAGAAAGCCCAAGCCTGCAAAGCCAGGCACTTTCACTCCCACAATGTATATATATATATATATATATATATATATATATAAAACACAGGAGTGAACAAAGAGTTAAAAAAAAAAAAACATGCTCACCTGTCCGACGGTGTCCCGCGCTGTCTCGCTTGCTCCTAGGACTAAAGGACCTGGGGTTGCCTGGCAACCTGATCAGTCGTGCGGTCATGTGACAGCTCAGCTGATCGGGTTGTCACATGGCCGCACGGTTTAAATCTCCTGCCCGCCGGTCAATTTTGGCGGGCGGAAAATTTAAACCACTCGGTCATGTGACAACCCAATCAGCTGAGCGGTCACATGATCGCTCAGCTGATCGGGTTGCCAGGCCACCCCAGGTCCTTCAGTCCTAGGAGCGAGCGAGACAGCGCGGGACACCGTCAGACAGGTGAGGATGTTTTGTTTGTTTTTCTTAACTCTTCATTTACAGAATTTCACTTCTGCAATGTATATACATTGCGGAAGTGAAATTAAAGGGGAACAGAGCAATTTTAGTGTACTGAGCATGCTCAGTACCCAAAAATCGGGTCCGAGAAACGATCCGGTTTTCTCGGACCCGTGCTCCATAGGCCCCCATGTTATAGGACGCGGATCATGTCAGATCCGATTCGGTCCAATCTGGTCCGCTGTGCTCAAAATTGGAGCAGTCTCCGATTTTGGGCATCGGGAAAAATCGGACCGAATCGGATCCGACACAAATCGGATGGCAATAAAGCCAAATCCAATCCAATCTGTGCTCATAGAGAGATACATGTGGGCAAAATCAGATCCGTGGCTGTCCGATTAACAACAGATAGCCACGGATCCAACAAAATCATGATGTGAAAGCACTCTAACACACAATAACAGCTGTAACTACCATAGAAGCACTCAACCACCATATACCCTATTGGTGGGGTATTTTTACACATATATTACCACCATCTACTGTTACATCATGCTTTAATACCTGCATAGTTAAAAACAACAATAACAACACACACCAAACCTTGTAATTTATGCCTCTATAGTGGCATCAACATCATAGCCTGCAACCGCCAAACTACTATTGATCCAACCAGAAACCTGGCACAACTAAACTACCAAAAGGACCCTGATACCACGACACCATACCAGTTCCTAAGACTGGGTCCAAGCAAGGTAATCATTATAGGCATATGAGAAATAACTAAGCCATATATATAAGGGATACATAAGTAACAATTGCAACTTATTTTTAGGAGGGCACCGCCCTCATCGATTGTTAAGGTCACTTTCACATTTGCGTTTGTGTCTGCATGCAGAGGACATGCAGACGCAAACGCAGTGCAAATTCTGCCATACTGATGTGAACGCATGTATTCACATCAGTATGGTGCCCAGCCAGCCAATGAGCTGTCTCAGCGGTGTCCGGTAGGCTGAGATCAGCGGTGAAGATCTCCTCCTCCCGACCGCCGCTGATCTCCCGACGGTGTCGGCGCAGGAGATTTGAAGAAACAGCTGATCTGACAGCTGTTTAAATCTCCCGCGCCGACACCAAATAGGTGATGTCGGCGCGGGAGATTTAAACAGCTGTCAGATCAGCTGTTTCTTCAAATCTCCTGCTCCGACACCGCCAGGAGATTAGCAGTGGCTCTAGCTTATCTCCCGGTGGCCACCGCTGGTCAGCGGCGCCAAAGGGAGAGATTTCAATGTGATCCTTAGCGTTCTCCTGCGTTGTCATGCGGAGGACACTGCGGATCCATTGAGATCCATGCATTGTTTGTGCACTTGTGGGCTCTTGGTGATAAAACAAGTGCCCGTGAATGCACAAAAAATGCAACAGGCTGCGTTCGGAGGACAGAGGAGGGCACAGAAATTATGCGCATCTGAACGCAACTGCAACCAAACGCAGCCAAACGCAGGTACCATGCGTTCCCATGTTAAACATAGGGCTGCGTTCAGAACGCTGCGTTCACAAACGCAAATGTGAAACCAGCCTTAGATAGACATATACAAAAGGACCCATACACTAAAACCCTTTATATCTTATCTTGTTAAGGTCTATACCCACTCCAGACAGAATATCCAACCAAGCACCACCTGAAAGAAGTGTGCTCCATGGGGGAAGTGTACTCTTGAAGCATGATATAAGAGTACAGTGCTGTGCAAATTAATTGGGACAAAGCATTTGTTTAAGTAAAATCGTAAATTGGTTACCAGTCAGTGATTCAAACCAGTTTTAACTGCTTTGAACAGGTGTGAGTGTACAATCTTGAGTAACAAAATGTGGTTTGACTGGTTTTAGTCAGAAAATAACAGCTAGTTGCCCCCTCATCTTCAGTTGAGAGCTTGTTTCTGAGAGGAGTGGTTTAGTGGACTTTTTCTCTCAGTGTGATTCGTGCCTGTAAAAATGGATGTTACTCCACGGAAGAGGTCTAGAAATATTACTCTTAATGAACATACATGTCAGACTGTAAGGGTACCGTTACACAAGGTGACGTCGCCGGAGATGTCAGTGGCGACGGGCGGGAGTGCGCGCGTTTTTGGCGCCCCGCCAGCATCAACATTGCATGTTTACATGCGGTGACACCTCCGCCGACGCACCGGCGATCTTACAGGCACCATCGCTGCTGGGGTGTCCAAAAACCCCAGCGGCGATTCAGTAACATGGGAGCCTATGGCTCCCATCGCCTGTAAGATCGCCGCTCCCCTATTACATGGGGCGATGTGTATACATCGCCCCAGAGTGCTCACCTGGTTTCAGAGCACTGCTGAGAAACCAGGTGACCACTCAAAGGCATCGCCATTGCCTATTTACATTAAGCGACGCACAGGCCATGTCGGCGGTGATAGGCCACTCCCCTGCGTCGCCTATAAAATCGCCGCCGATATGGCCTAGTGTGACGGTACGCTAAGAGAAATCGCTTCCACTGTTGGTATTGGAAAATGTACCATTTCAAAAATTATTCGCACACACAATGAAACTGGATCGTTTTCTCCAAAATGAAAAAGGAAATGTGGAAGAAAAAGGAAAACGACACCAAGAACTGATAAAACACTTATCAGAAATAGTAAAACTAATGCAAAAAAACAAGTAAAAACTTGCTTTGTCCCAATTAATTTGCACAGCACTATACAACGAAATTTTGGATTTTTAAGTTTTTTATTATTTTTAACTTTTTAAAAAAAAAAAATACTTAAAAAAAAAAATCTTTTATAAATATAGTTTTCAAAGCACACATCCATGGCAATGTATAGATGAAATCATTCTTTATTAAACCATGTATTTTACCAATATAAGAATAACTATTCCAAAAAGGAGTTGAGCCTAGTTGAGACAACTGTAGTTATTGATCCTAACATTCAAACACCATACAATATGTACCAAGTATTAGTACTAGGAGTCCTTACACTGTACCAATAATTTCTAGAGTATGCCCTTGGCCCTAAACAAATTTTACTTGTAATTGACCTTAAAATATAGGTGGACTTCATACGGCAACACCTAGGCCTTAAGCAGCATCACACCAAATATAGTGCTAGCTCCAGTGTACATTCAAAATCAATCACCGGCATCAAAGACATGTCTACTGACATGTACTTTAGGCAGTCCCATTGTACAACTGATATACTGTACATTACATTCCAGGCTAGTAATTAAATATACCACATAGATAGAGTCATAATTAATATAGCTGTCAATGTTTCAACTCTGACCAGTCACCATAGAAGTAAATGTATCTGAAACATCACCTCAACATGTGTGATGAATTTGAGACATTACATTATCTCCTATTTTTATTAAATATGTCTATGTAGTGAATATAATTGTATAGGTTTACTGTTTGTTTACCTGAATACAATGACTAGGGACTCATGTCCAAAATGTATCTGATGGTATTGTGTTATGGGTGTCCTTAATTATTTTTTTGTCTTGGTGTGGATTGGAACTTGGCTTTTTAACAATGCATTAATAAAATTTGGATTTTTAAACTTTTTGGATGCTGGACTTTCCCCTATTTCTGAATTATAGGGAACCTACCACCAGGATTTAGTGCCATGCAGCACAGGGGCACAACAGCCGTGGTGCAGCTGGTGCAGCCGACCCCCGCAAGCCGCCGTCAAAGGAGAGGAGGGTCAGGCAAGGGAAGCAGAGAGCTTCCTGCTTCCCTTGCCTGATCCCGCACCTCCCCTCCTCTGCATCTCCGGCTCCCACAAGCGTCCGGCGCGGCTCTCCAGGTAGGAGAGCACCGCGCCCGCGGCTCCCGGCAGCACCCCCCATGGGCCGCGCTGACGGCCAGTAGCACACCCCCCCCGGTCCTCTCCTGCACCAGGGCCCCCGGGGGTGACGGTCCGCCCCAGGTAATTGACTTGTGCAGCATTACATCACTATTTGTTTTTTTTTATTTTTTTTTAGTTAGTTTTTTAATTACTCCCCTGTGGGCTTGTCTTTCTGCTGTAAACCAAACCCACCTCCCTGTCATCCACCCAAGACAATCATAGAGAAAGAATTGACAAATCGAATAGCAGCACACCACCACAAAGTTTATAGAAATGAATAAAGCTTTTATTTAGGGACAAAACAGCAAACATCTAAAAACAGTTAAAAACATCAACAGACCACAGTCCATAGGAATTGGGACCCCTGTTTAAGTCAATGGTAGATACAGATAACCATTCTACCTCTAATGCATAAATAAACTGCACATGAACAATAATACAGAAAATTCAAGTCATTCCATAAAGCATTGCATTAGGTTCACAAAAATAAGGAACTGACCACAGATTCTGTCTGATGATCCAGAGAGTCAAAAAAAGTGCATAGCTGCAAGTGCACGGTGGACCAGTATGTGAGTACTTTGGCAGCGGACCAAACACAACCAACACCATATGCAAATAATGATTATACCAAGGGCCCACAGCTAAGTGGACAAGAATGCAATGAGAGCAGGCACAACGCGGTAAAGTGCAAATGTGTCCCAAATGGGATCCAAAAATGGAGCTAATTTCACCTGAGCCTGTTTGTCCTAAGTGTTGTGAGCCCAGCGTTTAAGAAAGTCTCCTCCAGCTACCAATCTGTAGCTGGAATGGTGTTAGGAAGTCCAGCGCCAAGTATAGTTACCGTATATACTCGTGTATAAGCCGACCCGTGTATAAGCCGACCCCCCTACTTTTGCCCCCAAAACCTGGGAAAATCTATTGACTCGCGTATAAGCCGAGGGTGGACTCCAGCACAGGTATACAACCCCCAGCAGTGAGGTATACAGCAGCCTCCCCAGTGGTAGTATACAGCAGCCTCCCCAGTGGTAGTATACAGCAGCAGCCCCAGTGGTAGTATACAGCAGCCCCAGAGGTATATGCAGCCCCAGAGGTATATGCAGCCCCAGAGGTGTATACAGCAGCCCCAATATACAGCAGCCCCAGTGGTATTGCAGCCCCAGTGGTATTGCAGCCCCTATATACAGCAGCCCCAGTGGTATTGCAGCCCCTATATACAGCAGCCCCAGTGGTATTGCAGCCCCAGTGGTGTATACAGCAGCCCCTATATACAGCAGCCCCAGTGGTATTGCAGCCCCAGTGGTATTGCAGCCCCTATATACAGCAGCCCCAGTGGTATTGCAGCCCCAGTGGTGTATACAGCAGCCCCTATATACAGCAGCCCCAGTGGTATTGCAGCCCCAGTGGTATTGCAGCCCCTATATACAGCAGCCCCAGTGGTATTGCAGCCCCAGTGGTATTGCAGCCCCTATATACAGCAGCCCCAGTGGTATTGCAGCCCCAGTAATGCAGGGCCGATATATATACAGCAGTCCCAGTGGTAGTATACAGGCAGCCTCAGTAATGCAGGGCCCCCCCCTCATGCTCCGGTCTCCTGTAAAGCAAGTTATACTTATCAGTGCCCGCTGCCGTCCGCGCCCGCCGCTGCCGACATCCCGATCCTCCGTCTTCATGCATCTTCTTCCTGTTTCCTGTGCGCGTCGCCGGTAATGACGTCACTGCCTGCGACGCGCACAGAGCAGGAAGAAGATGAATGAAGATGGAGGATCGCATGTCGGCAGCGGCGGGCGCGGACGGCAGCGGGCACTGATAAGTATAACTTGCTTTACAGGTGACCGGAGCATGAGGGGGGGGGGCCCTGCATTACTGGGGATGCGGGGGCTGCTGTATACCGCTGTATACAGCAGCCCCCGCACTGACTCGCGTATAAGCCGAGGGGGGTACTTTTCAGCCCAATTTTTGGGCTGGAAAAACTCGGCTTATACGCGAGTATATACGGTACATGTAAGAGGCAGGGGACCCGGATCCCACGCGTATCGCCGCTGTAAAGCGGCTTCGTCAGGGAGGCGTGGCTACACATCCAGCGTTCCGCCCTTAAATATCAGCACTAATCAGGCGGCTATTACTGCCGCGTTTGTGTGTTGCCATGGCTCCAAGGGGAAACCGGAAATGACGTTCCGGGGGCTGTAAGAGGCATATGTGCGATCACAAGCTTCAATACAAGCAAGTCTAGATACAAACTTGTATGCAGGAGAATTATTAAGGGAAAAGAGGCATATTTTAGTGAAAATGGAACACGGTGACCATAGAAGTACAATATATAACAATTTCATACAATACCCACTAGTATCTTTTTTTTTTTGAACCATATTTTTATTGGGTTTTTAACATTACATCGTTTACATAGTGTTAGGATAAGCATATCCAACATATTGTTACACTAATCAAAAAGCTTTAACTGGCATTAACAGCCTTTATCCATTTGCATTTACATCTCTTAACTTAACTTTCAATAAACCCTACCCCACCCACTTCGGAAATCATCCATTCTACCCATCGTGGTTTGAGGACGCAAGTAAATATAAACATGTTATACAAAAACCAACTCAAGATCCATATCAGTTTTTTTTTTTTTTTTTGTCCTTTGAACCATTTAACCATTTAACCATCACACCTCAGTCTGCCTAGTGTCCCTTCTAACTCCTTTTCCGCATACCAAATCGTCGAACGAAAGGGTAGCATAAATTTGGTTATGTCACCATCTGAAAATTCGTTTTCGATAAATAGTTGCCATTTGTAAAAGAATTTCTTGGTTAGTTTAGTAGGGCTGCGTAGCGCATCCATCGATTCAAGCGACATAGTATGGCGCATCATCAATTTGATCTGGTTCAGGTCTGGGGGTCTGTCATTGAGCCAATATTGTAGAAGGAGTCTTTTAGCTATTATCGCAATATAATGCCATAGTGGATGTGGGTGTCTGAGAGCTCCAGTATCTGTCTGATAGTGGAAGATCCAGCGCAAAGGGTCTAGATCCTCCATATTCCCACATATCTCCTTGGCCCAAGCGACCACCTTTTTCCAATAGTTTGTTGCCTCCGGGCAAGACCAAAGCCCATGTTCTATGTCTGTCATCTCAAGTTTACACTTTGGGCAGTGGATCCATCTCTCCTGATTGGCTTGGGAGGGGGGAACATTGAAACCCTGAATAGTCCCATGCATAATCCTGAATTGGGAATCTCTCCATCTCTCGTTGGTAACGTATCGTCTCATAAGCCCCACCCTTTTAGAATTTTCTGGGTGAGTTCCGGATCTTTAATGTGTTTTCGCCATTTGTTGAAGATCCCTCTCCTCCCCCGCGGGCGTAATACTTGTTGTATTTTAGTATATAGCGAGGTGATTGATACATCACCTACATTTAAACTTAATATTTCGGACCATAAATTATTATCAATCTCCCCAGAGAGGTCCCGCAGATGTGAAAGGAGATGATAACTCAACTGGCGGTATTGTATCGCCTGAAATTCTGGTAAATGAAAAGTAGTCAGCACCTCTTTCTCCGTCATCCACCTTCGTTCCTCAAAATTTATGAGGTCTTCTAATGTGTTGACCCCTTTTGCTTTCCAAGTTTTAAATAGAGAGTTGTCACGTCCCAACCCAAAGGCCGGGCATCTCCACGGATTGAGTCTCTTGGAGACCTTCCAAGCCAGTTTGAGTTTTTTCCTGACCTCTCTCCATGTTATGATGGTATCTCTATAAATTACTGTGTTTTTCAGGGAAGCCGGAAGGCAGGACAACGGAGAATGTAATAAGGCGGATAGATCCCAGGGTTTAGCCCATTCTCCCTCCAGTTCTGAGTCTGCAAACTTACTTGTTCCCTTAATCCAATCTAGTACATAACGGAGGTTGCATGCTAGATTATATCCCCTAACATCAGGAAGCTGCAGTCCCCCCTCCTGTTTGGGTTGTATTAGTGTCCTAAAGGCTAGTCTAGATCTCTTTCCTCTCCATAAGAATTTTGTAAACGCTTTGTTAATTCTTATAATATCCGTATGTTTCATTAACATAGGAATGGTTTGGAGAGGATAAAGCAGTTTTGAGAAGCTCATCATTTTGAGTAAATGGCAGCGTCCTAGCAGAGACAGCGGCACCCACTAGTATCTTAATAATCAATTACCTATTGAATGTGAGCAATCCAAGTATCTGATATATTTAATGATCCAAAAAACATGTTAGACACTTGTCAAAACCATGCTTCTGGCATCAAATACAAGTATTATATTTGTGTTGCAGAGTCCCATACTGGGATGTATCAGCAGCACATCTATCACCAAGTTTGTGTTATGCCTGATAGTTAGTAAGGAAAAACTGAGAGTGCCAAGACGTGCTCCCATCCCCAGGATGAAGGGGGGGATGAGGAACCCCCGGCGGGTGCGGACAAAGCCCACCCAAGGAGGAACCCCATCTCCTCCAGCCACCCAGGGAGGGAACACGCCAAAGCACTGATACATGGGTGGGGAATATTGAACCTCCTATGTAGGTAATATAAGGACAAGAATTAGGGGTGACCTGACAAGTAATATGTTTATGAAACAAAAAGCCCAAAACTATATTCACCACTGTCAGAGAAACTTATGAATTGTCTATGTGGGTCAATCCTGACCCGGCGTGCCGTCGAGACAAAAGTTTGTCTCTAAGGTCTGCCAACAGGCCTGTTCCATGGTTCAAGTCCTAATCTACCCCCCACATGTCGTTATTAAATAGTTGTTATAGTATCACGATTATGGATTTATATTCAGGAATTTTTGCTCCTTAAAGACCAAATACCACCAGGGGGTTGAAATAAAGAAAACCCACACCCTGTAAAGTACGCCGACATCACTCCAAAAACGATATAAATAGAGTTAGCGGAAATCATTATTACTACAAAATGTGTGGTGTGCGGAAACTCTGCAAAAAATATGTATATACATATATACTTGTGTGGGAAGAACCACACACATATCCTTAGCAAACACGGTTAGTGGCAAAAACTTCAACATCAATGTTCAGGGTATTTATGGGTATGATGATTAATCCAAAGTTCAAAAGTTGTACACCCGAAATGTCACGCAGGACAGTCCAAATTCTCGGCTAATCTTACTCAGATGTCGAGTAGGTACTCCTACCAGGGTACTTGTAAAGAGACTGGACATAATTACGTATGAAGGCAAAAAAATATGAGTCTGCACACATTGGAAGCAGCAGTGTGAACTGCAACCAATCCCCACCAAAAACATGATAAACAAGTGCAAAAACAGTATATGAATCACACAAAAGGCGCTCTGCTGTAAAAATATAAATAAATAGCAAGTGCTGTAACAAAAACAGGGCCTTTTGGTTTATACGTTTCTGCAAGAAAACGTACAATAAGCTGTCTCACCCACTCCACGGTAGGCCCTGATAGAGACAGTCCTAACTCTGTCCCTAGTGCTACGGTAAAAACCTGCCAGTGTGTACATACCTCAACTGGACAGGGTGAGGGAGAGCACAGGACTATCTCACCTTGTAGGGCTGTGTGGGTGGAAGCTCTGTGTGCAGACTTCATATGGGAGGGGCAGGTGCCTCCAATATCTGCTGTTACCAGCAGTGGTGAATACAAAGGCAAAAAAATATGAGTCTGCACACATTGGAAGCAGCAGTGTGAACTGCAACCAATCCCCACCAAAAACATGATAAACAAGTGCAAAAACAGTATATGAATCACACAAAAGGCGCTCTGCTGTAAAAATATAAATAAATAGCAAGTGCTGTAACAAAAACAGGGCCTTTTGGTTTATACGTTTCTGCAAGAAAACGTACAATAAGCTGTCTCACCCACTCCACGGTAGGCCCTGATAGAGACAGTCCTAACTCTGTCCCTAGTGCTACGGTAAAAACCTGCCAGTGTGTACATACCTCAACTGGACAGGGTGAGGGAGAGCACAGGACTATCTCACCTTGTAGGGCTGTGTGGGTGGAAGCTCTGTGTGCAGACTTCATATGGGAGGGGCAGGTGCCTCCAATATCTGTTGTTACCAGCAGTGGTGAATACAAAGGCAAAAAAATATGAGTCTGCACACATTGGAAGCAGCAGTGTGAACTGCAACCAATCCCCACCAAAAACATGATAAACAAGTGCAAAAACAGTATATGAATCACACAAAAGGCGCTCTGCTGTAAAAATATAAATAAATAGCAAGTGCTGTAACAAAAACAGGGCCTTTTGGTTTATACATTTCTGCAAGAAAACGTACAATAAGCTGTCTCACCCACTCCACGGTAGGCCTGTAGGCAGCAACTCTTTCCTAGTGTACGTAAACTGAGTGTGACACCTCACTGACAGTAACACAGGCTATCTCACCTAGGGTTTGGGGAGCTCTGTGTGCAACTTATGGAGGCAGCCCCAATCTGGTACCAGTGTGTAAGGCAAAAAATATGAGTCTGCACACATTGGAAGCAGCAGTGTGAACTGCAACCAATCCCCACCAAAAACATGATAAACAAGTGCAAAAACAGTATATGAATCACACAAAAGGCGCTCTGCTGTAAAAATATAAATAAATAGCAAGTGCTGTAACAAAAACAGGGCCTTTTGGTTTATACGTTTCTGCAAGAAAACGTACAATAAGCTGTCTCACCCACTCCACGGTAGGCCCTGATAGAGACAGTCCTAACTCGTCCCTAGTGCTACGGTAAAAAACCTGCCAGTGTGTACATACCTCAACTGGACAGGGTGAGGGAGAGCACAGGACTATCTCACCTTGTAGGGCTGTGTGGGTGGAAGCTCTGTGTGCAGACTTCATATGGGAGGGGCAGGTGCCTCCAATATCTGCTGTTACCAGCAGTGGTGAATACAAAGGCAAAAAAATATGAGTCTGCACACATTGGAAGCAGCAGTGTGAACTGCAACCAATCCCCACCAAAAACATGATAAACAAGTGCAAAAACAGTATATGAATACACACAAAAGGCGCTCTGCTGTAAAAATATAAATAAATAGCAAGTGCTGTAACAAAAGACATGATTACTTACGGTATTGTGTTTTATGGAGTCACGACAGACCACATAAGGGGATCGCCCACCAGACGGAAACCTAAGATAAAAAGGGGCGTCCCTCGCTCCCTCAGTTGTTACAGAGTAAAGGAACCTGCAGTTAAGGAACATAACACATCTCAAAAATCACACGTACAAACAATGAAACCGGGCAAGGCCAAGGAGAAGCACTCACCATTTAGGCTGCAAGGGGGGAAGTGAGTGGGTGCTGTCGTGGACTCATAAAACACAATTACCGGTAAGTAACAGTCTTTTCTTCTCCCAACGACAGCACCACATGAGAGAATTGCAGAAGGCAAGATTTAGTGAGGACACACGTGCTGAGTGACAGATCTCAAAGCCAATCAATCAGAAACAAATCACAAAACGATAGTGGGAATAAAGGTAGAAGGGACGACCAGTGCAGCTTACAAAAGCTTCAATAATACCGCAGCGCGCTCGGCCGGAAAAGCCATAGCCTAGTCGATCGCCGCACACCTTCGAGATTGCGTCCCGCACCGAGTAGGCCATAGAGAGCACCGGTCCACTAACAATCTGTCCTAGTAACAGCAGGGTACATACCAACTGGACAGGGTGAGGAGAGCACAGACTTCTCACTTGTGGCTGTGGGTGGAAGCTCTGTGTGCAACTTTATATGGAGGGGCGTGCCTCCAATATCTGCTGTTTCAGCAGTGGTGAATACAAAGAAAAATATGAGTCTGCACACATTGGAAGCACAGTGTGAACTGCAACCAATCCCCACCAAAAACATGATAAACAAGTGCAAAAACAGTATATGAATCACACAAAAGGCGCTCTGCTGTAAAAATATAAATAAATAGCAAGTGCTGTAACAAAAACAGGCCTTTTGGTTTATACGTTTCTGCAAGAAAACGTACAATAAGCTGTCTCACCCACTCCACGGTAGGCCCTGATAGAGACAGTCCTAACTCGGTCCCTAGTGCTACGGTAAAAACCTGCCAGTGTGTACATACCTCAACTGGACAGGGTGAGGGAGAGCACAGGACTATCTCACCTTGTAGGGCTGTGTGGGTGGAAGCTCTGTGTGCAGACTTCATATGGGAGGGGCAGGTGCCTCCAATATCTGCTGTTACCAGCAGTGGTGAATACAAAGGCAAAAAAATATGAGTCTGCACACATTGGAAGCAGCAGTGTGAACTGCAACCAATCCCCACCAAAAACATGATAAACAAGTGCAAAAACAGTATATGAATCACACAAAAGGCGCTCTGCTGTAAAAATATAAATAAATAGCAAGTGCTGTAACAAAAAGACATGATTACTTACCGGTAATTGTGTTTTATGGAGTCCACGACAGCACCCACATGAGAGGGGATCCGCCCACCAGGACAGGAAACCTACAGATAAAAAGGGGCGGTCCCCCTCGCTCCCTCAGTTTGTTTACAGAGTATGAGGGGAACCGCAGAGTTAAGAGAAGCATAACACATCTCAAAGAAACATCACACGTACAAACTCAAGAAACCCCGGGCAAGGCCCAAGGAGAAAAGTGCACACACACCAATTAACGTGACAAGGGAGGGAAGTGAGTGGGTGCTGTCGTGGACTCCATAAAACACAATTACCGGTAAGTAATCATGTCTTTTCTTCTCGCCACGACAGCACCCACATGAGAGAATTGCAGAGAGCAAGATTTAGGGAGGGACAACCGTGCTGAGGACAGATCTCCCGAAAGCCAAGTCAGAGTCAGAAGACAAATCCAAACGATAGTGGGAATAAAAGGTAGAAGGGGACGACCAAGTGGCAGCCTTACAAATAGCTTCAATAGAGACCGCAGCGCGCTCGGCCCGCGAAGAAGCCATAGCCCTAGTCGAATGCGCCCGCACACCTTCCGGAGGATTGCGTCCCGTCACCGAGTAGGCCAAGCAGATGGCATCCCGGATCCATCTAGACAACGTGCTCTTAGTAACAGCAAACCCCCGACGAGGACCCTGAAAGGACACAAACAGAGCCCTACTCTGTCGATAGGGCCTAGTCCTATCAAGGTAGTGTAACACTAATCTCCTGACATCTAGCGTATGAAACCGTTGTTCCTCAGGAGAACCCGGAGTAGGAAAAAAGGAAGGGAGGAAAATCTCCTGACTCCGATGAAACCGGGAAGCGACCTTAGGGAGGTAGGAAGGGTCCGGCTTCAAGACAAGTCTATCAGGCAAGATGGACAAAAAAGGAGGATCTATAGACAAAGCCTGGAGATCACCCACCCGCCTAGCCGAGGTAAGGGCCACTAGCAGAGCCGTCTTGAGAGACAGGGACCTAAGGGAGGCTGCCTCAAGGGGTTCAAAGGGGGGCCCCATCAGGGCGTCAAGGACCAGATCCAAATCCCACGGGGCCAACCGAGCAACATGAACCGGGGTGCTACGCTCACAAGCCGCTATAAACCGAGACACCCATCTGTCACCCGCCACATCTGATCCATACAATGCTCCCAAGGCCGAAACATGGACCTTAAGGGTGTTGACTGAAAGCCCCAACTCCCGACCATTCTGAAGAAACTCCAGAATAGAAGGGATGGGAACAAGTGGAGTAAAAGGAGCAGTATGGAACTGAAGAAATTTCCGCCAGACCCTAGCATAAATCCTTGTTGTAACCTCCTTCCTACTCAAGAGAAGGGTGGAAATAAGCTGTTCTGAAAACCCACGCAATCTTAACAGGCTCCTTTCAAGTTCCAAGCCGTCAAGTGGAGCCCCTGCATCTGAGGGTGACGGCAAGGACCCTGAGAGAGCAGGCCTGGAACAGAAGGAAGTAGCCACGGGTCGGACACTGACATGGCTCTGAGCCAGGAAAACCACGGCCTCTTGGGCCAAAATGGGGCAATGAGAATCACCCTCGCCCCGTCGTCCCTGATCTTCCGGATGACTACTGGAAGCAAGTTCATGGGAGGAAACGCATAGGCCAGCCGAAAGGCCCAAGGGAACTGGAGGGAATCCAACAACTCCGGCTCGTCCGTGAAATCCAGGGAGGCAAACCGGCTGACTTGCCTGTTGGCCCTGGTTGCAAACAAATCTATTTCCGGAAGACCCCACAAGGCAACTATCTTCTGGAAGGTCCGACGGCAGAGGGCCCACTCGCCCTGATGGAGGGTATGGCGACTCAGAAAGTCCGCTGTTGAGTTGTCGACACCCCGGATGTGGAGGGCCGAAAGGGACAACAAGTTGGTCTCTGCCAGGTTGAGGATAGTCATTGCAATAGACAGCAGCGTCCGGGATCGAGTACCTCCCTGCTTGTTGATATATGCCACCGACGTGGTGTTGTCTGACAAGATCCGGACGTGCGACCCCCGCAGCTGTGGGAGAAAATGAAGGAGAGCAAGGTGGATAGCCTTCAATTCCCGTACGTTGGAAGAATCTGAAGAGTCCTCCGCCGACCATTGACCCTGAGCTAAACCGGTCCCCAGGTGAGCCCCCCACCCATCTGGACTGGCATCAGTCAGAAGGATCTTAGAAGGCCGAACTACCCAGGGAACCCCCCTTGAAAGGTGAAGCGGGTCTACCCACCAGGTAAGAGATTCCACAGCGTCCGGAGGCAAGGTAAGACGACCCTGAAGCCGACCCTGCAAGGCAACCTCCGCCAGCAAAACCGCCTGCTGCAATGGCCGCGTATGAAACTGCGCCCATTGAACTGCCGGGATGCAAGACGAAAGGGAACCCAACAGGGACATGGCCTCCCGCAATGACAGGGAAGGGTGAGCAATAACCTGGCTGACCCTAGTCCTGATATGAGAAATCTTGTCATTTGGAAGGAGGCAGAGCTGACTTACAGAGTCCAGAAGGAGACCCAGAAAAGATTGACGAGTCACGGGAGTTAGTCTGGACTTCCCCCAGTTGATGATCCAGCCCAAGTCCTGCAAAGATGAGATGACATGAAGCACACGGGCCTGACACTGTCCGAAAGAGTTACCCACTATCAAAAAGTCATCCAAATACGGCACAATGAGCGTGTCTGGTGCCGCAAAAAAGCCATCACCTCGGACATTAGTTTGGTGAAGACACGAGGAGCCGTTGAAAGACCAAAAGGCATTGCCGTAAATTGGAAATGTCGAGTCCGTCCCTCCCAGACGACTGCTACCCGCAGAAACTGCTGGTAATCGACGTGGATGGCGACATGATAATAAGCATCCTTGAGGTCCAGTACTGCCATGAAACATCGAGGGAATAACAATTTGATCGTGGAATTAATTGATTCCATTTTGAAGGACCGGACCGCCAGGAAGGAATTTAATTTCTTTAAATTAATTATGGTCCGAAAGGAACCATCTGGCTTAGACACCAGAAACAAGGGGGAGTAAAACCCCTTTCCTTCCTGGCCTACCGGAACCTCAACAAGAACACGTTTGGACAACAGGGATTGAATTTCCAGGACCAGGGCACGCTGATGATGCAACGGAGGGGAGGTAAGGACAAACGAATCTGGAGGAAAACGGGCAAAGTCCAGAGTAAGACCGGAGGCAATCAACCTCAGAATCCAGGGACTAGAGGAGATAACAGCCCAACGATCAGAAAAAACCGACAACCTACCCCCCACTGGGAGATCCGACCTAACGGTACTTCTTTCCAGGTTTAAAGGAGGAGGACCCCCCAAACAGGGCACCCCGTTGTTTACCCTCCTTGGGTTCCCAACGGTCTCGGTTCTCCCTATACGACCTCTTCTGGCCGAATGGACGTCTCCTGAAGGCTCTCCTATAAGACGGAACAGGAGGGTTAGGGAACCCCCTCTTACGGTCAGCTGCCTTAGCCAGAATCTCATCCAAGTCAGGGCCAAAGAGGTACTCACCACGGAAGGGGAGCGTACATAACTTGGACTTGGATTGAGAATCGCCCTTCCACCCTTTAAGCCATAGGGCCCGACGAGCCGAGTTGGTCAGACCCGCAGACCGCGCTGCCAGGCGCAGGGAATCAGCAGACACATCCGCCAGATAAGCCGAGGCCCCACGGATCAATGGAAGAGAGGACAGCAACTGGTCCCTGGGAACCCCTGACCTAATCTGATCCTCAAGCTGATCCACCCAGACCAACAGGGATCTGGCAGTACATGTAGCTGAAATAGCGGGTTTAAAGGCCCCTGTGCAGGATTCCCAAGTGCGCTTAAGCAACATCTCGGCTTTTCGGTCTAGCGGATCAGCCAGCAACCCAGCATCCTCCACCGGGAGGGTGGAACGCTTAGACGTGGAGGCGACCGCAGCGTCCACCTTCGGAATCTTGGACCACGTAGCTAAGTCCCCATCATCGAAGGGATATCTCCGCTTGGAAGATGAAGGAAGAGCCCCCCGTCTGTCCTGCTTATCCCATTCCCGATAAACCAGATCTTTTAGGGCCGCCACCACCGGGATAGCACGCCTCTTTTTTTCCGAGAGGCCGGTGAACATGATATCCTGCGCTGAACGAGATTCCCTCGAATCAGGCACTTCCATCGTGTGGCGGATGGACTTGACAAGATTGTCCACACCGTCCAGGGGGAAACAGGACTTTCCCTCATCATCCGATGAGGAAGAAGAAGCAGGAGAGGCTGACGGGGACTGGAAGACCCCCTGAGACCTAACCGGGCTGCCCTCTGGGGAGGACACACTAGGGGACACAGGCTTCCTAGCCCTGGAGGAACACGGCCGAGAATGAGCCACCTCGCTGAAGGACAACAACTCCTCCCGGATCATAGAGCGAATGTCCGCCGTCTTAACAGAGGACTCCTCCTGCAAAGTCTGATTAATACAGGCCTGACACAGACGCTTCACATATGTCTCGGGAAGAGGCTGCGTACACAAAGCGCATTCTTTATGCTTCAGCTTTTTACCCTTCTTAGCCTGAGAAAGACAGAAAGGGAGGAGATCAGCAGAGGAGCAGAGGACACACTCACCCCGTGAAGCTGTGCATACTGACCGGCTCAGGAGGTGTAGGACCAGCCTGTGATGGTTGACCAGCCTTAGTCCGGTCACTTCTGTCAGCAGACCCAGCCTCCTTGCTGCGCCCACTGCCACCACGAGTCTTGCTGGATGGCTGCACATCAGTGTCAGGCTGCTGCAGCCCTCCTGCCCCAGGAGACGACATCATAGGGATCAGAACACCAGCGGCGCTGCTGCCGCACTGTCTATTACCTCCCGCTCTGGGGCCACCTCCCCGGCCGCCCGGAAGCACAGCCGCAGTACTTCCGGGTCAGAAGCGCTTCAGGCTACTGCGCAGGCGCCGGCGCGGCCCAGAAGCCGGCGCAGCGATTTAGAAAGGCGGCCGAACGCCGCGGCCGCAGACTCCCCACACTCCCCAGGAGAGCCCGGACTCCACCGCGCCGACACCACGCCCCAGCACCGGGAGACACGGACCCGCCCGCCACCGGGCACGGCCCCCATCCCCCGCGAACGGCGGCAAAATGACCGCGCCATAGAGCCACAGCCCCCCAGGAAGTGCAGGCACTGCGACCGCCGGAGACAGCCAGCTAACCAGCCCGTCATACATACCTCTGGGCCCCCTGGCTGCCCCTGGAGACCACCATGGATGAATGCAGCTTGTCCAGACTGCACCACGCTCCCACGAGTCAGGGTGGAAATCCAGCGCTGACATCGTGACATCCCAGTCAGACGAGGGGAGAGCCGGAAACCGGACTTCCCGACGCTGCTTCTGGAGTTCCAGGCCCTGCCGTTCGCAAAGATACCGCACAGAGGCTGATTGAACCCAGGTAAGCCTTTTTGCTGCAGGTTCCCCTCAGGACAGGAAACCAAACTGAGGGAGCGAGGGGGACCGCCCCTTTTTATCTGTAGGTTTCCTGTCCTGGTGGGCGGATCCCCTCTCATGTGGGTGCTGTCGTGGCGAGAAGAAAACAGGGCCTTTTGGTTTATACGTTTCTGCAAGAAAACGTACAATAAGCTGTCTCACCCACTCCACGGTAGGCCCTGATAGAGACAGTCCTAACTCTGTCCCTAGTGCTACGGTAAAAACCTGCCAGTGTGTACATACCTCAACTGGACAGGGTGAGGGAGAGCACAGGACTATCTCACCTTGTAGGGCTGTGTGGGTGGAAGCTCTGTGTGCAGACTTCATATGGGAGGGGCAGGTGCCTCCAATATCTGCTGTTACCAGCAGTGGTGAAACAAAGGCAAAAAAATATGAGTCTGCACACATTGGAAGCAGCAGTGTGAACTGCAACCAATCCCCACCAAAAACATGATAAACAAGTGCAAAAACAGTATATGAATCACACAAAAGGCGCTCTGCTGTAAAAATATAAATAAATAGCAATACCTTTGTATTCACCACTGCTGGTAACAGCAGATATTGGAGGCACCTGCCCCTCCCATATGAAGTCTGCACACAGAGCTTCCACCCACACAGCCCTACAAGGTGAGATAGTCCTGTGCTCTCCTTCACCCTGTCCAGTTGAGGTATGTACACACTGGCAGGTTTTTACCGTAGCACTAGGGACAGAGTTAGGACTGTCTCTATCAGGGCCTACCGTGGAGTGGGTGAGACAGCTTATTGTACGTTTTCTTGCAGAAACGTATAAACCAAAAGGCCCTGTTTTTGTTACAGCACTTGCTATTTATTTATATTTTTACAGCAGAGCGCCTTTTGTGTGATTCATATACTGTTTTTGCACTTGTTTATCATGTTTTTGGTGGGGATTGGTTGCAGTTCACACTGCTGCTTCCAATGTGTGCAGACTCATATTTTTTTGCCTTTGTTTCACCACTGCTGGTAACAGCAGATATTGGAGGCACCTGCCCCTCCCATATGAAGTCTGCACACAGAGCTTCCACCCACACAGCCCTACAAGGTGAGATAGTCCTGTGCTCTCCCTCACCCTGTCCAGTTGAGGTATGTACACACTGGCAGGTTTTTACCGTAGCACTAGGGACAGAGTTAGGACTGTCTCTATCAGGGCCTACCGTGGAGTGGGTGAGACAGCTTATTGTACGTTTTCTTGCAGAAACGTATAAACCAAAAGGCCCTGTTTTTGTTACAGCACTTGCTATTTATTTATATTTTTACAGCAGAGCGCCTTTTGTGTGATTCATATACTGTTTTTGCACTTGTTTATCATGTTTTTGGTGGGGATTGGTTGCAGTTCACACTGCTGCTTCCAATGTGTGCAGACTCATATTTTTTTGCCTTTGTATTCACCACTGCTGGTAACAGCAGATATTGGAGGCACCTGCCCCTCCCATATGAAGTCTGCACACAGAGCTTCCACCCACACAGCCCTACAAGGTGAGATAGTCCTGTGCTCTCCCTCACCCTGTCCAGTTGAGGTATGTACACACTGGCAGGTTTTTACTGTAGCACTAGGGACAGAGTTAGGACTGTCTCTATCAGGGCCTACCGTGGAGTGGGTGAGACAGCTTATTGTACGTTTTCTTGCAGAAACGTATAAACCAAAAGGCCCTGTTTTTGTTACAGCACTTGCTATTTATTTATATTTTTACAGCAGAGCGCCTTTTGTGTGATTCATATACTGTTTTTGCACTTGTTTATCATGTTTTTGGTGGGGATTGGTTGCAGTTCACACTGCTGCTTCCAATGTGTGCAGACTCATATTGTACACACTGGCAGGTTTTTACCGTAGCACTAGGGACAGAGTTAGGACTGTCTCTATCAGGGCCTACCGTGGAGTGGGTGAGACAGCTTATTGTACGTTTTCTTGCAGAAACGTATAAACCAAAAGGCCCTGTTTTTGTTACAGCACTTGCTATTTATTTATATTTTTACAGCAGAGCGCCTTTTGTGTGATTCATATACTGTTTTTGCACTTGTTTATCATGTTTTTGGTGGGGATTGGTTGCAGTTCACACTGCTGCTTCCAATGTGTGCAGACTCATATTTTTTTGCCTTTGTATTCACCACTGCTGGTAACAGCAGATATTGGAGGCACCTGCCCCTCCCATATGAAGTCTGCACACAGAGCTTCCACCCACACAGCCCTACAAGGTGAGATAGTCCTGTGCTCTCCCTCACCCTGTCCAGTTGAGGTATGTACACACTGGCAGGTTTTTACCGTAGCACTAGGGACAGAGTTAGGACTGTCTCTATCAGGGCCTACCGTGGAGTGGGTGAGACAGCTTATTGTACGTTTTCTTGCAGAAACGTATAAACCAAAAGGCCCTGTTTTTGTTACAGCACTTGCTATTTATTTATATTTTTACAGCAGAGCGCCTTTTGTGTGATTCATATACTGTTTTTGCACTTGTTTATCATGTTTTTGGTGGGGATTGGTTGCAGTTCACACTGCTGCTTCCAATGTGTGCAGACTCATATTTTCTTGCCTTTGTATTCACCACTGCTGGTAACAGCAGATATTGGAGGCACCTGCCCCTCCCATATGAAGTCTGCACACAGAGCTTCCACCCACACAGCCCTACAAGGTGAGATAGTCCTGTGCTCTCCCTCACCCTGTCCAGTTGAGGTATGTACACACTGGCAGGTTTTTACCGTAGCACTAGGGACAGAGTTAGGACTGTCTCTATCAGGGCCTACCGTGGAGTGGGTGAGACAGCTTATTGTACGTTTTCTTGCAGAAACGTATAAACCAAAAGGCCCTGTTTTTGTTACAGCACTTGCTATTTATTTATATTTTTACAGCAGAGCGCCTTTTGTGTGATTCATATACTGTTTTTGCACTTGTTTAACATAATTACGTATGAGTTTAAAGAAATAAAAAAAAAAAAAAAAGAGGTTAAAAAAGAAGAAGTGAAGCTACATAGATATATATGTGAACAAAGCTCCAAGTCCAAGTAAATCTGTGTCCACGATGGTAAGAATGTTCCAAAGAGCAAAGAGACGAGTGTTCCACGTCCAAAAGGCGAGGATTACTGAGATGAAGAAGATCATGTTCATAGAGTCCAACAGCAGATCCGTGTGGCGAGGAATGGCTATCTGATCCATAATCTGAATAGAGAAAAGTTGTCAAAAGAGGGTTTTTTGGATCATTAAATATATCAGATAGGCGGCCGTCACACGTAAAGATTTAGCTAACGATGTCGTAGACGATGTCAAATTTGCATATCGTCCGAACGATCGCTCATGATAACGCTACACCCACAGACATCGCTCAGACGATTCCCCGATCCACCCATCCAGCGATCGTCTGAGCGATGCACTTATCATCAGTGAACATCGTTCATCAAAGAGTCACACAGAAATCTCCTAAACGATGTGGGAGCAAATGTGGGCGTCATTGGAGCCCATAGGCGTGGTACATGGTCTCCAAGCTGCGCCCCTCACTACACCATTGGTGCTCAGTACTGCGTCCTCATTGGGTCAGATGTCCTTCGAAACATGGCGGCCTCATATCCAGAATGTCCTGTGATGTTGGTCGCAATGTATATGTGTGCTGTACCACATAACTAATTTTGAATGGGGAAAAGGTACAGAACGCCATCCCCCACGTGGCAGCGCGCCGTGTTGCCGCCATTACTGAACTGCAATGTGCATGGGAGGAGCTAGCACCTTGCAGGCGGAATGAAACTGAAACCAACTTCATTCCGTCAGGACCGCCCCTTGCGTGACATAACAACACTCAAAGGCGACCTACGCGGCGTTAACAGGGCAATAACCACTTTTTGTGTCACCTACGAAACAATATCCCATGGGCGTGACGTAACGCCGCGTTGTGTGTGCCGCGCCTGGCAACATTGTTTGGGTGTATGACAAGGTGGACACTATAGCAGGGTCGTGTACCACGCAGGTTCTATTATCAAGTCGACGCACTTGTGGGTGCACAGTTCGGAAAAATTGTGCAGCCGACGCCTATGTGTGGTGCTGAAGACAGCTCTTTAAAAATGGCGCCCTGTGAGGGCAGCCAATGGCAACGCATCATCCTCCACCAATGCGAGCTAGTGGTGAAGCAGCCAATCCGAAACCATTACGGTGCACGAATTACAACTGAGGAGGCGAGGCAATAGGAAACTCCTGCCACGCCTACGTGCTGGATTTAGGCATCGCGCAGTTCCTACACGTGCATACGATCTCGGTTGTTTAGACACGCCGATTCAGTACATCTTATGAGGCGACATCGTCAGATCTGAGAACCGGACCTCAGATCACGATTTAGCGATTTGATCAGATATCGCTCGTCGTATCTCGCCGTCACACGCGCAGACATCGCTTACGCGATGTTTAATCTGCCGCGTTCAAGCGATATCTTGCACGATATCTTTATGTGTGACGGCCGCCATACTTGGATTGCTCACATTCAATAGGTAATTGATTATTAAGATACTAGTGGGTATTGTATGAAATTGTTATATATTGTACTTCTATGGTCACCGTGTTCCATTTTCACTAAAATATGCCTCTTTTCCCTTAATTATTCTCCTGCATACAAGTTTGTATCTAGACTTGCTTGTATTGAAGCTTGTGATCGCACATATGCCTCTTACAGCTCCCGGAACGTCATTTCCGGTTTCCCCTTGGAGCCATAGCAACACACAAACGCGGCAGTAATAGCCGCCTGATTAGTGCTGATATTTAAGGGCGGAACGCCGGATGTGTAGCCACGCCTCCCTGACGAAGCCGCTTTACAGCGGCGATACGCGTGGGATCCGGGTCCCCTGCCTCTTACATGTAACTATACTTGGCGCTGGACTTCCTAACACCATTCCAGCTACAGATTGGTAGCTGGAGGAGACTTTCTTAAACGCTGGGCTCACAACACTTAGGACAAACAGGCTCAGGTGAGATTAGCTCCATTTTTGGATCCCATTTGGGACACATTTGCACTTTACCGCGTTGTGCCTGCTCTCATTGCATTCTTGTCCACTTAGCTGTGGGCCCTTGGTATAATCATTATTTGCATATGGTGTTGATTGTGTTTGGTCCGCTGCCAAAGTACTCACATACTGGTCTACCGTGCACTTGCAGCTATGCACTTTTTTTGATTTTCTGGATCATCAGACAGAATCTGTGGTCAGTTCCTTATTTTTGTGAACCTAATGCAATGCTTTATGGAATGACTTGAATTTTCTGTATTATTGTTCATGTGCAGTTTATTTATGCATTAGAGGTAGAATGGTTATCTGTATCTACCATTGACTTAAACAGGGGTCCCTATTCCTATGGACTGTGGTCTGTTGATGTTTTTAACTGTTTTTTTTTTTTTTTTTGTTAAATACTTTTTATTGAATTTTCAATTAAACAGAACAAAGAATACAAATGCTTGGTATTCATATACAATCGATTACAAAGTTTATCAATTCCAACTAATTCCCTCCCCCCTAGCCCATTCCCCCACCTCCTGGGGTCTCGTGCTACCATTACTTCCAGAATAGGGACAAGCCGAGAGGAAGATATAAAAGATGATTTTCAATGTCCATCCAGAGTTCAATCATGAAAGTATTTCCCTCTCCCCTCCTCCCCCCCCACCCAAATCTCGTAATTTAGTCCAATTTTAGTTTTCCCAGTTTTCCTCCTAACTCCTCTAGATTGTACCAGCTGGTTAATCTAAAAGGCCATACCGTCTTCCTGATCTCATCTGTTGACAACTGAGACACGATTAATCCTCTCCATCTGGAGAAAAACCTGGCTGCATCTCTTTCTTTGTCTTTCTCTGCTAATAGTTTCTCTATTGACATGGTTTTTTTTAATTCTGTCATTATTTCTGACGTCCGAGGTGGATCTGAGGTCAGCCAATGTCGCAATATAGCTCTTAATGTGATAGTTGCCACCAGGTGAAACAGTGGCATATCGTCCCCCTTTAATGTTGTTGTTTCTTTGTCTTGAAATATCCATATTTGTGGTGTTAGGGGTAACCTCTGTCCCAAAGACTTTGTCAATATTCCCCTCGCTCCCTCCCAGAGTTTCTGCGTGGTGTCACATTCCCATATCCCGTGGTACATGTCCGTTTTGTCCTGTTGGCATTTGGGGCATTGTTGTATCCATCTTGTCTCTATGTTTCTGGGAGAGAATCTAAATCCCAAGACCGCTCTGTGGATAACCCTGAAGTATGAGTCTCTCCACCTTTCATTTGGTATGTATTGCCTCATCCCTTTCCATCCCCTTCTTATTATTTGTTCAATATCCTCAATACCCAATTGATTCCTCCAACCCCTGTACATGTCTCTGGTGCCTGGCGGGAGTGTGTATGTCCTCAAAACTGAATGTATGGTGGAGACACCCACCGCCGAGGGGTCTAAAGATGTCAACTCATCCCAGGTATTGGTCACATATTCCGCCCTAACATTTATTAACATTATCCGCTGTTTAATCTGGTAGTATTGGAAAATGTGTGAGGGTGGTAGATTGTATTTATTCAGGATTTCCTTTCCAGATAACCATCTTGTCTCCTCTCCATGTAATACATTTCTGGCTGTATGTATTCCCTGTGATTTCCATTTCTCAAAAAACATATTATCTCTTCCTTGCGGAAAATCTGGACATCCCCATAGGTCAAGATATTTTGATACCTTCCACGGCAATTGAATTGCTGTCCTCACTATTTTCCATGTGCTAATTGTATCTCTGAACACCATGGAATTTTTGATTATTTGGGGTAATTGTCCCCTGGTGTATGTAACAGAGATATCAGGCTCCAGGGTTTGCACATCTCCGACTCCAACATATAATCTGAGTATTTCCCCGAACCTCTCACCCAGTCCAGAATGTGTCTTGAAATGCATGCAAGGTTGTATCCCCTGATATTGGGAAAATTTAATCCCCCCCAGTCCCTAGGAGACATTAGTGTCCGAAGCCCAATTCTGGGTCTCTTTCCCCGCCAAATAAATGTGGAAAACATCTTGTTCAACTCTGTCACATCTTTTTTTTTCAGTAGGAGCGGTAGGGTCTGTAGCGGATATAACAACCTAGGGAAGCTCACCATTTTTACCAAATGGCATCTTCCCAATAAGGACAATGGGAGGCCCATCCATTTATTTAGTTCTGTTTTTATTTTGGCTATCAGGGGGTTGTAATTAAGTTGGTAAACTTGGATTTTGTTCTTGCCAGTTGTATGCCTAGATAATTTATTGTTTTATCCCTCACTGGGATTCCATGTAAGGTCTACTTGTTGTCTCCCTCTCCCCGGTACCGTGTCCTCCCGCAGAAATAGAATGTTACATTTATTTTTATTTAATTTGAATCCAGAGAAGGCTCCAAATTTTTCTATATATCCAATTACTTTTGGTAGATCTTTTTGTGGGTTTGCGAGGTATAGAACTACGTCATCGGCAAATAGATTTATTTTATGATCCTTCTTTCCTAGTTTGATCCCTTCGAATATTTCGTTATTGTCAAGTGCTCTTGCTAGTGGTTCTATTGCTAAATCAAAAAGTAGTGGTGATAAGGGGCATCCTTGACGGGTTCCTCTCCCCAATTTAAAATCACGGGACAGGAATCCTGGCCTGCTCACTTTTGCCTTGGGGCTATCATATAGATTATTCAAGAATGTTCTGAGTGAGCCCCTGAGGCCTATCTTATCCAGCACCATGTCTAACCAAGACCACCTGACGTTGTCGAAAGCCTTTTCGGCATCGAGTGTTACTATAGCTGGATTTTCCCTCCCACCCTGATTGATAGAGTCTATTATTAATAAGGCCTTTCTGACATTGCCCACAGCCGACCTCCCTTTAACAAAGCCTGCCTGGTTCGTATTGATTAAAGTGGGCAAGATCAGGGCCAGTCTGTTGGCTAGTATTTTAGATATTAGTTTTAAGTCAAGGTTAATTAGGGAAATCGGTCTATAGTTACTGGGGTCGTCCAGGTCTTTTCCACCCTTTGGGATAAGAATAATATGAGCCGTGTTCATGTGGGTTGGGATCTTCTCTCCTGTCATTAATCTGTTGAATAGGGTCTTTAGAAGTGGGGATACTTTGTCTTTTAAGGCTTTGAAAAATCCTCCACTGAATCCGTCTGGGCCCGGTGCCTTATTCGGATTAAGGTCCGATATGGCTCTCTCCACCTCCTCGAGACTTATTTCTGCATTCAGTGCTAGCAGATCGTCCTCCAAGATCCCCGGTAATTCTATGTCGCCCAACCAACTTTCCCCCTTGTCTACCAATGTCTCCGAGGGACCGTATAATTTTGCAAAATAGTCCCCCAAAACTTCCACCATCTCAGCCGGGTCCGATATACGTAAACCAGAGCTATTTTTTATTGTGGTTATTAGTGTTTTCGGTTGCCTCCCCCTAGCCAGATTTGCTAGAATCTTGCCTGCTTTGTCCCCATGTCTGTATAGTTTTGCCTCCCAATCTGCTCTGCCCAGGCCTTCCTTGATTTTTGCCCATTCGTCAAAGGTGTGTTTGTGTGTTTGCCATGACGTTTTATGTTCTGGGGTCGGGTCGTTTTTGAAGATCACATAAGCCGCTCTGACTTTTTCACTATATGAGCGGAACATGTCGTCTACTTTCTTTTTCTGGGTGAAGGTATGGGCCATAATTTTTCCCCGTAAAACAGCTTTAGCAGTTTCCCAATACAGTATGGGGTTGTCTTCATGTTGTGCATTGTCGTGTGTATATTCTGTCCACCATTCTCCTAATAGTAGGGCAAAGTCTGGGTCACCGCTCATGTAGGAGGGGAACCTCCACAGGTAGTCCTTCCCTCTGGGATATGTATCCGTTAATTCTAGCATCACTGGGCTGTGGTCAGATATCACCATTGGCATAATATCTATCCCCCTCACTCTCGATGTTACTCCCTCTCCCAATAGGAACAAATCTATCCTTGACCATGTCCCGTGTGGGTGGGAGAAATGTGTATATTCCCTTCCCTCGGGATACCTCAGTCTCCATATATCGTGTAGAGGCAGTGTCTCTCCTAGGTGTTGTAATGCGGTATCCGGGGGGGACATCGACTTTCTATGTGTGCCTTCATGAGACCTATCTTCTCCCGGGGACATTGTGGCGTAGAAATCACCCCCTACTATTAACTTTCTTTTATCTAGTTGAAGCAGGTGGTTCTGAAGGTCAGAGAAGAACATGGCCTGATCCACATTTGGAGCATATATACTAAAGATTTGTAAAACTTCTCCCTGGCATTCCAGAGTTAAACCCACCCATCTTCCTTCTTCATCATGTTCCCATTTTTGGATCTTACAGGAGATGTTCTTACTAATGAGTATCAGAACCCCTGCCTTCTTCCCTTTTGCCCCCGAGCCGTAAACCTCTCCTACCCAGGATTTGTTCACTCGGAATAGTTCTTCTTGTCCTAAATGCGTCTCTTGTAGTAGAGCTATGTCTCCCTTTAATTTTCTGATATGTCTCAAAACCATTGATCTTTTCCCTGGAGATCTCAACCCTTTGACGTTCCACGTCACTATGTTAACCATTTTTGAATTATGTTAGATTTAAAGCCTTTCTGATATACAGGCCCTTTTCTTGTAAACTCTTGAGTGTATGAGTGGATTACATGACAATAGCTGGAGGTAACATTGCATTTTTGGCAGAAGAAGCCCCTCCCTACTTCAATAACATATAAACATTCCCCCCCCCCCCATTGTATAAATTTAACCATCCTGACTTATACCAGTATAACACTTCCATTTGTCCAATGAAGCACATCGAGAGAGACAGGATTAGCTCCCACCGTCCAGCCTGAACTCACGGTTTCAGACAGTTGTGATAACCATCAATGACGCCCTGCACGGCATCAGGAGCCTCCTTCCCTATGCGGGATAGAGTTGTTGAGCTTTGTCCAAGATCTTTGTTCGGTGGTACATTCACCTGCAGCAATCTCTAGATAAAAGAAAAAGGGAGAAAGGGAAGAAGCAAGAAAAGAAAGAAGAGAAGAAGAAGAGGAAGAAGAGAGAGAGGAAGAAAAAGAAAGAGAGAAAAAAAAAAAAAAACACATTGTAGTCCCCTTGTGTGTCCCCAAAATCCTGATCCTGGATTGTTCCGTGTCGTATACGTGGCACCATGGAAGATTGTTCATGGCCAGTGTCGTCTCCATTCTTTGGCGTCTGTCTCCCCAAATTAAATGTCTTTACTCTGAGACTCCATGACTCGGTTCCTCCGCGGGTTTCGGCTGTTTTCTCCCTGGAGAGTCCTCGGGTCGTCTTCTCATGTCTTCTTCAGCTGCTTGGTGTCTATAGTCTGAGTTACTGATGTCATTCATTCTCGCGGGAGATTTTCTGGATCCTGTTGTAAAGTATTTCAGCGCTTCCCCAGCATCTTTGAAGAACATCGGTGGTACCTGTGGCGATGCTACCTTCAGGGTGGCCGGGTATTGCAGCTGGAACATTATGTTCCTTTTATATAGCAGGTTGCATATTTCATTAAATTTCTGTCTCTGTCTGGATACTATGATTGAGTAATCATTGAATAAGATTACCTTGGAATCCCTAATGAATAACGGCTGCTTGCGGCGTTTGAATATTTGCAATATACGTTCTTTATCTTTATAGTCCAGGTAGCGTGCTATGGTTTGCCTCGATTTGGTAGGTTTCTTGCTTCCATTTGAAGCTGGCGGTGCTCCTACCCTATGGGCTCGTTCAGTCTTGCATCTGGTTGTCAGTCCTAGAGCCTCCGGCAGTTCCCTCTCAAATATGGCTTCTAGCTGGGAGTTGGCAACAGATTCCGGCAATCCCACAATCCTCAAATTGTTTCTGCGGGAACGATTCTCGAGATCGTCTATTTTATCTCCCATCCATCCATATTGTTCCATGACTTCTGCCAATCTTTGCTCTAATTGAACTATTCTATCTTCTGCGTCTGATAAGCGTTGCTCAGCCTCATTTAGTCTGGATCCCTGCTGCGTGACTTCTGCCTGGAGTTCAGCCACACTTGATGCTATAGCCTCTTTCACAGTGGCTTGTAACCCTTCAGATAGGTGCTCCTTCAGTTCTTGGAGCATATTCTGAAATGTGTTAGGGTGGTGTTGCATTTCCATGTCAGCTCCCTGTGGAGTCTGCCCCTGCATGTCTCGGGACCTAATCTCGGTCTCCCACATTATTGGTGTCTGTGTTTTGTTTGAGGGTTTTTCACCCATCTTGGCACCGACCCCTCTCTCACCTCCTGTTGTGGTTTGACTCTGGTGTGCTGGTGAGCGGCGCTGCTGAAGTGGCTGCTGTTTCTCCTTCCCCCTCTGTTTGGGGATTCCCGCCATCTTTGCTCCCTCACCTCCTCCCTGCTGCGTCTCCGTTCCTCCGTGTGCCCGCTCCTTGCTCCTCAGCCAGCGGTACATTCAGTGCCCGGGCGCCTCCGCCCTCTGTCAGCCCGGTCTGGAGACTCCCCGCGCCGCGCGGTCTGTTTATATGCGGTTATTAGGCTGGCGGTGGACGGAGCTTCTCCCTCACGTGGCGCTCACATCGGGGCCGGAACCGCAAGTCTTAACTGTTTTTAGATGTTTGCTGTTTTGTCCCTAAATAAAAGCTTTATTCATTTCTATAAACTTTGTGGTGGTGTGCTGCTATTCGATTTGTCAATTCTTTCTCTATGATTATGGTTCCTTGTTGACAAAGAAGCACCTCCGACCCTTATTGGGATACTTTACCCTTAGTGGTGCACCTCAGTACTTGTTAATCATCCACCCAAGACAAGCCGACAGGGAAGTAATATAAAAAACACAAAAAAAAAACCCAGGGATGTCCTGCTGCACACATCAATCACCTGCTACATAGCAGTAACTCCTGGTGGTTGGTTCCCTTTAACCCTTAATGACGAGGCCAATTTTCACTTTTATGACCAGACCATTTTTTACAATTCTGACCAATACCACTATGAGGTATCAACTCTGGAACGCTTCAACGGATCACAGTGATTTCAAGATTCTTTTTTGGCGACATATTGGACTTAATGTTAGTGGTAAATTTAGGTTGATATTTTTTGCATTTATTTGTGAAATAAATTGAATTTTGGAGAAAATTTTGCACATTTTCAACTTTTGAATCTTTATTCCGTTAAACCAGAGAGTTATGTCGCATAAAATAATTAATAAATAACATTTCCCACATTTCTACTTTACATCAGCACAATTTTAGAAACAACATTTTTTTTGTTAGGAAGTTTGAAGATCAGAGTTCATCAGCAATTTTTCATTTTTACATCAAAATTTATAAAACCATTTTTTAGGGACTACATCACATTTGAAGTCGCTTTGAGAGGCCTATGTGACAAAAAACATCCAAAAGTGACACCATTCCAAAAACTGCACCCCTCAGACTTCTAAAAGTCACATCCAGAAAGTTTATTAACCCTTCAGCTGCTTCACAGAAATGAAAGCAAAGTGGAATGAAAAAATATCTACATTTATATTTTACCTAAAAATGCTGATACCCCGGCATGTGGTCAGAAACCTCTGTTTGAACAAATGGAAGGGTTCAGAAAGGAAGGAGCACTATTTGAATTTTGGAAAGCAAATTTGGCTAAGATATATGATTGGTACAATGTGGGATTTCCCATTCCCCTAAGGCAGGGTCTCAAAAACACGGGCCGCAAGCGGCCCCAGGGGCTTCTGAGCGCGGCCCATGGCACTGTGGACAACATAAAGCTGAGCGGTCCAGTGCAATGGGGCCGCTGCAGTCCCTGCTTTAATATGACTTTTTGGTGCAGCTGAGACAAGCCCCTTTGCTCAGTTAGATCAATACAAGCCACGGGTCAGAGACCCACAGGTGACATCATATGCCGACGTCAGCTGCGGACCTCTGATTGGCCCACAGCTTGCAATGATCTAACTGAGCGAAGGAGCTTGTTTCAGCTGCAGCTGGAAGTCATAATAAAGCAGGTACTGCAGCGGCCCCCTGCACTGGACCACGGCATCATTAAGGTGTGTGAGTGAGAGTGTGTGTGTGTGTGTATGAGAGAGTGTGTGTGTATGAGAGTGTGTATGAGAGAGTGTGTATGAGAGAGTGTGTAGTGTGTGTATGTATATGTGTGTGAGAGATTTTGTATAAGAGAGTGTGTGTATGTGTGTGTGTGTTTGTGTGTATGAGAGATTGTGTGAGAGAGAGCATGTGTGAGTATGTGCAAAAATAAATGAGACCAGGTTGGGACATTGCTACAAAATGGGACCAGCATGTGGGACATCACTAGAAAAGGGTCTCAGTATGGGGGACATCACTACAAAAGGGTATCAGTATGGAGGACATCACTACAAAAGGGGACCAGGATGAGGGACATTACTACAAAAAGAAATCAGTATGGGAGACATCACATGGGCACAGGATAGGGCAGTAATACAATAAGGAGACCAGGGAGGGAACATTACTACATGATAAGGACCAGGATGGGGACATTACTACAAGGAGGGGACCAGGATGGAAACATTACTACAAAGAAGAGGACCAGGATGGGAACATTACTACAAGAAGGGATCCTGATGGACACATTACTTCAAGAAGGGGATCAGGATTTGACATTACTACAAGAAGGGGATCAGAATGGGGACATTACTACAAGAAGGGGCCAGGATGGGAACATCACTAGAAAGGAGGGGACCAGGATGGGGACATTAGTGCAAGAACGGGATCACGATAGGGACATTACTGCAAGATGAGGACCAGGATGGAGACATTACTACAAGAAGGGGACCAGGATCTAAAAGAAAGAGATCAGAATGGGGACATTACTATAAGAAGGGGATCGGGATGGGGACATTACCACAAAATGATTACCAGGATGGGGACATTACTACAAGGAGATCAGAATGGGGTCATTACTACAAAAAGGGGATTAGGATGGGGATATTACTACATGATGAGGACATTACTACAAGATGGGGATCAGAATGGGGACATTACTACAAGATGAAGACCAGGATGGGGGGCATTAATATAGGATGGGGCCATTACTACAAGGAGGGGACCAGGATGGGGATGTTACGACAAAACGGCTACCAGGAAGAGGACATTACTATAAGATGGGGACCAGGATGGGGGACATTACTACAAGAAGGGGACCAAGATGGGGACATTACTACAAGATGAGGACTAGGATGGGGCCATTACAATATGAGGACCAGGGAGGGAACATTGCTACAAAAAAGGGATCAGGATTGGGCATTGCTACACGATGTGGATCAGCTTGGAGACATTACTGCAAGGAGGGGAGCAGAATGGGAAGATTACTACAAAGAAGGGGACTGACTTCCGGTTCCGGCGCTGCCATGACCAGCCGCATCTAGCAGAGCTCCGGGACCCGCCGCGGCAATCCGGCCCCATCCAAGCGCCCTCTAAGCACCCGACTCTCCCCTAGCAACCGGCTGGCGAAGGAGAAGCAGGACACCTCCCTGAAGCTGAGATGGATCGGTATGTGACGCGGAGGGGGGGAGATGACCGGTCTCCCCCTCAGCATGAGGCCGCGGCTGTTGGCGCCCAGAGCGCGGGCTGCGCTGGAGAGCGGGAAAACAGACCCGATCGGGAGGTAACCGACTCGCCCGGGCACACAGCTGACGGGATGGGAAACACTATGGGGCGGCAGCATGGTGCCCTGGACGGCGGAGGCCAGAGGGACAAAACAGATCAGGACAGTGAGAGTCAGTTGGGCCCTCTGGAGGACAGGCTGCAGGATCAGGCTGGGATAATGCTGGGAGAAAAAGCACAAGAACTGCATGAGACACACATAAACAGGCGGCAGGAGGTGCAGATTATAGACTATAAAATACTGGCCAAAGAGCTGGCCACACATATGGCTGAGGAGTTTAAAGCAGCAATTGCTGATATGGTGGCTGCATCCACTGTAGAGCTTAAGAGAAAAATAGAAGCCCATGATCAGAGATTAAAGGAGACAGAAACCAGAATCGGCACGGCTGAAGATAGAATATTAGAGCTGGAAGATCAAGTAGAGACACTACAAAAACGCTCTGAATATGCCTTCTCAAAATTGGAAGATCTGGAGAACAGATCGCGACGGAGCAATCTCAAGATAGTGGGCCTGCCTGAATCTATCCCAGCAGACCAGCTTGTAGAAATCTTTGAAGTAGACCTACCTAAAGCCCTGGGTCTACAACACAGGTGTAAAACAGAGCGCACCCATAGACTTGGGCCACCCAGGGACAATACGACCACTATAACAGCTACCTCAAGTAACCCTTCCCTCCCTGGAAACTCTAATAACAAACCAAGACATTCCATCGCAAAATTTCTCAATCACAGAGACAAAGAAGAAATTCTCAGGGCTTATAAGGCCAGAAAACTTCCTCTGTCACTACATGGCCAAAGAGTGCTAGTTTTTGCGGATTATTCACCAGAAGTCTCCCGCCGCAGAAGAGCTTTTATTGAAGCTTGCTCCTTATTGTACAAAAGGAATGTGTGCTTCCAGCTGAATTTCCCTGCTACCCTGAGATTCAGGTCTAGAGGAGGGACACTATTGACATTCACAGACCCAGATGATGCAATGGCTGCAATCTCAGACAACACTCGATCACCAAGAGATGTGACACCCCCTAACGGTGTCGCAGATAAAGCTCCAACAATTTCGAAGCCCGGAGAGGGAGCCAGAAGAGGAACGTGATTTGGTGAGATCGTACAGGTTACGTTCTAATGTCATGAACGAGGGTCCATCATCCAGAAGTGGAACTCCCAGACAGCAGCGACAGTCAGGATCTCGCTGGCAAAAAAAGAAGTAATACTGAAATAGCTGCTAGACAATGTGGACAAATTGGATATCGTTGCTGCTGCCGTGGGGTAAAGAGGAGAAGACTTTACAACTAAATAGACAAAATACAGAGCCTTGGAAGTGCATAGCACTGCCCTCTCCGTTAATGACATTGCCCCAGATGTCCATCGGCCTTCGTCCTCACTCTCTTCCCTGAGGGGGCTCGCGCCACCCCCCACCCCCCCGCCCTGCTCTCATTTGCAGTTTATACATTTGATACAGATTCCCCCCCCCCCCCATTCCCTCCCCCTCTCCCCTTTTTTTTTTTTTTTCTCTCTTCTTTCCCTCTCTCTCCCCTCTTTCGCTCTCTCCCTACAGGACTTTCGCAATAGAAACCGGGGAGTGGGAGACGAAGAGAAAGAGAGACAAACCACCATCAACACAAAGGAAGATCAGGCTCCGACTTATGTCAGGTTCACCCCTGAGTTAAACTTTATAGACTCTGATAATACCCATGAGATGATTGCGGGGAGGGGAAATGGGAAATGTGGACATCATTGATGGTAAAACAATGGCACGCGGCCGCTTGAGAACTCACTAAGGTTATCTTACCTATAAACGCACTGTTTAAATATTCTGATATAGGTTCTGGAGGGTTGGAGGGGAGGGGACAGGAAAGGTAGAGGGAAAGTGAGTTGTTATGCGGAGGATATGATAACTGTTTATTAGAGGGGGGGGGAGAGGAGAAGGGGGAGAAGCTGAAAAGGGAAAAACGAGAGAAAGTTAAGGGCGCATAGAAGAACAAGACTTTACCGCTAACGATTTGCCGGTTGCTGCGGTGGGGCAAGATGTGGATGTATGGGCTGCATTGGAGGGAAGAGGAGTCTTGCATTAGGACAGAAAAGGAGAAGTGAGGACAATAATTTCATGGGGGGGAAAATGGGGTGGGAGAGGGTACCTAGAGGCATCCTTAGCAGAGCAAAAACATATCAGTGTATTACCTGGAACTCAATCATCTTCTCCTGGCTACGGTTATGGGGAAAGTTACATAGATGGCTTATGAAACATCACCTGTCAGACATACCGCAAGAAGGGGGTCGTGATGGTTAGGTGGGTCTCCTGGAACGTAAAAGGTATGCGCTCACCAGCAAAGCGCATGATGATTCTACGCCATCTTAAAAGGCTTCGTACGGATGTTGCTTTGTTGCAGGAGACCCACCTGACGTCAGAAGATTTCTTCAGACTTAAGAAACTGTGGGTAGGGGAGATCTATGGTTCCGGTGCGGTGGAAAGGAAAGCAGGAGTTCTAATCCTGATTCATAGATCTTTACCACATAAGGTTCTGTCCACACAAATAGATGAAGTAGGTAGGATGATCCAAATGAGCATTCAAATTCAGAAAGACGTCTTCTCTGTATATAATATTTATGCTCCAAACACGAATCAAAAGTCCTTCTGCCAGGAACTGCAGGCTAGACTCTTGACAGACAATGGTCACAACAGAATAGTAGGGGCGACTTTAACATGGTACTAGACGCGAAGGAAGATAGGAGACACTCAACGCCCCTGAGAAGGGACCCCCAGCCACCAACGAGAGCACAAACTGACAGCTTCCTTGACACTCTCTTCACTGCTGTAAATATGACTGACGCATGGAGAACGATACACCCTCTTAACAGAGAATTTACCCATTTTTCCCACCCCCACGGGTCCTGGTCTAGAATAGACATGTTCTTCACATCTCTTAACATACTTCAGAGAACAACTGAAATCAAAATTGAGGATATGGTAATATATGACCATAGCCCGGTGGTGTTGGAATCCAAAGATACTTATGAAAAAGGCACAGATTATTTGTGGAGGTTTCCTGACACTTACACAAAAGACGAAAATTTTGTTTCCCTACTTAGAGAATGGTGGTCAACTTATTGAAGAGATAATGAAACTCATCGCTCCGACCCATGTTTGTTTTGGGAGACAGCGAAAGCGGTGTTGAGAGGCCAGATAATGGCATACAGCATGGGGATAAAGAAGAAAACAAAGGAGCAATTTGTAGCAGCTAGCCTTGAGGTGAGAAATGCTTACTCTCATTATAAAAACACGATGGCTGACCCAGACAAGGAAAGGTGGCAACAGGCAAAAGACAAATTTGATGCGTGGGCAAGACGTAGGGAGGACATATATAAAAATAGAATGGAACTTAGCCTCCATAAATTTGGAGACAAAGCAGGCCAATTACTAGCACGACTGTCTCGTGGTAAACAATTATCCCCCCCAATACAAACTATAATCGATAAGCGAGGTAACATCTGGTCCAACCCTAGAGACATCAGTCAGGCTCTAGGAAAATTTTATGCATCTCTGTACTCGGAAGCCGATTCTGCCACACCCGTGCAGCCTGATTTGCTACACTTGATACAGCTGCCGAGGGTGACGGAAGAGGACAAACAATTTCTGAATGGTCCTATCACGGTAGAAGAGATAGAGAATGCCATACGAAACATAGACCCGGGTAAAGCACCTGGCCCGGATGGCTATAATGGTGCATTTTTTAAAGCCCTCAAGGAACAGGTTTCCCCAGTTCTGGGCGACTTATTTAATACAATACTCCAGGGAACTCCTATTCCTGATAGAATGAATTTGGCCCACATAAAACTCATTCCTAAAATAGGAAAAGTACTAACAGACCCTGCAAGCTTTAGGCCGATCTCCCTGATAAATCAGGACCTAAAACTTCTCTCTAAAATAATGGCAGATAGACTAGCGACAATTATGCCTAGACTGATACCCCCCCATCAAGCAGTATTTATTAAAGGGAGATCAACCACGACTAATATTAGACGAACGATGCTACTGATTGATATCATGGGAAAGAAAATAGGAACAGAGAGAGGGGACCCAGCTGTGATCACCTTGGATGCAGAAAAAGCTTTTGATAATGTAAGGTGGTCATGGCTGGGTAGGGTCTTAGATTCAGTTGGAATAGTGGGTCCGTTCAGGCAGTATCTCCAATCTTTATATAGCAACCCAAAAGCATGTATCAGTACACCTGGTTATCTGTCGGACTCCTTTTCCTTGCAGAAAGGAACGAGACAGGGGTGCCCACTGTCACCTCTGTTATTCAACATGGCCATAGAACCCCTTGCTCTATACCTGAAGCAAAGCTCCATCTATGAAGGCTTTAGGGTGGGAACCAAAGAAACCAAACTATCACTTTTTGCTGATGATATTGTCTTATATATGCAAAACCCAGAAAGGGATCTTCCTCGCGTTCTTGAAAACATCGACACCTTGGGTAAACAATCAGGCTTTCGACTAAATAAAGAGACATGCGAGATAATGTTCCTTAATTCAAAAAGTAAACTCTCACAACGCTCACAATTTTGTGACATCCCAGTCGCTAAAGATAGCATTAAATACTTGGGTATCCATTTGGCCAGAAATCCTACTCAAACTTACAAACTGAATTTTATCCCAATTCTTCTAAAAATCGAAAAGGAACTTACGGGATGGGCCAATTTGCCACTTTCTTTGATGGGAAGATGTCATCTAATTAAGATGATTAGTTTCGCTAGACTATTGTATCCGCTCCAGAATATCCCCATGCTGCTAAAACATACAGATTTAACTAGATTGAACAAGGCCTTCTCGAAATTCCTATGGAGAGGGAAGAGACCTAGATTGGCTTTCAATGTATTGATACGACCAAAACAAGAGGGGGGCCTTCAGCTCCCAGATATCCGTGGCTATTACTTGGCATGTATCTTACGCAATGTCCTTGACTGGATCAGGGGCACTGGCAGACACTCAGACACAGACCTGGAGGGAGAGTTTACTAGACCCTGGGAACTGTCAGCTTTGTTGCATACGCCATTACCTCAATTGCCCAAATCCATCAAAAACACAACAATATTTAGAGACACGATAGCAACGTGCAAGGGGGTGAGGAAAAAACTTAATCTGTCCTGGAAAATTTCCAAATCACTCAGCCCATGGAAATGCCCGGCATTCCCGTTAGGTCGTGAGAACCAACTGTTCTTGGCGTAGAGAGAGAAAGGAATCAAAACACTGAGTGACCTCATGATCCCAGGAGAACAAAGGTGGATGACTGAAAATGAGGTCCTCCATACTTACAATCTTCCTCGGTATCAGGCCATGCAATACCGCCAGATTCATCATTACCTACTCTCACAATTGAGTGATATATCGAGAGAGGTCAGTGATAATCTATGGTCCAAATTGCTGGCTATGAATGAAGACGATATATCCATAACCTCTCTCTACGCTAATTTACAAACAGTTTTGCGACCAGCGAAGAAGGTGACCCTTTTCACAAAATGGAAAAAACACATGACGGACCCTGACCTCACACAGAAAATAATAGAGGGTTGGGGGACCTGCAGACGTTTTGTACAGGATGAGCGCTGGAGAGACTCCCAATTTAGGGTTATTCATGGGACAATTTTGGCATTTAACATACCCTCGACACCAAGTAGGCAGGAGAAATGGGTAAACTGCCCTAAATGTAAAGCACACATGACAGATTTAGAACACGGCCTTTGGTCCTGTCCTGCTTCTCAAATATTCTGGAACTCAGTTGACCAGTGGGCGAGAGGAATATGCGTAGGACTAGACAAATTGAACCCAATGCTATGGCTTTTTCACTACCAGAATAACTTGTCAGGAAAGAAGCAACCACCTATATTGTTTCACTATATTACAATAACTGCAAAGAGATTGCTGCTACAGTTCTGGTTGAACGATAGACCCCCTGACCTGTCACAGCTCAAGAATTCATTGCGAAAAACACTAGCAATCGAATCCTTAGACGCCACACGTAACCCTAGTAAACTAACAAAGACATTTTTTGATAAATGGAGAGGATTCATTGAACAGGAATTCACTGATGTAGAAATAAGGACTCTCATGATGTCTCATAAATCTTCGGCATGGTACGCCAATGAGGACTTGGGAGTAGGGATGAGCGAGTCCGAAAAGACTCGGAATCGCAAGACCCCAACGAGTCCGAGTCAAGGACTCGGGACTCGTTGCGAGTCCAGCGAGTCCAATGTTAATGAATAGGGACCCGAGTAATAGCGAATAATGACATTTACAACTCGCTGATGTGTCTCTGAAAGTGTGCGAGTCCAAACTCGCTGGTTTTTCTCTTATTTTGAGGCTTGTAGCCGATGATGCGGGGGAAGCGATTCTCCAGCACACACCATGCTTTAAGGAAACAGGAAGCGAGTCGCGCTGACAGGCGCACACACAGAGCGATCCATTCATCAGTGCAATCATGGCAGCAGGACGTGGCACGGTGAACACACTGCGTCTTATTGCACTTGTGGAGGCTCGTCCATTTCTATGGCTCCCTACAGATCCTGAGTATGGGGATACGACCCTAATTAATACAGCCTGGAGAGAGATCGCCCAAGAGATGTTCCCTGCGTTCCATCGGAGTGACCATGAGGAACAGAGCAATCTAAGTAAGTTAAATGAGTTCACACGTTATATATTGCATTTACTGTATATATACTCGTGTATAAGCCGACCCGTGTATAAGCCGACCCCCCTATTTTTTCCCCGAAAAACTATGAAAACATATTCACCGCCATCCTGGTATACAGCGGCTATCACTGGTAGACAGCCACCCATCAGAGTATACACCTCCCCCTGCAGAGTATACAGGCCCCCAGATGGGTATACATCCCCCCATATTGTGGTATACAGGCAGGGGCGGACTGGCCCAGGTGCCACGGGTCATGCGGCTGCAGGAGCATGAATAATCCGCATGTCCCTGAAGCAGCAGGCGGAAACGGAAGCTCCTGGGCGCGCGATGACGTCATCAGCACGCGGCTGCGTCCGGGAGTGAGCGTCTGTGAGTGGCGTGCGGCTGCGACTGTTAGCGAGCGGCTGTGAGGAGCGCGAGGCTGCGGCTGGGAGCGAGCCATAGGAGAATGCGGGAGCTGCGGTGACTGTGAGGCGGCCGCCAGTCATCACCCTCCCCACCCCCCGTCCTCACCTGTGTCGGGCCGGTGAGGGAGGGTTGCGACCCAAACTGTAGGCTGCCAGTCAGTCCCTGTATACAGGGCCCTCAGTGTGTGTACAGGCCCCCCCAGCAGTGGGTATACAGGGCCCCCAGCAGTGGGTAGACAGTGGCCCAGTGGGTTTACAGGGCCCCCAGCAGTGGGAATACAGGGCCCCCATAGCAGGGTATACAGGACCCTGAATGTGTTATCATGCTCCACCGCATAGTTGCCTATATTTGGATGGGCTCACAACAGTACAATGAGTTTAATGTCTGATCCTCCTGGCTCTTTCGGCCAAGGGGTTGGGTGTATATAAATACCACTAATGACCAGAGTCTGGTGCCCGCACTATTACATTCTCTATGCGTTGACATGTGTCCTGCCTCATTTGTGATTGTGGCCACGTGAGCTCAATGTCCGTAATGCTGTTGATGATGTTCCACACTGTCGTGTCACTGTGCCTTGTATACACATTACACACACAAAATGAATAAAATGTTATTGTTGATTTGTACACATACTTTTGTTGTTTCAAATATTACACATCTCTAAACCCGGTTTCAAATCATTTCACAGTTGACCATCTTAAAAACGGTGGAGGAGCTGCCGGGACCAGCATAGAAGCAGTACCGGCAGTACTCAGAGAGACAACCGGGAGCCGCTCCATTGCTCAACCACTACCACTTTTATGACCGGCTGTCCTTCCTTCACCCGGTGGCCGCTATGCCAAGGTATGTGTCTGCAGCACTGTTGTGTACATTTAGTATTATTTATAAATATATACATTAGTTTCCATTTTGGCTCTGTGGGTACAGCAAGTAAGTATACAGGCGGGTCTGGGGTAGCAGAGTATACAGGCGGGTCTGGGTAGCCAGTATAAAGACGGCTCTTTACAGGACGCGGGTCTGTGGTAGCAGAGTATCAGCGGGTCTTGTAAAGTATACAGGCTCTGTGGGTAGCAGAGTATACAGGCGGGTCTGAGGTAGCAGAGTATACAGGCGGGTCTGGGTAGCAGAGTATACAGGCGGGTCTGTGGTAGCAGAGTATACAGGCGGGTCTGTGGGTAGCAGAGTATACGGCTCTGTGGGTAGCAGATATACAGGCGGGTCTGTGGGTAGCAGAGTATACAGGCGGGTCTGTGGTAGCAGAGTATACAGGCGGGTCTGGTGGTAGCAGAGTATACAGGCGGGTCTGGGTAGCAGAGTATACAGGCGGGTCTGAGGTAGCAGAGTATACAGGCGGTCTGTGGGTAGCAGAGTATACAGGCGGGTCTGAGGTAGCAGAGTATAAGACGGTCTGTGGGTAGCAGAGTATACAGGGGGTCTGTGGGTAGCAGAGTATACAGGCGGGTCTGTGGGTAGCAGAGTATACAGGCGGGTCTGTGGTAGCAGAGTATACAGGCGGGTCTGTGGTAGCAGAGTATACAGGCGGGTCTGTGGGTAGCAGAGTATACAGGCGGGTCTGAGGTAGCAGAGTATAAAGACGGCTCTGTGGGTAGCAGAGTATAAGGCGGTCTTGGGTAGCAGAGTATACAGGCGGTCTGTGGGTAGCAGAGTATACAGGCGGGTCTGTGGGTAGCAGAGTATACAGGCGGGTCTGTGGGTAGCAGAGTATACAGGCGGGTCTGTGGGTAGCAGAGTATACAGGCGGGTCTGAGGTAGCAGAGTATAAAGACGGCTCTGTGGGTAGCAGAGTATACAGGCGGGTCTGTGGGTAGCAGAGTATAAAGACGGCTCTGTGGGTAGCAGAGTATACAGGCGGGTCTGTGGGTAGCAGAGTATACAGGCGGGTCTGTGGGTAGCAGAGTATACAGGCGGGTCTGAGGTAGCAGAGTATAAAGACGGCTCTGTGGGTAGCAGAGTATACAGGCGGGTCTGTGGGTAGCAGAGTATACAGGCGGCTCAGTGGGTAGCAGAGTATATAGGTGATGAGAATAGGGTTAATAGATGGTGCTACAGTGTTGGGGCGTGCTAGAGGGAGCAGAGATCCGATTACTGCCATCATTTCTGACCTTATTAAAGATAGCGGCCGCAGCTAAATGACATCATGGCAAAGGTAAACATGGGGTGTGGTTAGCTGCAGGAGGTTAGTGAGAGGTGTGGGTTGTTTGGCAGAGGGCGTGGTGTGGGCGTGGTGAGCGCGGCTCCAGCGTCAGATACGCTGCGAGCGCGGAACCGCGGCACATCTCCAGGAGCAGAGGACGTGTCCGGTACGTCCGTAGCCCCCGGCCTCCCCGTTGTCCGCACACACAGCCCCGCTGTGACCTCTGCAGTGTCACAGGCCCCGGCGGGCGTCTGTCATCTCCTCCTGACACTGACCTCCTCCTGATTTGATTGTCTGTGTTGTCCCCCCCCGCTGTCAGCATCAGTGATCTGCTAAGACCTGTGGGTGCACAGACGGGGGAAGTACAAATGCCAGCATGCCGGGGCGGATTGGGCGCTGTGAGGGGCGCAGGTCTTGCTGTGAGCGGAGGGCGCGAGGCCGCTCGAGAAAACGCTATAGCGGCTGTGTGAGTTAAGCGTCTGCGGCTCGCGAAGGCGCATACGCGTCTCCGCTCGCAGTGACGCTAAGGAGTTTGGGATTAGGCTACAGTGCCGGAATTTCAAACTCCCGATTATATAAATAGATATTATATAATATATATATTGTATACCTTTCAACCCCTTCCCTGCTTTATATAGATGATATAAGCTAAAAGTTTTGTGAATTAAGTATGTCAAGTTAAAAGTGAAGTCAGGGGGACTTTTTTTTTTCATGTGAACCATTGGTGTTATTGATCGTCTAGATTAGATGGGATGGGGGGGGGGTGGGTGGTAATCAGGGGGTGAAAAATTATGTATTAGTATGGAATTAGCAAAGAAAGTCACGTATTCCTTTATGTTATGTACAGTTGGTTATTCTTTCATAATAATAACAAATATCTGATTAATAATACACAGATACACAGAGTCTAAAAAGCGTGCAACTTAATGTTTGACCTATGTTTTTGTTTCCAAATGCAATGCATTCACCAAATTTTTTTTTACTTTACCCACAGAGAAGCTTACTACAGAGGGCGGCGTGCTGTGAACCCTCCACCGCCAAACAGAAGGCGGCGTGGAGAAAACCCACCACCACCACCACGGCCGGCGCCACCACCACCGCCGCCGCCACCAGCACCAACACCACCACCACCGCCGCCACCAGCACCAGCACCACCACCACCGCCGCCACCAGCACCAGCAACACCACCACCGCCGCCACCAGCACACAACACCACCACCGCCGCCACCAGCACCAACACCACCACCGCCGCCACCAGCACCAACCCCAGCTTTGGGGCATGTCCGGCCGCAAGAGGAGGAACCTGGATGCCCACCTCACAGCAGCCATGGTCTGATCCCGGGGTCACCTAATAGACGGCGTGCACAAAGTAATGCTGACTTTGCCCACAGTCTGATACCATTCCTGGATGAAATTCCATTTCACAGGCTACTGCGGGCAAGGTCAGCATTACAGATTGTGCTTGACGCCAGTCGCCCACCAAACCACCCAGGTGAGGTTTTCAATTATTTGGAGGGGTGGCAATTCAGACACTCCAACCTACAAGACAGGCCCACACCCCGGGACAGCCATGTGCCACCCCAAGGCCTGTACCTACCTTTCCACAATGGCCACCTAACAGGGACCTACCATTTTTCCCCACACCTGCCCAGAGGATCCACCCTCAAGGGTTGCCGGAGGCCATTCATGGGGCCCTTGACCTCTTGCAGGACCAGGGTGATGGTGTCACTTTACTGGCAAGGCCGGAGGATGCGGCAACCTACCAGCAGCTGTAGACCCCTTATTTTTTTGTTTTTTATTTTGTGTTCATGTGCATTGCACAATTTCTTTATGTTATTATTTCTTATATTTTCCTACTGTTTACAAAGTTGTACCAAAAAAAAAAAAAAAAAAAAAATTCTGACATTTTTACCATTATGGCGGAATAATACCCAGTTTACAAAAACTGCTTTGTGTCTGTCTTTTTTCAGGGAATGGATGTGTAGGTTGTTTTGTGGGTGGGCTTAAAGTCATCATCATTATAATTATTATTTATTTATATAGCACCGATAGGTTCCATGGCGCTTTACATGAGGATAAGGTACACAAGGAGAAGTACAATAAACATAGACAATAAGGTCATAGAGGTACAACAGGAGAGGACCCTGTACGCGTGGGCTCACATTCAACGAGGGGTGGGTGGGGATACAATAGGGTGGGGAAGGTGTCGGTCGTGGGGCGTGTAGCGGGGTGTCATGGCAGGTTGTAGGCCTGTCGGAAGAGGTGAGTCTTTAGGTGTTTCTTGAAGGTTCCCAGGGTAGGCGAGTGAGTGATGAGGTGGGGCAGCGAGTTACAGAGCATGGTTGATGCCCGGGAGAAATCCTGTATGCGGTTGTGGGAAGAGGAGATGAGGGGGGAGTGTCGGAGAAGTTCTTTGGATGAACGCAGGTAGCGTGAGGGATGGTATCGGGAGATCATGTCGGAGATGTATGGTGGGGATAGGTTGTGTAAGGCTTTGAATGTCATGATCAGTGTTTTAAAGTGAGCTCTCTGTGGGGCGGGGACCCAGTGAAGGGCTTGGCAGAGGGTGTAGACAGGTGAGTAGCGTGAGGACAGATGGATTAGTCGGGCAGCAGAGTTTAGTATAGATTGGAGAGGTGCAAGAGAGTTGGCAGGGAGGCCTGTGCGAAGGAGGTTCCAGTAGTCAAGGCGGGAGATGATGAGGGCATTAATGAGTGTTTTAGCTGTGTCAGGGTTGAGTAACGAGCAAATTCTTGAAATATTTTTGAGTTGGAGTGACAGGGACTTGGTTAGGAACTAGAGGTGGGGCTTGAAGGAGAGGGATGAGTCAAGGATTACCCCGAGACATTTGGCGTGGAGGACAGGGGAGAGAGAGCATCATTAGCAAGTACTTTACGGACCGCATGGAGCATGAAGTCACCTTGGTTACTAAGTGTAAAATCATGACTCCACAGACAAATGTTGCTGACAAATAAACAGTGCCTGTGTTTGGGGGGTTACTTAATGCCTCGCTATGGCAACAAGACTAGGAACACACATGTGAGAGGCTGGGACATCTACCTGCTACACATCGCGTCTACGCGTTTTCTACAGAGCGTACAGTGGGACCTTTCTCCAGGCTCCAGCAGGATGATAGTCCAAGCAATGCCCACGATGCAAGCATAGGCTTGTTGCCTAAAAAAATTAGCTGAAGGGGCTTCATATACATTTTTTTCAGAAAGCAGGGTGCTTGGCCCATACAATAGAATTGCTTGTACTAGGAGCATAGTACATGCAATGCCCACGATGGAGGCATAGGCTTGGTGCCTGGAAAAATTAGCCCAAGGGGCTGTTTTGCATTTTGGGTATAAATGCAGGCCTAAGGGCCATGATCAGCTTGTTAGGCTGGGTGTTTCCAAAAATGAGCCCAAGGGGCTGTTTGGCATTTTTAGTGTAAATGCAGGCCTAAGGGCCATGATCAGCTTGTTAGGCTGGGTGTTTCCAAAAATTAGCCCAAGGGGCTGTTTGGCATTTTGGTTAAATGCAGGCCTAAGGGCCATGTATCAGCTTGTTAGGCTGGGTGTTTCCAAAAATTAGCCCAAGGGGCTGTTTGGCATTTTTCGTGTAAATGCAGGCCTAAGGGCCATGATCAGCTTTTAGGCTGGGTGTTTCCAAAAATTAGCCAAGGGCTGTTTGGCATTTTTAGTGTAAATGCAGGCCTAAGGGCCATGATAAGCCCTTTTTAGGCTGGGTGTTTCCAAAAATTAGCCCAAGGGGCTGTTTGCATTTTGGTATAAATGCAGGCCTAAGGGCCATGATCAGCTTGTTAGGCTGGGTGTTTCCAAAAATTAGCCCAAGGGGCTGTTTGGCATTTTTCGTGTAAATGCAGGCCTAAGGGCCATGATCAGCTTGTTAGGCTGGGTGTTTCCAAAAATTAGCCCAAGGGGCTGTTTGGCATTTTGGTATAAATGCAGGCCTAAGGGCCATGATAAGCTGTTAGGCTGGGTGTTTCCAAAAATTAGCCCAAGGGGCTGTTTTGCATTTTGGTTAAATGCAGGCCTAAGGGCCAGGATCAGCTTGTTAGCCAGGGTGGCTCAAAAAATTAGCCCAAGGGGCTGTTTGGCATTTTGGGTATAAATGCAGGCCTAAGGGCCATGATAAGCCTCTTAGGCTGGGTGTCTCCAAAAATTAGCCCAAGGGGCTGTTTTGCATTTTGGGTATAAATGCAGGCCTAAGGGCCAGGATCAGCTTGTTAGCCAGGGTGGCTCAAAAAATTAGCCCAAGGGGCTTTTAAATGTTTGCTAACAGAAAATAAAGGTTGATTCCTTGTGAAAAGGTGTTGTGATGGTTAATGAAACCGAAGTTAAGGTGTAGTGTTGGTTTAAGATGAAGCAGCCTCATTACCAGGTTGCAGGAACATGGTTACGCAAATCGTTACTGGTCTTGGACATACTGCTTGTACCAAAAAGACACAATATAATACAATGATTAATTATATCATATTGATGTTGAACGTGGCACTTCAGCTCTGAGTACTGTCGTCTTCAGGGCTCAAGAAGTCTTGTGAAATCCAGTTCCTATTAAACTTAATTAGAGTAAGCCTGTCTGCATTCTCTGGAGTAAGACGTGTCCTGGTATCAGTTATGATACCCCCAGCGGCACTGAAAACCCGCTCTGATGTCACACTAGCTGCAGGGCATGCCAGCACCTCCAAGGCATACAACGAGAGCTCGGTCCAAGTGTGGAGCTTGGAGACCCAGTAATTAAACGGGACTGCGGCATCAGTCAGGAAGCAGGTACTGTCACTTAAGTATTCTTGTACCATGTTGGTAAGTTTCTGTCTCCGAGAGATGGTTACTGGTGCAACATGGCGCTGCAGGTTCGATGGCTTATTGAACATAGCCCACTTTGCGGACATCTTTCCAGCATCTCTTCTGGACAGCGTGGATGATTGTGCCCCGACCAAAGGCTGCTGTTGCACAGAGTTGCTAACTATGGGCAGAGTGTTGTCTGACGGTGATATTCGAAGCATATTATCCACAAGAACCCTCTTGAAATAGTCAATTGTCAAGCCACGTGGTGACTGAAACAGCAGCGACGTGAATTTATCTTTATAACGTGGGTCCAGAAAGGTGGCCAACCAGTAGAGGTCGTTGTGCAATATGTTAATCACTCGTGGGTCTTCTAGCAGACAAGTCAACATGAAGTGAGCCATGTGTCCTAAGCTGCATAGACTCATGTCTTCAGTGTCCTCAGAACGATGTTCAATACCCATTGTTTCCGTAAAGTCTGTCTCCGCCTCCTCCTCTCCAGGCCACCCATGGTGGACAGACACAAAGCTGGGGTTGTGAGTACCATCTGGGTTGACATCGGCACCAACAAAAAATAAATCCTCTTCATCGTCTTGCTCCTGTTCCTCCTCAGGAGCCATTGTGGCCTGGTCATACTGGCTTTGCTGGCTAGGTACTGCGCTGTTTAAATCTGGCTCCATAGCCATCTGCTGGGCTCTCAATGCTTCATTTTTCTGATTAATGAGGGATTCTTTCAGCAGACACAGCATGGGTACAGTGACACTGATGATGGACTGATCACCGCTCACCAGTTTTGTGCAGTAGTCAAAATTATCAGAACCTCAGATGTGTCAGCGATCCACACCCACTCCATTGTACTAATATGTCGTGGCTGACTGCCGGTCTGACGGGCATGTTGCAACTGATACTCGGATATTGCCCTCTGCTGCTCATTGATCCTCGATAACATATGGAATGTAGAGTTCCATCGTGTCGGCATGTCACAAATGAGTCTGTGGTTGGGCAAATTCAATTGCTTTTGAAGCAATGAAAGTTTTCCAACCGCTGTTGACGAATGACGAAAATGTGCACAAACTCGACGCACCTTCTCCAGTAGGTCACATAGCTCTGGGTATGTACGCAGGAATTTCTGCACTACTAGATTCAGCACGTGAGCCATGCAAGGCACGTGCACAAGGTTTCCGAGCTTAAGTGCAGCCACTAGGTTACGACCATTGTCGCTCACCACGAGACCGGTCTGGAGTTGGAGTGGGGATAGCCACTCATCTGTCTGTTCCTTCAGACCTTTCAACAGCTCTACTGCAGTGTGCGGTGTGTGACCTAAACAGATCAGCTTCAGCAGAGCCTGTTGGCGTCTTGCTGAAGCACTGCAGCAAACCTCCCAACTTGGCCGTGATGTTGAGGGCAATTGAGGATTGGTCGAGGAAGCGGAAGATGGGGTAGTGGACATATAGGATGATGCAGAGACCCTGAATGAGGTTGTGCCAGCTATCCGTGGCGTGGGTAGGATGTTTGATGTAACACTAACATCGTTTGGCACACTCTCCACAACGTTGATCCAATGCGCGGTGAGCGAGATGTACCGGCCCTGTCCTGAACTGCTTGTCCACGTGTCCGTAGTAAGGTGTACTTTCCCGGTTACAGCGTTGGTGAGGGCACGCTTGAGGTTGTTAATGACATGCTCATGTAACGCGGGGACGGCACAACGTGAAAAGTAGTGGCGGCTTGGAACCGAGTAGCGTGGTACTGCCACAGCCAAAAGCTCACGGAAAGAGTCGGTACCCACAAGCCTAAACGGCAACATCTCGACTGCTAACAACTTAGCTATCTGGGCATTTATTTTTTTGGCTAATGGGTGGGAAGAGTGGTATTTCTGCTTCCTTTCGTACAGCTGTGTCACTGATAACTGTAAGGATGTTGCTGACCGAGAACTGTCTGCACTCGTGTTCAGTCTCTCTGCAACCGCTGCTTGTGATGAGTACATATCAGCTGGACCAGCTTCAGCAACACTTGATTGTGACGGACGTATCTGAGTTACCGTCGCAGTCTTTGGGTCAGATGACACTGTTGTGGAAGGCTGCACTTTTGACCACTGAATAGGGTGCTGACCAGCCATGTGCTTCCGCATACTGCTGGTGCTCTGGTTTCCTTTCCCGTGGCCTCTGCTTAGCCTTGCATGGCAGATGGTACAGATGACCACATTTTCTTGAGAAGGCCCATCTTTAAAAAATTTCCACACAGTGGCTGACCGACCTCTAGGCTTGACTGTACTCCCTGAGGGATTAATGAGGCCCACATTTGAGACATTTTGTCCAACAGTTGACAAATTTTGAGCCACAGTGGACACATTTTGGGCAACAGTGGTGACTCTTTCAGTTCTGGTGGGAGGAGTAGGCCTTGGTGCCTTTGTTGGTGGGACATACACACTTTCTTCCTCCGTGCTGCTCTGCTGGCTCTGCATCGCAACATTCCACGTGGGATCAGTTGTCTCATCATCAACCCCTTCCTCTTCTAAATCTTCCCGATAACAAGATAGATTTTGCTCCCCAGATGACAAGTGTGTCACTGTCTCATCATCATCATCCTCCAACTCCTGAGACGGTCTAAGACTTTGCTGAAAGACACGTTCATGTGGCCGGGGTGTCTCTAAAACTTGTCCATGATTGGACAATTCTTCATCAAGTATCTCATCTACTACGGAGTCTGGCAAACCGGATTCATGTAAAGGATTATATGTACCAAATAAGTCATCTGAGTGACCCATGTCTGTGTCAACATTTTCATGGGGCTGCTGTTGGTCTGAGGAACTGTGAAGAGGTTGTGGATTAGATGACCCAGCATGGTATGTACCAACAGTAGACACAGTGCTCAAGGAACCTTGAGTTCTGCAAGAACCTGTTGTTGAGGTCTTGTCTGCCAGCCAAGACGTTAGATGCTGTTCGTCTTCCGGCCTCAATACTCGTTTACTTTCCTGACGGGGAAAGTTAGACAGGAGGAACGATCGATCAATCCTCGTCTGTCTGCCCGAACTGGTGGATAGTTGGCCACGACTACCAATGCCTGTACCTCGTCCCTGTCCCTTAGCAAGACTTTTTTTGGGATTTGGTTTTTTGTGTGACATTTTATAATTTCTGGTGGCTTTCTGGGGGCTTGTAAAACAAGTAGCAGGTACTATTTCGTGAAAGGTACACACTAGAGGCTAAGATATTTTAACAGAGATGGAAGGTACCGTGCGAGCTGCAGGCAGGACACCGTACAGCAACGCACTGGCACAGGAAAAAATTGTTTAGTACGCAGAACCAGGCACCGTTAGGCTGCGGTGCTGGCTGCGTGCAAGTTTACAAGTACCGTGCGAGCTGCAGGCAGGACACCGTACAGCAACGCACTGGCACAGGAAAAAATTGTTTACTACGCAGAACCAGGCACTGTTAGGCTGCGGTGCTGGCTGCGTGCAAGTTTACAAGTACCGTGCGAGCTGCAGGCAGGACACCGTACAGCAACGCACTGGCACAGGAAAAAATTGTTTACTACGCAGAACCAGGCACTGTTAGGCTGCGGTGCTGGCTGCGTGCTAGTTTACAAGTACCGTGCGAGCTGCAGGCAGGACACCGTACAGCAACGCACTGGCACAGGAAAAAATTGTTTAGTACGCAGAACCAGGCACCGTTAGGCTGCGGTGCTGGCTGCGTGCAAGTTTACAAGTACCGTGCGAGCTGCAGGCAGGACACCGTACAGCAACGCACTGGCACAGGAAAAAATTGTTTAGTACGCAGAACCAGGCACTGTCAGGCTGCGGTGCTGGCTGCGTGCAAGTTTACAAGTACCGTGCGAGCTGCAGGCAGGACACCGTACAGCAACGCACTGGCACAGGAAAAAATTGTTTAGTACGCAGAACCAGGCACCGTTAGGCTGCGGTGCTGGCTGCGTGCAAGTTTACAAGTACCGTGCGAGCTGCAGGCAGGACACCGTACAGCAACGCACTGGCACAGGAAAAAATTGTTTAGTACGCAGAACCAGGCACCGTTAGGCTGCGGTGCTGGCTGCGTGCAAGTTTACAAGTACCGTGCGAGCTGCAGGCAGGACACCGTACAGCAACGCACTGGCACAGGAAAAAATTGTTTAGTACGCAGCACCAGGCACCGTTAGGCTGCGGTGCTGGCTGCGTGCAAGTTTACAAGTACCGTGCGAGCTGCAGGCAGGACACCGTACAGCAACGCACTGGCACAGGAAAAAATTGTTTACTACGCAGAACCAGGCACTGTTAGGCTGCGGTGCTGGCTGCGTGCTAGTTTACAAGTACCGTGCGAGCTGCAGGCAGGACACCGTACAGCAACGCACTGGCACAGGAAAAAATTGTTTAGTACGCAGAACCAGGCACCGTTAGGCTGCGGTGCTGGCTGCGTGCAAGTTTACAAGTACCGTGCGAGCTGCAGGCAGGACACCGTACAGCAACGCACTGGCACAGGAAAAAATTGTTTAGTACGCAGAACCAGGCACCGTTAGGCTGCGGTGCTGGCTGCGTGCAAGTTTACAAGTACCGTGCGAGCTGCAGGCAGGACACCGTACAGCAACGCACTGGCACAGGAAAAAATTGTTTACTACGCAGAACCAGGCACTGTTAGGCTGCGGTGCTGGCTGCGTGCAAGTTTACAAGTACCGTGCGAGCTGCAGGCAGGACACCGTACAGCAACGCACTGGCACAGGAAAAAATTGTTTAGTACGCAGCACCAGGCACCGTTAGGCTGCGGTGCTGGCTGCGTGAAAGTTTACAAGTACCGTGCGAGCTGCAGGCAGGACACCGTACAGCAACGCACTGGCACAGGAAAAAATTGTTTAGTACGCAGAACCAGGCACCGTTAGGCTGCGGTGCTGGCTGCGTGCAAGTTTACAAGTACCGTGCGAGCTGCAGGCAGGACACCGTACAGCAACGCACTGGCACAGGAAAAAATTGTTTAGTACGCAGAACCAGGCACCGTTAGGCTGCGGTGCTGGCTGCGTGCAAGTTTACAAGTACTGTGCGAGCTGCAGGCAGGACACCGTACAGCAACGCACTGGCACAGGAAAAAATTGTTTACTACGCAGAACCAGGCACTGTTAGGCTGCGGTGCTGGCTGCGTGCAAGTTTACAAGTACCGTGCGAGCTGCAGGCAGGACACCGTACAGCAACGCACTGGCACAGGAAAAAATTGTTTAGTACGCAGCACCAGGCACCGTTAGGCTGCGGTGCTGGCTGCGTGCTAGTTTACAAGTACCGTGCGAGCTGCAGGCAGGAAACCGTACAGCAACGCACTGGCACAGGAAAAAATTTTTTAGTACGCAGAACCAGGCACCGTTAGGCTGCGGTGCTGGCTGCGTGCAAGTTTACAAGTACCGTGCGAGCTGCAGGCAGGACACCGTACAGCAACGCACTGGCACAGGAAAAAATTGTTTAGTACGCAGAACCAGGCACCGTTAGGCTGCGGTGCTGGCTGCGTGCAAGTTTACAAGTACCGTGCGAGCTGCAGGCAGGACACCGTACAGCAACGCACTGGCACAGGAAAAAATTGTTTAGTACGCAGAACCAGGCACTGTTAGGCTGCGGTGCTGGCTGCGTGCAAGTTCACAAGTACCGTGCGAGCTGCAGGCAGGACACCGTACAGCAACGCACTGGCACAGGAAATTTTTTGTGGAAAAATGGCACCAAAATTATTTGGTAGACTAGTGCCAAAAATCAGAAAAAGCTTAGGATTACAGCTCTGCGGAAAGCTGGGTGAACTAAGCTCTGAGGATGGTGCTGGATTCACTGTAAGGCTGCTCCTATCTCCCTTCCTTACAGTCCTGTACAGCAATCCTCCGTCCTGGTAGTTCTGAAAAGAACTTTTGGGTTATGTGTGAGGAATCTTGACTCCTACACTCTGTCCTGTTAGTTCTGAAAAGAACTTTTGGGTTATATGTGACTCCTACACTGCCTAACTGTCCCTAGATCTGCTCCAAGTCTCCCTACACTAGGTCAGCTCTTCTCAGGAATGTGCCCAAAATGGCGGGGGCAAGCCTTATATACTGCCTTGCCTGTCATAGATGACATAGGCATCACGATGGACAGCAGCCAATCATAGTCCTGACACAACCAAAGCTGCTATGGCATTACTGACTATGATTGGCTGTCTTCACAAGTTTTCTGACCTAACACGCAATGCTGACTAGTAACATAAAAGATTCTGGATTCGCGAGTCCCGAATAGAGAATACAGGACTCGGAATCGCAGACTCGCTAGGATTCGGACTCGTAGACTCGCTCAGACTCGCTGCTGTTTGGGGAGATTCAAGCTATATAGCGATGTGATAGAGCGAGTCTAGCGAGTCTAGCGAGTGAGATAAAATAAACTCTGACAAAACATTGACTTGCATTGGACTCGTTACTGAGCGAGTATTCGCTAAAAGACTCGCCGATTACCGAGTCCAGCGAGTCCCTTAAGAATCGCCGAGTAACGAGTCCTAGCGAGTAGACTCGCTCATCCCTACTTGGGAGGTACATTGGGTAGACTCAAATATGTCTGCCAGATATAAAACTCCACTATGAAATTTACAGTATAATCGAATATGTGCAAGACCTGTTGAGATGTACTCTAGCAAGGGAAGAGGGTGGGTTCGGGAGTTGCTAGTTACTATTTTATAGAATACTAATATAAAACAGTTACTGATGTCAGAGCACTATGACATAATGTGTTGTCTTTTTTCAAGGTTGTCATTTGATGTCTACTGTTATTCTTATGTCATGTATGTAACTGCACGTTTACTTCTAATGTAACATAAAAAAACGATGGTTCAAAAAAAAAGAAGGGGACTAGGATGGGAACATTACTACAAGAAGCGAATCCTGATGCGCACATTACTACAAGAAGGGGATCAGGATGGGACATTACTACAAGATGGGGATCAGAATGGGACATTACTACAAGAAGGGGATAAAAATGAGGACATTACTACAAGAAGGGGCCAGGATGGGAACATCACTAGAAAGGAGGGAACCAGGATGGGGACATTAGTGCAAGAAGGGGCTCAGGATAGGGACATTGCTACAAAATGAAGACCAGGATGGGAACATTACTTCAAGAAGGGGACCAGGATCGGGACATTACTAAAAGAAGGAGATCAGAATGGGGACATTACTAGAAGAAGGGGATCGGGTGGGGACATTACTACAAAATGATGACCAGGATGGCGTCATTACTACAAGGAGATCAGAATGGGGTCATTACTACAAAAAGGGGATTAGGATGGGGACATTACTACATGATGAGGACATTACTACAAGATGGGGATCAGAATGGGGACATTACTACAAGATGAGGACCAGGAAGGGGGCATTAATATAGGATGGGGCCATTACTACAAGGAGGGGACCAGGATGGGGACGTTACTACAAAACGGCTACCAGGATGAGGACATTACTATAAGATGGGGACCAGGATGGGGGACATTACTAAAAGAAGGAGACCAGGGTGGGGACATCACTACAAGAATGAGATCAGGGCGGGGACATTAATACAAGAAGGGGATCAGGATTTGGGCATTACTACATTAAGTAAAAAATTCTGGAATTACTAAAAATGTCACTTAGTCCTACAAGCAATGCGGCCCCCCGATATCAGTTTTTTTCTATGTGCTGCCCATTTAGCCAGCTGAGTTTGAGACCCCTGCCCTACGGTACCTAAAGAGTAGAAAACCCCCACAAGTGACCCCATATTGGAAATTAGACCTCACAAGGACTATACCTAAGTAGTGAGTATTTTGAACCCACAGGTACTTCACAGAATTTTATAACAATAGGTTGTGATACTGAAAAAGTTCTTTTTTTTCCACTAAAGTGTTGTTTCTCACTTTTACAAGAGGTAACACCAAAAAGTGGACCACACAGTTTGTTACACACATTCGCATGAGCGCAGCGATACCCCGCATGTAGATAAAAAGTTTTGTTTGGACAAATGGCAGAACTCCGAACAGAAAGAGTAATATTTGAATTTTGGAAAGCAAATTTGGCTGAAATACACTGTGTTCCAAATTATTATGCAAATTGATTTTAAGTGTCATAGGGTTTTTTTGTTTTGATTTTCAATGAAACCCATTGATGGTATTGTGTCTCAGGGCCACTTTACACACACCAACTTATCTGTCCAACTTCTGACCCACTTACTGGTTGCAGTGAAATCATGGACACATTGCTCCATTTTGTGGCTGTGTACAAATGGAACAATGTGACCATGATTTCACTGCAACCAGTAAGTTGGTCAGAAGTTGGACAGAAAAGTTGGTGTGTGTAAAGTGGCCATCAGAGTTCTTTGGATCATTGAAATCAATCTCAGATATCTGTGATAATTAGTTTGGCAGGTGAGCCCAATAAAAGGAAAACTGGGTGTTCCACAATATTACGCAGGCCTCAGTTTTCAAGTAACATGGGCAAGAAAAAGGGTGTCTCTGCTGCCGAAAAGCAACAAATAGTGCTTTGCCTTGGACAAGGGATGAAAACATTTGATATTGCACGAAAACGTAAGCGTGATCATCATATTGTGAAGAGATTTGTGGCTGATTCTGATCACAGATCTGTTCATGCAGATAAAGGCAGAATGAAGAAGGTTTCTGCCAGGCAAGTTCATCGGATTAAGAGAGCAGCTGCTAAAAAGGCCTTAAAACCAACAAACAGATATTTGAAGCTGCTGGTGCCTCTGGAGTCCCTCGAACCTCAAGGTGTAGGATCCTTCAAAGGCTTGCTGTGGTGCATAAACCTACTATTCGGCCACCCCTAAACAGTGCTCACAAGCAGAAACAGTTGCAGTGGGTCCAGATATACATGAAGACTAATTTTCAAACAGTTTTGTTTACTGATGAGTGCCGAGTAACCCTGGATGGTCCAGATGAATAGAGTAGTGGATGGTTGGCGGATGCCACCATGTCCCAACAAGGTTGCGACATCAGCAAGGAGGTGGAGGAGTCATGTTTTGGGCTGGAATCATTGGGAAACAGCTGGTAGGCCCCTTTAAGGTTCCTGAAGGTGTGAAAATGACCTCTGCAACGTATATAGAGTTTCCAACTGAGAACGTTCTTCCATGGTACAAAAAGCAAAAACGTGCCTTTAAGAGCAAAATCATCCTCATGCATGACAATGCACCATCTCATGCTACAAAGAATACCTCTGTGCCATTGGCTGCTATGGGCATAAAAGGAGATAAACTCATGGTGTGGCCACCATCTTCCCCTGACCTCAACCCTATAGAGAACCTTAGGAGTATAATCAAGCAAAAGATCTATGAGGGTGGGAGGCAGTTCACATCAAAACAGCAGCTCTGGGAGGCTATTCTGACATCATCCAAAGAAATACAAGCAGAAACTCTACAGAAACTCACAATATCAATGGATGCTAGAATTGTGAAGGTGTTATCAAAGTAGGGTTCCTATGTTAACGTGTAACTTGTCCTGTTAGGATGTTTTGGAGTTAAATAGCTTTTTATTTCAGTGAATGTGACCTGTTAATGCTGCACATTCAACAAATGAGCATTTTCAGTTCTTTCAAACATATCAAATGTTTACAAACTCTACTGTGCGTAACAATTTGGAACTGTGCTTTTTAGAGTTTTTTTAATTTTGAAAATTATACTGTTATCATAGCGAGATTTCTTTAATAACATTTGATGTATACTCTAACGGGTGATGACTTTTATTACACTGACTGTCATTTGCACCAACCATTTAGAAAAATCAGAGAAAAAGAACATTTGCATAATAATTTGGAACACAGTGTAGATGATGGCCACCATGTTGCATTTCCCGGACCCTAAGGTACCTAAACGGAAGAAACCCCCAAAAAGTGACCCCATTTTGGAAACTAGACCCCTCAAGGATTACATTTAGAGGTATTGTGAGAATTTTGAACCCACAGGTACTTCACAGACTTTGATAACAATAGGTCTTATATTGAACATTTTCTTTTTTTTTCGCAAAAGTATGTCTTTAGCGCCAAATTTTTCACTTTTAAAAGAAGATGGGAAGGAGCAATATTTGAATTTTTGAAAAGCTGAAATAGATTGCAGGCACCATGTCGCATTTGAAGGGCCACTAGGGTTCCTAAACAGCAGAAACACCACAAATGACCCCATTTTGGAAACTAGACCCCTCAAACATTTTATCCAAGGGTACAGTAAGCATTTTTAACCCACAGGTACTTCACAGAATTTGACAACAATAGGTCTTTATATTGAAAATTCTCTTTCTTTTCACGAAAGTGATGCTTTAGCATCAAATTTCTCATGTTAACAATATGTAATACCAAAAAGTGGACCCCAAACTTTGTTACCCACTTTCTTATTAGCGCAGTAATACTCCACATGTAGACAAAAAGTTTTGTTTAGACAAATTGGAGGGCTCAGAAGGGAAGGTGCAATATTTGAATTCTGGAAAAGATGAAATGGATAATGGACACCATGTTGCATTTGCAGGGCCCATTTTGGAATTAGTTCCCTCAAGGATTTTATCCAGGACTATAGTGAGCATTTTGAACCTGCAGGTACTTCACAGAATTTGATAATAATAGGTTGTCATATTGAACATTTTTCTTTTTTTCACACTAAATTTCTCACTTTTAGGTATGTACACATGATTTGGAGACATAGTATGCTGGACGCAGTGTATTCTCTCCTGCGAGGATGCTGGGGATCTCTGTGGGTGACCTTCGTTTAGAGCATGGCATCTTTTCCCTGCATTCACCCACTGAGTTTGCCTCCAACTCCGCAGGGCAAAATTGACATGCTGCAATCAGCGGCACGGAAAGCCTCACCGCAGGTGTGTTCGCTAAAGAGAAAACAAGCACTGTTGGGCACGGGATTTCTGTAAATCCCATCCACTCTGCTTGTCAATGGGTGCAAGAAAAATGTGCAGCACACAGACCAGCCATAAATAGCATACAGACCACACACGGACCGCAGACAGGCTACACATGTACTGCACATGGACAGCACATGGTCCACAAATGGACTGCACACAGACCACACAAAAAGACCGCACAAGGACCACACATGGACAACACACAGACCGCACACAGGGAGCTCCCACAGACCACACACAGACAGCACTCAGACCGCACACAGAACATGCACATGGGCCACACATGGACCACACACAGACTGCATATTGACCGCATGCTGACCGTACACACGGACTGCATACAGACTGCACACGGACCACACATGGATCACACACACAGCATACAGACTGCACACAGACCTCACACAGACAGTGCACACAGACTGCACTTGGACCACACACAAACAGCACATAGACAGCATACAGAGCGCACACGGACCTCACATGGACCATGCACGGAACACACAACACACAGACTGTACATGGACCGCACATGTGTAAAGGCCACTTCACACACTTGGATCTCGTTAACGATATTCTTGAAACGTCACGGATTTGTGAACGTTCCAAGGATGTCGTTAGTGCGTCCTTGCATGTAAACGAACGATGTAGGATGAAAAAATCGTTGGAACGGTCATCACAAAAATTGGATCCTGACCTCAAATCTATTGTTCGTCGTCCAATGAACTGTGAAGAAGCCACATCGTTCAGTGTGACACCTTTTTGAATGATCTCGTTGAAAATTCTCCTATTCCTGCCGCCTTAAAAGATCGTTCAGTCCTTGCTCTCCTATTTAACTAGTGCGTTGCCGAATGGGATATCGTTAACGAAATCATTGTGTGTGACAATGCACTAACGATGTTGGAACGATCACTGTCACGTAATCGGTCTAAGGATATCATTAACGATATCCTAGCTTGTGAAGCGGCCTTAAGAATGTGCACAGATCTGCTAAAAGAGATTCTGTTCTCCACTCCGTTGGCAGAGCTGAGTGTGTGAAAGACACATTGGTACCACTGCAAAATATAAAAGGGGGGGACAAGAGGCGCAATAGTGCCCTATCACTAGTGACACTAGTGTGAGAGGTGGTGCTGTGTAGCCGCTCACCTGGTCCAGTTGTGTCCCCACAACTGGTTTGAAGGCGTTCAGGAATCAATGTTCCAAGCTGCTGCAGGACCTCCACCAACCACTGGATAGTGGTATGTTCCAAGAGAAAATGATGGGAGTGATGGTGTGTCACGGTCCGCGCTGCTCTGGGTTCAAATAACTCACCAAAGAGCCCAACAACTTTTCATCCTCTTTATTCCTCCTTATCCTACGCGTTTCAGCGCCACACCCGGCGCCTTCCTCAATGATCCCTGAGGAAGGCGCCGGGTGTGGCGCTGAAACGCGTAGGATAAGGAGGAATAAAGAGGATGAAAAGTTGTTGGGCTCTTTGGTGAGTTATTTGAACCCAGAGCAGCGCGGACCGTGACACACCATCACTCCCATCATTTTCTCTTGGAACATTGGTACCACTAGGATCCAGTGGTTTCCTGCCTGCCAAAGGTGGGAAGCAACAAGCAGAGTAGAAAGCCTAGGAAAGGGCAGAGCCGAGCTACTTTCAGTGTTGGGAGCAGCAACTGACTTTGGGGAAAAACTGTGTTAAAGGGAACCTGTCACCTCCTAAAAGCCACCTAACCTATCAATACATGTCCCTGCACCTTCCTATTACCATTATAACTATCCCTCTCTCTGTTAAACGCTTGCTTTCAACGTTCTAAAAAACGTTTTTATACTTACTCATTAGGATGTTAATGAAGAGGCGGCTATATGCAATAGTTCCACTGGGCGTGTTGGTTTTCAGCCTCCATGATCCTTTATCATGCCCCGATGGGCGTGATATTGAAATCAAATTTTGCGCCCCCAGCCTGGCTCCCTCTGCACTGCTATGCAGCCTTCCTGTTGTAATGATGCTGAACATGTAATTTCCGGGACCACGGACCCCATAGCAAGCCGATATTTACCTTAGCAGCGGCACAGTGCTGCTAAGCGGGACCCCCTAAGCTGTTGCTAAGGTAAATATCAGGTTGCTATGGGGCTCACGATTCTGGAAATTACGCGTTCAGTGTCGCTACCACAGGAAAGCTGCATAGCAGTGTGGAGGGAAACAGGCTGGGGGCGCAAAACTTGATTTCAATATGATGCCCATCAGGCCGTGATAAAGGATCATGGAGGCTGCAAACCAACACACCCAGGGGACTATTGCATATAGCCCCCGCGTCATTATCATCCTAATGAGTAAGTATAAAAACGTTTTTTAGAACATTGAAAGCAAGCATTTAACAGAGAGAGGGATAGTTATAATGGTAATAGGACGGTGCAGGGACATGTATTGATAGGTTAGGTGGCTTTTAGGAGGTGACAGGTACCATTTAAACACAATGGACACTAGAAGCTGAGTGAGCTAGGCAGCTGAGGCCTGGGACAAGCAGAGAGAGATTATTTTCCAGAAAGAAGCATTAGGATTGTGATCAAGGAAGCAAAGGCTCAGATTATATTTTTGAGAGGAAGACATCAGGTGCAGGTGCTAGGATTCAGAATTGTGCAGAACTGTGAGTTTCCCTTTGTTTGTGGATCTGCTGGAGCTTTGCTGCAAATAGAACATGGACTTTTTTTTGGAGTTACTGGTTTCTCTTTTTTGGTGCTGAAGATCACTAATTGTGGCAGCAGCCCGGACTCTCTTCAGCCCTGTGGTGGACTCTGTCAACCCAAACAGTACCATCAGCTTAGATACCCGTGTATTTAAGTAGTTTAGATCTGTGTATATCTGTTGTGTTTAAACATATATGTGCAAAGATAGAGTTGATAAGTTGTGAATCACTGCGTTATTCCAGAGTACCTTAATTCAGTGCAGCCAGTTGATCTACACTGTGTAATCTGCTGTGTTAGTGAATTATTGCTGATTTCTCATATATTCCTTAGGTAAATATAGTCAGGGGCGGACCTACCGTGGTGCAGCTGGTGCAGCTGCACCAGGGCCCCGGCCGGTTAGGGGGCCCCCAAGGCTCCAGCCGCGGGTCTGGTGCCGCGGTTCCACCCCCACCCCCGGGTTCCACCCCCACCCCCGCGCCTTGCACGGGCCCCTGCCTCCACTGCTCTGGGTGCAACAATCACAGTCGCAGCGGTCGGGACTGGGCCTGGGAGTGCAGGGGGCGCACCAATATCAGCTGTTGGAGCTGCCTGGGGAGCGCAGTTTGGATTTGAATGTATCTATTCTCCCGCCCGGCTGCTCGCAGATCACATCAGCAGCTGCAGACAGGCCCCCTGCACACTGTGTGGACGGGGTCTGCAGAGGGACACTTCACCTGCTCCTTCAGCCTCCCGGAGAGCAGATTGTGGATGGACTGACCTCAGAAGATGCCGGTAAGCAGGAGGTCATTAATCATGGTGAGGGGCAGCAGGACGCTCCTGAGTCCGGTCAGGGTCTGCTCTGCTGGGGATCAGAGTGATTGCAGGAGTCTGTGGCAGATCAGGTCGGGCTGTCAGTGCCGGATTATCGGCTCCAGCATCACCCGACCTACAGGAAAGAGCAGACTCCTGCAATAAATCACTATGACCCCAGCAGACACCACAGACCTCAGTATACAGAGCCCTGCACTGATTGATCACATCTGAACCTACAGGACATCACATATTATTTTATATGGCTCCATATATATGTGATGTCCTGTAGGCAGTACAGTGCATTATATATCCAATGTGCAGATGGGACATATACCAGTATGGGCCCATATATACCAGGTTGGAGGACATATTTACCATACTGGGAGATATGCTGTATATACCAGAATGGGGAACCTATACACCAGGATAGGAGACCCAGGGGCATAACTACTGAAGTCGGGGGGGCCTGCAGTGCTTGGGGGCCCCGTTGTGCAAAGAAGCAGCCGGCCGGCTCCTGAGTGTCAGTGAAACAGGAGCTTTGGATGCACATTCATGTAACTTACCCTCTCTGTCCTCTCTCTGCTCCGTCCCTCTCTGTCCTCTCCTCCGTCCCTCTCTGTCCTCTCTCTGCTCCGTCCCTCTCTGTCCTCTCTCTGCTCCGTCCCTCTCTGTCCTCTCTCTGCTCCGTCCCTCTCTGTCCTCTCTTTCCTCCGTCCCTCTCTGTCCTCTCTCTCCTCCGTCCCCCTTCTGTGCGTGTAGGTGTGTGTGTATCCACTTAGCCGCCCCCTGCATCCCGCCGCCGCACCAATCCTCGCCCTCCAATGTGATCGCATCGGGCACACATCTAGTATGTATATATCCTCCTTGAGGCTGTCTTGGGCTATATATGTTATACGAGGCTATGCTGGGCTGTATATATTACCTGGAGGCTGTGCTAGTCTATATATATTACCTGGAGCCTGTGCTTGGCTGTATATATTACCTGGCGGCTGTGCTGAACTGTATATATTAGGCTGTAATGGACTGTATATATTAGGCTGTGGGGGGGGCCCCGAAAAATTTCTTGCACCAGGGCCCACTACAGTCTGGGTCCGCCCCTGAATATAGTTACTGTTTTCTTATGCCGATACTAGCTGGGTGTATGTGTGTTAAAGGCAGAGTAGTACAGGGAAGTATTTGAACTTTCTGCATCTTCATGAAACCCTTTTCTACTTCCCTCAGTAAATATCGTGTTGTGGTACCTTGCCTCTGTCTGTGTTTTGTGACTCCCTGGATCTCATTCGGACCTCAGGTCCTTACACATGGACTGCACACACAATGGTTTTTTACATCATCTATTACAGGCACTAAAAAGGTAGGATAGCTAGATACATGGATAGACTGTTAGATGTCAAACAGCTATATAATATCCCAACCCCAACAATATTGCAAGCTAAAGGATGTTTAGGCTTGTATTAAGAAAAAAAAATTAATCTAATATATAATTCCCCTAACGCACTTCCGTAAGTTTCGGCTCTACTTCCGTCGTCGTGGACGTGGCTGCTCAGCAGCGGGCATTGTGAGCCGTTGCCGGGGCGCGAGCAATGGCCGCGAGGCGGCCATTGCGAGTCTCCCGCCCCGGCGACGACCGACGAGAGCCGAGCGCTGTGGCCGAAAATAGAACCAAGGGCCCGGCCATAAATTCCTCTAAACACCGCTATGTATCTCTATGGGAAGTGAGGCGCTATGCTGATTGGTCGGCGCAGCACACAACGACCAATCAGCATAGCGCCTCACTTAAGCGGGAAATTTGAAACTCAAAGTCCTCTATTACATCTCTATGGGAAGTGAGGCGCTATTCTCATTGGTCGCTGTGTGCTGGCGGCGACCAATGAGAATAGCGCCTCACTTTCAGCGGTAAATTTGAAACTCAAAGTCGTCCATTATATCTCTATGGGAAGTGAGGTGCTATTCTCATTGGTCGCTGTGTGCTGCCGGCGACCAATGAGAATAGCGCCTCACTTTCAGCGGTAAATTTGAAACTCAAAGTCGTCCATTATATCTCTATGGGAAGTGAGGCGCTATTCTCATTGGTCGCTGTGTGCTGCCGGCGACCAATGAGAATAGCGCCTCACTTTCAGCGGTAAATTTGAAACTCAAAGTCGTCCATTATATCTCTATGTGAAGTGAGGCGCTATTCTCATTGGTCGCTGTGTGCTGGCGGCGACCAATGAGAATACCGCCTCACTTCCCATAGAGATATAATGGACGACTTTGAGTTTCAAATTTACCGCTGAAAGTGAGGCGCTATTCTCATTGGTCGCCGCCAGCACACAGCGACCAATGAGAATAGCGCCTCACTTCCCATAGACATACATAGCGGTGTTTCGAGCGATGCATGGCCGGGCCCTTGGTTTGATTTTCGGCCACGGCACTCGGCTGTCGTCGGTCGTCGCCGGGCCATGAAACTCGCAATGGATTACGTGCCGGAGTGACCGCAGCTGCAATGACTCGCCTATCTATCTATCTATCTATCTATCTATCTATCTATCTATCTATCTATCTATATCTATTTATCTATCTATCTATATGTATATCTATATATCTATATCTATCTATCTATCTATCTATCTATCTATCTATCTATGTATATCTATACATCTATATGTATCTATCTATCTATATCTATCTATATCTATCTATTTCTATCTATGTATCTATCTATCTATCTATCTATCTATATCTATCTTTCTATCTATCTATCTATCTATCTATCTATATCTATCTATCTATCTATATCTATCTATATCTATCTATCTATCTAACTAGAAAGAAATGCTCTGCAGCACTCGGTTACTACCAAAGATGTACATGTGCTAACAAGCTATATATATATGAGAAAAAAGTTAAAAACGTACGTTTTTTCAAAAAACTCAAAATCATATCTTTTTATTCTGAAGTTCTTGGTACATACATTGGCCAATGTCTGTTTGCTCGTCGACTGCGACAAAGTGACTTCAGGTCCGACGAGTCCTACTCTGATATCCCTATCCTCCTTGTCCACCCCCCACCTCTCAGTGGGCAGACCCCATCTCAACCTTAGATCACCTGCAGTCAACAAGGGTGCAATTGCAGCATGGAGCCAGCAACTCCATAAAATACAAAGCAGAAAAAAAAGCAGAAAAAAAAAAAAAACTGCATAGCACTCACAGACTAATGTGAACTGGTGCCAGCAGGGCTGCTGAATCAAATAACTAGAAAGAAATGCTCTGCAGCACTCGGTTACTACCAAAGATGTACATGTGCTAACAAGCTATATATATATGAGAAAAAAGTTAAAAACGTACGTTTTTTCAAAAAACTCAAAAAAGATATGATTCTAGTTATTTGATTCAGCAGCCCTGCTGGCACCAGTTCACATTAGTCTGTGAGTGCTATGCAGTTTTTTTTCTGCTTTGTATTTTATGGAGTTGCTGGCTCCATGCTGCAATTGCACCCTTGTTGACTGCAGGTGATCTAAGGTTGAGATGGGGTCTGCCCACTGAGAGGTGGGGGGTGGACAAGGAGGATAGGGATATCAGAGTAGGACTCGTCGGACCTGAAGTCACTTTGTCGCAGTCGACGAGCAAACAGACATTGGCCAATGTATGTACCAAGAACTTCAGAATAAAAAGATATGATTTTGAGTTTTGTGAAAAAACGTACGTTTTTAACTTTTTTCTCATATATATATAGCTTGTTAGCACATGTACATCTTTGGTAGTAACCGAGTGCTGCAGAGCATTTCTTTCTAGTTATTTGATTCAGCAGCCCTGCTGGCACCAGTTCACATTAGTCTGTGAGTGCTATGCAGTTTTTTTTCTGCTTTGTATTTTATGGAGTTGCTGGCTCCATGCTGCAATTGCACCCTTGTTGACTGCAGGTGATCTAAGGTTGAGATGGGGTCTGCCCACTGAGAGGTGGGGGGTGGACAAGGAGGATAGGGATATCAGAGGAGTAAGTACTCTCGTCGGACTGAAGTCACTTGCTGAGTCAAGAGCAAACAGACATTGGCCAATGTATGTACCAAGAACTTCAGAATTAAAAAGATATGATTTTGAGTTTTTTGAAAAAACGTACGTTTTTAACTTTTTTCTCATATATATATAGCTTGTTAGCACATGTACTCTTTGTAGTAACCGAGTGCTGCAGAGCATTTCTTTCTAGTTATTTGATTCAGCAGCCCTGCTGGCACCAGTTCACATTGTCTGTGAGTGCTAGTGCAAGTTTTTTTTCTGCTTTGTATTTATGAGTTGCTGGCTCCATGCTGCAATTGCACCCTTGTTGACTGCAGGTGATCTAAGGTTGAGATGGGGTCTGCCCATGAGAGGTGGGGGGTGGACAAGGAGGATAGGGATATCAGAGTAGGACTCGTCGGACCTGAAGTCACTTTGTCGCAGTCAACGAGCAAACAGACATTGGCCAATGTATGTACAAGAACTTCAGAATAAAAGATATGATTTTGAGTTTTTTGAAAAAACGTACGTTTTTAACTTTTTTCTCATTATATATAGCTTGTTAGCACATGTAATCTTGGTAGTAACCGAGTGCTGCAGAGCATTTCTTCAGTTATTTGATTCAGCAGCCCTGCTGGCACCAGTTCACATTATCTGTGAGTGCTATGCAGTTTTTTTTCTGCTTTGTATTTTATGGAGTTGCTGGCTCCATGCTGCAATTGCACCTTGTTGACTGCAGGTGATCTAAGTTGAGATGGGTCTGCCCACTGAGAGGTGGGGGTGACAAGGAGGATAGGATATCAGAGTAGGACTCGTCGGACCTGAAGTCACTTTGTCGCAGTCGACGAGCAAACAGACATTGGCCAATGTATGTACCAAGAACTTCAGAATAAAAAGATATGATTTTGAGTTTTTTGAAAAACGTACGTTTTTAACTTTTTTCTCATATATATATAGCTTGTTAGCACATGTACATCTTTGGTAGTAACCGAGGCTGCAGAGCATTTCTTTCTAGTTATTTGATTCAGCAGCCCTGCTGGCACCAGTTCACATTAGTCTGTGAGTGCTATGCAGTTTTTTTTTCTGCTTTGTATTTTATGGAGTTGCTGGCTCCATGCTGCAATTGCACCCTTGTTGACTGCAGGTGATCTAAGGTTGAGATGGGGTCTGCCCACTGAGAGGTGGGGGGTGGACAAGGAGGATAGGGATATCAGAGTAGGACTCGTCGGACCTGAAGTCACTTTGTCGCAGTCGACGAGCAAACAGACATTGGCCAATGTATGTACCAAGAATTCAGAATAAAAAATATGATTTTGAGTTTTTTGAAAAAACGTATTTTTTAACTTTTTTCTCATATATATATAGCTTGTTAGCACATGTACATCTTTGGTAGTAACCGAGTGCTGCAGAGCATTTCTTTCTAGTTTTTGATTCAGCAGCCCTGCTGGCACCAGTTCACATTAGTCTGTGAGTGCTATGCAGTTTTTTTTCTGCTTTGTATTTTATGGAGTTGCTGGCTCCATGCTGCAATTGCACCTTGTTGACTGCAGGTGATCTAAGGTTGAGATGGGGTCTGCCCACTGAGAGGTGGGGGGTGACAAGGAGGATAGGATATCAGAGTAGGACTCGTCGGACTGAAGTCACTTTGTCGCAGTCGACGAGCAAACAGACATTGGCCAATGTATGTACCAAGAACTTCAGAATAAAAAGATATGATTTTGAGTTTTTTGAAAAAACGTACGTTTTTAACTTTTTTTCATATATATATAGCTTGTTAGCACATGTACATCTTTGGTAGTAACCGAGTGCTGCAGAGCATTTCTTTCTAGTTATTTGATTCAGCAGCCCTGCTGGCACCAGTTCACATTAGTCTGTGAGTGTATGCAGTTTTTTTTCTGCTTTGTATTTTATGGAGTTGCTGGCTCCATGCTGCAATTGCACCCTTGTTGACTGCAGGTGATCTAAGGTTGAGATGGGGTCTGCCCATGAGAGGTGGGGGGTGGACAAGGAGGATAGGGATATCAGAGTAGGACTCGTCGGACCTGAAGTCACTTTGTCGCAGTCGACGAGCAAACAGACATTGGCCAATGTATGTACCAAGAACTTCAGAATAAAAAGATATGATTTTGAGTTTTTGAAAAAACGTACTTTTTAACTTTTTTCTCATATATATATAGCTTGTTAGCACATGTACATCTTTGGTAGTAACGAGTGCTGCAGAGCATTTCTTTCTAGTTTTTGATTCAGCAGCCCTGCTGGCACCAGTTCACATTAGTCTGTGAGTGCTATGCAGTTTTTTTTTCTGCTTTGTATTTTATGGAGTTGCTGGCTCCATGCTGCAATTGCACCCTTGTTGACTGCAGGTGATCTAAGGTTGAGATGGGGTCTGCCCACTGAGAGGTGGGGGGTGGACAAGGAGGATAGGGATATCAGAGTAGGACTCGTCGGACCTGAAGTCACTTTGTCGCAGTCGACGAGCAAACAGACATTGGCCAATGTATGTACCAAGAACTTCAGAATAAAAAGATATGATTTTGAGTTTTTTGAAAAAACGTACGTTTTTAACTTTTTTCTCATATATATATAGCTTGTTAGCACATGTACATCTTTGGTAGTAACCGAGTGCTGCAGAGCATTTCTTTCTAGTTATTTGATTCAGCAGCCCTGCTGGCACCAGTTCACATTAGTCTGTGAGTGCTATGCAGTTTTTTTTCTGCTTTGTATTTTATGGAGTTGCTGGCTCCATGCTGCAATTGCACCCTTGTTGACTGCAGGTGATCTAAGGTTGAGATGGGGTCTGCCCACTGAGAGGTGGGGGGTGGACAAGGAGGATAGGGATATCAGAGTAGGACTCGTCGGACCTGAAGTCACTTTGTCGCAGTCGACGAGCAAACAGACATTGGCCAATGTATGTACCAAGAACTTCAGAATAAAAAGATATGATTTTGAGTTTTTTGAAAAAACGTACGTTTTTAACTTTTTTCTCATATATATATAGCTTGTTAGCACATGTACATCTTTGGTAGTAACCGAGTGCTGCAGAGCATTTCTTTCTAGTTATTTGATTCAGCAGCCCTGCTGGCACCAGTTCACATTAGTCTGTGAGTGCTATGCAGTTTTTTTTTCTGCTTTGTATTTTATGGAGTTGCTGGCTCCATGCTGCAATTGCACCCTTGTTGACTGCAGGTGATCTAAGGTTGAGATGGGGTCTGCCCACTGAGAGGTGGGGGGTGGACAAGGAGGATAGGGATATCAGAGTAGGACTCGTCGGACCTGAAGTCACTTTGTCGCAGTCGACGAGCAAACAGACATTGGCCAATGTATGTACCAAGAACTTCAGAATAAAAAGATATGATTTTGAGTTTTTTGAAAAAACGTACGTTTTTAACTTTTTTCTCATATATATATAGCTTGTTAGCACATGTACATCTTTGGTAGTAACCGAGTGCTGCAGAGCATTTCTTTCTAGTTATTTGATTCAGCAGCCCTGCTGGCACCAGTTCACATTAGTCTGTGAGTGCTATGCAGTTTTTTTTCTGCTTTGTATTTTATGGAGTTGCTGGCTCCATGCTGCAATTGCACCCTTGTTGACTGCAGGTGATCTAAGGTTGAGATGGGGTCTGCCCACTGAGAGGTGGGGGTGGACAAGGAGGATAGGGATATCAGAGTAGGACTCGTCGGACCTGAAGTCACTTTGTCGCAGTCGACGAGCAAACAGACATTGGCCAATGTATGTACCAAGAACTTCAGAATAAAAAGATATGATTTTGAGTTTTTTGAAAAAACGTACGTTTTTTAAACTTTTTTCTCATATATATATATAGCTTGTTAGCACATGTACATCTTTGGTAGTAACCGAGTGCTGCAGAGCATTTCTTTCTAGTTATTTGATTCAGCAGCCCTGCTGGCACCAGTTCACATTAGTCTGTGAGTGCTATGCAGTTTTTTTTTTCTGCTTTGTATTTTATGGAGTTGCTGGCTCCATGCTGCAATTGCACCCTTGTTGACTGCAGGTGATCTAAGGTTGAGATGGGGTCTGCCCACTGAGAGGTGGGGGGTGGACAAGGAGGATAGGGATATCAGAGTAGGACTCGTCGGACCTGAAGTCACTTTGTCGCAGTCGACGAGCAAACAGACATTGGCCAATGTATGTACCAAGAACTTCAGAATAAAAAGATATGATTTTGAGTTTTTTGAAAAAACGTAACGTTTTTAACTTTTTTCTCATATATATATAGCTTGTTAGCACATGTACATCTTTGGTAGTAACCGAGTGCTGCAGAGCATTTCTTTCTAGTTATTTGATTCAGCAGCCCTGCTGGCACCAGTTCACATTAGTCTGTGAGTGCTATGCAGTTTTTTTTTCTGCTTTGTATTTTATGGAGTTGCTGGCTCCATGCTGCAATTGCACCCTTGTTGACTGCAGGTGATCTAAGGTTGAGATGGGGTCTGCCCACTGAGAGGTGGGGGTGGACAAGGAGGATAGGGATATCAGAGTAGGACTCGTCGGACCTGAAGTCACTTTGTCGCAGTCGACGAGCAAACAGACATTGGCCAATGTATGTACCAAGAACTTCAGAATAAAAAGATATGATTTTGAGTTTTTTGAAAAAACGTACGTTTTTAACTTTTTTCTCATATATATATAGCTTGTTAGCACATGTACATCTTTGGTAGTAACCGAGTGCTGCAGAGCATTTCTTTCTAGTTATTTGATTCAGCAGCCCTGCTGGCACCAGTTCACATTAGTCTGTGAGTGCTATGCAGTTTTTTTTCTGCTTTGTATTTTATGGAGTTGCTGGCTCCATGCTGCAATTGCACCCTTGTTGACTGCAGGTGATCTAAGGTTGAGATGGGGTCTGCCCACTGAGAGGTGGGGGTGGACAAGGAGGATAGGGATATCAGAGTAGGACTCGTCGGACCTGAAGTCACTTTGTCGCAGTCGACGAGCAAACAGACATTGGCCAATGTATGTACCAAGAACTTCAGAATAAAAAGATATGATTTTGAGTTTTTTGAAAAAACGTACGTTTTTAACTTTTTTCTCATATATATATAGCTTTGTTAGCACATGTACATCTTTGGTAGTAACCGAGTGCTGCAGAGCATTTCTTTCTAGTTATTTGATTCAGCAGCCCTGCTGGCACCAGTTCACATTAGTCTGTGAGTGCTATGCAGTTTTTTTTTTCTGCTTTGTATTTTATGGAGTTGCTGGCTCCATGCTGCAATTGCACCCTTGTTGACTGCAGGTGATCTAAGGTTGAGATGGGGTCTGCCCACTGAGAGGTGGGGGGTGGACAAGGAGGATAGGGATATCAGAGTAGGACTCGTCGGACCTGAAGTCACTTTGTCGCAGTCGACGAGCAAACAGACATTGGCCAATGTATGTACCAAGAACTTCAGAATAAAAAGATATGATTTTGAGTTTTTTTGAAAAAACGTACGTTTTTAACTTTTTTCTCATATATATATAGCTTGTTAGCACATGTACATCTTTGGTAGTAACCGAGTGCTGCAGAGCATTTCTTTCTAGTTATTTGATTCAGCAGCCCTGCTGGCACCAGTTCACATTAGTCTGTGAGTGCTATGCAGTTTTTTTTTTCTGCTTTGTATTTTATGGAGTTGCTGGCTCCATGCTGCAATTGCACCCTTGTTGACTGCAGGTGATCTAAGGTTGAGATGGGGTCTGCCCACTGAGAGGTGGGGGGTGGACAAGGAGGATAGGGATATCAGAGTAGGACTCGTCGGACCTGAAGTCACTTTGTCGCAGTCGACGAGCAAACAGACATTGGCCAATGTATGTACCAAGAACTTCAGAATAAAAAGATATGATTTTGAGTTTTTTGAAAAAACGTACGTTTTTAACTTTTTTCTCATATATATATAGCTTGTTAGCACATGTACATCTTTGGTAGTAACCGAGTGCTGCAGAGCATTTCTTTCTAGTTATTTGATTCAGCAGCCCTGCTGGCACCAGTTCACATTAGTCTGTGAGTGCTATGCAGTTTTTTTTTCTGCTTTGTATTTTATGGAGTTGCTGGCTCCATGCTGCAATTGCACCCTTGTTGACTGCAGGTGATCTAAGGTTGAGATGGGGTCTGCCCACTGAGAGGTGGGGGGTGGACAAGGAGGATAGGGATATCAGAGTAGGACTCGTCGGACCTGAAGTCACTTTGTCGCAGTCGACGAGCAAACAGACATTGGCCAATGTATGTACCAAGAACTTCAGAATAAAAAGATATGATTTTGAGTTTTTTGAAAAAACGTACTTTTTAACTTTTTTCTCATATATATATAGCTTGTTAGCACATGTACATCTTTGTAGTAACCGAGTGCTGCAGAGCATTTCTTTCTGTTTTTGATTCAGCAGCCCTGCTGGCACCGTCACATTAGGTCGGTGAGTGCTATGCAGTTTTTTTTTCTGCTTTGTATTTTTGGAGTTGCTGGCTCCATGCTGCAATTGCACCCTTGTTGACTGCAGTGATTAAGGTTGAGATGGGTTCTGCCCACTGAAGGTGGGGGGTGGCAAGGAGATAGGGATATCAAGAGTAGGACTCGTCGGACCTGAAGTCACTTTGTCGCAGTCGACGGCAAACAGACATTGGCCATGTATTGTACCAAACTTCAGAATAAAAAGATATGATTTTGAGTTTTTTGAAAAAACGTACGTTTTTTAACTTTTTCTATAATATAGTTGTTAGCACATGTACATTTGGTAGTAACCGGTGCTGCAAGCATTTCTTTCTAGTATTTGATTCAGCAGCCTGCTGGCACCAGTTCACATTAGTCTGTGAGTGCTATGCAGTTTTTTTCTGCTTTGTATTTTATGGAGTTGCTGCTCCATGCTGCAATTGCACCCTTGTTGACTGCAGGTGATCTAAGGTTGAGATGGGTCTGCCCACTGAGAGGTGGGGGTGGACAAGGAGGATAGGGATATCAGAGTAGGACTCGTCGGACCTGAAGTCACTTTGTCGCAGTCGCGAGCAAACAGACATTGGCCAATGTATGTACCAAGAACTTCAGAATAAAAAGATATGATTTTGAGTTTTTTGAAAAAACGTACGTTTTTAACTTTTTTCTCATATATATATAGCTTGTTAGCACATGTACATCTTTGGTAGTAACCGAGTGCTGCAGAGCATTTCTTTCTAGTTATTTGATTCAGCAGCCCTGCTGGCACCAGTTCACATTAGTCTGTGAGTGCTATGCAGTTTTTTCTGCTTTGTATTTTATGGAGTTGCTGGCTCCATGCTGCAATTGCACCCTTGTTGACTGCAGTGATCTAAGTTGAGATGGGTCTGCCCACTGAGAGGTGGGGTGGACAAGGAGGATAGGGATATCAGAGTAGGACTCGTCGGACCTGAAGTCACTTTGTCGCAGTCGACGAGCAAACAGACATTGGCCATGTATGTACCAAGAACTTCAGAATAAAAAGATATGATTTTGAGTTTTGAAAAACGTACGTTTTTAACTTTTTCTCATATATATATAGCTTGTTAGCACATGTACATCTTTGGTAGTAACCGAGTGCTGCAGAGCATTTCTTTCTAGTTATTTGATTCAGCAGCCCTGCTGGCACCAGTTCACATTGTCTGTGAGTGCTATGCAGTTTTTTTTCTGCTTTGTATTTTATGGAGTTGCTGGCTCCATGCTGCAATTGCACCCTTGTTGACTGCAGGTGATCTAAGGTTGAGATGGGGTCTGCCACTGAGAGTGGGGGTGGACAAGGAGATAGGATATCAGAGTAGGACTCGTCGACCTGAAGTCACTTTGTCGCAGTCGACGAGCAAACAGACATTGGCCAATGTATGTACCAAAACTTCAGAATAAAAAGATATGATTTTGATTTTTTGAAAAAACGTACGTTTTAACTTTTTTCTCATATATATATAGCTTGTTAGCACATGTACATCTTTGGTATAACCGAGTGCTGCAGAGCATTTCTTTCTAGTTATTTGATTCAGCAGCCCTGCTGGCACCATTCACATTAGTCGTGAGTGCTATGCAGTTTTTTTCTGCTTTGTATTTTATGGAGTTGCTGCTCCATGCTGCAATTGCACCCTTGTTGACTGCAGGTGATCTAAGGTTGAGATGGGTCTGCCCACTGAGAGGTGGGGGTGGACAAGGAGGATAGGGATATCAGAGTAGACTCGCGGACCTGAAGTCACTTTGTCGCAGTCGACGAGCAAACAACATTGGCCAATGTATTACCAAGAACTTCAGAATAAAAAGATATGATTTTGATTTTTGAAAAACGTATTTTTAATTTTTTTCATAATATATACTTTTACAATGTCATTTTGTAAACCAGTGCTGCAGGCATTCTTCTAGTTTTTGATTCAGAGCCTGCTGCACCAGTTCAATTATTGTGAGTGCTATGCAGTTTTTTTTTGCTTGTATTTTTTCTGCTGTAATTGACCTTGTTGCTCAGTATCTAAGTTAGTCTGCCCACTGAAGTGGGGTGGACAAGAGATAGGGATATCAAGTAGACTCTCGACCTGAGTCATTTGTCGAGTGACGAGAAACAGACTTGGCCATTATGTACCAAACTTCAGATAAAAGATGTTTTGAGTTTTTGAAAACTACTTTTAACTTTTTCTCATATATATATAGCTTGTTACACATTACATCTTTGTAGTAACCGAGTGCTGCAGACATTTCTTCTAGTTATTTGATCGCAGCCCTGCTGCACCAGTTCACATTAGTCTGTGATGCTATCTTTTTTCTGCTTTGTATTTATGATCGGCTCCATGCTCATTGCACCTTTACTGCAGTGATCTAAGTAGATGGGTCTGCACGAGTGGGGGTGACAAGGAGGATGGAACAATAGACCGTCGACCAATCCTTGTCGCATCACGACAAACAGACATTGGCCAAGATGTACCAACTTCAAATAAAGATAGATTTTGATTTTTAAAAAACTACTTTAACTTTTCTCATATATATATGCTTGTCACATACATCTGTAGAACCGAGTGCGCAGAGCATTCTTCAGTATTGATTCAGCAGCCCTGCACCATCACATAGTCTGTGAGTGCTATGCAGTTTTTTTTCTGCTTTGTATTTTATGGAGTTGCTGGCTCCATGCTGCAATTGCACCCTTGTTGACTGCAGGTGATCTAAGGTTGAGATGGGGTCTGCCCACTGAGAGGTGGGGGGTGGACAAGGAGGATAGGATATCAGAGTAGGACTCGTCGGACCTGAAGTCACTTTGTCGCAGTCGACGAGCAAACAGACATTGCCAATGTATTACCAAGAACTTCAGAATAAAAAGATATGATTTTGAGTTTTTTGAAAAAACGTACGTTTTTAACTTTTTTCTCATTCATATATATATAGCTTGTTAGCACATGTACATCTTTGGTAGTAACCGAGTGCTGCAGAGCATTTCTTTCTAGTTATTTGATTCAGCAGCCCTGCTGGCACCAGTTCACATTAGTCTGTGAGTGCTATGCAGTTTTTTTTCTGCTTTGTATTTTATGGAGTTGCTGGCTCCATGCTGCAATTGCACCCTTGTTGACTGCAGGTGATCTAAGGTTGAGATGGGGTCTGCCCACTGAGAGGTGGGGGGTGGACAAGGAGGATAGGGATATCAGAGTAGGACTCGTCGGACCTGAAGTCACTTTGTCGCAGTCGACGAGCAAACAGACATTGGCCAATGTATGTACCAAGAACTTCAGAATAAAAAGATATGATTTTGAGTTTTTTGAAAAAACGTACGTTTTTAACTTTTTTCTCATATATATATAGCTTGTTAGCACATGTACATCTTTGGTAGTAACCGAGTGCTGCAGAGCATTTCTTTCTAGTTATTTGATTCAGCAGCCCTGCTGGCACCAGTTCACATTAGTCTGTAAGTGCTATGCAGTTATTTTTCTGCTATCTATCTATCTATCTATCTATCTATCTATCTATCTATCTATCTCTATATATCTATCTATTTATCTCTATCTATCAATATCTATCTATCTATCTATCTATCTATCTATCTATCTATCTATCTCTATTTATCTCTCTCTCTCTCTCCCTCTCCCTCTCTCTCTCTCTCTTTCTCTCTCTCTCTCTCTCTCCCTCTCCCCCTCTCTCTCTCTCTCTCTCTCTCTCTCTCTCTCCCTCTCCCTCTCCCTCTCCCTCTCTCAATTCAATTCAATTCAAATGAGCTTTATTGGCAGGGCTAAGTAAATATCAGCATTGCCAAAGCAAATAGTAAAAATAGGGGGACGGGAGTGGGGAGTGGGTAGGCATATTGAAGTCCATGATATATCGGGATCCTTTTAGAGGATGGGGACATGTCCAAGGTGGGGTATATAAGTCCATGGCATATCAGGCTCTTAGTTGGGGGAAGGGGAAGTGTTCAGGGTTGGGGTACAGAAGTCCATGACATATCAGTCTCCTCTTAGTCTGTGGCAGGCACTGACATATTGCGCTGCTATGGCCGCTGCACTTTCTTCTTCCCCCAGTACTATTGGCAGTTTCTCTTCCTCCTCCATGGAGGTGAAGTCTGGGAGGAGATCAGACAGTCTCTTGGAGTGAGTGTCCCTCACTGCGGAGTATTTAGGGCACCTCAGCAAGAAGTGGGCCTCATCCTCCACGACCTCCTGGGGGCACTGCTGGCATAGTCTGCTCTCTCGGGGCTTGTAGTTCTGTCGGTGCCGCCCGGATTCGATAAGTAGACTGTGGGCGCTCAGTCTGTACCGGCTCAGGATCTGTCGCTCTTTGGGGTTTTCCAGCTTCTCTAGGTATGGCGCCAGTTTGTACTCTCTCTGTAGGTTCTGGTATATCGTCAGTTTCTGTGATTTGTTTATGTCGTTCCTCCAGATGCTGAGATATTCCTCTTTGCCTTTGCGTACCATCTTATGGATTTCGCTTTTTGTCAGGCCATGTGGGTTGGTGGCTTGGTCAGGCTGTCTTTGGGTACTTTGTGTTGAGAGGCTTCCTGGGGCTTCCTGGTGCAGGAAGGCTTTGTGATGGTAGGAACAATAGTAAAAGAGTATGGCGAGGCACAGTCAATCCGTTCCTTCATGCACTACATCCGAGAGAGTGAGCAACTCGCAACGGCGGTGCGCATGCACTACGTCCGAGGGAGTGAGCGACTCGCAGCGGCGGTGCACGTGTAATAACGAGGACAGTCCAAATCGCAATGACAGTAAAGTAAATAACACGGCAACTCACCGCTATCTGAGTAATCTTCAAATCTTTATTCCATGCGAGTTAGACACGGAAAACAAGCAAGGGAGGGAGGGGGTGCAGAGACTTGGTGACGGCTTGCCGTTTCGCAGCGCGACTCGCTGCTTCCACGGACCAAACTAGTCTGGCGTCTGACGTCACGTCCGAGTTAAATAAGCCTCGGACGAGTCCGCCCACGCCAGCACACAGTATAATTACAGTGCTCTATATGTGAGACAAGGAAATTTTCATAAAAACAAATTCAACATTATACAACAATGTGACACTTAGAGAAATCTATAAAACATTACTATTAGATGATAACTATAATTTAGTATCAAGGACAATTGTCAAAGGAGTAAAGGTTGGTTAAAGAACAAGAGGAGTACCGTATATATCCCAATATAGGTCTATTGCTTTATATACTGTTATTAGAATTTTTATGAAAATTTCCTTGTCTCACATATAGAGCACTGTAATTATACTGTGTGCTGGCGTGGGCGGACTCGTCCGAGGCTTATTTAACTCGGACGTGACGTCAGACGCCAGACTAGTTTGGTCCGTGGAAGCAGCGAGTCGCGCTGCGAAACGACAAGCCGTCACCAAGTCTCTGCACCGGCTCCCTCCCTTGCTTGTTTTCCGTGTCTAACTCGCATGGAATAAAGATTTGAAGATTACTCGGATAGCGGTGAGTTGCCGTGTTATTTACTTTACTGTCATTGCGATTTGGACTGTCCTCGTTATTACACGTGCACCGCCGCTGCGAGTCGCTCACTCCCTCGGACGTAGTGCATGCGCACCGCCGTTGCGAGTTGCTCACTCTCTCGGATGTAGTGCATGAAGGAACGGATTGACTGTGCCTCGCCATACTCTTTTACTATTGTCATCGCATTGTAACTTGAATAATTGAGAGCACGTCCTAATATCCGTTAGCATTACTATCCAGTGAAGGATCATGGATCCAGTTTCAGATGAGGAAACTCAGAGTGGAGCGGATAATCTCTCTTCATCAATTAATGCAGGGAGGGAGGATGCAGAGTTATTTTTCAACATATGTGACACTGCTGAAATCACCACGCTTACTAGCACTAAGAACTTGGAGTTACAGGTCCAGAACTTAGCAGAAAAGGAAGTTAAAATATTTTGGACTGTGCAGTCATTAAAAAGCTATATAGCTGTTAAAAGAGTACCGAGAGGTCTGAGGCTTAATAAAGCTATGGCATTTGGGCAAGATGACCAGGACTTTGTGAAAGAATGGGAAAGTGTTATGGCAACTAGTTCTGAAAATCTGCTGCAGGTGGTCCTAAGGAAAAACATAAAGGAGCACATGAAAGTGAATGAAGAACTAGTAAAACTAAGGAAAGAGCTAGAAAAACGTTACAAAAAGAAAAAAGATTGGTCCCAGTTTCTAGTTAAGCTAGATAAGAAGCTTATTCCTTTACAGACAGAGGTGAAAGAAAAGAAAAAAGATAAGTTTCTACGTGATAAAATGGACTATATGAATGGCAATGTCTTTGCTTGGAAAAAAACACAGAACGCCAAACCACCCAATAAAGGGAACAACAATAAGAACACACCCAGACCTAATCTTGACACAAAGAACAAGAATACAAATGCCAATAAGAAGAATAAGCCTACAAATAAAAATCCAAGGAATGACGCTCAGGAAGGACAAAAGAACAAGAAAACTGGGACCCAAGGTCGCAATAGAAAAAATGATATGGATGAAGGAAGTGGGAGTAATGATGAGTCTAGTGAAACAAGTGACAGTGAACAATCCCCACCAAGAAAGTTGAGTCTGACAGACACCTCCAGCCATGATGTCCCTTTAGGAGAAAAATCAGAAGAGGAAGAGGCCAAAGGGGCAACCAGTACAAACTACAGGAAAAGGAAAGTGGTTTCTTGGAGAGCCTGAATTTGTCGTCTAACAGAGGACAGGATAAAGAAATAAGGATTTTCAACCTTACTAATAAAACAATATCCAAAGACGTGGAAAGTCTCTTAAAACGTGGTCTGAACTTCTGTATGGAGGAAAAGTTCGATTATATGGATTTCCGGGTCGATCTGTTTAAAGCCATTAGAAAAATTCATCTCTATAAATACTATGAATGCCAAAAAAGTTCCCGTGGTAATGTAATAAATGATAATACGTGTGCAGCAAATCCTGTACGTGTGGGGTCCTTAGGGTTCTTTGCTGGTGATAACTCTTTAAGTGAAGTGAGAAGCGAGGTCACGGATCTATTAGATCTTGACCCGGCTTGGTTTGACGACTTAATGGAGGAAGAGGAGATAAATACTGTATTTAAGGGAGGAGTTAAGTCCACCTTCTATCCACCCACCTCCCCGGGTAATAATGTTGATTTATTCGGCGAGATGGTTTGTAAAGAGGTGAAAGCCCTAATTTATCCAGAACCAAAAAAGAACTTATCAGCAGGAGAAAGGTTAGCCCTAGCTGAAATAAAAAGCTGGGATGATGTGTTGGTTAAAAGAGCAGATAAAGGAGGGGGAATAGTTTTATGGAATAAACTTGACTATAAAGAAGAATTATTGAGGCAGTTAAATGTCAAAACAACATATGGAGAATTAAATTCTGACCCCACCTTTAGGTATAACTCTGAGCTCAAAAACCTCCTACGTAACCAAGTCGACAAAGGTAACATAACACAAAAGCAGGCAGAGAAACTGTATATTGAATACCCTAGAAAACCATATATCTATGCATTACCTAAGGTACACAAAAGGCTAGTGAACCCCCAGGACGACCTATTGTGTCCGGGGTAGGCTCGCTTACCGAGCCCTTGTCTAAGTATTGTGAATGGCTATTGAGATCATTATTGAAAAAGGTCCCCTCCTATGTGAAAGATTCGACACAGTTCACGACCATTCTTGATCAAATAGAATGGCAGGAGAACTACAGACTGGCCTCCATAGATGTGGAGAGCTTGTACACAAGAATTCCTCAAAACTTAGCAATCTCCATCATTGAGAGTATACTGAGAGTCAATGGACAAAGTGAAGGTTTAATCTCCTTCATTATTGAGTCCTTGACCTTTGTATTAACCCACAATGCTTTTTCGTTCGATGGTAAATGGTATAGGCAAATTGAGGGTACTGCCATGGGGACGTCTGTCTCATGTACACTAGCCAATTTATTCTTGGCCCATCTTGAAGACAAGGTCATTTATGCGTCCACTAATCCTTTTCTGAAGCATATTAAATTGTATGCTAGATATGTGGACGATGTGTTCTTGGTATGGGACGGAACTGAATCAGATTTTTCGAGATTCGTACAATTCCTTAACGATAACAACACATACAATATGCTATTTACTTCCATATTTGGAGATCAGGAATTGGAGTTTCTAGACATTAAAATACAGATTGAGGGTAATTCCATTATTAGATCCCTATATAGGAAACCTACTAGCACGAACTCATTATTACATTTTGATAGTGCCCATCCATACCATACAAAAAGGAGTTTGCCCTACAGTCAATTTTTGAGGGTACAACGCACAAATAATAATCCCTCCATTTGTGAAAAACAATTTGCTGATTTAGAGGATAGATTCATAAATAGGGGATACCCCAAAAAGGTTATACAAGAGGCTCGATGTAGATTGAACATGAGACCCTCATGTAGAAACAAAATTTATGAGAAAGAACCACAAGGAACTGTAAATAAGAGGTTTGTGTTCACATTTAAGTCGGGCCCCATGTACAACACTATTGCAAGGGCAATTAGAAAATGTTGGCCTATTGTAATAGGGGATAAAGACCTGAATAAGAAGAATATAGGCCCTCCTCTAGTTACTTATCGTAGAAGCAATAACCTTGGGGACCTCTTGATAAAGAACCGAATTGATCAGAAGAAAAAAGGTACCTGGCTAGAAGATTCTCGCCCTAAAGGTAACCATCGTTGTAGAAATTGCAATTTCTGCAAATTCCACAATACTAACAATCCCATTAGAGTTGGAGGTGAACAACATTTGGTCAAATCATACATTAGTTGCAAAACCAAGTGGGTAGTGTATGTTGTATGGTGCACTTGTAATCGCTTCTATATTGGTAAGACTATAAGAGAATTATATATACGATTTAGGGAACATCGTAACTCAATAAGAACTGGAGTTGGGAGTTCTAGATTAATTCAGCACGTGCGAGATGCCCACAATGGGAATGCAGATGTGCTGAGTTTTGCAGGCATCGAGCAGGTAATGCCGTCCTCAGTTGGAGGTGATCTACATAAAAGACTTTTACGTCTAGAGAGTAGATGGATTACGGTTACAGATGCTTGTGGGGTTTTAGGATTGAATGAAAGGAATGATCTGTTTCCTTATTTAGGTTAATGTGATCCTTGACTAATAATTATTCCCATCTAGATAGAGGTACCACTCCAGGAAGTTAATCAACTTTGCAATTATTGCATTTTATTCAGTTTTTGACCCCACTATTTTTATCTCTTGAAAAAATCTTGTCGTAAATAATCCTCTTATTGTAGGTTCAATCTTTATATTTTTTTAGTCTATGTATATGTTAGAGTTTTGCCGCACATGTATTTTTCATAGATGTGCTGTTTGTTCTCTACATGTTTTTAACTCCTATTTCCCTTGTTCTCCTTCCACTTGTTCCCCTTCTTCCTCCCTCCTTCTTCCTCCTTTTTCTTGTTTCTAATAACAGTATATAAAGCAATAGACCTATATTGGGATATATACGGTACTCCTCTTGTTCTTTAACCAACCTTTACTCCTTTGACAATTGTCCTTGATACTAAATTATAGTTATCATCTAATAGTAATGTTTTATAGATTTCTCTAAGTGTCACATTGTTGTGTAATGTTGAATTTGTTTTTATGAAAATTTCCTTGTCTCACATATAGAGCACTGTAATTATACTGTGTGCTGGCGTGGGCGGACTCGTCCGAGGCTTATTTAACTCGGACGTGACATCAGACGCCAGACTAGTTTGGTCCATGGAAGCAGCGAGTCGCGCTGCGAAACGGCAAGCCGTCACCAAGTCTCTGCACCCCCTCCCTCCCTTGCTTGTTTTCCGTGTCTAACTCGCATGGAATAAAGATTTGAAGATTACTCGGATAGCGGTGAGTTGCTTTGTGATGGTAGGAGCTGGGTCTACTGCTTTGTAGATGAGCCTTGAATGACAGCGCCTTCTTCTGGATCTCGAGGTATAGCGGGAATCTGCCCAGCTCTGCTCGGCAGGCGCTGTTTGATGTGCTCCGATGGACTTGGAGAAGATGCTTGCAGAACTCTAGGTGGAATATTTCAGTCAGCCCAGCGTCCCACTTTGACCAGTTTGGGTAGGAGACTGGACCCCAGACCTCACTGCCGTAAAGAAGGATTGGGGCAATGATGGTGTCAAAGACTTTTAGCCAGACTGTTACTGGTGCCTTGAGATGATACAGACGTCTTCTTATGGCATAGAAGGCTTTGGATGCCTTGTCTTTCAGTAACTCTATGGCTTGCTTGAAGCTCCCTGATTGGCTGAGTTCTAGGCCCAGGTAGGTGTACCTGTTGGTTTCTGTAAGTGGACAGTTGTCTATCGTGAAGAGAGGATGGCCAGCAGGTTTCTGCTTTCTTTTCTGGAACACTATGATGTTAGTTTTCTTCTGGTTGATTGGCATTGCCCATGTGCTGCTGAAGGTCTCTAGGATTTTCAGATGATCTTGGAGGCCTTTTGCGGTTGGGGATAGCAGCACGAGGTCATCGGCATACAGCAGAAATTTCACCTGGGTGTCATGGAGAGTGAGTCCTGGTGCTGAGGAGGACTCCAGGGCCACCGCCAGCTCATTGATGTAGATGTTAAAGAGCGTTGGACTTAGGCTACAGCCCTGTCTCACTCCTCGGCTTTGTTGGAAATAGGCCGTCCTCCTTCCATTGACCTTCACGCTGCAGCTGTTCTCAGTGTAGGAGCTTCGGATGACATCGTATGTTTTGCCTCCTATTCCGCTCCCCAGCAGTTTTAGGAATAATCCTGGGTGCCACACTGAGTCAAAGGCCTTTTTGAAGTCCACAAAACAAGCGTATATTTTCCCGTTCTTTGTATTGTGGACATGGCTCTTGATGAGGCTGTGCAGGGTGTAGATGTGGTCAGTGGTGCGGTAGTTCGGCATGAACCCTGCTTGGCTCTTGCTGAGGACGTTGTGCGCGGTGAGGAAGGTGAGGATCCTCTTGTTCAGGATGCTGTTGAAGAGTTTGCCCAGGTTGCTGCTGACACATATCCCCCGGTAATTTGCTGGATCGTACTTGTCCCCGTTTTTGTGTATTGGGGTGATGAGGCCTTGGTTCCAGATTTTGGGGAAGTAGCCAGCCTGCAGTACGATATTAAATAGTTTTGTTATCGCAGCCAGGATGTCTGGCGGGCTGTATTTTAGCATCTCTGGGAGGATCCCGTCTGGACCGCTGGCTTTTTTACCTCTTATCTGTGTGATCCTATCTGCTATTTCTGGCAGTGTGATTGGTGCATCCAGAGGATTTTGGAAATCTTTGATCTTTTCCTCCATATCTTTCAGTTTTCTCACAAGCTCTTTTTGTGCCGGGTTCAGGTCTTCACTTGGGATGTCTTTGTAAAGGTCCTTGAAGTACTGGAGCCAGATGTGGCCGCTCTGGATGTGGAGGCTGTTGCTTTTCTGGTTAGAACCAAGTTGATTCCACAGTTCCCAGAATTTGTTTTCTTCCAGGGCGTCTTGGAGTTGGAGGAGTTTGGTGGAGATGTGGTTTTGCTTTTTCTTTCTGAGGATGGCTTTGTAACTTCGTTGTATGGTGTGGTAGGCTTCTCTCACAGTGGGGTTGTTTGGGTCTCTGTGTTTTTCCGTGTGGTCTTACATTCTTTAACAAACCAGTTGTTGGGATTTGGTTTACTCGGCCTCTTGTTGATGCTTTTTTTTCAGGTCGGACATTTCCACCATGGCATACAGAATGTTGTTGAGGTCCTTTACCTCCAGTTGTGCTCCTTCTGGGTTAATCTCATACACATTATTATGGAAGTGTTGGAGCTTCTCCTTGATCTCTGGTCTATTGATGGCATCTTTATATTTTGGAGCCGACATCTTGGACCATTTGAAGGATGGCGGTAAGTTAAAGAGACCAGTCTTTTGCTTGGTTTGTGAGGATGATTTGCTTGTGGATTTGATGTATAGGAGCAGTTGGTTGTGGTCTGACAGGTGTGTTTGTGGGGTGACTATGAGGGCACCAATATTTGTAGGGTCCATATCTGTGATGGCATAGTCTATCACACTGCTGCCCACATGGGAGTTTAGGGTGTGTCTTCCCAATGAGTCTCCCTTGGTGCGTCCATTGAGGATACGAAGTCCCAGGCTTCGGCATAGGTTCAGCAGTGTTCTGCCGCTTTTATTGACTGTACAGTCATAGCTGTTCCTGTCGGTGTGCACTGGGTTGTCACAGTCGGTATCTGCTCCAAATATATGGATGTTTCCATCAGTGGTCAGGTAGTCTCTTTCCCTTCCAGTCCTTGCATTGAGATCTCCATAGATGAGAACATTGCCCAGAGTCTGGAAGTGGGCAGCTTCAGTTTTTAGGGTCTCAAAGCTGTCTGGGTTGAAGTATGGAGGCTCAGGAGGAGCTACGTACGCTGCACACAGGTAGATGTCAGCCTGGGAGGTGAGGATGGAGCGGCTTATTCTCATCCAGATGTGGCTGTCTCCTCTCTTCACGGCTCTGATATGTTCATGGAGCTCCTCTTTGTACCAGACTAATATTCCTCCTGAGCACCGGCCCTGTTTGATGTTTTTGTTTTTCAGGGCGGAGACAGAGAATTCCCTGTATCCGGTGGGGACGTAGGATTCATTATTTGCCTTAGTCCATGTTTCAAGGAGGATCTGTATATCAATGTTTTTCAGTCTCTGATTAAAGTCTGGGTCGTTTGTCTTACATCCGAAGTCAGAAGCGTTTAGGCCCTGGATGTTCCAGCTACTAATGAAGAGGGTTGACATGGTGTAGCTGTGTACCTTGTAATGGGCTGCCCTGCATAGGACATCTTGGATTTCTGACTGGTGACCTTGTTGTAGGTGATTGGTCCAGTCGCATGAGTGCCTTGCGCACACAGTTGAGCATGTTCTTTATTTCTGCCAGGTCACTGTTGTGCTTCACTCTGTGTGGGGCAGGTGGTGTCTTCCATGGTTTGTGTCTCTCATGGGCTTGTTTTACATACTTGTTGCGGTTTTCAGTTTGTTGAGCGTATTCCATTTTAGGTCTGTCAGTTGTTGGTGATCTTTCTACCGGTTTTCGGTTTGCATGGTTTCTTGATCTGGGGACTCTGTGGAATACTATGTCTTTAAGTTCTTTGGCAAAAACGCTGACTCCTTGGTTGTTGAGATGCTTGTCATCATACAGGTGGTGGGTGTTAATGACGGGATGTTGTGCCAGGGTGATGTCTCTCTCTCTCTCTCTCCCTCTCCCTCTCCCTCTCTCTCTCCCTCTCTCTCTCCCTCTCTCCCTCCCTCTCTCTCTCTCTCTCTCTCTCTCCCTCTCTCTCTCCAGATTCTAGACTCCCGATTCTTTAGAATCGGGCTCACAGCTAGTTAATAATAATTACATGGGGTCCCACTTATTTTTGATCACCAGCTAGGGTAAAGCCAATGGCAGGAGCCTGCAGACCCACAGCTGACTGCTTCACCTTGGCTGGTAATCCAAAACAGAGGTCACCCTAAGCTATATTTTCAAATTATTTATTTATAAACTAGATGGTGGCCCGATTCTAACGCATCGGGTATTCTAGAATATGTATGTAGTTGACATACTGTGACTGACAGAACTTGTTAAGTCAACGTGAGTGAACTACATATATATATATATATATATATATATATATATATATATATATATATTTTATATATATGTATAGCAGCGCAATGGTATATGGTGGTACATTACAGCACATGTATAGCAGCACTATAGTATATGGCGGTACATTACAGTACATGTATAGCAGCGCTATGGTATATGGTGGTACATTACATTACATGTATAGCAGCTATATAGTATATGCCGGTACATTACAGTACATGTATAGCAGCGCTATAGTATATGGCAATATATTACAGTATATGCACAGGTTCACTATAGTATATGTTGGTATTTTATAGCACATGTATAGCAGCACTATAGTATATAGAGGAACATTATAGTACATGTATAGCAGCACTATAGTATATGGCGGTACATTACAGTACATGTATAGCAGCGCTATGGTATATGGTGGTACATTACAGCACATGTATAGCAGCACTATAGTATATGGTGGTACATTACAGTACATGTATAGCAGCGCTATGGTATACGGTGGTACATTACATTACATGTATAGCAGCTATATAGTATATGCGGGTACATTACAGTACATGTATAGCAGCGCTATAGTATATGGCAATATATTACAGTATATGCACAGGTTCACTATAGTATATGGTGGTATTTTATAGCACATGTATAGCAGCACTATAGTATATGGAGGAACATTATAGTACATGTATAGCAGCGCTATGGTATATGGTGGTACATTACAGTACATGTATAGCAGCGCTATAGTATATGGCAGTACATTACAGCACATGTATAGCAGCACTATGGTATATGGCGATACATTACAGCACATGTATAGCAGCACTATAGTATATGGCAGTATATTACAGTATATGTAAAAGTGCACTATAGTATATGGTGGCATTTTATTGCACATGTATAGCAGCACTATAGTATATGGTGGTACATTACAGTACATGTATAGCAGCACTATGGTATATGGTGATACTCTGGTCCCCCCCGCTCCTCCATAATAAAAATAAAAAAATCCTCAGTGAGGATACTCACCTGTCCGCCGGCTCGCTCCACCTCCGTCTTCTAGGTCCTACAGGCCTTTAGGACCTGTCGATGCCTGGGAAACCGATCAGCTGATCGGTTACATGACCGCTAACTGCCAGGGGGGCAGGATGGTGACGGGGGGTGGAGGGGTGGCGGGATGGAGCAAGCGGGGTAGGATGGAGCGGGGGGGCAGGATGGGCCCGGGGGAGGGGGGCAGGATGGAGCTGGGGGGGCAGGATGGAGCCGGAGGAGCAGGATGGAGCCGGAGGAGCAGGATGGTGGCGGAGGTGGGGGCAGGATGGAGCTGGCGGGGCAGGATGAAGCCGGTGGGGCAGGATGGAGCCGGCGGGGTAGGATGGTGCGAGCGGGGCAGGATAGTGCCAGCGCGGCAGGATGGAGCCAGGGGGGCAGGATGGAGCCAGGGGGGCAGGATGGAGCCGGCGGGGCAGGATGGAGCCAGGGGGGCAGGATGGAGCCAGGGGGGCAGGATGGAGCCAGGGGGGCAGGATGGAGCCGGTGGGGCAGGATGGAGCCGGCGGGGCAGGATGGAGCCAGCGGGGCAGGATGGAGCCGGTGGGGCAGGGCAGGATGGAGCCAGGGGGGCAGGATGGAGCCAGCGGGGCAGGATGGAGCCAGTGGGGCAGGATGGAGCCAGGGGGGCAGGATGGAGCCGGCGGGGCAGGATGGAGCCAGGGGGGCAGGATGGAGCCGGTGGGGCAGGATGGAGCCGGCGGGGCAGGATGGAGCCAGCGGGGCAGGATGGAGCCGGTGGGGCAGGGCAGGATGGAGCCAGGGGGGCAGGATGGAGCCAGTGGGGCAGGATGGAGCCAGTGGGGCAGGATGGAGCCAGGGGGCAGTATGGAGCCAGGGGGTATGGCAGGATGGAGCCAGCGGGGCAGGATGGAGCCAGCGGGGCAGGATGGAGCCAGCGGGGCCAGATGGAGTCGGCAGGGGGGGCAGGATGGAGCCGGCGGGGGGGGCAGGATGGAGCCGGCGGGGGGGGCAGGATGGAGCCGGTGAGGGGAGGCAGGATGGAGCTGGCGGGGGGGGCAGGATGAAGCCGGCGGGGGGGCTAGGATGGAGCTGGCGGTGGGGGGGCAGGATGAAGCCGGCGGGGGGCGCAGGATGGAGCCGGCAGGGGGGGGCAGGATGGAGCTGGTGTGGGGGGGGCAGGATGGAGCTGGTGTGGGGGGAGGGCAGGATGGAGCCGACGGAAGGGGGGAAGCAGGATGGAGCCAGCGGGGGGGGGCAGGATGGAGCCGACGGGGGGGCAGGATGGCGCCGGCTCGCAGGACCTGTTGTTGCCTGGGAAACCAATCAGCTGATCGGCTTCCCAGGCAACCACAGGTCTTCAAGCCATGGAGGAGCTAGAAGACGTAGATGGAGCGCGCCGGCGGACGGGTGAGTATCCTCTATGAGGGTTTTTTTATTTTTAGTATCACCAAGCAGCAGGGGGGCAGGAGGAGCAGGGGAGCCGCGGGGGGGCAGGAGGTGCGGGGGAGCCGCGGGGGAGCCACGGGGGGGCTTGAGGAGCCATGGGGGGCAGGAGGAGCGGGGGGTCACGGGGGGGCAGGAGGAGTGGGGGAGCCGCGGGGGGCAGGAGGAGCCGCCGGGGGGCAGGGGGAGGTGCAGGGGGGGCAGGAGGAGCAGCAGGGCGACAGGAGGAGCGGGGGGCCGCAGGGACAGAAGCAGCGGGGGGCCGCGGGGGACAGGAGGAGTGGGGGGCAGAGGGTGCCACGAGGAGCGGGGGGGCAGGAGGAGCGGGGGTGCCGCGGGGGAGGCTGTGTGAAGAGCCGCCGCTGCGGCCTCTGTGTATCCCGGCGAGAGCTGCAAATAGGCGCGAAATTCGAACTTTGAATTCTCGCGCCTATTTGCATAGTCTGAGCTCATTGGCCGCCAATGAGCTGCCTCTGTGTGGCGTGCGATTTTGGTTACAGACAGACTCAAAAAAACCTTAGACAATTATATAGTAGATAATTTGAAAAAAATGGCATAGGTTCCCTCCTATTTTGGAAAGCCAGCCAAGGTAAAGTTGACAGCTTGTATTTCCAGGGTGGGAAAGGCCATGGTTATTGGCCCTCCCCAGCCTAAAAATAGCAATCCACAGCCGCCCCAGAACTGGCGCCTCCATAAGATACGCCAATCTTGGTGCTTACTCTGGCTATTCCTGCTGTGCTGGTGCTGGTGGCAGCCGGGGTAATGGTATTTGGGGTTGATGCCTGCTGGTTAATGTCGGCTGGAATCAAGCCCAGAGGTTAGTAATGTGGAGGCGTCAATCAGATACCCGACATTACTAACCAAATTAGTTAGCCACAAATAAATCTCAACAAAAAAAAAATTTGAAAAAGCTCTCCTCAACACAAACCCTCTTTCCCCAGTTTATTGAAGAAAGGTCTGATGTAGTTCAGTGGGAGCTCACTCAACAAATCTCAGCCTTACAGCATATGGGGACATCCCTCATATGCTATAAAACCAGGCACCCTGCCAGGAGACCGACCTGCCATTATGATCTCAGTTAGGTCATGGCAGGTCATCTCATGGCAGGTCACAATCCTCCGGTCATAGAGGGGCTAACTGTGATCTCATGATGATCTCAAGACCAGGAGATCATCATGGGATCACAATTGATCCCTATGTGATCAGAGGATCCAGAACTGTCTCACTGAGGTCATGAAACATCATTTTTCCAGCTGGGTAGAGGTTTCTCTGCTCTGTGCAGGCACCCACCAACCCGGGAGTCGGGAACAGGAGCCGGAGTAGAGCCATGACAGAGGGAAACAGAGCACACAATTGGGAGGAGTCAGAAGGATGGAAGTACCGGTAGGGGTCTGACCGGTGGATCGGGGTAGACCGGGGGAGGGTGGAAAACCAGGGGATTGGGGTAAGGGCAGGCGGACGTTTTCCCACATGCACCATGATCAGCGCCATCTTTGAAGTGGGGGTGAGGGTGACTAACGATATCAGGGGACCTTGGGGCACCGGAGGCAGGCATTTTTCTGTGATTTGACATGTGTGTTTGATCATGTCAGATGACAGAGAAATCATAATTTTACCAGCGATTTCAGTTTGTCATGTGATGACCAGTATACAGTGTATGCGTATGCTGGTGATCACGTGACTGGGAACAGAAAAAAACAGCCCAATTCCTAGTCCACAGAGATTTTCAGCCAATGGGGGGTGCTACAGGCTTTTTCCTTTCTGCCTTTGAAAGACGGCAGAAAGGAAGACACCGAAAGTCGTAAGGCCGTCGCTATCGGGCTAAAAGACCAATGAGCACTGTTGGAATCTGGGCACAACAAGTTGATGGGTGAACTAACAACCCCTTATTCTTTCCTGATTAGATATATGTGATTACAAGTTTACTGCCAACCATGAACTAATTTCTGTATAATATACATATATTAACTTTTTTCTAGTGTATTGTTTTTTTATGCAAAACATTTAGCATTTCTGGAAACTACGTGAAGTATGCTGCCAGCAACACTTAACAGAACATTCATTGTACCCAGAACCATAAATGTTACTCACAGTTTTGTGTTAAAGAAGTAGAAATATAATTTGCTAATTTTGCGATGCTCTTATACAGTAAGAAAAATATGGTCTTTGACCACTCTTGGATATGAAGTACAAGTTCTCCTGCCAGAGGTATGCGCTTGATGAGTAACCATTGTTCCAGAAGGGAACAAACTGTTCATAACCTAGGAATATTGCCAAAAGTACATGTCCCTTAATAGTTTTATTATTAAGAAAACATTCATCTCTGCTCTCACAAGGATAATAGTTACAGTTATATTTTTGTTTTATTCTAAAGGCCGCTTCACATGCTAGGATACCGTTAACTATATCCTTGAAACATGCAAAAATCGTTGGAACGTTCATCACAAAAATGAGATCCTGACCTCAAATCTATTGTTCGTCATCCAATTAAGGAACTGTGAAGAAGCCACGTCGTTCAGTGTGACACCTTTTTGAACAATCTCGTTCAAAATTTTCCTATTCCTGCCGCTTTAAAAGATTGTTCAGTCCTTGCTCTCCTATTTAACTGGTGCGTTGCTGAATGGGATATCGTTAACTATATCCTTGTGTGTGACAGCGCACTAATGATGTCGGAACGATCACTGTCATGTGATCCTTCTAAGGCTGGTTTCACACTGCGGTCAGATCAGGTCAGGTTCGATCAGGTTTCGTGTTTCAAAACCCAGAACAGGTGTCAATCTTTCAATTATAGTTTTTCTCTGCAAGTTCCCTCCTGGTTCATCCCCTGATGACGGTGCCCGGAGTGGCACTGAAACGCGTAGGTGGAAATAAAGAAGGGGGGTCTTTTACCTAAAGACTTGTGACTGATTATTTAAAGCAGCGCGGACTGTCTTTACACCATCCCTGGAACTGATCATCTCCTGGTTTTGGCACGCAAACCTGATCGAACCTGATCAGTGAAAAACCGCAGTGTGAAACCAGCCTAAGGATATCGCTAACGATATACTAGCATGTGAAGTGGCCTTAAGAGCAGTTTCAGACTAATTTGCCTCGGGCTGTGTCTTATTACCAATTAGGGATAATAGGTACTAGTCTATCGGCCGCTTTACACGTTTCAATATCGTTGCGATATCGCAATTCAATGGCGCGGGAGCGCGCATTTAGTGCACGTTCCTCCCGCATCGCATCCGAGGTTTACACGTTGCGATTTCTGAATCCAACGTCCGTACGATGTCTACGCCCCCCAACCCAGGAACGACCATTTAACATGGGAGTGAATGGGTGACGTAGAACTTCACATCGGAATTGGGCTGTCACACAGCACGATCCGGCTCCAATCTCCATTCAATATCGGAGCATTGAATAGCACGCTCATTCAATCCCCGATATCGCATTGACATCGTTCCTGCATCGTATTGGACGTTCACACCATACAACGCAGGAACGATATCGGGTCCAACGATCGAACCACGTGACTTTTCATTGAAATCGGACTCCGATATCGCAACGTGTAAACCCGCCATATCAGTTCCCCATCTTTTGCTGGCCCTGTGCAATGGATGAAAAATAATAGTGATTTGATATTTAAAGAATTTTGTATTTAGCGTGCCAGCCAAGCAGGCTGACAGTGGAGGCCATCAGCCCCAACAGAGCTCTAATATGTACATTATAGCAATTGGCAGTGAAGTGATATTTCACCTATTATCGTGTATATTCGAGAATTCATGAGTAGTAGAGAAGCATCTATGCAATCAAGTGTGGCATTTATCCATAAGTAATTTTTTATTTGTGGCATTTATGTGATTGACAAAAGGGGGTGTGGGAAGTCAGTAGGTATACAGGTATACAGAGGTCGACGTTAACATTTCTTTAAAACATACAAAAATTACTTATTAAATTAATTTAATTTGATGTTATTAATAAAACATGTTGTGTAAGATATCCAAGATTTCAATTGCCTAGGGGCCTCATAAAATAAAATCACTTTGATGACCGTTTTATTTGCATTGTAAACCTTGCTGGACTAGGTTTGGTGTCAAAGTAAATACGTTTGCGTATGCGCTCCCACCGTGATCCCTGCAGTGGGACCAGAACTGACCTTGGTGCTGTCTCTGTAATGCTGCAAAGTTTTGCCACTGATTTGCGTCACTGATACCAGGTACTGGGTATTTCGTCACCGTTCCCTGCTGTGAGCGACACTGAGGCATCTTCTCTAGCTGTAGTAAACTGGATTGGGACTGTGTTCTCGCTTAACTGGGGTACTTTTCACCTTGGCAGGTAACAAATTCCCCAAGGATGGCTCTGAATGATGTCTCACATATCCTCTGCTTTGCAGTTAGTTCTAACCTTCTTTCCCCAAGATGGCTGAAGACGGTCTTCCTGTCAGGCACATCCTTATAGGTGCCAGCACGTCTCCTTGCACAGGCTCCATCTAATGCAATAGAAATTCAGTCTTAGGGTAGGGTCACATTGGCGTTTTGTGTTTAAAATCCTGATCCGGTTTTGAGCTTTAAAAAAGCTCAAAACCGGACCAGGAAAGGCTCCTGATGGAAGCCTATGCAAAACACCGGATGGCTTCACAAGCCATCCGGTGGCCGGATCCGGCACTGCTGCCTGCGTTTAAAATCATGCAGGCAGCAGTTTTCGCAGCGTTTACCGGGCCGCACTGCGGTCACCGGATGGCTCAGGATGTGTAATCCTGAGCCATCCGGTAACTGCAGAGTTTGCGGTTCCCGGCTCTGCAAACCTAGGAAAGAGTTAAATTGATTAGTACAGTACTGTTTGAGGTCTGTAGGGGGGCTTAGACCCCCCTACAGACCGGCCGCCCACTTCGGTGGGCTCCTAATACAATATTCCCGATGCCACGGGCTCCTCCGAGCCCGTGCAAGACCCCACACACCCAGCCCCCCGAATTACTATACAGGGGTGCGTGCCTGCACCCCTCTGGTATCCTTAATCCTGTATGGGGGGAAAATGATATATTAAAGACATGGTTAAAGGACATATTTACGTGTCTTCTCCTCCAATGTTGTGACGAATCCATGGGCGGGGCTGTATGCGGCAGCCTCCGCCCCCTCATTTGTTATGGCCGCCCCCTCTGTGCCTCAGCCATTGATAAGAGGCCGGCCGCGTCATGAAGGGGCGGGGCGCACGGTGTGACGTGTTCGCCCCGCCCCTTCATGACGCGGCCGGCCTCTTATCAATGGCTGAGGCACAGAGGGGGCGGCCATAACAAATGAGGGGGCGGAGGCTGCCGCATACAGCCCCGCCCATGGATTCGTCACAACATTGGAGGAGAAAACACGTAAATATGTCCTTTAACCATGTCTTTAATATATCATTTTCCCCCCATACAGGATTAAGGATACCAGAGGGGTGCAGGCACGCACCCCTGTATAGTAATTCGGGGGGCTGGGTGTGTGGGGTCTTGCACGGGCTCGGAGGAGCCCGTGGCATCGGGAATATTGTATTAGGAGCCCACCGAAGTGGGCGGCCGGTCTGTAGGGGGGTCTAAGCCCCCTACAGACCTCAAACAGTACTGTACTAATCAATTTAACTCTTTCCTAGGTTTGCAGAGCCGGGAACCGCAAACTCTGCAGTTACCGGATGGCTCAGGATTACACATCCTGAGCCATCCGGTGACCGCAGTGCGGTATTCTGCACACAGTTTTGACAAAAACTGTGTGTGCCCGGCATTGCGTTCACCGCATCCGGATCCGGATGCGGTGAATGCAATTTAGCTTGGCAATGTGACCCTACCCTTAATCAGCAGAAATGAGTCTATTTACCATAACAAAGGTTTCTGTTAACAAAACATCCCTTTTTGTCTCTCTAAGGGTACAGTCACACTGGACATATCGCCGGCGATTTCATAGACGACGCTGAGGTGTGGCCTGTCACCGGCGACATCGGCAATGCGTCGCCCAATGTAAATGGGCGAGGGCGACACATCCGAGTGGTCGCCTGGTTTCACATCAGAGCTCTGAAACCAGGCAACCATTCTTGGGTGATGTGTGCTGATCGCCCTGTGTAACATCTCATGAGCGATGTTAAGATCGACAGCACACATCGCCTAAACCATTCCTGTAGGCGTTTCAGGGCGTATTTACTACCTCTGCCGGTCTGCGTGTATTGGTGGCAGCTAGATCGTTCTGATTGGTTGTCTTGTTCCTCGGCGCCATATTTGATGATGTGTGCGTCCAAAGGTGTATTACCCAGGAGCGTACATACTGTACAGTAGCGCATTGATGTGGCCTCTGTGTTTGCGGCTGTGTTGAAAAGTGCAGCTATGTGCGATGGGCACAAATGTGTGTTCACATCAACACAATAGTCATTACATGTCAACTAATGTCTACATGAGCGCTGTAGTGGCAGCCTTACTGTTTAAAGTATATGACGCAAAAGCATACAGTGAATCCTGTGGCTTTTGCGCCTCTGGGCCCCGGTCAACATGTCCCAGAAATGAGTTGCATGTACCAGTATGGTGTAACAACAACGTATGGTAGCATAATGTCTGATTTATAGGGGTACATAAGCATTGGGGACATATGTACAGCACCCAGGGACAGGCCTTTGTGGTGACACTGTATGGTGCCTGTGTTTGCCTCCATATACATGTATTTCATTACACATATTCTGTACACACACATGGACAAGGGAATGTTAGGTGAACAATACATATGTCACACCTAACTGCAAACACACAAATATCTGTGCACACACATACTTGGTCAAGGCTCCAATATTGTCCTGACCAACAAAGCAAGAATGATTTTATTAGCCAACGTAGTAGCACAACACACATTAAATTAAAGCACCATATGGCTTCACGCTACAATTAATCGTCACGCTAGCGCCGTGTTTTGCCGTGTTGCCCACGCCAATGCGTCTAGCAATAATCCGCGACACATCACATGAGAGTTGACTGAGCACCGAGCCAATACGCACATGCATGCTTACATTTTACGATGTGGCGCTGTGAAGAAGGACACAGTAATTGGTGTTTGTTTGCAACCAATCACACGTCTTCGAGGCGTCACCAAACATAATGTGACCGCCTACCTCCGAGACACGGGACAAAACAACACCCACGTCGCTAATGTGGTTGCTCTGTGTGACGTGGAAGCGGCGACCAGCGACTTGATCACCCGTCGGCCTTGGGCGACGCTCAGGCAATTTCCGGTCAGGTCATCGCCTGAGTGTTGCCTGAGTTGTCGCCTCGTGTAAATAGGTGACGGCGACCTTGGGCGACACGCAAAAACGTGCGCGCGCACGTGCGTCGCCACATAAATCGCCGGCGATATGTCCAGGTGTGACGGTACCCTAAGGGTGGTTTGAAATATGCGTTTTTTCTGCATTCAGCGGCGTTCCGGCTTTTTTTTTTTTTAAACGGAATGCAATTCAGATCCAATTAGAGTCCATTGATTTTCAATGGGCCTTCAGGCCCATGCAGTTGCATCCGGCTGCTGCCAGATAGTTTTTTAACTACCAACAAAAACACAGCATGCAGCATTATTTGGGGTGGTTAAATACCCAGACCTGACCAGATCCAGTATGATCTAGTATAAATTAAAACTGGATTCGTTATGCCTACTGAGTAAGCGGCTCTCACTAGAAAATAGATAGAGAGATACAAAAATAGAAAAAATGTAACAGCACAAACTTATATTAAACCATATGACCATATGGGGCAAAATCCTGGTAATGCGATGTCCAAAGCATGAATAAACAGAAGTAAATCCAGGCAGCACTCCAAAGCTTATAGAAAATAGTCGACTTTTATTTAGCCCATATGTGGTGCCACGTATGGGCTTAATAAAGGTCCACTTTTTTCTACATGCTTTGGAGTGCTGCTTGGATTTAATTCTATAGATAGATAATCAAGAAAAATTAAGAGTAGCACAAAATCACTATAAAAATGTAAAGTCAGGTGCAACAATCCTTCCCAGCAATCTTCAATTGCAAAAACTTCATAACATACAAAAAGGTAGGCAGCATTCATTAAATCATGCTCATATACTTCTCCTTTTATTGGCCCATGACAACCGCAACATTTCAGTTACAGGTGAACCTCTCTCAAGCAGTGCAAAACTTCCCAATAGTGAGGGGTATATAAAGTGTTCAAACATATTCAGTTCATAATCATCAATTTACAATTCATATAAAAATACAGTGCAATGATTCAGTGTTCTTTAATACAAAATACATTGTTCTAATAGTTCACAGTGGACATTATATAATAAGTGCTTTTTACTTTACATTAATAAAGTGCATACTGTGTAACCAAGTGTTCCCGTGTAGTGATGGGCAAACCCCCAGATGCTCGGCATCGGCTGGTTTGCCCGGACCTTTTTGGTTTGTACGAACCCCGAGCTTGTACTTTACAGTTAATGGATGGGGTGGCTGTAAAATAAAGCATATAGTTAATAAACATTATCCATATACTTACCAAGTCCCACAGCATGAGTCCTGCAGTCTCGCTATCTCGGCCACATCTATTTCCGGTGCTGGTCATTAACTTCTGGGGATATTCACTGCACTGATAAGAACTCAGCAGTTTTCGGTTGTGTTCGCAGTGATGTCAGGGTTCACCCGAGCTCATGGCTCAGCTATGAACTCGATTGAACTTTGACTGTCACGGTCAGTCTTAGCATGCGTGTCACTCTGAATAAACACTTGTCTGCTCAGAGCAATGAAGTAGAGCTGACATTGCTCTGCCTGTGGACTACGTCGGACTGAGGGGTTTCTTTTTTCTAATAAACTGGAATCTCTAAATCTGTTTTTTGTTATATTTCTAACAAACAAGATTTCTGTGTTTTTTTAATGCTTACTAGAAATTCATGGTGGCCATGTCTAATTTGGCATGGCATCATGAATTTCAGGTTTACTATCAGCTGAGAATACAAAGCAGGTATTAACCCCATTATTACCCAGTGTGCCACCCCTCCCCCAGGGCCGCTGGAAGAGCCGAGCAAATCACCTTGAAATGGCACTACTATGAATGCGCCATTTTTATGGGTGGCTGTGGGATGTGTTTTTCAGCGAGGGGGCCCAGAACGCTTGGGCCTAACCACACTGAGAATCCCAGCCCCAAGCTGTCTGTTTTTTTCCTGGCTGGTGATCAAAATATAGCGGGAGCCCACACATTTTTTTTAGATTATTTATTTAAATAATTAAAAAAAAAATATTGGGTTTCCCTGTATTTTGCCAAGGTAAAATCAGGCAGCTGGGGTTGGCAGCCCACAGCTGTCCGCTTTATCTGCGCTGAGAAAATACTGCGGAGCGCTATGTCATTTTTTTAAATTATGTATTTTTACACAACTATGTGTGACGGACCCAACAGCCAATCACAGACACTGTGAAAGAGAATAGGCATCTGTGATTGGAGGTTGGAGTAACTTGGAATCTGCCCATACATTCTAGATGCTAGAATGTATGAGCTGGTATCAGGTTACTCCAGCAACCAATCACACACGCCCACTGTCTGTGACAACATCTGTGACTGACTGTTGCACACCCTTCACAGATTGACTGTCATCATGGTAATGTAAAAATAAATAAATAATTTAAAAAATGATGTAGCACTTTGCGGTATTTTTGATGCTCAGTGCTGATAAAGCGGACAGCTACTGACTGCCACCCCCAGCTGCCTGGCTTTAAGTTGGCTGGCAATGAAAATACGGGAAAGCACATTACTTTTTTAAATTAATTAAATAAATAATGTTAAAAAATATGTGCCATATTTTGATCGCCAGCCAGGTATAACCAGGCAACTGGGGCTGGAATTCTCAGCATGGTAAGGTCCAAATGTTCTGGGACACCCACGCTGAAAACCGCAGCTCGCAGCCGCCCCTGAAAATTGTGCATTTTGTCATGGCACCATTTCCAGGCGATTACCCGGCTTTTCCAGCGGTCCTGGTTGTGGGTGGCATGCTGGTTAATACAGAAGCTTTGTATTGCCAGCTGTTATTAGGTCCTGAGATTCTTAATGTCAGGCCAAGTTAGACCTGGCCATTAAGAATCTCAAATAAATGGTTAAAAAGACACAACACAGAGAAAAAGTTTTTTTTATTAGAAAAAAAACACAAAACACATTTAGGGACTTCATCTTTATTAGAAAAAAAAATTAACTTCTCTCCAACATACTCCAGGTCTTCTTACTTCACCTCTGCTACATCTTTTCCAGCAAACAAACACCATTTGCTAGCAAAGAGAGTAGGGCACAGAATGACAGCATAGCCAAGTACTGGGTGTGGAGCTGAATTCAGCCCATACATTCGACCATACTAGAGTGTATGGGCTGATTGCAGATTACTCAAATAACCAATCACAGACGCCCAGGGCACAGGGCCTCTGTGATTGGCTGTTGAAGCCAGTAAAGTGAATATCATGGAAGATAATGAGCGGTCCGGCAGTAGTTGCGGCTGTGACAGTGGGACAGGAGAACACATGCCACATATGCTTTATTTTACAGCCTCCGGAGCTAAACTGTAACACGGGTTCAAGGCCGGCGTTTGGGGGGGCAAACTGGGCAAGTGCCCTGGGCCCCCAGGAACAGAGGGGCCCCCTGCTCGTCCCCTCTACTCTATGTTTGTCTAAGGAATCTGTTAGGCTGCAATTACTTTCTCTTCCTGCAGGCAGCGAGGGGACAGGAGAAGATGCAGGCAGTGGGGCCATAATACACAGCCCAACTTCTGCCTCTGTGATGGAGCTCACAATACAAATGTCACTGGGCAGAGCTCAGCTCTGCAGCCTGCAGGAGAGGCAGAGATCAGTTCACTTTCTGTTCTCCTGTGATGTTCCTCCAGCGCTGACCAGTGTAATTTATGGCTCCACTGGTGAGGTGTTTGCAGAGGCAGAAGCAGTCAGAAGCCGTCATGGTGTACACAGCCCTGCGGTCTGCATTTTCTCCTGTCTGACCTCCGGCCGTCCATCCTCTGTGACAAGTTTATAATCCATACAGTGTCCTCACCGCTGCTGTAGTGTTCAGTGTCAGGACTTTACTGTACAGCCGGAAAACGACAGCAGATCACTGACTGCACACACAGCAGGACACAGTACTGACCAGGCTGGCTCCCAGAAGTGTTCCAAAGCCAACAATACAGCACTGGACACTGGTGAGTTTTTATTTACTGCACCTCAACACGCCAGTCACACACCGCACAACAACACACAAGTCACACACTGCACAACACACAAGTCACACACTACACAGCAACACGCCAGTCACACACTGCACAACAACATGCCAGTTACATACTGCACAGCAACACGCCAGTCACACACTGCACAGCAACACGCCAGTCACACACCGCACAACAACACACAAGTCACACACTGCACAACACACAAGTCACACACTACACAGCAACACACCAGTCACACACTGCACAGCAACACACACCAGTCATACATTGCACAGCAACATGCCAGTCACACACTGCACCGCAACACGCCAGTCACACACTGCACAGCAACATGCCAGTTACATACTGCACAGCAACACGCCAGTCACACACTGCACAGCAACACGCCAGTCACACACCGCACAGCAACATGCCAGTTACACACCGCACAACAACACTCGCCTTCAAGATCATGCAAAAAAGACATCAAATGATCAGTGTCGTACTGCCAATGCCCCTCCTCGTCCCGCGCCCGGCATCACAATTTCAGTGATATTGCCATCACAGATGCTGATACAGTTGAAAGCAACGATGAAAGAAGGAGCGGATCGCTGTCCGCTTCTTCCTCCATCATTCTTAGGGCTGGCATACACAGATAGTGTAGCTTCCAATGTGGTGACTGCTCGAGGACCACTGGTGACATCATGGTCACAGTATCCGTCATGTGACACATACGTGTTATCACTGTGTTCAGAAAAGTATACAAATAATTAACCCGATCAGTATACAAAAAAAATTAAACGCCAAAATTAAGTTGTTTTTTTTTAATATCACAGAAAAATGTGTAATGAGTGATGAAAACGTCATATGTCCCACAAAAAGGGAGCCCTCGTATGTCTGTGGACAGTAAAATAAAAAAAAAAAAGCTTTGGCACTGGGAAGGCGGGGAGGAAAAAACAAAAGCGCAAATACAGAAATTGGCTGCGTCGCAAAGGGCTAATGAGGACATTAGGTGGTATATATTACTGAGGACATCAGAATGTATGGGCTCCTGTGGTATATAGTGAGGGCATTAGAATGTATGGGCTCCTGGTGGAAAATAATAGTGAAGACATCAGAATGTATGGGCTCCTGGTGGTATATATTAGTGAGGACATTAGAATGTATGGACTCTTGGTGGTATATAATAGTGAGGACATCAGAATGTATGGGCTCCTGGTGTAATATAATAGTGAAGACATCAGAATTTTTGGGCTCCTCGTGGTCTATATTAGTGAGGACATTAGAATGTATTGGCTCCTGGTGGTTTACAGTGAGGACATCAGAATGCATGGGCTCTTGGTGGTTAATCAGTTGATTGGATTGTTTATAGTGGAACAAAAATAATTGTTCTCGACAGCACCCAATGCAAACTGCAGATGTGCTGCTGATAACATGATACTGCAGGGACAGATTGATCTACTAGTGATCGTTCTTTGCCCATCATTCTTCATCATCCTGTGCAAGTTAACAAGTGACGAATGACTGCAATATTTGTTGATCACGCTCGTTTATCGGTGTGAACTCATGTAACCTGTTTATGTGTAATGGTGCAATATATGAGCATATACAGCCCCACTTTAACCTTTTGCCCAGGGCCCCACTTTGTCTAAAACCGGCCCTGCACAGGTTAGAACACAGAAAATAGAAATTCAAACTGTAACACTGGTTTCCCAGGGAAAGCTGTGCTCGGGATATGTGCACAGACACTAGGTGTCCGGTACAGACCTCAAATTTTACAGTTTGTGTTTGCCCATTTCTACTCCTGTGTTTAATTAACCCATGTGTACATACTTAGATCAAGTGATAAAAGTATTCCATCAGGTATGACTCAACCATCTCATAATACATCATCACACCACCAGGTGACGCTTGGCGTCTTCCGGGTTCTATCATGCATGTGCAGTAATCTACAAATGGTCTAGTATAAGTGTCTACATACTGGTTAATTTTTACATTGGTATAGATCAGGGGTGGGGAACTCCAGTCCTCGAGGGCCGCAAACAGTTCAGGTTTTCACGATTTCCTTAGTATTGCACAGGGATTGGAATCATCACCAGTGCAAGTGATTATGTTATCACCTGTGCAATACTAAGGAAATCCTGAAAACCTGCACTGTTTGCGGCCCTCGAGGACTGGAGTTCCCCACCCCTGGTATAGATGTTCTGTGAGGGAGGGATATAGATTTGCTTTTTTTTGTGTGAATAAGGAAAAAGTAAGGTTCCGTAGGGCCCCATCATCGTCTAAGGTATTTGCTACTTCAACCCTTGAGTTGGTAATGTTCATAAGGGATGGATTGAAGGTTGGTTGGACTGGGTTTCTTTTTACAGTCAACTTAGGTATGCTGATATCATGCCCTACCCAATAAACTCTGACCTGCCTAAGGGCCGCTTTACACGCTCAGATATCTGAAACGATATCGTTTAAACGTCACGCTTTTGACATCGTTCAAACTATATCATTTTTGCATCGTTGCGTTTAAACATCGGATATCTGAAGGAAAAATCGTTACTTCGTTCATCACAAATTTGAGGTCCTGATCTCAAATCTATCATTCATCGTCCAATTAAGCACTGAACGATGTGTCACATCGTTCAGTGTGAAGCCTTTTGAACGAGATCGTTCAAAAGGCTTCTATTACTGCAGCTGTAATTTCAATTTATAAAATGTTAAAAACACTTGTTTTAATTAGAGATGAGCGATGTTCGACTCGAATTGTTCGCCAATGTCAAATTCGAGTTGTTTTTGGTGGTGTTCGAGTCATTCGCCGAATTCAAACAATTTGGTTCAAATTCGGCAGTTCTAGAAGCTGTTCGATTTTGGTTCAAAAATGCGGCAGATGCGGTCAAAGAGCCGCATCTGCTGCATTTTTAGCAAAAATAAACAGCTATTAAGTAAAATAAAGTGTTAAAAATAAAAAAAAATGTATGCTCACCTGTCCGCAGTCCACCGATGGCTCCGGCAAGGTCCTGTTGCTGATAGGACCTGTGGTGACGACATGTTATCGCGGGAACTACATGAGTGGAGTTCCCACGATAACATAACGTCACGACAGGTCCTATCAGCAACAAGACCTTGCCGCAAAGGTTAAAATAGACATTTTTATATTTTGGACACTTTCTTTTACTTAAAGTAAGTATCCAAAACATAAAAATTTCTATTTTAACCTTTCCGGCAAGGTCCTCTTGCTGATAGGACCTGTGGTGACGTCATGTTATCGCGGGAACTCTGGTCACATGACCCGGTCCGGGGCAATCCGGCACCATAGAGTCCCATGTTATGGGGCGCCGGATTGCACCGGACCGGTACAATCTAGGAGAATCCGGTTTTCAAACCGGTTTTCTCTTTTGGACACCTTCCCGCCGGGATTTTCTAATGAACAGCTGACCCAGGTCAGCTGTTCATTTGAAGTAGCAATGCTGTGAGGTTCATGTGAGTTCATGCTTGCTTGCATGAACTCACATGAACTTTCCCACACCAGGGTGCACAGCTCTGCTACATCTCTGGTGGAGGTTCTCTACCAGAGATGTAGCAGAGCTAAAGAAGAACCCTGGATTGGACTACGTCGGACGGAAGAGGATTTTTTTTTTAAATAAAGATGGAGTCCCTAAGTGTGTTTTTGCTTTTTTTTCACATAAAAGTAATTTTTCTTGGTGTTGTGTTTTTATTTAAACAATTTAATAGAAATTCATGGGGGGCATGTCTAATATTGGTATGACCCCATGAATTTCGGGCTTAGGGCCAGCTGATAACAAAAAGCTGGCCCTAACCCCTTTATTACCCAGTGAGGCACGGCACCAGGGCCCTGAAAGAGTTGGGTTCAGCGCCGGAACATGGTGCTTCAATGAACGCGCCATCGTCTGGAGCGGCTGCGGGCTGCCATTCGCAGCGGGGGGTGCCCAGAAGGCTTGGGCCTCCCTGCTCTGCGGATTCCAGCCCCCAGCTGCCTAGCTGTGCCTGGCTGGACATAGAAATCGTGCGGAGCCCCAGGCATTTTTTTTTATTATTGTTTCATGAAATAATAAAAAATAAGGGCTTCCCGATATTTCTGCGTCCAGGCAGGTACAAATAGACAGCTGGGGGTTGGGGGCAGCCCGTTGCCGCCTGCTGTATCCGGCTGGCATACAAAAAGACGGCGAAGCCCACGTCAAAATTTTTCTGAAAAATCCATCAAAGAATCCTATAAAAAGGGACTGCATCTTTATTAACCCATCAACCATGGTCGAGGGGTTAATAAAGATGCAATCCCTTTCATTCATATTGTTTTTTGGATTTTTCAGAAAAAAATTTGATGTGGGTTTCGCCATATTTTTTGTATCCAGCCGGATACAGCAGGCAGCGACGGGCTGCCACCAACCCCAGGTACCTATTTGTACCTGGCCGGACACAACAATATAGGGGAGCCACTTTTTTTTATTATTTCACGAATTTCATGCAATAATAAAAAAAAAAAATGTGTGGGGATCCGCGCTATTTCTATGTCCAGCCAGGTACAGCTAGGCAGCTGGGGGCTGGAATCCGCAGCGCAGGGAGGCCCAAGCCTTCTGGGCACCCCCCGCTGTGAATGGCAGCCCGCAGCCGCCCCAGAAGATGGCACGTTCATTGAAGCTCCATGTTCTGGCGCTGAACCCAGCTCATCCAGGGCCCTGGTGCATTGGCTCACTGGGTAATAAAGGGGTTAGGGCCAGCTTTGTATTATCAGCTGTCCCTCAGCCCGAAATTCATGGCGGTCACGCCAATAGTAGACATGACCTCCATGAATTTCTAGTAAATTCTGTCAAAAAAAAAACAAAAATTTTTTTATTAGAAATAAAGCAAAAAAGACATTTAGAGTTCTTCTTTAGCTCTGCTACATCTCTGGTAGAGAACCTACACCAGAGATGTAGCAGAGCTGTGCACCCTGACGTGGAGGCAAGCATGAACTCACATGAACCTCACAGCACTGCTACTTCAAATGAACTGCTGACCTTATTCAGCGGTTCATTTGAAAATCCCGGCAGGAAGGCGTCCAAAAGAGAAAACCGGTTTGAAAACCGGACTCTCCCGGATTGTACCGGTCCGGTGCAATCCGGCGCCCCATAACATGGGACTCTATGGTGCCGGATTGCTCCCGACCGGGGCAATCCGGGAGAATCCGGTTTGAACTCTGGGTCATGTGACTGGAGTTCCCGCGATAACATGACGTCACCACAGGTCCTATCAGCAAGAGGACCTTGCCGGAAAGGTTAAAATAGACATTTTTATATTTTGTTTTCAAATGATTTTTATTGAATATACTATGCAAAACAGGTAGCTCACGAATGCATTACTGAGCGTATTAATTAAAGAATAGAGTATACAACTCGAAAATAGTAATACAATAACATGTACAATTAGAAACATTAATTACAATGTAGGAAAATAAAAAGATAATATTAGCAATTACAGATAGGACGGATTGTTCATAACAGAATTACTCCGTCAATATACATTAACAAATGAACTATGTACATATCATGTAACGCGCTATCATTAGGTGGGGTAGTCAATACAGCCATGAACGTAAGTGACCTAAGATCCAAGTGAGTCTCAAGCAGGGTGGTCTAATGTATCTGAGCAGTTAGTATACGTTGTCCATGTCTCTGGGAATATGTGGAGAGGGCATAAAGGCATTCCAGTAACGCCATTTCTTTTTATATTTTCTTAAAAGGTTATGCCTAAGTGAGTAAGCATATTCATAAACATTATGGGATCCTATTTTATCAACAGTATCCTCAAAGCTCGGAGGAAGAGGGTCTCTCCACTTAGTAGCTATGTTATTTTTTGCAGTTAATACAATATGGGACACAATTGGTCTATGAAGTTTGGGAATTAGGTCGATTTCAATAAGTAGAAGCACTAATTCCTCCGTAAGTTGAACCTGTAGTCCTGTAACATCATTTATTAGAAGGTTTATTTTGTCCCAATATGATCTGAGGGATTTGCAGTGCCAAAATATCTATTATATAAAACCCGAAGGCCACTTCCGCCCAAAATCCGCTTCCGCTTCCGTGATGGCCTCCCTCCTGTGTCAAACACCGGAACCGGAAGCACCAGACCCACAGAGCCCCAGCCACCGGCCCTGCACAGAGCCCCGTCTGCGCCCACCCACATCCGGCCCACAGCCCTGCTGCCCCATCACCCCCCTGCCTGTCACCATAGCCATCCTCCACTGCCCGCGCTCCCCGCCTGTCACAACACTTCCCCCCGCTGCCCCATCACCCCCCTGCCTGTCACCATAGCCGCCCTCCACTCTCCGGTCACCCCCCACTCTCCTGTCACCCCCCCACTCTCCGGTCACCCCCCCCGCCTCTTACCACAGCTCCCTCCAGCCAGCCACGATCTCTATTCATGGGGCTTGAGGACCTCTGATGACGTCACGATGATGGGTGGAGTCACATATCACATGACCGTGACGTCATCAAAGGTCCTGTCCCGATCTCACCTACTCTGCCTATTCATCCCCCTGCGCTGCACACTGACCCACGATCTCCTCACCCCCGCTCTGCCCACCCACCCCCACACTGACCACTGACCCTCACTCTGCCCCTGACCCCCACACTGACCCCCACTCTGACCACCCACCCCCACACTGACCACTGACCCCCACTCTGCCCCTGACGCCCACTCTGACCACCCACCCCCACACTGACCACTGACCCCCACTCTGCCCCTGACGCCCACTCTGACCACCCACCCCCACACTGACCACTGACCCCCACTCTGCCCCTGACCCCCACTCTGACCACCCACCCCCACACTGACCACTTACCCCCACTCTGCCCCTGACCCCCACTCTGACCACTCACCCCCTCTCTGCCCCCCTCACCCCCACTCTGCCCCTGCTCTGCCCACTGACCCCCACTCTGACCACTGGCCCCCACTCTGCCCACTCACCCCCAAACTCTGCCCACCTCACCCCCCTACTCTTCCCCCTGACCCCCTCTCTGCCCCCTCACCCCCACTCTGCCCACTGACCCCCACTCTGCCCCTGCTCTGCCCACTGACCCCCACTCTGACCACTGGCCCCCACTCTGCCCACTCACCCCCAAACTCTGCCCACTCACCCCCCTACTCTTCCCCCTGAACCCCTCTCTGCCCCTGACCCCCACTCTGACCACTCACCCCCAACTCTGCCCCCTCACCCTCTCTCTGCCCCCCTCACCCCCACTCTGCCCCTGCTCTGCCCACTGACCCCCACTCTGACCACTGACCCTCACTCTGCCCCTGACCCCCACACTGACCCCCACTCTGACCACCCACCCCCACACTGACCACTGACCCCCACTCTGCCCCTGACGCCCACTCTGACCACCCACCCCCACACTGACCACTGACCCCCACTCTGCCCCTGACGCCCACTCTGACCACCCACCCCCACACTGACCACTGACCCCCACTCTGCCCCTGACCCCCACTCTGACCACCCACCCCCACACTGACCACTTACCCCCACTCTGCCCCTGACCCCCACTCTGACCACTCACCCCCTCTCTGCCCCCCTCACCCCCACTCTGCCCCTGCTCTGCCCACTGACCCCCACTCTGACCACTGGCCCCCACTCTGCCCACTCACCCCCAAACTCTGCCCACTCACCCCCCTACTCTTCCCCCTGACCCCCTCTCTGCCCCCTCACCCCCACTCTGCCCACTGACCCCCACTCTGCCCCTGCTCTGCCCACTGACCCCCACTCTGACCACTGGCCCCCACTCTGCCCACTCACCCCCAAACTCTGCCCACTCACCCCCCTACTCTTCCCCCTGAACCCCTCTCTGCCCCTGACCCCCACTCTGACCACTCACCCCCCAACTCTGCCCCCTCACCCTCTCTCTGCCCCCCTCACCCCCACTCTGCCCCTGCTCTGCCCACTGACCCCCACTCTGACCACTGGCCCCCACTCTGCCCACTCACCCCCAAACTCTGCCCACTCACCCCCCTACTCTTTCCCCTGACCCCCTCTCTGCCCCCTCACCCCCACTCTGCCCCCTCACCCCCACTCTGCCCACTGACCCCCACTCTGCCCCTGACCCTGCTCTGCCCACTGACCCCCACTCTGACCACTGACCCCCACTCTGACCACTGACCCCAACTCTGCCCACTCACCCCCCAACTCTGCCCACTCACCCCCTCTGCCCCCCTCACCCCCTGCTCTGCCCACTGACCCCCACTCTGCCCCTGACCCTGCCCACTCACCCCCACTCTGCACACTGACCCCCACTCTGCCACTGCTCTGCCCACTGACCCCCACTCTGACCACTGGCCCCCACTCTGCCCACTCACCCCCAAACTCTGCCCACTCACCCCCCTACTCTTCCCCCTGAACCCCTCTCTGCCCCCTCACCCCCACTCTGCACACTGACCCCCACTCTGCCCCTGCTCTGCCCACTGACCCCACCTCTGACCACTGGCCCCCACTCTGCCCACTCACCCCCAAACTCTGCCCACTCACCCCCCTACTCTTCCCCCTGAACCCCTCTCTGCCCCCTCACCCCCACTCTGCACACTGACCCTCTCTCTGCCCCTGACCCTGCTCTGCCCACTCACCCCCACTCTGACCACTGACCCTCACTCTGCCCACTCACCCCCAAACTCTGCCCACTCACCCCCCTACTCTTCCCCCTGACCCCCTCTTTGCCCCCTCACCCCCACTCTGCACACTGACCCCCACTCTGCCCCTGACCCTGCTCTGCCCACCCACCCCCACTCTGACCATTGACCCCCACTCTGACCCTGCCCACTCACCCCCCTAACTCGCCCACTCACCACCCCAACTCTGCCCACTCACCCCCCAACTCTGCCCACTCCACCCCCCCAACTCTGCCCACTCACCCCCTCTGCCCCCCTCACCCCCACTCTGCCCCTGCTCTGCCCACTGACCCTCACTCTGACCACTGACCCCACTCTGACCACTCACCCCCAAACTCTGCCCACTCACCCCCTCTCTGCCCCCTCACCCACATTCTGCCCACTCACCCCCTCTCTGCTCACTCACCCCCTCTCTGTCCACTCACCCACCATTATGCCCACTGACCATGCTCTGCCCACTCACCCTGCTCGCCCCATTGACCCCTCACACTGGCCACTCATCCTGCTCTGCCTACTCACCCCCCACTGACCCCTCACACTGACCCTGCTCTGCCCACTGACCCCTCACTGACCCTGCTCTGCCCACTCACCCTGCTCAGCCCACTGACCCCTCACACTGCCCACTGACCCTCCTCTGCCCACTGAACATGCTCTGCCCACTGACCCCTCAATGCCCACTCACCCTGCTCTGCCCACTGACCCCTCACACACCCCACTGACCCTGCTCTGCCCACTCACCCCTCACACTGACCCTGCTCTGCCCACTGACCCCTCACACTGCCCACTGACCCCTCACACTGCCCACTCACGCCTCACACTGCCCACTGAACATGCTATGCCCACTTACCCCTCACACTGCCCACTGACCATGCTCTGGCCACTGACCCCTCACACTGCCTACTGACCCTGCTCTGCTCATTTACTCCCGCTCTGCCCACTCACCCCCGCTCTGCCCACTCGCCCCTGCTTTTACCACTCACCCTGGCCTGCCCACTGACCACCCTCTCTTCACTCACCCCCCGCTCTGCCCTTTCACCATGCCCACTGACCCCTGCTCTGCCAACTGACCGTGCCCACTCACCCATGCTCTACCCACTCACCCTTCTCTGCCCACTCACTGTGCCCACTGACCGCCGCTCTGCCCACTAACCCCTGTTCTGCCCACTGACTGTGCCCAATAACCCTTGCTATGCCCACTAAACCCTGCTCTGCCACTCACCCCCGCTCTGCCCGCTGACCCCTGCTCTGCTCACTGACTGTGCCCACTCACCCCTGCTCTGCCCACTCACCCCTGTTCTACCCACTGATTTTTGCCACTAACCCCTGCTGTGCCTACTGACTGTGCCCACTGACCCCTGCTCTGCCCAATCACTCTGCCCATTAACCCCTGCTCTGACCACTGACCCCCGCTATGACCCTGCTCTGACCACTGATGCCCCAATCCTGCTCACTGACCATGCTCTGCCCATTCACCCCCCACTCTGCCCACTCACCCCCGCTCTGCCCTCTGACCCTGCTCTGCCTACCTACCCCCCCCCCTCTGGCTACTGACCATGCCCACTGACCCCAGCTCTGCCCACAGACCCCAGCTCTGCCTACTGACCCTGCTCTGACTACTGATTATGCCCACTGACCCCTGCTCTGCCCAATGACTCTGCCCACTAACCCCTGCTCTTCCCACTCATCCCCCACTCTGCCCACTGACCCCCGCTTTGCCCACTCACCCCCAGCAGATCGGTTTCCCAGCCAACGACAGCTCCTGTCCTGCCACCTACAAGACGGGTGGAGCGAGCCGCCGCAGGGTAAGTATCCTCACTGAGGTTTTTTTATTTTTATTATCACCATGAAGGGGAGGGGGGTGTGCAGCCCCAGAGGGAGGGCGGCCGCAGAGACTGGAGGCCCAGAGGGACGGGTGCCGCGGGGAGCGGAAGGGGTCAGGAGGAGCGCCTCCATCCTGCCCCCCCTATCCATCCTGCCCCCCCTATCCATCCTGCCCCCCAACACCATCCTGCCCCCCCGACTCCATCCCGCACCCCCACCACCATCCTCACCCCCCGCCAACATCCTGCCCCGCCCCCTACATCCTCCCCCCTCCCCCACCACCATCCTGCCCTGCCATCTCCATCCTGCCCTGCCGCCTCCATCCTGCCCTGCCTTCTCCATCCTGCCTTGCTCTGTCCATCCTGCGCCACTCACCTCCATCCTGCCCCTCCGTCTCCATCCTGCCCCTCCGTCTCCATCCTGCCCCTCCGTCTCCATCCTGCCCCTCCGTCTCCATCCTGCCCGCCCCTCCATCCTGCCCCGCCGCCTCCATCCTGCCCCGCCCCCTCCATCCTGCCCCGCCCCCTCCATCATGCTCCGCCCCCTCCATCCTGCTCCGCCCCCTCCATCCTGCTCCGCCCCCTCCATCCTGCTCCGCCCCCTCCATCCTGCTCCGCCACCCACCATCCTGCCCCCCTTGCACCTTCCTGCCCCCCTTGCACCTTCCTGCCCCGCTCACTCCATCCTGCCCGCTCACTCCATCCTGCCCCGCTCGCTCCATCCTGCCCCGCTCGCTCCATCCTGCCCCGCTCGCTCCATCCTGCCCCGCTCGCTCCATCCTGCCCCGCTCGCTCCATCCTGCCCCGCTCGCTCCATCCTCACCCCCGCTGTTCTTGCTCCCCCGCCTCCATCCTGCCCTCACGCTTACTCATCCTGCCCCGCTTGCTCCATTCTGCTCATCTGCCTCCATCCTGCTCCTCCCGCTCCATCCTGCTCAATCCTGCCCCTTCGGCTTCATCCTGCTCCTCCGCCTCCATCCTGCCCCGCTCAATCCATCCTGCCCCCCGCTCTTCTTGCTCCCCCGCCTCCATCCTGCCCCGCTCGCTCCATCCTGCCCCCCCGCCTCCATCCTGCCCCCCCGCCTCCATCCTGCCCCCCCGCCTCCATCCTGTTGCCCCGCCTCCATCCTGTTGCCCTGCCTCCATCCTGTTGCCCCGCCTCCATCCTGTTGCCCCGCCTCCATACTCTTTCCCCACTCGCTCCATTCTGCCCCCCCAACACAATCCTGCCCCCCCTCACCTCCTCAGCTGATTGCTTGCCCAGGCAACTACAGGTCCTAAAGGCCTGTAGGACCTACAAGGCGGAGGCGGAGCGACCCGCCGGACAGGTGAGTATCCTCACTGAGGATTTTTTTTTTTTTACTGTGGACGACCGGGGGCCAGGAGGAGTGGGGGACCGCGGTCACCGCAGTATTGCCATATACCAGAGTGCTGCTATACATGTGCTATAATGTACTGCCATATACCATAGTGCTGCTATACATGTACTGTAATGTACCGCCATATACCATAGCACTGCTATACATGTACTGTAATGTACCGCCATATACCATAGTGCTGCTATACATGTGCTATAATGTACCACCATATACTATAGTGCTGCTATACATGTACTGTAATGTACCGCCATATACTATAGTGCTGCTATACATTTACTATAATCTACCGCCATATACTATAGTGCTGCTATACATGTGCTCTAATTACCACCATATACCATCGTACTGCTATATATATATCTTATATATAAAAACCGAAGGCCACTTCCCGCCAATCCGCTCAACGTCCGTGATGGCCTGCGCCCTGTGTCAAAGACCGGAACCGGAAGTACCAGACCCACGAGCGGTGAGCGCATAGCGCTCACCGCGAGCCACTGTCAAAATGGCACAGCGCCTCGCCGTGGGCGCTAAAGCGCCACCACTCGCCGTTATCCCCGCCACCGGCCCTGCACAGAGCCCCGTCTGCGCCCACCCACATCCGGCCCACAGCCCTGCTGCTCACCGCCCACTCTCCATCAGGGACCGCCATCCCGCCACTGGCTCCGCACACAGCCTGCTGTGCGCCCACCAACATGCGGGAACCGGCCCGGACCGGCCCACACTCCGGTGTGCGGCCTCCGCCGGCACCGCTCCCAGTCCTGCCACTCTCTCCACACACCCGGTGACTCTCCTCCATCACGGAGCTAGCCCCGCCCGCACTCCGGGGCCGGCCTCCGGAACCGCCGCCAGCCTTGCCGCTGACCGCCAACAGCCCAGTGAGTGTTCAGCCCTCCAGCCTCCGTTATCCTCTGCCCCCCCAGCCTCCGCTCTCCTCTGCCCCCCCAGCCTCCGCTCTCCTCTGCCCCCCCAGCCTCCGCTCTCCTCTGCCCCTCCAGCCTCCGCTCTCCTCTGCCCCCCCAGCCTCCGCTCTCCTCTGCCCCCCCAGCCTCCGCTCTCCTCTGCCCCCCCAGCCTCCGCTCTCCTCTGCCCCCCCAGCCTCCGTTCTCCTCTGCCCCCCCAGCCTCCGTTCTCCTCTGCCCCCCCAGCCTCCGTTCTCCTCTGCCCCCCCAGCCTCCGCTCTCCTCTGCCCCCCCAGCCTCCGCTCTCCTCTGACCCCCCAGCCTCCGCTCTCCTCTGACCCCCCAGCCTCCGCTCTCCTCTGACCCCCCAGCCTCCGCTCTCCTCTGACCCCCCAGCCTCCACTCTCCTCTGACCCCCCAGCCTCCGCTCTCCTCTGACCCCCCCAGCCTCCGCTCTCCTCTGACCCCCCAGCCTCCGCTCTCCTCTGACCCCCCAGCCTCCGCTCTCCTCTGACCCCCCAGCCTCCGCTCTCCTCTGACCCCCAGCCTCTCCTCTGCCCCCCAGCCTTCCCCCCTCCTCTGCCCCCCCAGCCTCCGCTCTCCTCTGCCCCCCCAGCCTCCGCTCTCCTCTGCCCCCCCAGCCTCCGCTCTCCTCTGCCCCCCCAGCCTCCGCTCTCCTCTGCCCCTCAGCCTCCGCTCTCCTCTGCCCCCCCAGCCTCCGCTCTCCTCTGCCCCCCCAGCCTCCGCTCTCCTCTGCCCCCCCAGCCTCCGCTCTCCTCTGCCCCCCCAGCCTCCGCTCTCCTCTGCCCCCCCAGCCTCTGCTCTCCTCTGCCCCCCCAGCCTCCGCTCTCCTCTGCCCCCCAGCCTCCGCCCCCTCCCTCCTCTGACCCCTCCCTCCTCTAACCCCTCCAGTTTCTGCCTCCTCTGCCTCCTCCCTCCTTTCCCCCTCCAGCCTCTGCCCCCTCCAGCCTGTGCTGCACTCACTGCTGACCACTGAGCCACCGCACTCTCTGCTGACCACTGAGCCACCGCACTCACTGCTGACCACTGAGCCACCGCACTCACTGCTGACCACTGAGCCACCGCACTCACTGCTGACCACTGAGCCACCGCACTCACTGCTGACCACTGAGCCACCGCACTCACTGCTGACCACTGAGCCACCGCACTCACTGCTGACCACTGAGCCACCGCACTCACTGCTGACCACTGAGCCACTGCACTCACTGCTGACCACTGAGCCACCGCACTCACTGCTAACCACTGAGCCACCGCACTCACTGCTGACCACTGAGCCACCGTATACTCTGCTAACCACTGAGCCGCCTGTATACACACAATTAATTTCACAGCACTCCCCTATTACTAAATAAACTCTATATAGATTCTAGACTACCCGATTCTTTAGAATCGGGCCACCATCTAGTATGTGATAAAGAACCAACCTCCGCACAATTTCTCCAACACAATGGGGAGTTTTGGTCGTGAATAAGGTGTAGTCTATAGGGGGTTAAATACCATCTGGTAAAGATTTTGTAATGGGTTTCAATTAACGAGTAACAGGGAACGTTAGAGTATATGTTGTCAAAAATATGTTGTATTTGGTCCAGACTAATATCTAGGGCAAGTTCTTTCTCCCATGCCACCAAGTTTGTTGTTTTTTGAGTAATAATATCTAAGTTAAAGGATTGGTAAATAGTACTGGTTTTCCAGAAAACGTTACTTTGGAAGTATTTAACCATTCGGACTAGGTTTTGTGGCAGAGAGAATTTAAGATCATGAGTCTGAACCAGTTTTTCTAATTTAGTCCACTTGCTAACTTCTGAGGTATCCAAATCAAATTTTTTTCTGATTGCGTGAAATGGGAGGAGTAAATTATTACCGTCTACAATATCAGATATATAAGTAATTCCCTTTAATTTCCATGACCCTAGTTCAATTTTGGGGGCAATCACTTCAAATACTTCAATGGGTATCCAGGACGGGGGGGAATATTTATGCGTTTTGCTTGAATAGTTGAGTAGTAACTTCTAGGATTGGATTATGGTTTTAGTGATTGGATTTTTAGGAAGTGGTCTTTTTTTATGGCAGAGATGAGCTATAACCACTAGGCCCATTTTGTTCCTCATGTTTTTGGGTTCTTCTAGTTCTAACCAATTAGGCCGGTCATATTACCTCCACTAGTCACGACTATTTTTGATCAAGATAGCATGATGGCAAGCATATAAATTTGGAAGAGCAAGTCCACCTCTAGTTCTCCCTTTCATAAGTGTAGTCTTGGCATCTCTAGGCTTACCGTCATTCCAAACAAACTTGGAGATCTGCATCTGGAGTTTTTGCAGCCATTTACAAGGAATTTTGAGGGGAATAGATCTAAATAAGTAGAGAAGTTTTGGGAGAATACACATCTTATATGCGTTGATTTTCCCTAACCAAGACATTTCAATTTTTTTCATGTGGAGAAGGTCTGTTTGTATGGTTTTATATATTTCTGCGTAATTAATGTCTATGATATTTGAGAGTGGTTTGGAGATCTTAATCCCTAAGTAGTCGATAGTGTTGTGTTCCCAGGATAAGGGAAACTCCAACTTAAGAATCTCTAGTGTTGGTTGGTCAATATTAAGAGGTAAGATTTGTGTTTTTGCAAGGTTGATTTTATAGTGAGAGACTCTAGAAAAATTTCATATGGTGTCTAGGAGATGTCGCTTTGAAACCAAAGGGTCCGTTAGTGTCAGGAGGATATCGTCAGCAAACAGCAAGATTTTAAATTGCCTATGTTGGAGGGGATTCCTTTTATATAAGGATTCATACGTATCATTTCAGCCAATGGCTCTATGAATAAGTCAAAAAGGGTAGGAGAAAGAGGGCAGCCCTGCCTAGTTCCATTAGTAAGGATAAATTTATCAGATAAAGTGTTATTAGTTAATATTTTGGCCGTAGGTTGGGAGTATAGTGATTCAATTGCATTCAGGATTCCTCCCTGAAGGCCGAATTTGTGTAGTGTTTGGAAAAAGTAATTCCAATGCACTCTATCGAATGCCTTTTCAGCATCGACAGCTACTACTAGTGCTGGTGTCTTTGTTTCATCCACACAAGAAATCAAATTAAGAGCTCGCCTCGTGGCATCAGTAGTATTTCTGCCCAGTACGAACCCCACCTGATCTCCCTGTAATAGTTTGGGGGTGACTTTCTGTATTCGGTTATTAATTGTTTTGGTAATAATTTTAAAATCTGAGTTGAGGAGAGATATTGGCCAGTAATTACCGTGTTTCCCCGAAAATAAGTCACCCCGGAATATAAGTCAGGGCAGGGCTGGCGCAGAATTTTCCAATATAAGTCATACCCCGATTATAAGACAGGGTGACTTATTTTCGGGGAAAATGGTATAAGACAGGGGGGGGGGGGGGGGCGCTGTGCAGTATTTCCTACCTTGTCCCCCGGTCTGCTGTGCCTTGTGGTTCCCCCTGCTTCAGTTCCATCATCATCGGTGTGGGGGCTGCCATCTTGCTTCTTCTCTCCGCCCCCGGCCAGTGATGTCAGAGCAGGCCGCGCTGTGATTGGCTAGCACCCGTGATCCTGAGGAAGCTCGCTAAGAGGGAAACGCGTCGGGGCGTCCCCTTACCATCACCAGTCACAAGTTACAAGCAACATGGGTGAGTGTGATTTCTGTATGTGCATACCCCTGTGACCCTTCTGTGCCTGGGGAGTATATCTCTCCTCCTTCTCTTTCTTGCACAGAGGCATAGCAATTACATAGAGGTCAATATGGGGATTGCTAGCACATATTAAGTACTACCACCAATCCACTAGCTCATTGTTAGACTTTATACCCTGACACTGTATGATGGGTTACTATCTCCAATTATCCTAAAGGACCAATCCTGTATTTTATGATGTGATATTTATGGTACTTGTAACGCCGGTGTAATTTTGTGTTTTTCTACTAATAAAAACCCTTTCACTTCGGCTAGTTGTGTACCAGTTCTTGATTTGGGCAGAAACTCTCCAAAAAAATACCTTCCCCCATGTGTAACTGACTGTGAGGAGAGGCCCATTTATGATGAGGTATTATCCATTTATACTTCAATACTATGTACTAACGTGTGTATGTCTGTCAAGACCAAGTCTATTCGGGCAAAAGACTTATGGGCTTGTGAATAGTGTGTAAATTCTATTGATGAAGAATTTAAGCAACGGAACACATCATATAGTTCCTCTTTATCTATCCATGGATTCAAAGATGTATTGGAGTTTCTTGACTTGTTTGAGGAGTCAATTTCCGGGTTGGGTACTGCATTGAAATCCCCTACTATTATCAGTTGACCTTTCTTTTGTTGCTGAATAATCTTAATTACCGTATATACTCGTGTATAAGCCGAGTTTTTCAGCACAAAAAATGTGCTGAAAAGTCCCCCCTCGGCTTATACACGGGTCATATACGGTACTTAGTGGTATACAGCCCCCCCCCCGTGGTATACAGGGCCCCCCCTTGCTTGTGGCAACCTGTAAAAGAAGATATCATCATACTTATCGTGTCGCCGCCGCCGCCACTCTGTCACCGTCACCGCGCTATTCCGGGTCTTCATGCTTCCTTCACTGGCGCACAGGAAATGACGTCATTGTCTGTGCGCCGGAGAAGGAAGCTTGAAGACCCGGAATAGTGCGGTGACGGTGACAGAGCGGCGGCGGCGGCGACACGATAAGTATAATGATATCTTCTTTTACAGGTTGCCACAAGCAAGGGGGGGGCCCTGTAAACCACGGGGGGGGGGGTTTATACCACTGGGTACCGCTGTATACAGCTGGGGCTGCTGTATACCCCTCTGGGGCTGCTGTATACCCCTCTGGGGCTGCTGTATACCTCTGGGGCTGCTGTATACCCCTCTGGGGTAGCTGTATACCTATGGGGCTGCTGTATACCTATGGGGCTGCTGTATACCTATGGGGCTGCTGTATACCTCTGGGGCTGCTGTATACCCCTGTGGGGCTGCTGTATACCTCTCTGGGGCTGCTGTATACCTCTGGGGCTGCTGTATACCTCTGGGGCTGCTATATACCTCTGGGGCTGCTGTATACCCCTCTGGGGCTGCTGTATACCTATGGGGCTGCTGTATACCTCTGGGGCTGCTGTATACCCCTCTGGGGCCGCTGTATACCCCTCTGGGGCTGCTGTATACCTCTCTGGGGCTGCTGTATACCTATGGGGCTGCTGTATACCTATGGGGCTGCTGTATACCTCTGGGGCTGCTGTATACCCCTCTGGGCTGCTGTATACCCCTCTGGGGCTGCTATATACCTATGGGGCTGCTGTATACAGCTCTGGGGCTGCTGTATACAGCTCTGGGGCTGCTGTATACAGCTCTGGGGTTGCTGTATACAGCTCTGGGGCTGCTGTATACAGCTCTGGGGCTGCTGTATACCGCTCTGGGGCTGCTGTATATACCACTGGGGAGGCTGCTGTATACTACCACTGGGGAGGCTGCTGTATACTACCACTGGGGAGGCTGCTGTATACCACTGAGGGGGCCTGTATACCACACTGCTGTGGGCTGTATACCTGTGCTGGGGTCCACCCTCGAGTTATACACGAGTCAATAGGTTTTCCCAGGTTTTGGGGGCAAAAGTAGGGGGGTCGGCTTATACACGGGTCAGCTTATACACGAGTATATACGGTAATTTGTTCAAGAAGACGATTTGGCCCCTATTGGGAGCGTAGATGTTTGCCAGAGTAAAAACCACATCATCAATCTTACAAATCAAAATCAAAAACCTACCATCTTTGTCTTTGATTACCTCTATCTCTTCAAATTTAACCGTGTCTTTAACTATAATTGCAACACCAGCTTTCTTCTTTTCACCAGAAGAAAAATAAATATGGGGAAACTTCTTATTATCAAACTTCGGAGGGTTATCAATTGAGAATTTGGTTTCTTGAAGGGCTGCAATATCTACATGTAAATGTATAAGTTCCTTCCAAACTAAATGTCTCTTTTGAGGTGAGTTGAGACCATGGACATTTAAAGATACAAATTTATTAGCCATAATTAAGCAGAGATGGGTCGGTCTTGAGACTCAGAGCTTGGACTGGCAGTATGACAAAAAGGTTATTGGTAATTATGTTAAGTATAGAAACAGCACGTGACATGAAGGAACAATCAAACATTTCAAAGATTTCAACAATTAACAACTAAAATATCTTAGTGTTCAAATGGAAGGGTTCTTGTGAACCGGTGGTAACTTCCTTGAGGCTCACGTTTTAGCCTTATGTGCTCATTTAGACCAAATTATATATAGAGTAGTATACCATATAACAGGAACAGAGAGTCAGGAAGAGGGAACCCAGGTAATTTAAGAAGCGCTGAGTTCTGAGTCCTTTTTCAGTATCCTCAATGACTATTGTTTTTTGTTTATACGTGAAAATAACTGAGGTAGACAGGCGCCCCCATCTATAAGAGATGTCTTTTGTTCGTAAAATATCAGTAATTGGTTTCAGGGTACGTCTTTTGATCATAGTTTCTTTAGAAATGTCTGTGAAAACTCTGATCCTATCATATGGTTGTGGTAGGGATTTGTGAAGTCTCAAAAAGTTGGTTATCTGATCTCTCGTTTGGTAAAACGTAAATTTGACTATGACATCCCTAGGAATTTCTTCCGAGAGACGTGTTGGTTTGGGCAATCTATGTGCTCTTTCAATTGAATATTCAATCTCTGGAAGAGATGGTACCGTTTTTTTAATTATGTTTTTTATGTAACCTAGGAGTTCCTGGTTCTTAATTTTTTCTGGGATCCCCCTGAATTTAAGATTGCTTCTTCTGTCCCTGTCTTCTCTGTCCGCTAATTTATCCTTTAAAAACTGCAACTCTTTTTTTAATTTTATCTTGTTCCTGTTTAATACCTTCATTGTTCCCCTTAAGAATCTGAACTTCTTTTTCAGTTACCTCTGTCCTGGTTAAAACAGAGGAGAGAGAATCTCTGAAATCCTGAAATTGCTTAGAGATCTCATCAGTTACAGATTGTTGGAATGCTGTAAAGTGTTTCAAGAAAAGATCCGTGTCCAAAGGTCGCCCACTCTCCAAATTTCTAAGAGAATCTCCCTCCCCGGAGCTTTTCTTTTGTTTTTGTCGGAGTGGGCTTTTGAGAGGGGAGTCTCCCTCGGAGTCCATTCCCTCTGTCTGTTTGTTAGTAGGGTTACTAGTTGTACAATGTTCCATTAGCTTACTTTTATTTACATGTTGTGAGGGCTCGCAGGTCATCTCTCCTTCAGAGGAATTTTTTGACTCCTCCGAGGGCGGTACAGCCCCATCTCTAGGTCGTTCCACCGTCCACTGGTCGTCCTTCCCCCGCACGGATAAGGAACCCATGTCATCTTTTTTATTTTTATTTTCCATAGATAAGTCAGGATTGTTAGGTTTGGTGGCACTGCTAGGTTTTAGTTTAGGAGCCATTATAGTTATAGGTATGTAATAATAAATCCATTGTACGCAAGGCTATCAGGGTATTTCCCCAAGTATTTGAAGAAAAATATGCTTTCTTATAAGACTGGTAATCAAGATAACTATTACTTAGGCACCCAAGCGGTTTGGGTTGAGTTATTGGCCAGTCTCGAAAGCCAGGTAGGAGGTCTCAGTATAACAGCACTCCAACTAGAAAGCAGTCCAACTATTTTATGATAGGAAGCTGCTGGTAAACTCCGACTACAGCCTATCTGATGGTACTCACAGAACCAGCTACATAAGTTACTACTGCAACTCGCAGAACCGTGTAGGGTAAATCAGTATCAACAAATCATTAAAGTGCTTAATACATAAGAGACTGAAGGATAGGGGAAAAGACAGAGATACTCCGCTATACAAGTGGTAGATCCTTGATCTACTTCTTCTCACTTCTCCTCCTGTTTTGCGGAGCTAGGGAGCGTCGTAGGCCCGCCGACCTAACTTGCTTGTAGGTTTTCAGAGAAAGAAAAGGAAAAACAAAACAAATAAAACCCCCTAACAAGTCCTTATGTCAAGGGGGATTGAAAGTGTACTTCCGCCAAGAGAAAGTAGTTATTAGGTTATAGTTCACAATGCAATGTGTTAGTGTGGTAATAAAGTTCTGTTACTGGGGAACTCATATAGTTCTCACAACACGGAGAGCTCAAACCGTGGAAACCAGTAGGAAAATGGCTGTGAACTCAACAGTGCTGTTTTACTATTAGGACTGAGTGTGTTAATAATTGTGCTTGAGGAATTTGCAATCCATAGAAGGTATCAATGTACTTGTAAATACTTCTCTGCACTATGTAATTAATTATCACATATAATGAACTGGATGGGTATGGTTAAATTCTGTAGTAATAGGTAACGCCAGAAGGTGGCAGCAGATGACTGTAGTACAGACCTGGAGTTAAGCGAGCTGTAATTTGCTTTTTCAACCACAGGGGGGCAGCAGCCACTAGCTTTCAATGAGAGAGGTCTGGACCTTATAATTAATAGACAATAGATCAGCACAATGTGCTGCGGCTTGAAACAGAAGTGACCTTCCGCCACATGTGCCTCAAAATGGCGTACAAGGGGAAGAAGAAGAAATAGTTCCTCTACACCTCCACCTACCACCCAAAACGACCCAGAGGCGACAAGCCCCAAGGGAACTTCTCCTAACTAGTTACAGGAGAGCCCACAGACACCACCCCCACCAGCTCCAAAGATCCCAGCAGAATCTCCCCTCCGCAATCTGTAATATGCTTCAGGAGCAGACCAGCAGCAGCCGCGGAGCCCGAGGGAAACCGGCTGGAGAGCTTCAGTGTGGACACAGCATCCGGAGCAGAGGTGGCAGGTCTAGGAGAGCGACGTCACCGGCGGGAAGCGGGAGCAGCTCAGGCGGTGACAGTACCCAGCGGGAAGCAGGACTCAACTCCTCACAGATAAGAGGTAGAGCTCCGGCAGGACAGGCGAGAGGGCACCCGTGCAGATGGGAGGAAAAGCACCGGCAGTAGATACAGGAAGGCACCCATGTAAATGAGAGGGAGATCTCTGGCACACAAACAGGAGAGCCTCAGGTAGGGCAGACCCTTCACTGTAGATGATGGCAGTTACAGGGTATTGTGCCATACAAGATGGCGCCCGCAGGGGTCCTCCTCAGCTTCTTCTCATACCGTAGTGTATGCAGATGATGGGAGCTGTAAACCACCACCAAATCTGGTCATAACCTTCCCGGGGGTTTACAAGATTTGGTCCAGTAGCTTCAGTTAGGGTCAGAACCTTAAAGGCTCAATAAACCCAGTCGCTTTGGTACAAGCACAGGAGCTCCAGAAATAGTGACCTACATGGAGCTGCAGCAGGCCACGCCCCCCATTTTATATTTTGGACACTTTCTTTTACTTAAGGAAAGTGTCCAAAACATAAAAATGTCTATTTTAACCTTTGCGGCAAGGTCCTGCTGCTGATAGGACCTGTGGTGACATCAGTTATCGCGGGAACTGGACCTTGTCGGAGCCATCGGTGGACCGCAGACAGGTGAGCATACATTTTTTTTTATTTTTAACACTTTATTTTACTTAATTTCACTTCCGCAATGTATGTATATACATTGTGAAAGTGAAACAGCCCCACATAGCTGTTTATTTAGTGTTCCGGGGTGTTCGATGGTGTTTGTCCAGCATTCGACGAACATTTGTCGAACACCCCGCCGATTCGATGAATCGAATCGAACACGAACACTAGGGTGGTAGCCCATCTCTAGTTTTAATACTAAAGTTATCATTTTAACCCGCTCCTGCAGCTCAGTGGTACATGTCGGCACCGTGCTGCAGGAGCGGGTATGAAGCCGGTGTGTAAGGGGTTAATGTTATTGAGGTACATGGCCCCAGAGAGTGCCCACACTCCCCTGGAGCCATGTACCACATAAAATTGGCAGATCAGGGGTTAAGCAAGCAAGTATGCAGAAGCCACACATTGTCGGCTCTGCTTCATTCATTCTTAAAAAGCCGGCGGGTAGTGTGATTCGTCAGTGCTGTGTGAACATTTACTAAACTGTTTTGTGAATAGCAGACCTGTCCTCTGCTCTGGTGCTGAAGCATAAGCGATTATCACCACAGCAGAAGACATCTCCTCTTATACTGTAATGAGGAGATGTACGCAAATTGCACATCTCCTCATTACAGTATAAGACAAGATGTCCTCTGCTGTGGTGATGATCGCTTATGCTGAAGCCGGCTTCAGCACCAGAGCAGAGGGCAGCTCCACTATTCACAAAACAGTTTAGTAAATGTTCACGCAGCACTGACAAATCACATTACCCGCCGGCTTTTTAAGAATGAATGAAGCAGAGCCAACAATGTGCGGCTTCTGCTATCTGAAAGATTTAACCACTGCAGTGCAAATACAATGTGCTACATGGCTCCAGGGAGTGTGGGCACTCCCTGAGGCCATGTGTCACAATATTATTAACCCCTACAACACCGGCTGGCTTCATAGCTGCTCCTGATTGCTGTGTGCCGACATGTACCACACAGCTGCAGGAGCGGCTTTTACATGTTAAATCACACACACATTTAATACATAACAGTTTGAAATCTAATTTAACATACAATAATGTGCCAGTGCTGCTGTCACAGCGCTGGCACATTATTTTAACGGCATTGCTCAGCATCGGATGGAAAAATCTCCCTCCGATACTGGCGCAATGCCAAAATGGATATCATTCACGATATCCTTGTGTGTGACAACGCACGGACGATATATACATATCATTCGTACGATGTCTACCACATGACTCTTGTAAGGATATCGTTAACGATATCCTAGCGTGTAAACCCACCATAACAGAGATTCAACTATCTATCCATGAAAGAACCACATTGACGATAGATGCTTCAATCAATCTTGCAGGAGAAGTCTCTGTTGAAAGTCGTGCCTCTGCTAAGAAGAATGCCATTCCCTGATTGATCTAATCCCAAGAACGAGGTGCTGCAAGAAACCACCTGGTGAGGCCCAGCTACAGATTGTGTCCCCCCGGCAGTCCCTGCACACCAGACATGCTAATAAAAACTGGTAGGGAGAGGGACGAACACAGAAAAATTCTGTGGGCCCATCAAGAAATGGAGGTGTAGCAACTCCAGAGTCTAAGCAGTCAAGCTTGGAAGAAGACTACTTTGGGCTAGGCGTGTATCTCGAGATTGACCACGACAGGTACAGCCTCTCCAGAGTCTAAGCAGACAAGCTTGGAAGAAGACTACTGTGGGCGAGGCGTGTATCTCAAGATTGGCAACAAGATCAGAAGTGTACCGACAAATAAAGAACTTTATTCCTGAACCAAAGAGACCAAGAAGATCCTCAAAGATGACTATGGTGTAATCTGTGGATGGAGACACTGGATTATGGCAAACGGCAGGGGAGAGGTGATGGCGATGGGTGATGTCTAGATACCTAAGTGGAAAATTTTACTTCATTCCATCCTGAACGGTTATTGGTGATAGGATTGATTGATTGATGGGTGTTAGGCGGAGGTAATCGCCATTGGGACCGACAGTAAGTCATGATATGGTCCCGTTGATTCTCATATGAATGTCCTGTAATGTAATGTCATGTGATGTACTAATGTGGAAGTTATGTCATATGAAAATACAAATACAGTGTTATGTTTTATGTGATGAAAGCGATTTATGACAGAAATTAATAAATCCGCTGTTTATGTTACGTTACACATTGGAGTTGGTGCTAATTATGCTGCCAAGTGGGTTCCCCAGGGGCGCTACTTCACAATGTGTATCTCTATCTATCTATCTATCTATCTATCAAAAGAAAAAAAGATAGAATCAGCACAATCTTATAATACTTATCTGGTGCATTATATATATATATATATATATATATATATATATATATATATATATATATATATATAATGTAGTATGGGCCAACACTAATGTAATGTGTGTCACATTCTTACATTAGGTGTGTATGTGAAGATGGCCAGACAGGTTCCATCTGATTACACTACTGGAGACATGCTTAATTTAAATATCAAAGATCTACAGGCTGCTGGCACAATGGATTATTCTGACCCTTTTTTTTCTAACAAACTACGCAGTTGAGATGTCTACAGTGATAGGTGTAGAGATCACTAGGTATCCCTAAGTCATTGTTTGATAAACAGGCTTACAACTGATATAACCAAACTGTCAGAAAATGATGCAAAAAAATCCACTATTCTGCCAGGAGCCATTTTCTAGGTTCCAGATAATTCCAAAAGAGTGCATGGTGAGCGTACACTTGTTACCCCCTCAGAAGAGCACGGATGAGGAGGTGTGACTGCCACATGCACAGCTGACTGGGACAAGTTAAAAATGCATTCTGAGACACAGAAGCTCGCTTCTACCTTGGACCACCATGGAATAGGACCACCAACAACTGGCTCTGAGTATCATCCCATAGCTCATCTGCATCTTCCCTGTAACTTTTCCTTCTCTCTCTCTCTCTCTATCTAACTCTCTCATTCCTCCATGCTGCTCTCTTGCATTTAACTCGATGCTATACTGTAGTTTAACCCCTGCATTGCTGTCTATGTTCAGGGATAGTTAGTGGCAGGCGAGTGGATGTAATGAATTGATATAGTGTGCATGTATGGTTAGATAACGTGGGTGGCATATAATTATTAGTAACTGTGGGTGTTTTACATAACATAATTACATAATTGTGCTATCTAGAATATATATTATTGTTTTAGACTTCTTGGGTGTGTTTAATAAATATTCATTTATTGGAATAGTCTTGTTTCATTAAGTCATCGGTATATATATAGTTAAGTGGCATAGAAATAGAAACTTTAAGGAAGGGCAGTTTCTGGATATCGGTGATTGTAGTAGTTACTCACAGTTTGATTATATCAGTTGTAAACTTGGCTAAAGGCCCCGTTACACGGGGAAACATCTCCAGCAACATCGCCGGCAACCAGGGGCGGGCTGGCCCAGGTGGCAGGGGGGCAAGTGCCCCCTGGGCTGGTGGTATAGTCCACCATTAGGGCCGCCCCCTGTAGAAACGGGCCGGCCGCGGGCGTCGCTTTGCGGCCGGAGCGTCGGTTTGCGGCAGGTGCGACGCTTTGCGGCTGGAGGAGGTAAGGTCAGCTATGACAGCACCCCCCCCCCCCCCCCGATTCTCAAGGCTGCGGGACCTGACAGCACCCCCCCCCGCTTCTCAAGGCTGCTGGACCTGACAGCACCCCAACCCAACCCCCCCCCCCCCCGCTTCTCATGGCAGGGCCGGGGATAGCAAACTGCCACCCAGGGAAGGAGGCTCCAGCCAGCCCCTGCCGGCAACTGAGGGGCATTGCCATTTTGAAGCAACATCACTGAAGAGTTGCCCCGTGTAACAGGGTGATATCAATGGCGATAGTTGCTTCAGCAACATCGCCTGGTTTCAGGACAATGTCCTGAAACCTGGCGATGTTTCTCAGGCGATCTGCCTGAATCGCCGTGTCTGACATCGCAACAGCAATGTTGCATGCAACTTCCCCCATTGAGTTCAATGTTAAGGATCGCTGCCAGGGTTGAATTTAACCCTGGCAGCGATAGTTGCTTTCAACATCTCCTCGTCTGACAGCTCACCAACGATCTTGGCCAGTAGCTAAAAACGTGCGCGCTCCCGTCAGTTGCTGGCGATGTTGCCGGAGATGTTTCCCCTTGTAACGGGGCATTTAGGAATACCTAGTGATGTCTACACCTATCACTGTAGACATCTCGACTGCTGTAGTTTGTTACAAGAAAAAGGGCCAGAATAATCCTTTGTGCCAGCAGCCTGTAGATCTTTGATATTTAAATTAAGCATGTCTCCAGTAAGGTACCGTCATACGCGGCAATTTTGCTAGCAATTTCACTGGCAATTTGCTAGTTGCAGTGAAATCATGGACACATTGTTCCAGTTGTACACAGCAAATTGCAACTGAAATTGCCTAGCAATATTGCCGCGTGTGACGGTACCTGTAGTGTTATCAGATGGAACCTGTCTGCCCATCTTCACATACACACCTAATGTAAGAATGTGACACAGGGAATTACATCAGTGTTGGCACATACTACATTATATATATATAAATATACTTATAAAGAGAGATATATCTACATGTCATGTTAATTATTAATTATGCTATCACTTCCCCCTTAACATGCGCCATCCTTATCAAGGCAAATCTCGCCTGTCTTCTACGATACTGATTATCTTACAGTTACTTACCTTATAAACAGTATACCTCTATAAAAAAGCGACATGGCACCAATGGCTTTCTTTCCCTGGGAGATTTAAAAATCCAAGAGTTTCAGTATAGCACCAAGTTATAATTAGGAGGCTCTGATTCCTCAAAATGCGTAAACTGGTGCCCGGGGTTATGCCACATTACCTTATGCTTTTACTGCTTCGTTGATCCATGTTTTTACCAGTGTAAGAATAAAAATCTTTTGGAATGTCTACCCACCTTTGTTGGACACATTGATGTTTCACTGAACAGCAGAGCTGAGATGCAACGTGCGACTTCGTTGTGGATTATTGTCACAGTAGGGTATGCTTTGGGATTAATACATTGGATAATTAAAGTTTTCAGAGTGTTTTATTTCTAATAAAGGAATTTTCTCTATGTGTGTGTGTTTATTAACTATTCACTTACCGAATTGGTAATGGGCTGGTATCATAGATGCCTGACCATTACCAATTTGGGCTTAATGACAAGCTGTTAATACTCAGCTGTCATTAACCCCTTCTATCACCCCGATGCCACTGCACTAGAGCATCAAGAAGAGACGGGTAAAGCGCTAATAATTGGTGCTTCTAATTAATTTGCCAACTTCTGAGGTGGCTGTAGGCTGCTTTTCTATAGCGTGGGTAGACCCAAATACAAGCCTCCAGCTGCCTAGTTTTACCTTGGCTGGTAATTAAAAAAAGGGTGAGGCCCACAATTTTTTTTTTAAATACCGTATTTTTCACATTATAAGACGCACTTTTGTTCCCCAAATTTTGGGGGAAAGAGGGGGGTGCGTCTTATAATGTGAAACTACTAAATTGTGCAGTAGGGGAGGGGGGGTCGACTGAGGAGCGGTGTCTGGGGACTGTAGGAGGCCAAGAGCGGGCTGCAGCTGCGGCCCCGTGGTCACGGGTGCCACTCATTATGCTCCTGTAATATGCAGTGCATCCCACTGCGGGAGCAGCGCATATGACAGGAGCCCAGATGCGGGTCCGCAGCTCAGCGGCTGCGGTCCTGTGTGGGTAGTCAGTGCTTTCCACGCAATGAATGTGTGGAAAGTACTGACTATCCCAGCAATGTCATACTCACTCCTCTCCTTGCTCCCTGCCGTCCGCGCCATTCCCCCTGTCTTTGCTGGCATTTGGTCCTGTGAGCATCGCTGCATAGTGATGTCATCGCATCACCGTGTGCTACTCACAGGACTGGATGCCAGCACAGCAGACAGCAGGGATGCCGCAGACAGCTAGTCAACCTGAGTGATGCACCTATCGAGCTATGTAAGTTCAATTCAGTTGCTCAACTGTATAGTCTTGATCCAGAAGACATCCTAGATGAAGAGACACTTGCTCATCAAAAGTCGATGAAAGCCACTCCCAAAGACTCCTATACACCCACTACCTTCTGGTGGAATGAACTTAATATCGACGATGATAATAGTAAAATAGTAGCATAGTTTTTAAGGTTGAAAGTAGACTTTAAGTCCATTTAGTTCAACTCAAAGCCTTACATGTTGATCTAGAGAAAGGCAAAAAAAAACAAAAAAAAAAAGATAAGTGTAGGGCTCCACCACCCTATATCCACAAGGATTCCCAGGCAATGAAAAAATGGCAGACGTCCATCAATGGGATATAAGAATGGATTCAATGCCACAATGCGGTTATTTCCTTTATTTCTTTAAATGTGATACATGCAGATGCCCCTTGAGGGCTGCTATACGCGTTTCGGAGGTATACTCCTTATTCGTTAGCTCATAAGAACATAATAAAACACACACACATATACAAGTAACAGCACAAGCAACAGGAGCACCTGTATCTCATTATAGGTGATTACATCTAGGAACTTTAACCCTTGTATTGCCAACTAGGTATAGAAGTATAAGAAAACATTCATATATGTATAAATAATATACTTAAATAAGAACATTGTGTGTTTATAGAGACAGATTAGCTAATATAAACATGTTCATTATTTATGACTATTGTTTTTATTTTTATTTTTAATATCCCACACACAACTGTCCTACTCAATAAAAATAAAACAAATCATTTTTAAAGTTGAGACCATTCGGAAATCGTGTGTTTAGCTGTAAGAGCCATAATTTTTCCCTCTCATGTAGTTTCCTATCCCCATCACCATTTCGATATAGCAAGGAAACTCTTTCAATTCCCATGATTTTTAAGGACTTGAGATTGCCCGCATGTACATCCCTGAAGTGTCTGGATAGTCCAGACATTCCTGTTCTCAGGGATTTAGAGTTTGGATTAGCGGCAGTGAGATGCTCGGAAATTCTCACTTTTAGAGCGCGGATTGTGCAGCCGACATAACATTTGGCACTATCCACACATGTGGCCATATAGACCACATTTGTGGTATTACAATTCATATATGATTTAATCTGGTATTTGTCATTAGTAGATAAATTCCTAAATGATTTGCCCGCCGTCACATATCCGCACATGCCACATTTGTGGCTGCCGCATTTGTACATGCCCTTATATGTCAGCCATGTATAAGGTTTTTCAACCTGTTCTGAAAAAATACTGGGTGAAATACCACTCCCCATATTTCTTCCTTTTTGGGAATTATTTTCACCCCAGATTCAAGTATATCAAGAAGAGAGTCATCCTGATATAATATATAGAGATGTTTCTGTGGAAGATCTTTTTTATATCATAGTTTTTAAGGTTGAAGGAAGACTTTAAGTCCATTTAGTTCAACCCATAGCCTAACATGTTGATCCAGAGGAAGGCAAAAAAACAATGTGCGAAACACTAAGCTCCACATTAGAGGAAAAAAAATTCCTTCCCGACTCCACATACGGCAATCAGACTAGTTCCCTGGATCAACGCACTATCAAAGAATCTAGTATATGTAACCTATAATATTATATCTTTCAAGAAAGGCATCCAGGCCCTTCTTAAATGTTAGTAGTGAGTCACTCATTACAACGTCATATGGCAGAGAGTTCCATAGTCTCACTGCTCTTACAGTAAAGAATCCACGTCTGTGATTATGATTATACTTTCTTTCCTCCTGATGTAGAGGATGCCCCCTTGTCCCCGTCTGAGGCCTACATATAAAACATCGTTAGAAAGGGCTCTGTACTATCCCCTCATATATTTGTACACCCCTCATCCTTCGTTTTCCAAACTAAATAACCTCAAGTTTAATAACCTGTCTTGGTATTGCAGACCCCAAGTGCTCTAAAAACCTTGGTCGCTCTTCTTTGCAGCCGTTCTAGTTCAGCTATGTCTCTCCTATACACCGGAGACCAGAATTGTACACAATATTCTAAGTATGGTCGCACTAGTGACTTGTATAGAGGTAAAATTATGTTCTCCTCATGAGCATCTATGGCTCTTTTAATGCATCCCATTATTTTATTTGCCTTTGCAGCAGCTGCGTTATACTGGCCACTAAATGTGACTTTGTCGTCCATCCATTCACCCAGGTCTTTTCCAGAGATAGTTTTGCCCAGTGTTTTACATTTAAGCACATAATTATACCTTGTATTTCCTCTGTCCAAATACATGACCTTACATTTATTACCATTAAAGCTCATTTGCCATTTAGCAGTCCAAGCTTCTAATTTACATAAATCCTCCTGTAATATAAAATTGTCCTCTGTATTGATTACCCTGCAGAATTTAGTGTCATCTGCAAATATTGAAATTGTACTCTGTATGCCCCCTACAAGGTCATTAATAAATATGTTAAAAAGAAGAGTGCTCAACACTGGTCCTTGTGGTACCCCATTGTTAACTGTGACCCAGTCCGAGTGCCTTCCATTAATAACCACTCTTTGAGCCAGTTCTTAAACTACTTACACATATTTTTCCCTATCCCCATGGTTCTCAATTTATGTATCAACCCTTTTTGCGTGGCACCGTATCAAAAGCCCTTGAAAAGTCCATATACACAACATGGAATTGGAGAAAAAGAAAACGTGTATAGTTAACTGGGATCGGGAAATTCAAGCTAATACATAATGAATGGTATGAAAATACTTTATTGCATTATATCCAAAAAAATAACACTCAAAGAACAAACATGTTTAAAATCATTTAAAAATTGTGCACCCACAAACCTATGCTGTGTCTCATAAAATCAATCCTGAAAGGACCTCTCAGAATAACCCATAAAGGGTTCTTATAAACAGATGTATTGGTGACAACAAATACAAAAACTTTATATGGGTATACAAACAGAGCAATTGATCAATATCCAAGTAAAATTGTGGTATCTTATTTAATATACAGTTTACACAGCATGCTTGAAAAATAAACCATGGAATTATGTCCCTAGCCGGGTGGACATCAATATGTTCCTACAAGCAAGTTCCAAAAAATGATAGTGTGTTAGAAAGTGATCACCTACAGAACCTAAGGAAGGTATTGCAGATCCGGGGGTTTGGAATCAAAGGAGCAGCCCTTGTGCCCCCATATCAAATCAATAAAGTTTGAAAAAGAAGTTGATCAACAATCAAGCAAAGGCTGTCCTTTAATCACAATGCAAGTGCAGAATCAAATTACTGCATGACAATTAGAGCTCTGGAGGGAACCCATAACACGAATTGAGATTAAACAGACATTAATATGAGCCTGTGAATAAAAAGATTTTTGTCACCATGTCAACAGGCTCATATTAATGTCTGTTTAATCTCAATTCCAGTTATGGGTCCCCTCCAGAGCGCTAATTGCCATGCAGTAATTTGATTTTCCATCCTGCACTTGCATTGTGATTACAGGACAACCTTTGCTTGATTGTTGATGAACTGTTTCAAACTTCATTGTACCTGAAGGATTTGATATGGGGACACAAGGGCTGCTCCTTTGATTCCAAACCCCAGGATCTGCAATACCTTCCTTAGATTTTTGTAGGTGATCACTTTCTAACACACTATCATTTCTTAGAACTTGCTTTGTAGGAACGTATTAATGTCCACTAGAGTGACCGGATCTCATAAGGGGGAAAAAATGTCAGAATCTTGTTAGTCTGGACCCCACAAAACGATTCCCCTTTCCAGATATTGAGATAGCCAAAATTTGAGCTCGATCAAACGACGTTAACCCGTGCCGCTCGTCGCTCAAAGTTTGAAAAAAATCCAAATTTTTGGCCAAAAAGCTGACATATGGAGCCATAACTCCAGAACGGTTTAATATCTCAAAAGAAAGCTAATGTTGTTCTTCAAAATTTATATTTTATACATAATTGTTATTTTAAGTCAAACTGAGTTACAACAGCTTTTAGCCCCAAGAACGTGACCTGGTACCACTAGGAGCATACTTTGTATATTTTGTTATTAAGTGATAAATTTTGTGTTTTTTTGGTATATTTTTGAGTTTAAAGTAGAAATATAATTAAAAAAAAAGTAATACTGATAAGTCTAATGACATTTTTTATTTTAAAATATAAAAATACATACATAACAGACACAGAAAAGATACAGACGTAGTACCTACATGAGTTGATAATTTTACATAGTTATCTAATCTATTCTAGAGCTTTTGTTAAAGTAGTTTTTGAAACGTCAGAATATAATGCTTGGCATTTGCTTACAATTTGCAGGACATATTGCTTTTGTTCTACATCTTTTGTCAGAAGGTCGTTAAAGTCGGTTATTAATTTAACACCACGCTCAGCCATATCATTAACTACTTTTAATGTTTTGACAATTTTCAATCCTTCTTGGAAGTCATTATTTTGAGGCCAGGTGTTTGGATTTTGTCTTAGGAAATCTGTTTTTATATTAAATCGGTCAAAGAATGTAAACGTTTCTTTGGTAAGTAAATTTACTCACACTACTACTTCATCAGGGCATAGTGTTAGGACTTGGCAGTGGAGACTCCTTGAAGTGGGTGCCAAGCTTGATCTTTAGTGGCCACTACTGAGACTAAGATCTCCGGTTTTCATATTCAGCACAGGGCAGTTTTACTGCATTACACATTTGCATTATACTCATAGATCTTATTTTCTTTAGTGCCACTCATTCATCCACATTAATCATGAATATAGTAGTGTCGCGGCGGTTCACTAGTCTGTAAGTATATATTTTTTCTGCCAGCACCTACACCTGTGGTGACGCCAGTCTTAACTCTATTTATATATTGCTTATTTGGATTGAGCTCCCACTTTATAATTATTTCCCATTTTCCACTTTTTCCCTTAGTTTGGTAGCCACACATGGACACCATTGTTAGATCCTAGTACACACCAGTTCGTCGTTTTTAATTACATCTAGGACATATAAATCCATTCACATCACACTACTACTTCATCAGGGCATAGTGTTAGGACTTGGCAGTGGAGACTCCTTGAAGTGGGTGCCAAGCTTGATCTTTAGCGGCCACTACTGAGACGAAGATCTCCGTTTTTGTTTTTTTTTTGCAAACTTTTTTTTATTCAATTTCAAAAAAGAAAAGTATATACATATAAATGCTTATCATACAAGTGAATACAACATAACAATCCATTAACTCCCTTCCCCCCCCCTTCCTGTGGTTATCCAATCCATGACAACTTAGTCCCCTTTCTCCTTGTCAGTGAAGATACCTTACAAGCCAGTGAAACCAATTTTCAAGGCACCCAAAGTATTCCCTAAGTCCTCCAAGCAATACCACCCCGTGTTGCGGAAAGTTGTCATCAATCCATCAATCTCTTCCCTGGTCATGCAGTGTTCTATAAAATCCCTCCATGTAGCCATAAACGTCCTGATTTTATTGTCTTTGTCGGTCTCCGTCTCTAATTTGTCTAACGTCATTATGTGTTTCAGTTCTCTTTGCAGACCCGTCACGTCAGGCACTTGTATGTCCAACCATTTACGTAGGATAAGTCTCAGGAACGTTATTAGAATAAGATGCAGACACTTATGTTTCCCTACCGGGATGAAGCTACCTTCGAAGACATGAAATACATACATCATTTTATTCAATGGCAAGTCCAGATCCAATATTTCCTTTATCCAGCCCTTTACCGTCTCCCACTTTGCTTGTATCCGTGAACATTCCCACACCCCATGAAACATATCCGTATTGCAGTCCCCACATTTAGGGCATTTCGTCATCCGTTCAGGATTAGTGGGAGTGGCTGGTATGTTAAAACCCAATATTGCTTTATGTATCATTCTATAGTGAGTGTCCCACCACCTTTCATCTGTCACATGCTTCCGCAAGTCATTCCACCCTGTCAATATGGCCTCTCCTGCTCCGTCTTCATCCAGTCTATTGTCCCAACTTGTAAGGAGCCGTGTCGGTCCCGCGGGTAGCAGTCTACCACGCAGCGTGGAGTATATAGAGGATATCGTGGGCATGGGCGCCCTTGTTGATAACAACTCATCCAGTGCAGAGGGATGGCATTCCCTCGTTACGTCTCGCAAGCGCGCCATCAAGTGATGTTTGATCTGAGCGAATTGTAGCATATGTGAGGGTCCCAATCGCCATTTTGTTAACGTCTCCTCTACTGACATCCACCTTTTTTCTGAAGTCTCAATCAGGTCGCCCAATAGTCCGATCCCCCTGTCCCTCCATATTTTAAATAGGGCAGTATCAGTCCCCTGAGGAAAGTCTGGATTGTTCCAGAGAGGAGTGTATTTTGGCGTCCGCCACGCCAGTCCCAACCGACTTCTGACCGCCTTTCAGGCTGCCCTGGTGTCCCTAAACACTATGGATTGTTTGACGGCGGGTTCTAGTAACCCTCCCTGGGCCTGTAGGACCGCCCCCAAATCCCACGGAGCGCACCACTGTGTCTCCAGGGCGAAGTCCCTGCAGCTAATCCACCACATGCTGCCACACGCATGCCAGGTTATGCCCTCATATATTGGGGAGAGTCAGGCCTCCCTCCTCCTTAGAGAACATTAATGTCCGGAGCCCGATCCTATGTCTCCGTCCCCTCCAGAGAAATCTGGAGATAGCTCTATTAAGCCTTGTCACATATGCGTGACGGAGTAGTAGTGGTATCGTCTGCATGGGATATAGCAGGCGTGCGAAGGATACCATCTTGACAAGATGGACTCTCCCCGTAAGAGACAGTGGCAAGGTACCCCACCTCTCCAGCTCCTGCTCCACTCTCTGTATGATAGGGTGATAATTCAAATGGTAGATTTCCCTGGCGTCTCTACTCATCATGATACCTAGATATTTTATTGCTTTGGTGTTTATGGTGATCCCCATGAATGTGCTCCGCCGCCGCTCATCTAGCAAAAACCTCCTGCCTGTGTCTGTCAAAGGCATGATTTCACACTTCGTCAGATTCAAGCGGAATCCCGATATTCTATGAAACGTCTCAAATCTCTCCAGAGTCCCAGGAAGGTGGTTAGCAGGGTTCGCCATGTACAAAATAATATCGTCTGCGAACAGATTGGCTTTCAGGGTACTACCTCCTACCATTATGCCTTCATAGCTGTGTGGGCCATTTAGAAACCTGGAGAGAGGTTCGACAGCCAGATTGAACAATAACGGCGACAGAGGACATCCCTGTCTCGTTCCCCTTTGCAAATTGATTACCTCAGATAAGAATCCCGGGGTGTGCACCCTGGCCCTGGGGTTGGCATAAAAGACTCCCAGGAATCGGCGGAAACCCCCCGTCACTCCCATCTTGTCCAAGACCTGCTCCAGCCATGGCCATCCCACGCTATCGAAAGCCTTCTCGGCGTCGAGAACAACCACGGCCGGAGCTTTCCCTCCCAACTTGGTCTCGAAACGCACAGCCTCCAGGACCATCATTGCCCTCCTCACATTAGCGACTGCCGCTCTTCCCCTTACGAATCCTGCCTGTTCTTTCCCTATCCATCGGGGCAAGAGACCCGCCAGTCTGTCCGCCAAGATCTTAGACACGATCTTCAGGTCCTGGTTGATCAGAGAGATAGGTCTATACGCTGCCGGGTCCTCCGACATCCTCCCCCCCTTGGGCAACAACTTTATGTATGCCGTATTGAGCTGGGCAGGAACCTCCCCACCTTCCAGAAATCTGTTATAAAGGGACTTCAAGTGAGGAGTAACCCGCTCAACCAATATCTTGTACAGGCTAGCACCGAAGCCGTCCGGACCAGGCGCCTTATTAATATTAAGATGTGTAATGGCCTCTTTTATCTTCCCCTCGGTAATCTCCCCATTAAGCACCTCCAGCTCATCCCCCGTGAGTACTGGCATCTGTGCCTCCTCCAGCCATTGACTTCCCAAGTCGTAGTTGTACGGTCCCGCTCTATACAAGGATGCATAGTAAGAACCCAGGATGGAATTGATTTCCTTCGGATCCGATGTTATGTTTCCCGCCGCATTCCTAAGAGAGGCAATATGAGTCATAGAGCCCCGTCCCTTGGCCAGATGTGCCAACAACCTCCCTGCCTTGTCCCCGTATACATGTAGCTTTGCTTCCCAATCTGATTTCCCCATTATTTCTCTTCTCTTGGCCCAAGTGTCAAATTCCTCCTTCGCCCTTAGCCACTCAGCTTTTGTCAGGGCTGACAGACCCATTTGGTAGCGCGTGTATCCCTCCCGCACCTTGCTACTCACGGCGAGGTAGGCATTTCGTGTTTGCTTCCTAATTGTGGCTGTGTATGACATAACCCTCCCCCTTAAACCACCTTAGCCATCTCCCAGAACAGTACGGGATCCATAGTCTCCAGAGGATTGTGGGTCATGTAGTCTGTCCACCATTCCCCCAGTCGCGCCGCCAACTCCTTGTCATTTTTTAAGAAATGCGGGAAACGCCATATAAAGTCCGAGCCCCTCGGGAATGTGTCGCGTAGCGTCAAGTTTACTGGACTGTGATCCGAGATTACCAATTCAAGAATGTTGGCAGCCTCCGCCTTAGGAAGCAAGTCCTCACTAACAAAGATTGAGTCGATTCTTGACCATGTCTCGTGCGGGTGTGAGAAATGGGTGTATTGACGTTCCACCGGATGATGTAGCCGCCAAACATCCTGTATACCCAAATCTTCCACTAGGCCTCGTAGTGACCCCACTTTCGTAGTCGCCGACCTCCCCCTCCCCGACCCCCTCGTGGCAGTACGGTCCTCTGCAGCCTCCATCACCTCATTCATGTCTCCCCCCACCACCTCGATATTTTAGGCCCCAACTCCTTGAAGAAAGAAGCTCTATCCACATTAGGAGCATATACGTTATGGATATTCAACACCCCACACGGTGTGTCCAAGACCACTTGCACGTGACGCCCCTGTTCGTCGTGATGGCAGCATATCACCTTATGCGGGAACCCCCTACCCACCAGTGTGAGTACGCCCGCTTGGCGGCCTTCAGCCCCTGACCCATACACTTCCCCCACCCACATTTTGTTCATCCTGTAAGAGTCATGTTGGGGTAAGTGCGTCTCTTGCAACAAAGCGATGTCTGCCCCCAATCGCCGCAGATGTCTAAGGACCATTAGCCGTTTCTCCGGGGACCGTAGTCCCTTTATGTTCCAAGAGACAATCTTAACCATGGTCCCTCTGCTGCCGGTTCATCATGTACATACCAATAATGAAAATACTAGAATAGATACAGTGTTTCACTTTTGCGTCTGCCCTGGTAGGTCCCCACTGACTGATCAGATTAACCACTTGTTCCCGTCCCAACCATAAAATACCCTGACCATGCAACCTCCCAATAAACTTCCCCCATTTCTCCCACCTCTTCCCTCCCCTTCCACCTCCCCCCTCCCCCCTTTCCCGTAGAACCTTCCAAAGTCTCGTGACTCCCTGTTTTTCCATCATGGATACCTCTCCCATACACCATCCCAGCCTGTGATTACAATCCGTAACAGTATCCCCGGTGAATCAGCCAAGATAGGCTTGTCATCCAATTCCGTCCTCCAAAATCAATGTGGCCAACAGCCAGGAGGGGGAACCAGCACGTCTCCATGTCCGCCCATCGTCCACAGCCCTCCCCCCCATCACACGTGTGGGAAGAGAGAGAGAGAAAAAAAAAAAAAAAAAACACAGTCCCCCCTCAGCTGTGTTCAGAGAAAGGAAAACTTCACCTGGCCGTTTGGAGTTTCTGTCCCGGCCCATCGCTGCCAAGTCAACCTGCGTAGTCAGTATATTGTCACATATCTCCACAGCAAACCTCATGCTGGGCCTTCTCTAGGGCTTGCCATTCTATCTCTTCCCGCAGCACTTCTTCCTCCGTTGCTTCAAGGCGATCCCCGCGGCGATCTCATGAAAGCCCTCCTGGCCTCGTCTGGATCCCTCCATCTTCGGAAAGTGCCGTCATCACCTCTCGTCCTCAGTACTGCGGGATATTGAAGTTAAAATTGTATGCCCCTTTTAAACAGCATGCCGCATACCTCACTGAATGCTCTCCGTTGCTTCGCCACAATCGCTGAAAAGTCCTTGTGTAGGACCACTCTGTGACCCTGAATTTCAAGGGGCCGCTGTCTGGCTCTGAAAGCCCGCAGTATTTTGTCCTTGTCCTTGTAATCTAGAAATTTGGCAATCGCCTGGCGAGGACCTCTGGGCATTCTATTATTGCTTTTGCCCCCTTCACTGTCAGAGGCCGCTTGGTTCCCCTCTCTTTGTGGACCCAGCCTGTGTGCTCTCTCCACTTTGCATGTGGTGTCTACACCCAGGGCTGTGGGCAATGCTTTTTCAAATATAGCATCCAGTTGCTGAAAGGTAATGGACTCAGGCAGGCCACTGAGGCGCAGATTATTCCTTCTGGACCTATTTTCTAGATCCTCCATTTTGTTGGACATCCATGTATTTTGCTTCTGTACCTCCACCAGCTCCTGCTCCTTAGCAATGAGCCTGTCCTCCAGATCGGACACCCTTTGTTCCAGTTTATCAAGCCTACTGGCATGTCTGGTCACTGTATCCTGCAGTTCCTCTACCACCTCCTTTACTGCCTCCCTCACCGCAGCTGTGATGTCCTCTCTGAGAGACTCATATAATTCCTTCGTTCCAGCCACAGCGGCACGTGACCTCCAGTGCTCCCTCCTCTAGCTTGCCCCTGGATACCTTTTCCTCCTCCCTGCTCTTTGCGGTCCGTCCGACAAGTTTGAGGAGATTCCGCCGCCTCGTTCTCCTTTCTCCTCGTCGCCCCTGCAGCTCCGGCGGGTGCTGCCATAGATCTCCGGTTTTCATATTCAGCACAGGGCAGTTTTACTGCATTACACATTTGCATTATACCCATAGATCTTCTTTTCTTTAGTGCCACTCATTCATCCACATTTATCATGAATATAGTAGTGTCGCGGCGGTTCACTAGTCTGTAAGTATATATTTTTTCTGCCAGCACCTACACCTGTGGTGACGCCAGTCTTAACTCTATTTATGTATCTTTTCTGTGTCTGTTTTGTATGTATTATATACCTCATTATTATATTTTAAAATAAAAAATGTCATTAGACTTATCAGTATTACTTGATTTTTTATTATATTTCTACTTTAAACTCAAAAATATACCAAAAAAAACAAAACTTTTTCACTTAATAACAAAATATACGAAGTATGCTCCTAGTGGTACCAGGTCACGTTCTTGGGGCTAAAAGCTGTTGTAACTCAGTTTGACTTAAAATTTTGAAGAACAACATTAGCTTTCTTTTGAGATATTAAACATGTTTTTATTATTTACCGTTCTGGAGTTATGGCTCCATATGTCAGCTTTTTGGCCAAAAATTTGGATTTTTTTCAAACTTTGAGCGACGAGCGGCACGGGTTAACGTCGTTTGATCGAGCTCAAATTTTGGCTATCTCAATATCTGGAAAGGGGAATCGTTTTGTGGGGTCCAGACGGACAAAATTCCGACATCAATTTTTTGTGGTCACCCTAATGTCCACCCGGCTAGGGACATAATTTTTATTTTTATTTTTCAAGCATGCTGTGTAAACTGTATATCAAATAAGATACCACAATTTTACTTGGATATTGATCAATTGCTCTGCTTGTATACCCATATAAGGTTTTTGTATTTGTTGTCACCAATACATCTATTTATAAGAACTGTTTATGGGTTAATCTAAGAGGTCCTGTCAGGATTGATTCTATGAGGCACAGCATAGGTTTGTGGGTGCTTTTCAGCACAATTTTTAAATGATTTTAAACATGTTTGTTCTTTGAGTGTTTTTTTTTTCGGGATATAATGCAATAAAGTATTTTCATACCATACATTGTGTATAAGCTTGAACTTCCCGATCCCGGTCAACTATACGGTTTATTTTTCTCCAATTCCATTCATAATGTGAAATTAAACGTGTGACTGGTAGATCACGTGGTAGTGCTACTCAAAAACCTTGCCTTTAACATATATATACACAAACATCCACTGCATTTCTTTGGTCCAGTCCGGAACTTACCTCATCATAGAAGTTGATCAGATTAGTTTGACAGGAATGATCCCTCGTAAACCCAATCTTGATATTGGGTCATGAGGTTATTCTTCAGATACTCCAGTATAGCATCTCTTAGGGAACCCTCAAGGATTTTACCAACAGTAGAGGTTAAGTTTGCTGGGCTATAATTTCCAAGTTCAGGTTTTGTTCCCTTTTTGAATATTGGCACCACATTTGCTAAACGCCAGTCCTGTGGTACAGACCCTGATATTATGGAATCTTTAAATATTAAAAATAATGGTCTATCTATGACAGTACTTAATTCCTGCAGTACTCAGGGGTGTATCAACTTTAGTGATTTTTAGGACGGTGCCATACTTCCTGCTGGGTTAAGCAGGTGACCTTTAATAGAAAATTTTTGTTATCACTGATCATGTTGTGTGTCATGGGATTTTCTTGTGTAAATACTCTTGAAAAAACTAATTTAGCATATTTAGAATTTTTTTTATGACTGATCATGTTGTATGTCATGGGATTTGCTTGTGTAAATACTGTTCAAAAAAAGTCATTTAGTATATTGGCTTTTTCCTCATCCTTAATTTCACCCAGCTAATTTTTAAGGGGGCCAACACTATCATTTTTTAGTTTCTTACTATTTATGTAGTTAAAGAATATTTTGGGATTATTTTTAATTTCTCAATGAGTCTCTCTTTCTCAATCTTTGCTACCTTGATTTCCTTTTTGAGAATTTATTTACTTTTCTGTATTTATTTAATGCCTCATCACTACTTACTTGCTTTAGGCTGCCTTCAGACTTGCAAATGCCTCCGCAGCGTTTTGCAGAGGCATCTGCAAGTATCTGCGTGCAGACCGCGGCCCCTATGTTTATAATGGAGCGCACGGCGGTCTGCAGATGCTTGCAGACCGCCGTGCGCTCTCATTGCCCCCCATTAGTGATCTGTGCGCAGGCGGATGCCTGCGTACAGATCACACACTCTCGTCCGCACCAGGGACGCGAGATGTTGCGTCCCTGGTGCGGGCGAGAGTGTGTGATTTGTGCGCAGGCATCCGCCTGCGCACAGATCACTAATGGCGGGCAATGAGAGCGCACGGCAGTCTGCAAGCATCTGCAGACCGCCGTGCGCTCCATTATAAACATAGGGGCCGCGGTCTGCATGCAGATACTTGCAGATGCCTCTGCAAAACGCTGCGGAGGCATCTGCAAGTCTGAAGGCAGCCTTAATTCTCTAAATGCTTTTTTTTTTCACTTATTGTGCCCCTTACAGCTCTATTTAGCCATAGTGGTTTCCTCCTATTTCTAGCATGTTTATTCCCATATGGAATATATTGTACACATGTCCTATTCAGGATGCTAATAAATGTTTCCCATTTTATGTGTGTTCTTTTATGTTTCAGGACATCGTTCCAGTTTATTGCAATACGATCATCTCTCAACCGTTGGAAATTTGCCTTCCTGAAGATTAGTGTCTTTGTGGCCCCTCTACTACACATCATATTAAAGGATACATCAAAACTTACTATTTTGTGATCACTATTACCCAAGTGACCCCCAACCCATATATTTGAAATGTGGTCTGGCCTGTTGGTTAATACTAGATCTAGCAGTGCCCCCCTTCTTGTTGGGTCCTGAACTAGTTGTGAAAGGTAATTGTCTTTCATAGTTGTCAAAAACCTATTACCTTTGCTGGAACTGCAGGTTTCTGTTCCCCAATGTATTTCAGGGTAGTTGAAGTCCCCATGATAATGACTTCTCCCTGAATCACTGCTTCATTCATTTGCTTTATGAGGATATCCTCTGCCACTTCAATTAATTTTGAAGACTTATAACATGCTACTATCAGTAATTTATAATTTTTTCCCCCTCCCCTTATCTCCACCCATAGGGACTCTACATTTTCATCAGATTCACATATAATATTATGCAGGAGGGGTTTTAAGGATGATTTTACATATAAAGACACACACCCCCCTCACTTATTTGTATGGTCATTTCTGAACTGACTATAGCCCTGTAAATTAACAGCCCATTCATGGCTCTCGTCCAGCCATGTCTCCGATATCCTCACTATATCATAATTATTTTCCAACAAAATTAATTCTAATTCCTCCATTTTGTTGGTGAGGCTTCTGGCATTAATGCATATGCACGTTATGCATTTCTCTGTACCTCTATTCCTTCTTACTATATTGTCTGTTCTAACACCACCCCCAATGCCACCCCCAATTTCTTTATTTGTTCCCAGGTCACTATTTGCACTCTCTTCCCCTCCTATACAATGAATACCCTTCCCCCAATCCCTAGTTTAAACACTCCTCCAGCCTGCTAGCCATTTTCAAGGATTGCAAACATGTGGCAAGATGTACACTGGATGGCACTGTTAATAATGGAGATAATTGCCTAATGGGGATTGCACCAGACAGAAATGTAAAGTATTAACATACAAACAGCAATTGAGTAATTCCTCTTTCTAAACTCTCTGAATCCAAAGTCACTGAATCACTTGTCACACACTTCTGTTCACACTTATGCTCCGGTCAATACTCCCATCGAACACATCATTCATGGCATCACCAAATTTGCTAAGTGAAACAGCCAAGCTTTCAGCAAGCACCTGAGGGGCCCCAGGCCAGTGGGGTACTCGGAACCGGGCGATAATGTCTCTGGGGAGTCACAAAGGCCGATGCCCAGGCTTCCGTGACCCTGGGTTCAGCTTAAAAAGGGAAGTTTATGGCTTGGCAAGAGAAGGGGATTATGGAATGGGAGAGTTTTGTGATGCCACCTGTGGTGTGTGGGGCTATAGTGGGCCACCGCTGCTGCAGAACCTCTGGGTGACGGATGGGCAGCTGGGATGGAGTGGCTCTCCATGGGCAGAGCAGTCCCCCGGGGCAGTGAGTTGGAGTGTTGGTTGCAGGATGACAAGCACAAGTAACAGGCAGACTCACGGTTTTGTTGATCACTTTGTTCTTTACTGATGATTTGGAGCAGTTGTCCACAGAGTCCTAGCTGAGAGCAACTTGGGGCTTTTTCACACGTCCGGGTCTTTGGCTCCCTCACTGCACTTTTAGTGTTGGCTCCTGCAACCGCATCAGCTAAGCTGCCGGCCCTGTCTCTTCCTACAAGGTGCTGGTAGGACAGGCAACTCAAGTCCTTTCTAACCCTTGTCACTGGTGCATGTTCCTGAACTCTTTCTGTTGCTGTGTCTCCGAGCACGGTGTGGCTGGGAAACCTGGCATTCCCCCCCTTAGGTGTTGACTGCTGGGACGTGAGACCCTGCACAGTCTCAGACCCGGTGTCCATTCTCTGCGGTGAGCACGGTGTTGCTCGGCTCCACAGGTGTATTCCTACAACTCTCCTCAGACCCTAGCCTTAGGCCTGGAACCAATTCAGTGATCCTGGGATGACCTTAGCTTGCTCTCCCCCTTCTGGCCTGGAGGCAGAAGGTGTTGTTAGTGTGTATGTGGGTTGCCTAATGAGAAGACCCGTTTGTTGCTCTCAGCATGACACCACCCGGGGGCAGTGATGACACAGTGGCACTTAGACCCTGGGGTGCCACACACCCACTTGACTTCGGCAAGACTTCTCTGATCTAACACAAGACCAAAACAGGTAATCATTCTCCCATCAAAGAAAGACATCGTCCAGCGCTTCCTGCTAACTATCAGCAAGTAGAGAAGCTGTTAAAGGAGATAAAGTATTCTGAATTCATTTTAGAAAGTCAAAGCCTGTGGGCTACACCTATTGTCCTGGTGAAGAAGAAGGATGGCAACATCAGATTTTGTGTCGACTACAAAAAGTTGAACAATGTTACACAGAAAGACGCCTATCCTCTCCCAAGGATTGAAAAATCTATCACTGTTCTTGGCTCAGCTGCATACTTCTCCACTCTTGACCTAACCAGCAGTTACTGGCAGGTACCCATGGCTCCAGAGGATAGAGAAAAGACAGCCTTTACCACTCTGATGGGACTCTACGAGTTTAACGGTATGCCGTTTGGGTTATGCAATGCCCCTCCTATGTTTCAGCGCCTCATGGAAAAAGGTCTTGGTCACCTCAACTTCCAGTGTTTTTTTGTATCTTGATAACGTAGTCATGTATTCCTGCACTTATGACGATCATTTACGCCAACTTGCAGAGGTATTCCAAGTACTCATTGAACATGACCTGAAGTTAAAACCTTCAAAGTGCCATCTGCTCAAGCCAAAGGTCAATTACCTGGGTCATGTTGTAATTGCCGAAGATATCCAACCTGATCCTGAAAATATCTCAGCTGTGAACAACTGGGACAGCCCAAGAACCGTGAAAGAAGTCAAAAGTTTCCTAGGCTTTGCGGGCTACTACCGCCACTTTATTCCTCATTTTGCGCAAATAGCTGAACCCCTCACAGAACAGCTACGAGGTTGCCCTAGAGAAAACTACTACAGAAGACTTCAAATTATTTGGTCTAAATGACAAGAAACTGCCTTTCAGGCTTTTGAAAGCCTATTGATTTCACCTCCAGTTTTGGCGTATCCTGACTACCGCCATTCTTTCCATCTCTACACAGATGCCAGCTACAGAGGCCTTGGAGCAGTGCTACCACAAGTCTAGGATAACAAGGAGAAAGTCATTGCGTATGCCAGACGAAACTTTGAGAGGCGCATAGAGGAACGATAACAACTACACTTCCTTCAAGTTTGAGCTGCTAGCTCTTGTATGAGCAATGTCAGAGAAGTTCAAAGATTACCTCGCGGCTACACCCTTAACTGTTTACACGGACAATAGCCCTCTCGCTCAACTTAATACTGCATGGCTAGGTGCTCTGGAACAAAGATGGTCTTCAAGATTGGCGAATCTCTGCTTTGACATTTAGTATCACAATGGCAAGATAAACATCAATGCAGATGTGCTATCTCATTTGCCTTTGGAGAAGAGTTCTCTGAGGAAGATCTGTGGGAAAATGTTGTGATGCCTCCATTCTATCAAAGTTTGCTATGCAGAACGCCGTTGCTGCTACCCAAACTGATGAAGTCCCTGAACAGAAACCTGACCTATGCCAAGATCCATCAAGATGGCAAACCCTTCAAAATAAGGTGTTTTAGGAGAGATCTATGACTACCTGACTACGGGAAGAATACCTGTCAGATGACGCAGACAATATTCTGACGTTGAGTTTAATTGCCTTTGGAGACAGAGCAAAAACCACTTCATTCAAAATGGCCTGATCTCGCGCAATACTCTAGATCCTATTTCAGGTGAAAGGGTTACACCAGATTTTAATTCCACGGCGAGATGCCAGAATTGTTCTTGATGCTTACCACTATCAGTCTGGGACTTCGGCATGCACAAAACTGAAGCCACCATACATCAACGCTTCTATTGGTTTGGGTTGCTTTCAGACATAGAAGATTGATGTAATTAATGTTCAGCTTGCAAGCTCACCAAAGCTGGTAAGAGAGATGCCAGAGCTCCTCTTCATCCAATCCATTCTCAGAAACCAACGAGCTAGTTGCCATTGATCATGTGAAGCTAGTGCCAACTCGTTCAGGCTACATATATGCCCTTACCATAGTAGACCACTATATTAGTTGGGTTGCCATTGTATCAGTGAAAGATCTCACAGCTCAGACTACAGCCATCACCTTCCACCATGAATATGTGAGACATTATAGTTGCCCTGAAGCAGTTATCACAGACCGTGGACCTGCCTTGGAGTGACAACTATTCCAAGAATGATGCCAGTTCCACGAGTACAAGAACAAGTGTCTATCATCCCCAAGGAAATGGCCTTTGCGAGAAAGTCAACCAGACCTTCATCACTATGCTGCGAACAGCATCTGTTACCAAACAAGCTGAATGGCCTCAATTACTTGACAAGTTAGTGGAAATCTATGACAATACTGTCCACTGTTCTACAGGTTACTCGCCATATTACCTGATGTTTGGAAGATAAGGTCAGCTCCTAATAGATCGTGCCTTTGGAATCCAAGTTCCCGATGTGATCAATCCCTTGCCTAAAACTGATTGGGTCTCGGAGCATCAGTGAAGAATACACGAAGCCCAACAGATTGTTGATTACCACATGGATGAGGCTCACTGTCGACAGGAAGAGAGCTACAATCAAAGAGCTAATGTTTCCCCACTTCAAGTTGGAGACAAGGTATGGCTAAAAAAGTACTACCATACACGGAAACTTGATTCACTTTGGAAAACAGAGCCATACACAGTTACAGCTATCTCATATCCTGAGTCAGATGTATATGGAGTGAAGAAACCCGGAATGGCCCCACAGACATTGCACAGAAACCGTATGAAGTTATGTACCAAAGAGGATCTACTGGTGATGTCCTCACCTACTCCACAAGTCACACTTGTCTTCACGCCAGTTCCTGCATTGGATCCACCACCCAGACAACCTACGGAAGAAGAATCCCTCTACAACTATCAATTTAGCCTTCTGTGCTACCAGTATGTTCCTTTCTCAGTTCCTGCTCCAGTTGCTGCTCCTTTGCCAACTCCACCTGAACCAGCAGACTATATCATTGCTGTCCAAAAGGAAGATCAAGTGTTGAGGCGTTCAGAGCAAAGCACAAAAGGAACGCTTCCAGGCCGCTACAGAGACTAAAAAGCCGTATCTTTGCCATGTGTATATATATTCTTGTACGTATTTATTCAGCTAGATAGTGTGAGGTTAGCGCATGCCCAGTGCATACGGAGGACTCACTTGCAGCGTACTTAACACCAAAAACATTGTTTTAACCATAAACATAAAATAGCAGTTTATTACAGTCCATAAAACTACTCACATCACATATAACACATAGTACACTCACATATGAACACTTCTCAACATGACATTACTAATAACAATATACTATATTGCACATATACCTCTGTTTAAGGCTAGCATACCCGGGAGTATGGATTACTGCTACATCGAACACAAAGAGCACCAATCATGGCTCCCTATGGCGGTTATGGCCGTCTAACCTTATTCCACACATAATACATAACATTTTATCATACGGTTATCAACGGGACCTTTAGAACATTATAAACGGTTCCAAGGGTGGTAACGTCCACCCGGCACTATATCTACAGATCAGTCTATACCACATTAACTTGATCACAGAGCCCACCATAGTTACAGGGCTCATCATGTGCAGAACCCCCCGTACAAGACATTTGTACTCCCAGGGCATGGTACGTGTCCCCACCTTATGGAACACATATGCTGCCTCAACCCCGTTCACACAGGTCGCACGGTCTCATACAGGCTGCTATATTGCACACAGCCTTCACATTCCGGGCTCCTACACACCACATACAGTCCATCATAATACATCCAAGGACCACATACATACTCACACAGACACACAGTCCATCCTAATACATCCATGGACTGCAGCCCTTCTGGGTCCAGATCAGGGATTGGCAAACCTGAGTTATCGGGTAAACCAGGCGTCACCAAGGTCTCCTCACAACGGGTTTCTAGGATGCTATCTGCCTCCAAACCTACATCCCAGGTAGGTCTCCAGGACCACGGCTGCACCCCAACCACGTCCGAGCAAGCACCCACCACGGTCGACCACGGTTCCCCAACTTTAGGCACCTTCTTAACCCCTGTGTCTGGTCATAGGCTCACACACTCGGTCAGAGGGACAGGTGCCTCCTGCATAAAGATGGCAGGCCACCCTGCATGTCCCAAAGGAACGGAACGCCTCTGACTCTACATCCTCTCTGGCCGAATGTTTCTCACAGACTGACTGCTTCTCAATCTCACAGCTCCAGGCAGCTATTATCCTGGCTGCCACACCCACACCTACAATTTAGTGTTTCAATCAGCACACACTAGGGCCTCATTCATGCCTCCGACACGTGTGCAGTCTATGTCGACACATGCCGGAGGCACGTTCATACGGGAACACATGATCCCCTATGGCCCCCTTCACATATCCGTAATTCCACACGGACAGTGTCACCGTGTGGAGCAGATGTGTGTCAGTGTGCTCCACACAGAGACATGTTCGTTTTTTAGCGGAAGGATGGACTGCTTTTGGCCGAAAACGTCCATGCACACAGATGTCATCCGTGTGATATCCGTATGCACGGACCACGGACGAACGTTACAAGCCTAAAAATAAAGAATTTAATACTCACCTCGCTCCAGCGCTGACACTTCCTCTCACTTCCGGTTCCGGTCATTAGGCGCATAAATATTCACTTCACTGAGCCTGACAGCGGACCAGAAGTGAGAGGAGCAGTGGTGCTGGAGGAAGGTGAGTATGCGAGGACAGCCTGACCGTGTGCTATCCACGGATGCACAGATAGCACACGGACAGCACACGTGTCACACCTCCGTGACACATGGATCTATGCCCTGCCCCCAAATGGCCTTGTCTCACACTTCCATGGTGTCACGGATGTGTGAAACAGGCCTCATGCACAGACCTCACTGCTGTTAACCCCTTACGTACCACTACACAGCTAACTCACACTTACTTACCCGCGTGTACCACTCGGCCCAGCAATCACCCAAATTGCAGCAGGTCATGTGAGTTATACTGGCCATGTGCTATAACGCTGGTCATGCCTCACAATAGTCAGTTAAGCCTCCGATCCTGGGTAATAACAAGCAACTTGTTTATTTTTTGCATTATTTTATATACAGCTATGGACTTATTATGGACTGCTTTTTGCCTCTAAAAGTGTAATTCCAGAGCCACTGACATGATATGTGTTTTGTGGAAAGAGACTATTTCATATTGGCACCACCTCCATCATGTTTTACATTTGTTTATTGCATATTGTTCTTCCAAGTGTCTGAATATTTTTGCTTTGTTGTTGCTTAACATTGCATGTACTGTATCTTTCCATCCTTCTTTAGTAGTCCTCTACTCGCACAATCCCCGAGGATGGCTCACCTTAAGAGGGGAAGTATGTAGTGACCCGGTCCAGATTATGTCTGTCCCTTTAAGTGCCACTTGGCCATGAATAAACCTTTACACTGCAACTCACTCCTTAGCTATCCCTTGTGAGGCAGTGACCGGGATGACGGCCGGTATGTGACTCACAGAATGGGCTCCATATCCCTATAGGAGCCCTCCACTCCGGGTCTTGGAGGATTCCCCAGTTGTAGGCACAGGGTTAAATCTGAGCAGGATAGGAGGGTGTGGTTCTCTTGTGGAGGCTTCTTTCTGAGTGGACACTCATGAAGCTAGTGAGCAGACGGTAAAGAGAGAGCAAAGGTTGTGTGCTGAGACAACACAGCCTAGCCAGGAGGGCTTGGTCTTGCATGGGACCTAGCCAAGAGAGAACCCATGACAAGGGACAGTGTGTCTATATCGACTATTTTTACTGCATGAAGTGTACCCTGCAGCGCCCCGGAACCTGGAGGTGTGTACTGTTGTGGACTGTGCCAATTAAACTGTGTGCTGTGTAATCCAGTGCCTGGGTACCTGTCTCCTGACTTGTTAAACACCATCGCTACCTCACATATGGTGGAGAATGTGGCATGGCAGCCCAGTGAGGTGTAGCAATCCGGTCGCCAGTGGCAACGACCTGGTGAAACCTAACCCGGCATACCCAGTTGCACATGTCCGTGGTCCAACCAGCTTAGCTCCGGTATACCTCTGCTCCAACCATAGAGGACGTCCTAAAACAGTTGGCTCTGGCTAATGCCCAGCAACAGCAGGCTAATGTGCAGCAGCAACAGACCAATACACACCTGCTCCAGTCGTTGGATTGTCAACAGTGACAGTTGGAACACTGAGAGAGAGATGTTATATTTAGGGAGGTTAGTGGAGGACGGGACCAGAAGTAGTTCAGTTTTGGAAAGATTAAGTTTCAGGTAGAGAGCGGACATGATATTGGAAACTGCGGTTAGACTGTCATTGGTGTTCTTTATTAGAGCGGGAGTAAGGTCAGGGGAAGAAGTGTATAGTTGTGTGTCATCAGCATAACGATGGTACTGAAAACCAAATCTGCTGATGGTCTGTCCAATCAGGGCTGTGTAGAGTGAGAAGAGAAGAGGTCCAAGGACTGAACCATGAGGGACTCCAATAGTGAGAGGAAGAGGGGAGGAAGTGGAGCCAGCAAATGATACACTGAAAGAGCGGTCAGAAAGATAGGAAGAGAACCAGGAGAGAGCAGTGTCCTTGATGCCGATGGAGTGCAGCATGGAGAGTAGGAGATGGTGGTCAACAGTGTCAAAGGCTGCAGAGAGATCAAGAAGGATAAGCAGAGAGTGGTGACCATTACGTTTTGCCGTCAGAAGGTCATTGGTCACTTTGGTGAGAGCAGTTTCTGTAGCATGTAGGGGGCGATAACCAGACTGTAATGGGTCTAGAAGAGAGTGAGTGGAGAGGTAATGAGTGAGGCAGGAGTAGACCAGGCGCTCCAGGAGTTTAGAGATGAAGGGGAGATTGGAAACTGGTCTGTAGTTGTTTGTGCAGGAAGAGTCGAGAGAATATTTCTTTTATAGAGGAGTGATGATAGAGTGTTTGAAGGAGGAGGGGAAGACGCCAGAAGAGAAGTAGAGATTGAAGATTTTGGTTAAGTGAGTGGTGACCACCGGAGAGAGAGACTGGAGTAGGTGTGAGGGGATGGGGTCAGCAGTGCATGTGGTGGGACGAGAGGAAGAGTGGAGCCTGGAGACTTCTTCTTTTGTGACCGGGTCAAAAGTAGTGAGTGAGCCGCAGGAAATGTGGGGAGAGGTAGGATAACAGCAATTTGAGGTTGGGAGTTGATTTCCTTACGGATCTTTTCTATTTTCTCTGTGAAGTGGGAAACCAGGTCATCTGCACAGAGGTCAGTGATGGGGGCCTGCACTTTCGGACTGAGGAGAAAGTGAAAGGTGTCAAAGAATTTTTTTGGGTTGTTGGATAGTGAGGAGATCAAAGTGGTGAAGTAGGTTTGCTTGGCAAGGTGAAGGGCAGAATTGTAAGTTCTCAGCATAAATTTGTAGTGAATGAAGTTTTCTGGAGTGCGGCTTTTCCTCCATAGATGTTCAGCACTCCTAGAGCATCGCTGGAGGAATCGAGTTTGTGATGTGAGCCAGGGCTGTTTTACTCTGTGTTTGGAGGTTTTGAGGGTGAGGGGTGCCATTTGGTCCAGGGTCCTTCTGAAAGAGTCATTTAAGGGATTAACTGCCAGATCGGGACAGGAAAATGAGGAGATTGGGGACAGTGATGAGTGTAGAGAGTCTGTGAATGTGTGAGGGTTTATGGCCTGTAGATTTCTGAATCTGTGATATGTAGGAATGTGCTGGGGTGGGCGAGGGTTAGTGAGTGTGAAAAGAGAATGTTGTGGTCAGAGAGGGGAAGTTCGGAATTATCTAAGGAGGAGGTTGAGCAGAGCCGGACAAAGATCAGGTCAAGGGTGATACCATCCTTGTGTGTCATCGAGGTTGAGAGCTGAGAGAGGGCAAGAGATGTGGTTAGAGATAGGAACCGATATGCAGATGAGGAGATAGGGCTGTTTGTGGGGATGTTGAAGTCTCCCAGAATAAGGGTTGGTAATTCTGAGGACATGCAATGCGGCAGCCATGCGGAGAAATGGTCGAGGAATTGGGTGGGTGACCCTGGGGGGCGGTATACCACCGCTACTCTAAGGGGGAGGGATGGAAGAGCCTAATTGTGTGGACCTCAAAAGAGGGGAATGAGAGTGATGGAGCTGGGGGGATGACCTGGAAAGTACATTGTGGGGACAGGAGTAAGCCAACTCCACCACTATGTCTGTTCCCAGGTCTTGGGGAATGAGAGAAATGCAAGCCGCCATAAGAAATAGCGGCCGGGGACACTGTGTCTGAATCCTGGATCCAGGTTTCAGTGAGGGCCAGCACATTAAGGGAGTTAGTGAGAAAGTAGTTATGAATGAGTGGAAGTTTGTTACATACAGACCGTGGATTCCAGAGAGCACAATTATAAGAGGGCGATGAAGGTGTGCAGGTAATGTTTATAAGGTTGGTGGGGTTTCTATGTATGGTGGGAGAGGGGTAGAAGTTGGTGGAGGGTGGACCAGGATTTGGAGAGATGTCCCCTGACAGAAGCAGCAGTAGAAAGAGGAAAGGCAAACAGTTTTTGTGATGGTGACTGTTTTTGGTGCAATACCCTGGAGCATGGTGGTCCGAGATTATTCACTATGGTGAACAGAGTATGGGAGTTCAATAAAGTAGAAGGATTTTTTTTAGATACTCATAATCGTCGTGTCAGTTGTAAATATTTGGTTATTTTATTTCTTTGGCTTATGTCTTTTGTCTATATTGTTTTTCTCTTATATTACTTATTTCTTCTCTGAATTTGTATACTATGCATTCATTATATTTATAATTTATGTATATGTTGAAATTCTTTCATCTCAACTTACTTTTGTTGTTTCCTTGTTGACTAATAAATACATCTTTAAATAAAGTAGAAGGAAGGAGAGAGGGGTTTATGTGGATGTGGGGTGATGGAGGGGGGATGGGGCGGTGAAGGTAAAGTGCCAAAGCACATAGAACAATAGATATTGAAGTAAAGGACATGGTGATAGGGAAAGGAAAAGAGAAAAAAAAAAGAGAGAAAAAAAAAAAACATATATTTTTTCCTTTCCCTTCCCTCTCTCTCCCCCTTCTCCCTTTTAAATAGAGTGGCTTATCTGACTCCTATGACTCATATGATGTTGCACCCCTTTTATCCTACCAAAGTCAAGTGGATGCTTACTAAAGCCTTGTTCGAATTCTTGAACTACCCGGTAAACACCTTTCTTTTCGTACACAGGAATGGTTTCAGTTACGACATGGAGCTGCTGGCACTAGTCCTCCAGTGGCCTAGTTGTTTGATCAGGTTTTGCCCCTTTGGTATGGGGTATGAGTCCCACTGTTTGGATCTCGTTGTTGCTGACTGTGTTCAATTTAGCAACGTTTGTATACTTGGGTAATTTAACCTCTTCACTGCCACAATTTAAGATGCGAACAGGTACTCTCATATTGTGTACATCAACCACATCTTTGGCTGTCAACAGTGTAGGTCTGTGCTCCGTCCTGATGGGCTCCACTATTGCCTGATAGTCCTGCCCTCTCAGACCTATAGCTGCTCAACACCAAATCATCATTTCACTCATTGGGGGAATCACAATAGGAAGTGGGTCTGTCACCCGTGCAGTACCAATTTTGCCACCTGTAACTGTTACCTGTTGATGGTGCAGGATCGCTCTTATCTCACGCTGGAGGACCTTCCGCTGACCAGGTCTGGCAGAGTCTGCAATCTGTTGAAGCAAAGACAAAAGTTCCTCCGTGCAATTGCTAACATCTTGTACAATGGACAGAAACGGCCTCTGTGCGATGAAGGTATTGTACCAGGTGGCTGGGCCCTGTTGATCTATTCCTGAGGTTTGGCCCCAGCCCCCAGAGACTGCCCGTTTAAAGGACAGCTCCTGGCGATGTGGCTGGTTCGGTTACAGCGGCGGCAGATGGGCTCCCCAGCGGAGCTGTAGCGGTCGGTGGTTCTTCCCCGGTACTCTGTGGCTTGCTTCGCTCTCATCCAGGGTACAACCTCCGGACTGTCGGCAAGTTTAATCAGTGGTTGAGGTCGGGGCTGGGGTCTTGACACTGGCTGTTGATTTTGCTGCAGCTGCAGAGCGTCGATCAGCTTGGTGATGTTTTTATTCATCTGGAGCATCTCAGCACGCATATCAGCACACAGGGAATCATACTTGTCAGGCTGAGCAGATTGTACATTGTGCGTGGCTGCAGACACGGGTAATGATTTCGGGGTAGCCTGCGCCTCACCACTACACCACCGTTTGATAGCAGCTTCATGGGTCTCTACCGGCCATAACCCTTTGATGGCCATTTCCTTCAGGGTGTTAAAGTCAGCTTCTGGATTGCTCAATGACCATCAACATACAGTCTTATTGTCCGCGAGGGATAGCAGTCCCCGGGTGAATTGTTCAATTAAGAGCTTATTTTCGTCGGGTACTCTGGCGGGGCTGACATGTTTAAGGGCGTGCAATGCTTCTTCTAGGCGCCAGGCATAAGCTCTGATATCATCTCCCGGCCTCTGGTAGCAGTGATGAAAGCGCATGCGTATATCAGCCTCATTGCACTCCTCGAAAGCAGCTCTCACTTTGTTAAATATAGTGGCCGCTGATCTCCATTCAGTGATAGACCAGGACGCACGCCAGTTAACTATCCGAGTACCACAGCAGCGCGTTGTTGACCGGTCATCGCATACATATCTAGGTCGCTATTGATTCTTCTCTTGAAAGCATCCAGTGTATCAGGGCGTCCGTCATACTGGGACAACCACTTGGCCCCCGGAATGTATGGGAGTGAAATCGGCATTATTGGGGCAATTGCGCCGGTGCGCTGGTGGCGCTGGAAGTGCTACTGGAGGCAGCCATTGTGACTTCCGAGTAATTCCTAGGGTCAGCAAACACAAAGTCGTCGTCGCTGGAGGAGGCTGACATGTTGGAGGCCCTCCTAGTGAATTACAGCCAGTTCTTAAACAGTTAAACAGTTCGGGAATTTCCGGTCTAGGCTGCGGCGCTCGGGAATGCTCGGCTGAGCGAGGGGCGGGCTTCACTTTCGTGCTCTACAGGCCAACACGCTCCCTTTCTTCCCGCTCTTCGGCGCAGTAATGGCGGCATAGTTTTAACAGTCACACGATACAGTTGAAATCACGGCACACAGTACTGGTCACGAGATCCTGTTCACAGCGCCAGAAAGATAAGTCGAGACCCAGGCCCTGGGGTACTCGGGTACCAGGCTCGGTGGTTGTTTTAGGATGTCACGGGTGGCAGCACCTGATCCCGTGGCCTGAGTGACACTTCAAAAAGGGATGCATTTACAGGGGATAAGAGTTATTGTCACGTGACGCCACCTGTAGTACCTGGTGATGGGTCACCAGCGCCGCCACAGTCCGCCGGAGGTAGATGGTAGTGCGGCTGTGATGGCAAAGCTCCCTACAGGTGGAGCTGGTCCTCCGGGGCAGCGTAGTGTAAAGGAACATCTTGGAATGGAGCTGTAAGTCAGTGTAGGGGATGTTGGAGCAGTCTATAAGGGGCACCGGGAGCGGAGAAGAATAACGCACACACACTGTAGAAGTCTCTTTTACCTTTTACTGGTGGTACACAGGTGAAGACGTCCAGGGCACTGACAGGTGACCAGGTGCACAGTGGGTCCCCACAGCAAGTCGGTATAAGGCCTCCTCTGTTCCTCTGTGGTAGCTGAAGCCCAGTCGGCATGCAGCCAGACCGGCCTCCTCTCTCTTCCTATCCTTGCTCTCTCTTCCTGTGCGGTCCATGGGTTACCCTCTCTGATCACTGCCTTGTGATTCCTCACTGCGGTGTCTAGCTCCCTCTCTCTGGACTCACAGGGGGACTGGGTGACTGAAGTCTAGGCCTAGCATCCTTTGCTGTCTTCCACAGACAGTATGCTAAAAGCTTTCTATCCTGGATCCTCGCTGTCTGGACCTACATGTGCTTCACCAGATGTATTTCTGCATGGGCCGTGACAAGCTGTGAAATTATCTCAGGACTCCCAAGTCTGTAAAATAATCTTGCTATATGTAATCTTCTGCATAAAGCTACAAAAAGACTCTGAACTTCTCTATAACAACTTACAAGCACTTTATCTAAACAATCAGGTTCTTAAAGCTCCAGACCTTCAATTCCATCTTAGAATCTAACTCTGAACTGTACCTGCCGTGGACTATGCACGTGAACTGTGCAGTATTTCCTCCATGTTCTATTCCTCGTTCCTGCGAAAGTAAATACAACTATTTTCTCGAGATGTCTGTGGTCATTCCATCGGCTGTGGACACTGTGTGGGATTGATTAGCAGGGAACGAAAGCCCCCCATTAAAAGGGCTTTACAACTGCACCAGTATTATATCGAATCAGGCTGATGGATCCATTATAATACTGATGCGCTGATCTCCAGCTGCATCAGTATTACCATGAAAAATGGATGCATTTGAATGTGGTGGAATGCAGGTTTTACAGGATCACCGCCGGATGCAGAAAAACGTTTATGTGAGACCAGCCTTATTCATAGGTTTTAAACCAAAATTCATATTAGGCTGGTTTAACACTAATGTTTTTTTTTTTTTTTAATTTGTCAGGGATCCAGCTCTTTTTCAAAAACAAGAATGCAAACTGGATCCGGTTTGTGCTCATTGATTTTCAATGGGCATGCCACTTCATGCAGTTGAATCCAATTGTATCAGGTTGCCGCAGGATCTAGCATAAACCGTTGTTTTTTTTTTGGAAACCTCAAAAATGCAATAGAAAGCATTTTTGAGGTTTGATAAAAAAAAAACACCAAGCGGATCCAGAAGGATCCAGCATAAGTTAAAATGAAAGTGAATGGGCACTGGATCTGGGAACAAAGGAAGAGAGAAAAGAGGTATGCCAAGCAAGTGATGTGACCTTAATAGAGTTCAAAAAAGTGCTTAATTTTATTTAACATGAACATTTTTCAGAAACGTAGACAAAGGCAACACAAGATTAAAAACATTTAAAAAGTAGTCAAATGCACCATTCCCAGAAGAGGGATAGTGGGAAAACCACCCTCATGGACAGTAGATGATCAGCTTGACAGGGAGCAAAATCAGAACAATATTTGTAGTTTGACACTAATGATTGTATAGAGAACAAAATTGGAAAAAATGCAGGATAACAGAGTTTACTATACCATACAGTCGTTAATTAAATATGTTTGTCCAAATATATTAGAATAAGCCCCAGAGAGCTAGGGCAGGGGACAGCTGGGGTGCACCTACCATGAGGTGATTTGAGCTGGTTGCCTCAGGCGGCGCCATCTGCTGCTGAATAGAGGGGCGGCACTGCGGCAGGCGCCCTGCAGATAGCAACAGCCTCCTGCACACATGTTTACTGCGCCAGCTGCTGTTTGACTTCAAATCTACCTCCCATTGCCCTCTGCAGCTCTGCACAGCGGGGAGCGATTACATCATCACTGAGCATCCCGCTGTGCAGAGCGCGGAGCACACACTGAGAACACCAGAGGTGCTAAGATCAAGGAGAGAGGTGAGTGTCCTTTTATATTTTTTTAATTAGTTAATTAGTGACAATGTGCATTGTAATATAAGAGGATTATGGAGGGTGCTGTATATAGTATACTAGCTGTAGAGCCCGGCATTGCCGGGCATGGTAACTAACTGTTCTTAGTTATAAGCTGAGTGTATGTCTGTGTGTGTATGTATGTCCACTATACGCATCAATCCTGCCCCCCACCTCTCCCCAACGCGCCCCATCCACCTACACTCCCCTACCCCAAAACGTCTACCCCCAAACCTGCCCCCTGCACCCTCCCCAAACCTGCACCCACCCCCCTAAAAATTCTCCCCTCGCTCCCTTAACCCATACCCCTCCAAACATACCACCACTGCACCCGCACCCGCCAAACCTGCCCCCCAAATCCACACCCCCTACAAACCATGAGTCAAATGAGGTGTGTGTGCAAAATTTTGTGATTGTAGATGCAATGCTGTGAATTCCTTTAATGGACATACATACATACATTCATTCACAAAATGTTGTGATTGTAGATACAACGGTGCAAATTGCTTTAGTGGACATACATTCATTAATTTCTGAACTCATTTCTTTAATTCTTCCCTCCCTTTCTTCTATTTCTGTAAGTCTTGCTCATTGAGGTGTAATATAACTTTTCTCTTAGCGTGTGACAACAATTATCCAGTCACATTCTTTATCTTATGAATCATAAGGTCAGAATGATCAGGCACTGTAAACAAACAAATGAGGTGCACCACATAAGATGAAGATTCCCAATAAGGGTCGGGGGTGCTGCTTTGTCAACTGAAGGAACTTTTGATAATAGAGAAGGAATTGACAAAACAAATAGCAGCACACCACCAAAAATATTTTTATCAAGTACAAAAAGCTTTATTTAGAGCGAAACAGCAAACATTAAAAACAGTTAAAACAAATGTCGGACCACAGTCCGCAAGGAAAAGGCACTCCAAGAAATGATCATTTTGACAATACCATATACAGTCATCAACACTGTCTGAATAAATTGCATATAATTACTAAATCAAACAAAAAGTGTGGCCCAGCAATAATTCCTCTCAAACCCCATGTATGGATTACAATAGGAGGATTGACCAAAACCAATGTTCAATAAAATGCAAAAAAACAATATTCAATGTGTTGCCATTAAATTATAGTGACCTGTTATGGAGCCTCAAAGAACAGGATGACCCCTATGTGCAGCAATAACTGAGGGATATATGGGACCAAGGCACACAGCTGCTAATACAGAGAGCACCGTGCAAATTGAGCCACGGAGGGCTGAATACAATGAATCATGTTGAAATAGAGAAATCTCTCTCACCATGTAGGTTCAATGATCATGCACGCTGTGTGCCCAAAGAATGAAAGTCCTGCCGAGCCCCTGTGATGCCGGAGTGTAGCGGGGGGGTCCTGACTTTGAGGAGGATAGTAGATAATAGAAGGAGCGAGGAGCCCGATGCCCACGCGTATCGCCGCTGTGCAAGCGGCTTCGTCAGGGAGGCGTGGCTCATGGTCCAGCGTTCCGCCCTTAAATACTCGCTAATGACGCGGCTGTTACAGCCGTGCTGCGTGTGGCCATGGAAACCCTGGAGAAGCCAGGAAAATTACATGGCTCAATTTGCACGGTGCTCTCTGTATTAGCAGCTGTGTGCCTTGGTCCCATATATCCCTCAGTTATTGCTGCACATAGGGGTCATCCTGTTCTTTGAGGCTCCATAACAGGTCACTATAATTTAATGGCAACACATTGAATATTGTTTTTTTGCATTTTATTGAACATTGGTTTTGGTCAATCCTCCTATTGTAATCCATACATGGGGTTTGAGAGGAATTATTGCTGGGCCACACTTTTTGTTTGATTTAGTAATTATATGCAATTTATTCAGACAGTGTTGATGACTGTATATGGTATTGTCAAAATGATCATTTCTTGGAGTGCCTTTTCCTTGCGGACTGTGGTCCGACATTTGTTTTAACTGTTTTTAATGTTTGCTGTTTCGCTCTAAATAAAGCTTTTTGTACTTGATAAAAATATTTTTGGTGGTGTGCTGCTATTTGTTTTGTCAATTCCTTCTCTATTATCAAAAGTTCCTTCAGTTGACAAAGCAGCACCCCCGACCCTTATTGGGAATCTTCATCTTATAGTGGTGCACCTCATTTGTTTGTTTACAGTGTTTCCAATGTGGGTTGCCACGCTTCTAGAGTGTGCACACTTATGACTGGTTGTCATTTGGCTTAAATAATTAATTGTTTTCTAGTGTGGTCATGGCTTCCTCCTGGGAGACCAGGGAATTGGCGTGGCAGTTGGAGTCCAGCAGAATTTTTGGGGTGCAGGGTGATGACGGAAATATAGGAAACTAGTAAAAAGGCCCGATGCAATTGCATCGGGAGCAGGGTGAAATGAATTGTGTGTATACAGGCGGGCCAGTGGGTAGCAGAGTATACAGGGGGCTCTGTGGGTAGCAGAGTATACAGGCGGGTCTGTGGGTAGCAGAGTATACAGACGGCTCTGAGGGTAGGAGATTATACAGGTGACTCTGTGGGTAGTAAAGTATACAGGCGGCTCTGTGGGTAGAAGAGTATACAGGTGGGTCTGTGGGTAGTGGAGTATACAGGCGTGTGTGGTGGTGGTGGCAGAGTATACAGGCGTGTGTGGTGGTGGTGGCAGAGTATACAGGTGTGTGTGGTGGTGGTGGCAGAGTATACAGGCGTGTGTGGTGGTGGCAGAGTATACAGGCGTCTGTGCTGGTGGCGGCAGAGTATACAGGCGTGTGTGGTGGTGGCAGAGTGTACAGGCGTGTGTGGTGGTGGCAGAGTGTACAGGTGTGTGTGGTGGTGGCAGAGTGTACAGGCGTGTGTGGTGGTGGGAGAGTATACCGGCGTGTGTGGTGGTGGCGGCAGAGTGTACAGGCGTCTGTGCTGGTGGCGGCAGAGTATACAGGCATGTGTGGTGGTGGCAGAGTATACAGGCGTCTGTGCTGGTGGCGGCAGAGTATACAGGCATGTGTGGTGGTGGCAGAGTATACAGGCGTCTGTGCTGGTGGCGGCAGAGTATACAGGCGTCTGTGCTGGTGGCGGCAGAGTATACAGGCGTCTGTGCTGGTGGCGGCAGAGTATACAGGCAGGTGTGGTGGTTGCGGCAGAGTATACAGGCGTCTGTGGTGGTGGCAGAGTGTACAGGTGTGTGTGGTGGTGGCAGAGTGTACAGGTGTGTGTGGTGGTGGGAGAGTATACAGGCGTGTGTGGTGGTGGCAGAGTATACAGGCGTGTGTGGTGGTAGTATACAGGCGTGTGTGTGGTGGTGGCGGCAGAGTATACAGGCAGGTGTGGTGGTGGCAGAGTGTACAGGTGTGTGTGGTGGTGGCAGAGTGTACAGGTGTGTGTGGTGGTGGCAGAATGTACAGGCGTGTGTGGTGGTGGCAGAGTGTACAGGCGTGTGTGGTGGTGGCAGAGTGTACAGGCGTGTGTGGTGGCGGCAGAGTGTACAGGCGTGTGTGGTGGCGGCAGAGTGTACAGGCGTGTGTGGTGGCGGCGCAGAGTGTACAGGCGTGTGTGGTGGCGGCAGAGTGTACAGGCGTGTGTGGTGGCGGCAAAGTGTACAGGCGTGTGTGGTGGCGGCAGAGTGTACAGGCGTGTGTGGTGGCGGCAGAGTGTACAGGCGTGTGTGGTGGCGGCAGAGTGTACAGGCGTGTGTGGTGGTGGCAGAGTGTACAGGCGTGTGTGGTGGTGGCAGAGTGTACAGGCGTGTGTGGTGGTGGCAGAGTGTACAGGTGTGTGTGGTGGTGGCAGAGTGTACAGGCGTGTGTGGTGGCGGCAGAGTGTACAGGCGTGTGTGGTGGCGGCAGAGTGTACAGGCGTGTGTGGTGGCGGCAGAGTGTACAGGCGTGTGTGGTGGCGGCAGAGTGTACAGGCGTGTGTGGTGGCGGCAGAGTGTACAGGCGTGTGTGGTGGCGGCAGAGTGTACAGGCGTGTGTGGTGGTGGCGGCAGAGTGTACAGGCGTGTGTGGTGGTGGCGGCAGAGTGTACAGGCGTGTGTGGTGGTGGCGGCAGAGTGTACAGGCGTGTGTGGTGGTGGCGGCAGAGTGTACAGGCGTGTGTGGTGGTGGCGGCAGAGTGTACAGGCGTGTGTGGTGGCAGAGTGTACAGGCGTGTGTGGTGGCAGAGTATACAGGCGTGTGTGGTGGTGGAGTATACAGGCGTCTGTGGTGGTGGCAGAGTGTACAGGCGTGTGTGGTGGCAGAGTATACAGGCGTGTGTGGTGGTGGAGTATACAGGCGTCTGTGGTGGTGGCAGAGTGTACAGGCGTGTGTGGTGGTGGAGTATACAGGCGTCTGTGGTGGTGGCAGAGTGTACAGGCGTGTGTGGTGGTGGAGTATACAGGTGTCTGTGGTGCGCTCGTGCAAGGCAGGGGTTAAAAAAAATAAAAAAAGATTATGCTCACCTCACCCCGAGCCCCCGCCGTCTTCTGCCGTGTTCCGCCGTCTTCTGCCGTGTTCCGCTAGGCTCCCGGTGGCTGTGCAGGCTCCCGGTGCCTGCAGTGATCTTCTATCTACTGAGAGTGAAGGACCTGTGGTGATGTCAGAGTCACGTGACCCGCGATTTGCCTGGAGTAAGCTGGTGTCACGTGACTCTGACATCACCACAGGTCCTTCACTCTCAGTAGATAGAAGATCACTGCAGGCACCGGGAGCCTGCGCAGCCACCGGGAGCCTAGCGGAACACGGCAGAAAACGGCGGGAGACAGCGCGGGCTCGGGTAGAGGTGAGGATTTTTTTTTTTTTAGAGTAGTGCGGGTCTGCGGCTCGTGATGACGCTGCGCGTCATCACTCGCAGTCCCGCGCAAAGCATGTTGGGATTCAGCTACAACGCCCGAAATCCCAACTGCGGATTATATAAGTAGATAATGATTTTAACACCTTGATTAGAGAAATTGAAAGTTGTCACAAGGTAGCCACACGGGTGTGGTGGAACATTAGATGCCTGGAGGAATATCTGAAGTTGTCCATAATACCAAGGGGCTTGAGAGTTCAGATATTCCCTGCTTGGGAGCCTAGTGATACATTCAAACAGTCATGGGAGAAAGGTTTAATGCAATGCTCACGCATCATCATTGATATGCTGATCGACCATGACAAAACCTTACTAGCAGCCACCAAACTCAAAATTATGACTTTGGAAGAGAAACTCTCAGATTATGACCAGGACAGCTTGGTGACACCTTTCTTAACTCGTTTAAAAACTAATATCGACAGGTATGAGAAGGAAATAATTGAGGGAAAACGAAAAAAATTTTCACGAGACAAAATTGACTTTACAACCAATGAGGCATTTAGATGGAGACACAGGGGCAATGGGCGACCTCCACGAGGTCCTAAACCAACGCCGAAACCGAAACCAAATCCTATTCCAAAGAATGCACCACAACCTGGTCCAAATACCGATACGGAACCATCAAGCGACAGTGATTTTTTAGGGGTAAGAGAAAGCGAGTCCGAGGAAGAACTAGGCGGGGCGGCCGGAGGGCCCGTGGAGGACATAAGACAACCCAAACGCCCGAGAGGGAAACCTCGGGGACGATACCCACGTTATTGATGGACGCATCCAACGACGAAAATCATGACGGACCACCACAAGCGACAGAGACAGGTACCCTACAGATCATAAATTTGTCGAATCGTATTCTTACTCATGATGAGGTATCGGTTCTGCAAAGAGGATTAACTTTCTCTCCAGAACATAGACCTGACAAATTTTCCATCATTAAAGATGTGTACCTGTTCTGTCGCAAACTGGTTCTTTCTGCCATCTATAGAAATCCCACGCTACTGGAGAACCCTGAATTCGTTGAACGAAGAACACTGCAGGATATGGTGGATCTACTGGATGAAGATCCCTCTGATACAGGTAGGCGCCCCTGTCCCCTGAGGAACAAATCCTCCACTGCACCTCCCTTGTCTTTATTCCCTGTAGTTCAGACCTTCTTTGATTTAGTGAAGAGAGACATCACACAATTACCAGACCAACGTGGGTGGGGCGGTAACCTTAGTAATAAAGAAAGAAGGGCCCTCCTAGATTTGAAAAAGGACACCACTATCATTATCAAGGAAGCAGACAAAGGAGGCAATGTGGTCATTTGGCCATGGGAGATGTATGTCGAGGAGGCCAGGCGACAATTGGGCAACAACAGACACTACTCTAAGCTACCGTCAGACCCTACGGTGTATTTTCAAAGACAATTTGCGGGACTATTGGATGCAGGACTTGAAAGTGGCGCTATTACTAAAAAAGAGAAGGATTTTATGTGGGTTTCGGAGCCAATTTCTCCTACTCTGTATTTTCTCCCAAAGGTCCATAAGAATCTTTTGAAACCACCAGGGAGACCAATAGTCGCTTGTATCGGGAGCATTTGCGAGAAGGCTGGATCTTACATAGACTACTATCTACAACCGATGGTACAAGAACTGACTTCGTATATCCGTGATTCAACAGATTTCATCAAGAGGACACGTACACTCCAGATTCCCACAGGTAACTTGATAGTTACATGCGATGTTGAATCGTTGTACACTAATATCGCACACAGCCATGGCATAGAAGCGGTCACTTATTTTTTAGACAAGAAAACCAACAGTGACCGACTACATGACTCCTTCCTTATAGATTTGCTGGGCTTTGTATTATCTCATAGCTACTTCACATTTGACAGGAGTTATTTTAAACAAATCTCCGGAGTGGCTATGGGAGCGAAGTGCGCACCGGCCTTTGCCAACTTATTTTTGGGTTGGTGGGAAGAAAAGGTGGTCTATCAAAAACCGGCCTATATTGCACATGTCCAAGGATGGTACAGATATATAGATGATGTCGTGTTTTTTTGGGATGGAGATGAAGAGACATGTAGATTATTTTTGGAAGAATTGAACTCCAATCTGCTTAATATTTTCTTAACTTTCACTTCATCTCCCACAGAAGCTACGTTTTTGGATCTAAAGATCATGATCAAAAATGAAAGACTATACACGGATTTATATAGGAAATCGACCGCAACAAACAGCCTCCTCCATTACACAAGTTTCCATCCTAATCACGTAAGAAAAAGCATACCAATAGGCCAATTCCTAAGAGTCAGACGGAATTGTGCAGATGATGAGGATTTCAAAGTTCAATCACGAGCGTTAACGGAGAGGTTTGTAGCCCGACAATACCCTAAACGTGTCATTTCTAATGCTTTCAGGAGAGCTAGATCGAATACACAGGACGCTTTGTTACAACAGCGCATCAGACCGGCGGACAACTCACCTAGGATTATTATGGATTATCATAAGCAATGGACCAAGGTGGGTAACATCATACAAAACCATTGGGATATTTTATCCATGGACCCTAAAATTAGACCAGACATTGGTGAGAGACCAATGCTGACAGCCAGACGAGCCCCGACGTTGAGAGATACATTGGTTCGGAGTCACTTTAGGAGACCCATTCAAAAATTGGGTAGTGGAATAAGAATGAGAGGATCATTCCCTTGTGGTTCGTGCAATGTATGCCCACTTATGAATCCTGTGAGAGACATATTTGTGAATCCAGGAGATAATAAAGGACATCAACTAAAATATTACATCAATTGTAAAACAAAATTTGTTATTTACGCAATCATTTGTCCTTGTAACAAATTGTACATTGGGATGACGGGTCAAGAATTGCGGAAACGTATACAGAAACACACATCCACCATCCAGTTGGCTGCCCAGCACTTGGAAAAAGGGCTTCCTTTGACTTCTGTGGCCTCCCACTTCCTGACCCATCACCAGGGCCGATCCACAGGGACCCGAGTGGTTGGGTTGGATAGACTCCTGGATAGCATTAGGGGAGGGGACAGGTTGAAACCCCTCTTGAGATTAGAGTCGAGGTGGATTTTCAACCTCAACTCAATCTCCCCTCAAGGAATCAATGAGGAACTCCTTTTCTCAGGTTTCTTGGGGGTATAGGGACATGCACAATCATACAATTCTTTTTATTTTTATTTCCAAATATTTTCTCCTAAGGTCATTTCCTATTTTCGTCTTGCCTCCTAATTTTTCCATTCAGGTTTAGGATCCGATTATTTGTCTTCCTTGGTTGATTTGTGGGAGGATTGGAACATTTCCATTCATATCATCACATTCCCTTTTGTCTTTTGATGCGGGACATTTGCCCCCTACTACATGGAAGATTCTGTACATCGAGACTCTGACTACATGGACCTGGACCTGCCGTTATTTGCAGTTCTGTTTTATATTTCAGGATGTATAAATATTGGGTTCTATTGCTCTGCCTTTTCTCAATAGGTTTCCCTTGTTGTGTTTTTGTATTGCTGCTTCTCTTACTTATATATGATTTGATATGCAATAATCTAGGCGTATATAGTTACACGCCATTTGGGTATGGATAATATTGTCTTCCCATTTGGTGAGATACTTATGTTACACTTATATCTTGATTTACAACGATGCAACTCCTGTAAATGTTCTATATATGTCATACATGAATGTATATAATCTTGAAGAGGGTTAGGAATATACCGGTGGACACACCATGGAGACCTTGGTCTTCCTGGTGTGCCGGGTCAGGATTGACCCACATAGATACTTTTCATACCTCTATGATAAAATAATGCGTGTAGTATTTAGTTTCTGCTAATTATTGTCTTTCATGGTTAATGGGAATAATCCTTCTTTTTCTCCCTTACAGGAATCATAATGCTATGATCAAAATGTAGACGTTTCAGGGGTTTTGATTGCATCCTCATATTTTGTGTATTACTCTATACAATATCTATAGTTATAGATATATACGCTATACATCAATCCACTAGGTGGCTGGTATATATATTTCCCATCCCGTCACCCCTCTGTATCCCTTGTATCCCTTGCCATACTGGCTGGTCTCTTTTGTATATAATAACTTGTTGGCCATTTTTTGAATCGCACTAATCAAACTCGCGCCATGTCATTTTCCTGGCTTCTCCAGGGTTTCCATGGCCACACGCAGCACGGCTGTAACAGCCGCGTCATTAGCGAGTATTTAAGGGCGGAACGCTGGACCATGAGCCACGCCTCCCTGACGAAGCCGCTTGCACAGCGGCGATACGCGTGGGCATCGGGCTCCTCGCTCCTTCTATTATCTACTATCCTCCTCAAAGTCAGGACCCCCCCGCTACACTCCGGCATCACAGGGGCTCGGCAGGACTTTCATTCTTTGGGCACACAGCGTGCATGATCATTGAACCTACATGGTGAGAGAGATTTCTCTATTTCAACATGATTCATTGTATTCAGCCCTCCGTGGCTCAATTTGCACGGTGCTCTCTGTATTAGCAGCTGTGTGCCTTGGTCCCATATATCCCTCAGTTATTGCTGCACATAGGGGTCATCCTGTTCTTTGAGGCTCCATAACAGGTCACTATAATTTAATGGCAACACATTGAATATTGTTTTTTTGCATTTTATTGAACATTGGTTTTGGTCAATCCTCCTATTGTAATCCATACATGGAGTTTGAGAGGAATTATTGCTGGGCCACACTTTTTGTTTGATTTAGTAATTATATGCAATTTATTCAGACAGTGTTGATGACTGTATATGGTATTGTCAAAATGATCATTTCTTGGAGTGCCTTTTCCTTGCGGACTGTGGTCCGACATTTGTTTTAACTGTTTTTAATGTTTGCTGTTTCGCTCTAAATAAAGCTTTTTGTACTTGATAAAAATATTTTTGGTGGTGTGCTGCTATTTGTTTTGTCAATTCCTTCTCTATTATCAAGAATGATCAGGCAGTGACATGACACAGAATTTTATAAGCTAACATTCTACATTCTATTGTGACAACACAATGGAGGAGTGTGACTGTGTAGTGGGTGTGGCTATGTGAAGTGGGTGTGGACACGTGGGGTGGGCAGGTCATGTGGAGTGGGTGCTGCATATTGTATATGGGGTGTGCTGTGTATAGTATATTGGGGTGCTATATATTGTATATGTGGGTGTGCTGTATATTGTATATAGGGGTGCTGTATATAGTATGTGGAGATGCTGTATATTGTATACGGGGGTGCGGTGTTTTGTATATGGGGGTGCTCTATAGCATATGGAGGGCTATGAGGATGCATTATACTATATGGAGGGCTATGGGGTGCATTATACTATATGCAGGGCTATGGGTGTGCACTATACTATATGGAGGATTATGGGGAACATTGTAATATATGGAGGACTATGGGGGTGCATTATAATATATGGAGGACTGTGGAGGTACATTATAATATATGGAGGAAATTGGAGGTGCATTATACTATAGGGCCCTATGGAAAAATTCACTGTGAGGGGATCATACAGTGTTTGTGGGGCAGTTTTGTTTGCATCAGATATTAAGGCTACAATGAAAGGGAAATCTAGGGACTTTAGCAGGAGGAAAATTACTTTGTAAAGGCAGCAAAGTTGTGAGATATGTTCTCATGTGACCCAGCCAAATTTTATTTTTTTGGGGGGACCCCAATTAGAACCTTTGCTTTGGGGCCCCATGATCTCTATGTGTGCCCAAGGTGCAGCATGCATTGTCCTTTTCACATACACCTCTGCTGCAGAACTGATTGGCTCTAACTCACACACTAGGTCCGGTGCTGCCCCTAGGTACATACAGGCAATCTGCCATGTTTCTCCTGAGCGGTGGTTGGTCGTCTCCTTCTCACTCCCACATCCCTTGCTCAATCCAATTGGAAAGACCCTGCTATTAGCTCCAGATAGTCCCATGTGGCGCTTGTGATTGGCTAAGCATTTTGTGAGTAGGAGGCGTGGTCTGTTGGGGAAGATGCACCATTTTACCAACTTAGTGCAGTGGCTGCTTGTTGATGGTCAGACTGCAGGTCGTTGCATTTGGTGTATGGATGGTACTGCATGGTGGACATGTCTAACTAGTTAATGCCAGGCAGTGGCCACATTAGAACTGCCCAGAGTTGTGTATGCATGTGCCAGAGATAGTAGGTTGCCAATCAGTGCTGCCTCCTGTGCTATAAGGATGCAGGATTGTGTCTGCCTACAGGACCACAGCTCTGCCAGCCATCATTGTGTGTCTGTATGCATTTACCAAACCCGCCATTGCCATTAATGATCCTTGTTCTGAATTATTTTGTGTGGTTCTTGTATGTGCATGTGATGGTGCTGACAACCTTGTGTTTGGGGGGCGCTGTTTTGCAGTTCGCCTCAGGAAGCAGAGAGGCTAGGTTCCCCCCCTGTTATGACAACATAACAGGAGTGTCAAAGATTGTTAATATATATGGTGCAGCATATTTCACATCATCTCACACTTCTGTTGTTTCTGTCACATCTTATCTACCGATTTTCTGCTCTAGAGAGAGGGGAGGGAGAACCTGCATTGCTTAGCTGCTGAATCTGCCGCCAAACATTCACTGCTCTCCTGGAGCCACAAGAGGAAAAAATCTTTTACATAGGTGAGAATAACGTACTGTGTTTAGGTTAATGTATTATGCGTTATCCTTATGTATCATGTCCAAAGTTTAACCCAGGAAATTAACTGGTATTCATTTCTTCCTCCCCTTCTTCCAAGAACCGTAACGTTTTTAATTTTCCGTTAATATAGTCATATGATGGCTTGTTTTTTGCTGGATGAGCTGTACTGTACATTTGAATGACATTAGTCATTTTACTATATAGTGTACTGAAAAACGGTAAAAAAGAATTCCAAATGCTGTGAACTTTGAAAAAAAAGTGCAATGACATGATTTTTTTTTTTATTATTCCCCATGTTCACTATATGCTAATACTGACATGTCGATATGATGTCTCAGGTCTGTACGAGTTTGTAGATATCAAACATATATACTTTTATCTAAAGCTGGCTTCACACCACGGTTTTTGTCTCTCAAGGTGGATCCTGTTTTTTGCAGGATCCCCCGGACGGAAACAGACGGAACAGTTTGTGTAGAAAAGTGTGACCAAATATGGCCTCCGATCCTGTTTTTTGCAGGATTAATTTTCTGCTGCTGTCCATGGTGCCTAACTCTGCCTGTGTCTGCTCTGCTGCTGTCCAAGGTGCTGAATTCACAGCCTGTGCATGAACTACTGCTGTCCATAGTGCTGAAGTTAGAACGGCAGGATTTTTGAGCATGCTCTGTGAAAAAAATCAGATTCGGGAAGCGATCCGATTTTTTTCACAGATCTAGCGCCCATACACTCCCATGTTATGTGCACCGGATCTCCCCGGATTCATTTCTGTCCGATTTCGTCCGATTTTTGCAACAGAACCAAGAAATTCTGCAGGCTCCGGTTTTGCGAATGGGGAAAAACTGGACAAAAATGAATCCGGCAGAGAATACACAAAAGTCCAAGTAGGACTAATCCGGCACCATAGGGATACATGGGAGGCAAAAACTGATGCACAAAACCGTGATGTGAATCCAGCCTAACAGGTGAAAAAAAATCAGAAGTTTTTAAAGACAAATTCGCATTTTTTGGGATCTGGGGCTGTGTGATAGTTTATCTTTTGCAGCTTGAGTGAACATTTCTAATGGTACCATTTTTGGGTAGATGCGCTGTTTTGATCGCCCATTATTGCATTTCATTGCAATGTTGCAGCAACCAAAAAAAATAGCATTTGGCCTTTTTTTCCATTATGCCATTTAGAAATCAGATTAATCGATTTTATATGTCAATAGATCAGGCATTTCTGAACCTGGCGATAGCAAATATGTTTTAATACTTATATTTTAAATGGGGTTAAAGTGGGATGATTTGAACTTTTTATGTATTTTTTATTTTTTGTTTAACTTTCCTTTGTTTTACAGGGCCCTTGGGTGCCTTAGCACTACAGTGTCCAATCGCTTGGGTTATGCAATAAGATGCTCCAGCCTCCCTCTGTACCCAGCTCAAATGATCGCTTTCTGCTGGCAACATCACTCAGGCATTGATGGCAGGAAGTGATTCATGACAGCATCTGGGTTATCAGGTGACCGCGCACTGTCATTGCGACGCATCAAGGCCTCATGATCACAATTCCGGGCCACCAATGCTGGAACAGCGCAATCCCCACCGCGATGTTTAAGGGTTACCAGTGCCAATCGGATCAGAGATGCTTTTCACTACATGTCAGCTGATCAAATCAGCTGACATGTATGGGGGATGATGTGAGCTCAGCACATGAGCTCACTTCAAAGGGAAGGTGGTGATCAAGGGTGTACATATATGCCCCTGGGTGCGAATGGGTTAATCTAATATAGAATTTTATACCCAGTAAAAGACACACACTATATATAGATATACTGTATATCATATATTACATGCACTACATAATATATAGTTGAAAATATTATATATGTGTTGTGCCATGTTTATAGTGTAATATTTTGTATACTGTTAATCTTACCCCATGCATGACACACGCATCTATATCTACAGTGGGTACGGAAAGTATTCAGACCCCTTTAAATTATTCACTCCTTGTTTCATTGCAGCCATTTGGTAAATTCAAAAAAAGTTCATTTTTTCTCAATGTACATTCTGCACCCCATCTTGACTGAAAAAACAGAAATGTAAATATTTTTGCAAAGACCCTTTGCTCAGTATTGAGTAGAGGCACCTTTTGAGCTAGTACAGCCATGAGTCTTCTTGGGAATGATGCAACAAGTTTTTCACACCTGGATCTGGGGATCCTCTGCCATTCTTTCTTGCAAATTCTCTCCAGTTCCGTCAGGTTGGATGGTGAATGTTGGTGGACAGTCATTTTCAGGTCTCTCCAGAGATGCTTAATTGGGTGTAGGCCAGGGCTCTGGCTGGGCCAGTCAAGAATGGTCACAGAGTTGTTCTGAAGCCAGTCCTTTGTTATTTTAGCTATTTATGCTTAGGGTCATTGTCTTGTTGGAAGGTGAACCTTCGACCAAGTCTGAGGTCCAGAGCACTCTGGAAGAGGTTTTCATCCATGATATCTCTGCACCCATGTTTGCTTCAATTGCAACCAGTCATCCTGTCCCTGCAGCTGAAAAAACACCCCCATAGCATGATGCTGCCACCAACATGTTTCACTGTTGGGATTGTATTGGGCAGGTGTTGAGCAGTGCCTGTTTTTTTCCACACACATCGCATAGAATTATCACCAAAAAGTTCTATCTTCGTCTCATCAGACCAGAGAATTTTATTCCTCACAGTCTGGGAGTCCTACATGTGTTTTCTTGCAAACGCTATGCAGGCTTTCATATGTCTTGCACTGAGGAGTGGCTTCTGTCAGGCCACTCTGCCATAAAGGTCCAACTGGTGGAGGGCTGCAGTGACAGTTGACTTTGTGGAACTTTCTCTCTTCTTCTTACTGCATCTCTGGAGCTCAGCCACAGTGATCTTGGTGTTCGTCTTTACCTCTCACACCAAGGCTCTTCTCCCACCATTGCTTAGTGTGGCTGGACGGCCAAGTCTAGGAAGACTTCTGGTGGTCCCAAACTTCTGCCAATTTAAGGATTATGGAGGCCAATGTGCTGTTAGGAACCTTCAGTACTGCACACATTCTTTTGTGACTTTGGCCAGATCTGTGCCTTGCAAAAATTCTGTCTCTGTGCTTCGTGGGCAGTTCCTTTGACCTCATGATTCTCATTTGGTCTGACATGCACTGTAAGCTGTGAGGTCTTATATAGACAGGTGTGTGCCTTTCTAAATCAAGTCCTATCAGTTTAATTAAACACTGGATTCCAATGAAGGAGTAGGACCATCTCAAGGAGGATCACAAGGAAATTGACTGCATGTGACTTAAATATGAGTATGTGAGCAAAGGGTCTGAATACTTATGACCATGTGATATTTCATTTTTTCTTTTTTAATAAATGTGCAAAAACTTCTACATTTCTGTTTTTTTCAGTCAAGATGAGGTGCAGAGTATTAATGAGAAATAAAAAATAACTTTTTTGAATTTACCAAATGGCTGCAATGAAACAAAGGGTGAAAATTCTGTACTCTAATGTAATGTAATGTAATGCTCCTTTATCCTTCTGTTGTTGTTCAGGTTCTGCTACTTTAAATCTGGGGACCAGTGTTGGATGTACTGAACAGTGCATGCCACAGGTGGGGATGAGGTCTACCTGTAAATGAGTGACAGAAGTCTATCACGCATACTCAGATCACACTTCACTCTCCTCTCCAACTAGAGCTTGGTTTGCAGTGTGGTGCTTTCATCTGACAAGCGCTGCAATGTGCTGATCATTAAAAAGTGGATCACAGGCTTGCTAACTTCTTTGTAGCATTATCACTGAGTCTCAGTGCATTAGCTTCTGTTGCTGCACCAATTCAAAAGGAATGTGTTCCAAACAGTGCAGCATCCACATCAACCTTGCATAATCATGACTTAAAAATAGATTTAAACTAGAAATGCTTTGAACCCACATGAGATTCATGTACTAAAAATTGAGAGATTGGTGGGCGTACTGCCATATACCTTTTTACCACTTGAACAGGGCATAAGGGGCCACTCAAGTTATTTATAGTAAACTAGCATCCTAATCCTGTCTGGTCTGCTTTTGAACAACATACGCAAAACTTCACGTATGTTTGTTTTGCATTTTGCGCTACCAGCTCTCCTATATGTAAAGCCCAATAAAATGTCAATACAAAGGATGCAGCAAAAAAACTGGTTTCAAATAGACCGTTAGTCACTTCCGATATAATCTACTTATAAGATGTACTAATAAAACAATACACAAGTCACCTCCTATCCTGATTAGATCTCTCTTTTTCCAACCTTTTACAATCTTTTAGATGACAAATTCCTTAGGCGGCCGTCACACGCTACGATATATGGTAAGATATCGTTTGAACGCGCCAGATTAAACATCGCTCGAACGATGTCTGTGCGTGTGACGGCAAGACACGACCAACGAGAAATGATCAGATCGTAAGATCGAGATGTGAGATCCGGACCTCATATATGACGATGTCGGCTCAGTGGATACGCAGAATCGATGCGTGTAAATGAACGATATCGTATGAAAGCTGTGAATTGAGCGATGGCGAAATCTAACACGTAGGTGTGCCTGGTATTCACCTGTATCAGATGTAAGGAGAAAGGTGTGTCACGGTCCGCGCTGCTGTGTCACAAAGTCACGGAGAAGACAGTGCTTCAGTAAAACATCCTTTATTCTTCCTGTCCTACGCGTTTCGAAGCCACCTCTGAGCTCCTTCCTCAGGGACATCAACTACGCGTTTCAAAGCCACCTCTGAGCTCCTTCCTCAGGGACATCAAGATGTTTTACTGAAGCACTGTCTTCTCCGTGACTTTGTGACACAGCAGCGCGGACCGTGACACACCTTTCTCCTTACATCTGATACCAGTGTTCCACGTCCTGTGGTAGGTGGAGGTCCAGCAGCAGCTGCATTTCTCACGCTCCAGCCGGTTGTGGGTTTACACAACCCAGCAAGGTGAGTGGACAGTACACATCACCCTTTCCAACAAGTGTCATCATTGATAGGGCACTATTCTGCGCCTCGCTTTGTCTCCTTGTGTTTACACAGGGTATTCACCTGTGTCACGCCTCCTCAGTTGTGATTCGTTAACCCTCATGCGTTGTTATTGGCTGGCACCACATAGCTATTATTGGTGGAAGCTCCTGCGTTACGATTGATTCTTTCTTCCCAGGCTGCCATTTTGGATGAGCTGTCACTTCAGCACTACTACACATAGGCGCCGTTTGGCTGATCATGCCTTGTTGCTTTGAATTTACGGGCAGACACAAGGGCGCCAAGCTCAAAAACTCAAGTATTGGTATGGGCCCAATATAGTCTGCACACTGTCATACCCCCCAACGATTTTGCGTTACGCTGTACACAACTGTGCGTTACGCCACGCCCCCGGGTTCTTGTCCCGTAGGTGCCGTAGAAGTGTTCCTTGCCGTGTCACAGCGCGTACGGCGCGTTTCAATTTGGTTGGCCCACGCAAGCAGCCGTACTGACGTCATGAATTTGGTTTCAGTTTCATACCGCCTGCAAGGTGCTAGCTCCTCCCATGCACATTGCAGCACAGTCATGGCCGCAACAGGGTGACAGTCCTTTACGGGTCGCCAAAATGGCAACCATTGACCAACGCATAAGTGTTCGGATTGTGCACTGCGCACAAGGGGGATAGCGGTTTCTACCTTTCGGTAGTGACATATAAGGTTTTTTGGATAGCAGTACGTGTTTACACATGGACATTGCGATGCACATCACAGGACATTCGGAAAATTAGCCCGCCATGTTTCCAAAGACATCTGACCAATGAGCACTCAGTACTGGCCACCAATGATGGAGTGAGGGGCGCGCCTTGTAATACATGTGGCACGCCTATGTGCTCCAATTTACCTCCAAATACGCCCACATTTACCCCAACATCGTTTACGAGGTTTCTGTGTGACTGTTTGCTAACGATGTGCACAGATGATAAGTAGATCGCTCATACGACCGCTGGATCGCTGCATCGGGGAGTCGTATGAGCGATATCTGTGCGTGTGACGGGACGATGAACGATCACACACATCGTTCGGACGATGTGCAAATCCGACAACGTATCTGACATCGTTATCTATATCGTAGCGTGTGACGGCCGCCTTAGTAACATCTCAATCACCCCATAGTTTTAACATAAAAGTAATTCTTGTTAGAGCAGTGTTTCTCAACTCCAGTCCTCAGGACCCACCAACAGGTCATGTTTTCAGGATTTCTTTAGTATTGCACAGATGTTAGAATTATCCTCTTTGCAGGTGATTAAACTAACATCTGTGCAATACTAAAGAAATCCTGAAAACATGACCTGTTGGTGGGTCCTGAGAACTGGAGTTGAGAAACACTGTGTTACAGAAGTTTGCACACTGGAAGCAGATATACCCTTATTTCTCTAATATTTCAATAAAGATAAACTATTTATAAATGTTGTGCAGCAGAAGAAGGAAGACTACTATTGGCCATACTTAAATCATAACCGCTGTTTACAATTTTATCTCTATACATAATCGCCAGTTTAGCACTTCCGGCCACTGTGCCGCTATGGAGCAAGGGCACCTGCGCTAAACTGCCGATTATGCCTGCCAACCCCGGAAGCGCCGCCATATTAGGACACCCATGCCGCTGCCTGGCGGCACCTCCCTGCAGGCTCCCCTCACCACAGACCCCCGCACGCTGCTGACTCCACCACCGCTCTGATGACGCCGCCGCCGCCCTCTCTTTCCAGGCCCGCCGCAGCCACGGTAACCAACATTACACATGGGCCCGCCGCCACCATCTGCGGCCCCCTTCAGCCCCGCCGCAGCCCGCGACAACCCTATTACTGCAGGGGCCGCCGGCTCCATTAGCGGCCCCCTTCATGACAGAAGCTCACCGCCACTGCGGCCCTCGCTCTCATGCTGCCGCCGCCCCCAGTGCCGCACTCTCATTCCAGCCTGCAGGCCCGCCGGCCTGCAGTCTGCTACCACCAGCCCCCTCCTCAACTAACCTTACATGGGCAGCGGGGCTAACATCTACAACACTGGCCCTCATTACCCCCCAATCACCCACACTGACCCTGCTCACCCACACTCACCCTACATAGCCCTCCCAACTCACCCACACTGCCCCTGCTTACTCCTCTTCCCCACCATCCCCTCACTCACTCCTCACACTGCCCCTCATTACCCCCTACTCACCCACACTGACCACACTCACCCACACTGCCCCCACTCACCCACAATGCTCCAGCTTACCCCCCTACTCACCCATACACCCTGCTTACCCCTCTCACCCCCCCAATGACCACAATCACCCACACTGCCCCTCATTACCCCCCACTCAGCCACACTGCCCCTGCTCACTCTTCTTACCCCCATCCCCTCACTCACTCCTCACACTGCCCCTCATTACCCCCTACTCACCCACACTACCCACACTGCCCCCACACTGCCCCCACTCACCCACACTGCTCCAGCTTACCCCCCCCCACTCACCCATACACCCTGCTTACCCCTCTCACCCCCCTAATGACCACAATCACCCACACTGCCCCTCATTACCCCCCACTCAGCCACACTGCCCCTGCTCACTCCTCTTACCCCCCCCATCTCATCACTCCTTACCACTCTCACCCCCCCAACTGCCCACAATCACCCACACTCCCCCTGATTACTCCACACTCATCATCACTGCCCCGCCTCACTCCTCTTACCCCCCGTATCTCATCACTCCTTACCCCTCTCACCCCCCCAACTGCCCACAATCACCCACACTGCCCCTGCTTTCCCCCACCCCAATCACCCACACTGCCCCTCCTCATGCCCCCACTCACCCCACACTGCCGCTCTTTATCCCTTTCACCTCCCCACACTGCCCCTGCTCACCCCTCTTACCCCCCCACATGCCCTCACTCCCCACACTGCCCCTGCTGACACCCCACAGGGTCAAGTCACAGCTAATCACCCCAATGCCAAACAGCCCGCCCCCCATCCTCATCTCACCCCACTCCCGATGCGACAGCATCGGGCCTTTTTACTAGTTTAATAATAATCTACAGCAAGTGATTTTCATACATTTTTAAATATACTTTATCAGAAAAATTCTGATTGAAAACCATTCATAACCCTTCCACAAGGTGTTTCCACTACACTTTGTGTTAAGCAAACATATGTTCATTATCAGATAGATCTGTCTTCACACTGAATATGGGCATGTGACGATATAAGGGAAAGGGGTGTGCCCTACACTGCTGACTGCAGCTTGTGAGAAAACAAAGCATCAGATTATCTTAGCATACAGAAAAGTTGCTAAGCAGTGTCACATGGTAAGGGTCAGTGCAAACTCCTCAGAAGTTTGTCCCAAGGAAAGATCTGTCATCTGGCTCCACACAGCTCAGTCACAATCTCTGGTAACCCCTTGTCTGCTGGCTCCACACACAGTTCACTGTTAGCCTGCTCTCAGAAGTGGTGGAAATACACACACGGTGCTGGCAGACACTAGCCACGCCCACACAGCCATAAAATGTAGTTTTTAAAAGAGCACATAAAAATGTGAGAAAATAAGTCATATAGCACAAAAAAGCATTATCTTAGCTGTTGTGTGACCCATCATTAACAACCAGTGCAGTATTGAGTTTTTGCTCAAAGCCGCACTATGAATTTGTCAAGTAGACTTTGCCACTGACGGCTCAACTAATACCATAAGCTGGACTCTACCAGAGCCTATAAGTGAGAAAGGCAGGTGAAGCCAATTTTTGCCTAGTTGGGATGCAGCTTTCTGAAAATATCCATCTGCGAATAAGATAATAAAATATCCATCTGCCATTTTATTTTCAACTCCAGGAACATGGTGCACCCTAAACCAGATGTTTAGTCTTGGGCCATGTTCACACTAGTTGTTTTTTATCCGTTTTTGGTGGTGCTTTTTTTTTAAACTGCCCCGAAAATGGATCAGTCACTGCGCCTACCAGCAAACTACCGTATGTCTCGTTCTCAAGAACTGTATTATGGGTATATTGTGGATTAGAGGTTGAGGGTGAGATGAAGAGGTGTGTAGTAATGCCTTTACAGAGGTATTTTCTAAATACCTCTGTTTGCAGAAAGCCCTGGTCGTCCTTGTGTATTTTGACATCAAGGAACTCCACCGTCTGCTCATTAAAGTTGCAGGTAAGTTTAATATTGATATCATTCTTGTTCAAAACACCTGTAAATTTCACATGGTCACTATCAGAACCTTGCCAAATAAAAAAAATACATAATCCATGTAACGGGTACACAACAATACATTATCTATCATGGGTACCGAGTGGCTTTGAAATATATCCCTCTCCCACAGCCCCAGGAACAGATTTGCATGTGAAGGCACAAAAGCCGCCACTATAGCTGTTCCCTGGAGTTGAAGGTAGGAGGTACCTTTGAGAAGAAAAAAGTTATGCGTAAGTGCAAATTCCAAAAGTTGGAGGAGAAAAGAAATAAAAGTAGTATCTAGACTGGTGGTGTTTAGGGAAAATGTTACTGCTCTGATCCCATCGCAATGTTTAATGGAGGTGTAGAGTGACTTAATGTCACAAACAACCAATTACATATCATCTTAAAGATGAATATTAGAAACCTTATTGAGGAAATAATTTGTATCCTTAGTACATGATAGCAAGGTTTCGGCCAATGGCTTCAAGTGGAAGTCAAGGTACTTACCAATTGCCTCACATAGATTTCATTTTCCTGAAACAATTGGTCTCCCAGGGCGGGACATCAAGCTTTTATGAACTTTAGGGAGGAAAAGAAGGTCATCCTTAGTCTCTTTATTGATGGTTAAATTCTCATATGCAGTATCCAAGATTTTAAAGAGTTCTGCTTGAAAGACAGTGGTGGGGTTACAAAGTGAGTTTTTTGTAACATTCAACATCCCTCAACTGTCTAAAAGCTTCTCTCTCATAAAGTTCTCTCAGCCATAGGACTACATTGCCCCCTTTGTCTGAGAGTTTAATGATTATATTTCTCATTTTCTCCTCCGTCAAAGCTTGTCTCTGGGTTATTAGATTATACCGTCTAATCCCATTGGATATTTTACCTCACTCTTCCGTTACTAGTTGCACAAACAGTTCTATATCGCATTTGAGGGAATTTTTTGTTTTTGGGAAACAAAAGTGTACTTAATCTTGATATTTTTTCATTTTCTTCACCCAAATCTTCCAAGATTTTACAGATAGTATCCTCTCCGACGTTATCACTATCCAAGCTCATTGGCTTCTCATGGATCTTTTTGAGAACCAACTTCCATGCAAAAAGATGTAAATCTTTCACTGTAGAGAATAAATCGAAAGGGGTTGTGGGGGAGAATGTCAGACCTAGACTTAAAACCTCTTCTTGTGCCTTGTGTTAATTTAATCCCACATAGCTTGACCTCCTGTAGTTTATAGGTGGTCTTCCTTTTCCTGCCCTGGATGTAGGGTCTGGCAGCTTTAAATTTTTCCAGGCGTCAATGATCATCCATCCTATAGTCGGTAGTATCCCTCTCTTCCTCGATAGAGGACATAAATGAGACAGTGGTATCCACTTTGTTGTAATTATCAGGGGGTTCCAGTGTCTGTCTAGGTGTGTGCCATCTGTATACCCTCTTTAATTTGTAATCTTAAACATCCCTTTGTAATTTATTCATATTTTGCTCCTTAACTTCTTTTTCCCATGCAGCGAACTGTCTATACAAATCTAAGGCCCCTTTCACATCAGCGGTAATCGCTGATTGCGGCAGTTGCGGTGAAAAAAAACGCAACTGCCGCGGTTACCGCATAACGGCCACACTTGTGGTTCACCTACGGCAAGCCTCATGCAATGTCTATGGGGCTTGCGGCAGGTGCGGTATAGTTGCGGTTTCGGCACTTGCGGCCGCAAAAAAACTGCGGTCAGCCGTGGACTTTTTGCGGCCGCATCTGCCGCAAGTGCTGAAACAGCACTTGCCGCTCACTTGCTGCAAGCCACATAGACATTGCATGGAGCTTGCCGCAAGTGAACCGCAAGTGCGGCTATTATGCGGTAACCACGGCAGTTGCAGTTTTTTTCACCGCAACTGCCACGATCAGCGATTACCGCTGATGTGAAAGGGGCCTAATTCAAACATATCCATAGAAGTTTCAGATAAAGACTACCTCGATCTTGACTTCCACGTTTTCGATGGTTTTTGTATTAATTTCTATCAAAACTTGTATCAATGATCTATAACATTGATTATACACTTCCTCCTATCTATTCCAAAATGTAATATCCTCCACAGTGAATGAAGGAAGGATTTTTATCCTAAGACCCCTTGGAATCAAGCTCTTTACCAAATAATTTTCCAAAGATGCCCTGCTCCACCATATATGGATTCGTTTTTAGGCTGCATTCACACATTGCGTATTTTGCCGCACTTTTTTACACGCACTTTTCAAAATACGCAATGTGCCTTTTGTCTGCAAGCAAAGTGAATGTGAAATTCACTTTGCAGTGCAGACATTGCGCAAAAATACGCAGTGCGTTTTCAGGGAGAAAGCGCAGCTGCGTAAAGAATTGATATGTCAATTCTTTACGCAGCTGCTCCTGCGTTTTCTCCCTGTGATGTCATAGAGGGGAGGAAGAATCCTGCTTCCTCCTTCCCTCTGTGACATGTATGACCGCCCATTAGATTTCACAGTGTATTAATATACATACCACATGACCGCGAGCAGCCAATCAGTGCCGGGAACGCCCCTCTGACGTCACCACAGGTCATGGCTGAAGACGTCTCACTTGGAACCGGATACCGGACAGCGGGAAAAGGCGTCGGACAGGTGAAGTATTCTGTTTTTTTTATAATTTTTCATACACTTGCCTTTGTTTAATTTAGATTTCGCAGTGTATATTAATACACTGTGAAATCTAATGGGGCTGTCACAGAGGGGAGGAGGAAGCAGGATTCTTCCTCCCCTCTGTGACATCACTAAGCTTTCTGGAGTAAAGAAAGCACAGTGTGTGAAAGCCCCTGCGTATTTTGTTGCGCTTTTTTGCGCTGCCGAAAAACGCGGCAAAAAGCGCAGCAAAATACGCAAATGTGTGAACGCAGCCTTGGAAAGATGTTTTAATGAAATTTTAATTTTGAATCCTTGCCCATGCTCAGCGACATTCATGGTGATTTCATCATTGAAAATGGTATCTATTCTAGTTTTCCAAGTATCATCTCTTGATCTTATTTCCATTTTGTGTGCGTAAATGTACTTTGAAAATACAGAGAAATCAATATAAACCTATATTTGGCCAAATAAGAAAAAGGCTAACCCAAACTGTAAAGACACCTATACCATTACCATTAAAAAGAGTTTTCAGCCTGATTGTTGGTACAAAATTATTTATTGTATCATTGAAAAAGAGAATTGTTTAAAAAACTTTTTAAAAACAATGATACATCATAATAACTCATCCACCAGAAACCAAAAAAACCCCCACATAATTAGAAACAAATTAGACAAGAAAAATACAAACAACACTAAAAAGTAAGAAAATAATAGAGTAAAAAATAAATAAGAATTAAAGGTCAATGCAATAGTCTAGTCGACCGACAATAAGTCCTAACAGATACTGAAAATTTTTGGGGTGTGTAATTTGAACAAGTGATAAAATAATAGTGCACAATCACAGCAAAAAGTGCCCGATATAGGTATGTGGGAGTCCGGGGTGGACACCGGCATACAGGAGCCGAGGCAGTCAGTTGGTCTATCCCTAAATATATATCAGTATGGGCGCACACCTCTTTTAAGTGGGTGCAAGCATGAAAAAATATATATGTAAACACTTACCAATAAATCAGCTGCACACCACATGTGGTGTGCAGCTGATTTATTGGTAAGTTGGTCTATCCCTGACTGCAAACCGACAAGCTGTGGGACCGACATAAGGAAGCCATAGCGCCACGGACTGAATCCCTACCTCAGTTCCAGATTGGTTCCAGGACACTTTAGGGAAAGGACCAAATTCCGGTGGCAGGAGGTTTAGCTTATTGTCGCTCTTGTCCGTACCAGTAAGGAACCGATTGTACCTAACAGTAAAAGACTAGGGGACCAGCGAAAGGGCTCTTTAGTTTAGTTAACGAGAGTTAAAGAGGAACCCAAACCCAGAAAGCTATTGCAAAGACATCTCAAAATCTGTGGCTACTTCTCCGTTAAACCACACTGTAGAGACTTACGGATCCGGCGCCTCCATGACTGCTTGAGGGTCGTGAGGCTCCCGCTTATACCGCCGACAAATTCATTAATTACCTGTCCCCGGGGCCAAAAATCCTACTCACCAGCCGGGAGGGAGCGGAAGCAACATCAGAGATGGATCGGTTTATCACCAGGGGCACTGATGTGCAGTCAGCCGCTCCGGAGGACAGCGGCGGTATGCAAGGCGGGAGGGGAAGCATGGTGGTCGCAGGCACACGCACTACCTCCACAGTGAGTGTGGAGGAAGAGGAGCGCGAGGTAGTGCATGTAGAGGAGGGTGGCTGCGCCACTGAGGCCGGCGTGGTGAGGGAAAGAGAGGGGAAAAAAGCTATGAAATCCCTAAATCTGGACTATAAGCTATTAGCAAAGGAACTAGCCCAACATCTGGCAGATGATTTCAAACAGGCAGTTTCTGAGCTAGTGCATGCTACTACTAAAGAGATGCAAGACAAATTATCCCAGCAGGAGGCACAGTTGCAAGAGGCAGAAAGCAGGATCTCTGAGGCAGAGGATAAGATTGTGGACTTGGAGAATCAAGTACTCACTTTACAGAAACAGTCCTCTTATGCATTAGAGAAACTTGAGGATCTGGAGAATCGATCTCGCAGGAGCAATCTAAAATTAATTGGCCTTCCTGAGACAGTTTCTACAGATCAACTTGATGAGATCTTTGAAGTGGACCTGCCAAAAGCAATGGGCCTCACCCACAGGTGCAAGGTTGAGAGGGCACATAGGATCGGACCCCCAAGGGACACAATGGCCGATACCAGAGAAAAACGTGCACAATACAATAAAGAACCTCAAAAGCCAAGACAGTCGGTGGCTAAATACCTAAATCATAAGGACAAGGAGGAGATTTTGAGGGTGTACAAGGCAAAACACCAGCCTTTACTTACACATGGCCATAAAGTATTGTTGTACGGTGACTTTTCCGTGGAAGTCACAAGACGTAGAAGAGCATTTAGCGGAGTCTGCACTTTACTGTTTAAACGAAATGTGCGGTTTCAATTAAGTTACCCGGCTATCTTGAGATTCAAAACGCCGGATGGCAAAATGCGGACTTTTAAAGACCCAGAAGAAGCCATGCACGCCATTAATCAGCAACGATACTCACCTTCCAGACAGACGCCAGAAGTCTTTAGCCCAGGGAAAGACAAAAGCGGGCCCGAAATGGAAGCTGAGCAAGAACCAACCAGGTCATATAGACTGAGATCAGAAGGCCCATTGGAAGGAGTCCGCGACAAGAATGCGACGCCAAGGGAACAGAGAAATCCCATGAGCAGGCTGAACAAAAGAGGTGGACATGCAAAGTGAGGTGGAGGCGATCTTCTAGAGAAGATGACGTGAACACCCACAGAAATCCAGAGCATACTGGCGCAAATGGAGAACACAACAAGGGCAGCTGTTCTATGTACGCTGCCCCCTTTTTTTTTTTTTCTTCTTTCATTCTAGGTTCCCACATGCAGTCGTGCTACTGGAGGACACTGGACAGGGTGAATGCGCCGTTCCTGTCACCGGAGCTTTGATGGAGGTTGGAGGACTCCTTAATATTTTAATATACTAAGTCCAACAAATTGAACTGAGTATGGACTGTACTGTGAAAGACAGCAGGTCTGGGAAGTTACTTACTTTGATCTGGTATTCTAGTAACATGTTCTGTGTTTTATAGCCTTTCCTTGTTGCATTCATATGTTATAATTAAGGGTTTATGGAGGGGGGGACTTGGGAGACACGTTGGGACAGGATTAATGAGGGGCCATGATGTTAACGATCCCAGTGATATAACGCACTGGATCATCTATATCTTGCAAGGTTAGCTTGTGCTCAATAGATAGGTGGTAAAAGTCCGGGGACTGGTTTACCTTGTCGAGTGGGCAGATACCCACTTGTACATATTACTTATTATAGGCGGGGGAGATAACGGATGAAGCAGTTAGAGGAGGAAAAAAGTGAAGTCTGGACAACGAGAGTAGTTGGAGGAGGATGAGGGGAGGATTAGGGGAACGGGGGGGGGGGAAGGATTGAATGAACACCCGGTCGTCTTGCAGGGTACCTATGCACACATGAAGGAGTGTAACGGTATCACCATCTTTCAGCCAGGCCCAGAAATCACTGCTCACATTGAGTATCACATAAAATTGATTCAGATACCACGATGGTCAGATGGATAACGTGGAATGTGAAGGGGCTACGTTCACCAAATAAACGAATGCTCATACAACGCCACTTGAAGCGACTGAGAGTCGACATAGCTTTACTCCAGGAAACGCATTTAAATGCAGATTACTTTTTCAGATTAAAAAAATTATGGGTGGTTGACGTATATGGCTCCAGTTCAGTGGACAGAAAGGCAGGGGTCATTATACTTATCAACAAAAATTTTGCACACAAGTTAATATCACATGAGTCGGACAAGGAGGGGCGACTGATACATGTTGAGATTCAAGTCCAGGAAACGAACTATAGTCTTTATAACATATATGCTCCTAATGTGGCACAAAGGTCCTTCTTCAACAATCTCCAAAATAAACTAGCCACTGATGAAAACACAAATAGGATCTTGGGAGGAGATTACAATGAAGTGATGAATAGGGATGAAGATAGGAGAGCCAAGGGGGGACAACTCACTAGGGGATGGAGGAGAGCTGCTTTAGACAAAGGGGCTTATTTATCGGAGATGGCATCTAATTGGCAGTTAAAGGACGCATGGAGGATGACGTATCCCATGGAAAGGGAGTTTACACACTATTCGCACGCCCATGGAACATCGTCACGCTTAGACATGTTCCTCATCTCTAACGGTGTTTTGCAAAAGATGTCGGACGTGCGGATAGAGAACATGGTCATTTCGGACCATAGTCCGGTGACAATAGAGACCACGGATACGTTCCAGAAGGGAACTGATTATTTATGGAGGTTCCCTTCCATGCTGACAAAAGAGGAGAATTTCAACACCTTACTAAAAGAATGGTGGCAAAATTTCGCACTGAACAATGCTGAACACACATCTAATCCAACATTATTCTGGGATAAGGCAAAGGCAGTACTGAGGGGGAACATAATGGCATACTCAATGAAACTTAAGAGACAAATTAAGGAACAATACACGAGCAATAAGGTCAGGGAAGCTTACACTGTTTGCAAGACTTCACTCTCAGATGAGGATAAAGAGACCTGGGTTCGGGCAAAGAGGGAGTTCGATGACTGGGCGCAACGGAGGGAAACCATACATAAAGGGTATTTAGAGATAGAAATGGACAGGCACGGTGATAAAGCGGGCAGATTGCTGGCTAACCTGGCGAGGGGGCAGCGTTCTTCCACACATATAGCAGCAATTAAAGATAGACAAGGTGGAATAGTGAAGAACCCAAAGGATATAGTCAACACATTGGGCGTATTTTACGCCAAACTATATGCAGAGAGGAGTCATAATGATTCGCAGGGCCGGGAATGGTTGAGGGCTGTCAAAATGACCAAAATCACAGAGGAGGAGCTGTCAGATTTGAATGCTCCAATATCTGCAGAGGAAATTGATTCTGCTATAAAAGGCATTAGTCCACACAAAGCGCCAGGACCGGATGGGTTCAATGGAGCCTTTTTTAACTCCCACATTGCAGGACCTTTACAATAGGATTCTTCAAGGAGGACGCTTGTCTGACGCATTTAACACGGCATATATAAAGCTTTTACCTAAGGGGAAGGGAGACTTATTGGATCCTGCGGGTTATAGGCCGATTTCGTTGATCAATCAAGATCTCAAACTTTTGTCTAAGATAATGGCGGAGAGATTGGCCGTAATTCTGCCAAACCTAATTATGCAGCATCAAACGGGTTTTATAAAAGGGAGATCCACGACTATCAACATCAGAAAGGCTATGCTGCTGATGGATGTAGTGAGGAACAAACCACTTCGGGGGGAGGAGGATCCAGCCATGGTCACCCTGGATGCGGAAAAAAGCATTTGATAGTGTGTGGTGGCCGTGGCTGGGTCAAGTACTTGATGAGATCGGACTGACGGGCCCCTTTCGTCAATTTCTTACAACTTCGTATCATAACCCTAGGGCACGAGTTTACACGCCGGGCTTCTTGTCAGACACATTTAAGCTAGAGAGGGGAACCAGACAGGGCTGCCCATTGTCGCCTTTACTGTTTAACCTCGCTGTGGAGCCGCTAGCAAGACACCTCAATGAATTCAGTGCATTCATGGGGATTAGGGTAGGCAAGATGGAAGTCAAGTCTGCATTCTATGCGGACGACATTATTCTATTTCTGAATAACCCCAAACAAGACCTCCCGAATCTATTATCAGAGATTGAGCGATTTGGTCAATTCTCAGGTTTTCGTTTAAACAAGAATAAATGCGAACTCCTATTCATACGATCGGACAAAAAACGGGATCAGAGCGATAAGGTGTGTGAGATCCCCATAGTGAAAGAACAACTTAAATATTTAGGAGTATATCTGGGTAGAACACCAAATCAGATTTATAAATTAAATTTTACGCCAATTATAACAAAGATAGAAAAAGAGCTGGAGAGGTGGAAAGGGTTGCCATTGTCACTATTAGGACGCTGTCACTTTCTTAAAGTGGTAAGCTTTGCCAGGTTACTGTATCCACTACAAACGATACAAATGTTATTACGGCATGGGGATGTTGCTAAGCTCAACAAAGCCTTCTCGAAATTTGTATGGAGGGGGAAGAAAGCAAGGATATCTATTCGATCTTTAATGCATTCAAAAGAAGAAGGGGGAGTGGGGATGCCTAATATACGGGGGTACAACTTAGCATGCATATTGCGTTTTGTTTTGGACTCGGTGAAGAAGACTAGTAGGTATTCTGATCTGGCCCTCGAATCGGCGTTTGGTGGACCCTGGGAGCTATCAGCGCTATTGCACTCTCCGTTACATTATTTACCGACTCACATTAAATCTTCAGTACTGTGCAAAGACACCATAGCAACGTGGAAGGCGGTTAGGAAAAAACTGAAGTTGTCCTGGAGGGTGTCAAGGCATCTAAGTCCGTGGGCTTACCCGGCCTTTAAGCTTGGAAAGGAGAATAGCCTGTTTGTGGAATGGCGCAGGAGGGGTATCAAAACTTTGGAGGATTTATTAAATATATCAGAAAAAAGATGGATGACAGGACATGAAGTATTGCACAAATACTGTCTACCTAGGTTTCAATTGGCACAATTCAGTCAATTGAATCATTATGTCTTACGCAATTTAACAAATGTCACGAAGGAGATATCCAAGACTATGTGGGATGAGCAAGTGTCCAGAGATGCGATGGACATTACAATTTCATCTGTATATTAATTGTTGAGACCCGAATTACAACCATCAGTCAAAACTAAGATGTTTGGGCGATGGCGACGCCACTTTGAGGGGGCTGACTTACCTCACAAAATTTTACAGGGGTGGGGATTGGTTAGGAAATTCATCATCAATGAAAAATGGCGAGATAGCCACTTTAGAGTCATGCATGGGACTATACTGGGTTTTGATATACCACCACACCCCAGCCACCCGGATAGACTGGTGAGTTGCCCTAAATGTGGACAACCTGGAACTGATCTGGAGCATGGGCTGTGGTCGTGTCCGACAACGAGAATATTCTGGGAAAAGGTGCAACGATTGGTCCACAGGGCGTGTGGGGTCAGGCTAGATCTAAAACCTATATGCTGGTTATTTCACTATATGGAAGATAGGATGCAAGGGGAGAATGTACCTGTATTGTTCCACACAATTGCGTTGATGGCGAAACGTTTTATTCTTCAGCGTTGGATTGTAACAACTTTACCGGGGGAAAAAGAACTCCACTCAGCACTGTTATGGTACCTTTACACGCCACCACGGCAGGCTGGATACATCCCGCTACTTCACGTGCACGAGCACGCTCAAACGGCTACAAACGGTCAACGCACCCTCTTTACACGCCGCCACAAGGTTCGCTACGCCACGCTACATCTATAGCTAGCTACATCGCCGGGTGTCTCAAGTAGCCAGCTGTTGCTCATTTACACACCGCTACAACCAGCTACTATGGGCGGACCTGGTGCAGCAGGGACAGCACATAGGCGTGCCACAATTGTGGATTACAAGACTTCCGTACGCTGATAGGACGAAGCAATAACATCCTGATTGGGCAGGCATCGCAGGAGGCTGAGTAATACAGCACGCTCGAGCGATTGTGTAGTGGTGACTCGTCAGCTCCTTAAATATGCCTCCCTATGCAGCGACTACCAATCGTCATGCAGCAGCTTCCACCAATGATCGCACATGGGGCGCGGTAACATGGAGCCGAGGTCACGCCTTAGCTACATTGCAGCTACAGCCCCGGGTGTCCAGAGTTCCCTTCCGTTGCTTCTTTACACGCCGATACAGCTCGCTACCATCGGCGATATAGCCATCTGTTTTCGAGCAGAGCCCATAAACAGATGTATCTGTCGCCGGCTGTAGCGTCGCGTCTTCAGACGCCGCTACGACGGGCTACATTGGCGCTACAAGCTACATTTGTAGCCTGTAGCGGGATGTATCCAGCCTGCCGTGGCGGCGTGTAAAGGTACCATTAGAGACATTATACCTGGATAAGAGGGAGACGGTGAGGAACATAAAGACGTTGGCTAAACGCTTCTTCCATAAGTGGAGATCATTCATGGAAAATACCCTCGCTGATTCGGATATTCAAAATGTGATGATCTCTTTTAAATACTCAGAATGGTACGCTTCAGAGGAGCTGGGCGGGACGTTGGGTAGATTACGAATAGATGCAAGGAGTGATCAGCCAAATTGACAATTATAATATATTGAAGTTGTCAGTTACTGGTGTGAAGGGCATGTGGGATGTGGTGCTCTGTTGGATGACACGGGTTATGTTGAACTATATAGTTTATATATTTTTTTCTTATCTCTATTGGGGAAGGGGGGGATCATATCGACAATATTGCCAAAATGACTAATGATATCTCAAAGTATAATATGTTGACGAAAATTCATTTTGTATGGGATTGTATTCTTGATTTTACATTTCAAGTTGTGAAAACAATAAAAATGATTATGGAAAAAAAAAAAACACACTGTACTGTGTACTTCATCATCTGCACAGTACCAGTAAAGAACTTCTTGAGCTGATCTGGTGTCTGTGTTCCTTTTCTCCGCTGCCCGGAGGGCTCCCACAGCATCAAAGAGGGGAGGACAATTACTCCCCTCATCTACCCCCGTACCCTGAGGTAAAGCTCCACCTGTGGGGAGCTGTGTTACTCTAAGCTGCACCTCCATCACCTCAGTGGCCGGCTGCAGCGCTGGTATCCACGTTACCAGGTACCACAGGTGGCGTCACGTTACCATTTCCCCCATCCATCATCATCATCTCCCACCATCCCCGCCATTGAGGGTCCAGGGCACGGAACCGGGAACCAACCAGCCGTGATCACCCACCGAGGTAACAACTTGTCCCGGTATCAGAGTACCCCCTACACTGTCAACCGACTCAATTCTGGCATCACGAACAGGATCCTGTGCCTAATAAAACCGAGTACTGTGTGCCTAGAATTGGACTTTATTGACTGTTTGTGAACTGTAAAACTGGGCCGCCATAACTGCGCCACAGAGCGGCAAGAGCATCGTAGCTGTGCGACTAAAAAAGCGTGAAGATAAGCCCCGCCCCTCCGCTCTGCCGTGGTTTGACGAAGTGTATTGGTGGGCTCCGAAAAGACCCGAAGGACTGTTCTACTAAACTTCTTTGATAGGCGGGCCTGAATATGTAAAAGACTATGTGCTGGCCCAGGGGCGTGCCTCGGCCCTCAATACAGTAGGATAATGCAAGAGGCGCCAAATTGTCTTCCCGCCCCCCTTGCTATCAAACAACCAAGGGGGCGGGTCAAAAGCTGGACCGCACCAGTTCGGGACTATAAAGATCAAGCAGGGTGCGGCCGGAGGTCAAACCGAGAGACATTGGCAGGAACCCGACTTGTTATCCGAACACGGCCTGGCTACGATGTCTGTTATACGCCTAAGGGATGTGGTCCGTGAAGTCGAGGGGAACCTAAGGGCTACTATGGCTGCCCCGGGTGTCCCGACCCTGGAAACTGAAGGGGAGGACGTAGAATTCTGGGGAGCGGCCCTACGAGATCTACAGACCCGACTGCAGGAGACTGTGGAATGGACCGTCCGGCATTGGAGTGCCGAGATGGTCCTGGAGATCGACCGTAGAAGGGACTATCTACTGGGGCGCGAGCTAGACCCGGAACCGGTAGTTGCGGCAGAACCATAAGCCAAACATCCGGTAGCCGGTGAAGACGTTGCCCCACAGAGCCGAATTCCACCCAGAGGGATGACAACCGACCCGAGGCAGGTGTTACATCAGCCAGCCCAGGAAGCCCCGGCCCGGCAGGTGATGCAGGGGAAACTGCCGAACCAGGAGATATAATCCAGTTCTCCAAGGAGCCCACCGCCCTGGTAGTGGAGGAGATCGAAGGAGGATCCAGTCATCAGGCAAGTTCCGGGGAGGAGGACAGGGATGAAGGAGCGACCGGCAGTGGAGGACCCCGCGAGCTATGGTGGGGCGAATGCCTAGAACAGCAGCAGGACAGGCCAAGTATGGAGATGCGGCAATATGAACACCGCCACACAACCACAACACCGCACTCCTGGCAACCAGTTGGGAGACCCCCATATCTGCAGGACGATGAAGCTGAATGGCAGAGGCGGTGGGAAGCTTGGTGGGCGAGTGAGATCGAGACCCGCCAGGCCTGTGTCTTTGCCCGCATCCAGCCACCACTGCCACTGGACCAGAGAAAGGAAGATACGGTGACTGTGTTTAACCTAGCAAACGGGTATGGCTTTGCCCGGGAAGGTAGGCCTCTATGAGGAGGTCTTTGTGGGGTGGAGAGAGGTGGGGGATCACGGCTGGTCAGTTCCCAGTTCCGTGCCCGGGACCCTCAATGATGGGGATGGTGGGAGATGATGATGATGGATGGGGGAAATGGTAACGTGACGCCACCTGTGGTACCTGGTCACATGGATACCAGCGCTGCAGCCGGCCGCTGAGGTGATGGAGGTGCAGCTCAGAGTAGTACAGCTCCCCACAGGTGGAGCTTTACCTCAGGGCAGCGTGGGTAGATGAGGGGAGTAGTTGTCCTCACCTCTTTGATGCTGTGGGAGCCCTCCAGGCGGCGGAGAAAAGGAGCACAGACACCAGATCAACTCAAGAAGTTCTTTATTGGTACCAGGCAGATGATGAAGCACACAGTACAGTGTGGTTTAACAGAGACATAGCCACAGATTTGAGGTGTCTTTGCAGAGTCTGTCAGTGGTCCCTTTTTTAATAGCTTTCTGGGTCTGGGCTCCTCTTTAACCACACTGAAGAGCTCTTTCGCCAGTCCCCTGGTGTGTTACTGTTAGGTACAGTTGGGAGCGACAGAAGAGTAATCCTCCTGCCACTGGAATTTGGTCCTTTCCCTAAAGTGTCAAGGACCCAATCTGGAACTGAGGTAGGGGGTTCAGTCCGTGGCGCTATGGCTTCCTTATGTCGGTCCCACAGCTTGTCGGTTTGCAGTCAGGGATAGACCGACTAACTGCCTCGGCTCCAGTATGCCGGTGTAGACCCCGGACTCCCCAGCCGGCTCCAACCAATCCTTGTTTGTCCCCTCCAGTGACTGAGTCACCCTCTCTCCAAAGAGGTGCCCTCTTGCCACAGACACAGTCTCTTGACGTCCGTCCTCCTGTTCATTCTCTCGCTGACTGACTAATTGTCACTCAAGTCTCCTGCTCCACTCTAGGCTCCACCCCCTGGGACCTAGTGAATAGTGTGGTTTGAATGCTGCTTCTCTGATTGGTCGCCGCATTCAGCGCCGACCAATCAGAGGAGTGGCGAGCACCAAAGCGCAATATTTAAAATACACTGAGCGCCTTGGTGCGTGCCGCTCCTCTGATTGGTCGGCGATGAACACAGCGACCAGTCGGAGGTGCTGCGCGCGCCAAGGCGCCATATTTAAAATGCACTGTGCATGCATAGTGAGATGATAAATAAATATAGCAATAATAAGACAATTACCACGGTCTAGCAGTGGGCGCTCAGAAGTAGATCAGGAATCCTGTACGGTGATAAGTCCTTTATTTCAGAAACCTCCGGTATGACGCGATTTTAGCCCCGCCCTTTTCATGACGCGGCCAGGCTCTTAGCAAGCTGAGAGGGGCGTGCATAATTACAAGGGAGCAGCAGACAGGCCCGCCTATTGCGGCTTCTTCAGAAACAGAACTCACACAGGACGAGGTGAATATAAACTTTTCTCTACTTTACAAAATCGATTTTTTTCTGCAAAAGGGATGGCTAGAAATGATAAGAGGGGGTGCAGGGACAGGTAGAAAGATGCGGGGGGGTCAGTTTGTGAGGTCAGGATCACTTTAAGTCTATGGATGGCAGACAAGAATTCAAGCTAACGAGACATATCACCTGCAATATGACGCATGTGGTTTACTATGTGTCATGCCCATGTGGTCTGGCTTATGGGAGGCTTACATCTAGACCAGTAAAGGTCGGCATTAGGGAGCATGCGACATATTAACAATGCTCAAGCGGAAGATCTCTCCGCTTTAAAACCACTGCCAATACATTTTTAGTTGAAACATGCATGTAACAGGAGTCTATTTAGAGCATTTTGGATAGATTGCATCTCCATTGACCAACTTGGGGGTAACATGAAAAATAAGATGGCGCAACTAGAAACCCTATGGATATTCATAATTGGCACCCTGCAACCATATGGACTTAACAATGTATTACGTTTTGCCCCATTCCTATTAACATTAGATATAACTTTTATTATTTTTATTGTTGTATTTTTAACCTGTTTTATGTTTTATCATCTTTTTAGAATAATCCAGTTGGGACTTCGAAGACTGAGAAATACATGGATAATGAGAATAATGACAATCCTTTATTTTTTGTATGGTAATTGCTTATGTCACTATTATCATTATATATATAATTTTTCCATTTTTTCCTTCATTCTTATTTTCCATTTTTATATCCTTAATACATTATTTTTTTCTATTTCTTTTTATTTTTCAGTTTTCTTTTTTTTTTTTTCTATATTTTATTCTTATTTTAATTAACTTTTCTATTATATTTTTATATACCGTAATTTAATATATTTTTATATAAAAAAAAATAGATTTTTCTTTATGTAGTAAAAAAATTATTTTTTTTTCACGTCACTCCTTTAATATTTGTTTTGAGTGTATTTACACACTTTTCTATTTTTGTTTATAATTTGCCTAATTAATAATTCATTTCTCATTTTTCTTTTTCTTTCTCTCTTGCATTTTTTCTTTATTTGTTATCTTAAAGAAATCTTCTACATTTTCCATTTTTTCAACTTTTACTTTTCACAATCAATCTTCACCTGAATACTATAATATTACATATTACAATATGGCTTAGCTTTCTACCATATATATATAATTTTTATTCATAAACATTACTTTTTACTTATGCTGGTATAATCACTCATTACTATGATCATTAACCAATTGTTATTGTTTGATCCCACTCTTCCCTTTAATCAAGACTGCTACTTTGCAGCTATCCAGCAGTTTGCTTGTATGAGGTGGTGGTATGAGAATCCCATCCTGCATGATGTGCGCTCCGCTCCTCGCCCCTCGCTGATTGCTGTGGCAATACTTCTAATACATGTCGTTTCCCTCTCCTCCTCCTATGGTGCATCTGGTGGGAGGATTCGGGAGGTGATGACAGACGCCGAGCTGGGTACTTATTGTTTCGGGATGCGAGGACGTGAGCGCTGATAATCAAATACAGGACGAGCATTACAGTCATATGAAAATGTTTGGGCACCCCTCTTAATCTTACTCTTTTTTTTTTTGTTTGTTTAAAATAGTTTTTTTGCAACAGCTGTTTCAGTGTGATATATGTAACTAGATGGCGGTCCGTTTCTAAAGAATCAGGTAGTCTAGAATCCATGTATAGTTTATTTACTAATAGTTAGGGGAGTGCGGTGAAATTAATTGTGCGTATACAGGTGGCTCAGTGGGTAGCAGAGTATACGGTGGCTCAGTGGTTAGCACTGTATATGGTGGCTCAGTGGTTGGCACTGTATATGGTGGCTCAGTGGTTAGCACTGTACGGTGGCTCAGTGGTTAGCACTGTACGGTGGCTCAGTGGTTAGCACTGTATATGGTGGCTCAGTGGTTAGCACTGTATATGGTGGCTCAGTGGTTGGCACTGTATATGGTGGCTCAGTGGTTAGCACTGTACGGTGGCTCAGTGGTTAGCACTGTACGGTGGCTCAGTGGTTAGCACTCTATATGGTGGCTCAGTGGTTAGCACTGTACGGTGGCTCAGTGGTTAGCACTGTATATGGTGGCTCAGTGGTTAGCACTGTATATGGTGGCTCAGTGGTTAGCACTGTACGGTGGCTCAGTGGTTAGCACTGTATATGGTGACTCAGTGGTTAGCACTGTATATGGTGGCTCAGTGGTTAGCACTGTATATGGTGGCTCAGTGGTTAGCACTGTATATGGTGGCTCAGTGGTTAGCACTGTATATGGTGGCTCAGTGGTTAGCACTGTATACGGTGGCTCAGTGGTTAGCACTGTATACGGTGGCTCAGTGGTTAGCACTGTATATGGTGGCTCAGTGGTTAGCACTGTATACGGTGGCTCAGTGGTTAGCACTGCGCGGTGGCTTAGTGGTTAGCACAGTATGATGGCTGAGTGGTTAGCACTATATATGCTGGCTCAGTGGTTAGCACAGTATGATGGCTCTGGTTTTCAGTGTATATGGTGGCTCAGTGGTTTTCAGTGTATATGGTGGCTCAGTGGTTAGCACTGTATTTGATGGCTCAGTGGTTTTCACGGTGCGGTGGCTCAGTGGTTTTCAGAGTGCGTTGGCTCAGTGGTTAGCACTGCGCAGTGGCTCAGTGGTCAGTGCAGCATGGAGGCAGAGTGGTATTCGCAAGATGGAGGCAGAGTGGTCAGCGCAGGATGGAGGCAGAGTGTTGAGCGCAGGATGGGGGTAGAGTGGACAGCGCAGGATGGAGGCTCAGTGGTCAGCACAGGATGGAGTGGTCAGCGCAGGATGGAGGCTCAGTGGTCAGCGCAGGATGGAGGCTCAGTGGTCAGCACAGGATGGAGGCTCAGTGGTCAGCGCGGGATGGAGGTTCAGTGGTCAGCGCGGGATGGAGGCAGAGTGGGCAGCGCAGGATGGAGGCAGAGTGGTGAGCGCAGGATGGAGGAAGAGTGGTCAGCGCAGGATGGAGGTTCAGTGGTCAGCGCAGGATGGAGGCTCAGTGGTCAGCACAGGATGGAGGCTCAGTGGTCAGCGCGGGATGGAGGTTCAGTGGTCAGCGCGGGATGGAGGCAGAGTGGGCAGCGCAGGATGGAGGCAGAGTGGTGAGCGCAGGATGGAGGAAGAGTGGTCAGCGCAGGATGGAGGCTCAGTGGTCAGCGCAGGATGGAGACTCAGTGGTCAGCGCAGGATGGAGGCTCAGTTGTCAGCACAGGATGGAGGCTGAGTGGTCAGCACAGGATTGAGTGGTCAGCACAGGATGGAGGCTGAGTGGTCAGCACAGGATGGAGGCTCAGTGGTCAGCACAGGATGGAGGCTCAGTGGTCAGCACAGGATGGAGGCTCAGTGGTCAGCGCAGAATCGAGGCTCAGTGGTTAGCGCAGGATGGAGGCTCAGTGGTGAGCGCAGGATGGAGGCTCAGTGGTCAGCGCATGATGGAGGCAGATTGGTCAGCGCAGGAAGGAGGCAGAGTGGTCAGCGCAGGAAGGAGGCAGAGTGGTCAGCACAGGATGGAAGCTCAGTGGTCAGAACAGGATGGAGGCTCAGTGGTCAGCGCAGGATGAAGGCAGAGTGGTCAGCGCAGGATGGAGGCAGAGTGGTCAGCGCAGGAAGGAGGCAGAGTGGTCAGCGCAGGAAGGAGGCAGAGTGGTCAGCGCAGGAAGGAGGCAGAGTGGTCAGCGCAGGAAGGAGGCAGAGTGGTCAGCGCAGGAAGGAGGCAGAGTGGTCAGAGCAGGATAGAGGCAGAGTGGTCAGCGCAGGACAGAGGGTGAGTGGTCAGCCCAGGACAGAGGGTCGGTGGTGAGCGCAGGACGGAGGGTCGGTGGTGAGGCCAGGACGGAGGGTTGGTAGTCAGGCCAGGACGGCGGCTCTGTGGTCAGCAGAGGACGGAGGCTCGGTGGTCAGCGCAGGACGGCGGCTCTGTGGTCAGCAGAGGACGGAGGCTCGGTGGTCAGCGCAGGACGGAGGCTCAGTTGTCAGGGCAGGACGGCGGCTCTGTGGTCAGCAGAGGACGGAGGCTTGGTGGTCAGGGCAGGACGGCGGCTCTGTGGTCAGCAGAGGACGGAGGTTCGGTGGTCAGCGCAGGACGGAGGCTCGGTGGTCAGGGCAGGACGGCGGCTCTGTGGTCAGCAGAGGACAGAGGCTCGATGGTCAGCGCAGGACGGAGGCTCGGTGGTCAGGCCAGGACAGCGGCTCTATGGTCAGCAGAGGACGGAGGCTCGGTGGTCAGCAGACGACGGAGGCTCGGTGGTCAGCGCAGGACGGAGGCTCGGTGGTCAGGGCAGGACGGCGGCTCTGTGGTCAGCAGAGGACGGAGGCTCGGTGGTCAGCGCAGGACGGCGGCTCTGTGGTCAGCAGAGGACGGAGGCTCGGTGGTCAGCGCAGGACGGAGGCTCGGTGGTCAGGCCAGGACAGCGGCTCTGTGGTCAGCGCAGGACGGAGGCTCGGTGGTCAGCCCAGGACGGAGGCTCAGTGGTCAGGCCAGGATGGAGGCTCGGTGGTCAGCGCAGGCGAGGTGGGCGGAGCCAGGTGGGAGTGGGGCAAGGTGGGTGGAGCAAGGTGGGCGGAGCCTGGCAGGATCCCCGCGAGGTGGGCGGAGCCTGGCAGGAGCCCCACAAGGTGGGCGGAGCTTGGGGGAGCCCGCGAGGTGGGCGGAGCTTGGGGAGCCCCACGAGGTGGGCGGAGCCTTTCGTGAGGTGGGCGGGGCCAAGCGGGAACGGCGCAGCGGGATGGCGGTGGGGTAAGTATACCGGAGACTGGTAGTCTGCATGAGGACGCCATCTTGGGTCACCCTGAGCGGGTGTACCTCTGGGCTCAATGACCGGATGCTGGGACAAAGTGATGGATGTGACGTCACAAATCCCTCCGGTATTTATATATACGATAACTGATGGACACAGTAATATTTCAGGATTGAAGTGGTTTACTGTACTAACTGAAAATGTGAAATTTGCATTATTTCAAAAATTGACAGGTGCAAAAGTGTGCGCACCTCAACAGAAAAGTGACATTAATATTTAGTAGATCCACCTTTTGCAAAAATAACAGCCTCTAGTCGCTTCCTGTAGCTGTTAATGAGTTCCTGGATCCTGGATGAAGGTATGTTTGAGCATTCCTCTTTACAAAACAATTCCAGTTCAGTTAAGTTTGATAGTCGCCGAGCATGGACAGCCCGCTTCAAAACATCCCACAGATGTTCAATGATATTCAGGTCTGGGGACTGGGATGGCCATTCCAGAACATTATAATTGTTCCTCTGCATGAATGCCAGAGTAGATTTGGAGCGGTGTTTTGGATCATTGTCTTGCTGAAAGATCCATAACTTCAACTTTGACACTGATTCTTGAACATTATTCTCATAAATCTGCTGATACTGAGTGGAATCCATGCGACCCTCAACTTTAACAAGATTCCCGGTGCCATCATTGGCCACACAGCCCCAAAGCATGATGGACCCTCCTCCAAATTTGACAGTGGGTAACAAGTGTTTTTCTTGGAATGCTGTGTTTTTGTGGCGCCATGCATAACGCCTTGTTGTTTGACCAAACAACTCAATCTTTGTTTCATCAGTCCACAGGACCTTCTTCCAAAATGAAACTGGCTTGTCCAAATGTGCTTTTGCATACCTCAGGCGACTCTGTTTGTGGCGTGCATGCAGAAACGGCTTCTTTCGCATCACTCTCCCATACAGCTTCTCCTTGTGCAGTGTGCGCTGTATTGTTGACCGATGCACAGTGACCCCATCTGCAGCAAGATGATGCTGCAGGTCTTTGGAGGTGGTCTGTGGATTGTTCTTGACTGTTCTCACCATTCTTCTCTGCCTTTCTGAAATTTTTGTTGGCCTGTCACTTCTGGCCTTTACAACAACTGTTCCTGTGGTCTTCCATTTCCTTACTATGTTCCTCACAGTGGAAACTGACAGGTGAAATCTCTGAGACAACTTTTTGTATCCTTCCCCTGAACAACTATGTTGAACAATCTTTTTTTCCCAGATCATTTGAGAGCTGTTTTGAGGAGCCCATGATGCCACTCCTCAGAGAAGATGCATCTAGGAGAACAACTTGCAAGTGGACAGCTGAAATAGCTTTTCTCATGATTGGATACACCGGTATGAAGTACAAAACTCAATAAGGTTACCAAACCAATTTAGTGCTTCAGTAAATCAGTAAAAAGTAGTTAGGAGTATTCAAATCATGAAAATCAGAAGGGTGCCCATACTTTGGCACCTGTCAAATTTTGAAATAATGCATATTTCACATTTTTGGTTAGTACAATAAACCTCATTTCAATCCTGAAATATTACTGTGTCCATCAGTTATTACATATATCACTCTGAAATAGCTGTTGCAAAAAAAAATTTTTAAACAAAAAAAAAAAAATGAGTAAGATTAAGAGGGGTGCCCAAACTTTTTCATATGACTGCACTATAGTCTCCACCAACAAACGCCCTCAAGAAGAAGCCTGCGCGGCGAAACACGTCAGGGTGATTCCTACAACCCAAAGGACCTAATCTTTTAAAAATCCCTGTAAATAAGATCCTGTCATCACTGGTAATTATTGCCCTGTAGTATTATTACACTATCATATTCCCTTAGCAGTCTAACCCTCTCGGCATATTATCTTTCCTTTTACAGGCTGCAATATAGTTACCACTTGTATAGAATCATTTTTAGGAGCACATATATAAGGCTCATTCCAGCAAAGGACTTTGACAGTGACCGAGAGACTTTTGGGGAATGTCTTAATCCAGTGTGTTCTATTTTTTTCTGGAATCAGTGCAATATATAGAGAAACAGATGTAATAATGTTATCCTGGTGTAAGATGAAAGCAGAGTCTTCACATTAACTTTTGAGTGCACTTTAATATTTTCAGTTTAATATATTTGATTTACCCTTTTCGGAGCACATGTTACACTACACTGACCCCTTGTGGTCACAGTATATATATATATATATATATATATATATATATATATATATATATATATATATATATTTGCACTGTAGATTTTATAATTTGATTTCTATTTTTGGTCAATTTTTCTATTTTATTGCTACATACATGTTGTCCACTTTTTTGCCGTGATTGTGCCCTATTGTTTTATCACTTGTTTACATTATACACACCCCGAACATTTTCAATATCTGTATTTGTCAGTCGACTATACTATTTGCATTGACCTTTTAGTATTATTTATTTATTACTCTATTATTTTCTTACTTTTTAGTGTTTGTATTTTTCTTGACCTATTTGTTTCTAATTCTGGAGGGTTTTCTGGTTTCTGGTGGATGAATTATCATGGTGTATCATTGTTTTTAAATGTTTTTTTAAATTTCTCTTTTTCTATGATCTAATAAAGAATTTTGTACCAACAAGCAGGCTGAAAACTTTAATTTATAGGTGTTTTTACAGTTTGGGTTAGCCTTTTTCTAACTTGGCCAAATATAGGTTTGTATTTACTCACTGGTTTGGTAATGGGCAGGTATCAGATGCTGTCAGAGTGAGCCTTTTCTATCAGTTATTTGAATCCGGTTACTCGGGTGAGACCCTATTGCACTTTTTGTCTTTCCAGTTTTTTTCGTATGTGATCACCTTCAGGCGGCTTCATCTTCTATTATTGCCTGCGCTATGGTCAGTCTTCCATGATTTGTGACCTTTTGGCAGTTCCAGTGTTTTCTGGAGTGCATCGGAAGTCACAGGTCAACGCAATTCTATGAAAGCCTCTTCTGGATTTCATAGAAAGGAATTGGGAGCTTGTGACATTACTTCTGACTTCTTGACAGTCAAAAGTTACAGTCACAATATGGCACAGAGGGGCTGGAGCAGAGTCAGTAAAAGGTGAAGGCAACCGGAAGGGGAGTAAATGACAGGGAACTAAGATTTAAAGGGAACCATTCATAAGGAAAAATTATATCAACCTGCACATGTGGTGTTTTCGTCTGCAAGTAAAAAGCACCTGTGCAACACCTGCACATTAAAACCCGCTGCCGGGAAGAAAATTAACTTTAATCCTTTCAGCAACGTTCTGGTTTCACCTTTGTATAAAGATCAATGTCTGTAACCACGCCACTTGCACTGACTGACAACTGGTTCTAATGCAGAGCAGTTGTCGCTCAGAGCCCACACAGACCGGTGACTAAACCTGTACCGGTTCACCCCCATGACTGAAAATGAAACGATGCCAGTAGGATTCAAGTTCATTCCTCCAGGCAAGTCTCTCATGGACAGGGAGACTGGTGTCCATCATGCGGCTCTATGCGCCACACCTGCTCTTTCCCTCTAAGGCATTCTCGCTCTGTGAACGCAACTACTCAATTGGGGATAGAGTTACTGGCAATTAAGTTAGCCCTGAAGGAATGGCGATATCTGCTTGAAGGTGCAGTTCATCCGGTCATCATCAATACTGATCATAAGAATCTTTCGTATCTCCAGTCTGCTCAAAGACTATCTCTCCATTTCCGTCCTGCAGAGAAGGATATCAAGGCTGATGCGCTATCCAGGTCCTTCCTGTCAGATGACTTATAAGAGGAGCCTTAGCACATCATAGAACCGTCTAAGATGATCACAGTGGCCCCGATCAGGCTGTTGCAGCTTCCTCTTGGCAAGACTTGTAACTGAAAGAGACAAGAAGTGAGTCCTACGCCGAGATCATTCTTCTAAGCTTTCCAGTCAAAAGAAGACTTTACAGCTGATTTTTTTTTACACTACTGGTGGTCCACCTTGCGCCACGGTGTCCTGGACTTCTTCTCAGCCTGTTCCTCCTGTGCTCTCAATAAAATAACCAAGCAACTGCCAGACAGTTGCCTTCTTCGGCTCCCGATTCAGTCTGCTCCTTGGCAGCACATTGACATGGACTTCATCACCGATCTGACAGCATCATCCGGTTATTCTGGGTTGTGGTTGACCGGTTTTCCAAGGTTGGACACTTCATTCCATTGTCTGGTCTCCCCTCTGCTCCTAAACTCACAGAGCTCTTCATCCAGCATGTTCTCCGGCTTTACGGCCTTTCACTCCACATTGTCTCCGAGAGAGGGGTTCAATTGATCTCCCGTTTCAGGCTGGCCCTCTGTAAGCTGTTGCATGCCACCCTGGATTTCTTCTCAGCCTATCTCCCACAATCTAGTGGAGTGAGTGAATCAGGTTCTCACCAACTATTTGCGACACTTCGTGAATGGACAATACTGTGACTGGGTTGTGCTGCTGCCATGCGCGGTTTTCCTTCAACAATCATGTCGGTGAGTCCTCCCCAAACTCTCCGTTTTATATTGTTTATAGACAGCATCCAAGGAATTCGACTCGGTTGCCTCTCGCTTCCAGCAATGCTGCAGCTGATTCCCTGGCGAAGGACTTCATGAAGGTCTGGACAGAGACCAGGACCTCTCTGAAGCAGGCATTGATTTGAACCAAAGGTGTATGCAGACAAAAGATGCCTGGATCCCCCACCATTTCAACCTGGAGATAAGGGTATAGCCGTCTTCCAGGCACATATGTCTTAAAGTCCCCTCTTACAAACTGGCTCCTCGTTACATTGGTCCCTTTGAAGTTCTACACCGGATCAACGAGGTGTGCTACTGTTTGAAACTGCCTGCCTCCTTATGGACCCATAACTCCTTCTATCTCTCCCTGCTGAAGCCAGTTTTTCTCGGTCGCTACATCCAGGATCCAGGTAATTCTCCTTCTCCTGTGTTGCTGAGGACATCTATGAAGTTAAGGACATCCTGGCCATGAAGAAGAGAGGAGGCAGGACTCTTTCTAATTGACTGGAAGAGATACGATCCTGAAGAGAGATCTTAGGAGCCTGAGAACATTGATGATCCGGTCCTTCTCAGAAAGTTCCTGGCAAGTTTGAAAATGGGGGGGTGTAAAGGAGGGGGTACTGTTATGCCCTCAGCTGCGGGGCCAGTCTCTCATTGACAGGGAGACCAGCGCTCATCATGTGCCTCTGTGCGCCTCTCCCGCAGCTTCACTGGTTCTGCTTACCCTGCTTGTGGTTCCATGCGCCCTTCTACTTCCTTCTCATCCAGGAACCAGTGTCCCCTTGGCAGGTCTCTTGGGAATGTTCTTAGGCAGCACATGCCGCACCCTGACCACAATTAAAGAGACAGTACACCCCTGTTCCCTACGTAAGTGCTGAGCTGCTGTGTATAAAAGGCATCCTCCCCCTATGTTAGGTGCCTTGGCAATGTGTTCATTCCCTAGGAACGTTGCCAGTGTCCAGGTCACACTCCTGCTGTGCTCTGCACTAAGAAGACTGTCACTTATTGTGCTCTGCAATATTCTTACGTCTGTGTCTCCACAGAAACCTCTGCTGGCAGTTAGTTATCATGAATCTCTCTGCATATACCAGATCCCACCTTGGGTTGTCCAAGACTCTCCTAAATTGCATGTGACCTTCCAGATTCCTCTACCAGCTGGATCAGCCTTTCCAGGATTGTATGGAGCTCCCAGGATTCTCCTAACGCCAGAGCCTATGTTCCACAGTCTTCCCATTTCTACTCCTACGGTCTGTACGGGTCACCCCTCTGGCCCGGGATTCACAGCATTTAGACCTCTTGAGTGCCAGGTTTATCCCTGTACAGGGGTTACCTCTCCAGTTGCTCCCCCATGAGAATTCGGTGTCGTGATCCAGGGGGTCCTCTCCTCACATACTTTTCCTTTTTGTTAACCCCTTCCTTGAAAATCCGGGATTACTTACCGGTAATCATATTTTACAGAGTCCATGACAGCACCCACATGAGAGAGGGGATGCGCCTTTAAGGACAGGAAACCTACAGATAAAAAGGGGCGGCCCCCTCGCCTCCTCAGTTGGTTACAGAGACATTGAAGGAACCGCCAATCGTATAAATACATAATAAGCATTAAACATTAGAAACCACACCCTCGGGCGTGAGAAAAAAGGGCATGCAAAAACACCCTTTGGAAAAAAGTGCCCACCCGTGACACGTGAGTGGAAAAAACCTCTGCAATGCCCAAAAGGCAAAGACAAAATAATCAAATAAAAAAGAGTGACAAAAAACGACAGGGTGGGAAGTGAGTGGGTGCTGTCATGGACACCGTAAAATATGGTTACCGGTAAGTAATCCCGGATTTTCCTATCGCCATGACAGCACCCACATGAAAGACTTGCAGAGAACAGTATCATCGGGGAGGGACCACAGTATTAAGAACTGCCCTCTCAAAATCAAGGGCAGAAGAAGCGAGATCAAGACAATAGTGATGAAAAAACGTAGAAGGAGAGGCCCAGGTGACCGCATAACAAATGACCTCCAAAGGTATGTTCGCATGTTCTGTCCAAAAGGCAGAAACGGCTCTAGTAGAATGGGCTTTCACCCCATCCGGAGGCTGTTCACCTGCTGAGGAATAGGTCAAGCAGATAGCATCCTGGATCCATCTAGACTAGTGTTCTTTGTAGTGCCAGACCCCTTCGTAGGACCCTGGAAAGAGAGGAAGAGAGCCCTACTCTTCCTAAAGGGGAGAGTTATATCTACATACTCCAGGACTCCCCTGCGCACATCTAAGGTATGAAACCTAGCCTCCTCTGAGGTGGATGGAGTAAAGACGGCAGAATCATTTCCTGACACGGTGAAACTTAGACGACCATTTAGGGAGATATGCAGGATCAGGTTTCAGAATCAACCAATCCAGTAGTACTAACAAAAATGGAGGTCACCCACCCGCCTAGCTGAAGTCAGAGCAACTAGTAGCACAGTCTTCAAGGTCAGATGTCTGAGTGCATCCAGGACCAGGTTCAGATCTCAAGGGGCCATACGGAGAATGTGAACTGGAGTACTACGTTCGCAGGCCTGAACAAACCTAGCGACCCATCTATCCCCAGCTATGTTAGAGTTATAGAGGGCCCCTAGAGCAGATATGTGCACTTTTAAAGGTACCAACTGCCAGACCCAACTCCCAATCCTTTTGCAGGAATTCTAATATAGCTGAAATAGGCGGGTGGTCAGAGTACCCCAGGGTAGAGATCCAGAAACTTCCGCCAAACCCTGCAGTAGAGGTTGATAGTGACAGGTTTACGACTATGCAAAAGGGTCGAGATTAAAGCATCCGAGAAACCCCTCCGGCTCAACAGCTGCCTCTTCCAACTTGTCGGTTGGACCTGGTTGCAAAAAGATCTCTCTCTGGAGACCCCCATAACCGCAAAATCTGTTGGAACACCTCCCTGTTTAACATCCACTCCCCCTGATGGAGAGAACGACGGCTGAGGAAGTCTGCCCTGGCATTGTCTACTCCCGAATGTGGAGGGCTGAGAGAGAGAAAATGCTCCTCTGCCAACAGAAAAATGTCAGCCGTGGTAGTCAGAGACGATGACCGAGTGTCCCCTTGAGGATTGATGTATGCCACCATGGTAGTGTTGTCAGTCTGAACACGTACATGGGAGCCCTACAGATGAAGCAGGAACCTGCGAAGGGCATACAGAACTGCCCGAAGCTCCTTTAGATTGGAAGAGCCCTCCTGCTCCTCCCTTGCCCACCGACCCAGGGATAGAAGCTTACCTAGATGGGCCCCCCACCCCGAGGGACTGGCATCGGTCGTGAGGACAAAATCTAGTGGACACACCCACGACACCCCGCTGGTCAGGTGACTCGGCTCCAGCCACCAGTAGAGTGACCTTATTGCAGAAGGTGACAGACGAAGTCTGCCATCTAGGCCACCTTGTAAGGCCACGTCTGCACTCAGCACCTCCAGCTGGAGAGCTCGGGAATGAAACTGTGCCCATAACACGTCCGGAATGCAAGAAGTCAGAGTCCCGAGTAGAGACATAGCGTCTCGTAAGGACAGGTTGGGATCGGCCACGATCACGCCGATTTTCGTCCGGAGAGCCTGTAGCTTGTCCTCTGGAAGAAAACATGTCTGTATGATGGAATCCAAGTGAAGACCCAAAAAAGACTGCACTTTTGTAGGGACAAGACGAGATTTTTGCCAGTTTATCAACCAACCCAACTCCTGTAAGGAAAATAGGACATGCGTCAGCCTGTCAGAACGCTGAGTCGCAGAATTACCCACAATTAAAAAATCATCCAAATATAGAGTGATCAAAATGTCCTGATGTCGGATAAAGGCCATGACCTCCGCCATTACATTGGTGAATAGACGAGGAGCCATAGAGAGCCCGAATGGTATGGCGGCAAACTGGAAATGATGAACCTGACCATTGAGAGACACTGCTACTCGTAGATACTGTTGATGGTCTGGATGAACTGGCAAATTATAGTAGGCATCCTTGAGATCTAAAACTACTATCCAGCACCTAGGAAAGAGAAGTCGAACAGCTGATTGAATGGACTCCATCTTAAACGAGTGAATTCTGAGGTAGGAGTTCAACTTTTTCAAATTAATGATAGTCCTAAAGGAACCATCCGGCTTGGGTACCAGAAACAGAGAGGAATAAAAGCCCCTCCCTTCCTGGCCCACAGGAACTTCAACGAGTACCCGTTTCTTCATAAAATCTCTAACCTCAGATTCCAATGAATGCTGACGACCCCGATCAGACAACGAAGCTTGAAGAAAGAAGTCCCTTGGGACCCTCACAAAGTCCAGCTTTAACCCAGATGACACCAGGTTGAGGATGCAACGACTAGATGTAATAAGGGACCATTTGTGGGAAAAAGCCGATAATCTACTTCCGACAAGAGGGTCTACATTATCCCATCTGGAGTCCGACTGTTGGCAAGAAAACTGCTTCTTACGGAATGCCCGCCTATAACTAGGAAGAGACGGTTGTTGTAAACCCTTGTTTACCTCTCCAGCCTTTGTCAGGATGTCATCCAACCCCGAGCCGAAGAGGTAGTCCCCCTTATAAGAGATGCCACAGAGCTTACTTTTAGCGTGAGCATCGCCTCTCCATTCTTTCAGCCACAAGGACCTCTGGACAGAATTGGAGAGGCCTGCAGACCTGGCTGCCAACCTGAGGGAGTCCGCTGAGGCGTCGGAAATGTAGGCCGAGCCACTCCGCAACTGAGGGATAGAGGCCAACAACTGGTCCCGAGGCACTCCCAACCGAATTTGTTCTTCTAATTGGTCCAGTCATACCAGCTGAGAACAAGCCACACAGGTGCAGGCAATTGCCGACTTAAATCCCCCCAGCGAAGCTTCCCTGCCTTTCTTCAAGAGCGCCTCAGCCTTACGGTCGGAAGGTTCCTTAAGCAGCCCCCATCTTCCAGAGGCAATACATTGGTTCTGGAGGAGGTGGCTACAGCAGCCTGCACCTTTGGAACCTTGGACCACTCCAACAACATATCATCGTCAAAAGGATACCTCCTTTTTTAGGCAGATGGCAAAAACCCCCTGGACTCCTGTTTATCCCATTCCTGCTTGACTAAATCTTTTATTGCGTCGATAACAGGGAATCAGCGTCGCTTCCTCTGGGCCAGTCCCGCAAAAATGACCTCTTGGGCCGACCTTCTCTGCTGTCCGTAAACCCCATAGTTGAACGAACTACTTTAACTAAGGAGTCTATCTCCTGAATGGGAAAGCAAGCACCGCCTTCATCCTCAGAAGAAGAACCAGATGGGGATGCCTCGAGTAATCCTTCACGGGAGGCCCTATCCGACTCATACCCAGACTGAGTCATTACTGGACCAGGGGAAGCAATAGGCTGGCGCAGATGACTAAGGGAGTGACGTATCTCCTCCTGAATAAAGGTTTTGAAGTCAGCCGTGCGTACTGGGGTTTCCTCATCCAGAGTCTGGTGGATACATGTCTGACACAGATGTTTTGGGTATTTGTCTGGCAGGGGCACTGCACACAAAGCACACTCTGTGTGTTCATCCTTAAACACTTTTCTTAGTCTGGCCATCAGGGCAATCAGAAGGAAAAGGAGAGAAAGCGCAGGGAGAACGAGAAAAAAAGATAAAGAACCTACATCAGACTATAGGTGAGCAAACCTTCATATCCCCATAGCTGACCCCTCCGGTACCGATGCTGCAGGAGCAGGCCCGCCACTGGACCTGGCAGACTTCTTCCTGGTTGCCTTGTCCGCCTCCCTGGGAGCCTTGCCACCGCTGCCCCCAACGCTGCTGAGGCTGTCTGGACGCCTAGCACCTTTCGGGAAGACATCGTGCACACCGTGTAGGGACTGGAACGCTCTTTGAATCTCCCGCGCCCGCCTCCAGGCACCGGAAGTCGTCATCTGCACTTCCGGGTGCGCATGCGCGTCATCTTGTGCATGCGCAGATTCACACCGGAAGCCGGCGCATGAGACACTGGGCGGCTGCCCCCGCTGCACCGCAGCCGCCCGTCCCACACCGCCTGCCTCTCACAACCCATGGCGGTGCAACCCGGACCCTGGGTTGGGAAGCTCCCCAGCCAAAGAGGGAGTGGAGGCCTAGCCTCCCCAACGCTGCTACCGCTGCCTCAGATCCTGCCGCAATGACTGCACCCACAGGAGTGTCGGGACCACAGGTAATCCTCTTCATCTGTGGTTTCCCCTCAAGGACAGGGAACCAACTGAGGAGGCCGCCCCTTTTTATCTGTAGGTTTCCTGTCCTTGTGGGTGGATCCCCTCTCTCATGTTTACTGAATTCACTCTCCAGTCTCTTGTTGTATTGGGTATTCAGCTACTACTGCTCCACCAGTGGCTCACGAGTGGCTCACTTTACATCTCCACACCCTTCGGGCGTAACAGATATTAACTTGAATGTTAACCCCATATCTGCAGGTTAATAGCATTTTCCCACATAAGTTTACTTTAAAGCACCACTTCAGTGCTGAAAAAACAAAATGCTGGAATGATGCTTTAACACACTTTGGGAGGGGCATTTCAGAGTTATTTAGAAGGCTGGGGTCAATGAAATATTATTAATCCTCCGTCTTTCCTATCACTGTGTTGCTGATAAAATTAAGAAAAATGGATTTATGCCGAAAATCAATGCTTTTTCTGGCTGAAATGCTCCCCCTGCCTGCTTAATTGAACTCATTTGAGCCATTATTTAAAACATTTATAAGAGATAATTAAGAACTGTAAAAGAAAAAAAACTATGAATAAACACTTGTTCAGGTAGTAACTGATTTAATAAAGATAACAATAAGGAGGAGCACAAAACATGTTTATACATACATTTCTACATATAACAGACTTGATGACAAATACAGGACCTTATAAAAAGAGGACCCCAAGAAGTCTATACATATATACACTGATCTGCTAAACTGCAGTTGTGACATGTTATTTATTTGGTGGTATGCCATGAGATTAGAATATTGTTGAGTTTACTTGTATGTATGAATTTAAGGCTCCCCATACACAGACTAAAGACAACCAAACTCATTGATATGTATGGGGATCTTCCGATTCTTGCTCCATAGATTAGGATTTTGACCTGTTGGATTTCCAATGGCTAATCCTTTCATATTCCTCCAAAGGAGTCTGGCAGCAGCTCTCTCTCATACAGAACACAGAAGTGCTCAGCAAAGACAAGTGTTCTTGTGTATTGGTGACATGGGTTCTACTAAGCAAGAGCAAAAATATTCGATCAATATTTACAGAAGATTGCCTTGAGGTCATCCACCTTGTGGTCTCACTGCAAGTTATGTACCAAACTAGTAAAAAGGCCCGATGCAATTGCATCGGGAGCGCGGTGAAATGAATTGTGTGTATAGAGGCGGTAGTGTGGGTAGCAGAGTGTAGAGGCGGCTGTGTGGGTAGCAGAGTGTAGAGGCGGCTGTGTGGGTAGCAGAGTGTAGAGGCGGCTGTGTGGGTAGCAGAGTGTAGAGGCGGCTGTGTGGGTAGCAGAGTGTAGAGGCGGCTGTGTGGGTAGCAGAGTGTAGAGGCGGCTGTGTGGGTAGCAGAGTATAGAGGTGGCTGTGTGGGTAGAAGGGCAGTGTGGGGTGAGTGGAGGGTAAGCAGGGGCAGTGTGGGGTGAGTGGAGGGTAAGCAGGGGCAGTGTGGGGTGAGTGGAGGGTAAGCAGGGGCAGTGTGGGGAGTGAGGGCATAGGGGGTAAGAGGAGTGAGCAGGGGCAGTGTGGGGAGTGAGGGCATAGGGGGTAAGAGGAGTGAGCAGGGGCAGTGTGGGGAGTGAGGGCATAGGGGGGTAAGAGGAGTGAGTAGGGTCAGTGTGGTAGTAGATCTGAGGGCCGGCGGCCCTTTAAGGTTAGTGGGGGGGGGGGTTAGGGTGGAAATACATGTTAGCTTGGGGGAAGCTGGGGTCTCATGAAGGCGGGCGGTGTAGTTAGCGGCGGTCCGTAGTGTAAAGCCGCTCCCCCTGTCTGCTGCCTGAGGGCAGGCACCGTGGAGTGGAGTGTGCGGCCTTGGCGGCGGGGGAGCGAGGCAGCGTGTGTAATGAAGGCGGGCGGTGGTGGTTGCGGGGGGGGCCGTTGTGTAAATCCGCTCCCCCTGATTGCTGGCTGAGGGCTCGCACTATGGAATTGACTGTGCGGCCCTAGCAGCGGAGGAGCGGGGTGTGGCGGCTGGTGCGTGTAGCAGCCGTTTGCGGGCAGAATTAGCGGCTCGCGATGGCGCATGCGCGCCATCGCTCGCTCGCATCAGCAGGGCAGTGTGAGGAGTGAGGGCATGTGGGCATGTGGGGGGGGGTAAGAGGGGTAAACAGCGGCAGTGTGGGGTGAGTGGGGGCATGAGCAGGGACAGTGTGGGTGAGTGGGGGGGTTGAGTAGGGCCAGTGTGGATGATTGGGGCAGTTGGGGGGGGGGGAGAGGGGTAAGAAGGGTGTGTGGGTGAGTGGGGGGGGGGTAAGCAGGAGCAGTGTGGGTGAGTGGGGGCATGTGGGGGAGGTGAGAGAGGTAAGCAGGTACAGAGTAGGGGCATGAGCAGGGGCAGTGTGGGGAGTGAGGGCATGTGGAAGGGTGAGAGGGGTGAGCAGGGGCAGTGTGGGTGAGTGGGGAGGGAGTAAGCAGGGGCAGTGTGGGTGAGTAGGGGGTAAGCAGGGGCAGTGAGGGGAGTGAGGGCATAGGGGGGTAAGAGGAGTGAGCAGGGACAGTGTGTGTGAGTGGGGGGCTATGCAGGGACAGTGTGGGTGAGTAGGGGGTAAGCAGGGGCAGTGTGGTTAAGTGGGGGCAGTGTGGGTGAGTAGGGGGTAAGCAGGGGCAGTGTGGGGAGTGAGGAAATGGGGGGTAAGAAGAGTGAAGAGGGGCATTGTGGGTGAGTGGGGGTTAAGGAGGGGCAGTGTGGGGGGTAAGAAGGGGAAGTGTGGGTAATTGGGGGGTAAGCAGGGGCAGTGTGGGGATTGAGTGAGGAAATGGGGGGGTAAGAGGAGTGAAGAGGGGCATTGTGGGTGAGTGGTGGTTAAGGAGGGGCAGTGTGGGTGAGTAGGGGGTAAGCAGGGGCAGTGTGGGTAAGCAGAAGGAGTGTGGGTGATTGGGGGGTTAGCAGGGGCAGTGTGGGTGAGTGGGGGTTAAATGGTGGCAGTGTGGGTGATAGGGGTGGTAGGCATGGGCAGTGTGGGGAGTGAGGAGATGGGGGGGGGGGGTAAGAGGAGTGAGGAGGGGGAGTGTGTGTGTGAGTGAGGAGATGGGGGGGTAAGAGTAGTGAGGAGGGGCATTGTGGTTGAGTGGGAGTTAAGCAGGGGCAGTGGGGGTGGAGATGTGGGGGGCGGCGGCCCTGTAACCATGACTTGAGGACCGGGGGGAGCGGGTGATTGAGTGTGCAGAGCCGGCGGGGCTGGAGGCAAGAATGGTAGTGCTTGAGGACCGGGGGGGAGTGGGTGATTGAGTGTGCAGGGGCGGCGGGGCTGGAGGCGACAATGGTGTTGCGGCGTGGGCGCCATGTTACAGTGGTCCGCTGCGGCGGCGGCGCGGTCGGCATCTTACCGTGGTCCGCTGCTGCGGGTCGCGTCATAGAGGCAGGCGTTGGGCGGGGGTGGCTTTTGTCCTGGCGCTCCCCCTGGCTGCTGGTGATGGGGCCTGAGGGCTCGCACTGTCCAATGGACGGTGCGGCCCTGGCGGCGGAGGAGCGGGAGCATGGGTTGAGGGAGCGGAAGAGCGGCGGGCGGGGTGTGTAGCATTGGTGGATGTGTGTGTAGTGCGGCGGCAGGATGATTGGGTTTGCGGGCAGAATCTGCGGCTCGCAATGGCGCATGCGCGCCATTGCTCGCTCGCAGTACCGCAAAGCATTCTGGGATTGGGCGACAACGCCCGAAATCTCAAACTGCGGATTATATAAATAGATATACACTGTGCAGGGTGTATGAGGAGGAGAGCCTGTATACTGGTCACTATATACTATATATACACTGTACAGTTGGAGGAGGAGGAGAAGAGCCTGTATACTGGTCACTATATATATATACACTGTGCAGGGTGTATGAGGAGGAGGAGGAGAGCCTGTATACTGGTCACTATATCTATATACACTGTGCAGGGTGTATGAGGAGGAGGAGGAGAGGCTGTATACTGATCACTATATACTATATATACACTGTACAGGTGTATGAGGAGGAGGAGAGCCTGTATACTGATCACTATATACTATATATACACTGTACAGGTGTATGAGGAGGAGAGCCTGTATACTGATCACTATATACTATATATATACACTGTACAGGTGTATGAGGAGTAGGAGAGCCTGTATACTGGTCACTATATATATATATACACTGTACAGTTGGAGGAGGAGGAGAAGAGCCTGTATACTGGTCACTATATATATATACACTGTGCAGGGTGTATGAGGAGGAGGAGGAGAGCCTGTATACTGGTCACTATATCTATATACACTGTGCAGGGTGTATGAGGAGGAGGAGGAGAGCCTGTATACTGGTCACTATATATATATATACACTGTGCAGGGTGTATGAGGAGGAGAGCCTGTATACTGGTCACTATATATCTATATACACTGTGCAGGGTGTATGAGGAGGAGGAGGAGAGCCTGTATACTGGTCACTATATATCTATATACACTGTGCAGGGTGTATGAGGAGGAGGAGGAGAGCCTGTATAGTGGTGACTATATATATATATATATATATATATATACAGTGTACAGGTGTATGAGGAGGAGAGCCTGTATACTGATCAGTATATGTTATATATACACTGTACAGGTGTAGGAGGAGGAGAGCCTGTATACTGGTCACGTGGAAGGCAGGGGTTAAAAAAAATAAAAAAAGATTATGCTCACCTCACCCCGAGCCCCCGCCGTCTTCTGCCGTGTTCCGCCGTCTTCTGGCGTGTTCCGCTAGGCTCCCGGTGGCTGTGCAGGCTCCCGGTGCGTGGAGTGATCTTCTATCTACTGAGACTGAAGGACCTGTGGTGATGTCAGAGTCACGTGACCCGCGATTTGCCTGGAGTAAGCTGGTGTCACGTGACTCTGACATCACCACAGGTCCTTCAGTCTCAGTAGATAGAAGATCACTGGAGGCACCGGGAGCCTGCACAGCCACCGGGAGCCTAGCGGAACACGGCAGAAGACGGCGGGAGAGGGCGGGAGACAGCGCGGGCTCGGGTAGAGGTGAGGATTTTTTTTTTTTTTAGAGTAGTGCGGGTCTGCGGCTCGTGATGACGCTGCGCGTCATCACTCGCAGTCCCGCGCAAAGCATGTTGGGATTGGGCTACAGTGCCCAACTCCCGATTATATAAGTAGATGGTAAGACAATGATGTATCCAGCAAATCGCTTAAATGCTATAGCTGGCAATACTAGGAAAGAATGTAATGCAAATTAATATACATTAAATACATAGCGGTAAATATATTTTTGTGGCTTAAGTTCATATTAAATTAAGGTTACATGCAAATCAAATTCACTACCACCAGTCAAAAAGATGATCTAGCAGGGGTCAATCAAAAGTCGTACAATACTCTTGAACTGCCTACTAAATTTCTTAGGGCCAAAAAGGTATAAAGCAATTGTTTTGGGTCAAATCCTGCACAAAAGAAAAAAAAAAAAAGACCTCAAATAACTGGAGGATTGTCGACAAGGCAAATTACAAAGGTTAGGCGGACACTGTTGCCCAATGGTTTGGGATGTTCTATAGATATAAACACAAAAAGCAATTTTGAAAATACATTACTCATTTTGCAAAGATCTTGAGTTAAGAACACTCAGTCATGATTACTCTTCAGTGTAAATGCACCTTAAGAATGTTCATTTCCAGATAATCTTTCTATGTAAACAGGCTGCCGATTACCTGATGAACAAGCAAAATGCTGCTCATTTGGGTGAAATGTTCTTTTCCACAGCTCAAAAGATCATTTTCAGCAGGGTATGGTCCTGTTTTAAGGGTTTATAGTCTACTGTGGTCTGACTATGTAAACACACTATTAAAGGGTAGCTGGAGAGTAGCAACAAGTTATAGGATGCAATGTATTTACAAAATCACTTAATTCATGTGATTACATATTACTATATCTAAATGGTAAGATAGCAATTAAAGTTGAATAAAAGCCTGAACAATGTATTATTTGTTTAAAAAAAAACGATACCAGTTCAGACTTGAGTATTCATTCTCTACCCAGGTTTTGCAAATTTTAAAGGGGTTATCATTTATCCACATGTGGAAGATAAAAGCCTGATTGCTGGAGCCCCTACCGGTAGTATTCCCACTGATCACTAGAATAAGGATCCCGAGCTCTGCTGTTACCTATAATCTCACAGACATTGAAAAGCAGAAGTGTCAGATCCCACACAAAACGTCCTCCTTATCTTGTTTGTATAGTGGGAAGGAGAGAATCGAAATGGGGGCAGGGTGGTTAAAGATAAGACTCATATAAATCTATTCTGTGCATAGACAATAGAATAGATGTATTTTTCAGCAGAGCACCCTTATGGTGCTGTCACACCTGGCGACGTCGCTAGCGACATCGCCGAAAAAGTGACGTATCAGCGATGTCGCTAGCGACGTCGCGCTGTGTAAACGAGCGGCGCGACCGCGTTTTATCGCTGGTCGCAGGTTGACAGGTTTACAGGAAGAACCGTAAACCTGTCAACCGGCGACCTGCGATAAGGCTGGATCGCGCCGTGTGACATCGCCAGAGCGATGTCGGCGGCGATCCGGCCTATACCGCAGCGTTGCTGCGGATCGCTCGCTGGGCTGAGCCCAGCCCAGCGAGCGATGTCACCGCCCGCAGCGATGCTGTGTGACAGCTGGCCAGCGATGTCGGAAGCGAGCGGGCACCCGCGCATCGCTTTCGACATCGCTGGCCAGATCGTGCTGTGTGACAGCACCATAAGAATGTTCATATACTTCAGTGAACTGTTTGACAACTATTTTTCATCTACTTCCTTATAAACAAACATGTATGGCCAGGACACAGGACAGGGGAATAAGTTGATGTCAGACAGCTCTGGCAGCATCTTATCCACCATGGAAATAATACATTAGACATGCTGAATTCCAACATGCCCGATCATTTATTTCAACTGTCAAGTAACATCCACATGCTCAATTATTTGCTGGTGCTATGTTAGTTCTAGAGAGGAGGTAACCCTGCACATCTGTAACTCTCTCCATCGTAACTCCACTATACCTTTCAAGAGTGCTAAGCAAGCACCTACAACCCACATCAGGTTATACCGTGATTTACTTGTGCTTTGACATCCCTACTTCTCATCAGTGTGACTATGATCTTCCCTGTGACATAAAAATTGCTTCTTACAAAAGCCTGGTAGCCGCACAAATTAACATGGCGGGTCACGTCTCCCCCACCCCCAGGCCTCCCACCTATTTTATATTGTAGTCGAGCGTCAAAAATAGTATTAACCTGGTATTTGGACGTGACAGCAATAGCATGTCTATACTACAAAGGAGAGTATGTATATCGGTAAGCATAGGCAAAATTTTGAAGAAGAAAAAAAAAAAAAAGGGGGAAGAAAACTCAAAGATGCGTACCATCGTAGACACAAGCAAATTCAAATAAAGAAGTCATCAACTAGCTGTCAGGGATCACTAAGGCCAAAACCAATTGGCGGGCGAGTTAAACCCCTCAGCTGATATGGTCATGTGACACATCAGCTGATGGGATTGCCATCCCCTCCCAGTCAGCTGGTTAAGGTCCTTCAGCCATTGGAGGTGGATGCCACGCATCGCAGGACACTCGGCAGAGAGGTGAGCATTTATTTTTTTTATTTTTAACCATTCCTTTCTTTAATTTCACTTTAGCAGTGTATGTAGATACACTGCTACCGTAAAGTGAAAGCAACAGCGCTGACACCACTTGCCTGGCTCGGCTTCCCCCAGCTCTTTCTATGTCCGGATCCCTCAAAATCCCCGACACAGTAATGGCATCCAGAGTTTACAATCCGGACCTATACGTTCCTGTCCGTGTGGTCCTGCAAAAAACAGGATCCCCACGGACAAGAACAAAACCGTGATGTGAAGCCAGCCTGATATAGCAGTGAAGTATTTTATTGTATTCAGTTGACAATGGGTAATGATGTACACATCACATGCCAAGCATGCTCATGACCTTTAAACACCCCATATGTATAAATAAACTGCAAACAAACTTCAGTACCTTAGTAAAAGCCTACATTACTGTGCAGATATGAATATAGCACAGATGTGGATCCAATACTTCTGCTGGGCGCAGACATTCATAAGTTAAGTTAATAATTTTATTTGTCTTCATCGTATTACGGTACTTAACTTTTCAAAATGCTGAATTCAGACATTCAGTTATCATGGTCTGAGTACTGACCTCCATGCCTGGCAAGGGGTGGTCCCCAGTCACTAAATTGATAGTCTCATAAGCATACGTGAGGTTGTCAAGAATGGATCAGGAGAAACACAGTCAGTCCCTGCTTTGTGGCCAGTTCTCGGACCCGGATACACAGAAGGCTTGGCAAGGCCTTTTGGATCAAACAAAGAACACTTCTACAGTTGAGCTCAGCAACTTTGATTATGTCCCTGGTAGAGATTGTAGTACAAGCAAAAGATTTTCAAAGTTACTCAACTTTATGTGTAAACGATATCAATACTTTCACTGAAAAGCTTTCGGCCAGTTTCATATAGCAGTATACGCATCAATATTTTGCTTATTTTTAAGCCAAAAGGTTCGAAATTTCAGAAGAATTAAAGCTTAACACTTTGGGTTTAATTTCTGCTTCCAACTTACAAATTGTGATCCAAAATACGGACCAATATATTGGCACTGGAAAGTCGCCTTAGTTAGAAGAAGTACAAAACAAATGCTACCTGAAGCTCTGTTATGCTTTAAATATGTAGTGCATCTTATTAAGTGTGCCATCTTCTGGCACACTTAATAACCTATATGTTTGAGGGATTTCTTACCAAATAGGAAGAAAGGCTTCAAAATAAGCAGAAATTAGCTACCTCATTTGTAATTTGAACATTTCACGTTAAATTTATTTCACAAGAACAGTTCGTAACAAAATGCAATAGGTATGTAGCACCTTGATCGTGCCATGGACTCAGATTACATAGGGATAAAAGGGTATCTAATGAATGGCAGAGATTCAGGGAATCAATTTAGAGTAAGCGCCTGGTCATATTAGATTAATATAGATGGATTTTCCAGACAGTCTAATGTAAATTGCACAGGTAATTGTTGGGGAAGATGTTGATTGATCAGGTCTTATTTCAGACTTCCATTTGTTTTCTGCCCTGTAGATAAGCCACTGCCAGACATGTCAATATGATGGATTTCTTATAGAAAACACTAGAGTTCTTGCATTAATGAGCACTCCTGTGTATGGTAGAGCGATCGATGAGCTGAACCATCATTCTGCCAAAAGCCATATAAAGTGTATGGTGGCCTTTATTTTAGAGATATCACCATGAAACATCAGAATAAATCAGTACACTGAACCATTAGGATGAAATTGCATATCAGGTTTTATTTTGGTCGCAAAAAAAAAAAAAAAAAAAAAAAAAAAAAATAGTCCTATATTTTTAATTCCCAGATCACTGGTCTGATTTTCAACCATTATAGATCCATGCCTCCATCTTTATCTTGAAACACATTTGGATGGTTTCTATATGTTGTCCTTTTCTTCCCAGACCAATACATGAATGAGTGAGCTTGATAGACAAATTAGATGAAACAAATGCCTTTGCCCATATCAATGGCGCCTTACTTTCACCAATGGGTTTGGTTTGATTTATTATTGACTGATATGTGAAATAATAAAAATGTTTATTGTATTAGGAAAAACCCTTTATGTCTTTCTTAATGCCATTCAAATGGAATGCTTACAGTATATAGCATTTGGAAATCCTAGTATACAGAATAAGGTGGGCAATGCTAGAACACAGATGGTGTGGAATTGGCATAATCTAATATAATGGTAAGTAGAAGAATTGGGAATGGACACTGTACAGATGCAACATTGGTAAATGTGCAAATAGAGAAATCATACTGATAAGGCACCAGTTGTTCCGAGTCCTATGTCATGTCAATATAACATGGCCTTCTGAATTTTGTACTGCTAGTGAGCACTTTCTACAAAGGCTAATACTTACATTGTTTACGGCATCTAGCTGACATTTCTGTCATCTCTAAAAACAAGAACAATGTTTCAAGTAAAATTTGAACAGCTCTTGCCTCTAGCATGATAGCTTCTCATTCTCTTACTTTATATATTCAAATATATATATAAAAAAAATGCAAAAAAATATTAAAACTGCTAGGTCATATACATTTAAAAATAGTACTGTAACAGGTGAACATGGCAAAAAAAAAAGTACTCCTTTGGTCCTATCATATTACAAAACTGGAATGAAAGGTTTGGAACTCAATTCCTACACTACTGTAGGAAGGATGACAATCACTTCTAACACTCAACTTTCCATTCATACATCCCAACATAGCATCCTGTATACAAGTGAGGGGCCATAGTCTGTTTAAATACGTAAATGAATACATTCCATTTTTACAAAATTGATATTCGCTGCCTTACGAGTCTGAAGCAGCAACTAGTAAAAAAACAGTCATGGAGTCCAGGAATTATTTCATGTATACTTCTGCTTCAAAGGCTGGACTCTTCAGGACAGGGGATCTGGAGATGAGGATCTGAAAAACGACGTATCAGTTTGGCTGTAGGTTCATAATCTACGGCTCCCTGTATGGCTCCCAACTCTGAACCATCAGGGACATACACAGACTGGATGCTGTCAGTTCTTCGGCCAGGCTGTTCTCTCCTTCGAACACTACTTGATTCCTCAGGATAGTCTGTAGCTTTGGATATTCCAGGGGGCAACTTTATGTTGGCAGTCAGCAGTACAGGATTGCGTCTTGTGCCTCTCATTTTTGCTAGAAAAGAGGAAGGCCTTCGCTTGACACTCGGAGGAGGGTTTAATGTGGACATAGGACCCTTGGGTGTAAAGTTGTTGGTTTTCACCGCTGGCTGTGACATAATAGCTGAATCCACCACCACAACATTTCCTGCAGATAAAAACATACAATTATTCAAATTCATCTTGTATAATAAGCCACCAGTCAGCTTATGATGCAGCTAATCACTGGCCTTAGCAGTCACGTGTGCATTTAGCACCTGGCCAGTGAGGCAAGTGAATGGCTGGAATGGTCAAATGACAATGGAATAGTCTACTTTATTTATTATACTGGCAGGTGACCACCAGAGTGGAGGGGATTAAAGGAGTATGTAACAATTTTTACCTACACTAGCACAGATTTTGTAGGCTACTGAAAACATTACTTCAATATAATTGTGAGACCATATGCAGTCACTTATTGCTCAATGAGGGTACTCCTGCAAAGTTGACAAAGTAAATAGGCCCCAGAGAGATGTAAAGTTTCTCCTGCATAGCACCACTTACATCAAAGTATTTAAAAAGATTATCACATTTTTGCCAATTAATCCGAGAGCAGAATAATGTAGGGAGAGAGACCTACATTCCAACGATGAGTTAATTATTGGGCTGACTGCTGTAGTTTTTATAAAATCGCAGTTTTATCAGCAGGTGCTTATCACTAAACAGCTACTTAACCTGCTGCCAACACCACCCCACCACTGATTGGCAGATTTCTGTGTACACCGTGCATAAAGAAAAAGTTGACAATCAATGGTGTGGATAGGCTTGTATAGAGCTCAATATTCAGAAAACAGATGTAACTGTAGCAGATGTCTGCCACACACCAGTAATGTAAGTGATACATCACATTATGGTTTCTGCCCCCTGCATGATGCTGCTCTCTATAGTAGTACCAAAAACCTGGTGACAGATTACCTTTACATTGCTACAGGCCAAGGATAATGAGAAAATGGCTTCAATCTCGCAATCTCAGTCTAATTAATAGAGCGCAAAGGATGACTTGTGCTTTAAAGGGAACCAACCACCTCAGATCACCCCAATACACAGTTAGTACATGTCCCTGCACCCTAAGGATACCTTTCCAGCACTGTTTTTGTGTAAAATCTTGCATTAGTATAACTGATATAAAGAGTTATATAAACTTACCAGCCTGGTGACTTCTGGGCGTATCCCTCCTTCTGTTATACTTCAGGGCTGTGCATTGCATGTCTGTGCTCCCCCTCCCTCTGTGCAGAGGAGATAACGATCACGCCCATCAGGGCAGGGCAGCAGGCACGGAGGGAGGGGGAGCGCAGCCATGCAATGCAAAGCCCTGAAGTATAACAGAAGGAGGGATACGCCCAGATGTCTCCAGGCTAGTAAGTTTATAAACTCTTTATATCAGTTATACTAATGCAAGATTTTACACAAAAACAGTGCTGGAAAGGTATCCTTAGGGTGCAGGGACATGTACTAACTGTGTATTAGGGTGATCTGAGGTGGTTGGTTCCCTTTAAGTTCCTTTATGCAAGGCTTCTCCCAGATCTAACCATTTAATATGGGGTACCATTGCCTCATTTCTATCATCACAAATACTGTATTTTTTGCTTGATAAGATGCACGGGATTATATGACACCCCCCCAAGTTTAGAGAAAGTAAAGAGGAAAAAATTATTTTTAATATTAAATGGGGTCTGTCTATACAATATGATCACCCATCCTAGAAATATATGATTCCCCTCATGCTAGTACATATGATTCCCCTACTCCTGGTTCATAGGATTTCCCCTCATGCCTGCACATGATTCCCCCTATGCTGGTACAAACGATCCACCTGCTGCTGGTACAGATGATCCACCTGCTGCTGGTACATATGATTTCCCCCATGCTGCTACATAGGATTCCCCTGCTGCTAGTACATATGATTCCCCCCCCATCCTGGTAGTATACGACCCCCCCAAGCAGGTACATATGGATGACATCCCCCACCCCGGTACTTGGGGCCCCCATCACTTAAAAAAAATAAACTATCATACTCCCTTCTCAGCAACGCTCCCTCCAGAGTCCCGCAGCACCGTCAGAAATGTCCTCCTGTCTGATGCCGACAATGTGATCACTGTGTAGAGGAAGTGCACAGTGATGAAGTCACTGTCCGGCGCGCGCTCTAAACACTGATCACATCGTTCGGCATCTGACAGGATATTGCTGAAGGTGCTGCGGGACTTGGGAGGTAGCGATGGAGAGGGGGAGTATGATGCTCATCCCGGAGGATATTAACTGTTCCCCATGCTAATGATTCTTGGGAAGCAGTGAATATCCAGACACACTATCACCCGCTGCTGTAGCTGCGACCGGTGATCCCAGTCCTGGCTATTTAAGCTAATGTAATATTCAATGCAGTGCAATGATTATTACATGAGCCAAATGAGCGGGCCCACGTGACCACAGGCCACAGCTGCAGCCTCCTCCAGCCCCCCACACCGCTCATGCACATGACAAAGTTGCCTATACAGGTCTCAAGAGCTCCATAATTTGAATCAACACAGCAAAGATATGCTACATGGCCTTGAGCATAGGTTTCTGGAAAGCTATACCATTATTATATATATATATATATATATATTATATATAATATAATATATATATATATATACACACATATCCACAGCAATTTGTAAGACAACTGTGGTAAACAATCTGTATACACTATAATATAGGAAGAACCTTTGAGGTCAATATAGATGGGTAGAATTACTCTTCCATGAATTAAATAATTTGCAAAGGATGAAATCTATGGCATATCTACAACATAAAATATTATTTTGACCACATCTAGATGGGGTATTGTAAAGCCACATTTGTTCGCATTGGACTGGATTAATGTAAATAATTTTCAGGCCAAAATTCTGCTGTGATTGTGTCAGATACAAACACGAACAAATCAGAAAAAGATTGCATACAAAATGTGCACACCTATATATAGTAAATAATCCAAAAAAGGATTATTAGCATAAGAAAACACACATACATAAAAAAGGGACTAAATGTGACACTGAAAACCCTTGTCTGAATTCAGACAGAACATTTGTACTCCTTTTTTTATTGATCCATTTTGGTGTAGGTTCTGCCCCAAAAGTATCCTATTTTTGCAAAAAAAAAAAAAAAAAAAAAAAAAAACCTCACAAAAGCATCATTCGTTTGTGCTTCTTTTTGCTCTGTTTTTGGGGACACAGATGGAGACACACACTTTAATTCCCTCCCGGCGATCTCCGGTAATGTCTTCCTCCCGGGCAACACATGTGCTGTGGGTAGCCTGTACGGTACCTACAGGACCAGTGCACCATCTGAGTCACAAAGTGCCCCATCTAATTGAGTCACATGGTGCCAGGTCCTGGAAGTACCATATTGACTACGTACAGCTCCTGAGTTGCCGGGGAGGGCAAGTTATTGGATGTCAGTGGTGCAGAAAGCGCACCAGAAAAAGGAGCAATATTTGACATGCTCATTATTTTCTGGATGTGCTTTCTACGCTGACATCTGCACAGCAAATTGAAAATCCCATTCACTTTGCTGGTAGACGTTTTGACTGCTCCGTTTTTGGTGCAGTTTAAAAAAAAAACAAAAAAAAAACGCAGCACCAAAAATGGATCAAAAATGACCAGTGTCAACTTAGCCTTATAGCCATGGTAAGTATATAGACAAAGCACACAATAGTGAACCCCAGCATGACATGTAAGCTCAAAAGACTACTCTTCCAAAGGACTAAAGAATATGTATGTCCAAAGAATATAGAGTGCAACTGTAAGCATTATCCATGAACACCATTGAATATGATATATTGGAGAAAAAATACTCTATAATCACAAGGAATGAAGATTATTCATGAGGTGCATAATACCTAGTACAGCATGCAGGGTATAAAGTGCATATAGTGAAAAAAGTATACTCTATATAATCGCAAGGAATAAAAATGTATTCACGAGGTGCTTAATAACTAGTACAGCATGTGTCTATAAACAGCATGCAGGGTGTAAAAGGCATATATCGAAGAAAAGCATTCCCAACTGACAGCCTTGCCTTTTTTGCTTCTGTTTCTCCCAACTTGCTCTCTCCCTTTGGGTATTGTACCATATGCAGCATTTTCTTGTCCTGGTTGCGCTATGGCTTTGCCTTCCGTTAGTGGCTCATTATACTCCACTGGCCATACCATGCATTTATACCCTACATGCTGTATATGTACACATACTGTATTGGTTATCAGGCATTTATGAATACACATTTATTCGATGTGATTATATAGGTTATACTCTCACCATAGCTATTAGAGTTGTCAGTATGTCCTATATTTTTTTTTTTAATGTTTTTGATGTGTTTTCTGATGATAATAAACTTTTTTCATTATTTTGTATATATTTGAGTGCACATCGTATATGCTGTCTTTTTCTTGTTTTTCCATATTGACTTTCCAGTGCATGATGTGGCACCCTCTTGTTACTGTAATAGGCAAGATTAGTGCACCCTATTACCTATATTTTCAGATACAAATATATCAAAGTAAAATTTAGTGAGCCAAGCTCTCATTATGTGAAGTTTGTTAAAGGGCATCTGTTCATAGGATGAAGCCTTCTAAGCCCTTTAAATGGAGATTTAGAAAAGGAGATGAGGATGGAATAAAGCCATGCTACCACATCAAAAACGTATATCCAATAATTACAGAATAGGTTATTTTTTTATTGTCTACCTGTATCTGAGAATACTTTCACCTTCATCAGGACAAAAATCAAACGTGGATGTTTTGCTTTATTCCATCTTCATCTCCTTGTGGTTTTCTGCATTTCTGGATTGCTGCAGACATCACTGGAGTGTTTAATAGTAGTTATGGCTTCTCACAACTTCCTCAGGTGAACCTGTTTCTTTTTTCCCTACTAAGTCCCTACTTGTGCTTCTTTGGTTTTTCAGCCTTCTTTTAATAAATGGGCATTCATTTCATAGGAAGCTTAATAAAATGATACCTTGATATCTGTAATCCAATGTCTATGGGCCGGACACAGATGTTCCTGAGAAACTAACCCCAAACCTATTTCAAAGTGTAACTGTTGTTTTAATTTTTCTTTAATAATTGAATAGCGCACATGAAAAAAATCAACTTTATAATACATCTTATACAAAGTTGCTTCTTTCTTTGCCAAAATTCATCAGTCATTATCAAACATCACAATTCGGAGGTAAAATCTGTATTTCGTGAATAAACTTTCCCATTACCGAAATAGGAGATGGCAGTTGTTACTACTGATAGGAGGAAGGATCTAGAGGCAGAGGGGGGGAATGGGGGGGGGGGGGGATATCAAGGATCTAGAGGCAGAGGGGGGTGGATCATAGATCTAGAGGCAGAGGGGGGGAATCAAGGATCTAGAGGCAGGGGGAGCGTCTAGAGGCAGAGAGGTTCTAGAGGCAGAGAGAGGTTCTAGAGGCAGAGGGAGGATCTAGAGGCAGAGGTGGGGCTCTAGAGGCAGAGGGAGGATCTAGAGGCAGAGGAGGGCTCTAGTGGCAGAGCTCCACCCCCTCACTCTTCTATCTACATAGAATCTCATCAGTACCAACTCCTATTTCAGTAATGGGAAAGTCTTCACTGACAACAGATTTCACCTCACAATTGAGAATTTTGATAATGACTGATCAATTCTAGCAGAGAAAGGAGTTAATTTGTCTGATAAAATATATTCTATTTATTTAAGAAAGAAAAAATTAAAAAGATTGTTACGCTTTATTGAAAGGGGGCATTACCAGAGCAAGACATTTAACCCCTTAACCTCCTTCAGATTTTCCGGTTTTAGTTTTACCCTCTTCCCTTTTTCCAACAGCCATAACATTTTCATTTTCTGTCAATATAGACATATCAGAGCTTGTTTTTTTTTGCGGGAACGAGCTGTACTTTTGAATGACAACATTTACTTTGTCATATAGAGTACTGGAAAATGGGAAGAAAAAATCCAAGTGCGGTGAAATTGAAAAAAAAAAAAAAAAAAAAAAAAAAAGGCTTGCACTTTTGGCGCCATCTCCCGAGACCTGTAATCTTCTCATTTTTCTCGATGCGGTGCTATGTGATAGCTTATTTTTTGTGCCCTGAGTGACATTTTTTTTATTAGAAATACCATTTGTAGTAGATGTGCTGTTTTGAGCGCCTCTAAACTGCAATTTATGTCAATGTTGTGGAGACAGAAAAAAAAAAAAAAATACCAAAAAACATAATTCTGGCGTTTCAATTTTGTTCTCATGCCCCTTACCGATCAGATTAATTTTTTTTTCTTTAAAATTTTGATAGATCTGATATTTTTGAACACGGCAACACCGAATAGGTGTTTTTTTAAATCGTTTTATTTTCAATGGGGCAAAAAAGGGGGTATTTTGAACTTGTGGTTTGTTAAAATTTTCACCTTCGGGACTTGAAGACGCCACCAGCCAATCACTTGTGCTGTACGGAACCGTGCATCAGCACAGCTATGTACAGGACAAATTATCATCTCCTATGAACACCAGCGCTTAGTCAAAGCCAGCATTCACATGACGTTTGTGCCCGCAATCACGTCACGGGGTCATGGATAGGAGCTGGGAATGGCGTGCTCCCAGTCAGCGCATATTAAAGAGTGCTGTCTGTGTTTGACAGCATGATTTAACAGCGGGGTGCAGAACTCTTCTTTGCCCACCGCTGTTAGAGACACATTTTGTTTAATGAAATTAGCTGACATGTGGGAGAAAGGTGCGGGCTCAGCGTGTGAGTCTGCATCGACGCAGGGAACAAGACCTATAATGTATAGGTATGTCACAGGTTGTGAAGGGTTAACACACTATACAGTGGAACTCAACTTTGCCTTTTAACAAACATTTGCTGCAGCTGTCACAGCTCTGCTGTATTGCCTGCGAGATGGAAGTTGAAGCACGATAAAGAACACCTGCAAATGGATTCAGCTTGGCAGTGAGATCAGGAGGCAGCTGTTACCTATCACACTGGTAAGGAAGGCCCTCTTGTTAAAATAAATAAGCAAATGATCATGCAGATTAGTATCCTGCTTCAGATCTTAACAGCTCATTTACAAAAAAGAAAATCTGGATTTATTTTTTTAAATAAAACATCAGATCACATATCAAGGTATCACTTTATTCAGTTTTCTATGACCTACATACCCATATAGACAACATGGGGGGTTGATCTACCAACAGATGCCCATTAGGAAATATGCATGCAGTGTTATAATATAGTAGTAATACCAAAGGACACACTACCTTAATACTGACCTTCCTTTCCTAGAGGGACAGGTCTATCGTCCAATAAACTTTCTGTGCTGTTTGACGTTTCAGAGTCCATATTCTCTTCATCAGAGCCCCGCTGTTCAAGCTCTGGAAGGCGGTAAGTAATATCTTCCCTGCAAAAAGAACAAATATACAAGGAAACCAATGAGGTATGAAGAAATTGATAAAAGCAGTTTCCTAAAACCATGACGCCTATTTCATCAATCAGACACAGAGATAACCAGGAATTGGACAGTTCAAGTTACCAGGAGCATAAGTCCAACAATACATTGTTTTAAACCATAGTGACTGAGCCAATTTTCACCTTATTGACCAGACCATTTTGTTGCAGTTCTGACCAGTGTAACTTCATGAGGTTATCTCTCTAGAACACTTGATCGGATCCCAGTGATTCTAAGGCTATTTTTTTTATGACATGTTGGGTTTCATTATAGTGGTAAATTTAGAACAATGTTTTTTGCGGTCATTTATGGAAAAAAAGAGAATTTTGGCGTAAATTTTGAACATTTTACAATTTTTAAAATTTGAACTTTTATTCTGTTAAACCAGAGAGTTATGTCACAAAAATAGTTAAAAAAGGGGATTTTTGTGTGTACTCACCATAAAATCCTTTTCTCTGAGCCTCTAATTGGGGGACACCGGACCATGGGTGTTATGCTGCAGTCCACTAGGAGGCGACAGTAAGCAGAATCTGAAAAAAGAGTAGCTCCTCCTCTACAGTATACACCCCCTGGCTGGCACAAGCCGAACCAGTTCAGTGACCAAAGCAGGACAGAGAAAATATAAGCCTGTAAGAAGGCAACAATATGAGAGGTCAAAGAACCAACAGGGAGGGTGCTATGTCCCCTAATTAGAGACTCAGAGAAAAGGATTTTACGGTGAGTACACACAAAAATCCCCTTTTCTCAGTCGCCTCATTGGGGGACACGGGACCATGGGACATCCTAAAGCAGTCCCTGGGTGGGTAAAAAGAAAATACACAGGCAAAAAAACATCACAGCCTTTTCCCAAGACATACAGTCTAGGAATGAGTTACCACTGCCTGCGGAATATGCCCACTCAGGCTCGCATCTGTGGATGACTGTGTGGACATTCTAATGAGTAGCGAAGGTGAGCAGGCTCGACCAGGTGGCAGCTGTACACACCTGCTCAGCGGATGTCTGGTGTTAGATGGTTGACATAATCCATCTGGCCCGTGGCCTTGGCTTTACGCTAAGCTTTGTTATGTGACCATTCGGGAGAAGGAATTGAGAATTAGAGTTCTGGCAGGGTGCTGTCCTAGTAACGTAGTACCTAGGAGCTCTAACTACATCCAGAGTGTGTGTGTATGCATAGCCTTTTCAACGCGGGCGCCGGACGAAGGAAGGGAGAGGGAGAACTCCTCATTCAGGCGAGCAGAGGAAAGCATCTTTGGAAGGAACGACGGCACCGGCTGGAGCACAACCCGAACTAGATGTAAAATCGGGAAGGGCGCTCTGCAGGAAAACACGCTGGCAGTCAAGAACTTGATGGAGGTCGTCATTGCCTTGAGAGCGGCAACCTTCTATAATAGGAATGAAAAGGGAGACCTTCCTGAGGGGTTCAAGACGGAATTTCTGAAGAATGTGTAAGACCAAAGTTAGGTCCTACATTCAGTAGTTACTAAAGAACGTGTAAGACCAGGGTAAAGTCCTACATTCCCAGTGGTCTCCTGTAAGGGGGTTACCAGACGGGAGGATGCTCTGAACCAGTATTACAACTGGCCTCTTAGCAGGACCGAAAAAAAGCCAAAATATCAGGGAGAGCACACCCAAAGGCGAGAGGTTCCGAGCCTTGCACCAAGAGCAGAAGGACTCTCATGTGCTGCAGTAAATACGAGCCAAGGCAGGCTTGCTAACTCTGATCGTTGGACTGATAACTACTGAGGGGGAACCGGCCTGGGTAGAAACCCAGGTTTCAATAGCCACGCTGTCAAGTTCAGGGTCGGCGAGTGTTGGCAGCAAATTGGACTGTAAGCTAGCAAAGGTCAGACGGTCCGGAGGACGCCAGGGCGCGAAGAACCAAAACAGGTCGCCAAACTAGGCGCACCTGGGTCAACTGGTGCTACTGGACTGGGGGGGGAGGAACGCCCTTCATCTAAGTTTCTTCCGCACCCTCGGTAGTAGGGGAAGAGGAGGAAATGAAAAGCAGGTAAGGCTGAGTCCAGGCTGGACTAGGGCATCCGTTCCTACTGCAAGTTCGGGCTATGAACGTGGGCACGTTGACATTCAGTCGCAAAGGCAGTAGATCCACGTTCTGAGACCCCCCGCGATGGCACATCTGCTGTAAGACCTCCTGAGTAAGGCCTATAAACCCAACGTAATAACCTGATGAGACAGCATTCCATCTGTGATCCATTTTCGGGCATAGTTTACACACAGCACCCTGATACTTGTGAGGTCAATAAGCACAGTAACAGGTTACAATATAGTTAGTGTATGGGCCGTTCCGAACTGGGTCACCTTGCCGTGGTAGAATGGCTTAAGTATATTTTTTGCACAAAAGGTATGAACCAAGAACCCTGTGATTTTACAGCACTAGCTTTTATTTATTTATTGCAAGGTATTTGGAGACAATATACACATACTTTGTGGGTTTTCTGGTTGTTGTTTCATACAATTTGGCTTTTGTAGTGAGCTTGCTATACAGGCTTGTTCACACTACTTTTTTCTGTCTCAGCTTTTGTCTCGGTGTTTTTTCATGTGGATTTTGCTGCATTTTTTTGAGCAATTGCTCACTGTTGTGACTATGAATAAAGCTAGGTTAGAATGGGGAAAAAAAAAGGTTTTCAAGATGTCATAATGTGACGTGGGACTCCACTGTATTTTTCATTACCAGCCAGGTACAGCAGGCAGGTGCAGGCTGCCACCCATCCCCACCTGCCTAGTTTTACCTAGCTGGTAATCAAAAATAAATTTTTTTATTATTTCTTTTTTACATTTTTTTTAAAAAACAACATGGGGCTTTGCCGTAACTTTGGTCCCAGCAAGGTAAGCAGGCCTGTACGGGCTACGGCCTACCCCCCCCAGCTGCCTAGTTTTACATAGCTGGAAACCAAAAATACAGAGAAGCCCCACCCCTTTTTTTTTATTATTATTTCACAAAATAATAATTAATAAAAACAAACAACAAAAAAAAAAAAAAAAAAGACATGGAGCTGCGCCATATTTTTGGTCCAGTCAGGTACATCTAGGCAGATGGGAGCTGGAATCCTTAGCATAGGGGCGCCCAAGCTTTCTGTGCACCTCAAATGCAAAATGCAGCCCACAGTAGCCCCGGAAAATGGCACATTCATAGAAGCACCATTTTCTGGAGCTGTATCCAACTCGTCCAGCTGCAGTGTAGCGGTGGCAGACTAGGTAGTAAAGGAGCTGAATATTGCAAACTGGTACTAAGCCCAGATGTTAGGACTATCAAGGTGTTAATTAGATACCCGACGTTGCTAACCAAATCAGTAACAACACAAATAAACACACAAAAAAAATTATTTGAAAAAACACTCAACAACCCTCTTTCCCCAATTTATTGGACAAAAAAAAAAAATCTGACGTAGTCCAGTGAGAGGTCCCTTGATGATTTCCAGTCTTTTATAGTATATGGGGGCTACCCCCGTTAACTGAAACCCTGGAGATTTTCAGACACTGGGGACGCTACAGGCTCTTCCCTTTCTACCTTAAGCGGCAGAAAGGAAGAAATTCACTTAAATGCTGCTGTTTTTATACGTTATTCGGTCGTTAAGAGGTTAAAGGGTTGTGCGGTCTAAATCTGCAGTCACTCTGGTTGGAATCTGGCCGGCAGTATACATACTGCATGAGTGCGTGACCGGAATTCCCAGTACTGACACCAGAGAGTCATCATAGTATGTAGCTCAAGTGCTGTGAGGATTCACAAGTTGCAAAGAGTGACTTTAGACTTGTTGATTTTGAGCGGACAGCTCCATTAAGGATAGGGTTATAAATAAAATGTTGGGCATGTTAGCAAATATCAGTTCCACATTTTGTGACTTGTATTAACTTTATGACATTTGACAAATTTATAAAAAAAAAAAAAAAGTTAAATTGAGACGTAAAAACATCATAGAGCCCACACAGGAGCAGCTAGACGTCGTTCTGACGAAAGTCTTAATCATTAGCACATTGACATAACAAATGACACATATAAATATACAAGCCACTCCTACACAGACACAAGTTAATTAAACACAGATGATTTCAGGATAAGAATTAACTCTTTGTGAAAGGCTGCTTTTTAGTTTCAGTCACAAAGCATAAATATTCATTACTAGATGGTGGCCGATTCTAACGCATCGGGTATTCTAGAATACCTTGTAAACAGGAGTGAACTGCGTCACAATATGACTGACAGACCTTGTAAACTGGAGTGAACTGAGACACACTATGACTGACAGCCTTGTAAACAGCAGAGAAGTACGTCACACTATGAGCGGCAGTTCAAATTGCGCGCCAATATACCAAGCTGTGCTCCGCTTCGCTGATAGGTCGTCGCGGTTGGCGGCGACAATCAGCGCACTTGGTGTGTGTTTTAAAACACTCTTCCTGATTGGTCAATCTGCGGAGCGGAACACGGCTTGGCAGGGGTTTTGAATCCTGCGCCGCTGATTGGTCGCTGCGGTATTCATATTTCCTGCCGCGTCGCTTCTCTGATTGGTCGCTGGGGCCGCAGCGACCAATCAAGAAGTAGCGTGGCTTGGCGGGGGATTTGAATTCCGGCCGCCATATAGGAATACCAAAAATGTGGGTGTTCCAATATGGCGGTTGGGGTACTACCGCTGTAAGTTGACACCGGTCATCTCCCGGCTGGCTTGCTGCGGACCTCTGTGCGGCAGTAGATGAGCTGCAGCTACTGTCGGATCTCCCGACGATAGCCGTGGCCGGACGCATGTATCCTGGCGATAGCGACACAGATGCGTCGCCAGGTTTCAGCTTGGCGTGAGTTTTGAATGCGCGCGGCTGTTTTGCACACGCTTCGCTCATTGGTTGCCGCAGCAGGCGGCGACCAGTGAGCGCTGGCGCGCGATTTTCTGGAACAGACAGACACGATTAGGCAATTATATAGTAGATACCTGCAGCAGTGTCGGTGTGCGGCGCTATCAGTGTTTTGCGGCAGTGTCGGTGTGCGGCGCTATCATGTTGTGCGGCAGTGTCGGTGTGCGGCGCTATCAGTGTTGTGCGGCAGTGCGGTGTGCGGCGCTATCAGTGTTTCGCGGCAGTGTCAGTGTACAGCAGTGTCAGTGAACAGCAGTTTCAGTGTTGTGTAGCGGTGTCGGTGTGCAGCATTATCAGTGTTGTGCGGTGATGTCGGTGTGCGGCAGTGTCGGTGTTCAGTGTCGTCATGCTGGCGAGACTAATCAGCGGGGGCAGAATGGAGCGGGACAGGATGGAGAGAGCGAGGAGGCTACGACCCCACGCCCCCAACAGTGGTGAGCTGGGGAAGTAGTATGCTATGGATTTTAGTTTCTAGAGACTTTTAGTTGAATTAACTGTGCAGCTGCGGATCACGCGTTTCAGTCTGGGTCTTGTGACACTAGGTTAGGAACAATGCAGAAATGGTGGTATTTAGATTATGTGATCCACTTGAGGAAGACGCATTAGCGTTGAAACATGTTGTGGCGAGGACTCACATTTGTCAATATTCAATAAAGACCTAAAGGTAATACTAATCAGTGCAGTGTCCTTGTATAGCGCTCATAATCTAAATACCACCATTTCTGCATTGTTCCTTACCTTATCCTCCCTATGGGGAGTGTGGTGGAAGAGAGCAGCTTTGTACACAAGGACCTGGCTGACACAATAGACACGTGATTGATCACGGGACCCGGAGAAGCGACTGGAGCTGGGCGCTCATTCTGGAACCAGGAACCGGCGAGCAAAGGTCTCGGATCCCTTCCTCACTATCTGGTTGTGCAGAGACAGCACAACCAGACAAGGTGAGTGAGGAATTAATATAACAGAGATTCTGCCTTTAGCAAACAGTGTGGCGCAACCGAATTTTTATTTTATATTGTGACACTAGGTTGTCATCAGCCTCAACCAGACTCCAGCTGTGGGATGTGGACAGAATTGGCAACCTGTCCTGGGACACCTTACATGTGTTGAGTAATTGCAGGTTACATGAACTTCAACTGGGCTGTCCAACAGTGAGGGGCCGAGGAAGGAATTTGTGAGGTAAACTTGTATTAAGTCCACCCAAACCTAGTTGTCTCTGATGTGCGGGGGCCCGAGGAGGAGTATGTTGGACGAGTCATTGATACGTTTGAATATTCTGTGCTGAGCCTTGGGTGCCCTGAGGAAAAAACCTTATTGGTGCCTCACTTTAACCTAGCTACCCCAATGGTAAAGCCATAAGGTTGGATATGTGCACCAACAAGTAGCTGCATTAGGTATGTTGTAGGACATACCTAATACTTGCGGTAGGCCGTGTGCTGGACAGCGAACCTTAGCCTGTCCCAGTTCGGGCATTAGGGATGTGCTTACTACAGTAGAAAACGGTACCCAGCCTTAGGACCCTCCACTGCTATACGTAGCAGTATGATGCTCGTTACATGGTGTACATACGGGAGACCAGGTGAACCATGGTATATCACTGTTGGTCGTCTTGACGCTTCCATTGGTAGCCTGTCGCACAGCGACGCAGTGCGTATTGTACTTCCTAAAGCCCCTGAGTATGTGGCTTACAGCGATTGCTGTGTTTATTGTACCCCCGCACAGCGGATGCTGTGATACCTCCTATTAAAACGTTTGTAGTGCCTATTAGAGAAGCCAGAGAATAATGGGGGGCATTGCAGAGCGGACGTGCCTATAGGGCCTGGCAGGCTGTGCTGTATGTCAGTCTGCTGTTCCGTGCTGGCGGGAGATAATGCGGGGACATGCACTATAGGCTGCTAAAGCCAGTTACTCGTTACACTAGTGTGTGCTTTAATGAGCACGGCTGGGAAGAAGATCAGTTGGGATGCCAGGGTTTGTGAGGGTCTCAGTGTTATTGTACCCTCTGTTGGTTGTCCTTTACATATGTGCCCCATGCCCACAGGGGCATGGGCCAGTGTCTGTCCACACACGGCCAGCGTCCTACATGTATTAGGATATGTGTGCCTGCACACCTAGCAGCACTGACATGTGTAGTGAAAACACATGTTTAGTTACTGTAGCACTATAAACTGTGCAATGCGTTTGTCTGCAAACAGCTTAGCCAGCATCTGTGGCTTGTGTATGCTGACATAAGAGGAGGGGGATATGGGGACTAACACAGGAACAATTGCAAGGAGGGAATTTCTTCCTGCAGCCCATAGGAGGCTAGGTAGCCCCTTGCTGATGTGGCTGCCTTGTATCCCCCCCCTTGCTGATGGGGCTGTGTCTTTGTACTGCCTCTTTCTATGACGCTTGCCGCGTCATTTGGTCATTCGGGGGGCGGGCAAAAAGGCTGCTTCTTCGCGCTAGGCCGAAGCTGCGGCCTGGATTAGCAAGCCCATGCCGGGAATGAGACCCTGCTGGTGCGGAGGTCCGGGAAAGGGTCGGAATGAACCCAGACCCCACCGGCCTTCCTGTGCCCCACCGCGCTAGCATGTTGCTGCCAGTCGCAGGAGCATCCAGAACGCTGGATCTCCTGCGCTTTGCTGCCAATGCAGGTGTCGGCTGCTGGAGGAGCACAGACAGCCTGTGCCCCTGGCCTGCGACCTGTCCCTTCAGGAGCACCCAGCAGAGTTGGGGTTCCTGGAGCTGCAGCCTTGTAGCTTGTTGCGGGCTGTGTCCTGTAAAAGCACTCAGCAAAGCTGAGGGTCCTGTCTTGTGCCGCTGTGTCCGTGCAGCCTGTTTGTGCCCTACCTGTGGTGTCTCGACCTAAGAACCCCATGCGAGGTGATTAGGGAGGGATGCCGCCGTCCAGGGCCGGCGTCAGCACCCGGCGCACCTGGGCAATTGCCGGGGCTCTGGACAGCTGGGGGGCCCACTCAGTCAGGCACTGGCAGCTCTGACTGCCAGGGGCCCCTCAGTGACAGGCAGCCCTGACTGCCAGGCACCCCTCAGTGACAGGCAGCAGCTGAGGGTGAACTCTACATCACATGCAAATTAGCCATGTGGTGGAAGCAGCAGCTTTCTGACCTTACGCTCCCGGCATCAGGACCCTCTTGCTGAGCTAAATGCTGGATTCACCCCCTTCCCTCCTGCGTGATCTGTGCCCAGAGTCCTCCCCATCCTCTCAATCACTGGAATCGGAGGAGGAGGAAGTAGCTTGTGAAGTCTCCCCGATCTCCAGAAACAGAAGGAGAGAGGAGAAGATGGGGAGACTAAAGGGAAGAGGCGGAGCATGAAAGAAGCGCAGAGAAAAGCAGCAGTGGAGGAGACAGGAGACAAGAGCTCGGTAGATGGAGAGCTGGACTGAAGAAAACAAGCAGTGAGTATGATAGGGAGATCTCACAGGACAAAGCCAGGGAAACTGGGGCTGTAAACAGCCAAATACTGTGATAAACTAGCATAGACACAGCAAATGGCCTCCACAAGGCAGCACCAGCCATTACAGTGAAGCCCCTGAGCAGTGTGTACACTAGAGTTTATGCCACATATTACCTGAACTCAGCATTTGGCCCCCACTGCCTGATGGACAGGAGCAGAGAAGATCCCCCTGTGCAGTCAGCTGGGTCAGGAGGAGCAGAGCTGGCTGGGGTGGCAGCTGCTGCAGGCTCCAATGTGATTCATTAACTAAGGAGCTTGTGCTTCTAAAAATGGTAGCCATGTGTAAAGATGTCCAGAGCCCGAGGATCAGCCTCCATCATTAGTGAGCTTTACTCAGCCTCCTCCCTCCATGAGGAAGAAGCAGCCAGGTCCAAGTTCTGATGCCGTCAGAGATACCCATATACTGCATGCCCCTGACACACTTCATATACTGACACACTGACAACACTTACTTACTGACAGACTGCATATACTGACAACACTTACTAACACACTGCATTTACTGACACACTGACAACACTTACTGACACACTGACAACTTACTGACACACTGCATATACTGACACACTGACAACACTACTGCACACACTGCATATACTAACACACTGCATATACTGACACACTGACAATACTTTACACACTGCATATTACTAACACACTGCATATACTGACACACTGACAACACTTACTGACACATGCATATACTAACACACTGCAATATACTGAACACTGAACAACACTTCTGACACACTGCATATACTGCACACTGACAACACTTACTTACTGACAGACTGCATATACTGACAACACTTACTAACACACTGCATTTACTGACACATGACAACACTTACTGACACACTGACAACACTTACTGACACACTGCATATACTGACACACTGACAACACTTACTGACACACTGCATATACTAACACGACACATATACTGACACACTGACAAACTTACTGACACACTGACATATACTAACTACACTGCATATACTGACACACTGACAACACTTACTGACACACTGCATATACTAACACATACTGCATATACTGACACACTGCATATACTGACTACACTGACAACACTTACTGACACATTGCATATACTGACACTGACAACACTTCTGACACACTGCATATACTGACAACACACTTACTGACACACTGCATATACTGACACTGACAACACTTACTGACACACTGCATATACTGACACACTGACAACACTTACTGACACATTGCATATACTGACACTGACAACACTTCTGACACACTACTGACAATACTGACAACACTTACTGACACATGCATATACTACACACTGACAACACTTACTGACACACTGCATATACTGACACACTGACAACACTTACTGACACATGCATATACTGACACTGACAACACTTACCTGACACACTGCATATACTGACAACACTTACTGACACACTGCATATACTAACACACTGACAACACTTACTGACACACTGCTATACTACACTGACAACACTTACTGACACACTGCATATACTAACACACTGACAACACTTACTGACACACTGCATATACTAAACACTGCATATACTGACACACTGTACAACACTTACTGACACACTGCATATACTGACAACACTTACTGACACACTGCATATGACACTGACACATTACTGACACACACTTACTGACACCACTGACAAACACTTACTGACACACTGCATATTACACTGAAACACTACTGACCACTGCTATACTGACAACACTTACTGACACTACTGCATATACTGACACACTACTTACTGACACATTGCATATACTGACACTGACAACACTTCTGACACACTGCAATATACTGACAACACTTACTGACACACTGCATATACTGACACTGACAACACTTACTGACACACATGCATATACTGACAACACTTACTGACACATGCATATACTGACACATTGCATATACTGACACTGACGACAACACTTCCTGACACACTGCATATACTGACAAACACTTACTGACACACTGCATATACTACACACTTACTGACAACTCATTACTGACACACTGCATATACTGACACACTGACAACACTTACTGACACATTGCATATACTGACACTGACAACACTTCACTGCACACACTGCATATACATGACAACACTTACTGACACACTGCATATACTACAACTGACAACACTTACTGACACACTGCATATACTGACAACACTTACTGACACACTGCATATACTAACACACTGCATACTAACACTGTTACTGACACACTGCATATACTACACACAACCTTGACACATTGCATATACTGACACACTGACAACACTTACTGACACACTGCATATACTGACAACACTTACTGACACACTGCATATACTGACACACTGACACATCTATACTGACACACTGACAACACTTACTGACACACTGCATATACTAAACACTATGACACACTGCATATACTGACACACTGCATATACTGACACACTGCAAACACACTTACTGACACATGCATATACTGAACACATGACAACACTTACTGACACACTGCATATACTGACAACACTTACTGACACACTGCATATACTGAACACTGACAACACTTACTGACACACTGCATATACTGACACACTGACAACACTTACTGACACATTGCATATACTGACACTGACAACACTTCCTGACACACTGCATATACTGACAACACTTACTGACACACTGCATATACTAACACACTGACAACACTTACTGACACACTGCATATACTGACGCTGACAACACTTACTGACACACTGCATATACTGACACACTGACACTTACTGACACAATGCATATACTGACAACACTTACTGACACACTGCATATACTAACACACTGCATATACTGACACACTGCATATACTGACACACTGACACTTACTGACACACTGCATATACTAACACACTGACAACACTTACTGACACACTGCATATACTGACACTGACAACACTTACTGACACACTGCATATACTGACACTGACAACACTTACTGAAACACTGCAAATACTGACACTGACAACACTTACTGAAACACTGCATATACTGACACACAGACAACACTTACTGACACACTGCATTTACTGACAAGACTTACTAACACAATGGTATGACTTCAATTTCTGACACACTGACAACACTTTATATTATAAATACGCAGCCCACTTAACAGCCTCTGATTTAAATATACGCAGCCCACCAGCAGCTTATAATATATATATATATTATATATACATATATTATATATATTAATATTATATATATATATATATATATATATATATATATATATTATATATATATATATATATATCTATCACAAGAAAAAACTGCACAGCACTCAAAGACAAATGTGAACTGGTGCTAGCAAAGCTGCAGGGTTATATAATATGAAAAAGATCCTTGCAGCACACAGCTACTACCAATGATGTACATAAGCTACTAGCTATATATATTTGAGGAAAAAGTTTAAAAACTTACGTTTTTTTTCAAAAAACTCAAAAATCTCAAATTTTTTATTTAATTCTGAAGTTCTTGGTACACACATTGGCCAATGTCTGTTTGCTCATCAACTGCGACAAAGTGACTTCAGGGTCTGAGGAGTCCTACGTTGATATCCCTATCCTCCTTGTCCGCTTCCCCACTACTAAGTGGGCAGACACCATCTAGACCCTCCATCACCTGTAGGTAATGAGGGTGCACATTGCAGCATGGATCCTGCAACTCCATATGATAAATAACAAGATAAAACTGCACAGCACTCAAAGACATGATAGGGATATCAGCGTAGGACTCATCAGACCCTGAAGTCACTTTGTCGCAGTTGATGAGCAGACATTGGCCAATGTATGTACCAAGAACTTCAGAATTAAATAAAAAATTGGAGATTTTTGAGTTTTTTGAAAAAAACGTAAGTTTTTAAACTTTTTCCTCAAATATATATAGCTAGTAGCTTATGTACATCATTGGTAGTAGCTGTGTGCTGCAAGGATCTTTTTCATATTATATATATATATATTATATATATATATATATAGCCCACTGCCTCTATAATATATATAGCCCCAATGGGACAGTGTTGTAGATGTATGTAAATGTAAAAGTGCTATGGAATTAATAGCGCTATATAAATAATTAAATATCATTATTATTATATACATACAGTCAGTATGTGTTAAAGGGGCCCACTAAGACTCTTCCGCCCAGGGCCCATAAAAACCTGGAGTCGGCCCTGCCGCCGTCCACCGTCAGAGGGCCCTTGCTTGTCCTCGACCTCAACCCAGAGACCCCAAAAGTGGGGACCCGGGGTAGGAGGACCATCATCTCGACCTCAACCCAGCACCCCAACTGTGGGATGCAGAGGAGGGAGCGGCATGTGGATCGACCTCTCAACTTCCAAAAGTGGGGGGCCGAGGAAGGAGCATAACGACACTAAGCAAAAACTGGTAAAGCACTTCCTGCTCCAGGGGTGTATACTGCAGAAGAGGAGCCTTTTAACTCTTTTACAGATTCTGCATAGTGTCTCCTCCTAGTGGACAGCAGCATAACACCCATGGTCCTGTGTCCCCCAATGAGGCGAAGGAGAAAAAGAGACATGAATCACTGAAACTGTGTATGTACTCCTATAAATCACTTATATTCAAATAAACATAGGACATACAGTGCCTACAAGTAGTCTTCAACCCCCTGCAGATTTAGGTAGTTTGATAAGATGCAAATAAGTTAGAGCCTTCAAACTGCAAACGAGAGTAGGATTTATTAACAGAAGCATAAATCTTACAAACCAAAAAGTTACGTTGCTTAGTTGAATTTTAATAAATTTTAAACATAAAAGTGTGGGTCAATTTTTATTCAACCCCTAGGTTTAATATTTTGTGGAATAACCCTTGTTTGCAATTACAGCTAATAATCGTCTTTTATAAGACCTGATCAGGCCGGCACAGGTCTCTGCAGTTATCTTGGTCCACTCCTCCATGCAGATCTTCTCCAAGTTATCTAGGTTCTTTGGGTGTCTCATGTGGACTTTAATCTTGAGCTCCCTCCACAAGTTTTCAATTGGGTTAAGGTCAGGAGACTGACTAGGCCACTCCAACACCTTGATTTTTTTCCCTCTTGAACCAGGCCTTGGTTTTCTTGGCTGTGTGCTTTGGGTCGTTGTCTTGTTGGAAGATGAAATTACGACCCATCTTAAGATCCTTGATGGAGGAGCGGAGGTTCTTGGCCAAAATCTCCAGGTAGGCCGTGCTATCCATCTTACCATGGATGCGGACCAGATGGCCAGGCCCCTTGGCTGAGAAACAGCCCCACAGCATGATGCTGCCACCACCATGCTTGACTGTAGGGATGGTATTCTTGGGGTCGTATGCAGTGCCATCCAGTCTCCAAACGTCACGTGTGTGGTTGGCACCAAAGATCTTGATCTTGGTCTCATCAGACCATAGAACCTTGAACCAGTCTGTCTCAGAGTCCTCCAAGTGATCATGAGCAAACTGTAGACGAGCCTTGACATGACGCTTTGAAAGTAAAGGAACCTTACGGGCTCGTCTGGAACGGAGACCATTGCGGTGGAGTACGTTACTTATGGTATTGACTGAAACCAATGTCCCCACTGCCATGAGATCTTCCCGGAGCTCCTTCCTTGTTGTCCTTGGGTTAGCCTTGACTCTTCGGACAAGCCTGGCCTCGGCACAGGAGGAAACTTTCAAAGGCTGTCCAGGCCGTGGAAGGCTAACAGTAGTTCCATAAGCCTTCCACTTCCGGATGATGCTCCCAACAGTGGAGACAGGTAGGCCCAACTCCTTGGAAAGGGTTTTGTACCCCTTGCCAGCCTTGTGACCCTCCACGATCTTGTCTCTGATGGCCTTGGAATGCTCCTTTGTCTTTCCCATGTTGACCATGTATGAGTGCTGTTCACAAGTTTGGGGAGGGTCTTAAATAGTCAGAAAAGGCTGGCAAAAGAGATAATTAATCCACACATGTGAAGCTCATTGTTCTTTGTGCCTGAACTACTTCTTAATACTTTAGGGGGACCAAACAGAATGCTGGTGGTTTGAGGGGTTGAATAATAAATGACCCTCTGAATTACCGTATTTTTCGCTTTATAAGACGCACCGGATTATAAGATGCACCCCCACATTTGATGAAGGAAAAGAGGAAAAAATAATTTTTAATGTTAAATGGGGTTCATCTTATTATACCAGTGTCCATCTTATATATATGTCCCCCAAACTGGTATATATATCCCCCACATAGCCTTCATTTTGGAACACTGTCCCCCCCCATCCTGGCACAGTCCCCATATGGTGCTGGCACACTGTCCCCCCCCTTCCCTTTCCTGGCACACTGTCCCCTCATGGTGCTGGCACACTGTCCCCTCATGGTGCTGGCACTCTGTCCCCTCATGGTGCTGGCACTCTGTCCCCTCATGGTGCTGGCACTCTGTCCCCTCATGGTGCTGGCACACTCCCCATAAGGCTGCCGCACATTTAAAATAATAAACAATGTCATACTCACCCCTCTCCTCGCTCCCTCGCCGACCGCGCTATCACCGCTCTCTGTGCTGTGGCGGCATCCGGGTACTGTGAGCAGCGCGCAGGTGATGACGTCACTCTGCAGCGACGCTCACAGGACCCGGATGCCGGCAAGACAGCGGGGATGGCGGTGACAGCAGGGAGCGAGGAGAGCGGTGAGTATGATTGTGCTCCCTGGGATAGTCAGTGCTTTCCACGCTTTCATTGCGTGGAAAGCACTTACTATCCACATGGGACCGAAGCCCAGCTGGGCTGCGGTCCCGCTCCTGTAGTATGGGCTGCTCCCGCTGGTGACTGACAGCGGGAAGCAGTGCATATTACAGGAGATAATGAGCGGCCCCACGTGACCACGGGGCCGCTGCTGCAGCCTCCTACAGCCTCCTGAGAGCCCCCGGACACCGCTCCACAGCCCCCACCCCATCACACAAGTATTGCTTCACATTATAAGACGCACCCCCCACTTTCCCCCAAAATTTTGGGGAACAAAAGTGCGTCTTATAATGCGAAAAATACGGTAACTTTTAACGCTTTAAAAAAAAAAAAAAAAAAAAAAAATGTAAAACATCTTTTTGGCTGCAGTGCATTTCCCACTTCCAGGCTGATCTACAGTCCAAATGTCACAATGCCAAGTTAATTCCACATGTGTCAACCAGCTAAATCTGCAGGGGGTTGAATACTACTTGTAGGCACTGTACATTTCCTCAGTAAATAGAAAGAATCTGGTCATGGATCACAATACACTTATACCACTAGGTGGCAGAGCGTTCACATAGATTCTATTTCTAGGTTTAATGCCACTGCTGTACAAGGATATTAAATTATATACTGTGTCAATAGAGAAAACATATGAGCAATACTCCTGGACATATAAGTATCTAAGTTTTGGGTAATTTGTGTTGTTTCACATTAATTGCGTTCTGTTAATAAAGAAACATACTGTCCAAATAGTATAGAATGATTAAAGAGATTAAGTGCATGCATCCCCAATCCGCTATCCAAATAGTATAGAATGATTAAAGAGATTACGTGCATGCAACCCCAATCCGCCATCCAAATAATATAGAATGATTAAAGAGATTACGTGCATGCATCCCCAATCCGCTATCCAAATAGTATAGAATGAATAAAGAGATTACGTGCATGCATCCCCAATCCGCTATCCAAATAGTATAGAATGATTAAAGAGATTACGTGCATGCATCCCCAATCCGCTATCCAAATAGTATAGAATGATTAAAGAGATTACGTGCATGCATCCCCAATCCGCTATCCAAATAATATTGAATGAATAAAGAGATTACGTGCATGCATCCCCAATCCGCTATCCAAATAATATTGAATGAATAAAGATATTACGTGCATGCATCCCCAATCCGCTATCCAAATAGTATAGAATGAATAAAGAGATTACGTGCATGCATCTGCAATTTGATGCAAACTAGAAGAAAAACCATAGGTAAATTGTATTAGAAGATTCTGTTTAAGTGGTGAAAATTATCCACAGCAACGGTATTGCTGATTATGCACCGGTGACTCGACTTTCCTTTCATTGCCATACGCGGTTGCCAAGCCATCACACCGGAGCAGGAATCCAAGGGTAATTGGCAGTTTAGAGTGGCATCCTATTCCCCTTTTCCTCACTCACACATCATGTGACTTGTTGATTTTGGGCGGACAGCTCCATCAAGGATAGGGTTATAAATAAATGCTGGATATGTCAACAAGTATCAGTTCCACATTTTGTGAATTGTATTAACTTTATGACATTTGACAATTTAAAAAAATAAAAACGGTTAAATTCAGACAGGCATCATGTGACTTGCATTAGATCATTGGGCATTGATAAGACAGATCTAGGGTGCCATGACCTACCAAACGCCTCTATCTCTGCTTCATAGACCTCTGGAAGATGCTTTTTTTGGTCCCTGGGCGCAGTCTGTTGTATATTAAAAAATAAATAAAATGTGCTGTGCTCCTTGTCCCTGGTCCTAGAGCTGTGTCTTGGCTACCATGTTGATGTCACATCATCAAACTGTACCTTGAGACAAAGATTTTCTGGAAAGGTACAAAATCTTGATGTTTGAAGTGGATGTAGGATGCAAGTCAAAAATTAGGCGAGTACTTTGTTTCCCAGGTATAATGAGAAAAGTATGCAAAATATTGTATGTGGACATCCAAATATATAACTTGTGAGAAGAAAAGAACTGGCACGATCAGCTTTTTTTTTTCTATTACTTACTTCTCATCTTTAATAGATTGTATCCGCTCAATCAGAAATTCAGATTCTCGTGCAGCATCACAGTCTGCCAACTGCTCCTCTTGCACTGCTTGCAGGTCAGGTAGGCCATTGCCACTGGGACTGGGAGATGGGCTCTTACTCTGCAAAGAACAAAAAGTCATAAGAATCATTCACAATACACTTACTGTTAAGTTCTACAAACAGAAAAATGCCTTATACATGTGAACCCATTGCATTCAAAAGGCAATTCATTTCAAAAGCAGATTTGGCACATGCAAAAGGAGCAAACATTTTAATGGCCAAGATATTGATATCTTGACATGAGTGGAAGGTCAAAGAATATTTTTAAACTTTAGCATGATAAATCAGTGAAAAGATGATTAAAGGCAGAATAACTATCAGGAAATATGTGTTATGCCTGAATGCATAATACGGCCCATAAGTCATGCTGCAACATCACTGACAAGTGTTCTTTTGGCAAAGCATGAAAGTACACACTTCTAGGCATGCAACACAAGGAATTATACCTACCAGAAGACCATCAATAGGGGAAATAAATCCTAAATGACCAGACCATGCCTGTTACAGGAAGAAATAGGTAGACAACACAAGTCGCAGGGTGGACTACTAAAAACAGCCAATTAACAAACAGATATTTATCATACAAAATATAGGGTTCGGCAGCAGTAGTCAGTAGACCTCTGCTATACATGGATAATAAACACACAAAGGATTTTGGTGTAGCAAATTTGAAGAGTCCCAACTCTATTCTCATAGTGATGGAGATATGCGAGTGAGTGTATTACGTGGAAAGTGCCTGTATTTTCATTGATAGGATTTTATGTCATGGCATTATAATTAGAGTGTAACAGATGGACCAATGCTAATTAGTGTTTTTATATCAAGCATATTTAATAGGGAAAAGGACTGTTGTACATTTTAGATTTTTCAGTCATATTGTTGTACTCCTGAAACATGTCCGTGCGTGAGTACTCTGATAATGCACTGCTCTACATCTGTAGTGGTATGAATAATACAAAAATATACTGCAATGACTGTGCTATCCCTATTTAGTCATGAAAACGTATTGCGGTCATGCATTTTTCTACTATAGTCAATGGCTGGAGGGCTATAAAACCCAGCAAACAACTGACAGTTCATTCATTTGTCTTGAGCACAATCTGCACCTAAACTGCAAGGAAAAAAATAAGCATCATGGGCATAACACTTCAGGATTGTCAGACATTGCTGGGGGAAGGATAGACATGCAGATTTGTGAAATAAATACACTGCACAATGCAGCAAAAAATGTCACCGATAATCAATTCATGGGTCAAATAGTATTACCTGTCCGTGGCCACCGCCCCTAATGCGTTTCGCTAAGGCTTCTTCCGAGGGGGGTAAGAAGCCTTAGCGAAACGCGTTAGGGGGCGGTGGCCACGGACAGGTAATACTATTTGACCCATGAATTGATTATCGGTGCATTTTTTGCGTGCTTGTATGTTTTGTATTCTGGACTTGGGGCATTACATTGGCTATTGTCTGGTAAATGCAATATTGTCATCAATTATCATACTTGTATGCTTTGCATCATGTGGTCACCTGTCTCGTGCGCCGCTTGACATTACTCTTAATGCAGCATTTATGCAGTGAATTTTAATAAAGAGCACTTGGATATGACTTTGGCCTGACTCCGGGGTTGTTTCTTTAGGAAGTATACAGTGACGTAAGTCATTGACCAAGCTGATCTTGATCTGCTTGGACCCAGCGCAACTCTGTTATGCCGACCGATATGATGATCATCTGATCCCTATTCCTACAGAAGTACTGGTAATGCCAATGCTTCTGCATACTACATAATGCTAACTGATTGCAATGAAACCGGTAAATTAAAAGACAGATGCAGTAGTGAATTGCTTCTGCCTTCTCCCAAGGGTTCTTGGCTGTGTCCAACAACCTTAGACCTAGCCTGCTCATGTTAGATTGTAGTAGCAGGCGCTTTAACCGCAGGCCATAAATTCACAATAAAATGTAAATTAAGCCCAGAGATCAAATGTTATAAATTTATGGCACTTGGCTTTTACAAAGGTTAATAAATTCACATTTTGTGCTGAATAATGAAAGTGTTGAATCCTACTCCAAGAAAGCGAATGGCACATATGGTAAATATGTACATAAGCAACATTCCAATATGGTATATGTATACACAAGAAAATACATTTCTAATCGATAAGTAACATAATACTGAATAATAAAAGCAGCATGTGTATAATAGACCTGGGTTTTGCTGAGAATGTACATTGGGTGTACATATCTTCCATTAATTTCACAAAGACTTATTTTAAGATTTGGATGAATGTTGTTTTTTTCTCAAAATATAATAAAAAAAGTAACTATCGAAAAGCATTTTTTGGAATTGCTGTAGAAATAATTATCCCAATGTGCTGTCATATTGTAGTTTACATTACTTACTGAGGTCTGCCTTAGAAGAGACAGTCTGCACACTGCACGAGTCTCTGCTGCTTCCAGAAGTCCAATTTCCTGCATTTTCATTTCATATTGCCTAAGTTGTTCCTTTATTAACATCTCAACACATCTAACAGGAAAGGGGAAAAAATGTATTATTCCTACAACTTAAAAGGAATATTTCTGTCTTTACATAGAACATTTAAAATATGAAATTAGTGAATTTATTGCTGAGTTTTATTTATGCATAAGGTCAGATTAGCCACAGGACACGTGACTGTCACTTACGCAGTAGCTTTGGACACTTCCTTCATGCTTGTTAAAGGGTCATAATGGTCTGGGCAGCGAAGTATGCAGGGTGCAAAAACTATTGCCAAAGAATTTGAAGACATACGATTGAAATCTTCTAAATGAGCAACTCTGGAAACAAAAAGATCAATGATTTACAAATCTATCAATGAAGTTTATAAACTACCACATTAGACTTATATCAAATCTGGAACCAGCATCCAAAATACTAACTGCATTCATTACAAGACTGCTTACACATCAGCGATTTTCACCATTCGTGGCAGATCCACATGTTTTGCCGCATCTGCTGGTAGCCGGAACACTTGCGGCAAGACTGTGCTAGGCCCACTTCATTCCCTGTAAGACTTGCGGATATGTGCGGTGCTTGCGGTTTTGCTGGATCCAGCACTTGCGGCAAGCTTTTTCTGTTGCCGTAAGTGCTAGATTCGTCAGATCCAGCAAAACCGCAAGTACTGCACATATCCGCAAGTCTTACAGGGAATGAAGTGGGCCAAACACAGTCTTGCCGTAAGTGATCTGCCATGAATGGAGGAAATGTGATGTGAAAGTAGCCTTGCACAGATTTTTTTTTCACTTATGGCATTTTCAGAATTGATGCCAGCATTACTATGTATATAGAATACTTTATACAAGTTTAACCTCAATATCCATCCATCAAGCTTAAATGACAGATCCTCAGGGCCCTTTTTCCTGCTGCTGTTAAAATCTGTCACTGTCAGGGAGGCTGGTTGGGCAGGACCTTTCACCAAATGTTTCATGTTTAACTGAACACACCATGTAATAGTGGGCGCGGACTGAAATAAAAGGGTTTTTGTTGTTGTTGTTTATTGTTTTGATTTTATTTCTGTTGTGGAACAATTAATAATCAAGTATTTGGCACTTAAGTTAACTTTAGTTGCAACCTAGAGGGTGTAATCAGAGTTTTAACTGGGGATGTGTCTGCCTCCTGTACAATGCTGACCAATCATAAGGAGGCAGCAACATAGAAGTGCAGAAGGATCTGCGATGTAGAACAGTTAGCTTTGCATCTAAGCTTGTCAAGTGCAACACAGTCCATTGAGCCATGTATCCAAGCCAGTCATGTGTAATGAAGTCTGTTGAGCCGTGTATCTAAGCAGTTATTCCGCTGAGCCATGTATTTAAAGGGAACCTGACCCCTCTCAATCACCCACAAGCCTCTGAATACCTGTCCCTGCACCCCCACAAATCATTTCCAACGTTGCTCTGGTGTTGGAAATGCTCCCTCTAAAAGGTGAAATCTAGCCTTTTATACTTACTGAAAGTGTGACTTCTGCTCCCTTAATAAGTCTCACAGGGCGTTCCTGTGCGCTCCTAAGCCGCTCATTATCATGCCCCGATGGGCGTGATAAGAAGTCCAAGTCCTCCTCGCCCTGCTTTGTGGGCGTATTAGCCGGTATGACAAATAGCGTCATATCCGGGCAGGATGACGTCGTACGCATTGCGCATGCGCGGCTTCTGCTTTATGGCGCTCCCAGACGTAAAGCAAAAGCCGCGCATGCGCAATGCGCATGATGAGGTTGGCGGTAACACCTACTGCCGTCATCCTGCCCGGATATGACGCTATTTGTGTCATACCGGCTAATACACCCATAAAGCAGGGTGAGGAGGACTTGGATTTCTTATCACGCCCATTGGGGCGTGATAATGAGCGGCTTAGGAGTGCACAGGGAACGCCCTGTGCGACTTATTCAGGGAGCAGAAGTCGCACTTTCAGTAAGTATAAAAGGCCAGATTTCATCTTTTATAGGGATCATTTCCAACACAAGAGCAACGTTGGAAATGATTTGTGGGGGTGCAAGAAAAGGTATTCAGAGACTTGGGGGTGATTATGAGGGGTCAGGCTCCCTTTAAGCATGTCATGTGCAGGGCCGCACTGTCCATTGGACAATGTGAGCCTTAGTCTGAGGCGGCAAGGAGAACCCCCCCCCACCGCGGCTCAGGCGGCAGGGAGGTTTCATGCACCCCTGGTCTTGTGTGAACCAGTCTGGTGAGTCATGTACCTAAGTTAGTCATCTCTAATGCAGTCTGTAGACATTTACTAGAATCATAAGGCGAGCTAGCAGTACACATGGTTTCTCTGTAATGCTTAAAAGCTAAAAATATTTTTTTAAAAAATGTTTAAATTTTAAATAAAAAAAAAAACTTTACATTTTTTCAATTGTTGAAAAAAGATTTTTGATGACTTGCTTTAAATGAAAGGTCAGGTTATGTCAAAACTGACCACATGGTGCCGCTGTTAAACAAGTGGTAATGTAATTAAATGGAAAGTCAGACTATTTCAAGTTGGACACTTGGTGCTGCTGCTATTTATCAATTGGCAGTGAAGTTTAACCTGAATTCTACAGTGCTGAAAAATAAGTTGGCTTTATAGAAAAAATATTTATAAAGGAAGAGTCAGGTATTTTAAAAGAAAATGGCCTCTTGGTGTCAGCATTTCACATTTAAAGGGAACCTGTCAACCCCTGCGGGCATTTTAACCCCTTCACCACCCAGCCTATTTTGACCTTACTGACCTTGCCATTTTGTGCAATTCTGACCAGTGTCCCTTTATGAGGTAATAACTCTGGAACACTTCAACGGATCCTAGTGATTCTGAGACTGTTTTTTCGTGACATATTGGGCTTCACATTAATGGTAAACTTAGGTTGATACTTTTTTTGTGTTTATTTGTGAAAAATTGGAAATTTGGTAAAAATAATGAAAATTTAGCAATTTTCACATTTTTTATTTTTATTTTTAAACCAGAGTTATGTGACACAAAATAGTTAATAAATAACATTTCCCACATGTCTTCTTTACATCAGCACAATTTTGGAAATAAAATCTTTGTTAGGAAGTTATAAGGGTCAAAATTCATCAGCAATTTTTCATTTTTCCAGCAAAATTTACAAAACCATTTTTTTAGTGACCACATCACATTTGAAGTCCCTTTGAGGGGTTAAATGACAGAAACACCCAAAAGTGACACCTTCCAAAAACTGCACCCCTCAAGCTACTCAAAACTACATTCAAGAAGATTATTAACCCTTCAGGTGCTTCACAGGAACTAAAGCAAGGTGAAAGGAAAGAGTGAACATTTAAATTTTTCCAACAAAAATGTTGTTTTAGCCTCAATTATGTATTTTCACAAAGGGAAAAGCACAAAAATGTGTTTTTTTCAGCCTCAATTTTTCATTTTCACATGGGCAACAGGATAAAATGAATCCTAAAATATGTTGGACAATTTCTCCCGAGTACACCAATACATCATCTGTGGCAGCAAACCACTGTTTGGGTGCACAGCTGAGCTCTCAAAGGAGGGAGTGACATTTTGGAACACAGATTTTGATGGCATGGTCTGTGCGTGAATGTCCTTGTTTGGATAGCCTCTGATGTGCCTAAACAGCGGAAACCCCCCACAAGTGACAACATTTTGAGTTCACTGCCCCGGGAAGCCCTGATGACTCAGCGAGGGACATCACCACTCCCCTGTGGCAGTCTCTGACTGCCCTGGGTGATGTGACTCCCTGTGGTCAGTGTGATTGCAGACTCTGCAGGGAGAGGACACTTGTTGTCTCCCTGCAGACTCTGGATGAAGCATTTTGGAGGGTTATGTGGGAGTAATAATGATGGAGTTGAGATATGTTTGTTTTTGTTGTAATAAAATTATTTTTCTCTGAGTGTTGTGTATTATTAACTATTTACTATAGATTCCTAATGAAGGAGTCTAACATTAGCCCGACATTATGAATCTCGGGCTTTTAGGGCCAGCTACCAATAAAAAAGCTGGAATTAACCCCTTGTTTACACAGTTTGCCACCGCCAACAGGGCAACTAGAAAAGCCTGGGGACAGCACCAGAAAATGGCGCTTCTAATGAATGAGTGGCTGTGGGCTGCAATTCACAGCATGGGGAGCCCATAATGTTTGGGCCTGTCCACGCTGAGGATTCCAGCACCAGTTGCCAGGTTGTACCTGGCTGCCAACCAAAAATATTGCAAAGCTCCACATCTTTTTTAGCTGTAGAAATAATAACAATAAGGAAAAAAAAAAAGACGTTAACTTTGCCATATTTTTGGTTGCCAGGCAGATACAACTTGGCAGCTACGGACTGCCACCCACCCCCAGCTGCTTTGTTGTACATGGCTGTCAACCAAAAATACAGCAAAGCACGACATTTTTGTTTTCTTCTATAGAATTTGGGGGGGGAAGGGGAGAAACGATGTGGAGCTTCGCCATATTTTTGGTCCAGCCGGGCACAACTAGGCAGCTGGAATCCTCAGCATGGAGAGGCCCAAGCGTTCTGTGCTCCCCATGCTGCAAATTGCAGCCCGCAGCCGCCCCAGAAATTGGTGTATTAACAGAAGCGCCATTTTCTGGCGCTGTACCCAGACTCTTCCAGTTGCCCTGGTGCCGGTGGCAAACTGGGTAATAAAGAGGTTAATTACAGTTTTTTTTATTGGCAGCTGGCACTAAGCCCGAGATTCATTATGTCGGGCCAATGTTAGACCCGGACATTAAAAATCTCCAGTAAATAGTAAATAAAATACACCACAAAGAGAAAATTATTTTTATTAGAAAAAAGTACACAAACAAAATTTGGACTTCATCTTTATTAATATCCAACGTAGTCCAAAACGATGGTCCCACAACGCTCGATCGCCTCTGCTACATCTAGAGACTGCAGCAAGGGATCAAGTATCGTCTTGTTGCAGTCTCTGGGGTCACAGTGATGATGAAGCACTGTATGGCAGATCATTGCCATATGATGCAGCATCACTGTGCAAGCCCAAATCTCAGAGATCACATGATCTCTGAGGTTTGGCACATAGCAGATCGCTGTGCCTGAGCTGTCAGATCGCTTCACTGTAGCCTGATCTCCATGCAGGGGGATTAGGCTGCAGAGAAGCGATCGAACAGCTCAAGCACAGTGATCACATAGCCTTATTCCCCTGCAAGGAGATCGGGCTGCAGAGAAGCGATCTGACAACTCGAGCATGGTGATCTGCTATGTGATCACTGTGCCCAGGCTGTTAGATCGCTTCACTGCAGCTTCATCTCCATGTAGGGAGTTTGGGCTGCAGAGAAGTGGCGGCGGGCAGAAGCAGGCGGTGGTGGGCACATGTGCCCTGCACCGCTTCCATGCTGATGCCTCAGTTGATGGGAGTGATCATCAGATCATTCCCCATCAGCCTGGAGGGGGAAATACCCGCCCCCCTCCAGCGCTCCAGCATATGGCTGTTCAACAGCCAATCAGAATGATCGTAGGGGCAGGGTGGGAATCTACCCCCCCCCCCTCCCTCACATCAAACCCCGGTGTTCTGTGATACGAATCACAGAACTCCGGGGTCCGATGGCAGTTACCATGGCAAAGGGCCGTGGTAACCGCTATGACGCCAAAATAGGTGTCACAGGTTGGGAAGTGTTTACACTATGCCCACCAGCTTACACATTATATAAATGGGGTTCTAGTAACCCCAGTATGTGCCCAGACGTGCCCCACATACCTCAGAAAATAAATTTTATTGTGTCCAGTACTGGCCTCGTAAAAGGTCCGGGAGGCTGCTATATGGTCCTGACGGGTTATGTCCTCGCCGCCCCCCTGGCTGCAAAACCCGCTCTACACTTTTTAAAATTACCAGCCCTCCTGTGATCGGCGCTTGAGCGAAAGCTGCACTTGCGCCTGCGCAGTGGAGCGGGTGTCTGCGCTCCATTGAACAGTCTGACGAAACGTGTATCTAATCTTCCAATGTTGATTGCTCATAGTAACAGAAAGTAAATATTTGTGACACAAGCCATGTATCTAATCCAATTGTATGTGATGCAGTCTGCTGACCTGTGTATGTAATCCTATCATGTAACAGACAGGTAACAGACAGGGTGTGTATCTAATACTATCATTTGTGATACAGAGAGCAGTGCTAACTAACAGAAACAGCGCTTCCATCTGTCTTTTACATCCACATTAGTAGCATATGGCAAGTTGTATTGAAGTCCTTCAATATACAGTGTCTTGCACAAGTATTATCCCATTGGCAGTTTTTTGTGTTTTGCTACCTTACAACCTACAATTTTACTGCCTACAATTGTGAACATCTAGTTTTTATTTTATTGTGAAGCAAACAACAAATAGGACAAAATAACTGAAAACTTGAGTTTGCGCAACTATTCATCCCCACCACCACCACCCGACCCCAAACTCAGTACTTTGTAGAGTCTCCTTTTTGAGGCAATTTTTGATAAGTCTCTATGAACTTTCCACATCTTGCCACTGGGATTTGTGCACATTTCTCATACCAAAATTGCTCCAGCTCCTTCAGGTTAGATGGTTTCCTCTGGTGAACAGCAATCTATAAATCTGACCACAAATTCTCAATTGGATTAAAGGCCTGGGCTTTCACTAGGCCAATCCAATACATTTACATGTTTCCCATTAAACCACTTGAGTGTTGCTTTAGCAATATGCTTTAGGTCATTGTCTTGTTGAAAGGTGAACCTCAATCTCAGTCTCAAATCACTGACAAACAGGTTATGCTAAAGAATATCCCTGTAATTCGCACTAGCCTTACACAGTTAGCAAACACAATGTACCATTAAAACACAGGAGTGGTGGTTGTTGAAAATGGGCCTCTATACACCTGTGTAAATATAGCATTAAAAACCAGACGTTTGCAGCTAGAATAGTCATTTACCACATTAACAATGTACTTGGCTAACACGGTTTGAAAAAAGTGTAAAAGCCATCCCACCCATCTGTCCTTATTCAGATTGGTGTCACTGACTCAAGATGAGGTTTAATACTAGAGTTGGATCGTCCAGACTGGGTACACTTTGCCGCGGTGAGATGGCTTTTATGCTTTTTAATCAAACAGAGTTAATCAAGTACCCCAAGTTATTTACATGTACTTCTACTACTTATTTTATTATAGAGTACAGGCTCATTTTGTGTTTTTTTCTTGGGTTTTCAGCAATGTATACAATTAATAACATTATAGCAGCTTCAGAAGAGCAGAGCATGTTCTACTTACTTGACAAGGTGGAAGATCAATCTTTCCAAACTGTTATAGTTGGCCTGTGGGAGCTGACCAAGAACTGTATAAATGGCGCAAAGCTGTTCCTGCTTTCCTGGCAGCTCTGAAAAAGAAAACACAATTGTGCTTTGTTTTACAAACATGTTCCTGAAATGCACTGTAATTTGCAAAAGATTAATAATTAAAAAATATATGGTGTGACTAGACAGCATGCTGTGTGAGTGGTCAGAAGACAGAATTGATCCAATAAAAGTAGTGTACCCAATGACTTTTCACCTTATGTACCACACAAGTTCAGGCAGCTAAAGCACATGGAGCAAGTGAAGTCCACACACATTTAGAATCAAAGTCTGCCCCCACACGTAGCAGATGTATTCGCACCCGAAAATAAAAAGGCCATGGCAATTTTTGACTGATGGTAAGCATGCTGAATGTGAAAGCAGCCTCTTATAAGTGGATGTATTTTCCATAAGCTACAGTATAAAAACACAGACAATTACTGTATATACTCGTGTATAAGCCGACCGGTATAAGCCGACCCCCTACTTTTGCCCCCAAAACCTGGGAAAACCTATTGACTCGTCTATAAGTCGAGGGTGGACCCCAGCACAAGTATACAGCCCCCAGCAGTGTGGTATACAGCAGCCTCCCCAGTGGTATATACAGGCCCCAGCAGTGTTACAGCAGCCCCCAGTGGTAATACAGCAGCCTCCCAGTGGTAATACAGCAGCCTCCAGTGTAATACAGCAGCCCCAGTGGTAGTATACAGCAGCCCCAGTGGTAGTATACAGCAGCCCCAGTGGTAGTATACAGCAGCCCCAGGGGTTAAAATACAGCAGCCCAGGGGTAATACAGCAGCCCCAGTGGTAGTATACAGCAGCCCCAGTGGTAGTATACAGCAGCCCCAGTGGTAGTATACAGCAGCCCCAGAGGTATATACAGCAGCCCCAGGGTTATACAGCAGCCCCAGGGGTATACAGCAGACCCAGGGTTATACAGAAGCCCCAGGGTTATACAGAAGCCCCATGGGTTAATACAGAAGCCCCAGGGGTATACAGCAGCCCCCAAATGCTGCACTCGCTCCCCTGTGTGGTAAGGGCCCCCTGCTGCTTAACTACATCCCTGTCTTCTGCACTGCACTGCGGGGTTATACCCGGTCTTCTGAGCTCAGTTCTCCATGCTCCCGTCCTCGCTGCATCCGGGACACCAGCCGTCGCAGTTACGATGACGTCATCGTGCGATGGCCGGGGATCCCGGACGCAGCCGGACGGGACTCGGAGCATGGAGGACGGAGCTCAGAAGACCGGTGGTGCAGAAGAGACCGGGGATGGTAAGTTAAGCAGCAGGGGGGGCCCTTACCACACAGGGGGGGCGAGTGCCAGCATTTGGGGACCGTATTGACTCGTGTATAAGCCGAGGGGGGAACTTTTCAGCACAATTTTTGGGCTGAAAAACTCGGCGTATACACGAGTATATACGGTATATTTGAAGATCATCATTCTAAAAAGTGGAAAGGCAGAATAAAAAGAAAGCTCACTTACCCACGGCTTTCAGGAACTCACTGTATTGTGCAAATGTCATCAGAGGTTCAGTCAACTCACGTAACCATTGTTTGAGGATCCCAGTGATTGCATGGATTGCATACTTATCAAGTTTGACAGAGGAAGGGTCTGTTAACAGCAAGGATGAAGCAATTATTGTACAATAAAAATCCAAGCATTTAATAAAGAAACAAAACAGGTGAAAACAAAAAGAGAAGATACCTAAAACTATGGCTGCTAATATAAAGCTCTAACAGTGCAATTAGTATATACATTTTTAACAATGCAAATGATAATTGGTTTGCATGTACCATCTCATCTACTGCAATGAGAATTAGTAGATGTTAACTGATCAGGTGTAGAAAAATATAGTATGTGATATGCTCACGGTTCTTAGGGCCACTTTACAAGTCACAATATCGTTCCAATATTGCATACGATCTCACGGGAGGCGCACGTTTTTGGCACTTGTCCAAGATCGCATAGGAGATGTCACACAGGGAGATATCGAAAGGCAACGCAACTACGATGTTGTACACCACTTTCCCACGCTGGGTAGGAGCAACCCAGGAAACGACCAATTAACATTGGAGTGAATAGGGGAAGTTGCGCTCCGAATCGTAGTTGCGCTGTCACACAGCACGATCCTGCCACATCGCCTATACAATATCGTACGGTTGAAGGGCTTGCACAATCTTCATGCAATATCGTAGTTAGGTTGTTTTTGAGTCGCATTGCCCATTTACATGACACAACGCACGAACGATATCAACTGCAATGGCCACACCATGTGACTTTTTATCGATGTTTCATTGCGATATCGCGACGTGTAAAGCGGCCTTCATGGAGAAGAGAAAATAAAGACCTATAACAAAGTTACCAATAAAATAAGAAACAGTATAGCCCAGCTCACCTGTAGTCAAATGGAAGGGGCAGACGTGCAAAGGAATGAGAAATCCAGCTTCCATATCTTCAGGCTTTATTGGAGCAGAGTTTATACTGAAGCTGAATATCTCTTTGCTATACTCAAAATTACTAATTTGATTATATTGATTACATCTCCAAAGGGCAATCATGGGCGTTATGCCATGACAAAAAACAAGCCCAATTGCTTTCAATTACTTCTAAATGTATTAGATTTCTTTCTACAAAGAATGCCATTGTGTCTGAAAATCCAAAACCCAAAAATTGCTTTCTCTCATAGGTGGCATACCTTTCTCTAAGGACATTTTCAGCTCTCGCATACAATTGGCTGCCCCAGATTTGCGGTAAATTCCCTCAGTATACAGGCCATGCATCTCCAAGTACTCCAGGAGGATTTCCATGACGATGGGTACCGATGTAGTCTCATTCGTTAGGTCCGCCACATGTACACCAAAGTGATGGCTGCCTGGGTTCTGGTTACATTTGCAAAGAAAAAGTAAAATTACTTTAGTAATGAATGCAAATTAGTTCTCTCACAAGCAAACGATTGGCTTTTCGTCAGCAGTATCTAAAGTGAGAAGCATTACTAGCTTTCAAAACCATGCTGCTCGTTGTTTAACTTAGGTAAAATAACAAAACCCTTGATCCATCAATTTCTGGGAGCATACTTTATGCAATGCAGGCTCCTCTATCCCCCTGAAGACACTCCAGCCTCTTTAGCACATAATCATGGGTAAGCACCATTATTGTAGCAGAATAGTGATTGAACCAGGATTGGTGGGTTTAGTTAGCATGTGGTAGGATGGTGAAATTAGCAAAGCAATTGCGAGTCTTTATATGGCACAATACCCACTTGGGGATGTAAAACTGCTCCACATGTGTCTTTTCCCTTCACTAACTGGGATTTTTCTAAGTTGGATCAGAAATCATTTATTCATGTTTGATATATGATCTGGTAATACTTACCTAACCAATATTATTATTATTTATAATTATTTAATTATATAGCACAATTAATTCCATGGTGTTGTACAGGAGAAGGGGTTACATACAAAATTATATATACTGTTACAGTAAACAAATTAACAATGACACACTGGTAAAGGGGGGAAAGGACCCTGTCTTTGCGAGACAGAAGGTCGGGGCTGCGGCAGCTCTGGTGATGGTGAAGCGGCAGAATGGTCATTGCAGGCTGTAAACTTTCCTGAAGAGATGGGTTTTCAGGTTCAGTCTGAAGGATCCAAGCATGGTGGATAATTTGGTGTGATGGTGTGCAGAATTCCAGAGGGTCAGGGATATTCGGCAGAAATCTTGGAGGCAAATGGGTGAGGAACAAATAAGTGTGGAGGAGAGGAGGAGGTCTTGGGAAGATCGAAGCTTGCGTGAGGGAAGATATTGGGAGATTAGTTCAGAGATATAGGGAGGGGACAGGTTATGGACAGCTTTGTAGGTCAATGTTAGTAGTTTGAACTGGCTTCAATGGGGAATTGGGAGCCAGTGGAAAGATTTGCAGAGGGTAGAAACAGGGGAGTAAGGAGGAGAGAGGTGGATTAGTCGGGCAGCAAAGTTGAGGACAGACTGGAGTGGTGCAAGAGTGTTAGCAGGGAGGCCGTAAAGAGGATGCTGCCGTAATCAAGGCAGGAGATGATATGGGCATGTACAAGGGTTTTAGTAGATTGAGGGCTGAGGAAAGGACTGTTTTCTGGAAATATTTTTGACCTGGAGGCGACAGGAGGTGGCAAGAGTTTGGATGTGTGGTTTGAAGGACACGGCAGAGTCAAGGGTTACTCTGAGGCAGCGGATTTCTTGTGCGGGAGAGCGTGATGCCGTTTACCGTAATAGATAAATAGGGTAGGGAAGATACATAAGATGGAAGACAGATGAGGAGTTCGGTTTTGTCTATGTTGAGTTTTAGGAAGCGAGAGGTAAAGGAGGATATGGCTGATAGACACTCCAGGATTCTGGATAGCAGAGAGTTGACCTCTGGGCCAGAGAGGTAGATCTGAGTGTCATCTGCATACAGGTGATACTAGAAGCCATGTGACTATATGAGTTGTCCTAGGCCAAGGGTATAGATGGAGAAATGTAGAGGCCCCAGGACAGAGCCTTGTGGAACTCCAAAAGAGAGAGGGTAGGATGAGGAGGTAGTATGGGAGTGGGAAACGCCAAATGTGCGATCGGGAAGGTATGCGGCAACCCAGGACAGGGCAAGGTCTTTGATGCCAAAGGAAGAGAGATTCTGTAGCAGAAGGCAATGCTTGACTGTGTGGAAAGCAGAGGACAGGTCTAGAAGGAGGAGAATGGAGAAGTGTCTGATAACTGTGGCTGTAAGTCGTTAGTAATTTTGGTCAGGGCATTTTCGGTGGAATGGTGGGGGCGGAAGCCAGATTGGAGGTTGTTAAAGAGAGAGTTAAATGAAAGATGGGAGGAAAGTTGAGCATGGACATGCTGCTGAAGGAGTTTGGAAGCAAACGGGAGCAGCGATATGGGACAATAGCTGGGCATAGCAGTCGTGTCAAGTTTTGGCTTTTTGAGTATGGGTATGATGGTGGCATGTTTAAAATATATCTGTCTGCTTTTCATTGACTTTTTGCATACCCCTATCTGTTATATGAGACAAGGTAGCTGGATGTTTCTTCCTATCTGGGGGGGGGGGGGGGAACACCTCCAAAAAAAAACTCCTATCTATTCATCCAATTGTGTAATTTTTATATACTGCACTTATCACTTTTTAAATGTTTTTAAATAAAAATCTCATTCATAATACTAAAAAGTGTGGTCAGTAACGAGTGATCTTACAGTATGCAAAGACATAGTATTAGACTACATTTGTATGGAGGGTGGTACTAGAGAGGTTATCTCAAAGGTATATGGTGATCTTTTGCATACCTTTCTACTGTAACATCCTTTACAGGCTCGAGATAGATGGGAAGAAGAAATAGGGGAAATTGATGATGAGGTGTGGGACACTATACTGGAATATGGTCGAAAGTTGTCTCTGAGTGAGCCGGGTAGGTTGTCGCAGCTTTACTTGGTGCACAGAGTATATAGATCTCCAGAATTTTTATTTAAGATTGGGGTGAGGAGTACATCGGAGTGTCTGCGCTGTATGCATGAGGATGCGGGAGTGTTACATATGATGTGGGAATGTCCGAGGCTGAAGGAAGGTATGAGTGTGTGGTTCTGAGGGAGCCGATTGTGTGTGTGTTGGGTTATGTGGAAGAGATTGGTGTGACAAATGTACAGAGGATAGCGGTGGCAAGATTACTTTTCATGGCAAGAAAGGTGATAGCGAGGGGGTGGATCAGGGCCGAGCCCCCTTCTAGAGTGGAATATTTACAGCAGGTTACCTACATAATAAGGACGAAAGAAGCTGTATACAAAAGGAGGAATGGCTTCACAATGTTTGAGAAGTTATGGGACCCGTGGCTGAAATCGGAGTGAAGGGGTTATAAATATGTTTATAGATGTGAATATGGTGACTGCTTTTCTTTTACGATGCTGGATCTCTGTAAGGGTGGCTTCACACTGGCGTTTGTGTCTGCATGCTGATGGCATGCAGACACAAACGCTGTCAAAACCAGTGTCTTATGATGTGTCCGCAGCGGATAATGTCCGCCTGCGGACACATCGCTAGGGAGCCCGGCAGCCAATCGGCGTTGTCCGGGGGCGGGCCGGAGGAGGAGTTCAGCGCCGGAGATCTCCTCCTCCCGGCCGCCGGTAAGCTCCGGGACATGTCGGCGGGGAGTACAGCTGATCTGACAGCTGTTTGAATCTTCCCGCGCCGACACCGAGAGGAGATGTCGGCGCGGGAAGATTCAAACAGCTGTCAGATCAGCTGTACTCCCAGCCGACAGGTCCCGGTGCTTACCGGCGGCGGGGAGAAGGAGGACAGCAGAGGGTCAGCTGATCTCCCGGTGGCCGTCGGTGAGCTCCTGTGACATCACCGGCGGCCACCGGGAGATTTTTCAATGGGTCCGCAGCGTTCTCCAGCGCTGTCAAGCGCTGAACACTGCGGACCCATTGAAGACAATGCATGTTTTGTGCGCTTGGGGACGCTTGCCGATTTTCCAAGCTCCCTGAGCGCACAAAAAAGAGAATTTTGTTTACGTACCGTAAATTCTTTTTTCTTTAATCATCAATGGGAGACCCAGACAATGGGGTTTAGGGCACTGCCCTCCGGAGGTCACACTAGGTACTACAAGTTTGTAGACACCGCCTCCTCCGCTTATAAACCCCTACCGCAGGGAACATCCTCAGTTTGGTCTACAAGCTGCGAGGAGGAAAGAAACCACACCCGAAACATCGGGAAGAATGCCGTGCACAAACGGTTCAACAACCCGGCAACACTGTCTCAACAGAGAACAGAGCCAATGCAAAACATGCAAAGGAACAAATGGGTGGGTGCTGGGTCTCCCATTGATGATTAAAGAAAAAAGAATTTACGGTACGTAAACAAAATTCTCTTTTTTCTGGTCATCATAATGGGAGACCCAGACAATGGGGATGTCCTACAGCAATACCCCAGGGCGGGAAGAGTTCCTCAACAAGACGGATAATACATGGTTCCCATTAAAGGTGGGCAACCGCCGCCTGGAGAACCCGCCTGCCCAAACTTGCATCCGCAGAGGCATGGGCATGCACCATATAGTGCTTAGAGAAAGTGTGCAGGCTGGACCAAGTAGCCGCCTGACACACCTGTAGAGCAGACGCTCTATGTCGCAAGGCCCATGAGGCACCTACGGCTCTGGTAGAGTGAGCCTTCAATCCTACCGGGAGAGGCAAACCAGAAGACCGGTAAGCCTCTTGAATGGAAGCCTTAATCCATCTGGCTAAGGTTGACTTCGAAGCCGCGGACCCCTTACAGCGACCTGTCGTAAGAACAAATAAGGAATCCGAACTCCTAAAGGAGGCGGTCCTGGACACATAAATGCGTATAGCTCTCACGAGATCCAGAGTATGGAGGTCGCGCTCAACCTGATGAACGGGAGCGGGGCAAAATGATGGGAGAACAATCTCCTGGTTCAGGTGAAAAGTTGAAACCACCTTCGGCAAGAATTCCGGCCGAGGGCGCAACACCACCTTATCCTGGTGAACCACCAGAAAAGGAGATTTGCACGAAAGTGCAGCCAATTCTGAGACCCTTCTCAGAGAAGTAATCGCCACCAGGAAAACCACTTTCTGGGACAGACGAGATAGAGAAATATCCCTCAGAGGCTCAAAAGGCGGTTTCTGCAATGCCGCCAGGACCATGTTAAGGTCCCACGGATCCAGAGGTCTCTTGTAGGGCGGAACCATCCGCGACACCCCCTGCAGAAATTGACGGACCTTCGGGAGGAGCGCCAATCGCCTGTCAAATAGTACAGAGAGCGCTGATACTTGACCTTTTAACGAGCCAAGGGATAATCCCAACTCCAAACCCGACTGTAGGAAGGCCAACAATGTCGGGATGGACAAGGGCCACGGGGACCGTTCACCAGAGGCACACCAGGTAAAAAAGATTTTCCACGTTCTGTGGTACATCTTCCTGGAAACGGGCTTCCTAGCCCGATTCATAGTGGCCACCACTGTAGGTGAGAAACCCCTGGATGTCAGCAGCCAGGCCTCAAGAGCCATGCAGTCAATCTGAGGGCCTTGGAATTGAGGTGGAAGAACGGGCCTTGCGCGAGTAGATCTGCGCGATCTGGAAGAGCCCACCTGTGTCCGCCTGACAGTTGCCACAGGTCCGGGTACCAGGACCTCCTGGGCCAATCTGGAGCCACTAGAATGGCTACCCTGCACTCCGACCTGATCTTCCACAGCACCCTGGGAATCAGGGCCAGAGGCGGGAACACATACGGTAGATGGAATCTGGACCAGGTCAAGATTAGGGCGTCCGCACCCAGAGACTGAGGGTCCCATGACCTCGCCATGTATCGCGGCACCTGATGATTCAGCCGTGAGGCCATCAGATCCACGTCCGGAGTGCCCCATCTGCTGCAGACGTCCCGGAAGACGTCTGGATGCAGAGACCACTCTCCGGCGTCCATCCCCTGCCGGCTCAGGTAGTCGGCCTCCCAGTTCTCGACCCCTGGGATGTGAACTGCGGAGATCAGGCAGTCGTTTTCCTCTACCCACGACAGAATGCGGTGGACTTCGGCGAGGGCCTGAGCGCTTCTGGTCCCTCCCTGATGATTTATGTAGGCGACGGCCGTCGCATTGTCGGACTGTACCCGAATGGGCTGTCCTGTCAGGAATTTCTGAAACGCAAGGAGCGCCAGATAGACCGCCTTGATCTCCAGTACGTTGATCTGCAACGTCGACTCCGCCGGAGTCCAGAGGCCTTGAGCTCTGTGGTGTAAGAACACCGCCCCCCAGCCCGTCAGACTGGCGTCGGTGGTCACCACTAACCATGACGGTTTGAGGAATGACCGGCCCCGTGATAAGTGATGTGGCTGGAGCCACCACTGCAGGGAGTCCCTGGTCGGTTGTGACAGTGTCACCAGCCGATTCAAAGAGATTGCTCTCTTGTCCCATCTGCGAAGAATCTCCAGCTGGAGAGGACGGAGACGAAACTGTGCGAAGGGTACCGCCTCTATCGCCGCTACCATGCGTCCCACCAGTCTCATCAACACCCGAAGGGATGAGTGAGGTGACAGGAGAACATTCTGCACTCCTGAGTGGATCGCAAGCTGCTTGGCTTGAGGTAGAGACACCAGGGCCGAGTCCGTGTGGAAGTCCATGCCCAAATATGTCAATGACTGGGTCGGAACCAGGGTCGACTTCTGAGTATTGAGAAGCCACCCGAATCGTTCCAGAGACCTCATGGTCACCTCCAGGCTCACACGACAACGGTCTTCCGATGGCGCCCTGACCAACAGGTCGTCCAGATAGGGTATGACGGCGTGACCCTGCACATGTAGGAGAGCCATCATAGAGGCCATCACCTTCGTGAACACCCGTGGTGCTGAGGCCAACCCGAAGGGTAGAGCCACAAATTGGAAGTGGTCGTCCCCCACTGCGAACCGTAACCAGCGCTAATGAGCTGGTGCAATGGGCACGTGAAGGTAAGCGTCTCCGATATCGATGGACGCTAGGAAGTCTCCCTGCGACACAGCCGCGATAACTGAGCGCAGGGATTCCATGCGGAACTTCCGAACCAACACGTGACGGTTGAACAACTTGAGGTCCAGGACAGGTCGAAAAGAACCGTCCTTTTTCGGGACAATAAAGAGGTTGGAGTAAAAACCCCTGAACCTCTCTGCTGTGGGCACTGGGACCACCACTCCGTCCCTGCGGAGACCCTCCAACACCAGGTGAAAAGCCTGAGCCTTCTCCGGGGATGGAACAGACCGATGAAATCGGGAAAGTGGCTTTGATGTCAGCTCTATCCTGTAACCTCGTGAGACTACATCTCGAACCCACTGATCGTGAACGTGAAGGAGCCACCAGTCCTTGAATCGAGACAGGTGGCCCCCCACCTGTGGGGAGGCAGGAAGAGAGAGCGAGTCATGTCGAGGCGGGCTTGGGGGTGGCAGCTGCTGCCCCCGCCTGCTTCTTCTGACGACTCTTGGAGCGCCACTGAGTAGCCGGCTTGCCCCCTCGGTCCGCGCGAGCGGACGGCGTGGAAGACTGCGAGCTGGAGCGAAAGGACCACTGTTTAGGGTTCCTCTTAACGGTATACCGTGGCTTAGGTTTATTCTGCGGTATCTTAGACTCAGCAGAATCCTTTATCAGCTTGTCCAGCTCGGTGCCAAAGAGCCTGTCACCGGCAAACGGAAGATTCTGCAAAATCTTCTTGGATGTGGCATCTGAGTCCCAAAGACGCAGCCACAACAACCTGCGGATCGCTATAGCATTGGCCGAAGCCACAGCAGAGCGAGTGGCAGTTTCCAAAGATGCCGTCCTGGCATATTCCGCATAGCCCCTTGCTCTCTCAGTAAGCGCCAGGACCTCTGGACTGGATCTTGCCAGATCCGCGATACCATCCAAGCAGGTAGTAATCGCTTGTAACGTCCAAACCGTGGCAAAATTAGGGGCAAATGAAGACCCTACAGCCTCATATGAAGACTTGGCGAGTTGCTCGACCTGTCTATCAGTCGCATCCTTCAATGAGGAGCTATCAGAGGCAGAAAACAGAGAGCGTGCAGCAATTCTGGTCATGGAAGCGTCCAACTTTGGGGACTGCGACCATTCCTGAAGCGTCTCCTGGGGAAAGGGGAAACGATTGTCCTTAGGTTTGCGGACATAGCGCCGCCCAGGATGTAACCTGGGTGCTCTAATCACCCTTCCAAAATTAGTGTGGTCCATGAAAGAGCCACTTGGTCTAGCCTCAGGCCGCAGCCATTGGTAGACCTCTTTTGGGTGCACTACAACCTCTTCAGGGGGAGTCACTAGACGCAAGGTCTCATTGATGGAGGACACCAGATCCTCCACCCCATCCGGAGGCTCGGACACAGACCCGAGAGTAGATCCCCCATCATCTTCCTCACCATCAGAGGAACGCTCCTCCTCAGAGAGAGCCTGGAGCTCGGGTGACTCCTCACGACGAGCTCGCTTAAGGGGTCTCACAGCAGAAGAGGGAGACACCCGGGGGTAACTGGAAGGAGCAGCTGGGTGTTCCAGTCTCCTATGAAGTGCCTCCAGTGACTGCGACATGGAGGACATCTGGGACAGCAGGGATTCATTGATCCTATTCTGCGTTTCCCATGGGCCTGATATCACCTGCACATCAGGGTATTGCACCGGAGCTGCTGCCTCAGCGGTGCCAGTCCGGGCTTCTGGGCGTCCGCAGTTATTGCAGGACCCCTCCACCAGTGTACCATTGCATGTAGCACAGGTAATGGTGACTTCTGCCGCCTTAGCAGCCTGCCTCCTAACTGAGGACATGTCCACAGTAGGGGTATATAAGCCAAGCCGTACAGACAAACAAACCGGGATCCCGGTGGCTTACCGACCGCAGTAAAGCGGTGGGAGGAAGCGGTGTGTGTGTGTGACCTCCGCGAGTTCCGGTCTCCCTCTGAAGTGCAGACACGCGCTGCTCGTATATCCCAGCCGGGAAGTGAGGGAGAGAAGATGGCCGCCACCAGGAAAGACAGGGGCGGCGCCGAGAACACGCGGGAAGCACACACACACGCCCCCCCGGTGACATCACCGCACGGGCTGCCTCCTCTCCTCCAGACAGCCTCGTAATGGAGGTGCTGGAGCCCGCAGCGCGGGAAAAACAGTGTGAGAAAACACGTTACACACACACCGACTGCAATTACATCCAAAGATCAGCAGTCCACAGCCTCAGCCCCTGTGACACACAGGGCGGTCAGCCAGGGTGACCCCAGCACAGGGTACACCTCCAGATCCGCGGACCCGAGGGTAACGCGCGGTCTGAGTGTCAGGACACATGAAGTGACCGACACTACCCCCAGGCACCCCGGAGACACAGAGTGCCTCAGTGCCGGTCCGGTCTGTAAGCACCTTTTAGGGAGGCCTCGGACGGGGGCGCAGCACCAGTCCGGAGTGTAAGCACCATTTAGGGAGGCCTCGGACTGGGCTGGCTCCAGTCCAGTCTGTAAGCACCATTTAGGGAGGCCTCGGACGGAGCGGAGCTGTGCAAGGCTCCTATCTCCCACTCACCAGAGCCCCCCAGAGAGGGATGGAGAGGGGCGCAACAGCGTACCGGGAGAACACAAAGTGTCCAGGCACTAAGCCCTCCGGTACCTCCACCAGCGTGTGCCACAAGGGTGAGCGGGGAGACTGTCGCAGGTCCCGACCGGGACCATGTTACCTTGTCTTCAGACGCCATCACGTAAGCTGTGAGAGTGCAGTGAAGTGCAAGCAAAGCGTGATCCTCCGAGCACACTAAGTTTAAAAACTGAGGATGTTCCCTGCGGTAGGGGTTTATAAGCGGAGGAGGCGGTGTCTACAAACTTGTAGTACCTAGTGTGACCTCCGGAGGGCAGTGCCCTAAACCCCATTGTCTGGGTCTCCCATTATGATGACCAGAAAAAATGCAACATGCTGCGTCCCGGGCGCGGATGCTGGACACCGGAAGGAGCAGATATCAGCCGCACCCGAACGCAGCAAACGCGGGCACTATGCGTTCCTATGTTAAACATAGGAACCGCAGTGCGCATGCGTTTGACTGCGTATGGGAACGCAGCATACGCTGCTTTCCCATACGCAAATGTGAAGGCACCCTAAGAGGAGGAAGAGGAAACGGTATCCATGCAGTTGTTATTTGTATGATTTTTTTTTTTCTTCTTTCCACAGCAAAATATACTGTCTAGTTCGTCTATGGGGGAAGAGGGTGGTTTGTTTATTGGGTTTTAAAATATGTAAAATACTGTAACAATGTACTATGATTGTGTCATGAATCTTTAATTGGTTTAATACAAAATATCGGATTTAAAAAAAAAAAAAAAAAGTGTGGTCAGTAACTATTGTTGTTATTATGATGGACTTAAAACTTCCCGACCCTTCTTCCTCTAGTTTCTATGATTACTATGGGAAATGCCATAGACTAGAATCAGTATAGTATTAGGTCCAACAATTGTGTGTATAGTAATATCATCTTTCAAAGACCTTGTTTCTTTAACTTTGAAACCCATCCTCCCCTCTTCAGCTTGGGCAACAGCACACACATACACAATCTCTAATGTTGTCCTGATCACCCCCTTTTCAAGTCTACTAGGCTTTGCAGTACTGCAGCCTCCCTCAGAGTACCCACTCTGGACTAACCTATATTATAAGCCGGAGACACAAATGATAAAAACTAAAACATGGCCAGAAAATTAACCACTACAGGCTTGAAAAATGATTTATTTTGCACACTCAAAACAGATGTTTGATGAAAGCCTAAGAAATTCAAAATGATTCTTCAAGGGAATCTGTCAGCAGGTTTTTGCTACGTAATGGGAGAGCAACAGGACATAGGTCAAAAAGCCATATACCATGGATGAATCATTTATTGGGCTGATTGGTGTAGTTTTCATAGAATCCATGTTTTGTCTGATGTAAAATGCTGCGGAATATGTTGGCGCTATATAAAATTCTTATTATTATTATGGAGATGTAGCACAGCCTTCTGCTTTGTATATAACCACTCCCACACTTCCTATGTACACTTTGCATTGTGAGCAAGCGAATAATCAATGGTGTGAAGTGCGGTTACACAAATTAGCTGGATTGCTCTGCTCCTGAGAGAGACCAGCAGTGATAGTCTCCTGCTGATAAAACACTAGAACACACACAGCCTAAGAAGTGACACATCCTTGGAATAAGGCTTTCATGCCCTATACTAGGCTACTTTTAAATTAAATAGCCAAAACCTACAGATCAATTCCCTTTCAAAGTGACACACAATATCTCTGTCTTGACTCTGGACATTTTGACCCTTTGTTGCACTTACACTTCTCACTCCTGCTGGCATACATCGAGTTTGAATCTTGCTTTGGCATTTCTTGTGGCATATCATCTTGCAGGCTATTGAAGGACAAACATTTTAGAAATCGCCATTTTCATTTCATAAAATGAAGACCCTTTCATTTACTATTATGCAGCTATCTGAAATTTCATAAACTGCTTTGACAGTAAAAATGTCTTTAAACTCTAGATTTAGTAAAGTATATATTGTAGACACCAGTTTTCTTCATTATGTAAATCTTATAGCTAACCACAAAAGTAAATAAAATGTATATTGAGATGTAGTGAAACTTTCTAAATACGTTTGGTCGCTGAATAAAAATCTAGGGTATTAATTCAGTATAGATTACATTAGTCAGATATTGTTGGGTCCTGAGTGAACTGAGGGCACTTCTAACAGGATGAATAAAGAACAGGAACATGTTCTATGCACTTTGGTTACTTACAGAAATGCTTTATTTCTTTGTACAATATGCTTTAATGGCATATTTTATGGATATGGCAATTACATTTTTGTCATCACGTGGCTTAATCATCTCGTACTTACTACTACAAAGAAAAGCCTTCTCCATTGGCCATATTCCAGAGGAGCAATGTTCACAGGACTGGCCAATGTTCACCTGGTAGCTAACAAACACATGCCCATGCGACTCCAACTGCAAAAAGAAATGCTACAATTAATAGAGACCCTGACAGGTAATATATGTTACCTGAGGCCGAGCAGCATGAATCAGACACTGGTTGTATGATCTCAGCCATACATGTTTGAGTCTAAAAACATCACACACATTCAAAACCTGCCCGCTGCAAGCAACTTACAGGTCTCTCCATACACATACTTGGATAAACAGACCAGTCACTAAAGCGGAGCATGCGGGGAGAAGTCATCGGACACGTGCCTTTCTAACTAGTCTCGTATGCTGCTTGATCCCCAGCGGATTTATACTTTGCTATTCTCTGAAACACTGCATAAATGGCTAAAAACATACATAATGAAATATAGTATCAGTGGATCTTGCAGCATGTATCAGCTGTCATGTTTCCTTTAAGACAGCATCTATTACAGAGATTAATGAATACTACAAGTCCAAGAAAATCAAAGATACAAATGTAACATACAGAAAGTTGTCCTACTAACATTATGGTGTTGAGATATGTTGGGACAGCAGCGCACAATAGGGCAATACTACAAAACAATGCGAAAGGGTGAGAGTGATCATATCGCTCACCTGCGGCGGTTGTGTACAGACACAACACCTAGATTAGAAGAACCTTAGAAGCTGGAGCTGCAGCTCCATGGTGTAGGAAAAGTTCTAACAGAAACACAAATCACTTTAGTGGAGAGATCATGTTACCTGGGTAGCAATTGTGGAAATTGAAAATCATTGATGGTACAAAATTAAGGTTTTTATTACACCAATGTATTTCAGTACAGGACTGGCACATTTTTCAAGGTAACAAACAAATATACCTTGGTATCTGTAACCTAATGTTTTATTCCAGAGTAATCCACATTTTTACTACATGTAAATGAGACGTTAAGGTCTATGGGCTATGCATAAAGGAGCGGACTGGGTCTCATGGGACCCAACAGCTCCTGTTCCCTCCAGTCACTCAGTGATCACATGATCGCTGGGTCCAGAGGAAGAACCACTGTCAATGCTTCCTAATCCCTATATGAAAGTACTGATTTAGCTCTGTGTATACAGCTATCGAGATGGTAATAAGCCATGTTTGTATTTACAGTGGGGAGTCTGGCTGTGACTGACAGCCGGTTTACCACACCTACAGCTGCATGATCTCACAAAACCTGTTTACACTGCAGTGACATTTTAGTCCACAGAATGGTCTGCCCAGACATTTATGGTCTATGAGCAGTTCAGGAGTAGGTAGAGGATCTTTACGTTCTCATTAATTAAGAATTTGTATTTGTGATAATACATACAATCTTTTCTTTAGAACTCTGTGAAGTTATTCCTCCTAGAGGTTTATGAATAAATTTACCACTGGGCGATATCAGTTGGGGGTACGTCTCCACTTCACCTGACACCTCTTTGAGGTGAATAGGGTCTCCATTTGGAGCTGGTTGTGAGACCTAGTGCTAATGCACCAAGCTGGCAGAAAGACAAGAGCTAGAAATCAAGAGTCCGCAAACCGATACACCTTGGGGATCACTGCTCTAGAGTTACAGATTAATAGAGTAAAGAAGGACTCACCATAATAGGACACTATTGTAGGCAATTTATGGTGTGATATAATAGAGCAGTAATAACTGCCCTTTTTTGTTGATGCTGGGAATACTTTTATCTTTCTAGTATAACTATTATAGAATGCTTACATGTTGGTCTTGTTTTCGCTTCTTCTTTTGAGATTTCCTCTGCTGAAACAAAGAAAATTAATTAAATTGGAGGAAAAAAACAGAGAGGAAAACAAAAAAACAGGAAAACTTCAATAAAATCAAGAAGAAATAGCTTTTTTTTCATTTATCAGTATATAATCCTTTTCTTAGAACATCATTTGGTGCCCACAGGACCCCACAGCTGGCTGTCACTAGCAGACAGATGCTAAATAATTACATGTTTGTTCCCTTCACAAGCTACAAAAGCCAATCCTGCAACCACAGAGGGAATTCTTTTTGTATGCTAGCAGTAGGGAGCAATAACACAACAAACTATTCTATAGAAGTCAGTTTCAACTGTACAGGTTTGTTTTCTAGAAAAAAAAAAAAAAATACTTTTTCAGTGCGTGCGGTGTCTCCCAATGGATGATAGGAGAAAAGGCTTTTACCAGTAAGACCACTGCACTGTTTTCTAAAAATCACCATCTCTACATGTCTGACAGCCATTCTATTCCCAGCTGGATTCCAACAGGCTCCTAGAGGCAGGGCTCAAGCCATGTAAAGCTAGAAAAAAGCCTTTCATTAATGAGAAGTAAAGGAGACCCAGGCTGAAGTCTGCCAAAGACCATAAGGAATGGACCATAGATGACTGGAGTAAGGTAATCTTCTCTGATGAGTCTAATTTTCGGCTCTGCCCAACACCTGGTTGTCTAATGGTTAGATGGAGACCTGGAGAGGCGTACAAACCACATTGTCCTGCACCCACTATGAAATTTGGTGGAGGATCAGTGATGATCTGGTGATGCTTCAGCAAGGCTGGAATTGAACAGATTAATCTTTGCAAAGGACGTATGAATTAAGCCGCACACAAAGTTATCCTTGAAATACACTTGCTTCCTTCTGCTCAGGCTATGTTCCCTAACTCTGAGAACTGTTTTTCCAGCAGGACAATGTCCCCATATCACACAGTTGTCTCAATGTGTGGATGGAGCACCACATCAAGATGCTGTCATGGCGAGACCATGCTCCAGACACGAACTACATTGAAAACCTCTGGAATGTAATCAAGAGGAAAAGGGATAGTCACAAGCCATCAAACAAAGAAGAACTGCTTACATTTTTATCCCAGGAGTGGCATAAGGCATAAGATAACCCAAAAGCAGTATGAAAGACTGGAGGAAAGCATGCCAAGACGCATGAAAGCTGTGATTAACAATCATGGTTCTTCCACCAAATATTGATTTCTGAACTCTTCCTGAGTTAAAACATTAGTATTGTTGTGTCTAAATGAATATTAATTAGTTTTCATTGCATTATTTGAGGTCTGAAAGCACTGTTTCTATTTTACTGTTTTGATGATTTCTCATTTGCTGCAAATAAGTACAAAATGTTTAGCTTTGAATTTCGGAGACATGTTGTTTATAGAATAAACGAACACTGTACATAATACACAACAATGGTATTTTTTATATATATATATATATATATATATATATATATATATATATATATATATATATATATATATATATATATAATATACACATACATACATGCTCGTGTATAAGCCGACCCGTGTATAAGCCGACCCCCTACTTTTGCCCCCAAAATCTGGGAAAACCTATTGACTCGTGTATAAGCCGAGGGTGGAACCCAGCACAGGTATACAGCCCCCAGCAGTGTGGTATACAGCAGCCTCCCCAGTGGTATATACAGGCCCCAGCAGTGTTACAGCAGCCTCCCCAGTGGTATATACAGCAGCAGCCCCAGTGGTAGTATACAGCAGCCCCAGAGGTATATACAGCCCCAGTGGTAGTATACAGCAGCCCCAGTGGTAGTATACAGCAGCCCCAGTGGTAGTATACAGCAGCCCCAGAGGTATATACAGCCCCAGTGGTAGTATACAGCAGCCCCAGTGGTAGTATACAGCAGCCCCAGTGGTAGTATACAGCAGCCCCAGTGGTAGTATAGAGCAGCCCCAGTGGTAGTATAGAGCAGCCCCAGTGGTAGTATAGAGCAGCCCCAGATGGTAGTATAGAGCAGCCCCAGTGGTAGTATAGAGCAGCCCCAGTGGTAGTATACAGCAGCCCCAGAGGTATATACAGCCCCAGTGGTAGTATACAGCCGCCCGCCCGTCACCCCCATCAGTATACAGGTCCCCCATCAGGATCCAGGGCCCCCCCCTCCTTGCTCCGCAAAACCTGCAAAGGAAAATCATTATACTTATCACTGTCCTGTTGCCGCCGGACCGCCGCTGCCATCGCGATCCCCGTCTTCTTCCAGCGTCTTCCGGTTTCCTGTGGTCGGCGCAGGCAATGACGTCATTGCCTGCGACCACAGGAAGCCGGAAGAAGACAGGGATCGCGATGGCAGAGGCGGTCCGGCGGCGACAGGACAGTGATAAGTATAATGATTTTCCTTTGCAGGTTTTGCGGAGCAAGGAGGGGGGGCCCTGGATCCTGAGGGGGGGCCTGTATACTGATGGGGGTGGCGGGCGGGCGGCTGTATACTACCACTGGGTATATACTCGCGTATAAGCCGAGAGGGGACTTTTCAGCCCAATTCTTGGGCTGAAAATATCGGCTTATATACGGTGGTATATATATATATACACACACGGTATATATATATATATATATATATAATTATATATATATATATATATATATATATATATATATATATATATTGGCTGGGGTCACACACACAGATATCTGGGCAGATATTGTTCACAGATCTCTGGTTGAAGTGAAATCATGGACAAATTGATCAATTTTGTGGCCATATACAAATAGACCAATTTGTCCATGATTTCACTTCAACCAGAGATCTGTGAACAATATCTGCCCAGATATCTGTGTGTGTGACCCCAGCCTATGGTATATATATAGCAATGGAGTCTGCAGCTCCATATAATATATAATACAGAAAAGCTGCACAGCACTCAGCAGACCAGTGTGACTCCAGGTCCATTGCTGCAATGTGCACCCTCATTAAACCTACAGGTGATGGAGGGTTTAGATGGTGCCCGCCCACCGCGAGGTGGGGGGTGGACAAGGAGGGCTTGGATGTCAGATAGGGCTCATCAGACCTGGAGTCACTTTGTCGTAGTTGATGAGCAAGCAGACATTGGCCAATGTATGTACCAAGAACTCCAGATTAAAAGAAAGATTATTGAGTTTTTTGAAAAACGTAAGTTTTGAATTTTTTCCTCAAACAAATATGGCTTGTTAGCACTGTGCATCATTGGTGATAGCTGTGTGCTGCATGGACTTTTACTTAGTTTGTTTAATCTCTGTGCCCCATGCTTGCACCAGTTCACACTGGTCTGCTGAGTGCTGTGCAGCTTTTCTGAATTATATATAATATATATATATATATATATATATATATATATATATTACCGTGTATATATATATATATATACCGTGTATATATATATATACCGTGTATATGTGGCACCCCTGCGGGGGATTGCCACAGGTTACACTGGTGCAAGATAGGATTGACACCTTGGTTTGTTCAGCACACAACACCTTCCACTCCAGACCTGAAAGGGGAGCTCTACTGGCTGCATTAAGTCAGTTCCCCTTTAATGAGATCCAGGCTGAGAGGAGGAGACAGTTGGTCCTAGGAGACAGTTGCTAGGCAGTTAGTTCGTGTGAGGAGAGGAGAAAGGTGGAGGCAAAGCTGCTGGTCTCTGGAAAAGACAGATGCCAGGACCAGAAAGGACCATTTTGTCAGCTGTTCACACCCCAGGGAAGGGGCCGGAGGCAAGGAGAAGAGGTAGGGAATAAGAAGAGGGATTAAAGACATTCCCCTTGAGCACAACCGGACACTGGAGTCCGATGCTGTGGGCTTATAGAGCCACAGTAAAAAGCCCAGCAGTTTCAGGTGAAGTTTAGCCCTGAAGGAAGATAGTGGAGATATTAAAAACTAACCAAACAGAGGACCAGGGGCCACAGGATAAGCCGGGTTCACACAGAAGGGCCTGATTGTTAGTTTTAGACAATAGAGAATTGGAGAGCTCAAACTCAGGCAAGACTCATCCCTCAAGAGAAAGAATAGAGATAAAGGAGGCCTCATATCTTTCTAAGGAGTTGATCCTAAATTGCACCAGGGACCCGGTTATTACTCAGAACTGTACCTGTTTTGTGACTACCAGTAAAAGGTACCGGAACAACTATCCCTGTGTGTATGTGTGACTGTTCATTGGCTATGACCCACCATCTTCCTCCTTCACTGCTCTCCCTCACCATCTTCCTTTATTGCTGCCCTGAGGTAAAGCTCCACCTGTGGGGAGCTGTACCACACTTTGCTGCCCCCTTCCCTCACCTCAGCGGCTGGCTGGCAGCGCTGGTACCACCTTACCGGACACTACAGGTGGCGTCACGTCCCCCTGTAAATAATTCCCTCACAACCCCCTTCAAATGATCCCCAGGGCACGGCACCGGGATACCGTCCACCTGTGACTCCCTACTCAGCAGACCCGGTGACCGAGTACCCCCAGACAGCCCTGGCCTCATCATTATATATATATATATATATATATATATATATATATATATATAATATATAATATATATATATATATATGTGTATAAATATTATATATATATATATAATATGTATATATATATATATAACTATAATATATATATATATATATATATATATATATATATATATATATATATATATATATATATATATATATATATATATATATATATTATATATATATATATATATAATATATATTATATATATATTATTATATAATAACACACACGTATATATATATATATATATAATTATATATATATATACCGTATATATCATGTATAAGCCGAGTTTTTCAGCCCAAAATTTGGCCTGAAAAGTCCCCCCTCGGCTTATACACGGGTCTATACGGTAGACCCGTGTGGTGGGGGCTGTGTGGTGGGGGCTGTGGAGGCTGGAGGAGGTGGGGGGGGCTGCTGTATGAGCGGCCCTGTCACGTGGGGCCGCTCATTATATATGCACTGCTTCCCCCTGTCAATCAGCGCAGGGGGAAGCAGTGCATATGGCCCCCCCAAAAGCTGGCACTGTCCCCCCTTGTAAGGGCCCCCCCCCCGGTGCTTATACATTACCCTCCCGGTGTTCTGATCGGCGCCGCTCCTCGGTGCTGCGTCGCCGTCTTCATCCTCCCGTCCGCGCTCGCTGCATCCATCCGGGTTCTCCGGCGGTCGCAGCGATATGACGTCATCGCGCGACCGCTGGAGAACCCGGATGCAGCCAGCGCGGGAGGATGAAGACGGCGACGCAGCACCGAGGAGCGGCGCCGATCAGAACACCGGGATGGTAATGTATAAGTAGCGGGAGGGGGAGGCCTTACAAGGGGGGACAGTGCCAGCTTTTGGGGGCTGTTGGTACCCCCAGGGGGCTGCTGGGTACCCCCAGGGGGCTGTTGGTACCCCCACAGGGGGCTGCTGGGTACCCCCTGGGGGCTGTTGGTCCCCCCAGGGGGCTGTTGGTACTCCCTGGGGGCTGTTGGTACCCCCTGGGGGCTGCTGGGTACCCCCTGGGGGCTGCTGGGTACCCCCTGGGGGCTGTTGGTCCCCGCTGGGGGCTGTTGGTACCCCCATGGGGCTGTTGGTACCCCCCAGGGGGCTGCTGGGTACCCCCTGGGGGCTGCTATATGTACCCCTGGGGGCCTGCTGTATACCACTGGGGCTGCTGTATACTACCACTGGGGCTGCTGGGGCTCCTGTATACTACCACTGGGGCTGCTGGGGCTCCTGTATACTACCACTGGGGCTGCTGGGGCTCCTGTATACTACCACTGGGGCTGCTGGGGCTCCTGTATACTACCACTGGGGCTGCTGTATACTACCACTGGGGCTGCTGGGGCTCCTGTATACTACCACTGGGGCTGCTGGGGCTCCTGTATACTACCACTGGGGCTGCTGGGGCTCCTGTATACTACCACTGGGGCTGCTGGGGCTCCTGTATACTACCACTGGGGCTGCTGGGGCTCCTGTATACTACCACTGGGGCTGCTGTATACTACCACTGGGGCTGCTGGGGCTCCTGTATACTACCACTGGGGCTGCTGGGAAATCTGTATACTACCACTGGGGCTGCTGGGGCTCCTGTATACTACCACTGGGGCTGCTGGGGAATCTGTATACTACCACTGGGGCTGCTGGGGAATCTGTATACTACCACTGGGGCTGCTGTATACTACCACTGGGGGGCCTGTATACCACACTGCTGGGGGCTGTATAACTGTGCTGGGGTCCACCCTCGGCTTATACACGAGTCAATAGGTTTTTCCAGATTTTTGGGGCAAAAGTAGGGGGGTCGGCTTATACACGGGTCGGCTTATACACGAGTATATACGGTATATATATATATATATATATATATATATATATATATATATATATATATATATATAACACACTAATATAGGTATATATATATATATATATATATATATATATATATATATACGGTATAAAGAGAATTTTGTTTACGTACCGTAAACTTTGTAGACACCGCCTCCTCCGCTTATAAACCCCTACCGCAGGGAACATCCTCAGTTTGGTCCATAAGCTGCGAGGAGGAAATAAACCACACCCGAAACATCGGGAAGAATGCCGTGCACAGACGGTTTAACAACCCGGCAAACACTGTCTCAACAGAGAACAGAGTAAATGCAAAACATGCAACGGAACAACTGGGTGGGTGCTGGGTCTCCCATTGATGATTAAAGAAAAAAGAATTTACGGTACGTAAACAAAATTCTCTTTTTTCTGGTCATCATAATGGGAGACCCAGACAATGGGGATGTCCTAAAGCAATACCCCAGGGCGGGAAGAGTTCCTCAACAAGACGGATAACATATGGTTCCCTTTAAAGGTGGGCAACCGCCGCCTGGAGAACCCGCCTGCCCAAACTTGCATCCGCAGAGGCATGGGCATGCACCATATAGTGCTTAGAGAAAGTGTGCAGGCTGGACCAGGTGGCTGCCTGACACACCTGTAGAGCAGACGCTCGATGTCGCAAAGCCCAGGAGGCACCAACAGCTCTGGTAGAGTGAGTCTTCAATCCCACCGGGAGAGGCAACCCAGAAGCCCGGTAAGCCTCTTGAATGGAAGCCTTAATCCATCTGGCCAATGTCGACTTTGATGCCGCGGACCCCTTACAGCGACCCGTCGCAAGAACAAATAAGGAATCCGAACTCCTAAAGGAGGCGGTCCTGGACACATAAATGCGTATAGCTCTCACTAGATCCAGAGTATGGAGGTCGCGTTCAACCTGATGAACGGGAGCGGGGCAAAATGATGGGAGAACAATCTCCTGGTTCAGGTGAAAAGTTGAAACCACCTTCGGCAAGAATTCTGGCCGAGGACGCAACACCACCTTGTCTTGGTGAACCACCAGAAAGGGCGACTTGCACGAAAGTGCAGCCAATTCTGAGACCCTTCTCAGAGACGTAATTGCCACCAGAAAGGCCACTTTCTGAGACAGACGAGATAGAGAAACATCTCTTAGCGGCTCAAACGGTGGTCTCTGTAATGCCGCCAGGACCATGTTAAGGTCCCAAGGGTCCAAAGGTCTCTTGTAGGGCGGAACCATCCGTGACACCCCCTGCAGAAATTGACGGACCTTCGGGAGGAGCGCCAATCGCCTGTCAAACAGCACTGAAAGTGCTGATACTTGACCTTTCAGGGAGCCAAGGGATAATCCCAATTCCAAACCCGACTGTAGGAAAGCCAACAACGTCGGGATGGACAAGGGCCACGGAGACCGTCCACCAGAGGCACACCAAGTAAAAAAGATTTTCCACGTCCTGTGGTACATCTTCCTTGAAACTGGCTTCCTAGCCCGATTCATAGTGGCAACCACCGTAGGGGAAAAACCCCTGGATGTCAGTAGCCAGGCCTCAAGAGCCATGCAGTCAATCTGAGGGCCCTGGAATTGAGGTGGAAGAATGGGCCTTGCGCGAGTAAATCTGCGCGGTCTGGAAGAGCCCACCTGTGTCCGCCTGACAGTTGCCACAGGTCCGGATACCAGGACCTCCTGGGCCAATCTGGAGCCACTAGAATGGCTACCCTGCACTCCGACCTGATTTTCCACAGCACCCTGGGAATCAGAGCCAGAGGTGGGAACACATACGGAAGACGGAATCTGGACCAAGTCAAGACCAGAGCGTCCGCTCCCAGAGATTGGGGATCCCATGACCTCGCCATGTATTGTGGCACCTGATGATTCAGCCGTGAGGCCATCAGATCCACGTCCGGAGTGCCCCATCTGCTGCAGATGTCCTGGAAGACGTCTGGATGAAGAGACCACTCTCCGGCGTCCATCCCCTGTCGGCTCAGATAGTCGGCCTCCCAGTTTTCGACCCCTGGGATGTGAACTGCGGATATCAGGCAGTTGTTGTCCTCCGCCCAGGATAGAATGCGGTGGACTTCAGCCAGAGCCTCTGCCCTCCTGGTTCCTCCTTGATGATTTATATAAGCGACGGCCGTCGCATTGTCGGACTGAACCCGAATGGGTTGTCCTGAGAGGAATCTCTGAAAAGCCAGGAGTGCCAGATAGACCGCCTTGATCTCCAGCACGTTGATCTGCAACGCCGACTCCGACTGAGTCCAGAGGCCTTGGGCCCTGTGGTGTAAGAACACCGCTCCCCAGCCCTTCAGACTGGCGTCGGTGGTCACCACTAACCAGGATGGTTTCAGGAAGGATCGGCCCCGAGACAAGTGATGTGGCTGTAGCCACCACTGCAGGGAATCCCTGGTCGGTTGGGAAAGGGTCACCAGCCGATTCAGAGAAATCGACCTTTTGTCCCACCTGCGGAGGATCTCCAGTTGGAGAGGACGGAGGCGAAATTGTGCAAAAGGCACCGCCTCTATTGCTGCCACCATGCGCCCCACCAGCATCATCAACACACGTAGGGATGATTGTGGAGACAGGAGGACTGTTTGCACTCCTGATTGGATCGCCATCTGTTTAACTCGTGGCAGAGACACCAGGGCTGAGGCAGTGTTGAAGTCCATGCCCAAGTATGTCAAAGACTGGGTCGGAACTAGCGTTGACTTCTGAATATTGAGGAGCCAACCGAACTGTTCCAGAGACCTCATGGTCACATCCAGGCTCTCTTGACAAAGGTGTTCTGATGGCGCCCTGACCAGTAGGTCGTCTAAATAGGGAATGACGGCATGTCCCTGCACGTGCAGGAGAGCCATCATGGAGGCCATCACTTTTGTGAATACCCGCGGTGCCGAGGCCAACCCGAACGGCAGCGCCACAAATTGGAAGTGTTCTTCCCCCACTGCGAATCTCAACCAGCGCTGATGAGCCGGTGCAATGGGCACGTGAAGGTAAGCGTCTCTGATATCTATGGACGCTAGGAAGTCCCCCTGTGACACAGCTGCGATCACGGAGCGCAGTGATTCCATACGGAACTTCCGAACCAACACGTGATGGTTGAACAACTTCAGGTCCAGCACCGGGCGGAAGGATCCGTCCTTCTTTGGGACGATAAAGAGGTTGGAGTAAAAACCCATGAACCTCTCCCCGGACGGCACCGGTATCACCACTCCGTCCCTGCGGAGACCCTCCAACACCACGAAAAAAGCCTGAGCCTTTTCTGATGATGGGACCGACCGATGGAATCGGGATATCGGTTTTGACGTCAGCTCTATCCTGTAACCTCGCGAGATCACGTCTCGAACCCACTGATCTTGAACGTGAAGTAGCCATTTGTCCTGAAAGCGAGACAAGCGGCCCCCCACCTGTGGGGAGGCAGGAAGGGAGAGCGAGTCATGTAGAGGCGGGTTTGGGGGTGGCAGCTGCCGCCCCCGCCGTCTTCTTTGGGCGATTCTTAGAGCGCCACTGAGAAGCGGGCTTTCCCCCTCGGTCCGTGCGAGCGGACGGTGCTGATGACTGCGAACTGGAACGAAAGGACCACTGTTTTGGGTTCCTTTTAACGGTATACCGTGGCTTAGGCTTATTCTGCGGTATCTTAGACTCAGCAGAATCCTTTATCAGCTTGTCCAGTTCGGTGCCAAAAAGCCTGTCACCAGCGAACGGAAGATTCTGCAAAATCTTCTTGGATGTGGTATCTGAGTCCCAAAGACGCAGCCACAACAATCTGCGGATCGCTATAGCATTGGCCGAAGCCACAGCTGAGCGAGTGGCGGTTTCCAGAGTCGCCGTCCTGGCGTAGTCCGCATAGGCCCTTGCCCTCTCGGTAAGTGCCAGGACCTCTGGACTGGATCTTGCCAGGTCAGAGATACCATCCAAACAGGTAGTAATCGCTTGTAAGGTCCAGACCGTAGCAAAATTAGGGGCAAAGGAAGACCCCACAGCCTCATAGGAAGACTTGGCGAGTTGCTCGACCTGTCTATCAGTCGCATCCTTCAGCGAGGAGCTATCAGAGGCAGAGAAAAGGGAGCGTGCAGCAATCCTGGTCATGGAAGCATCCACCTTCGGGGACTGCGACCACTCCTGAAGCACCTCCTGGGGAAAGGGGAAGCGATTGTCCTTGGGTTTACGGACATAACGCCGCCCAGGATGTAACCTGGGAGCTCTAACCACCCTTCCAAAATTCGTGTGGTCCATGAAGGAGCCACTCGGTCTAGCCTCCGGCCGCAGCCATTGATAGACCTCCTTCGGGTGCACCGTCACCTCCTCAGGGGGTGTCACGAGACGTAAGGTCTCGTTGATAGAGGACACCAGATCCTCCACCCCGTCTGGTGGTTCAGATACAGACACAGACCCGAAATTTGAACCCCCATCATCGTCCTCACCATCAGAGGAACGCTCCTCCTCAGAGAGAGCCTGGAGCTCAGGTGACTCCTCACGACGAGCCCGCTTAAGGGGTCTCACAGCAGAAGAGGGAGACACCCGGGGGTAACTGGACGGAGTAACTGGGCTATCCAGCCTCCTATTAAGTGCCTCCAGGGATTGCGACATGGAGGACAGCTGGGACAACAGAGATTCATTGATCTTATTCTGCGTCTCCCATGGCCCTGAGATCACCTGAACCTCAGGGTATAGCACCGGAGCTGCTGACTCAGCAGTGTCAGTCCGGGCCTCTGGGCGTCCGCAGTTATTGCAGGACCCCTCCACCAGTGTTCCATTGCATGTAGCACAGGTAATGGTGGTCTCTGCCGCCTTAGCAGCACGCTTCCTAACTGAGGACATCGCCACAGTAGGGGAAAATAAGCCAAATTGCAGACAAAAAACCGGGAATCCCGGTGGCTTACCGACCGCAGTAAAGCGGTAGGAGGAAGCGGTGTGTGTGTGTGACCTCCGCGACGGTTTCCGGTCTCCCCTTGGAGTGCAGGCGCACGCTGCATACAGATCCCAGTTCCGGGAAGTGAGGGTAAAGATGGCCGCCGACAGAGAAACTGTGGGCGGCGCCGAAAACACGCGGGAAACACACACACACACGCCCAGCGATGACGTCACCGCACAGGCTGCTTCCCATCCTCCAAGCAGCCTCAGCATGAGGGTGCCGGAGCCCGCAGCGCGGGAAATAGTGTAAAATACTACACACAGACTGCACACAAACAACCATCCGCAGCCCACGGCCTCAGCCCCTGTGACACACAGGGCGGTCAGCCAGGGTGACCCCAGCACAGGGTACACCAGCAGATCCGCGTACCCGAGGGTAACGCGCGGTCTGAGTGTCAGGACACATAAAGTGACCGACACTACCCCCAGGCACTTTACAGGAGACACAGAGTGCCTCAGTGCCGGTCCGGTCTGTAAGCACCATTTAGGGAGGCCTCGGACGGGGGTTCAGCACCAGTCCGGAGTGTAAGCACCATTTAGGGAGGCCTCGGACTGGGCTGGCTCCAGTCCGGTCTGTAAGCACCATTTAGGGAGGCCTCGGACGGAGCGGAGCTGTGCAAGGCTCCCATCTCCCACTCTCCAGAGCCCCCCAGAGAGGGATGGAAAGGAGCGCGACAGCGTACCGGGAGAACACAAAGTGTCCAGGCTCAAGGCCCTCCGGTACCTCCACCTGCGTGTTCCACAAGGGTGAGCGGGGAGGCTGTCGCAGGTCCCGACCGGAACCATTTTACCTTGTCTTCAGACGCCATCACGTAAGCTGTGAGAATGCAGTGAAGTGCAAGCAAAGCGTGATCCTCCGAGCACACTAAGTTTAAAACTGAGGATGTTCCCTGCGGTAGGGGTTTATAAGCGGAGGAGGCGGTGTCTACAAACTTGTAGTACCTAGTGTGACCTCCGGAGGGCAGTGCCCTAAACCCCATTGTCTGGGTCTCCCATTATGATGACCAGAAAATATATATATACATACGGTATATATACACATACATACGGTATATATATACGGTATATATATATATATATATATATATATATATATATATATATATATACACACACACATACGGTATATATACGGTATATACGGTATATATATATATAACATACACACATACAGACACATACACACACAGTGCCTTGTGAAAGTGTTCGGCCCCCTTGAACATTTCAACCTTTTGCCACATTCCAGGCTTCAAACAAAGATATAAATTCTAATTTTTTGTGAAGAATCAACAACAAGTGGGACACAATCGTGAAGTGGAACAACATTTATTGGATATTTTAAACAAATAAAAAACTGAAACGTGGGGCGTGCAATGTTATTCGGCCCCTTAACTTTCAGTGCAGCAAACTCACTCTTAAGTTCAATGAGGATCTCTGAATGATCTAATGGTGTCCTAAATGACTGGTAATGATAAATAGAATCCACCTGTGTGTAATCAAGTCTCCGTATAAATGCACCTGCTCTGTGATAGTCTCAGGGTTCTGTTTCAAGTGCAGAGAGCATCATGAAGACCAAGGAACACACCAGGCAGGACCGAGATACTGTTGTGGTGAAGTTTAAAGCCGGATTTGGATACAAATAGATTTCCCAAGTTTTAAACATCTCAAGGAGCACTGTGCAAGCGATCATATTGAAATGGAAGGAGTATCAGACCACTGCAAATGTACCAAGACCCGGCCTTCCCTCTAAACCTTCATCTGGAACAAGGAGAAGACTGATCAGAGATGTAGCCAAAAGGCCCATGATCACTCTGGATGACCTGCAGAGATCTACAGCTAAGGTGGGAGAGTCTGTCCACAGGACAACAATCAATCGTACACTGCACAAATCTTTATGGAAGAGTGGCAAGAAGAAAGACATTTCTCAAAGATATCCATAGAAAGTCTAGTTTGAAGTTTGCCACAAGCCACCTGGGAGACAGCAAACATGTGGAATAAGGTGCTGTGGTCAGATGAAACCAAAATCTAACTTTTTGGCCACAATGCAAAACGATATGTTTGGCGTAAATGCAACACAGCTCATCACCCTCAAAACACCATCCCCACTGTCAAACATGGTGGTGGCAGCATCATGGTTTGGGCCTGCTTTTCTTCAGCAGGGACAGGGAAGATGGTTAGAATTGATGGGAAGATGGCCAGAGCCAAATACAGGACCATTCTGGAGGAAAACCTGTTGGAGTCTGCAAAAAGCCTGAGACTGGGACGGAGATTTACCTTCCAACAAGACAATGATCCCAAACATAAAGCAAAATCTACAATAGAATAGTTCAAAAATAAACGTATCCAGGGGTTAGAATGACCAAGTCAAAGTCCAGACCCGAATCCAATCGAGAATCTGTGGAAAGAGCTGAACCTGCTGTTCACAAACGCTCTCCATCCAACCACTGAAGTCCAGCTGTTTTACAAGGAAGAATGGGCAAGAATGTCAGTCTCTCGATGTGCAAAACTAGACATACCTCAAGCGACTTGCAGCTGTAATCGCAGCAAAGGGTGGCGCTACAAAGTATTAACTCAAGGGGGTCAAATATTGCACGCCCCACTTTTCAGTTTTTTATTTGATAAAGTTTAAAATATGAAATAAATGTTGTTCCACTTCATGATTGTGTCCCACTTGTTGTTGATTCTTCACAAAAAAAATTAGAATTTATATCTTTATGTTTGAAGCCTGAAATGTGGCAAAAGGTTGAAAAGTTCAAGGAGGCCAAATACTTTCACAAGGCACTATAAATATTACATACTAGCTGTGAGCCCGATGCAAATGCATCGGGATTCTAGAACGTGCGTTAATTAGATTATAGTAGCTATATTTTTTTTTTTATTTACATTTTTTTTGAATAACTTAATGTTATGAATATTTTATTTATTTGTTTTTTTTTAATTAAAATTAGTTAATGTTATGAATTTTTATATGGAATATTTTTTTTTATTATTTCTTATTTTATAATAATATTAATAATATATTAATAATAATAATTAATATTAACACTAATAATAATAATATTAATAAATAATCATAATGCTCAATTATATTGAGCCAAAAAGATATCTTAGCTGATATTGAAGGCTGAGGTAGCGACTCGCAATGGCCTCGCGGCCATTGCTCGCGCTACACAGCGACTCGCAATGGATCCCCATTGAAAGTATAGGGGGAGTTGCGGCAGGTGCGGCGGCTGAGGTAGCGACTCACAATGGCCTCGCGGCCATTGCTCGCGCTACCTCAGCGGTAAATCGCTAAGTTTGTGGCCGAGCCTCTGCGGCTGAGGTAGCGACTCGCAATGGCCTCGCGGCCATTGCTCGCGCTACCTCAGCGGTAAATCGCTAAGTTTGTGGCCGAGCCTCTGGTTCTATTTTCGGACAGCGACTCGCAATGGCCGCTTCGCGGCCATTGCTCGCGCGTGGTGACGTCACAGTGTGACATAGCCACGGTGTTTTCGGGGTCCGACACGATTTTGCCTACGGCAATTATATAATAGATACACACACACACAGTTGTGCTCAAAACGTTACATACCCCGGCAGATTTTTTGCTTTCTTGGCCTTTTTTCAGAGAATATGAATGATAACGCAGCATCTTTTTTCCACTCATGGTGAGTGGTTGGATCAAGCTATTTTTGTCAAACTACTGTGTTCTCTTTGTTTAAGGGTGGAAATACACAGGCGAGGAAAAACGTGGTCCAATTGTCGTTCCCGAGAGTAGTCCGAGCGTCATCAGTTTTTAGTCCGTTTTGAATCCAACTGCTATGCGAGTGTCCGACATTTTTCTCAGATCACATCCGAGTGAGGACCATGTGCAATCGTTTTTTTTTTCATAGCAGCTATTTACTGTATAATCATTTACAGGAACATTTTAGTGTACCCAGCTACAGAATGATAATGTATCAGTAAAAAAAACGTGTCCGACTCGGATGGTCCGTGTGTGGTCCGACTGTGGTCCGTGATTTTGTCGGACCCATAGACTTGCATTGGCGAGTCTCGTACGTGAATCGCATACTGTCGCAGCATGCTGCGACTGCTTTCTCGTCTGTCTATGGGATTAGCAAAAAAAAAAAAAACGCCCGTCACCCTGCCATTAAAGATTCTGGATTGAGGGAGAATTCACAACTGTGAAAGTAGTGCGGTATAATAACTTTCTATTTTGTTACTTTTGGAATCCACCTGCATATTCAGGAATTTTAATGGAAGGGAGAGGCAGACAACTGTGAAGAAAAGAGGACACCTTTATGTGGAGCAAAACCTTGCCAAAAGGGTCATTTGGGGTCCCAGGACCAGGATGCGAAGAGGAGCAAGAGGATGATTTTCTGTTCATACCCATTCTGCTTCTTGTAATCACAGCACGGTCTAGAGAAGTGGCATAAGAAGATAAATAGGGTCCTTTGGCAGTCAAGAGTTGTACTTGCTCTAGGGAAGATTGGAGTACTTTCTGCAAGTACCCTTAGAGATAATATTATCAAGGTGTTTGTCTTTGTAGACAGAAATATTACTCATTCATTTTTGGACAGTATATAACTTCTCCATTTAAATTTTTTTTTAACAGAGTTTTCTAGCATTATAGGTAGAATAAATTAATCCAAAAACATTCTGGAACAAACCTTTTGGGATTCATGGTCGTCTTTCTTAGTGTAACCACGTGTAAACTCATCCAAGAATGACTGGAACAAGTTGAGGACAAGCTTCACATCTTTCTCATTGTTTTCCTTAGTTAGACTACTCACGAGAAGCTGAAAGTTATCCATGAGGTCCTTGTAGCCAGCATGAATGTGGCCTTTCTAGATGAAAAATAAGGTAAACATGAGGCCAGTATTGTCAACAGATTGTTATTTGATATATTTTAGAGTTACAATAAAGTACACTAGCACAAATATTGAATCATTGGCAAGAACTGTAAATTTTGGCTTTTATGTGACACTTGAAACTGTTGTTAGAGGAAAAGAATCAAGCTCAAACCACTGTTAGGTGCTCAAGGGTAATGAGTCAAACAGTACAGAAATTTAACCCTGGCACACATCGCAAAAAAAAGAAAAAAAATGGTAGTTGCTTTTCAGGTGCTTTTATTTATCAGTGCAAAGGTGTCTAGTTTCCAAAACTGACGTTTCGTCTCAGGCATGAGCCTTCGTCAGGAAGACAATTGGAAACCAGGATGAAGAGGATGGTTTAGAATTCACTAGTGGTACAGGATAAATCAATGTTTTGGTGCTGTAGTAGTAATAGCCCGTTAAATATATGGTTACTGATCCTTGGATACACTATATGCCTTATATGTGAAGTAGCCAAAATGGATTTTAAAAGGACGAAACCTATTGTGGTTGTACAAGTATAGCCGTTATGTTCAGGTTACCAGGTATGGGGAAGGAGAGAGAGAGAAGACTCCTGCTCAGGGTGGAGAGTAATAGTTTCTTAGTAGCCTTAATCACAGATAGGTACTGTTAAGAGTGTATTACTGAAGGTATTTAGGATTAGGTCTCAAGAATCCTTCAGGTAATTGGATATCACTGGTCTGTGGTCCCTCCTGTGTCTGTATGGAGGCCGGGAGCATACTTAAAACTGTGGCTTGCAGAATTTTTCCTTACAGCATTCATACTTTAATATACAGGGTAGGCCATTTATATGGATGCACCTAAATAAAATGGGAATGGTTTGTGATATCAACTTCTTGTTTGTAGCACATTAGCATATGGGAAGGGGAAAACTTTTCCAGATAGGTGATGACCATGGCGGCCATTTTAAAGTTGGCCATTTTGGATCCAACTTTATTTTTTTCAATGGGAAGAGGGTCATGTGACACAAACTTTTTAAGAGTTTTATAAAAAAAAAAATGGTGTGCTTGGTTTTAACGTAACTTTATTCTTTCATGAGTTATTTACAAGTTTATGACCATTTATAAAATGTGTTCAAAGTGCTGCCCATTGTGTTGGACTGTGAATGCAACCCTCTTCTCCTACTCTTGACACACTGATAGCAACAACCACAGAAGAAATGCTAGCACAGGCTTCCAGTATCTGTTGTTTCAGATGTTGCACATCTCATATCTTCACAGCATAGACAGTTGCCTTCAGATGAGTGATGAGGAAAACGTTTTTGCGAATGGTGAAGTTAACAAACAAAACCACCGCTATTGGTCTGATACTAACCCACAGTGGAAAGATCCCTCCAAGACTGTTAAAACACAAAAATTGATGGTATAGTGTGGTATATGGGGTACAAAGATAGTGGGACCATTTTTCATCAATGGAAGCCTCAATGCCACTGAATATCTGAATCATCTAGCAATTTCAGTGGAAGGGGGTGGGAAAATGTATGGAAGTTGGAAACCTCACCACGGGAGGACGAGCATATCTGCTCCTATGGCCCATCGGTCGCGAGACCATGCTACGAACGCGTGGATCTTGGCATTCAGCCGAGACATCATTAGGTCCACATCTGGGGTCCCCCACTGGTCGCAGATCTGGAGGAACAGCTACGAATGGACGAGAGACCTTGGCGGCTGAGGAAGTCTGCTGCCCAATTCTCGACGCCAGGAATGTGCACTGCCAAGATGACCGATTGGCGAGTCTCTGCCCAACAAAAAATCTTCTGAACTTCGTGCATGGCCGCCTTGCTGCGGGTTCCTCCCTGGTGGTGTATGTATGCCACGGCGTTGTTGGATTGCACCCAAATGGGGTGACCCGCTAGGAGGTGATGGAACTTGCGCAGTGCTAGTAGAATGGCTCTTATCTACAGGATGTTGATCGGGAGACCTGGGTCATGGGAGGAGTCCATCTGCCCTGTGTGGTGTACTGGCAGAACACCGACCCCAGCCTAAGAGGCTGGCGTCAGTGGTGACCACCTTACAATGTACCTTGGAGAAAGGATCTGCCCTGTTCCAGGGAGGACCTAAGGGTCCACCATGAAAGCGAGCGTCTGACCTGAAGGCTCAAGTAGCACTTCCGGTCTAGGGTTAAGGGGTTCTGATCCCAGGCGGCTAGAAGTGCCAAATGAAGAGGCAGGAGTAACAGTTGGGCAAAGGGGACTGCTTCCGTTGCCATCACCATCATTCTCAGGACTTTCCCAAATCGGATGGAGTGCAGTGTCGAGCGTCTGAGGGCGAGAGCTCCTTGGCGGAGAGCTGCTGTCATGTCTGGTGGGAGAATAACCAATCCCTCGGCTTAGTAGAAGGCCATCCCCAGGAAGGTGAGACGCAGTGCCAGGGTTGGAGGGGATTTATCCAGGTTCACCATCCAGCCCAGGCGAGAGAGCATGTTGATAGTGATGTGTACACTCTCTGCACAAGCCTGGAAGGATGGGGCCTTTATGAGGATGTCTTCCAAATAAGGAAGGACTACGACGCCCCAGGAGTGTAAGATGGTCATGACGGCCACGATGACCTTGGTGAATACTCGGGGTGCGGTGGCCAGGCAAAATGGGAGGGCCTTGAAATGAAAGTGATCCACCAGAACCGCGAAGCGCAGGAATTTCTGGTGACCCGGAAAAATGGGAATGTGGAGGTAGGAGTCCTGGAAGTCAAGAGATGCCAGGAACTCCCAGCTCTCCATGGAAGCTATCACTGACTGCAGAGATTCCATGCAGAAGGACCAGACCTTGAGGTGACTTTAATCTAAAATAGGCCGGACGGATTCGTCCTTCTTTGGCACGACGAAGAGGTTGGAGTAGAACCCCTTGAAGCGTTTGTCTTTTGGGACGGGTGCGATTATGTCGGTGTGTTGCAGGGAGTCAACTGTCCGATGGAATACGCAAGTCCACACAGTTTGATTTGGTGGCCGGACTTGCAGAACCTGTTTAGCGGCAAGACTGTGACCTCTAATCGGTATCCTGAGGATACGAGATCCCTGACCCAGTTGTCCTCTACTAGGGAGAGCCAGACTTGGCTGAAGAGGAGCAGATGGCCGTTGACTCTTGAGCTGCTCTCCGAGAGGGGATGCGAGTCACGATGTTTGGAACATGCAGGACCACTCTCCTTGGTTTCGGGTGGGCTTTGTTCGTGAGCGCCAGGGAGTGTTCATTTTGAAAGATGCCTGGCTCGGTCTGTCTTTGGGTGGAGATCTAACTGGGGGGTGCTTGCGGATTGGTCCACCTACTAAAGGGTCGAAAGGGACGAAAACGAACCGGCTGACGTCTGGGAACGAAAGGTGTTGAGTTACGGGAGGGAGGTGCTTTTACCCCCCGTTGCATCGACAAAAAGTCTATTGAGGCCTTCCCCGAAAAGACGCCCGCTCTGGTAAGGAACTTTTTGGAGGGACCGTCAGCATTCCAGTTTCTAAGCCAGAAAGTTCTGCGTATGGTAATGGCATTGCTAACTGTTTGAGCTGCATGGTTTGCTGAATCAAGAGAGGCATTGATCAGAAACTTCCCGACTATGGAAATCTGAGACACCAGGTTGATTAGTTCCGTTAGTAGGAATCGATTTTGGATCTCTCTATGGAGAGCACCTGCCCAAGACGCCTGGGCCTTGGCCACCCAGAATGTGGCAAAGATAGGTGAAAAAAGTGCGCCAGCTGCCTCGAAAGCAGAGCAAGAGAGGATCTAGATCTGCTTATCCGTGGCAAAGACAGGAGAAAAAAATCGCGCTAGCTGCCTCAAAAGCAGAGCAAGAGAGGATCTAGATCTGCTTATCCGTGGGGTCTTTAAGGGATGCCCCATTCGGCAGGGACAGATGGGTTCTTGTGGACAGCCTTGAGATAGCAGGATCCACCATCGGGGAGTCAGCCCATTTTTTGCACAAGTCGGCAGGGAAATGGGTAATGTAAGTCTATGAGCCTGCGCCCAACAAACACTTTATCAGGATGCTCAATGTGTTTTTGAATTAAGTCCTGGAATTCGGCATGATTTGAAAAGGACTTATGCGCTCGTCTGGAACTCTTGAAGGAGATTGCGTGCTCCTGAACGTCGGTGGGGTCATCCTCTATTTTTAGTGTCTGGTTGACGGCTGTAGTGAGGCTGTCTACCATTGCCTGTGTGTCCAGAGAATCAAGATCAAAGGCTGCTTCTTCTTCACATGCAGAGTCCGAATCGGAGATCTCTTTGGGGGAGCGAGGACCTAACTCAGGAGCCATAGATTCCAAGGCGTAAGAAGGGCTGGGGGATGAACTCTTCTGGCCCATTTTCCTAGCAGATTCAGTGACCGTAATTGAACTAGGCCCACGATTAGAAAAGGAGTCTTCTGAAAGGGGGTGATTCTCCGGAAACCCCGTGGCGAGTCCCGCGGGGTTGGGAAGATGTTGTAGAGCCTGGGCAATGGTCTGAGAAACCTTCTGGGCCAATGAGGCTACCCACTAACAGGGAACGTGTGTGCTGGGCCCTGGTTCGACGGCTGCTTGTTGATCTCGCTTGGGAGCACATGGCTGGCAGTACGGTGTGGAATAACCACGGGGCAGCCTTTTTTGGCATGTTATACAGTTAACATAAGATACAGTGTGCTCCTTGTGGGGACGAGAGCTCTTTGAGTTGGGCATGACTACCCTATAAATGGCCTATGTGCTGCAGCTCCTCCCTTCACTGGCTGGATAAACAATACAAAATAAAAATTAAAACTATCAGGTGTGCTATGAAGAAAAGGTTCAGAGTCACATCTGCATCCTGGTGACACTAAGCTGACACTGACTTCAGCTTGAGTCAGCATGAGGGTGTACGCTGAAGAGGAGGGGCTAACTATTTTGTCAGCTTAGTGTCAGCCTCCTAATGACAGCAGCATAACACCCATGGTCATGGTCTGTGTCCCCCAATGAAGGCGAGAAACTTCTATATAAGAATAACTTACAGGAGAAGAATACAGAGACTTGAGAGTTGCTCTAAACATTTCCATGGCCCTATAGAGGAGACTTTCAATGGCAGATTTATCCTGATGCAGAGTGGTAATCTAAGGAGACAAAAATAATAAAGCACCATTAATTAAAGTATGCAGATCAGTCTTTGAAAGCACATACAGTGGGTGAAATAGAAAATTGGTGATGGGTCCAATACTTAAATAAATATATTTCTGCAGGTGCTGCTGAGAATTTCTCACCAGATGTCGGTAACACCTGATCCAATCCACACAGCTAAAAAAAAAAAGAAACTGTAGATTTCCAACAATTAAGTTACTTAATGTGCAATCATAGGAAAAGGTACAAAGAGTAATGAACATGCTAACGAAACTGTAATTAAACCATTGTACAATATCCTTTAGTTGGCGATAACTTCAAGACACCTCCTATATGGAGAGACTGGTTGCACACTTTGCTTAAAGTTGATTTTTGGCCCATTCTTCCACACAAACACTCTTCAAGTCCTGAAGGTCCTGTTGAGCTCCTTCTATAACTCTGAGCTTTAGTGCTTTCCAAAAATGTTCAATTACATTCAGGTCAGGCGATTGGCTCAGCCATTTTAGCAGATTTAGTTTTCCTATTTTACCTTTCTCTGAAACCAATTGAGAGTTTCCTTGGCTGTGTGTTTGGGATCATTGTCCTCCTGAAATGTCCATTCTCATTTCATCTTCATCATCTTGGTAGATGGCAGCAGATTATATGAGGTTTGCCAGTATGATATGCTGAAAAATAACCCCACTGCATGATGTTCCCACATCTAAACTTCACTGGTGTTTTGTGGGTGATATACTGTGCCTTTTGGCCTCCAAAAATGGTGAGTATTATGGCATCCAAACAGTTCTATTTTGGTTTCATCTAACCAGACTATATCCTCCCAGTATTTCAAACGTTTGTCTAAAAGTTGTTGAGCAAACTTTAAACGCATTTGAACATGCTGTTTGTTCAGATATGGAGTCTTGTGTGGTGAGCGTGCATACATGCCATAGAGGGGGAGTGCATTTCTAAGGCTGCTTTCACATTACGTTTTTGTGCCTGTCCGACTTTGAAGGAGGATCCCACGGACAGGCACGGATCCACACGGATCCCTGCAATCGGATGGCAAATAGCCATCCGATCCGATCCTATGCAGGATCCGTGTGGATCCTGCGGTCCCCTGTCTTTCCCTGCTCCTGCCTCCTCCTCCTCTTGTTCCCTCTCCTATTCTATTCTGTGCCCCCGCTATTCTATTCTGTGCCCCCCGCTATTCTATTCTGTGCCCCCGCTATTCTATCCTGTCCCCCCTCTATTCTATTCTGTCCCCCTGCTCCTCTATCCTCATGTAATCCCTACCTATCCTGTCCCCTCTTGTCGTCCCTGTGTGTTAAAAAAATAAATAAACTCCTCCCGGAGTATACATCACCTGTCACCGGCTCCCACAATGCAACACCATCGGGACTGAAGGACTTGTGATGTTGTCACAGAGCCGGTCACATGACCCGTCAGCTGACTGGCTCTCTGACATCACCACAGGCTCTTCAGTCCTGATGGTGCTGCAGCGTGGGAGCTGGTGACAGGTTATGTATACTCCGGGAGGAGTTGTTTTTTTTTTTTTTTTTTTTATTTACACACACAGGGAAGACAAAAGGCGACAGGATAGGGATTAGATGAGGATAGAGGAGCAGGGGGACAGGCTAGAATAGCGGGGGCACAGGATAGAATAGGAGAGGGAACAAGATGGAAGAGGCAGGAGCAGGGAAAGACAGGGGAATACGGAGCAGACATCGGATCCGAGGTGAACTCAGATCCAATGTCCATAGGCTCCCATGTTGTGGGCACTCGGATCTGCCTCGGATCAGCAGTGATCCGATGCTGTCCGATTTGAGTCACGAACACAAAATCGTAGCAGGCTGCGATTTTGTGCCCGTAATTAAATCAGATCGGATGGTGCAAAAATCGGATGCCAATAGTGGCACATCCAATCCGATCCGATTCCCATAGGGGAACATGGGATCCGATTTCAGATCCGATTGTATCGGTTTTGAAACGGATACAATCGGATGACCGAAAATTGTAATGTGAAAGCAGCCTTATTGTTTTCTTTAAAACAATTGTACCTGCCGATTCTAGGTCTCTCTGTAGCTCTCCATAGGTGGTTCTTGGATCAACTCTTCTGATAATTCTTTTCACTCTTCTGTGCGAAATCTTGTGGGGAGCATGTTATTGTGGCCGGTTAATGACGAAAAAAAAGTTCTTTCCACTTCCCGATTATGGCCCTAACTGGAACCTTCAGTAGTTTAGAAATTTTTCTGTAATCAATGTCATCAGGATCAACATGCTAGGCTATGCGTTGAACTAGATGGACTTAAAGTCTACCTGTAAACTTAAAAACTTTGAAACTATGAATCAATATGTTTTGCAACAATAAGGTTGTGACTGTTTTGAGTCAGCTCACTGGTTTTACCCAGCATGTGATGTTTCTTGTGTAGCACTTCAGTAATGAGACACCTTTTTAGAGACCATCGGTTGAACCAGCTAATATTATTCTACACTATGTGGTAGGAATGCTTTCAAAGTACTGATAGATTTCAGTACTTTTACACACTTTTTTCATGTGTCATTTCTCATTATTTTACATAACTTAACTTATGCATATCTATGGTTTGATTTTTTGCATGGGTCATTGAAAAAATGGCAACATTTGGTGTGAAATTAATGTCAAATATAGAAATCACTTAAAATTGGGAGAGGCTACCGGGCACCCGCCAGAAAGGCTTGAGTTCTTCAAAGACCATGTATGCCATAGGGAGCATTCCTCGGTGCACAGTGTTGCACGCCGTCAGTAAGCCATAACAAAAGTCTATGAAGGTAGAAAAAGCAGGGTGGCACTCACCAGGTTGCAAAGATCCTTTATCCGTCACTTGGGAGTCATGACATTTTCTGCGGGGAGAGGGAGTGGGGAGCAAAGACGACAGCAGCCGTTTCGCAGGACAATGCCTGCTTCCATGGGTCCAGTTCCTGGATCTTTGCAACCCGGTGAGTGCCGCCCTGCTTTTCCTACCTTCATAGGACTTCAAATATAGAGATATCAAATATATAAAAGCCGAAGGCTCACTTCCGTCACTTTGGCCAGCACTTCTGTCACTTTGTCATCCGGCCGGAGCCAGCCGGAAGATGACCGCCATTAGCCGGTCGTCTCCCGCCCACCACGGTTCCGCGGCCGGAGTGAGCGCGAGCCTGCCGTCTCCCGATTGGCTCGCGGCTGCCCGGAGCTCAGCCGCGGCTATCTGTGGCACGGAGGTCCGCGGCGAGTCAGCCGGGAGATGACCGGCTTTAGCTGGTCAACTCCCGGCTGGCGAGCCGCTGAGCTCCGTGCCGTACATAGCCGTGGCTGAGCTCCACCCAGCCGCGAGCCAGCCGGCATTGTCCGCCGTACCGCGAGTCGCGATTGTGATTGGTCGCCACATTCAGCGTGGCGACCAATCAGAATAGCGGCGCGCGCTATGCCGCCATATTTGAAATACACTCAGTACAGTGTATTTGAAGTATCGCGCCATAGAGCGTGCCGCTATTCTGATTGGTCGCCGCATTCAGCGTGGCGACCAATCAGAATAGCGGCGTGCGCTATGCCACCATATTTGAAATACACTGTACTCAGTGTATTTGAAGTATCGCGCCATAGAGCGCGCCGCTATTCTGATTGGTCGCCGCATTCAGCGTGGCGACCAATCAGAATAGCGGCGTGCGCTATGCCGCCATATTTGAAATACACTGCACTCAGTGTATTTGAAGTATCGCGCCATAGAGCGCGCCGCTATTCTGATTAGTCGCCACGCTGAACGCGACGACCAATCAGAATAGCGGCGCGCTCTATGCTGATTGGCCCACACTATGACCTGGGCGGAGCTGCGGCCTGAACTCCGGAAGAGCAGGGACCATGGAGCCTAGGACCGGCAATACCATTAGCAGACCCCCCCGTCCCCCTTCCCCCCTGTCTTACTTTCGGGGGGGTCTTACTATCGGGAAAACATGGTATGTAGTTCACTCACGTTGACTTAACAAGTTCTGTCAGTCACAGTATGTCAACTACATACATATTCTAGACTACCCGATTCTTTAGAATCGGGCCACCATCTAGTATAAATATATTTACTTAAATATTGGTAATGTGTTCAGTACTTACTTCACCTGCTGTATAGCCACACACGTCTTTAACAGGGCAAGCCAGATTCTAGCATGACGCTATGGTATTCCTGGCTAGTGTCACAAACATTATGTAGTTGAAAGGGGCTTTCAATACCTTTTGTTAAGATTATTCTTCCACGTTAATAGTTAAAAATGTTCATGCATAATTCAGAGGCTGCAGCTAAGTCTGAAGCCAAGTGATAGAGAACTGTATATACCAGCTTCTGGAGCGCTGAGGTGGGGAGCACATAAGAATGACAAAATTATATTTAAACACACCTTTATTGGCCCTTTGCGCTTCCACTACGCATTTCGACAGTAATTCAGCTGTCTTCATCAGGTGATACCACCTGATGAAGGCAGCTGAATTACTGTTGAAACGTGTAGTGGACGTGCAAGGGGCCAATAAAGGTGTGTTTAAATATAATTTTGTCATTCTTATGTGATCCCCACCACCTCAGCATTCCAGAAGCCGGTATATACATTTCTCTATCCATTGTCCATACTCCCCTGTGGGGAGATCGGCAGGAGCAGCTCCGGGTGGAGATCGCGGCACTTTAGAAGTTGGAAGGACCTGTCATTGCCTAGTAACCAGCAAGACAACTACAGGACCTGCGGTGACGTGTTTCCGATCCAGAGGTCATGTGACTCAGAACCCGGAAGTCACACAGCGGCAGCGGTGAGAGGAATCCAGCGGAGTTCCCGGCGGGCTTGATACACATGGCAACATGAGGCAGTAATCTGGGGTTGTGCGAGGGCGCACAACCTGTAAAGGTGAGCAGTTACTCAGCCCCCATTAACTTTACCCAGCACTAGGTTTTTCAAAGTGTGCGCTCTGCATTTTTCTTTTTCATATGAACCCAAGTGATGACCGTGTGCGTTCACTTAAGAAATATTTTGATATTTTCCATTATTAGTTCAGTCTAGAAACAGCATATGTTGGAAAAAGTGGATCTTTAGTTAAAAGGTCACATCACTTGTTAATGTTAGTGTGTAACACTTAACAAGAAAAATGATATATTTAAATTAGAATGTTGGATAACATATTTTTAGTTTCTGAGGGATAATTACAAAAGAAAACAATAAAAGAATGACAAGTGTGAATAAATACCTGTGAAACACAAAACCCTTGCCTATAAATCTAATGTGTTGCCAAAGCGGACAAAACTACAGTATCTATGAAATTAAAGGTTTGTATTATTTTAATGAAAATGGATGAAAATAGACCTTTTGGCATTAGTTGACATAAAAGCTTGGTTATTGTTATTCCCAGTCTTGATGACATATCGCTTTACGGTAAGACATCGATGAGGTCAGCAAGAGTCCAACCACAGTGATGGTCACACTAAAGAAGTGCCAAGTCACTGAGGATATAAGGATATTTTATATTTTATATTATTTTCACTCCTCCAACCATCACAATTCCCAAGTTTGCCTTAAAGCATATAAACATTGTTTTTCTCCAGCGTGCATTACATGACTTACTGAAGGACGCACATATGTCAGCCAAGATGGACTTTTGGGTCTTGGATATAAATATGTATTTCCATACACATTCAGCAACTAGAGGTCTTAATAATGATAATTATTTGAAAAAAAAAGTTATTTAAACGTTTTATACCCTTTCATTGTACAATTGCTGAGATTCATCAAGTTAATTTAACTTAAAAAAAAGTTCTGCAAATTAACATTTCTGATATTTTATTAACATAGAAATGTCTATAGATGTCATTGGTATCACACTGACCAAAATTCAATGGGGAAAAGCGGACTCAAACAATAGCAATAGTTTGCGAATGGGAAATCATGAGGATATCTGTTGGGAGTTGAAAGCAAGCAAATAAGAACAGCAAATAATCAGGGAATTATGCCTAAAAAAACCACACATGTAGCACTGCACTTTCTACTTTAGTACTACTTACCTTGGTAAACAAGAAATCATCAAGATGTTTTAGCTCAGTAGAGTTGGTTATTTCCTGGCACAAAGACGACTTCCATGTTTCGGACACAGTGGTGGCTTTACCAATCTTAATAGAGCGGTTCCTACGAAGTTTATTAGTTGGTTCAGTTGGTGACTGCCGACTTGCCTGACCTCCAATAACGGTCCCTGTGGAACATGAAAAATTTAATATGATACTTAAAAGGAACTTATCTTCTGCAGAGGATCCAATCAATCAACATAGCGAGGACGGATCAAAAACCACAAGATATAAGATTTACTTGCAGATTACACGCAGGTAAGTAACATTTCTGGAAGTGACAAGTTCCCTGTGGTGTCAGTTATGTGAGCAAGCAAAAAAAATATTAAAAAAAAATGCATGGTGTTGAAGAATCACCTTCTATGGATCTCTTAGCCGCAAAACTATCTTGGGTTGATAGAGGAAGAGATGGCAGTTCTGTGCCATCTGGGGAAAGTGGACTTTCCTTGCTGCTTTTTTTGTCAGGCTTCTTCCCCAGAAGCCTGTATAGAGGACCTTTGAAGGCGTGCCTGCATATAAAAGACAATTTAATTGATACATGAAAAAAGCAATTAATGAGCATTGCAGGAAGTTCTGTATTATTCGACCACTTCACTCACTTTGTGTCTGCAGGTTGTGATGGTACACTGTCAGATTGAGTGCTGCACTCATTAGATTTCTTTTTTTGCAGGGTAGCCTTATTTGATCCTTTATCCATTTCAACAGGTACAGGAGGTGGCTGCAAACAAAATGGCAGACAGTTCTAATATTCCCAACAGCAAATCAGTATGAAAGCCAATAATTCACAAACCTGAGGCGCAGAAGGTGACAGCACCTTTGTGGAGTCCTCTGCCGGTGGCTTCGCCCTGTAGAGGAGTAATTCAAGAAGTCAACTATCTCTATTAAAACGTATGTGCTTGACAGCCAACAAACCATTACAAAAAAAAAAAAAACTTAAAAAATACCTAGCCAACATGTCCTTGCCGTCTTTCTGAAGGTCACCCTCTTCTCGCTCAGGCATGCCTGTACATTCTACCGTGCCAGACTCTGTTTGCCTCTTCTCCTTCCACTTTTCTGCTTTGTTTCTCAGTTTTTCATGGTCACTGTATCTCTGGATGATACCTACACTTGGGCCTTCAACATCCAATGGAGAATTTTCCTTGTACTTCTCATCTATAGATAGTTTCATGGGTGTTTGTTGAAGGTCCAAATGTAGATTAGTTGGTCTTTTAGGTTTTTCAACATTCTGACTTAGAGTTGTTGCTTCACTGACCTTACTAAATTCTTGTTCTTTGCCCTGATCTGTCTTTTCATCTTGAGATACTGCTATAACCTTTTCTTTGCTGCTACTACTCTGCTGCCCGACTTGGGAAATGGCTCCTTCCACATTCTCATCTTCCTCCTGTGCGGAGAGGATATGTTTGTTCTGCAGCATGTCATGAAGCAGACATCGGAGCCTCCTGTTTTCCCTTTCACGGCTGATGGCTACACGGTCAGGGCTCTTAATGTCACCACTGGAACCAGCTGCCACTATACAATCAGATTTCCCTTCATATGCCACGTCTTTCTTTATTGCGTTGCATATTTTTGGCTCCTCATTTTCCACATGAATCTTCTCAGTCTTGTTACGTTGATTCTCCTTTTGAATCCTCTCATCCTCATCCGTTCTCTTTAACCACACTGGCTCTTCTACTTTTTTAGCTTCACTTGGCTTTTCTTCTTTACTATCTTTAGGTGCCTTCTTTAGGACAAATCCTGGATCATTTTGTGAAGCACTGGCTACACTCTGGTCCGCTACCTTTTTTAATTCCTCTTCTTCAATCCTTTTTTGCTCTTTTTCCTTTTGGATCCTTTCCAGCAGGGCCTCTTTTTCCTTTTTAATTGCCTCTTGTTTTCTTTCCTCCTCCTCTGCATCTGCTTTTCTCTTTGCTTCCAACATAATATTGAACCTTGAAAGAGAGAAGTAGATATTTTCAACTCCAATGCATCATAAAAACATTATATACTATATCCATATTTTTTAACACTTTTGGATGTATAAATCCCATATTGTCTAAAAGGCATAGCACCATACATTTTGTAACAGCTGTTCCTTAGATTGCACCTTCATCTCATTCACAGGAATAATATTGAGTCTCACAAACACCACTTTAGCCCTAGAAAATGTACAGCACTTCCAATTAATTCAGTGATATCCAATGACGTTTCCTTTGTGAATTTTAGAATTCAAGATTTTCATGTATCTTTTGTATGCATCTTCTGTGAAATATACATGTACTAATTATATATTTAGGTAATTGATTTATGGCCAGAAGGGGTTTGAGGCGTTGTCAGTTTTGTTTTATTTGTGAATGTTTAAAAATTAATTTCCAAAAATCATATGATATAAAGAAAAAACAAAAAAACTGTACAGCAGTGCCTGGCAAACAAAAGGGATGCGAGATATGGAGTGCCGTGGTTCCTTCAATCTGCTGATATTTGGAGGTGAAAGGAGGCAGACACCCACAAATCGAATATGGATGACAAATCCTATAGACAGACATTAATAAACTCCTAGAATACTCCTATAATTAAAACTATTTTATATTTTAAGATTCCAATTACGGTAGTACTTGTAATAGATCACTACAACTCAAGTATGTATGCGAGTTAAAAAAAAAACAAAAAAAAGGAGATTTTTGTGTACTCACCGTAAAATCCTTTTCTCTTAGCCTCTAATTGGGGGACACAGACCGTGGGTGTTATGCTGCTGTCCACTAGGAGGCGACACTAGGCAGAATCTGAAAAAGATTAACATTGGCTCCTCCTCTGCAGCATTACACCCCTGGAAGAGGAAATGCTTCTCCAGTTTTGTGCTAAAGCAGTAGGAGAGTTAACAGATAATAACAGTGACACAGGAAGTCTACGTAGGCAACCTGTGTAAACAAATATAGTTAACAAGGTAATAACAGTGTAACAAGGCCTGAATTCAAACAGGCACGTGTGTAAACAGTTAAGGGTTAGCAGAGTAACACTAGTACCACAAGGCCTGTAACTAAGCAGGTGCATGTGGAAAACAGTGAAGAGATAACGAAGTAATAATCGTATAACAAGGCCTGTAACTAAACAGACTCACAGAACTACAAGGTCTGGAACTAAACAGGCACAAGTTCAAACAGTTAACAGAGTGACAATAGGCAAACATGTGTAAACATGTTAACCATGTAACAGCTGAGAAGCTATGTGAGAACTGTAGAAAAAGGCCCACAAGGGCAATAGGGTGGGTGCTGTGTCCCCCAATTAGAGGCTAAGAGAAAAGGATTTTACGGTGAGTACACAAAAATCTCCTTTTCTCCTTCGCCTCATTGGGGGACACAGACCGTGGGACGTCCCAAAGCAGTCCCTGGGTGGGAAAAACGATGGAACTAGTAATGCCGAACCTGGTCAGCGAAAAACTATGTACCTACAGGAGGGCTGCTGCCTCCTGGAGGACACATCTACCTAGACCTGCGTCTGCCAAGGCCTGAGTGTGAGCACTGCAGTGACTTGTAGATGTGTGTAGGCTGAGCCACCTGGTTGCCTACGACACCAATGTGCTGACGCCTGGGGCCGGACGGCCTAGGAGGCCCCCACGGCCGTAGTAGAATGTGCCCCGACACCAGCAGGAAGGGGCGGCTTTTTGAAGGCATAAGCGTCCTGGATGGTTGGTGGAATCCATCTAGCTATAGTAGCCTTAGAGGCTGACGTGTCTTTATATCGGACCTCTGGAAGAAGGAAGAGAGAATCCAACTTCCTAAAAAGGTGCTGTCCTGGATACATAGATGCGTAGGGCCCTGACGAGGTCCTACAATGTAAAGCCTTCACGACCCAATGGCCTGGAACCAGGCACAGAGCTGGCAGAGAGAGGTCTTCATTTAGTCGGAAGAAGTACCCCGCCAGTGGAAGAAAGGATGGGATCGGCGACGGGCAACATTGTCTTGGTGGAAGACCAGACAAGGAGATTTACCTGAGAGCGCTGTAAGTTCCGATACTCTGCAGGAAAAAGTAATTGCCACCAAAAACCACCACTATTAGTATGAGAATGCTCAGGGGAGTGACCCATAGAGGCTTAAGGGATGGTTCTTGTACAGCCGTGAGGAGAAGGTTTAGGTCCCACGGGTGTAGCGGCCTGTTGAATGGGGAAATCAAATGGCAAACCCCTCGAAGGACGGAGGTCCTTGAGGTCTGGGAGTAAAACGTTTGTGGAAGAAGGTGGAAGGGGCTGAAAACTGCCCCTTGAAAGAACCCAAGGACAGGCCTGAATCCAGGCCCGAATTGAGAAAACTGAGAATTCTTGGCAGGGATAGGGCCAAAGTGAATGGCTTCTAGAGGTGCACCAAGCAACCAAAAACAAATGTTCATGTGCGACGGTAAATGTTTGAGGAGGCTGGTTTCCTCGCTCTCATAATGTTCGCCACAATATCCTAAGAAAACCCAGCTTGGTGAAGACCCAGGTCTCAACAGACATGCCGTCAATACAGAGTTGAGGAATTCTGACGGTATAACCTGTCTTGAGAGAGTGAGTCTGGACTGTCTGGTTGGACAGTCCGGCAAGCGCCATGGTACGGCTGCTATGAGTGAGAGACGGAAACGGATCCATCCCTGGACTGGTGTGTGTGGTCCCAATGACTGTGGGTCATAAGACCTGGTCCTGAAGGCTGGAATCACGAGTACCTCATCCGGGGTTTCCTAGCATCGGTAGATTCATGGGACAACGTGAGAGTGTGGGAAACACTCCCTTGAGGTAGTCCCCTTGCGGGCGAAGAAAAACCACTTCCCGGTCATCTACAGCCAGCGTGTGACCGGCTTATAGTGCCGAGTTTGTGGATTCCGCCCAGTGAAGTACATGATGAACTTCATCCGTTGCCTGGAGACTTCTGGGTTCCGCCCTAGTGACTGACATATGTCACAGCCGTGGCATTGGCTAAAGGACTTCAGTGTTAGGACTATTTCCGGAATCTTCCGTATATTCATGGGCATTTTTGACTCCGGGCGGGATCACTCGCCTTGTGTATTGTGATGGGGGACGCTGCACCCCATCGCGTCAGGCTCGTGATAGTGGTTAAACTGTTCAGCGTGGTGGAACGAAAAACCTTCCCCGTATGATAGAAAGAGTGGTCAGAGCCACCGGGGGGGGGTAGGGGGGAGACCGCCTACTTTCAGAGGACAGGTGAAAAAACTCCTGTCGAGTGATTGAGGTTCTTGTTCCTTGAATTGAGAATAGAGAGTGTGAAGGCGGTCTGAGATGCAGCTGTGAAATATTAAACTGTTGGAACCGGAGTATAATTGTGGAGGTTGTTATAGTGTCTACAGTGCGGAGACACTATGTTCGCAGTCCACGAGGATCAGAGTTTTGGATAGACAGAACGTCCAAGTACGGAAGGATGATGACACCCCTGGAGTGAGGGGTAGTCATGACGTCTGCCCTGACCTTTGTGAGCACTGAAGGAGCTGTAGTTGAATCGAAACGGGGGAGCCACTAATTAAGTGTTCCTGTTTGAATGCAAATCTGATGAAACTTTCGGTCAGTAGCTGCATAAGAATATACGGGTAGGCGTCCTGTATATCTATGGGCGGAAGGAATATTAATCGTTCTTTGGAAGCAACTTAGAGTGGCGATACCATGTGGGATAAGTTATCCGGACATGTTAGTTTAGTTGTTTTTAGGTCCAGTACGGATCGTAATGTATCTTCCTGATTGGACCACAGATAGGTTGGAAAACGCTCTTTGCGTGATACGGTTACAGCGACTCCTGAAATGAGGAGAGGCTTTACAGGGTGGAAAAAGTACTTGAGCCTTTAGGCAGTGGAGACGATTTGGTCTCGGATTGATGAGACTGACTCTGTCAGGATGAGCTACCCTTTTGGGTATCCTGGGACAGGTACCTGCGTGGCGACCGAGTACTCGTCAGTGTCGGTCTAAGTCTTGACCGACCTTAACAAATACTGAAAGGAGCGGTCGTCCAGGTTTGCACTGAGGGAGGGAAGTGCCCTTGCGTCTCTTAGCATCTGAAGTTATCTTGTCCAGCTGTCCTTCGAACAGGTGTCCTCTGAAGGATGGAAGAAAACTGTGAGGGGCTTCTTAGAGACCACGTCCATTCTTCCCTTCCCGTACCCAGAGGGCACATCTAAGGGAATGGCATTGTGAGCTGCTATTGCTGAGCAATTGGCAACGTGCAGGGCTGCGCGCATTAGGTAGTCAGCTGAGGTGGCGACTCGAGTTGTTTGGGTCGTCAAAGTAGGGCGGCGGACGAGGCATTCAATATTGGTTGACCTGCTAATGCTGTGATGGCCATCTCTGCCCCGACTGAAGCGAATCTTGTCCGTGTCAGTCTAGATGTGAACTAGCCGAATGAATTCCGGTTGGAATGCAGTTTGCCGACGGCGCTTGAAGGACCGCCTGGCTGTGCGCTGAGGGAGGGAAATGCTTTGGTCTCCCATGGCATCTGAATGCAATGTGACCAGTTGTCTTCTGGACAGACGTCCCTGGATATGGGAGGCCTGTGAGGGACTGAGGCTACAGTATATCTTAGAACTTCCAATAGAGCGACAGTCTGGCGGCTCTAGGACTAAGGACGTATTGAGATCTTAAATTGGCCTTCTGAGGGCAGGACTGGTCTGCTGCCTGTAGCGCCTTTACTGTGGCATTATCGTCCACATTATGTCCAGTATGGAGCCACAGTCGGGAGGAAGTATGCCGAGCCTCTGATAATTATAATAATATTTATCCATTTATATAGCGCTATTAATTCCATAGCCCTTTACATACATCCAGAAATACATATATATGTATCTATATATATATATATATATAATATATACACACACAGGTGTAGAGGATTTGAACTTGGAAACCCGCAGGTGCAAGGTCCGTATCACTATCCTCCAGGCTACAATGCTTTGTGCTGCAGGGGAAAAAACATGCAGAGCCGCAGCAGGGAGGGAGCCCTGCTTGGCTTCGTTGCAGAGAGTGTGCAGCGTGAGATCCAGCGCCGCCAGCACTGCTGAACAACATGGCTGGAGGATTCGGGGAGGACTCCTCAACCTGGTATTCCCAGGGAATTCTGGGGAAGGGGGGCGGCATATGACATGGAGTCTCGACCGCAACCGTGCCACCCCACAGTGGGAGTCGGGGATGAAGCATGTCAGATCCCATGACATTGATGAGGGCACTGCGGACACCGCAGACCGGTACCCCCCGGGCAGGCTACTGTACAGCCCCTTTCCCCTGTGTGCCTGCATGTTGCGGCAGGGAAGAGGTCCTGTGATGCTCCCAGTGCTTACGGGCCCCAGTATAGTGGGGCTGCAAGCATCATGAGCGGCTGTACAGAGTACCCTGCACTTATATCTGAAGTGCAGGGATCTGTGTATTCAATACTAGATGCGGGGAAGATGCCTTAGTATCTTTTATTATATGGCTGTCATTATACATCAGATGCCCCCATCATGGCCGCAGTAGAGGGCTGCAGAGAAACCAGGAGGGGGGCGGAGCGTGCAGGGAAAAGAAACTCTGCTCCACAGTGGCCTGCACGCTCCGTTCCGCCCCCTCCATGATGCTGTTCGCGTCATCCGGGGGCGGGCCGGGGGCGGGGAAAGAGGCGGCGGCTTCGCTCTATGCCGAAGCCGCGGCCTCTAGTAATGTACCCAGGCCGCAGATGATGCGCGGCCGGCAAGGAGACCCGCGGAGGGACCGGAACTGACCCGGATCCCCGCGGTCCCCAGGTATAGTGCGGCGCTGTCCCTCACAGGAGAACCCAGGTACGGCCTTACATACAGCTGCCGGCAGAGGCAGCTGCTGGACCCCCGGCCATTATGGCGCCAATGTGGTGGCGGCTCCCGCCGGAGGACCCTAGGTCAGGGTCTCCTGGGACATGGCCATATATGCAGGTGCCGGCTTCCAGGGGCATGGTGCTGGCCTGCAGGGACATAGGGAGTCCGTGCTCCGTGTAATAGGTGCCTGTACTGCCGGACATGATGTCCTCCGGCCCCACCAGGAGCACACAGCAGGGCTGGGGCTCCTGGGATATGCAGCCATGGGATGTGCAGCCCATCAGAAGCACTCAGCGTGGCTGAGGCTTCTGGATTACTCTGCAGCTGGCCTGTGACCTGTGGTGCCTCAACCTAATAGTCCCACAGGGGTGATTAGGGAGGGTGCTGGCTGCCCCGCTGCTGGTCCCTTGGCACCCTCAGGAGTACACAGCGAGGCTGTGAGTCCTGGGTGTACTGCGGCGAACACGCTGCCGCTGAAGTCCATGGAGTGGCTCAGCAGGGCTGAGGACTCCTGGGGTGCTCCGAGTGCTGCACCTGCTGGCTCTACCTGTGGTGTCTCAACCTAAATGAACCCCAAAGGGGAATTTAGGGAGGGATGCTGCTCCACCATCAGAGGCCTCGTCCGTCACCTCGACCTCAACCCAATGACCCCAACAGTGGGGAAAGGGGAGGGAGGACCGTTGTCTCAACTTCAACCCAGCGCCCCCAACATTGGGGGGCCGAGGAAGGAGCGGCATGTTAGGGGAAAAAGTCTACCTCAACCAGGCGCCCCAACAGTGGGTGGCCGAGGAGGGACCATGCCGGGAGTCTCGTTAGAGACCCACTTTTCTTCTTCTTGAAATAAAATATCAAAAAGTGAAAAATTTTAGGAGCAATAAAATTTGTGTGTGCCTCCTACAAGACACTAAGCAAAAACTGGAGAAGCATTTCCTCTTCCAGGGGTGTAATGCTGCAGAGGAGGAGCCAATGTTAATCTTTTTCAGATTCTGCCTAGTGTCACCTCCTAGTGGACAGCAGCATAACACCCACGGTCTGTGTCCCCCAATGAGGCGAAGGAGAAAACTATGTACATAGAGTCCGTGGAGCCTCGTTAAAGCCCCCGTCACACTAAACGAGAGTGCTGCTGAGTCACAAGTTTTGCGACGCGAGAGCGATCTCACTACATTTGACACGTAGCAGCGATCAGGCCCACACTGTGGATCGCTGATTGTTATGGGGATGTCACACGCATTAATATCGCGTGCAATATCGCTGCTGCACATGACGTTGCAGCGATATTGACATGTGACAGGGCGCATCAACCAGCAATAAATCGCTGGTTGATGGTCGCCAGGTTTTAGAACCTGCTCTAAATCTTGGCGATGGTCGCCCGGTCGACACACCGCTTCACTGCGTGTGACACCAGGAGATGAGTGAGAAGCCAGCTGCCAGCGCCTCTCAGCAGGCGCTGGGAGCTGGTATCCATGGTTAACAGCGGGTAACTAAGCACTAGATGGCGCTTGGTTACCCGCTTATTTACATGGTTGCCAGCGTTCTAGCTGGTACTGATCGCTGGTAGAGTCTGCCTGAGTGACCGCTCTCCAGCGATCAGCCTTCAATGTCGCCAGCGATAAGATTCTGAGGCTGGGGGGTGGATGGTTAGAGTTTCCCTTTGTACACTGGGTTTTGTTGTATGTTGTATTTTTACAGTTATAAATCTGTATTTTTGAAAAATTTCAATAAAAAGTTATCAGATTTAAGAAAAAAAAAATATAAAAAAAACTGACCAGCACCTCAAATAGGTGTGAACAGGTGCCAGCTAAAAAAAAAAAAAAAAAAACCCACAATATAACTACAAAAAATAAAGAGCTGCACTCTAAGATGAAAAAAAAAAATGGTAACATTGAATAAGGGAACTCATTTGAAAAAGGGAATATTTGGAAAAAAAAAAAAGAAATATTTAGGCCTCTTTCACATCGCGATTTTTGTGCATCCGTGGCTATCCATTGTAAAACCGATAGCCACAGATCTGATTTGGCCCCATGTATCCCTGTAAGCACTGATGGGCACAGATTGGTGCTTATTAGCCATCCGTGTCTGCAGGGATCCGATTATGTCCGCTGTTTTCACGTCCCCAAAATCGGAGACTGCTCCGATTTTGGGCACGGCGAACAGAATTGGACAGCATCGGATCCGACGCTATCCGATTCAAATAACATGGGGGTCTATGGATCTCAAGTCCGGGAAAAAACAGAATCGTTTCCCGGATCTGATTGTAGTGTACGGAGCATGCTCAGTACATTAAAACTGCTCTGCTCAGTGTAATTTCACTTTAGTAGTGTATCTACATACACTATCTACATACACAGCTAAAATGAAATTAAATAAAGAAATATATGAAAAATAAATACTTACCTCTCTGCTGGCTGTTTGGGACCAGAGAAGACGTCCGAATGCTGCCAGGACCTTGACCTAAAATGTAATTGGCCGGCAGCGATCAGGTAGTATGTGAGGTCACATATCACATGATCGCTACCAGCCAATCACAGAACTTTAAGGTCCTGCCAGCATCCAGACATCTTCTCTATCCCTGTACAGCCGGTAGAGAGGTAAGTATTTGTTTTTTTTTATTTTTAATACATGTTTTCTCTTATTTTTCTTTCCCAGTGTATGTAGATACATTGGAAAAGCAAAACTTCAGCCCTGACATGTCACACGGAGGGAGGAACACAGGATTTTTCCTCGCCCGTGTGACATCACAGCCCCGACACCACTGGGCTGCTCCCAGCTCTTTGTGTCCGTATCCGTCAAAATCAGGGATCTGAATACAGAAATGAAAGGGGCCTTAGCTTATGTATTGGCCAATACATGTGAGCCCAATAACCCCATCAAGGTGATGACTCCTACAGAGACCCTAACTTAAAATGCTGCCATCTGGGTTAAAAACCTACAGGCAGGATGCACACATCTTGGTTATAGGGCTCAGTCAGGATGTGTCCATGGAAATGAACCTGAGATCATCCACCACTGTTGTCTTCTGTGGATGTCCAGGTCATTTTGGGTATGTTCACAGGCTAAGGTTTTGGTTTCAGGAATTTCTGCACCAAATCCCGTCTCTTGGCAGGAAAAACACAGTGGTAAAAATGCATTTTTGCAGGTGTTTCTTCCTTGTGTATTTCCTATAATCTGAAGTGAAAAAAGTTTACAAAACCGCTGAAAGAACTGAAATGTTGCAAATTTGTATCTGCACTAAATATGCAAGGGAAACATAAGCCACGTGTGAACACCACTTCAGGATTCACATGGACTTTGCAGGAATAAGACTTTTGCTTGCAGTTTTGTGACAAATCTTCACTCAAAAGTGAATAAATAAAATAAGCACAATAAAAATGTACTGTCGGCATACAGTCTTTGAGTTCCCAAGTTCACCAGTGCTCTTCTTTCCAGACTGTAACAAACTCTTGATTTGGGCCCTCCTACTATTTACGCTATCAACCTGGGAGATGTCTTTTCTTTTTTCAGCTTAATGATGGTCTGTTTCCTTTCCATTGAAAGCGCCTGTGACTGAATATTGTGGGTTCACAGCAAAAACTTCAAATGCATATGACACACCTGGAATAAGCTCCAATCCTTTTACATGCTTAATTGATTATGGAATAACGAGACAATAGCCCATGCAGCCCATTAAATATCTTTTGAAATAATGATCCAAATACTTTTAGTTCCCTGAAAGAGGCAGCTAAATAATAAAAAACAGTAGTTCCTAAACCCTTTCTCTAATTAGGATGTTAATACCTCTAATTAAAGATGACAGTCTGCACTTTAAGCCCATATTGATTATATAACTGTATCTTGAATATGTTTTGGTCAATAGCTAAAATGACAAATCTTGTCACTTTCCAAATATTTCTGGACCTAATTGTATACTGAGGGGAAAATGCTTCAGACAGAGGGAGTGTAAAGAAGAGTAAACTGTATGCAATCTACAGGCATAAACACTGTATATAGATAAATAAGAAATTAAATTGTATGTTTAGTTTTACTAATATTTAGAACATTTTATATCAATGTGTTAGGCCAGGATTTTTACATTGATCAGAGGCAAGTAATAGAGGAGTCTTCTTTCCCATTTACACAGGCACATCATTGTGAATATGACTAAGGCGGTCCCTGAACTGTAGTTCAGGCTCATGCAAGCAACAGAGTTGTATACTTTTTTTTTGCTTGTTTGAGTTTTGAGAGTTGATATTACCAAAATTAAAAGGGCATTTATATTTTTGGAAAAGATTTGACTAGCAGCAGTGTTTTTTTTTTCTAAACAAACTGGGTATGGCTCACCCCCCCTAGCAGAAGCAAAGAGCCCCGACAATATGACATTAGTGACACAGAGAATAGTAAGGGTGGAAAACTGCAGTAGCGACCCTGTGTTGGACCTGATGAGGGTGAGTAAAGTGCAGTTTGTTTTTTAAAAGGACTAGGGTTTTCCAAATGTAATAGAAAAACTATGGAAACAACACTTCCAATACAGACAACAAATCAATGGCTACAACTTTGAAATAGAAGCATAATTCGGTGTATCCTTTTCATACTTACTTTTGCCTTTGTAAATATCCTTTGCAATGAGCTTGTAACATTCTGATAGTCTGAATCTGACCAAGAAATATTTTCCGCTGTAAATGACCTTTCCATGTTGCCTGGATGGATATAGCAGCATTCTTCCTAATACCTAAGGTCCGCCTAACAAGATATGACCTCCAGTATGCCTTAAAAGATAAAAAAATAAGATTTTTAGAGATGTCTTTTCAGGATTACTTGAAAAAACAGTAAGAGGCTCTAGCCAGTTATCAGAGCCAAGTTATGTATTATTAACCCTTTCAGATTCAACTGGGTCAATGGCTAACAGCACTGCAACATGAGATCTGAAAGGGCTTGCAAAGATACATAATTCAGATCTGCTGTATCTCAACACTGTTGCTGAAGAAATAAGGAGAGGAGGGCATGTTCTTTTCTCCTCTTTAGGACAATGCATGCTTATAATTGATCAACTTTATGCAGGAGAAGAAGTACACGCCCCCAGAGACAAATCTCTGGTGGCACCCAGTTTAAAGGGGTTGTCAGGGCTTTTTCTATAATTTACATGTGTAGCTAGGCTGCAAAATGTTGACAGTTTGTAAAATTCATCCTGTCAACATTTTGCAGGGTTTCCTAGATATTAGCTATTTGCGGCAGCCAGGGAAAGTCCAGGGGGCATGTTTGTTCCGGAGATGCATGTAAATAGAGAACTGGTCGTTTACTCCCAGTCTCCTACACACACAGCCCCCTCCCCCAGTCTACAGTATGACTAGCCACCCCTAGGGCTCCTACAGGCCACCCCAGCCCCAAGCATGACCAACCACCCCCTCTGCACATAGTGGATTACCTCCTCCTCTGGCACAGTGTACCATATCTGCAGCTCTGTGCACCACTCTTGATCTGCAGATTTGGCTCACTGGGTCAGTGGAGGAGCTGAGTGATGTCTGCAATCCTGTGCAATTCTGTGTGCCCTCAGCTCGTGTTTCCCTGTGGCTGCCCGTGCAGGAGTCGATGCTCCTCCTCTCTCCCCAGATGCCAGCTCTGAGCCCCGCTGTGTGCAGGAGATATAGAGGAAGACTGGCTCACCTGCTTCTGCACAGTGCGGCCATAGGGGAGCACGAGCTGAGGACAAAGGATTGCACACAGCCCTCAGTTCCTACACTGACCCAGTGTGCTGAATCTGCAGCTCACAGAGTGGTGCAGAGAACTGCAGATTCGGTACGCTGTGCCAGAGGAGGTAACCCACTGTAGGCAGAGGGGTGGGTGATCATGCTTGGGGCTGAGGTGGCCTGTAGGAGCTCTGGAGGTGGCTGACCATATGTAGACTGGAGGAGGGGGCATGTGTTTGTTGGAGTCTTGGAGCAAACGGCCAGTTATTCATTTACATGCAGCTCCAGCACAAACACGCCCCCTTGATTGTTCTCTGGCTGCCGCAAATCAGTGATATCTGGAAAACCCTGAAAATTGTTGACAGGATGTATGTTACTAACTGTCAACATTTTGCAGCCTAGACACTCATGTAAATTATAGAAAAAGCCCGGACAACCCCTTTAACTATAATAAATGGTAACATAAACTTTACAAGCCAATGTCTCCGCAATGGAGAGGAGAAGTTAAAAATAAAAATACACATTATCCAGCTCCACAACCACTATCCCAAGATGTGGCCAGTTTAACATGCTCACACTGGTGAAAAGTCTTTTCCTACTTCAAAACAGTTTTTTGTTTAATCTATTGGGTACATTGTATGCTGTGATGAAAGAACTGCAGGAAACAAACATGAATCAGCAAATTTCAGCAAATTTTAATGTGTGATAAAAGTATGGTAGTGGGAAAATAAAGCCCCCGTCACACTAAGCGAGATCGCTGATACGTCACAGTTTTTAAGACGCAACAGCGACCTCGCCAGCGATCTCGCTACGTATGACACGTAGCAGCAACCAGCCCCCGGCTGTGAGATTGTCGATTGTATTGGAATGTCCTGGACCATTCTTTGATCATTGGGCTGTTTGACATCTCACCAGTGAACGCTACTAGGTCATATCGTTGTCGGGATCGCTGGTGCGTCGCTAAGTGTAACGGGACCCTAAATCTTAAAATGTACTACCTACAAAGGTTTGGGCATCCTGTCAACAAATACATGGGAAATATCTGGCATACTTCAGTCCTCAATCGATTTTTATAGCTAGTTAGGAGATGGCAGGAGCTATTAATGCAGGATCAAACTAAGCAGTGTTTTCAGAATATAGCTACAGATGCATTAGGGAAAAAATTGGTAGAACTAGAGTTAAGTAGGGTACCAATAATACACAGGACATACTATTTATTTGTTATGCAAAAAATACAGTCATTTAAAATCCTAACAGCAAGTTCACAAAAAACTTGCCTTTTTGCACATTTGCTTTTTAACCACGTTTTGCAGCATATTAAAAAGCCTATAGAACTACATGGCCAAAATCACTTACAGTGGGTATGGAAAGTATTCAGACCCCTTTAAATTTTTCACTCTTTGTTTCATTGCAGCCATTCGGTAAATTAAAAAAAGCTCATTTTTTTTCTTATTAATGTACAGTCTGCACCTCATCTTGCCTGAAAAAAAAAAACAGAAATATTCAGCCCTTTTGCTCAGTATTGAGTAGAGGCACCTTTTGAGCCAGTACAGCCATGAGTCTTCATGGGAATGACGCAACAAGTTTTTCACACCTGGATTTGGGGATCCTCTGCCATTCTTCCTTGCAGATCCTCTCCAGCTCCAGGTTGGATGGTGAATGTTGGCGGTCAGCCATTTTCAGGTCTCTCCAGAGATGCTGAATTGGGTTTAGGTCAGGGCTCTAGTTGGGCCAGTCAAGAATGGTCACAGAGTTGTTCTGAAGTCACTCCTTTGTAATTTTAGCTGTATGCCTAGGATCATTGTCATGTTGGAAGGTGAACCTTTGGCCAAGTCGGAGTTCCAGAGCACTCTGGAAGAGGTTTTCATCCAGGGTATCTCTGTACTTGGCCGCATTCATGTTTACTTCTATTGCAACCAGTCATCCTGTCCCTGCAGCTAAAAAACACCCCCAATACCATGATGCTGCCACCACCATGTTTCACTGTTGGGATGGTATTGGGCAGGTGATAAGCAGTGCCTGGTTTTCTCCACACATACAGCTTAGAATTATCACTAAAAAGTTCTAGAGAATCTTGTTTCTCATAGTCTGGGAGTCCTTCATGTGTTTTTTTGCAAACTCTATGCGGGATTTCATATATCTTGCACTGAGGAGAGGTTTCTGTCGGACCACTCTGCCATTAAGGCCTGACTGGTGGAGGGCTGCAGCAATAGTTGACTTTATGGAACTGTTTCCCATCTCCCTGCTGCATCTCTGGACCTCAGCGACAATGATTGTGGGGTTCTTCTTTACCTCTCTCATCAAGCCTTTTCTCCCACGATTGCTCAATTTGGCTGGACAGCCAGGTCTAGGAAGACTTGTGGTGGTCCCAAACGTCTTCCATTTAAGGATTATGGAGGCCTCTGTACTCTTAGGAACAGGAGTACTGCAGAAAATCTTCTGTAACCTTGGCTCGATCTGTGTCTTGCCACAATTCTGTCTCTGAGCTCCTTGGGCAGTTCCTTTGACCTCATGATTCTCATTTGGTCTGATATACACTGTGAGATGTAAGGTCTTATATAGACAGGTGTGTGCCTTTCTAAATCAAGTCCTATCAGTTTAATTAAACACAGATGGACTCCAATGACGGAGTAGACCCATCTCAAGGAGGATCACAAGGAAATGAACATGTGACTTAAATATGAATGTCTGAATACTGATGACCATGCGATATTTCAGTTTTTCTTTTTTAATAAATTTGCAAAAATTTCTACATTTGTTTTTTTCAGTCAAGATGGGGTGCAGAGTAGACATTAATGAGAGAAAAAATGAACTTTTTTGAATTTACCAAATGGCTGCAATGAAACAAAGAATGAAAATTCTAAAAGGGTCTGAATACTTTCCATACCCACTGTAAAGATAATTCCCAATTGATTGTGAAGCATGTTTTAAACTGTTATTTTTATATTTAAAATAGATTGTGACACAAGAACCTAGAATTGATCCAGGCACTATAAGCTCAATGAAAAGAACAGTACTTTTTAAAGGCCGTCTTATAGAAAAGGTCACTAGACTAAGGTTCCCCATTAACGTATTAGGATTCACAAGTTAATTACTGATTAGATGCATTTCTTGAAGTGCGTGTGCCAGAATAAAATAATATGCCAGCCATGTTTTGAAACAATAGGGAAAAGTGTCCAAACAAAATTGGATTTAATCTGATTACAGGGTTCCCAGCGCTAAACCACCCCTCTCTATGGCTGCAGGTATGGACTCCACACTATATGCTGGATTTGATCCTTTTTTAGGGATGTTTATTGAAAAGTTAATACATGTGAATATCTTTTAATATATACAAACATTTTCCTATAAAATCTAATTTTTTCAATACACTAAGAACTTATATAAAAGTAGTTAAAAAAACATTTAAAATGAACAGTTCTGCTATGCACTAAGTTGTTCATTGGCTATGGATCACGATGGGTGATCCCCTTTCTTTTGTTATATGTTAATATATATATATATATATATATAGATATTATATAGTTCATTTTTCTGGTTTATCCTGGTTTGTTCATATGTATCAGTGCGTTTTCCTCATGTACTGTAATATAACTTAAAACAAACTGTTTTAATGGGGTATAATAGACCAATTAATAAATAGGAGTAGTTGATCCCTGTAATCATATTAAAGGAAAACTGTCAGGTCAAAAATCCACATGTAATTGCTAACATTTTCTAATTCCTCGCTCTAAGGCTGGCTTCACATTTGCGTATGGGAAAGCAGCGTATTGCTGCGTTCCATACGCAGTCAAACGCAATGCGCACTGCGTTCCTATGTTTAAATAGGAACGCATATGTGCTTGCGTTTGCGCGTTCGGTGCGGATGCGGACGATATTGCTCCTTCCGCTGCCCAGCATCCGCACCTGGACGCAGCCAGTTGCATTTTATGTGCGTCGGGAGCTTGGAAAATCAGCAAGCGTCCCCAAGCGCACAAAAAATGCATTGGCTTCAATGGGTCCGCCATGTTCTGCGCTTGACAGCAGAGAACGCTGCGGACCCATTAGAAAAATCTCCCGGTGGCCGCGGTGTGTCACAGGACTCACCGACGCACGGGAGATCAGCTGAGCCATGTGTCCACTTCCCCGCGCTGGTTAACTGCTAGCGATGTTGGCGGGAGAACAGCTGATCTGACAGCTTTTTGAATCTTCCCGTGCCGACATCTCCTCTCGGTGTCGGCGCGGGAGATTCAAACAGCTGTCAGATCAGCTGTTCTCCCACGACTGTCCCGGAGCATACCGGCAGCCGGGAGGGGAGCTCCGATGCTGATCTCCGCCCGGACACCGTGATTGGCTGTGGGTCCACAGTGATGTGTCCGCAGGCGGACATTCTCCGTTGGCGGACAATCTTTCGGCCTGCTTTGCACTGCGTTTGTGCTGCATGCCATCACATGCAGACACAAATGCTAATGTAAGCCAGCCTAAGCTCTGTCTATTTAATGATTTTATTATTTATATCCCTCTATCTCGTAAACTTCAAATAAAGAGAATCGTATTCCATCTGATCACCAGAGTGAATGACCACTAGTTCTCTGTGTCCACCCACATAGATTATGCAGGTCACATCACACACAGAATCAGTGGAGGAGGCTGTATCCTCCTTCTACTCTCTTGCAGCAAAACCAAGAGATCAGATATACACAAGATTCTCACAGCACAGCAGGGATCATTTTACAGAAAAATGAGTCTAGATCGATAAGCAGACCTGAAGCTTTCTCCCTCCTTGTCTGACAAACAGTAGCTCAAGAAGTGAAACCACACAGCACTCAGAGCATGGAGGAGAAGAAGGTAGGGAAGATGCTGAGAGGAGTGCATAATAATGACAGTTTATACAGCAGCTGGACTAATTGTCTCTGCTTTAATGGAGAGGACTAATGCAGCAGCTCTTTGCAGGGTTGACATGCTGAAACATGGAAACTACAACGGTACATATGATTACATGTTTAAGTCTGCCCAGGCAACATTCAGGAATATGTATCATACTGAAAAATCACCTGACACCAGTGTCCCTTTAAAACCATATTGCCTGAACGAGGAGACCTATACGGTGCCCTTCCAGTTCCCCAAAGCAGCAACACACACCAGCACTAATACCTTCGTGAATACCCCTATAAAAGCGAGCTCCAGTAAACCAATACAAATAGTACCTCCAAACAAAATTGCTTGCAAAAATTACAATTTTTCTTATTTTACTATGATAAATTCAGAAAATTCAATTATTTATATGTATGGTCTTTTAGAAACTGTCATTTTTGCAGATTTACCTTTGTAAATGCCATAATTGTTTTTTATTATTTAAGAGATGCACTTTTGAATGAGAAGGAAAAAAAAAAAAAACTTGCTACCAAATACCTGCACCGCATAGTAAAACGTCAGTATAAAATTCCTTAAAGGGAACCTGTCGTCGTTTCCCCTCCCTCCCTCTATCACTACCTGTCCCTGCACCTGTGAGCTCATCCCTAACCATCCCTCACTGACCTAAAGGGGCCCTATTATAATGGTTTAGAAAAATCACTTTTAACTTACATATGGTCTCCATCTAGGAGACTGGAAAGGCGGGCTCCATTCTCCCCTCCTCGTCAGCATTCTGCACACCCTGCTGGGCGTCTTCGCTTCTTGTCTTGTTCCACCTTTGTTTTGAAATTCCCGCCTCCCTTGTGATGTAAAACTCCAGGCTGGGACGTCATATCCGTCCCGATGCATTGTGGACCTGATCACACAATCGTCCCAGTGCATTGTGGGCCAGATTAATTGATCGGCCCGGCTTCAATATGCACATTGCGCATGCGCCGGAGCCGGCCAGGAGGGTCGTCTTCTTCCTGTGTGCAGAGTTTCCCCTCAAATCACATGGGACGGCCCGGCTCCCGATACAGTGCGCATATTGAAGCTGGGCCGTCCCATGTGATCAGCCCCACAATGCATCGGGCCGGATATGACACTCCGGCTCGGCGCAATACTATGAGAAGGGGCAGGCATTTCAAAACAGTAGGATATACAGAACGGAATGAAGACGGCCATTAGGGCATCATAAAGAAGGATGGAGGAAGGGACAGAGAGTGAAAGAGGACGCCCAGAGGGGCTAGTAGCCCCCCGCTTCGTTACCATAGCAACCTTTAAGTATAAAATGCTGTTTATACACCATCACAGTACACAGTTAGGACCGAGAGGGATAGTTAGATTAGTAATAGGAAGGTGCAGGGACAGGTAGTGACAGCTTGGGAGGCTTAAACTAGGTGACAGGTTCACTTTAATGGAGGAGAAAAAAGTTTTCGCTGCCAAGCGGAAACTGGGGGATCAACAGGAGGGGAATCCGCCAATCCTGGCCTAAGGCAGGGAAAAGGGTAGCAAGCCTTGAATGCCTTGTGATTTCCAAATCTTTTGTCGGTTTCTGTGTTTTGACAAAATATCCTGAAACTCAGGATGGTCTCCGAAAAACTTTTGAAGGTCACCGCATAATCAGAAGCCGCGCATGGGGGATCTTCGACATTTAGTGCTTGGTTGACAGCAGTGATCAGGTCGTTGACCATAGCCTGTGTGTCAAAAGACGCGACCAGCTCGGGGTCCGAATCCAGGTTATGGTATGTGTGGTGAATCGGCCACCGAACCTGGCAGCTCCACAGCGCCTCCTGTTAAACCCAGGTCAGTCAGAGAACTGCCTGAGGATAAAGAAGGGCCGCAGCTGCCCTGCCTGTGCTGGTTTATTAAGGCACCTCTCAGTGAGTGTGGTATATGCCTTCTAGCCCGCAGCCAGAAGCACATATAATCTCCTCCACCCCGTCACTGCCAGAGGCCCTGAATAACCCCAAGCACAGATGCTGCCACCAGCTTCTCATTTAATATAAGTCCGGTCCGTGGTCGGGCTTATATTGGGTCAGAAACCAACCCAGGTAGCGTTAAATGAGCACACGGACGTGGGAATCGTGATCAAGATAAAAAGAGCAACTCAAGATTAAAATTTATATATTTAATCACGCTAATGGTACACTAGATATATTTACAGTTATTATTAAGATGTTATAAATAGTACAGTCAGATATGCTAATAAAAGGGTAAATGGAATACACAGAATTACACACACATGTGAGCAGTTACCGTATATACTCGTGTATAAGCCGACCCGTGTATAAGCCGACCCCCCTACCTTTGCCCCAAAAATCTGGAAAAACCTATTGACTCGTGTATAAGCCGAGGGTGGACCCCAGCACAGGTATACAGCCCCCAGCAGTGTGGTATACAGGCCCCCCCCCAGTGGTATACAGGCCTCCCCAGTGGTAGTATACAGCAGCCCCAGTGGTAGTATACAGCAGCCCCAGTGGTAGTATATAGCATCCCCAGTGGTAGCATATAGCATCCCCAGCAGCCCCAGTGGTAGTATACAGCAGCCCCAGTGGTAGTATATAGCAGCCCCAGTGGTAGTATATAGCAGCCACAGCAGCCCCAGTGGTAGTATATAGCAGCCCCAGCAGCCCCAGTGGTAGTATACAGCAGCCCCAGTGGTAGTATATAGCATCCTCAGCAGCCCCAGTGGTAGTATACAGCAGCCCCAGTGGTAGTATATAGCAGCCCCAGTGGTAGTATACAGCAGCCCAGTGGTAGTATACAGCAGCCCCAGCAGCCCCAGTGGTAGTGTATAGCAGCCCCAGTGGTAGTATACAGCAGCCCCAGCGGTAGTATATAGCAGCCCGAGCAGCCCCAGTGGTAGTGTATAGCAGCCCCAGTGGTAGTATACAGCAGCCCCAGCAGCCCCAGTGGTAGTATATAGCAGCCCCAGCGGTAGTATACAGCAGCCCCAGTAATCCAGGGCCCCCCCAGCCTTGCTCCGGTCACCTGTAAAGCAAAATATACTTATCACTGTCCCGCTGCCGTCCGCCGCTGCCGACATCCCCGATCCTCCATCTTCATGCGTCTTCTTCCGACTTCCTGTGTTCGGCGCCGGCAATGACGTCATTGCCTGCGACGAACACAGGAAACCGGAAGAGGACGCATGAAGATGGAGGATCGGGGATGTCGGCAGCGGCGGGCGCGGACGGCAGCGGGACAGTGATAAGTATATTTTACTTTACAGGTGACCGGAGCAAGGCTGGGGGTGCCCTGGATTACTGGGGCTGCTGTGGCTGCTGTATACCGTCACTGACTCGCGTATAAGCCGAGGGGGGTACTTTTCAGCCCAATTTTTGGGCTGAAAAACTCGGCTTATACGCGAGTATATACGGTACCTTAGTGCTGATGGCACCACAAGGGCGGCATGATGCCAATCTGTTCCTTGGGTAATCTCTGGCTTTGGTGGAAAAATCCCTCTTCAAAAGAAATACAATATGGAGATGGGGCAGATGATTTTTATACACTATGGGCTGACCCCTGTCTCCACCCATCTCGCACCTCTGGGCTGTCTCACAATTCCCACCCCTCTGAGGGGAGATATAGACACCCAAATTCTATAATCAGCCCTAGCCTTGTCTGTGGGCATCACAGACGGAAGACAATACTTTCATATTTTTAGTTATTTTATCTTCGTCTGGATATGAAACATGGCTACTCTGACAGCACCCTACTAGCCAATATCACGTTTACATGGCTTACAGTCATCCTACATTCATTTAAATATAGCCCTATTACCGTCTAGATATGTAGAGTTCATATTTACATTCGATATTATCACAGGGTGGACAGCTTATGAGATATTAAAAGTTATAACTCATCTCCTCTCAGTCTGGCTGGCTGAATGGGTTTCCTCTTCCACTGGCATTAAGGGGATTTGGAGGTGTCACCTAATCTCCATCTCCTAGGAAGTTCCCTAGCTGATTACCATATCAAAGTTGAGGAAGAGTGTCTTTTGTGTGGCCTGTTGGCTTCCATCTACATGCTAATTACTCTACTACTGTCCAGAGATGAACGGTCTCTGGCTTGCAAAGGTGGGGGCTTATCTCTTTATGAGTGAGATGTGTCTTATCAAACTGCTTTCTGGGAGGAAATGGAATCTGGGGAATATGGCAATATTCCTTACCAATACTGCTTACTCATCACAGTATGTGTCAAGCAAGTGTGACGTAGGGCCCAAGTCCCTGACATGGGAAGCATGGGAACCCTGCGAGGAAGCGGGTGAGACGCTTCTGTGTGGTCTCTTTCGCATGGCCCCAGAGCGTGAATGTGGCCTGTCCCGGTCGGAGGTAGCCTCGATCAACCTGCCCCTATCAGACATGCTCTCTTCTTGCCCAGGAGCATCCGTTCGTGCCTGTGCCTGGTCGGAAGTGCTGTGCATTGGATGGCTCTGCAGGGCCTGGACCAGGGTAGAAGAGAGCCTGTCATTAGACTGTGACAGTAGTCTGTCCACGGACTGTGACATGGATTACGACAGGAACAGGGCCAAGGCAGGTGGGTTAGAGGCACAGGGTGCCACATCGGCGGCGGAGGGATCCTGGGCAACAGCGGGTTTGCAATTTTGACAGGGGGGGGGGGGGGGGGTAGCATGGGCAAGTGGCAGCTCAGAGTGGCATGTAACACAGGAGGTCTAATAAACTGTATGGGACTTGGGGACCTTTTTTGTGTGCTTTGAGCTCTGCATGGTGCTACGCTGAGAGTGTGAGCGTAACCATACACTAGGATGGATAAACTTGTGTATACTGAAAGCAGGAGCTAATAAACAGACATAGGGGAGAATGAGCTGCAGCAGAGCGGTTTGTGCTGAGCTCCTTACCCAGAGGGATGAGCGGATCAGGTCTCCAGTGCAGCTCGGATGCCCAGTGGTCCTGTGCCCCCTTGCAGCGCTGGGGGCTGACAGCTGTGCCGACGGTGCCGAGCTCTGGGGTGCTTGCCAGAGTGTGATGACAAGTGCCGATTGCGAAGCTAAGTCCAGCCAGATGAATACACGTGTGCGAAAGGGGTGCTGGCCTGGCAGGAGAGGCGTGTTATGATGTCTTTTGGGGAGCGAGAGGCGCCAAGTAGGGGAGAAAATCCCCAATAGGAGCCACCTGGGGGCGTTCTGGCGGCAAGTGCAACGTCACACAAGGGCGTGGACAAGGTGGTTGCATCTCCAGAGGAGGTGGGGCGTCGACGCAAGTCGGAGCCGGGGACTAAATTAATGGCGGGCACCGAGCGTGGCTTAATGGCACAATTGTGCACACTTTGCTACTATATATTCACAAAAATAATATTCAAATAAATATGACATTTTTCACTCAGGTTGTCAATGGGTATATGTGTATCAGAGCACTTGGACCAATCTATAGTCGTCAGTGTTAATCAAGCTCTCACAATTATTTTAGGTAAAAAAAGACACACTGTAAAAAAAGATTAAATAAACAAACAAAAGCAGCCCATCTGGACAAGCTGCATGTTCAGCGTTTTCTTAGGCTGCTTTCACACAGCGATTTTTTGTTATCCGTGGCTGTCCGTTGTAAAACTGACAGCCACGGATCAGATTTTGGCCCCATGTTATCCTATGGGCACGGATCACATCGGATTTGGCCTTATTGGCATCCGATTTTTGTCGGATCCGATCCTGGCCGATTTTTTGCTGTGCCCAAAATCGCAGCCTGCTGCGATTTTTGGCACAGCGGGTCAGATCGGACCGAATTGGATCCGACCTGATCCGCGCCAAATAACATGGGGCCTATGGAGCGCGGATCCGAGGAAACAGCTGATGTCTCCTCGGACCCGATGTTAGTGCACTGAACATGCTCAGTACACTAACACCGCTCTGTGCCATCTAATATCACTTCTGCAATGTATATTCATACATTGCAGAAGTGATATCCAGTTAAATGAAAGGGTTAAAAATAAAAAAATCATTATCCTCACCTCTCCACGATTCAGCGATGCCTCCTGCGCTCTGTGCGTCTAGGACCTGGCCTGACGTCACAGTTGAGTCACATGGCCGGTTACCGCGGTAACCGGTCATGTGACTGTGACATCACGCCAGGTCCTGTTGATCAGAAGAAGAAGCTGGAAGCAGCGCGGGTGTCGTGGAGAGGTGAGAATGAAGATTTTTTTATTTTTAAAGGCCTGGAAAGAGGGGATCAAAGGGGGCAAAAGAGGGGTCCGAAAGAGGGGAGACAGAGGGGAGACAGAGGGGGCAAAGAGGGGAGACAGAGGGGGCAAAGAGGGGAGACAGAGGGGCAAAGAGGGGAGACAGAGGGGGCAAAGAGGGGAGACAGAGGGGGCAAAGAGGGGAGACAGAGGGGGCAAAGAGGGGAGACAGAGGGGGCAAAGAGGGGAGACAGAGGGGGCAAAGAGGGGAGACAGAGGGGGCAAAGAGGGGAGACAGAGGGGGCAAAGAGGGGAGACAGAGGGGGCAAAGAGGGGAGACAGAGGGGGCAAAGAGGGGAGACAGAGGGGGCAAAGAGGGGAGACAGAGGGGGCAAAGAGGGGAGACAGAGGGGGCAAAGAGGGGAGACAGAGGGGGCAAAGAGGGGAGACAGAGGGGGCAAAGAGGGGAGACAGAGGGGGCAAAGAGGGGAGACAGAGGGGGCAAAGAGGGAGCAGAGAGAGGAGGGTAGAAAGGTGACAGGAGGAGCAGGGATAGGATCCAGACTGATGCTGCAAAATATCGGAATCGGATGCCTATTTGGCATCCGATTGCAGTCATCAGTTTGGATCCGATGCTGTCCGAGGGGAGCAGCAAAAAGTCTGATCCCCTCAGACAGCATAAAAACGCTGTGTGAAAGCAGCCTTAGAGATCATGTAATCTAATGATGAACCATGCTGCCTAGCCTGGTGACTCTTTGCTACCCAGCATACCTCCACTATTAACTCCATCACAACAATCCCTTACACTTCTGTGGCCTCACTCACCAGTTAAGAAAATAACTCCATACTTTTAAACTAAACGAGACCACTATCATTAATTGCAATAACCCAATTAGTATGAAACACTTCTTTCCTGCTTGTACCTTATCTAAAGCAGAATGCGTCCTATAGTAAAGTTTGTATGAAACTGATCAGTCTCACTCCAGGCCTGGGGGTGTATACTGCTGAGGAGGAGCTAACTTTTTAATTAGCCTAGTGTCGCCTCTTAGTGACAGCAAAGCATACACCCATGGTATCCTGTGTCCCTCAATGAAGCGATAGAGAAATACAGCAATTTCACATACATCTTGTTGGTACATGTTACCTGTATGGTGACTGAGGCACTTTTCATTCGTAAGAAGTTTCTCCTATCAACAACCATACGGAAAAGACTTTGCAGTAAAATAATCTTCCCGATGACAGCCTGATGAAGGGTATCCTGCAGCTTTTGTCTCTCTGGTTCTTTCATAAACACCTAAAATAAGCAAAGTGAACAATAAAAAATATATATTAAGTATGCTTTAAGTTAAAAGAGCTACATCCCATTCAAGATATGTACAGGTTTGCCTAGATTATAAGAGCAGGTCTCCTGTTCAGGATAGTCATCTCTTGTCCAGACTAGAGACTAGTTACTAACAGTTTCTCTAGTTCTGGAGGATCAGTTCTACTCATCAGTTCCATGAAAGCCCATTTATTTTAATAATAAATGCGTAAAATGAACCTGACAGATGACACATGCAGCCCAATATACGAGCTGCTTGTATCAGGCAGCTCGTGAAACGATTTTGTTTTCTAATATTATAACAAAATGAAAGGATGTTTGAAAAATCATACTAAATGTAAAATAGATCTATGGGGAAGCATTCCAGAGCTATTACCAAATAAAGGGACAAAACAGATTTGAAAAAGGCAATTAGGGTACCGTCAGACGCCACAATCTCGCCTGGCAATATGAGGCGATCTAACGTGCACGCTCACATTTTCATGGTCACCTCAGATCGCCGATGGCAGCATCACATGCAGCAATCTCGCCCTGAAAGTAAGGCGATGTGTCGCTCCGGAAATCGCCTCACCTACAGCGGAAACAATCTTGACTCATTCCATCGGCGCTTCACACACCGCAATTCCAAAGGCAATGTGGGCATACATGTTCAGCGCGGCAAGGAGATAGTCGTGCCACAGTGGTTTACACCGCGCCCCATACGCACTCATTGGACAACGCAACAGCGATACGATTGGTCAGCCTGCTCTGGAAGGCTGGCTAATACATGACGCCTTTGTCTATCAAAATTTGGCACAAATACACGCTCGAGTCGTCAATTGTGGCTCCTGCAACACACTTTTGAGGCGCAAAAGTGTCGCACAGGAGTGGTCTTGTACAGTACAGTGGATTACACTAAGAATGGATAGGTGTGCGTCTGTAGGTGATTGCGGTAAGCTACAAACAACACATAGGGTGATTGCAGTGTGTGGCCCATGGCACACATCCACGATGTATAGGCCAACATCTGAGCTGTCATGTGTGGCACTATACTTGACACAGCGCTACTTAATACACGCGGTCAACATAGCTTGCTCTATTCAATGGCGCGCTTAACTGCACTGATTTTGCGGACGGTTGTGTAGCTGAAGATGTGTGTGGTGCTGAACGGACAGCTCTTCAAATATGGTGCTCTGTCAACTGACAGCCAATGGGAACACAGTAGCCAACACCAATCATCGCAGACGGGGCGCGGACTACAGAACGCTTGAGACACGCCTACGGGAAATCATAGGCAACGCTCTTTCCATCATTATCAACCCATCACACGCCACAACATGGAAATCTCGCCTTAAGGATTGCGGCTGACGGTCGAGGGGCGATTTATTGACGCAAAATTGCCCTATCACACGCCGCAACCGTGAGGCAATTTCACAGCGATTGCTCCGGGGCGACATATCGCCTTTATGATTTACAGGCGAGATTGCGGCGTGTGACGGTACGTTAAGGGGTTGACTAAATCTGCACTGTCTGATTCATTACCATAGCAGATACTATCACTAATGTGATCAAGTCTGCTTCATAAAAATCACATGTTAGGAGCTGAATAAACTTAGGGAGGTTTAAAAAAAAAAAAAGACTCATTTTTATACGTAAATGGAATGTAGACACGTAAAACAAACCTTTGTTTTTCCCAACTGGTAGTTATGTGGGTCTAGATTAATCTCCTCCAGCAAAGATGTGATCTTCTCTTTTAGGGCTTTTGAAGACTTGGGCAGCAGAACCTGAAATTGGTCTTTAAACTCCTAAATATAAAGGAGATAATCATGTAAAAACAATAGATATACTCCATTACTTTTTAAAAAAGAAAATGCTGTAGTATCCAAGTACCTGATATGTGTACTTTGCACTATATCCCGACCTCCGGATACGCACGGTTTCCAACATTCCTGTGTAACGCAGCTGCTGAAGTACCAAGGCTTCATCAAACGTCATCTCCCTCTATTGGGAGTGCATAAGAGTGAAAAATACAGGCAACTTTACAACACTGCTTAAAATTAACGGTTGTCTGCAGAGTGAAGATTTGTTCAATAAAAGGCTGAAAGTGAAACAACTGAAAAATAAAAGCAGTAATACCCACGTCATTCATCACCCGATGCCCACTTTCGTATGCTGCACAGATCCCTATAGCATTGATCATGTCCTAACAATGGGAAATGTGACCACAAAAGTCAATCACTGGCTGCAGTGTTGACCCGCGACAGACAATGATTATCTGCAGTGCAAATGTTTCCCTGAAGTTAGCGCTGCAGCATCAAGTAGATCTTGTCAGAGTACCAGAGAGGGATTATTGAGGAGCGTATTGCACTTTTTTTTCACCCATTCTGAGCCTTTACCTTTAGGTTTCAAGACCAAATAAAGTTTCCAATAAGTAATTAGATACTATATCTATTAGTAAAAATGTGAATCTTTCAGTATATTGAGTGGTAAAGGAAAAGGTAAAAAATTGTTATTTAGAAAGAGTTCCCACCTTTTCAGAATTGGAGCGGATACATCGGATGAAGAACGGTTCAGCTTTTCCCAGTGTCTCCAGGAGCTTGTTTAACGATGCCTGAAGGAAATGTACACATGTGGAATAGGTTTACATACTTATATTACTAAAACAAATTGGCTGCAAATCATCAAAGCAATTTCGCCAGAATACTGCATTAAAATGATGCAAACGTTTGTGGTAACTTGGAGTTGAGCAAAAACGTTGGGACCTTTGGTGTTTTTCCATGAGCTTCGCCCAGCTAGGCCAAAATGGGCAGAGCTGGGGTGTGGAGAGTGTGGGATGCTCCTGTAACACATGACAAGCTGTGGCTTTTCTTACACCAGTGTAAGATTTCTGGCATGGTGCAGAGAAGTGCACGCTATTTGTCAGATACTCCTGATTTGTGAAGATGTGCACTCCTCTACACAAATCTGGAGTGTATGACTCCCCATCATAAGGACCAGCAATAAAGTCACCAGTCTTGATAAATCGGAGACTTAGGCTGCCTTCACACTAGCGTTCCCCTCCGCAGGGTTCTGCGGAGGGGATCCGCAATGTGAACGCAGCACCGCAAGCCCCTATGTTTAGAATGGGAGCGCACGGTGCTGTGCTTGACAGCGCAAGACCGTGCGCACCCATTCACTCCCATATGTGATCTGTGCGCAGGCGGATGCCTGCGCACAGATCACACACTCCCGCCCGCACCAGGGACGCAACATATTTTCATTAGCTAGCTGGGCAACAAGTCAAGCAGTCATCTGGGAGGTTAATAGTTAACAATTCACCCGAATTTTCAGAAAATGCTGAAAGGTCCTATGTGATGTCACGACCATGTGACTATAATAGGCAAAGCCAAGTCTACATTGACCTTAATGACTTTGTTTGCTTAGCTCCGCCCATTATCCTCACATGGTCGGGACATCACACAGGTCCTTTATACAAGAACTTGGCACTGAGTTGAAGGAAACCTGTCAAACCTGCCCCCAAGATGACTAGTCACTGCCTCATTTACATAAGCAAATGTAAGTTTATAACAGCTATTCTTCAACTATAACATTACACTATGAGCTCAGACAGGGATGCTTAAAATAGTACTATGAAGCTGCAGGTACAGACAGTGATAGCTGGGGGCATAAACAACCTGACAGGTTCCCTTTAAGAGAAATGTGTCAGGTCATCTACCTGTCCCAAAACACCACTACAATGTTAAATATTTGTTGTATTTACTGTATTCAATAAAAACTTAAACATGGTACAGAAAAACATTTCTATCTTCTAAAAATGAACCACTACTTGTCCAGTAGGGTGTCACTTACTCCACAATAGCCCTGCCTTGGATCATGTAACCAAGACCCTCTGGGCATGACTGAAGTCTAATATACACTCCACATCATGATAGAACTACCGGCAGGGAAAACACTAAATATATGCGCAGCATTTCCAGTGTGACTAGCATGATGTGGATTATATAGGACATCAGAGTGGTGTAAATAGAGGATCCGAGGCAGGACTAGTTGGAGAAATCCTGAACCCTGCTGACCTATTCTACCCATCTCTGGCTCAAGCTCACAGATCACGCCTACTGGCGATTGTGATGTTTTATGCCAACAGTGCAGTTCTTCATCTTAAAACATCATGTTGTCAGTCAGCATGACATCGGAAGTCACTCCCCATTAAGAGAGGAAAATTTTCTGCTCTGGGGTTATGACGTCAGTGCGAGACTTTGAATCGCCAGTCTATTACCACCTCTGTGCTGGCAGATCTTCACCGGTAACAACCTGCCTGTACATTTTTAGGCCCAAAAGAATAATAATAATAATAAAAAAACCAGTCCCAGATAACCCCTTTAATGAAAATAATGCAACAGATTTTTACTTTGGGGAAACAAACCTGGAACTGGGCACTAATGCTGGGTGGTTTCTTCTTCTTGTGCAAATGAAGAAGGGACTTTGTGGTTCGGTCATGAAGAGTCATATTCATTATTATTTTCAGAGATTGTGAGTCAAGCAGGTTCTGGGAACATAATAATAAAAGACAAAGCTGGTAAACTAGGATTTAATACAAGTTTCTATATGAACTGTGATATTAAACAAAAGCTGTATTTACACTAAAGTATTCATAAGAATGCTTGCTTCAGCATAATCTTAACAGGATACCAATTGTCCGATTTGCCTGTGAAAGGATCTTTTGTTCAGCTCATTACTACTACTTAAGGGGGAGTCACACGCGTCAATATCGCATGCACGATATCGGCTGCACGTGACGTTGCAGCGATATTGATGCGTGTGACATACTGAATCAACCAGCAATAAATCGCTGGTTGATGATCGCCAGGTTTTAGAATCTGTCCTAAAACCTGGCGATTGTCGCCCGGTGGACACGCAGCATCGGTGCGTGTGACACCTGGAGTAGCGATATTCCAGCTCCCAGCGCCTCTCACAAGCGCTGGGAGATGGTATCCAAGGTGAACTGCGGGTATCTAGGCAGGGCGCGCTGCCTAGATACCCGACGTGTACCTTAGTTACCAGCCTCCTCCGCTCACCGGCTGGTATCCAAGGTACACAGCGGGTAACTAGGGTCCCTAGTTACCCGCTGTGTACCTTAGATACCAGCCGGTGAGCGGAGGAGGCTGGTAACTAAGGTACACGTCGGGTATCTAGGCAGCGCGCGCTGCCTAGATACCCGCAGTTTACCTTGGAGACCAGCCTGCTCCCGCTTCCAGCAGGCTGGCAGCGGGAGCAAGACATTGTGGAAACGATATTTAAATCGTTTCCACGATGTTTCTGGTCAATTGATCGCTGGTGAGTCTGCCTGTGTGACAGCTCACCAGCGATCAGCCGTCAATGTCGTCAGCGATCATCTCGCTGACGTCATTGACGCGTGTGACTACCCCTTTAAGGATACCAAGAAAAGGGAAACAACTATTGGCAAATTTGCCATGGTTTTTGTTTACTTTTAATTCTAAAGCATTTAAAGACTATGCCATTATTGGACAAGGACTCATTTTTGAAAGGCAGCCAGTCAGAAAAAAACAAACCAAAAATGCCATTTATCTGCAGCAATGGTAGTAATCTACAGGTAGCTGCTATTTAGACATGTGCAGAAGTCTAATTGGTAGTATGACCAGAGGGAGAATTCTTATTCTCAGGCAATGTGGGGGTGGCATAGAGGCAGTAAATGGTCTGCACTCACTATATAGTGAGCATGCTGTAATCACTACCAATGCCAGGTAGGATGTCCGTCAAGCAACGTTGTTAGATTACATAGTAGGGATACTGCCTATATTACCTTTGGAATGACCTGCTTCTGCCGTGCACCTTTACTTTTTCTGTAGAGATAACAATTGAACAAAATGAGAAAACATTTGTACCACGTTAATACTAGACATTCTGTTTTTATTAATGCAGCAGCCAGCATAATCCGTTAATCATGGTTATGAGATAAATGCACACCTTTGAAAAGTTCAGACTACATTACACAGTTTCTTAGTGCCAGTATATACCCAGAGAAGGGATCCTAAACACTCCAACACCAACAAAACCCTTCTGCAAAAATCCACAGGTTTGTATGTGTTACACCATGCAAACTCTAATGGAGTCATCCTATAGACACTTGTCTCAAGGTGGAGAGTGAAATACAAATCATAATAGGTGTAGAGTGGATTATACTTTATTTCTCCTAGGTTTCTCTCAGTGATCACCTATAATTGTCTTGTGTACTGACTTTTGTTTCTGTGTTCTATAAAATTTAAACAAGGCCAATTTTACCCAAATTTTTTCCCCATTTCCTTGATCAACCATCTCGAATAAGAACCGTTGAAAGATGTGCAACATCTCTTTACATTTGGTATTATTCAAAAGCCATATTAGTTTACAGAAAATGTATTAGTAACAAGCAAACTTACCTGTTGCCTTTAATAGAGTATAAATTCCACATGCCAAAGATACACACTCAGCACAAAGCAAGATGCAAAAAGGCATCAACATAAAAGATACTTTGCCTTTAAAGGATCTGCAACACAATTCTCAACAACATGCTAGCAATTTACAGCAATGCCTTGCTTACAAACTGCACGCTCTAAGCTTTAGCACACAATGCCAGGTTTTGTGCCATGTCTCCTGTAGTCAGCGCACACTCACTGGAACTGAAGGCGAGAGTGTCTGCGGAGGGAAAGGGTGCGCAGCAGGTTGGCTGGGTCATCTCCCTGCCAAGAAAGTCCCTTAATACTGTTCATCAGCTGAGAGTGCCGCTCTCTGCCAGTGACAGGGGAGAGGAGAGACAATGAGCGATTACAGATGTCAGGGCTTTAAATTTGATATATTTTTTTATATGACATGGCCATCAAACAAAACAGACACCTCTAAATATAAAAGTGAAGTATGTAAAAAATTATTGTGTGTGTGAGATATATATATTATACATATACACATGAACACACACACCACTATATATTCAACCATCTGAAACTGAAGAGGAAAGGACAGGGCTCACAATCTCCATTCATCACAAAAAAACATACAATGGGGTTGAGGCTAGGGCTCTGTGGAATAGCTGAGTTCCTCCACCTCAGACTAGCCTAACCATGCTTTTATCTACCTTGCTTCACTAACTGGGGATAGTAATGCCAGAATTAAGAGAGAGCCTTCCTCATAATATACTATATACACATATCTACAACATACAATACAACAAACAATATACCGTATTTATCACTTTATAAGACGCACTAGATTATAAGACACCACCATAATTTGGTGAAGGAAAAGAGAAAAATAAAAAATTTTTAAATTTTAAATGGGGTCCATCTTATAATGCCAGTAGACGTCTTACAAATCATATACATTTCCCTCACAGCCCCCTCATCCTGGTACATGGTGCCTTATTCTGGGATATAGCCCCCACCATCCTCGATATGGCCCCCTTAATTTGGATATGACCCCTAGATATTGGATATAGCTCCCTTCTGCTGGCACACGTGGCTCCCCCGTGCTGGATCCATGCCATCCCCTGTGCTGGACCCATGCCATCCCCTGTGCTGGATCCATTGCATCCCCCTGTGCTGGATCCATGGCCAACCGTGCTGGATCCATGGCTGTCCCCCTGTGCTGGATCAAAGGCCCCCCACCCTGTGCTGAATCCATGGCCCCCCACCCTGTACTGGATCCATGGCCCCCCACCCTGCAGCCTATACTAAAATAACAAACACCTTTCTTACCTCTCCAGCGCTGTGCTCCGTGTCTCCATGCTTGCTGCACTTCCTGAGTCTCAGGGAATCCAGTCATGTGATCATCCCAGCAAAGTGACATCATCTCTGTGCACCTGATCACATGACCGGCTTCTCTAAGACTCAGGAAGTGCTGCAAGCAGGGAGACACAGCACAGCGCCGGAGGGCAAGTAAAGAGCGGATTGTTATTTTAGTATGGGCAGCAGCATGGGGGGGGGGGGGGCCTTGTGCCATCACCGGGGGGTGTGCAGGTACATATAATATGCGCCACTCCCCCAGCCCATACCTCAACGCTGTTTCAGCACTGAGGTGATGGACAGTGGCAGGTGCAGTGCATATTATATGAGGCTAATGAGCGGGAGCACGTGACCTCCCACTGCCTCCTGCAGCCCCTGGACACGCTCCAGAGCTGCCCCCACTCTCCCCTGCAGTATCTATAGTGGATTTGGATTATAAAACGCACCCTCCACTTTCCCAAAAAATTTGGGGGAACAAAAGTGCATCTTATAATCCGAAAAATACAGTATATATCTCGAAAATAGCAGCTCTGGACCAGTCCCCTCTTCAGTCTCTGCAGGATAATTATAGGATATGCCTAAATGGGTGCAAATCCCCCAAGAACACAGGCAAAGTTTCCTATATCCTCTAATGCAAACAATCTTTCAGTAGTCAGGCTTTATAGAGAGCTGAACTGTAGCGGATGTTGGTGTATAAAAAGAGAATTTTGTTTACGTACCGTAAATTCTTTTTTCTTTAATCATCAATGGGAGACCCAGACAATGGGGTTTAGGGCACTGCCCTCCGGAGGTCACACTAGGTACTACAAGTTTGTAGACACCGCCCCCTCCGCTTATAAACCCCTACCGCAGGGAACATCCTCAGTTTGGTCCATAAGCTGCGAGGAGACAAATAAACCACACCCGAAACGTCGGGAAGAAACCGTGTACAAACGGTTCAACAACCCGGATAACACTGTCCCAACAGGGAACAGAACAAATGCAAAACATGCAACGGAACAACTGGGTGGGTGCTGGGTCTCCCATTGATGATTAAAGAAAAAAGAATTTACGGTACGTAAACAAAATTCTCTTTTTTCTGGTCATCATAATGGGAGACCCAGACAATGGGGATGTCCTAAAGCAATACCCCAGGGCGGGAAGAGTTCCTCAACAGACGGATAACACATGGTCCCCCTCAAAGGTGGGCAACCGCCGCCTGGAGGACCCGCCTGCCCAAACTTGCATCCGCGGAGGCATGGGCATGCACCATATAGTGCTTAGAGAAAGTGTGCAGGCTGGACCAAGTGGCCGCCTGACACACCTGTAGAGCCGAAGCTCGATGTCGCAAAGCCCAGGAGGCACCGACAGCTCTGGTAGAGTGAGCCTTCAATCCCACCGGGAGAGGCAAACCAGAAGACCTGTAAGCCTCTTGAATGGGAGCCTTGATCCATCTGGCCAAGGTTGACTTAGATGCCGCGGACCCCTTACAGCGACCTGTCGTAAGGACAAATAAGGAATCCGAACTCCGGAAGGAGGCAGTCCTGGACACATAAATGCGGACAGCCCTCACGAGATCCAGAGTATGGAGATCGCGCTCAACCTGATGAACGGGAGCGGGGCAAAATGACGGGAGAACAATCTCCTGGTTCAGGTGAAAAGTGGAAACCACCTTTGGCAAGAATTCTGGCCGCGGGCGTAACACCACCTTGTCTTGGTGAACCACCAGGAAGGGTGACTTGCACGATAGTGCAGCCAATTCTGAGACCCTTCTCAGAGACGTAATCGCCACCAGAAAGACCACTTTCTGGGACAGACGAGATAGGGAAATGTCTCTCAGTGGCTCAAACGGCGGTTTCTGCAGTGTCGCCAGGACCATGTTAAGGTCCCAAGGGTCCAGTGGCCGCCTGTAGGGCGGAACCACCCGAGACACCCCCTGCAGAAATTGACGGACCCTGGGAAGGAGCGCCAAGCGCCTGTCAAACAGCACTGAAAGAGCTGACTCTTGACCCTTCAGGGAGCCGAGAGATAAACCCAATTCCAACCCCGACTGTAGGAAAGCCAACAATGTCGGTATGGATAAGGGCCACGGGGACCGGCCACTCGAGGCACACCAGGTAAAGAAAATCTTCCACGTTCTGTGGTATATCTTCCTGGAAACAGGCTTCCTAGCTCGAGTCATAGTGTCGACTACCGTAGGAGAGAAGCCTCTGGATGTCAACAGCCAGGCCTCAAGAGCCATGCAGTCAATCTGAGGGCCCTGGAATTGAGATGGAAGAATGGGCCTTGCGCGAGTAGATCTGCGCGTTCCGGAAGAGCCCACCGGTGTCCGCCTGACAGTCGCCACAGGTCCGGATACCAGGACCTCCTGGGCCAATCCGGAGCCACTAGAATGGCTACCCTGCATTCCGACCTGATCTTCCACAGAACCCTGGGAATCAGAGCCAGAGGCGGGAACACATACGGTAGATGGAATCTGGACCAACTCAGGATCAGGGCGTCTGCCCCCAGAGACTGAGGATCCCATGATCTCGCCATGTAGTGCGGCACCTGATGATTCAGCCGCGAGGCCATCAGATCCACGTCCGGATTGCCCCATCTGCTGCAGATGTCCTGGAAGACGTCTGGATGAAGAGACCACTCTCCGGCGTCCATCCCCTGCCGGCTCAGGTAGTCGGCCTCCCAGTTCTCGACCCCTGGGATGTGAACTGCGGAGATCAAGCAGTCGTTGTCCTCCACCCAAGATAGAATGCGGTGGACTTCGGCGAGGGCCTGAGCACTTCTGGTCCCTCCCTGATGATTTATATAGGCGACGGCCGCCGCATTGTCGGACTGAACCCGAATGGGTTGCCCTGACAGGAACTTCTGAAACGCTAGGAGCGCCAGATAGACCGCCTTGATCTCCAGCACGTTGATCTGCAACGCCGACTCCGACGGAGTCCAGAGGCCTTGAGCCCTGTGGTGTAAGAACACCGCACCCCAGCCCATGAGGCTGGCGTCGGTGGTCACCACTAACCATGACGGTTTGAGGAAGGACCGTCCCCGCGACAAGTGACGGGGCTGGAGCCACCACTGCAAGGAATCCCTGGTCGGTTGGGAAAGTGCCACCAGCCGATTCAGAGAGATCGTCCTCTTGTCCCATCTGCGAAGAATCTCCAGCTGGAGAGGACGGAGGCGAAACTGCGCAAAAGGCACTGCCTCTATTGCAGCTACCATGCGCCCCACCAGCTTCATCAAGATCCGTAGGGATGATTGTGGTGACAGGAGGACTGCTTGCACTCCTGATTGGATCGCCATCTGTTTGACTCGTGGCAGAGACACTAGGGCTGAGTCCGTGTGGAAGTCCATGCCCAGATATGTCAGTGACTGGGTCGGAACCAGGGTCGACTTCTGGATATTGAGAAGCCACCCGAACTGTTCCAGAGACTTCATGGTTACCTCCAGGCTTTGCCGACAAAGGTGTTCCGATGGCGCCCTGACCAGCAGGTCGTCCAGATAGGGTATTACGGCGTGCCCCTGCACGTGCAGGAGAGCCATCATGGAGGCCATCACTTTTGTGAACACCCGCGGTGCCGAGGCCAACCCGAAAGGCAGCGCCACAAATTGGAAGTGTTCTTCCCCCACTGCGAATCTCAACCAGCGCTGATGAGCCGGTGCAATGGGCACGTGAAGGTAAGCGTCTCGGATATCTATGGACGCTAGGAAGTCCCCCTGTGACACAGCTGCGATCACGGAGCGCAGTGATTCCATACGGAACTTCCGAACCAACACGTGATGGTTGAACAACTTTAGGTCCAGAACCGGGCGGAAGGAGCCGTCCTTTTTTGGGACAATGAAGAGGTTGGAGTAAAAACCCCGAAACCTCTCCCCGGAAGGCACCGGGACCACCACTCCGTCCCTGCGGAGACCCTCCAACACCAGGTGAAAAGCCTGAGCCTTTTCTGGGGATGGGACCGACCGATGGAATCGGGGTATCGGCTTTGACGTCAGCTCTATCCTGTAACCTCGCAAGACCACGTCTCGAACCCACTGATCTTGAACGTGAAGTAGCCACCTGTCCTGAAAACGAGACAGGCGACCCCCCACCTGTGGGGAGGCAGGAAGGGAGAGCGAGTCATGTAGAGGCGGGTTTGGGGGTGGCAGCCGCTGCCCCCGCCGGCTTCTTTGGACGACTCTTAGAGCGCCACTGAGAAGCGGGCTTGCCCCCTCGGTCCGTGCGAGCGGACGGTGCTGATGACTGTGAGCTGGAACGAAAGGACCACTGCTTTGGGTTCCTCTTAACGGTGTACCGTGGCTTAGGTTTATTCTGCGGGATCTTAGACTCAGCAGAATCCTTTATCAGCTTGTCCAGTTCGGTGCCAAAAAGCCTGTCACCAGAGAACGGAAGATTCTGCAAAATCTTCTTAGATGTGGCATCTGAGTCCCAAAGACGCAGCCACAACAACCTGCGAATCGCAATAGCATTGGCCGAAGCCACAGCTGAGCGAGTGGCAGTTTCCAAAGTCGCTGTCCTGGCGTAGTCCGCATAGGCCTTTGCCCTTTCGGTAAGCGCCAGGACCTCTGGACTGGGCCTTGCAAGGTCAGTGATACCATCCAAGCAGGTAGTAATCGCTTGTAAGGTCCAGACCGTGGCAAACTTAGGGGCAAATGAAGACCCCACAGCCTCATAGGAAGACTTGGCGAGTTGCTCGACCTGTCTATCAGTCGCATCCTTCAGCGAGGAGCTATCAGAGGCAGAGAAAAGGGAGCGTGCAGCAATCCTGGTCATGGAAGCGTCCACCTTCGGGGACTGCGACCACTCCTGAAGCACCTCCTGGGAGAAGGGGAAGCGATTGTCCTTGGGTTTGCGGACATAACGCCGCCCAGGATGTAACCTGGGAGCTCTAACCACCCTTCCAAAGTTAGTGTGGTCCATGAAGGAGCCACTTGGTCTAGCCTCCGGCCGCAGCCATTGATAGACCTCCTTCGGGTGTACAGTCACCTCCTCAGGGGGTGTCACGAGACGTAAGGTCTCGTTGATAGAGGACACCAAATCCTCCACCCCGTCTGGTGGTTCAGACACAGACACAGACCCGAGAGTCGAACCCCCATCATCTTCCTCACCATCAGAGGAACGCTCCTCCTCAGAGAGAGCCTGGAGCTCGGGTGAATCCTCACGACGAGCCCGCTTAAGGGGTCTCACAGCAGAAGAGGGAGACACCCGGGGGTAACTGGAAGGAGTAGCTGGGCTTTCCAGCCTCCTATTGAGTGCCTCCAGGGACTGCGACATGGAGGACAGCTGGGACAACAGAGATTCATTGATCTTATTCGGAGTTTCCCATGGCCCTGGGATCACCTGAACCTCAGGGTACAGCACCGGAGCTGCTGCCTCAGCAGTGTCAGTCTGGGCCTCTGGGCGTCCGCAGTTATTGCAGGACCCCTCCACCAGAGTCCCATTGCATGTAGCACAGGTAATGGTGGCATCTGCCACCTTAGCAGCACGCTTCCTAACTGAGGACATCGCCACAGCAGGGGAAAATAAGCCAAATTGTGCAGACAAAACCGGGAATCCCGGTGGCTTACCGACCGCAGCGAAGCGGTAGGAGGAAGCGGTGTGTGTGTGTGACCTCCGCGAGAGTTTCCAGTCTCCCCTGGAGTGCAGACGCACGCTGCAGACAGATCCCAGCCGGGAAGCGAGGGGTAAAGATGGCCGCCGACAGTGAAACCGTGGGCGGCGCCGAAAACACGCGGGAAGCACACACACACGCCCATCGATGACGTCACCGCACGGGCTGCTTCCCATCCTCCAAGCAGCCTCAGTATGAAGGCGCCAGAGCCCGCAGCGCGGGAAGTAGTGTGAAATACAACACACAGACTGCATGCACAAACAAACATCCGCAGCCTACAGCCTCAGCCCCTGCAACACACAGGGCGGTCAGCCAGGGTAACCCCAGCACAGGGTACCCTCCAGATCCGCGGACCCGAGAGTAACGCGCGGTCTGAGTGTCAGGACACATAAAGTGACAGACACTACCCCCAGGCACACAGGAGACACAGAGTGCCTCAGTGCCGGTCCGGTCTGTAAGCACCATTTAGGAGGCCTCGGACGGGGGTTCAGCACCAGTCCGGAGTGTAAGCACCATTTAGGGAGGCCTCGGACTGGGCTGGCTCCAGTCCGGTCTGTAAGCACCATTTAGGGAGGCCTCGGACGGAGCGGAGCTGTGCAAGGCTCCCATCTCCCACTCTCCAGAACCCCCCAGAGAGGGATGGAAAGGAGCGCAACAGCGTACCGGGAGAACACAAAGTGTCCAGGCTCTAGGCCCTCCGGTACCTCCACCTGCGTGTTCCACAAGGGTGAGCGGGGAGGCTGTCGCAGGTCCCGACCGGAACCATTTTACCTTGTCTTCAGACGCCATCACGTAAGTTGTGAGAATGCAGTGAAGTGCAAGCAAAGCGTGATCCTCCGAGCACACTAAGTTTAAAACTGAGGATGTTCCCTGCGGTAGGGGTTTATAAGCGGAGGGGGCGGTGTCTACAAACTTGTAGTACCTAGTGTGACCTCCGGAGGGCAGTGCCCTAAACCCCATTGTCTGGGTCTCCCATTATGATGACCAGAAAAGGATGTTCACATATACATACGCACAAGTAGGTATGTATTCAAAATGTATTCCAATAAATTTTAAGGGTGACTGCAAAAAGTTTGATTTGAACAAAACGAACTTCATTTAAAGTGTACTGTCATGGAAAAAAAATCTGTAATAATCTAACCAAATATTGTAAAAGACAAAAAGCAGCAATAATAATAATAATAATAATAATAATAATAATAATAATAATAATAATAAAGATATTAGTATCTTCTGACAAATGAGTTCAGAAACAAATCAGTAAAGTCCTCTGTTATGTTGATGTCTAATGACTTCTACAGTGTTGTAAGCCTTCACACCCATGATTACATATGTGTGGTAATAATGCAATCCAACATTTAGAGCTGCCAGTGTTAACACACAGGTTAGTAGGTGGAGTGGGGACATTTCATGCAGTGCGACTCTGTTAAATTACCTAGATTCTTTCATGCAGCTCGCCAATGCCCAAAGAAGTCTTCGCACCATAAAGCACAGTTTTAAGCGCTCTAAAGGCACCATCAAGGTATGTGTACATAATGTCTTTTAGATGTACCGGCTGAGTATTCCCTGAAAGAATCACACATCAGGACATGCTGGGTGTCTTTTGTCCTGAAGTGTTTTCTATCTCAGTACAAACTACTGAGTGGCTTCCAAGGAAAGAAACAGTCAAGTCACTTCTTTTGGCTAATCATGTCTTTCAAAGCTGTAAAAGGCAATTACCGTGTCAGCAGTTTTCTGCTATGTGATCTGAACCCAGCACGCTGTTGGGATTAACAGAGAATTCAGCCTACACGGCTCCCCTTAGGGGAATTCCCCATTCCCCATCTCCCCCTTTTTTCCTTACCCTCGTTTTTGTTTTCTTTACATGGATCTATTATGATGTTTTACTTATGTCTTGTTTGATTTGTATGAAAACTCTGTTCAATAAACATTTATTGTTTAAAAAAAACAAAAAAGAGAATTAAGCCCTCTCTCACACTGTGTGCTGTGGCTTACCTGCAATTTAGATTCAGGATATTATCATAACTACTGGGTCATCAAGCCTGTCATGTCCCCTACTGTGATTAGCAGATCAGTGCCTATAAACATTGTATATAGAGAGCCTGGTGTGGGCAGGGGAAGCTTTCTCAGCTATGCTGCGTTGCTAAATCTATAAACTAAGTGATATATCTTGGATTAAGGGTCTCATTTCTTACATCATGCTGCTCTCACATGAGATAGCAAAAACCTGCAGACAGATTTCCTTGAAACAGTGACTTAAAATATGAAGTCTTGAATTGCACATGTGCATTAGTTTTAGTATTATTAAGAGCTTTTATTTAAGAGGAATCAGCCTGAAAAAGACATTGCATACATATACCCTTAAAGGGGTATTTCCATCTTCAAGATCCTATCCCAATATATAGAAGGTGTAATCATAACATTAGCAAATCTCTAGAAATGTAGTATAGTTCTACTGAGTAGCTATGTTGCTTACGTCTTATGTAGGACATTACAGCAGCTTAGGTATCCATGGTTACCACCACTAGCGGCTGTCACTATTTGAGTGATTGTAACCATGGATACCAAACTTCTGCAATGTCCTGCACATCAGGTACATGACATAGCTAATCAAGAGAACTATACATTTCTAATTGGAGAGATTTGCTAATATTATTACCCCTGCTATATATGGGAATAGCTGTAAAGGTTTTTACAACTATGACAACTAGCAGCTACATTTTTCTTTAATCAATAGCACTTTCTTGAAATGAAAGCTAGAATCGGTTATACCAAAAAGGTCTTTTTCTACTTAATCTGTGACACAATATGCTTCGAGACTCCTTTGGGGGACACACAAAATAACTGCGTGTCAACAATAGAACTTACTTCTTATTTTCATATACACTTATGAAGTCTTCAAATACATCGATATCATAATCCAAGGCGCAATCAAAGGAGAAATCGAGGAGAGAGCAGCTGAAGTGGAGGACAGGTGATTCCCAGTAAGAAGTGGAACAATCGATCTGTATGTACTACACCTACTGTGAGGCGTGACGGCCTCCAGCCATATGATGGAAGAGATCAATACAACCGGGACCAATCCTCGTCTGCGTGACCATCATTTTTTTTTTTAGTTTTTTTCATAAATCAGTAGCATACACAAGAATAAGCATTCTTGGATTAGATTTTAACCCATTCACATCCTTGCCTTTTCCCTTTTTTGCACTTTCATTTTTCCCTCCCCTTCTTCCAAGAGCCATAACTTTTTATTTTTCTGTCAATATAGCCATATGAGGGCTTGATTTTTGCAAAAAACATTGTACTTTTGAATCCCACCATTTATTTGACAGTGTACAAATCCCAAGTGCGGTGACATTGCAAAAGAAAAAAAAAAAAAGTGCAATTCCACAATATTTTTTTCTTTTCATTTATTTAATATTCTACACTCTGGTAAAACTGACATGGCAGTACGATTCCACAGATCGGTACAAGGCAGGTGATGGGTGTGAGATGGGCAGAACAGGGGAAAGCCTCGTACTGTACAAAAATAGCACATCATTTCTCCATCTTGGTATTCTTTTGAAAGGCATCATTTCATCAAAGCCAAACTATACCCAGGATCCGCGTTCGCCCATGCTGCCCTTGTGGTGCCATCAGCATTAAGGTAACTGATCAACGTGTGTGTATTCCATTTATCTTTTATTTGCATAACTGACTGTAACCTTTGTAATGTAATATCTTCATAACTGTACATAATATTAATCTAGTGTACCAATAGGTTGATAAAATATATAAATTTAATCTTGAGTTGTTCTTTTTATCTTGATCACGACTTCCCACTTCTGAGTGCTCATTAAATGCTACATGCGTTGGTTTCTGACCCAATATAAGCCCGATCACAGACCGGACTTCTATTAAACGAGGAGCTGGTGGCAGAAATTAGAAGACCTGAATAACCCCAAGCACTATTAGTGACGGGGTGGTGGTTATCATATGTGCTTCCAGTTGTGGACCAGAAGGCATATATCACATTCACTGAGAGGTGCCTTAATAAACCAGCACTGACAGGGCAGCTGTAGCCCTTCTTTTATCCTCAGGCAGTTCCCTGACTGACTGGAGTTTCACAAGAGGCGCTGTAGAGCTGCTAGGTTCAGTGGTCGATTCTCCACAATTTAGTTTTTCAATCTTCAATGGGGCAAAAGGGGGGCGATTTGAATGCCTGAGGATTTTTCTTTTTTCATATTTTTAAAATCTTTTTGTTTTTTACAAGTAACCATTGTCTGATCACTTCTGCTGGATAGAGCAATGCATCAGCATCGCTCTGTACAGTAGAAATCATGATCTTCTGTGAATGCTGACACTCAGCCAGCATTCATAGTAGGCATGTAATGACAGAGATAGAAGTCATCAGCTGACTCTTGGCAGTCAGGACAACCCATCAGTGCCCCATGATCACACCACTGGCCGCCAATGAGAGTTGTGAATGATGCGCTCTCCACCGTCTAGTGTTAAATCCTGCTGTTAAGAGATCAGCAAACATGTACAGTGAAAGATGCAAGCTCAGCGTGTGAGCCTGCCTCAAAGGAAGGGACACAAACTTAGACGTACCAGTACGTCCGAGGTTGTCAATGGGTTAATGAGAGAAATCTGCTTCATTCTCTGTCAGGACAGATTAATAATTTTCTAAATTCTCAATTCACGGGTAAAATCTGTATTCAGTGAAGACTTTCCCATAATGGAAATAGGAGATGGTGGGTGTTAATGATGAGATTCTATGATGGAGGGAAGAGCTAGAGGAGGATAGAGGAGATAGAGATAGAAGAGGGAGGAGGGGGCTGAGTTCTATATGCATAGAACCCCATCAGTAACAACTGAGAAATGTGAAGTTTGATCATGGTCACTTCTGGCAGAGAAAGAAGCAAATTTGTCTGATAACATTTAATACACACGTGCTCATTTTCATGTGCACTATTGATTTATGAAATAAAAATTAAAACAATGATTACCCTTTAAAATTCAAATATATATATATATATATATATATATATATATATATTATATATATATATATATATATATATACCCTTTCTACTCACATACATATACTTTTTCCTGACACAGATATTCGAAAAGACCCGCGTGTCTCTTTATAACACTACAGTACAAACTAGTCTATTGCAAGGATTTTACAAAGAATTTGTTTTTCTGTACATACCCAATTTAGTTTTAAATTCAACCAGACAGTATGTAACTTAAAACCTTTACTTAACCACTTATTATAGAAACAACATTCTTATTAACCCCTTCATGACCTTGCCATTTTTTGCAATTCTGACCAGTGTCCCTTTATGAGGTTATAACTCGGGAACGCTTCAACGGATCCTAGCGATTCTGAGATCGTTTTTTCGTGACATATTGGGCTTCATGTTAGTATTGAATTTAGGTCGATAATTTTTGCGTTTATTTGTGAAAAAATCAAAAATATGGCAAAAAGTTTGAAAATTTTGCAATTTTCAAATTTTGAATTTTTCTTATGGTAAACCAGAGAGTTATGTGACACAAAATAGTTATGAAATAATATTTCCCACATGTCTACTTTACATCAGCACAATTTTGGAAAAAAAAAAATTTTGTTAGGAAGTTATAAGGGTTCAAAGTTCATGAGCAATTTTTCATTTCTCCACCAAAATTTACAAAACCATTTTTTTTGGTGACCACGTCACATTTGAAGTCCCTTTGAGGGGTGTACATGACAGAAAACACCCAAAAGTGACACCATTCCAAAAACTGCACCCCTCAAGCTACTCAAAACTACATTCAAGAAGATTATTAACCCTTCAGGTGCTTCACAGGAACTAAGCAAATTGGAAACAAAAAAATGGATATTTTAAATTTTCTAACACAAATGTTCTTTTATCCTCAATTTTTTCATTTTCACATGGGCAACAGGATAAAATGGATCCTAAAATTTGTTGGGCAATTTCTCCTGAGTATATCGATACCACATATGTGATCATAAACCACTGTTTGGGCGCACGGCAGGGCTCTGAAGGGAAAGAGAGCAATTTGACTTTTGGAGCTAATTTTCCATTCAAAAAGTGATATGGCGCTCCTTCACTTCTGAGCCCTGCCGCGCGTCAAAACAGTGGTTTATGACCACATATGAGGTATCGGTGTACTCAGGAGAAATTGCCCAACAAATTTTAGGATGAATTTTATCCTGTTACCCATGTGAAAACGAAAGAATTGAGGCTAAAAGAACATTTTTGTGAAAAAAAAGTACTTTTTCCATATTCACAGATGAATTTGTAAAGCATGTGGGGTTCAATATGCTCACCACCCATCTAGATATGTTCCCTGGGGGGTCTAGTTTCCGAAATGGGGTCACTTGTGGGGGAGCTCCAAAGTTTAGGCACACAGGGGCTCTCCATATGCGACATGGTGTCCGCTAACAATTTGAATGGAAAATCACCTCAAATTGTTAGCAGACTCCATATCGCATTTGGAGATCCCCTGTGTGCCTAAACATTGGGGCTCCACCACAAGTGACCCCATTTTGGAAACTAGAACCCCCAGGGAACATATCTAGATGCATAGTGAGCACTTTGAACCCCCAGGTGCTTCACAAATTGATCCGTACAAATTAAAAAAGAAAATTTGTGTGAAAAAAAAGTATTTTTACCTTATTATGGATCAGTTTGTGAAGCACCTGGGGATTCAAAGTGCTCACTATGCATCTAAATAGGTTCCTTGGGGGGGTCTAGTTTCCAAAATGGGGTCACTTGTGGGGGAGCTCCAATGTTTAGGCTCACAGGGGCTCTCCATACGCAACCTGGTGTTTGCCAACAATTTGAATTGTTAGCGGACACCAGGTCGCGTATGGAGAGCCCCTGTGTGCCTAAACATTTGAGCTCCCCCACAAGTGACCCCATTTTGGAAACTAGACCCCCCAGGGAACATATCTAGATGCACAGTGAGCACTTTGAACCCCCATGTGCTTCACAAATTGAGACGTAAAAATGAATAAAGAAACTTTTTGTGAAAAAACATACTAGTCTAGTAGTTACAATTCGCAGCATAGGGGACCCTATACATTTGGGTCTCTCCATGCTGAGGATTCCAGCCCCCTAGCTGCCAAGTTGTACCTGGCTGGCAACCAAAAATACGGCAAAGCTCCATGTCTTTTTATTTGTAGAATTAAAAAAAAAATGACATGGGGCTCTGCCATATTTTTGGTCCAGCCAGGTACAACTTGGCAGCTACGGACTGCCACCAGCCCCCAGCTGCCTCATTGTACCTGGCTGGAACCAAAAATACAGCGAAGCCCTTTTTTAATTTCTAGAACTAATTCTAGAAAAAAAATTACGTGGGGCTCCGCCATATTTTTGGTCCAGCCAGGTACAGCTAGGCAGCTGTGGGCTGGAATCCTCAGCATAGAGAGGCCCAAGCGTTCTGGGCCCCCCATGCTGCGAATTGCAGCCCGCAGCCGCCCCAGAAAATGGCGCATTCATTGAAGTGCCATTTTCTGGCGCTGTACCCACGCTCTTCCAGTTGCCCTGGTGCCGGTGGCTAACTGGGTAATAAAGGGGTTAATGCCAGCTTTTTATTGGCAGCTGGCACTAAGCCCGAGATTCATAATATAGGGCCAATGTTAGACCCGCCATTAGGAATCTCTAGTACGGTAAATAGTCAATAAATACACACAGAGAAAAATCTTTATATTTGAAAAAAAAAAACAGACACAATTCGGACTCCATCTTTATTATGAAAAGATCCGACGTAGTCCACAACGAAGGTCCCACGACGCTCGATCGCTCCAACGTAGTCCATAACGAAGGTCCCACGATCACTTCCTGCAGCTAGATCCTCAGGATCCAGCTGTAGAAAGTGATCTGACAGATCCAGCACAGTGATCACATAATGGTCACTGTGGATCACTGTGCTGGAGCTGTCAGATCATTTCCTGCAGCTAGATCCTCAGGATCCAGCTGTAGAAAGTGATCTGACAGATCTAGCACAGTGATCCACAGTGATCACATAATGGTCACTGTGAATCACTGTGCTGGAGCTGTCAGATCACTTCCTGCAGCTCAGGATCCAGCTCTAGAAAGTGATCTGACAGATCCAGCACAGTGATCCACAGTGATCACATAATGGTCACTGTGGATCACTATGCTGGAGCTGTCAGATCACTTTCTACAGCTGGATCCTCAGGATCTAGCTGTAGAAAGTGATCTGGCAGCTCCAGCACAGAGCTGTCAGATCCGGAGGCGGTGAAGAGGAGGAGGAGCGGGACGCAGTGGAGACAGAGCGGCCGCCGGAGGGGTGAGTGGGAGAGGCGATCGCCGCTCCGGTGATCGGGGGGTCAGGAAGGGGGAAGAGGGGGGGTGACAGGAGAAGTAGGGGGGCACTTAGGAGGAAGCGGGGGCAGGCAGGAGGAAGCGGGCAGCAGGAAGAGGAAGCGGGCGGCAGGGACAGGAAGCAGGTGGCAGGAAAAGGAAGCGGGGGGGTAAGAAAGATGAAGAGGGGGCAGGAAAGAGAGGTGGGGGACATGGGGGCAGTTAGAGGATGACAGGGGAGAAGATTGGAGGGTAGGGATAGCAGCGGCAGGCAGGGAAGCATTACAGGCGCGGTGATTTTCACTTTCACTTTTGAGTGCCAATCACCGCGCCTGTAGCCGGGGGGGTGGGGGTGGGGGCAAATCGAGCCCCCCTGGGGTGTTGTACAACTCCCCATGTACCTGCAGGCCGAGTGACAGGTCAGTGACACCCTCACTCGACCTGCAGGAGCCTGATCATTCCATGGCCCAGGGGGTGGGCCAAGGGTCTGGAAGGGGTTAATAAACTGCTTCTGCACTGTGACACTTTTGGCTGTGGCTTGATGGCAAATTTGGCTACAACCCACAATGCACGGCCAAAGATTGCGCTATACCGCTGTTACATCACAGCATAATGGACATGAACTGCAAATCACAAAAGAAAATAATTCAATCTTTTTTATCTCTTTTGCGGGTTCCTAGCAGGTTGTGGCTGTGCCAATATTACACTGTGATATAGTAGTGATATAGCACAATCATTGGCCACAAGAGGTGTGGAGAGCAAAGACGCTGTGCAGCCCTTGTCTTCTACACTGTATAACAGGCTTGGATACCGTATATGGCTACTTACCGGTATATCTTCTCAGGTGAGATGTTTGATTTTTGCAGCTCCCCCAAAGGGACCCGCTGGCCTTTCCTAATTACTCCTAAAAGAAATAAAACAATGTTCAGCAATTTTCACACGCAAGTAACATATAGTTGTCAGTATTTGGAGAAACAAAAGAATTTTAATAATGACTGATTAATTCATGCAGAGAAAGAAGCAGATTTGTCTGATAAGAAATAAAACACAGTTGCTTGTTTTTATGTGTAATATTGATTCATGAAATAAAAATTAAAATGTTGGTTGGGCTTTAAAGTAGTATTGTAATCTCCAAGATTCTATCCCAATATGTTGTAATACTAATATTAGAAAATCTATTATATAAAAGCCGAAGGCCACTTCCGGAAAAGCCGAAGGCTACTTCCGTGATGGTCTACGGCCAGGGCTGCTGACGTCAGCCAGTGCACTGCAGGCACCGGCACAGGAACGTTCCGACCTCGGAAGTTCCGTGTGCCCTACAGCCTCTCCCCTCCATCCTCCAGCCAGTAGCTAGATACCGGGGGGGGGGGGGGCAGGGGGGGCCCATTGCCCGCCACCTCGGGGGGGCCACCCAACCTCTGGGGGTACCCGTGCTCCCAAACACCCGCCGCGCGCCTGGAGAGGAGGGAGGGCGGGACTTCCTGTCCTGCAGCTCTGCCCACCCCTCCTCTCCTCCTAGACCAGACGCGCGGCCCACGGTGAGTCTCTCTGCACCCCCACACGCTCCTCTGCCCTCCAGCCTCCGCCTCCGCTCCAGCCTGTGCCCGCCGCCTCCGCTCCAGCCTGTGCCCCTCCACCCTCTGCCCCCTCCAGCCTGTGCCCCCTCCAGCCTGTGCCCCCTCAGCCTCCAGCCTGTGCCCCCTCAGCCTCTGCCCCCTCCAGCCTGTGCCCCCTCCATCCTGTGCTCCTCCAGCCTGTGCCCCCTCCAGGCTGTGTCCTGTGCCCCCTCCCGCCTGTGTCCTGTGCCCACTCCAGCTTGTGTCCTGTGCCCCTCCCGCCTGTGTCCTGTGCCCACTCCAGCTTGTGTCCTGTGCCCACTCCAGCCTGTGTCCTGTGCCCACTCCAGCCTGTGCCCTGTGCCCCCTCCAGCCTGTGCCCCGTCCCCCCTCCAGCCTGTGCCCTGTCCCCCCTCCAGCCTGTGCCCCCTCAGCCTCCAGCCTGTGCCCCCTCAGCCTCTGCCCCCTCCAGCCTGTGCCCCTCCAGCCTGTGCCCCCTCCATCCTGTGCCCTGTGCCCCTCCAGCCTGTGCCCCCTCCAGGCTGTGTCCTGTGCCCCCTCCCGCCTGTGTCCTGTGCCCACTCCAGCTTGTGTCCTGTGCCCCCTCCCGCCTGTGTCCTGTGCCCACTCCAGCTTGTGTCCTGTGCCCACTCCAGCCTGTGTCCTGTGCCCACTCCAGCCTGTGTCCTGTGCCCACTCCAGCCTGTGCCCCCTCCAGCCTGTGCCCCCACCAGCCTGTGCCCTGTCCCCCCTCCAGCCTGTGCCCTGTCCCCCCTCCAGCCTGTGCCCCCTCAGCCTCCAGCCTGTGCCCCCTCAGCCTCTGCCCCTCCAGCATGTGCCCCTCCAGCCTGTGCCCCCTCCATCCTGTGCCCTGTGCCCCTCCAGCCTGTGCCCCCTCAAGTCTGTGTCCTGTGCCCCCTCCCGCCTGTGTCCTGTGCCCACTCCAGCTTGTGTCCTGTGCCCCCTCCCGCCTGTGTCCTGTGCCCCCTCCCGCCTGTGTCCTGTGCCCACTCCAGCCTGTGTCCTGTGCCCACTCCAGCCTGTGCCCTGTGCCCCCTCCAGCCTGTGCCCCCTCCAGCCTGTGCCCCCTCCAGCCTGTGCCCCCTCCAGCCTGTGCCCCCTCCAGCCTGTGCCCTGTGCCCCCTCCAGCCTGTGCCCCCTCCAGCCTGTGCCCTGTGCCCCCTCCAGCATGCGTCCTGTGCCCCCTCCATCCTGTGCCCTGTGCCCCCTCCAGCCTCTGCCTCTCCAGCCTGTGCCCTGTGCCCCTTCAGACTCTGCCCCCTCCAGCCTGTGGCCCCTCCAGCCTGTGCCCCCTCCACGCTGTGCCCCCTCCAGCCTGTGCCTCCTCCAGCCTGTGCCCTCTCCAGCCTGTGCCCCCTCCAGCCTGTGTCCTGTGCCCACTCCAGCCTGTGTCCTGTGCCCACTCCAGCCTGTGTCCTGTGCCCACTCCAGCCTGTGTCCTGTGCCCACTCCAGCCTGTGTCCTGTGCCCCCTCCAGCCTCTGCCCCTCCAGCCTGTGCCTCCTCCAGCCTGTGCCCCCTCCAGCCTGTGCCCCCTCCAGCCTGTGCCCCCTCCAGCCTGTGCCTCCTCCAGCCTGTGCCCCCTCCAGCCTGTGCCCCCTCCAGCCTGTGTCCTGTGCCCACTCCAGCCTGTGTCCTGTGCCCACTCCAGCCTGTGTCCTGTGCCCCCTCCAGCTTGTGTCCTGTGCCCACTCCAGCCTGTGTCCTGTGCCCACTCTAGCCTGTGCCCTGTGCCCCCTCCAGCCTGTGCCCCCTCCAGCCTGTGCCCCCTCCAGCCTGTGCCCCGTCCCCCCTCCAGCCTGTGCCCTGTCCCCCCTCCAGCCTGTGCCCCCTCAGCCTCCAGCCTGTGCCCCCTCAGCCTCTGCCCCCTCCAGCCTGTGCCCCCTCTGCCCCCTCCAGCCTGTGCCCCTCCAGCCTGTGCCCCCTCCATCCTGTGCCCTGTGCCCCTCCAGCCTGTGCCCCCTCCAGGCTGTGTCCTGTGCCCCCTCCCGCCTGTGTCCTGTGCCCACTCCCGCTTGTGTCCTGTGCCCCCTCCCGCCTGTGTCCTGTGCCCACTCCAGCTTGTGTCCTGTGCCCACTCCAGCCTGTGTCCTGTGCCCACTCCAGCCTGTGCCCTGTGCCCCCTCCAGCCTGTGCCCCCTCCAGCCTGTGCCCCCTCCAGCCTGTGCCCCCACCAGCCTGTCCCCCTCCAGCCTGTGCCCTGTCCCCCCTCCAGCCTGTGCCCCCTCAGCCTCCAGCCTGTGCCCCCTCAGCCTGTGCCCCCTCCAGCATGTGCCCCTCCAGCCTGTGCCCCCTCCATCCTGTACCCCCTCCAGTCTGTGTCCTGTGCCCCCTCCGCCTGTGTCCTGTGCCCACTCCAGCTTGTGTCCTGTGCCCCCTCCCGCCTGTGTCCTGTGCCCACTCCAGCCTGTGTCCTGTGCCCCCTCCAGCCTGTGCCCTGTGCCCCCTCCAGCCTGTGCCCCCTCCAGCCTGTGCCCCCTCCAGCCTGTGCCCCCTCCAGCCTGTGCCCCTCCAGCCTGTGCCCTGTGCCCCCTCCAGCCTGTGCCCCCTCCAGCCTGTGCCCTGTGCCCCCTCCATCCTGTGCCCTGTGCCCCCTCCAGCCTCTGCCTCTCCAGCCTGTGCCCTGTGCCCCTTCAGACTCTGCCCCCTCCAGCCTGTGGCCCCTCCAGCCTGTGCCCCCTCCACGCTGTGCCCCCTCCAGCCTGTGCCCCTCCAGCCTGTGCCCCCTCCAGCCTGTGCCCCCTCCAGCCTGTGCCTCCTCCAGCCTGTGCCCCCTCCAGCCTGTGCCCCCTCCAGCCTGTGCCCCCTCCAGCCTGTGCCCTGTGCCCCCTCCAGCCTGTGCCCTGTGCCCCCTCCATCCTGTGCCCTGTGCCCCCTCTAGCCTGTGCCCTGTGCCCCCTCCAGCCTGTTTCCTGTGCCCCCTCCAGCCTGTTTCCTGTGCCCCCTCCAGCCTGTGTCCTCTGCCCCCTCCAGCCTGTGTCCTCTGCCCACTCCAGCCTGTGTCCTCTGCCCACTCCAGCCTGTGTCCTCTGCCCACTCCAGCCTGTGTCCTCTGCCCACTCCAGCCTGTGTCCTCTGCCCACTCCAGCCTGTGTCCTCTGCCCACTCCAGCCTGTGTCCTCTGCCCACTCCAGCCTGTGTCCTCTGCCCACTCCAGCCTGTGTCCTCTGCCCACTCCAGCCTGTGTCCTCTGCCCACTCCAGCCTGTGTCCTCTGCCCACTCCAGCCTGTGTCCTCTGCCCACTCCAGCCTGTGTCCTCTGCCCACTCCAGCCTGTGTCCTCTGCCCACTCCAGCCTGTGTCCTCTGCCCACTCCAGCCTGTGTCCTCTGCCCACTCAAGCCTGTGTCCTCTGCCCACTCAAGCCTGTGTCCTCTGCCCACTCAAGCCTGTGTCCTCTGCCCCCTCCAGCCTCTCCTGTCCTCTGCCCCCTCCTCACCACTCCATATGCAAGGGACAGTATGTGTATATATGTGTGTATGTAGGCACTTCCGTCACTTTCTCCGCACTTCCCTCAACTTTGTACACACACTCCGCTATACTTACCACCGGCCCTGCGTCTGCTGCCTGGATCCTCAGTCGACATGTTGCCGCCCCCGAACTACTAGATCCAATATAGCGTCCAAGATGTCTCGCCAAACTACCCGGGCGACATATTGGATCCAGTCGTCCGGGGGCGGCGACATGTCGACTCAGGATCCAGGCGGCGGGGAAGACGCAGGGTCGGTGGTAAGTATAGCGGAGTGTCTGTGTATGTGTGTGCTTACCACTCTGCCCACGGCGCTGCGCTGACTACTCTGCCCACGGCGCTGACCAATCTCACCGCACTCACTGCTAACCACTGAGCCACCGCACTCACTGCTAACCACTGAGCCACCGCACTCACTGCTAACCACTGAGCCACCGCACGCAGTACTAACCACTGAGCCACCGTATACTCTGCTACCCACTGAGCCACCTGTATACACACAATTAATTTCACCGCACTCCCCTAACTATTAGTAAATAAACTATATATGGATTCTAGACTACCCGATTCTTTAGAATCGGGCCGCCATCTAGTGTAGTATATTTCTCCTGCTTAGCTATGTGATGTATCTCATGTGTAGGGCATTTCAGTAGACCAGAGGTTCCCAACTCCAGTCCTCAAGGCACACCAACAGTGCAGGTTTTCAGGATTTCCTTAGAAATTGGAATCATCCCCAGTGTAGGTGATTCAATTATCACCTGTGCAATACTAAGGAAATCCTGAAAACCTGCACTGTTGGTGTGCCTTGAGGACTGGAGTTGGGAATCACTGCAGTAGACCATTGGTAACAACCTGTCCCTATGAGTGGTCAAAACCATGGATACCTGAGCTCCCATGAACAAAGAACACATTTTTTTTGTTTATCTTTGTTTATACATAAATATATGAATTTATTAATTTAAATTTTTTTCCTTTTTTGATAATTAAAAAAAATTTTTTTTTTCAATTTTACCAAATGTTTTACCTAGTCCCAGGATTGGACATCTTTCTCTGGTCTGATCGCTAATCTAATGCTCAGCAATGCTTTTGAATGGCACACCGGCAGGAGGCGTGCAAAGTTCTGCTCAAGTCAGGACCTCATAAGCCATCGTACCTGGATGATCCCCCCTATCCTGACATTATTTGGTTCACGGTCACCATGGAGACCAATCAGCACAACGCAATCACCTTCTGTTGATCAGAGGGAATAGGTAGCCCCTTCATCTAGTAAGTAGATCGATGTTGCTATTGACAGCGGCATTAGAGGTATGAAAAGCGTACAAAAAGTGCTAGCACTGATCGTGGGTGTTATTACAAGGTGTCAGCTATGACACATTATTTTGCCAGCTCCGCTTGTGTGGTGGTGCAATCGTAGGGCTGTATACGTAGACTGGTTTGCAGGGTCACACTTAATGCAGCACTGTACATGTACGAGATGTTGTGAAGGAGTTAAAAGCATAAATATTTCTGTCCACATTTGTAATAATGGATGACTTCTATCTATGCATGGAACTAGGCCTTCATACTGTCTGGAAGAGCAATGGTCTCTACTGTACTGCATTCAACTGTAATATTCAATGATTCCGCTGTCCACCACTCAATGCATAAGCAGTCTCTGAGCGGTGGCGGGAGGCAGTATATATTACATTACACTAAGTGTACTGGCCCCCCCTTCCCCATCTTGTTTATGCCCCCCCATGCTGCCGCACACACTAAAATAATAAACGGTGTAACAAAGAGAATTTTGTTTACGTACCGTAAATTCTTTTTTCTTTAATCATCAATGGGAGACCCAGACAATGGGGTTTAGGGCACTGCCCTCCGGAGGTCACACTAGGTACTACAAGTTTGTAGACACCGCCCCCTCCGCTTATAAACCCCTACCGCAGGGAACATCCTCAGTTTGGTCCATAAGCTGCGAGGAGACAAATAAACCACACCCGAAACATCGGGAAAGAAACCGTGCGCAGACGGTCCAATAACCCGGAAGAAACTGTCCCAACAGGGAACAGATCAAATGCAAAACATGCAACGGAACAACTGGGTGGGTGCTGGTCTCCCATTGATGATTAAAGAAAAAAGAATTTACGGTACGTAAACAAAATTCTCTTTTTTCTGGTCATCATAATGGGAGACCCAGAAAATGGGGATGTCCTAAAGCAATACCCCAGGGCGGGAAGAGTTCCTCAAAGACGGATAACACATGGTCCCCCTCAAATGTGGGCAACCGCCGCCTGGAAGACCCGCCTGCCCAAACTTGCATCTGCAGAGGCATGGGCATGCACCATATAGTGCTTAGAGAAAGTGTGCAGGCTGGACCATGTGGCTGCCTGACACACCTGTAGAGCAGAAGCTCGATGTCGCAAAGCCCAGGAGGCACCGACAGCTCTGGTAGAGTGAGCTTTCAATCCCACCGGGAGAGGCAAACCAGAAGACCGGTAGGCCTCCTGAATGGGAGCCTTGATCCATCTGGCCAAGGTTGACTTCGATGCCGCGGACCCCTTACAGCGACCTGTCGTCAGGACAAATAAGGAATCCGAATTCCGGAAAGAGGCAGTCCTGGACACATAAATGCGTACAGCCCTCACGAGATCCAGAGTATGGAGATCGCGCTCGACCTGATGAACGGGAGCGGGGCAAAATGATGGGAGAACAATCTCCTGGTTCAGGTGAAAAGTGGAAACCACCTTTGGCAAGAATTCTGGCCGCGGGCGTAACACCACCTTGTCTTGGTGAACCACCAGAAAGGGTGACTTGCACGATAGTGCCGCCAATTCTGAGACCCTTCTCAGAGATGTAATCGCCACCAGAAAGACCACCTTCTGGGACAGACGAGACAGAGAAATGTCTCTCAGCGGCTCAAACGGCGGTTTCTGCAGTGCCGCCAGGACCATGTTAAGGTCCCAAGGGTCCAGTGGTCGCCTGTAGGGCGGGACCACCCGAGAGACTCCCTGGAGAAACTGACGGACCTTGGGAAGGAGCGCCAAGCGCTTGTCAAACAGCACTGAAAGAGCTGACACTTGACCCTTCAAAGAGCCTAGGGATAATCCCAATTCCAGCCCCGACTGAAGGAAAGCCAACAATGTCGGAATGGACAAGGGCCACGGGGAGCGACCACCCGAGGCACACCAGGTGAAGAAGATCTTCCACGTTCTGTGGTACATCTTCCTGGAAACAGGCTTCCTAGCCCGAGTCATGGTGGCAACAACCGTAGGGGAGAAGCCCTGGACGTCAGCAGCCAGGCCTCAAGAGCCATGCAGTCAATCTGAGGGCCCTGGAATTGAGGTGGAAGAATGGGCCTTGCGCGAGCAGATCTGCACGTTCTGGAAGAGCCCACCGGAGTCCGCCTGACAGTTGCCACAGGTCCGGGTACCAGGACCTCCTGGGCCAATCTGGAGCCACTAGAATGGCTACCCTGCACTCCGACCTGATCTTCCACAGAACCCTGGGAATCAGAGCTAGAGGCGGGAACACATACGGAAGATGGAATCTGGACCAACTCAGGATCAGGGCATCTGCCCCCAGAGACTGAGGATCCCATGATCTCGCCATGTATTGCGGCACCTGATAATTCAGCCGCGAGGCCATCAGATCCACGTCCGGAGTGCCCCATCTGCTGCAGATGTCCTGGAAGACGTCTGGATGAAGAGACCACTCTCCGGCGTCCATCCCCTGCCGGCTCAGGTAGTCGGCCTCCCAGTTCTCGACCCCTGGGATGTGAACTGCGGAGATCAGGCAGTCGTTGTCCTCCACCCATGATAGAATGCGGTGGACTTCGGCGAGGGCCTGAGCACTTCTGGTCCCTCCCTGATGATTTATATAGGCGACGGCCGTCGCATTGTCGGACTGAACCCGAATGGGTTGCCCTGACAGGAACTTCTGAAACGCCAGGAGCGCCAGATAGACCGCCTTGATCTCCAGCACGTTGATCTGCAACGCCGACTCCGACGGAGTCCAGAGTCCTTGAGCCCTGTGGTGTAAGAACACCGCACCCCAGCCCGTCAGACTGGCGTCGGTGGTCACCACTAACCATGACGGTTTGAGGAAGGACCGGCCGCGTGACAAGTGAAGTGGCTGAAGCCACCACTGCAGGGAATCCCTGGTCGGTTGGGAAAGTGTCACCAGCCGATTCAGAGAGATCGTCCTCTTGTCCCATCTGCGAAGAATCTCCAGCTGGAGAGGACGGAGGCGAAACTGCGCAAAAGGTACTGCCTCTATTGCAGCTACCATGCGCCCCACCAGCTTCATCAAGATCCGTAGGGATGATTGTGGTGACAGGAGGACTGCTTGCACTCCTGATTGGATCGCCATCTGTTTGACTCGTGGCAGAGACACTAGGGCCGAGTCCGTGTGGAAGTCCATGCCCAGATATGTCAGTGACTGGGTCGGAACCAGGGTCGACTTCTGGATATTGATAAGCCACCCGAACTGTTCCAGAGACTTCATGGTTACCTCCAGGCTTTGCCGACAAAGGTGTTCTGATGGCGCCCTGACCAGCAGGTCGTCCAGATAGGGTATTACGGCGTGCCCCTGCACGTGCAAGAGAGCCATCATGGAGGCCATCACTTTTGTGAACACCCGCGGTGCCGAGGCCAACCCGAACGGCAGCGCCACAAATTGGAAGTGTTCTTCCCCCACTGCAAATCTCAACCAGCGCTGATGAGCCGGTGCAATGGGCACGTGAAGATAAGCGTCTCGAATATCTATGGACGCTAGGAAGTCCCCCTGTGACACAGCTGCGATCACGGATCGCAGTGATTCCATACGGAACTTCCGAACCAACACGTGACGGTTGAACAACTTTAGGTCCAGAACCGGGCGGAAGGAACCGTCCTTCTTTGGGACAATGAAGAGGTTGGAGTAAAAACCCCGAAACCTCTCCCCGGAAGGCACCGGGACCACCACTCCGTCCCTGCGGAGACCCTCCAACACCAGATGAAAGGCCTGAGCCTTTTCTGGGGATGGGACCGACCGATGGAATCGGGGTATCGGCTTTGACGTCAGCTCTATCCTGTAACCTCGTGAGACCACGTCTCGAACCCACTGATCTTGAACGTGAAGTAGCCACCTGTCCTGAAAACGAGACAGGCGGCCCCCCACCTGTGGGGAGGCAGGAAGGGATAGCGAGTCATGTAGAGGTGGGTTTGGGGGTGGCAGCCGCTGCCCCCGCCGGCTTCTTTGGCCGACTCTTAGAGCGCCACTGAGAAGCGGGCTTGCCCCCTCGGTCCGTGCGAGCGGACGGTGCTGATGACTGAGAGCTGGAACGAAAGGACCACTGCTTTGGGTTCCTTTTAACGGTGTACCGTGGCTTAGGCTTATTCTGGATCTTAGACTCAGCAGAATCCTTTATCAGCTTGTCCAGTTCGGTACCAAAAAGCCTGTCACCAGAGAACGGAAGATTCTGCAAAATCTTCTTAGATGTGGCATCTGAGTCCCAAAGACGCAGCCACAACAACCTGCGAATCGCAATAGCGTTGGCCGAAGCCACAGCTGAACGAGTGGCAGTTTCCAAAGTCGCCGTCCTGGCGTAGTCCGCATAGGCCCTTGCCCTTTCGGTAAGCGCCAGGACCTCTGGACTAGACCTTGCCAGGTCAGTGATACCATCCAAGCAGGTAGTAATCGCTTGTAAGGTCCAGACCGTGGCAAAATTAGGGGCAAATGAAGACCCCACAGCCTCATAGGAAGACTTGGCGAGTTGCTCGACCTGTCTATCAGTCGCATCCTTCAACGAGGAGCTATCAGAGGCAGAGAAAAGGGAGCGTGCAGCAATCCTGGTCATGGAAGCGTCCACCTTCGGGGACTGCGACCACTCCTGTAGCACCTCCTGGGGGAAGGGAAAGCGATTGTCCTTGGGTTTGCGGACATAACGCCGCCCAGGATGTAACCTGGGAGCTCTAACCACCCTTCCAAAGTTAGTGTGGTCCATGAAGGAGCCACTTGGTCTAGCCTCCGGCCGCAGCCATTGATAGACCTCCTTCGGGTGTACAGTCACCTCCTAGGGGGTGTCACGAGACGTAAGGTCTCGTTAATAGAGGACACCAAATCCTCCACCCCGTCTGGTGGTTCAGACACAGACACAGACCCGAAAGTTGAACCCCCATCATCCTCCTCACCATCAGAGGAACGCTCCTCCTCAGAGAGAGTCTGGAGCTCGGGTGAAGCCTCACGACGAGCCCGCTTAAGGGGTCTCACAGCAGAAGAGGGAGACACCCGGGGGTAACTGGAAGGAGTAGCTGGGCTTTCCAGCCTCCTATTGAGTGCCTCCAGAGACTGCGACATGGAGGACAGTTGGGACAACAGAGATTCATTGATCTTATTTTGAGTTTCCCATGGCCCTGGGATCACTTGCACCTCAGGGTACAGCACCGGAGCTGCTGTCTCAGCAGTATCAGTCCGGGCCTCTGGGCGTCCGCAGTTATTGCAGGACCCCTCCACCAGAGTCCCATTGCATGTAGCACAGGTAATGGTGACCTCTGCCGCCTTAGCAGCACGCTTCCTAACTGAGGACATCGCCACAGTAGGGGAAAATAAGCCAAATTGTGTAGACAAAACCGGGAATCCCGGTGGCTTACTGACCGCAGCGAAGCGGTAGGAGGAAGCGGTGTGTGTGTGTGACCTCTGCGAGAGTTTCCGGTCTCCTCTGGAGTGCAGACGCACGCTGCATACAGCTCCCAGCCGGGAAGTGAGGGTAAAGATGGCCGCCAACAGTGAAACCGTGGGCGGCGCCGAAAACACGCGGGAAGCACACACACGCCCATCGATGACGTCACCGCACGGGCTGCTTCCTATCCTCCAAGCAGCCTCAGTATTAAGGCGCCAGAGCCCGCAGCGCGGGAAGTAATGTGAAAAACATCACACAGACTGCATGCACCAACACACATCCGCAGCCTACAGCCTCAGCCCCTGCAACACACAGGGCGGTCAGCCAGGGTGACCCCAGCACGGGGTACACCTCCAGATCCGCGGACTCGAGAGTAACGCGCGGTCTGAGTGTCAGGACACATAAAGTGACAGACACTACCCCCAGGCACACAGGAGACACAGAGTGCCTCAGTGCCGGTCCGGTCTGTAAGCACCATTTAGGGAGGCCTCGGACGGGGGTTCAGCACCAGTCCGGAGTGTAAGCACCATTTAGGGAGGCCTCGGACTGGGCTGGCTCCAGTCCGGTCTGTAAGCACCATTTAGGGAGGCCTCGGACGGAGCGGAGCTGTGCAAGGCTCCCATCTCCCACTCTCCAGAGCCCCCCAGAGAGGGATGGAAAGGAGCGCAACAGCGTACCGGGAGAACACAAAGTGTCCAGGCTCTAGGCCCTCCGGTACCTCCACCAGCGTGTTCCACAAGGGTGAGCGGGGAGGCTGTCGCAGGTCCCGACCGGAACCATTTTACCTTGTCTTCAGACGCCATCACGTAAGTTGTGAGAATGCAGTGAAGTGCAAGCAAAGCGTGATCCTCCGAGCACACTAAGTTTAAAACTGAGGATGTTCCCTGCGGTAGGGGTTTATAAGCGGAGGGGGCGGTGTCTACAAACTTGTAGTACCTAGTGTGACCTCCGGAGGGCAGTGCCCTAAACCCCATTGTCTGGGTCTCCCATTATGATGACCAGAAAATACCTGTCTGGCGCTCCCCTCCATCTCTCCTTCTGTAGCTGGAGCAGCATTGATCTCTTCCTGTGTGTGTGTTCCAGGGGAATCCTGTCAGGTGACCTGGCGCAGCACAATGATGTCATCACTGTGTATCCCAGTCACTTTGGGGGGCTATATACCAGGAAGGGGGGCTATATGCCAGGATGAGGTGGGCTATATATTACCTGGAAGGGTCCAGAGATTGGGACATTACCCCAACTACAGTGTCAGCAGCAGATCCTTCCCCCAGAACAGTTAATTATAACATTATACAAATCTGGGTGTGTCTTATAGTCCACAAAATATGGATATATTAGAATTTATGCACAGCACTAGGCCTCTTCCTATCACCTATGTCCCTTTAGCCTCACAGAGCAGCTTGGGAAGTAGCCAATGCTATCTGTACATGGAAAAGAGCAGGACACATCAAGAAGCAAGTGGTTGTAGGAAATGTAGTTTACAGTGGTCACATAGTAAGCACTAAAGGAAGGCTCAATGGAGGAGCAGGAGTCAGAAACAAACAAGTAAAATAATAGCTAGTGAGTATCTCCGGTCATGGCTGGGTTATTTTAGAAAATAAGTAATTAGACTGAAGGGTGATTGAAAAAATAAACACAAGAAAATCCATCCTATTGTATAGCTAGGTGACTTATTATACTCTTCTGCATCTGAATATCTATCTGTGATGTGTTATCTTTGGCACTTTTAAGCTCATCCACACACATTAGACTATCATCAAACCAGCCGATATGTATGGCCCTGTCAACAGAATAATTTAAGGCTGGGTTACACACAGCAACATCGCTACTGATGTTGCTGCAACGTCACAGGTTTTGTGACGTTGCAGCGACATCGCCTCGCTGTGTGACATGCCGCAGTGACCAGTGATAAGCTCACTGATCGCTGCGGAATGGCCGGGACCATTTTTCATTCGTTGGTCTGCCGCTGTGACGCATGCATCGGCATGTGTGACAGGTGCAACAACCAGTGACACCCAGTGTGCGCCCGACACCTTGACCGATCCCAGCGACTGTCGGTGCATTGCTGGGTGATCGCTGGTGAGATCTGGCATCTCACCAGGGATCACATAGCGATCTTCCAGCGATCCCGATCGTTGGTTGGGTCGCTGGAACATCACTACATGTAACTGCAGCTTAAGGGGGCCCCTGTTGGAGAACATAAGACTCCGGTATATCCAATTTCAGATTGACAATCCTTTTGATCTCCCTGAAGTAAACCACTGCCAGAGATGTCTGGCAGAGTCTTTCTCTTAAGGTACCGTCACACGCGGCAATATTTCTAGCAATTTCACTGGCAATTTGCTGGTTGCAGTGAAATCATGGACACATTGTTCCATTTGTACACAGCCACAAAATGGAACAATGTGTCCATGATTTCACTGCAACCAGAGATCTGCCAACAATCTCTGCACAATTATCTGTGTGTGTAACTGGGCCTTTAGAGAACACAGGTGTGCTTCGCATTGCTCCCCTGCATGAAGGAGTAGTCAGTTGTTTGGCTAATAGCCATTTAATGTGTATAGATAGCATACGAAGGGTTACATCTGTAGCTACTGTGTGCATCTAATTCCAGTGATCCCTAGGGCAAACAATGCCATTTACTGACTGACACAAACTGAGAATTTTTTCAAGATCAGCGTTTTAAGATCTACAAGGTTTTTCCCTTCTCTAAATTTAATGAAAGCTTCTCTAAACATATTGTAGAATGTTAATCTTTTCTGTTATAAGATACGATGATGCAGTAACTTAGTTCAGCCACTAGATGTCACCAGTCAACAAGAAAAGAAAACACTGGAAAACAGAAAGTAGGAGACTCGTGAGGTAAATTTTGAGAAGTCCTGCCTGAGAGACACGGAAAGTTTGGGAGCCTGACGTGATCCAAACTGGACGGTGTGATCCAGAGGGAGCAGCTCCGTGAGTAAACTTCGATGTTTGACCAGTCACTGACTATGTAGTCAGTTAGGGAGAGCTAGGTTAGCAGAGCTGAGAACATTTCTGTGGATAGCATTACTGACTGATCAAGAGATTGTGAGAGCTCCTGTATACTGAGACTCTGAACGTGGATATTATAGGGGAGCTCCACTGTGGAATACGTGGGGAGACTGAGAACAATCCGAATCTACACTTGCACTAGGATATATCAGAGAATTTGGTGACTGAAGAAGCTGATCAAACCTAGTGGCTGGAGAGAAGAGTAAAATAAAAGGTTCATTTTGTTATCTGTTTGTGGGTACCAAGTCAGAGAGACCACTCTTTGCTCTCACAGAAAGACAGTGCACTTTACAAAACAACATGTTGCTTCAAATGCTTAGTGGTATAAATATATAAGTCCATATCAATTGGAAAATAGGGTACCCAGATTCTATTGTAGTTAGTGTTTGAGGGGGGTGTAAAACTATGTTCACACTCTGCGTATTTGCAGAGTTTTGCTGCGTATTCCGGCGTTTTCCTGCATTTACGCGGCACTTTTTTGCGTGTGCAAATGCAGTGAAACGCAATTATGAAAACGCAGCCCAGAATTGCGTTCACATAATGCGCTTTTCTGCGCTTTTTTACGCATGCTCTTTCATTGAAAAAGTGCGTGCGTAAAAAGAATAGACATGACAATTCTTGATGCAGTCGCCTCTGCGCTTTTCCCATAGCCCACATGATAAAATGGGCTTGGGAAAAGCGCTGAGGAAAAAGGACAGAATAGCGCACTTTTTGCCATGTACACGTGTAAAAAGGCGCAACTGCTCAAAAAAGCGCAAAAATTGCACAGAGTGTGAAGGTAGCCTAGACTGTAGTCCTGAGAGAGCCACATGTCACGGTCGCGGTAGCCTTCTACCCTCCATGAAGCTGGCACATGGGATCTCTCAGGCTGCATAATTTGTATTCTGTGATTCGTGGCTGTTGTGGCCCATATTTTGTGGAAAAGTGTAATCCTGTTATTTTCTTCACAAGCTCTAAAAGAAGTTCATTTGATATCATATTGTGGTCAGAGTCATTCATAGCAGCGTCTTATCCCTCATACACATATGACTGGTGTCCCGGTTGTTACAATACCACTGAACTGAATGGCAAAATAATATCAGTACAGGTTTGCTGTAAATACTAAAACTGCAACTTAGACCACTATCAGTAAAGCATTACTGTATTGTAGGAATTGAGAGCTGCTTACCTGCTGTCTTTTCTGCACGTTGTCTTGCAGCTTCGTTCAGTACAGCCATTGATCTAATCGCTGCCCGCAGCACAGCCCATCGGAAGACAGACACTGGATCCATACCAATGAGTTCACGAATGTATGCACTGTCACTGGACCTTAGTAGAGCCACTATATCCGGCCTCATGTAGTCTGTATTTTTTTCCCGAAAATCCTGCAAGCAAGCAAGAACAATTTTTTATTCAATATATGCAATAATTACAATTGGCGAAAACCATTAGCACAATGTAGTTGTAGTGATAATCTATACCTGTACTGAAATAGTCATCTATTTATTCTTGTGGGTAACATATAAAACAAACTGTGCTATTCTTAACCTCCGCGGGTCTAGGGCCGTGTCTCCGCCACTGTAGTGCCGATGTCACACAGTCACTGAACTCAGCGGCTGTAGATGTGACAGTATAAGCTGCCCAGTGACTGGATGCCGCACATGACATCACCACTGCAGCAAGCAACAAAGGATCTCAGGGGAGACACAGCCCTGGACCTACATAGAGTAGGTAAAAAGATATTTGTTTTTTTTAAACCTTATCTGAAGCAGGTGGATAAAGTTTGTTGAAAACGGACAACCCTTTAAATGTGAATACTCCCTTCATGGATATCTCATAGTTACACATACCTTAATTTGATACTTCACTTTGCCTGCAAAGTGACGAATTATGAAGGCAGGCTCCATAACCGGTGTGCCAACAAAATACTTATTATCCTCATGCTGTTGTTTGAACTTGGCCAACAAAGTCCGGAAAGTGGCATGGGGAAAACTTAAAGAAAGAAAAAAAAAAACACAAGAAACAGAACTATTGTGAAACTTATATTACTGGCTTACACTTCATGCAAGATACAAAGGTTTCTTTTGTTTCACAAGGGTAAAACTATACATACTTGCTTTCCTCATCTAACAAGTAGAAAAGGCCGGTTGGCTTCTTGCTGATCAAATGGATACAGCCCACATTATCCGTGTAGTCTATATTGTGCCAACTAATTCCTTCACCTTTATATTCTTCCTGTAATAAAATCAACAAATTTACTTTTTCAGTACACTACTTAACTGGGGTTATGGTTAGTAAAAAAAACCATTTCAACTCTTGCTATTAGTCTTTCTAGAGGTACACTGACTGACTGATGATCAAAAGACAGTAGGTGCAGAGGAGGAAAGGTAGGGGAGGTTTCTTTCTTTTTATTGATAGGCCAAATCATTTTATTCCTTATATCAAAATAATTCATGGAGCGATTATTCATGCAAGAAATAATGTGGTAAATACCTTGTCTTTGTGTTTCTCACCTGTTCTAGTTTGAAGATGTGTTGATTGAAGTAATACTGGAGCTGTTCATTGGCATAATTAATGCAAAATTGTTCAAAGCTATTGGTTTCAAAGTCCTCAAACCCGAAGATGTCAAGAACGCCAATGGAAAGACACTGAAAACAAACAGATTGCATAGGGAATTAGCATGGTAACTACTATATTAAACTATATAAGTACATATAAATGAGAAAGAGGAGAAAACATGGTTACCAATAAGTGCAAAAACCTAAAGACATATAGGTTAATATAAAAAAATGGCCTAGAAAAAAACAAGTGCAAAAATGCATAACATTTATTTACTGTATAAAATATTGGGGTAAATGTAAGCTGTCCTCAATGTAGGATGAAGAAGAAAAAAATTGTCTGGACTAAATTTATCATGCCTCGTACACCATATTAATAATATTGTAGGAGCGGAAGCCATTTTCACCTTCCCATAAATTGATTCATCCTCCTACACAACTAATGAGTCTCCAACACTATTTACTTTGGAATCACCAACCCGATTACTCATATAGCCAACATATTAAATACATGCTACAAAAAGAAAACAATGAACGCCTATGAAATGCCCATGCCCGTCTAAATAGAAAACAAATGCAGATAGAAGATGTTGGTGGTGCCTGTAGTAATCAGAATACAGTTTTTCCCCTGGAGCAATTGAATACAAAGAATGTGATTTGTCCATAGACCTTGTAGAAATTTGATTCTCTGCACCAGTGTATTTGCATGAGACTCATGACTTTAATTGACTATTCTAAAAGTTGGCTCCTTCCCTCGCCAGTCTGTGCCTTCACACACAAACCCTATCATTAAGGAGTCTGAAATAGAGCAGCTCGGCCCAATTTCCTGTATGCAGGATAAAGCAAAAAGAAAATTGATGCTAGAGTGTGGCATGAAAAGCTACGTGGAATAATAGAGGTTAAGCTTTAAGTGGAGGTAATCAATACAGGCTAAAAGAGATTTACAACAAAGAGGAACAACGGACAGAATAACAGTCCAAAAGACTAATGTTAAAGGAACAGGACAACAAAAAGTGTAAACAGAAAACATAGAAGACTCAGAAGTTGTTGCTCACATTGACAGATTCTTCCACATCCTTTTTATTGAGCAGTGCATGGTTGATTCTGAGAACTATCCAGTCAAATAGGGCACTGTATAGAGACTTTGCCATCGAGTCACGAGCGGTTACAGCCTGCAACAGAGGGACAGTTAATATACCAGCAGCAATACCTTCCAAAATGTAAACTGGGGTTAATTTAAAAAAGGGAAATAAATAAAGACATCTTGCCATTTCAAGTAATAAAAAAAAAGGAATAAAAAGCCATTCATTGCTTCTTCCATCAGGTTTGATGGAGGCAGAACTGACCGAAGAAATGCATAGTGATGAAGTGACCATTAAAGAAGAGTTTCATCTTTAACCTTTTACTCTGCCTTTGATTTTGAGCACGTGATGTAACCACTTCTATAAAGGTCCCATTTGAATAATTCCCCTCGAGGGTAAGTGGTCAGTGCTGCACGAAATCGCTGGCATAATACCAGCAGGACCTGAGGTTTGAGGACCCTTGATCATCAGCAGTGTGATCACCCTTGTGACCCACTGTCTCCCGTGTGGTGAGCGTTCAACACCTAAGGCTCTTTACCTTGGTTATGCAGGATGCAGAACCTCCCCAGGTTAGTTTAACCATAACTAAATATCCTACACTTGACCACCGGGTAATACTCTAGGAGCACCCCCCACCTCCTTTCTAGTTCCTGTTCATTGCATATTGTCATCTACATAGAATATCAGATCCCAGTCAGTCTGATACCAGTTACATGCAGTGGTGTGTAATGTCCCTGGGTCCGCTCATGCCTTTTTCTACATAGAGTCCACACGCTATTGCCTTGGTCCATATATCACTCAGTATAATCACGTTCCTTTTGATGACCAAGTTTCAGAAAGCATGATTCCAATGTTCTCACCTCATTGACACTATATGGCAAGATGAGCTTTTCATTTACAGTAACAGTCTTTCTCTTGGTTAGTGCTTCCACCAGCATCTCTCTCTTAACCTGACAGGGTAAAAAAAGATTATGACGAATTTGCCAAACAAAAAATGATGAAATCATTTGGAGCCATCAACATGTACACAACTCACAGAATCAAACTACAAACCATAAAACAAAATCTATAAAGACAAATAAAAGGAAGTCTGTGTTTTCTAGCAAGCAAAGAACACAAAAACTATTTACTTAGAAGAAAAATACCGGAAAATCTGTTCTTATGAATGAAAAATTGTGTCCATTGTTCATGGCAAACACAGGAAATGTTGCTCAGATTAGTATACACAGCATATACTGTACCTGAAGCAGCTGTGATAAGGTGTCCAGCACCTCAGGCGGACCTACATCAAGACCTTCATCTCGTCCAGATGCCTTTTTCTTGTAGGTGACATTACCCAGATATAGAATAGCTGATAAAACTGAAAATATCCTAGAAGGGGAGGAATATATAATAAGGATATAGTCAAGCGGCACATTGTACCACACAGAGTCCAACGTGTAGTGTGGTGTAGTGTAACGCACGGCAGAAATCTGAGCCTAACCCATGAACTCTACTGCAGAGTTGACGTTTGAACTATGGGGGTCCATGCATTTATTGGTGTTAGGGCCCCGTTACATGTAGCGATGTTCCAGCGATCCCACCAATGATCCCACCTGGCTGGGATCGCTGGAACATCGCTATGTGGTCGCTGGTGAGCTGTCAAACATGCAGATCTCTGCAACGACCTCGACATCATGGAAAAGAATATAAACTATTCCTTTCCACAATGTCGAGGTCCTGCTACTATATTCTGATAGGCTGGGGTAAGCGGGAGAAAGCTGGTAACCAGGGTACACATCGGGTTACTAAGCAAAGCGTGCTGTGCTTAGTAACCCGATGTGTACCCTGGTTACCAGCGCACTGTGCTTAGTGACCCGATGTGTACCCTGGTTACCAACGCGCTGTGCTTAGTAACCCGATGTTCCCTGGTAACCAGAGAACACATCGGGTTAGAGGGGAGTCACACACGCCGATGTATGCTGCCCAGCGGGAGACCGACGACCAAAAAATGGTCCTCGCCATTGCGCAGCAATGTCATTGCTGGTCGCTGCGGCATGTCACACATAGCGAGATCGCTGGCGATGTCAATGCTACGTCACAAAACCTGTGATGTTGCAGCGATATCGCTGTGTGTGAAGTACCCCTAAAACCTCATTCAGGTTCTATGCGAAATGCACATGTAAACCACCTCTATGCAAAATAAGTCAATTATTGAAGTGATTTACATGTGCGAGGCTGCACAATCAGCCTCTGTGCGAGTAGCAACACAGATTTACCACTGAAAAATAAAGGAAGGTGGTTTGAGGACAGTCTTTATGTTTCAACACAACATACATAACTTTCCATAAATACAAAGCACACTGAGCGTCTAAGGGTGCTTTCACACCACGATTTTTGCATTTCCGATGCTGTCCGAAAAAAAATCGGACAGCATCGGACCGATTTTCGGATCCTATGGATCCCTATGGGGATCGGACCGAATCGGATGTGCACTAAATGCCATCCGATTTGGTCCGATCCGATTCTGCCCGATTTTGGCCGATTTTTTTCAGGAGAAAAAAATCGTTGCCTGCAACGATTTTTTCATCCGATTACAAAATCTGACAGATTCGGATCGGACCAAATCGGATGGCATTTAGTGCACATCCGATTCGGTCCGATCCCATAGGGATCCATAGGATCCGAAAATCGGTCCGATGCTGTCCGATTTTTTTCGGACAGCATCGGAAATGCAAAAATCGTGGTGTGAAAGCACCCTAACATGGCACATACTAAGAAAACCTGACATGCTTACTGTTTTTTTGTGGCCGGGAGGAATCCAACCATTTCCATGGCTTGCTTCAACCTCTCAAAATCATGCCGGAGATCTTCTCCCTCCTCGATCTTGAAATTATTCTATAAATAAAATGGAGCATAAAACACTGATGACAAAGTGATTGCCTGCATTCCGTTATGTCAGAAATGATAAATCTAGAGCAACCTCTGTAAAATAAATTGAGCAGGGGGGCTCATTTCTAGGGTTGGTAGGAACCAGGACTGTGGAGTTGGTAAGCTAAACCACTGACTTAGACTCCTGAATTTCCTTGACTCCGACTCCTTCATACACGGCTCATGTTTAAGTGATAAATTTATTGTAGTACAATGTGAACATCAGGCTTTAATCATTATTATGATACAATAATCAAGATATTTAGATAGGATGTAAAAATAATTCATAATATTCAGCACATTCTGCATTGAACTACTGTACCCAATGTATTACATATATTAGGAGTCAGAGTCGGTCCATTTTCTACCGACTCCAACTCTACAGCCCTGGTAGGAACTCAAGTGGTCCCACAAAATATTCAATGGCTTGAAGTTAAGTTTACATCTTGGTTCAAACCCTATAATAGCAAAATAGAAATTTGCATTTAAACTAAACGAGAAAAAGAAGTGAAAAAAGCTAAGAAGCAGAAGAGCAGAATTAAAGGGATTGGTCTGGCTTAGAAAAAAAACTATTGAAGAGCTGAATCACTTGGCTTAGTCATTCCTCATTCATTAGCCAAAAAACCCCACACAAAAGGAGATCGCTCAAATTCGATGATCTAGCAAGTTCAGATTAAAAAAAATGATAAAACCATGCCCCCTGCTCTCTTCCCGGAAGTGCTCTGCTTATGGTTGGCTGTATGTGGGAAGAGAGCCAAACTATCCAATCAGTGCCTTGAGGTTCGAGTCAAGTTCTGGTCCAGAAGAAAACCAAAAGTTCAACTGAACCCACAAAACACGAACTTCCACGGGTCTGCTCATCTTTAGTAGTTACTAAACATGTATAGTCACTCCTTAATTTAAAGGGGAACTCCAAAAAGAGAGAATTTTTTCCTAGGACCAGTAGAAGTGCCTGATTGGCACAAATCGACTCATTGTCGTTTCTTCTCTCCTCCCTCCCTGCATTCCACCGCAACAAACCATTTGTGCATTGAATCGGATGAGTGCAACTTTTTTTCTTAATTTCGCATTGATGAAGGTTCTATTGAAGGGAGCACCCCTTTGGTCTTCTTTGGGGGCATGCACTTTTTCTTTACTTTTCAGTGAGTTAACTATTAACCTGCCAGAGTGACTGCGTCTTCCAAGGTGTAGTCACGTTTACCATTACACTATAAGCTCAGACAGGATGATTAGACTGGTATTATAAAGCTGCAGGTACAGACCGCTGATAGCTGGGGAGGCATAAACCACCTGACAGGTTCCCTTTAATGTATACTCAAGTGTTGTAATATAGAACTTTTCCGGTGAATTTACCCTACAGTCTAGGTTACATTTATTCTAGCCGAGAGCACAAACTCAAGTTTTTTTTTATGATTTTACAACTTTGTATCAAACATCAGGACAAATAATATCTGTCTACTTTACCTGATTGAGGTAAAAATAGTCTTCAGGCTGTTTAAGCTGGAAAGCTTTTCTCTCCTCCTCAGATAACCCCAAGCAGCATGTAATAGAAAACATGGTAATTCCTGACAAGACAAAAGTTAGATGCAAATGAGTAGATAGAAGACATTGACAGATGTTGATGATGCTCAGGTCACAACACTAGGTCCTCTGAAAATGGATTTGTCATGGGGCAATATTTCACCATGGCATCATCAGAGGCAGGTCTCACCTTTCATCCTTTTCCTGAGAAACAAGCCGAGATTTTTCAAGGAGGTATTTTTCCACCACAGCCCTATTAAAAAACACACACAAACAAAAATAAAAATAGATAACTGCTGTTTTATTAGCCGCAAGAAATATGGTGGCAGTGCACTATGGGACATAATCGTTGGCCCATAAAACATGTAGTCAATAGATATCTTGCAATGAAAAAAACTTTGACATATCAACATACAGGTAAATACATCAACATCAGCCTCAAAGTATTAACGCATGTAAAGGCTTGTTCAGTGATTGTGTTTTTTCCTTTTACATGGATGAAAAAAAAAAATGCCGTTTACAGAACCATCAAAATTAACCCCTTCAGGACCCAGCCTATTTTGACCTTACTGACCTTCCCATTTTCTGCAATTCTGACCAGTGTCCCTTTATGAGGTTTATAACTCTAGAACACTTCAACAGATCCTAGCGATTCTGAGAGTTTTTTTCGTGACATATTGGGCTTCATGTTAGTCATAGATTTAGGTCATAATTTTAGCGTTTATTTGTGAAAAAATAAAACATTTGGAAAAATGTTTTAAAATTTCGCAATATTCAAATTTTGAATTTTTATTCTGCTAAACCAGAGAGTTATGTGACACAAAATAGGTAATAAATAACATTTCCCACATGTCCTACTTTACATCAGCACAATTTTGGAAAATATAAATTTTTTTTTTATAGGAGTTATAAGGATTCAAAGTTCATCAGCAATTTCTCATTTTTCCAGCAAAATTTACAAAACCATTTTTTTAGTGACCACATCACATTTGAAGTCCCTTTCAGGGGTGCACATGACAGAAAACACCCAAAAGTGACACTATTCCAAAAACTGCACCCCTCAAGCTACTCAAAACTACATTCAAGAAGATTATTAACCTTCAGGTGCTTCACAGGAACTAAAGCTAAAGTGGAAGGAAAAATGGACATTTTATTTTTCCAACAAAATTTGCTTTTAGCCTCAATTCTTTCATTTTCTCATGGGCAACAGGATAAAATAGACCCTAAAATGTGTTGGGCAATTTCTCCTGAGTAAACCGATACCTCATATGTGGTCTAAACCACTGTTTGGGTGCACGGCAGGGCTCAGAAGGGAAGGAGCGCCATTTGACTTTTGAGCTAATTTTCCATTCAAAAGTCAAATGGCGCTCCTTCACTTCTGAGCCCTGCTGTGCGCCCAAACAGTGGTTATAGAATAGAAAATATCGTCTAGGGAGTGCTAGGGTTAGAAATGAACAGTGGACCAATGTTATTAATAACAGCGTTTTATTAACCCCTTACATAGGACACAATGCGTTTCAGCAGCAGAGGGCTGCCTTCATCAGGTATGAAAACATTACCTGATGAAGGCAGGACTCTGCTGCTGATACGCGTTGTGGCCTATGTAGGTTAACAAAACCACTGTTATTAATAACATTGGTCCCCTGTTCATTTCTAACCCTAGCACTCCTAGACGATATTTTCTATTCTGTGCACTTCATTCCCTTTAGGTAATCTGGCAGGAGCTGCTCTGGCCTTTAGAAATATCCAAACTAGGTCCCAACTCACAGGACCTGGGCGGTTACAGATTGCTAAACCCCGCTATAGGACCTGCGGTGACGTGTTTCCGGTTTATTCTCGGTCACGTGACCAAACGGGAAGTTCCCCGGGAGCAGCGGTGTCTGCGGCCGGCAGCATCTTGAAATAACTCCACGGAGGAGTCTCATCAACAGGCTCTTAACGAAGTTGTGCAGGGTGTGCACTACCACCTTGGTGAGTGGCCGTTCGGCCCCATGCTAAACATACCACAAACTGTACTTCACATGCATTTCCATTTTTCTTTCCTTTTGCAAACAATGGTTTATGACCCCACATATGAGGTATCGGTGTACTCAGGAGAAATTGCCCAACAGATTTTAGGATGTATTTTATCCTGTTGCCCATGGGAAAATACATTTGAGGCCAAAAGAAAATGTTTGTGAAAAAAAAAAAGTACTTTTTCATTTTTACGGATTAATTTGTGAAGCATCTGGGGGTTCAAAGTGCTCACTATGTATCTAGATAAGTTCCCTGGGGGGTCTAGTTTGCAAAATGGGGTCACTTGTGGGGAAGCTCCAATGTTTAGGCACACAGGGGCTCTCCAAACGCGACATGGTGTCCGCTAACAATTTGAATGGAAAATTAGCTCAAATTGTTAGCGGACACCATGTCTCGTTTGGAGAGCCCCAGGGTGCCTAAACATTGGAGCTTCCCTACAATTACCCCATTTTGCAAACTAGACCCCCCCCCCCCAGGAACTTATCTAGATGCATAGTGAACACTTTGAACCCTCAAGGTGCTTCACAAATTTATCCGTAAAATGAAAAAAGGAACTTTTTGTGAAAAAAAAAAAAATGGATCACTGCGCACGGGCTGTCAGATCGCTACTCTACAGCCTGATCCCGCTGCATGGGGATACCCATGCAGAAAGCGATTGGACAGCCCAGGAACAGTGATCCACTAAGTGGATCACTGGGCCTGGGCTGTCATATCGCTTTCTGCATGGAGATCGAGTTGCAGAAAGCGAGTTGCAGAAAGCAATCTGACAGCCCAGGCACGGTGGCCCCCGGGCTGCCAGATCGCTGCTCTGCAGCCTGATCCCCATGCATGGGGATCGAGCTGCAGAAAGCGATCTGACAACCCAGGCACAGCGATCCACTAAGTGGATCACTGTGCCCGGGCTGCTAGACTGCTATTCTGCAGTCTGATCCCCCTGCAGGGGGATCGGGCTGCAGAGAAGCGGTGGTGGTGGCTCACCGGGTCCATCTAAACGGCGGCGGGCACAACTTGGCGGCGGGCAGCAGCAGGCGGCAGTGGGCACAAGTGCATGCACCGCCGCCATGCTGGTGAAGCTGATGGGGAGTGCTTAGATCAATCCCCCTCAGCGCTGGAGATCCCCGTCCCCTTTAGCGCTCCAGCCTATAGAAGGGGCTCTGACCGACCCTTCTATAGGTGAAGACAGGATCTCTGTGATTGACTGTTTCAACAGCCAATCATAGTGATCCTGGGGGTGGGGTTGGGAATAAACCCCCCCCCCCCCCCGACCTCAAACCCCGGTGCTCTGTGATAGGAATCACAGAGCACCGGGGTCTGATGGCGATTACCGCGGCAACGGGGCTGCGGTAACCGCCATGACGTTGTACAATGTCATGGGTTGGGAAGGCACCAACGTTCATGACGTTGTACAACGTCAAAGGTGGGTAAGTGGTTAAAGGGATTGTTTGATTCTTTAACATAGACTACTTATCCTCTGGGTAGGTCATCAATGTCTGATCGGGGAGTGTGTGAACACTTTGCATCCTGACGATCACTTGTTCCAACGCTGCTATCGGTGAATCTAGTCAGTTGTGGAATTGCACAGCTCTGTCAACTGTATAGTGGGCACGGCTGGGTACTACCTATTCATATCAGTAACACCGGATGGTAGAAGCTGGTCATGGACACTATTTTGTTATACCTATATTGAAATGTATTATACTGACCGGTCTCAGCCAAGGACTAATTTGCTTACATACATGGGCAACCCCTAGGCCCTGGATGCCATGGCGACATATAATAAAACCAAGCAGGGGGCGTGACCTGGCCATGGAAGTGTGAGGAAGCACCTCCATAAGCTCTGCAGACCCGGGACTTTATAGAGCTATTCAACTTCACAATCTCTGCTCCAATGTCACGGAGAAAGAAGCCTGAAGATGCTGTGACAGCCCTGACACCTCCTGAGAAGCAAGGGAGAGAGGCAGGCATGGCAAAACTGTTTGGGACAGCAGGAAGAAAGGCAGCACACTCCTCTGTAATGGCACAGGGAGGACCTCATGCTCAGAAGCTGCAGGCACAGTCACCTTCACAGCTGCCACAGAGAAACCCCCACAAACAAAGCACTGGAAGCCAGGTAACAGCTGTTATCAGCTCCTCAGATAAGGGGAAGGAGAGATCAAGGGAGTCTGCAGTTGTGGAAACATTAGAGGAGATTGCAGACACTGGAGAGGAGACGGAGGAGACATGGAGGGATTCTCCCCCCTCCCCTACACAGGCTGCAATAATGGTGCCTGCTTCAGACCAGTCCAGCAGCTCCTACTCTGAACTGAGGGCTATTAGGAGCATGATTGCTGCTCTCCCTACCAGACAAGACCTAGACTGTTTAATGGCCCGCATGGAGGCATCCCAAGCCAAAGCCCTGAGCCCCATTAAGGAGGATATAGAGACTCTAAAGTCACAATCCACCGCTGTGTCTGAGACCATAGCTGCCATTGAAGAGAGAGTCACTGCCTTGGAGAGACATGCTACACGCTCTAATGCACATATTGTTGCCCTGATTCTACAAGCAGATGACCAGGAGAATAGGGAAAGGCGCAACAACATACGCCTGAAAGGATTGCCTGAGACCATTACAGCTAATATGCTCCTTGACAGGACTCTAGACATCTTTAATACGGTAACACAAAGATCACCAGGCTCATCATATAAAATTGATAGGATACATAGAGTATCTCGCCCTGGCCCAATTGACCCAGACAACCCCAGAGATGTTCTGTGTAGATTTCATAATTTTACAGACAAGGATGCTCTGATACAAGCGGCTTGGTCTTTTGGCGACATTCTGATTGACAACGTAAATGTTCGCCTCTTCCCAGATGTTTCTAGTCGCACCTTGTATATGCGACGGCAGCTGCGCCCCTTACTTGTGAAGATTAAAGAGCGGGGAGCCACGTACCGCTGGGGTCATCCCTTCCATCTTATAGTGAGAAGAAACAACAAGACATATTATCTTTGGCATAGGGATGACCTTCCTGGACTATTTTCGTTCTTGGATATCCCATCCATCCCGATCCCGGATTGGCTCTCTTTGGAAGGATTTCAGAGGTTCGCAACAATGGGCCGCCAACGCAGTTCCCTTTCAGATGCTCTCCGCAAGAGGAAGACACGGAGTGGCAATGCTCCACGTACGCCCTCGTCACAGCCTGGCAGCCCGAGGGGCGGAAGAGACGAGGCGTTTGCAGAGGACTTACCAACATGAGATTCCTGATCCACCTTTGTTGGAACTGATTGAGCTATATGAGGTTGATGCCTCAGACCTCACCCAGAATTGCTCTGGACTGGTCTGCCTGGTAACAATTGTTATATAAAAAGATAGTGCATTCGTTACGTATAACAAATTTATTACGGGTTTTGTGTTGCTTTTTCCCTTTTATCGATTGTAACTTTTTCTTGTTGACTTTTAAAGAAGTTGATAATGTGGTGTAAAGAGATGATCTTGATGATATACAAGAGTCCTGGGTCTGTGGATCGTTGCCTTTTGGTCAGTTACGGTCCCTACGACTCTCTCTCTTTCTCTTTTCTGTTTTCTTAGAGAGAGTTGATTTGCTGGCTTGACCGGCTTAGACTAAAATAGTCTTATCTTCCCTTTAATCTTTTTTTCTCAATCTCTTTGTTTTACACTCCTCTACACCTCCCTCCCCTCTTACCTCCCCCTCTTTCCTGTACCTTGGTCCCCTTTTTCCTTGAAGTTCCTAGTTAGCAGAAGGGAACACTATGACACATAGCACCCTATCTGCTATACAAATTGGCACGCTGAATGTGCAAGGTCTACATGATGCAGGGAAAAGATCTATTTTGTTTAACTATTTGAAAACTAACAAAATTCATGTTGCTTTTCTTCAGGAGACTCATATGTGCGAGAACAAGCCTTATAAGCTCTCCAGTCATTGGTTTCCTACGTCATACCACAGCTTATCTAATAATTCACACTCCTCTGGTTCCAGTATCGTGATATCGAGGTCGATACCATGGGAATTTGTGGACTCCTGCAGTGGTGGCAACGGAAGACTCCTTATGGTAAAAGGTAAGATCGCCTCCAGAACATATACATTTGCCTCGCTATACCTCCCTAACTCTGGTCAGATCACAACGCTCCTGCAGTTTTTAGATAAAATTGAGGTCTTCGCAGAGGGAACGCTGGTTCTAGGGGGAGATTTCAATGTTACACTTGACCCCGACCTTGACACGTCTCGAGGCAGGTCTAGTATGTCTAAAGCAGCTATTAGAAGGTTGAACAGAGCGCTCCATGATCACCAATTACTAGATGCTTGGCGCCTCTTGTTCCCTACCTCTAAAGACTATACCTTTTACTCCCCAATACATGACGTATATTCTAGACTTGACTTCTTTCTCCTGAGACACACTGATCTGACACAACTAATAGATGCTTCTATTGAGCCGATTTCCTTTTCAGACCATGCCTTGGTTAAGATTTCCCTTATGCTCCACTCCCCGATCCCAAGACAGTGGCAATGGAGGCTAAACGCTTCTTTATTAGAAGACACAGTAGTCCTAGCGGACGTCTCTAAATCATTGAAGGATTACTTTGATTTAAATGTTTCCACAGATGTGACACCTGGGGGAGTGTGGGAGGCTCACAAGTGTGTAGTTCGAGGCATTTTAATCAAACATGGTGCCCGACTTAAGAAAATTAGAGATACAGAAATCCAAGATCTAATGATTAGACTGAGAGACCTCGAAACTAGGCATAAACGTCACTCTCTCCCTGATCTGAAGAGAGAACTATTAGATGTTAGGGAGAAGCTACGCACTACTTTACTATATAAGGCAAAAGGGGTACTTACCAGATGCCGTAGACATTTCTATGAATATGGGAATAAGTCCGGTAGAGCTTTGGCGAGGGCCTCTAGAATTTGCAGAGCTACTACGTATGTTTCTGAAATATCACACCCAGATACCTCAAAACGCTCAAAGTTTCCCCACGACATAGCTGAGGCATTCAAACATTACTATACCGCTTTGTATAATCTTGACACGAATAAAGCGCCGGTAGCATTGAAGGCACTTACATCACGCATAAGAAAATATATTACATCTTCGGCTATGCCGAAATTGGCGGATTCAGTTTCGCAATCCTTAGAGATGCCTATCTCAGATCAGGAGATTGAAGATGCGTTGTCCTCATCTAAATCGGGGAAAGCACCTGGCCCAGATGGGTTTACGGTTGGTTATTATAAAAAATTAAAAGAAGCTCTATTGCCACACCTAAAAGCCTTTTTTAATGCCTTGGCGATATCTACACCACCCAAAGATGCATTAAGAGCTAATATAACAGTGATTCATAAACCAGGGAAAGATCCTCTGCTATGCTCCAGTTACCGCCCAATATCCCTGCTGAACGTAGATATTAAGCTTTTTGCAAAAATTTTGGCGGCAAGACTCTCCCCGTTCATACCGGACTTGATTCACCCAGATCAGACGGGATTTGTCACGGGTAGGGAGGCCAGAGACAACACCACCAAAGCTATAGACTTAATTTATACAGCCAAGACATCTAAAACCCCGCTGATGTTACTATCTACAGACGCAGAAAAAGCGTTCGATCGCGTACATTGGACTTTTATTAAAGAGACATTGTCTCACATCGGATTGGGAGCTAAGATGCTTGGTTGGGTGCTCTCTCTGTACTCCGTCCCGTCGGCAAGAGTGCGGGTCAACGGGATCCTTTCGGAGTCATTTGATATTAACAATGGCACGCGTCAGGGATGCCCGTTGTCCCCATTAATTTTTATTTTGACTCTCGAACCGTTATTGCGTCATGTCCGAATGAATGGAGATATTTCAGGCATGCAAGTAAAATCAGGTGTACATAAAATTGCGGCATATGCAGACGATCTCCTGTTCTTTCTAACAAATCCAGAGGTTTCTCTCCCCATTTTATTGAAAGAATTGGAGACATATTACACTCTCTCCAATTTTAAAATAAATAGATCAAAATCTGAGGCCCTAAATGTGTCGCTTCCCCTGAGTCAAATTACTAGAATACAGAACGCCTTTTCATTTTATTGGTCTCCTAAATCTCTTCGCTATTTAGGGGTACAGATTACTCCAGATGTTAGAGATCTGTATGGTGCAAATTTTCCTTCACTGCTGCGGTCAATTACAGTAGACTGTGAGAGATGGCTATTGTCTACTTTCACATGGGCTGGTAGATGCCAGCTTTTCAAAATGAATATCCTTCCGAGGATATTATATTACCTACAGACATTACCTATCACCATTCCATTATCCTTCTTTAAGACAATTGCACAACTGCAGACAAAATTCATCTGGAGTAACTCGAAACCACGTCTAGCGAGATCAATCCTGTATAGACGCAAAAAAGATGGTGGTGTGAATCTCCCAAATATCAAACTGTATTACATAGCCACCCACCTCACGCGGGTAATAGATTGGTGCAGGCATGGTACAAATAAATTGTGGGTACAAATCGAACAGGATTTTACTCCTTTCAGACTTCAGACATTACCCTGGGTGTCACTTCGAAAAGAAGAGTTATTATATGGCCATCCGACAATTGGGTCTACTCTCAAGATTTGTGATCACACGTTAGTTAGATCCTTAATGATACCATCTGCCTCTGTCTTGAGTCCGATCCTTAGTCACCCGGACTTTCGACCAAGTCTTGATGACCCCGTGTTCCAACGTTGGATAAAAGCAGGTCTGGATAGGATTGAAAAATGGAGTGAGGGAGAAGCGTGGCCAACCATTGAACAACTTAATTCAATTACCTACCCGACGGCTCTGGGTTTCTGGAGATGTGTACAACTTGTGCATTATCTTCATAGACTCCCTCCTAAGAGGACGTTTTTAAATCCTAAGACACTGTTTGAATCTCTATGCTCTACCACAGTTGACTGTAGGCATGCTTTATCACAGACATACGCGTGTTTGATTTCTCCACCGGACCTCCCGACTCCCCATTTCATGCTGCGATGGGAGACAGATCTTGGTCTCAAACTGTCTACAGAACAGAGATCTGCAATTTATTCTTTAGCTCACTCTACTTCAATAAGCTCAAAACTGCAGGAGGCAAATTATAAATTATTGACGAGATGGTATAGAGTCCCAGCTCATTTGCATAGACTCTTTCCTTCTATAGACCCGAAGTGCTGGAGGTGTGGTGGGGCGGATGGTACAATACTACACGTGTTCTGGGAGTGTGCGAAGCTCCAACCATTCTGGTCGGAGGTGAAAAAGATTACAAGGCAAGTTACGGGATACACGGATGAGTTAGATCCTGGCCTCTTCATGTTGCACCACTGTAGGATTCCACCAAACAAATATAAACATACACTGTTGAGGTTCTTAGTCATGGCTGCGAGATCTTGCATCCCGATGCTCTGGAAAAAGGAGACGTGTCCTTCTGTGGCTATGTGGATAGAGAAGGTGAACGACCTCATGCTTCTCGAGGACCTGACATCAGCTATACATGATTCATATGAGAAGTTCAGAAACACGTGGTTTAATTGGATGAGTTTCCAACAATCTGACCTGTATAAGTCTCACAGAAGCTCCTGAGGAACTTGCTCTTAAGAACTGGTTAGTAAATGGGTGCGATTGAGAGTTCCTTTTACTCCATTGAGGTTTGGTAACTTCACGAGACCCCTACCTTACCCTCCCTTCTACCCCTCTTCATACCCCCCCACCCATCCTATCCCCCGTTCTGGTCTATTCTACTCTTTTCTTTCTTTATGTGTTTCCTATCTTTTCCTTTCTTTTTTGTTTTTTTTATCTTTCATTGTCATTATTATTGGTAATAGACGGGTACCTATGGAGTAGGTAATGCTTGTTTTATAATTCTGACTGGCAAACAACTCCGATGTGTTATACTAGACAGCTTGTTTTTCATGCCAGAGTTAGTTTTAATATTGCTATAGTAAATTGAATACTTTTATCAAGCTTATTGACTATTAGAAACTGATTCGTGATTCAATTAATGAGAATACATTTTATTAAGAACAGTTCTTTGTACTTGCAAGATGATTGAATCTGTAAGTTTTGGTTCTTTTTTCTATTGTTACTATAAAACGAAAAATAAAGAATTATATAAAAAAAAAAAAACCCAAGCAAATGGGATCAGGCAAAGATGTGTATGGGGACCTTCCAGCTCTTCCCTGACATGGGTCAGGGCCAGTGTTTCCCAGGGCTTCAATGAAACGTAGTGATGGTACAATGTGTTAGCATCTAGGGCTCCACTTTTAATATTAAAGGACCACACTTTGTCTAATACCAAACCCGCAAGTTCTGATGGGAAGGAGAAATATCAGGCATTTGAAATTTCAATGCCGGATCCTTTTGTTTTCAGTGGTGATAAACCACCATTTGAGGACTCAAATAGCAGATCATGTGTATGGAGGAGTTGGAGGATGTAACCGTTTGACAGGTGAGGTTCAGAAGACAGCTATACCATGTTTATGGCGTGTTTAAAACATCTTTTACTTTAAACTAGACAGCAATCCTGCTATTTTAGTAGCTCAGTGTTGTTGGAAAATGCATGTAGAGCCAGGATATGCTGTATGTAGTAGATAAAAAAACCTCATCTATGGGACAACGCTCATGATAAAAGATAAGACAAAAAATATTTCCTGCTGTATGTACCACATTTATATAAAAACTAGATGGTGGCCCGATTCTAAAGCATCGGGTAGTCTAGAATAGTAAAATTATAAAATTATTTAAATATGGCGTCGTGTCGAGCGCCGCTATCCTGATTGGTCGGCGTTGAACACGGCAACCAATCAGAGCAGCGGCATTCAAATACACTGGACTCAGTGTATATAAAATATGGTGGCATAGCGCGCGCCACTATTATGATTGGTCAGCGTGTTTAGCGCCGACCAATCAGAATAGCGGTGCGCGCTATGGCGCCATATTTCAAATACACTGAGTACAGTGTATTTGAAATATGGCAGCATTGAGCGCGCAACTATTCCGATTGGTCGGCGCGTTTAGCGCCGACCAATCAGAATGAGCGGTGCATGCCATATTTCAAATCTGAAGTCGTCACTGTATTTTACACATGGCGCCGTGCCGGCCCCTATTCTGATTGGTCGGCGCTGAACGCGACGACCAATCAGAATAGCAGCGCGCTATGGCGCCATATTTCAAATACACTAAGTACAGTGTATTTGAAATATGGTGCGCGCCGCTATCCCGATCCCGGCTGGCTCCGCCGGGTCATGTAGTGCGGCACAGAGGTCAGCGGCTCGCCGGTCATTTCCCGGCTGGCTCGTCGCGGACCTGGCAGGTAGCCGCGGCTGAGTGCTGGTTAGCAGCTTGCCAGCGGGAGACGACCGGCTGACACCGGTCATCTCCCGGCTGGCTCGCGCGCACTGCAGTCCACCTCTGTTCGGAGGGTGTATATACGCGCTAACGCGCCGCTCTCGCCGGGCTGCAAATAGGCACGAAATTCAAACTTTGAATTCTCGCGCCTATTTGCATAGTCTGCAGCATCTGTCTGGTGCGGATTTCCGTGACAGACAGACAACATTAGACAGTTATATAGTAGATAGATGACACATTGATATGACGCTACATAAAGGTGTTACAGACTGCACGACAACATCTAAAAAAGTACACAAACACCATTCCCCAGGAAAATAAGGCTTATTTAAGAGAAGGATGGTAGGCAAAAACATATTCATAAAATTGGCTTTAATTTAGATGTTTAGCCCTTGATAACAACATATGCTATTAGCTGCCGTTTATACGAGATATTATATGACTCTAGTTTAGTTATTATTTATTATTTATTTATTTATATAGCACCATTAGGTTCCATGGCGCTTTACATGAGGATGAGGGAGACAAGAACAAGTACACTAAATCTAGGCGATCAGGACGTACAGGTACATGAGGGGCAGGGACCCTGTCCACGAGTGCTCACAGTCTAAGAGGGGCGGGTTAGGATACAGTAGGATGGGGGAATGTCAGGTATGGGGGGTCGCTTGGGTCTCATGGCAGGTTGTAGGCTTGCGAACAATGAGTCTTCAGGTGACACTTGAAGCTACTCAGGGTAGGAGAGTGTCATGACGTTTCAGGCAGGGAGTTCCAGAGTAAGGCAGATGCCCGGGAGAAGTCCTGGACTCGGTTGTGCGAAGAGGTGATGAGGGGGGAGCAGAGGAGGAGTTCTTGGGAGGAGCGGAGGTTGCGTGAGGGTAGGTATCGGGAGACCAGGTCGGAGATGTATGGTGGGGCCAGGTTGTGTATGGCTTTGTACGCCATGGTTAGTGTTTTAAATTGGGATCTCTTGGAGACGGGGAGCCAGTGAAGGGCTTGGCAGAGGGGGGAGACAGGGGAGTAGTGGGAGGACAGGTAGATTAGTCGGGCAGCGGAGTTGAGGATAGACTGGAGAGGGTGAGGGAGTTAGCGGGAGGCCATTGAGAAGGCGGTTGCAGTAGTCAAGGCGGGAAGATGATAAGAGCATGGATGAGTGTTTTAGCGGTGTCGTGGGTGAGGAAGGAGCGGATCCGTGAGATGTTCTTGAGCTGGAGCCGGAGGGATGTGGTGAGGGCCTCGATGTGGGGCTTGAAGGATAGGGAGGAGTCAAGGATTACCTCGAGGCACTTGGCTTGGGGGACTGGGGAGAGGGCGCAGTCGTTGATGCAGATGGATAGGTTGGGAGGTGGGGTGGAATTTCTTGGGGGGGGGGAGGGAAGACTATGAATTCAGTTTTGTCCATGTTGAGTTTAAGGAAGCAAGCAGAGAAGAAGGATGAAATGTCGGAAAGGCATTGTGGGATTTTTCGAGAGTAGGGAGGTGATGTCAGGGCCGGACAGGTAGATTTGGGTGTCGTCGGCGTAGAGGTGGTACTGGAGGCCATGGGACTCAATGAGTTGCCCTAGGCCGAGAGTGTAAATGGAGCAAAGTAGGGGTCCCAGGACCGAACCTTGGGGACTCCGACAGAAAGGGGGTAGGGTGAGGAGGAGGTGTGGGAATGGGAGACGCTGAAGGTCCGATCCGCTAGGTATGAGGAGATCCAGGAGAGGGCAAGGTGGGTGATGCCAAGGGATTCCAGGACCGGAGAAGAAGGGAGTGGTCAACCGTGTTGAAGGTGGCAGACAGGTCAAGGAGTAGCAGGATGGAGTAGTGGTGTTTGTTCTTGGCGGTCAGTAGGTCGTTGGTGACTTTGGTCAGGGCTGTTTCGGTGGAATGGAGGGGTCGGAAGCCGGACTGTAGGCGGTCGAAGTGGGAGCACGAGGAGAGGTGAGAGGACAGTTCGGAGTGGACGTGCTATTCAAGTAGCTTAGAGGCAAATGGGAGAAGAGATATGGGGCAATAGTTAGAGATAGAGGTAGGGTCAAGTGAGGTTTTTTTTACGGGTGGGTGTGATAAGGGCGTGTTTGAAGGCCGAGGGGAAGGTACCAGTGCTAAGTGAAAGGTTAAAGAGGTGGGTGAGGGCTGGGATGAAAATGGAGGTGTGGTTCGGAATGAGGTGGGATGGGAGTGGGTCGTGGGCGCTGGTGGTGAGGTGTGATTTTGGCAGGAGGGAGGAGAGTTGGTCTTCAGTTATGGGGGGAAGTGGCTGATGGGGAGGAGGGCAGTGTAGGTGGGGAGGGGACCGAAGCTGCTTCTGATCTTGTCGATCTTCTCCTTGAAGAAGGTCGCAAAGTCTTCAGCAGAGATGAGGGGAGAAGGGGGAGGAGCAGGCGGGCGAAGTAAGGAGTTGAAAGTTTTGAAGAGCTGTTTGGGGTTGCGGGACAGAGAGGTTATAAGGGATAGAAGAACACTTGCTTGGCGGCAGCAAGTGCCGTCTTGAAGTCAGTGATGGATTGCTTGAACAAGCAAAGTGCTCGGGGGTGTGAGACTTTTTCCATCTCCTCTCGGCGACCCTGGACGCCCGTCTCAGGTTTTTAGTGAGGGTGGTGTGCCAAGGTTGCCTGTTAATGCGTGGAGCATGGAGAGTGAGGGGGCGGCTAGGTCGAGAGCATTCGTTATGGTGGTGTTGTATAGGGTGGTGGCAATGTCAATGTCGTCAGCGCAGGGTATGCCGGTGAGAGGGAGGAGTGATTCAGAGAATAAAGAAAGATCTTTTAGGTTTCGGTGTGTAGTGTGGCAGGGGAGGAGAGGGCGGAGAAGGTCAAGAGGTGGTGGTCGGACAGTGTGAGTTCCGAGGTTGTGAGGTTAGAGAGGGAGCAAAGGCGGGTAAAGATTAGGTCAAGCGTGTGGCCTTGTTCGTGGGTGGGAGAGGAGGACCATTGGGAGAGCCCTAGGGAAGTGGTCAAGGAAAGAAGGTTGGTGGTGGCTGAGGAGGGAGTGTCAACGGGGATATTGAAGTCACCCATGATGATGGAGGGGATGTCAGTGGAGAGGAAGTGAAGTAGCCAGGTGGTGAAGTGGTCAAGGAAGGAGGCGGTGGGTCTGGGGGGGCGGTAGATGATGGCTATTTAGAGGTTGCAGGGGGAGAAGATTCGGACCGAGTGGGCTTCGAAGGAGGGGACAGTGACGGATAGGGGCTGGGGGATAGGGCTGAAGGTGCAGGAGTTGGACAGCAGTATGCCGACTCCACCGCCGTGTTTGTCAGAGGGACGGGGGGTGTGGGACAGGCTGAGGCCGCCATAGGATAGTGCAGCAGGGGAGGCGTGTCGAGGGGGTGAGCCAGGTCTCGGTGAGGCCAAGGAATGACAGTTTCCTGGAGATAAAGAGATCATTGATGTCGGGGAGTTAGTTGCACACTGAGCGGGCATTCCAGAGTGTGCCGGGTAGAGCAGTAGGTGGGGCATGGGTTGGGGGAATGGGTCTGATGTTGGTGGGGTTGCGAGGGCTAGTGGTGGTGAGGTTGCGAGGGTTGGCAGTGGGTCGTGGGATGAAGGTTGTTGTGGGGATGTTTCGGGGGGGAGGGGGGGGGCCAAGATTTGGGGGAGATGTCACCGACAAGGAGGAGGAGTAGGCAGAGGGTTAGCAGGTGGGAGCATGAGAGCTTGCGAGGCGGGCGTGCTTGTTTGGTGATTAAGGATTGAAGGTGAATGAAAAGGTTGGTGAAGTGGGTGAGGTGGTTCGGCAGGATGGAGGGTGAGAGCAGTATTTTGTTGCTGGGAGGGGGGATAAGTGGGGGTAGTAGGAAGTGGAGAAGGATGGGAGCGAGAGTGAGGAGTAGCGGGAACATTGCATACAGATAACAGGGAGTGAGTGTGGCAGTAGGGGTCAGAAGCAGAGTGGGGAAAGTTGTGGTAGTGGGTGAATGGTCATCAGTGGGGAGTGGTCACGGGATTAGGTGATGACCGGGGATGAAATGCAAGGTGGGGGGTCGGATGGATGGGTCAGATGGGGAACTTGGGGGAAACAGTCGAGGCGGTCGGGGTTGACAGAGGCGATTGCAGGGTTGGCTGATGGAGCAGCCGTGAGACAGGTGAGGCATCCAGGGTTCAGTCCGGGGTGGAATGCCATCAAGGTATGAGCTACAGTCCAGGGGGGATGTGGCTGGGGATGAGATCTAGCAGTCCTGGACAGGATAGTGGAGCGGAGGACAAGGTGATGCAGCCAGTATGGGGAGAAATAGCAGTCAAGAGGAGGTAAGATGGCTGGGGAGGAAGGGTGGACTGATGACTAGTTCCTTATTTGTGGAAGGGATTGAAGGAGTTAATATGAAGTGAAGTAGTAAGGGTGGTAGAGATTAGAAGGGAAACATTGTGGGGGCTTTAAATTCCTTTACCTGACAGTCTTTTCCAGTCCATTTCTAGTCTATTTCTAAGTATTGTACTTAGAAAATGTACTTTGAAAGATACATGGATCAGACTAAGTCTGGATCAGACTTGTGGTTCAGAATATATCTGTAGCTAAAGAGGTTTCAGATGTTGATTAGTGGCTGGGTGTGGATGAAGTGCCCAGATGATGGGGGTTAGACGAAGGTAATAAAAATGGGAAGGGTCTGGAGAACTAACTCTAGGTGGTGGTGGTATTACAGCTTTCCACAATTGATGAATATACAGTCACAGTCACAGCCTCTGATGGTGTCAGGAACTCAGGCTCTCTTTCCAGTAATGTGTGGTAGCTCTCCTCATTCCCGCTGGTTATGGCAATTTAGTATGCCTTAAAACGTATCCTCTCTGACTGGACTTTGGCATCCACGGTACCTCAGGCTTACAATAAAGTACTTCATCTTCACTTCCACTGTTGACAACTCAGGATTCATCAAGGCAGCTTGCTACACAAACCCTCAATACTGATCCATTTCGTTGTCTGGCAGTTGTGCACTACTGTGACCAGACAGGACACTATGTCCCAAGCATATGCACAGATCCTGCTGTGTTCTGACATCGACCATGGAAAAGGCTCTGGCCGGCCTCCTTTCTCTCCAGCACTAATAAATCCAAGGCTAGCACTATTGCTCCTCCGGGGCTCAGTAGTTCTCCTTTAGGGGCTGCTAACCACCACACTTCTCAATAGCCCTTGCACTAATCACAGCTGAATGTAGTACAGAGTTTACAGATTTTTATGACGCCTAATTCTGCGGGGCGCCACATTAACCAGGCTCCCCAGTGACTAGCTAATCAGAAATATGGCCACTACAATAGACTAATGAAATGCTCATACAAAGCTGCAGAGGGCATTACACATTTCTTTAAAATAAATAAATAAAAAGGCAATGTTCGGCTCACTAACTTGTGGCCCTCCAAAATGAAAAACATTTTTTTCAGTGGCTCTGTAATCTGGTAATTAGAAAGTCCAAATTAGATGACCCCACCTACATGTGCCTTGTAGGTTGGTCGAGCAATAGATGGCCCTAAATGGATAAGTGTAGTATTAGGAAACATTATATATTAGCATAGCAGGTAAAACGTCAGGTCATTGAGAGAAGGCATATTGAAGGATCATGCCAGTCATCTGCAGGGATGGCTACTTTGTGCATATTCTTTTCTTTGAAGCAATGGCCATCTCCACACACTCACACAAACCATACATGTATAAAATGGACATTGATTGCAGTTAATTAACAAACATAGTCATTGAGCATTGTAGAGAAGAAGAGTGATGCTCACCCCCGCACAATTCCACTCTCCAAATAATTGACCTGGATGAATTTCCCAAAGCGGCTAGAATTGTTATTGTGAGCAGTTTTTGCATTTCCAAAGGCCTATAAAGAGAAAAATGAAGATAATATAAAATAAGACACATCAGTAGACATCTTTTTATTAGTTGACTTTTCATTCTTTCTTAGTATTCACGTATAAGAAGGAAGAGATCATTCATCTAGATGACATAACAGTGCTGGGTCACATGGGTATCAACAGGAACATTCAGAAAATGGGAAGTACAGCATGAGTAACTCTCAATTTCCATGGCATGTCAGCATAATCTTTACAGGGAATCTGTCACCAGATGAGAGCAGCATAACGTATGGGGCAGAGACTCAGATTCCATCAATGTATCGCTTACTGGGTTTCTTGCAGCAGTTTTAATAAAATCACTATCTACAGCAAATCTACCCGTTCTCTGAATGCAGTGCTCTGTAAAACCTCACCCAACCACTGATCTACACCTTTCTGTATACTGTGCATATGCCAATCAGTGGTTGGCGTGGAGTTAAACAGAATTCATGAATATGGATGACTACATAACAGGTGTACCAGTCCTCTAATGGTAGTCTCCTGATAAAAGACTGAATTTATCAAAACTACAGAAAGCAGCCCTGTAAGGGTATGTGCCTATTATCAGGGTTATTTGGCATTCTGGATAAAGGGTATTTTTGCTACGTTCTCTAGGGCAGAGAGACTTGAGTGTTTCTGCACAGGAAATGGACTTGCTGCGAATAGGAAATCTGCACAGTGTTAAAAAGAAGCATCGTACTGTACTACATAATGTTTTCTCAACTGCATCCAAACCACCACTAATCCTGATTGTGGGTATGTTCACTTAGGCCACGTGCACACTTTGAATATTTGATGAGTTTTTTACCTCAGGATTTGTAGCAAAAACCAGGAGTGGATAAATTAAATACAGAAGTGGTGCAGGTGTTTCATAAGACTTTTCCTCTGATTGCTCCACTCCTGGTTTTGTCTACAAATCCTGACGTAAAAAAATCACCAAATACTCAACGTGTGCATGTGGCCTAAAGGCCTGTCACACACGTCAATGACCCAATGATCTGATCGCTGGAGATATTGACGGCTGATCGCTGGTAAGCTGTCACACAGGCACACTCACCAGCGAGAACGCTGGTATCCATGTAAATAAGCAGGTAACTAAGCGCCACTTAGTTAGCCGCTGTTTACCATAGATACCAGCTCCCACTGCTTGCTGAGAGGCGCTGGGAGCTGGCTGATCGCGCGTCTTCCGATGTCACACGCAGCCGGGGACCATCGCCCGGTTTTCTGACCTGTCCAAAAACCTGGCGACCATCAACCTGTGATTTATCACTGGTTGATTCACCACGTCACACGTGTCAATATTGCTGCAACGTCACGTGCACCAGCGACATTGACAGTGATATTGACGCATGTGATGGCCCCTTAAGAGTCACTTAACCGAAATTCGAGCATCTGTATATTTTGCTCTCAGTTTAGGTGGGAAAAACTTGCTGACAATTGGCCTTTGAGGAAGACTGAAAGGTGACCCCTGATACTCCGTACCATAACATATTGAGTGATGTATATGTCAATTTCCATAAATCTAATAGACACTGAATGGAAAGGAAGCTTTCATAGACAACCATACCCCACCATTTCACCCTGACTGCAGTGAGAAAGTATGGAGCGTTGTAGCCCAGTCACTATGATTGGTGGATGTCCGAGAAGTAGAACCCCAGGGATCAGACATTTTTCACCCATGTTAAATCCATGTGATGGGTTGTACGACTGTAAATTAACACATCTTTTCATAACCTTTATTTTGTTAGTTACTACCTACCTTTTTGTCATTTTCGGCTTTGTATCAAAGATACTAAAAAGTAGGAAGTTTTCATCACAGTTATATCTTAGCCTACATCTATTTTTGCTAAATATATATTTTATCTCACAGCTAACACAGCATTGCACTTTATTTTTTCTTTGTGTGCATTTGTTTTCATTGTATGGTGTTATTTTGTGACTATGATCTTCACGTGCCAGACTTAGCCACATATAATATTGTACGTATGATTGAGGTTTTAGGGGTTTTTGTTCTCATGCACATAAAGACTTCTAATGTGTATGGCAGTGACAGCCAACTGATTGCCTGGGAAGATTTCAATTTCAGACAGCCATCTAATGTGAATGGAGGGCCCTAAGACCCTGTACCAATGAGAGCGCATTTGTTGTATATTTTTACAGTGCATTGTAAAAATGCGCAGCAAATGCATATGGTATATTGGCCAGCCAGCTAAGTCAATGTGACTTTGCGCAGTGCAGACATCAGCACATTTTTTTGAGCAGCGTAACAGCTGAAGATATTTACAGATCTTTCATCCATTAATATCTGCAGCATGTCAATTAAATTACAGCGCTTACCCTGTGTTCCGGCAGGCACGTCCAGGTTTCAGCTGCATCATACATCATGTGGGTAAGGGGCGTGTGACCCATGCAGTGTGTGACGTAGCTGAAATCAGGAAGTTCCGGCCGGTACGCAAGCAAAGTGCCGTACTGCAGGTCGGACAGCAGGGATTGATGCAGAAATTTCTGCATCAAAAAAGGCAGCTATTATGTAGCAAAGCGCATACTTTTGGTACAAAATAGCTGCTAAAAGCAGATGCAGATTTGATGCAGAAAATGCTGCATCACTTTTTAGTCCATCAGCACATAGCCTTAAAGGGACTCTGTCAACGCACAGACTGTTCAACCAAAGCACAGGCGCTCAGTACAATGAGGCGAATCATTAAGTGCACTTTTCGGACTTTTCGACCTGCTTGTTTTCAATCCATCTGCACCTTTCTCTGGCTCTATGAAGTCAGAGCTATCAATCAAAGAAGAGGGGGGCAAGATAGAATGACAGCAAGGTAGTTGGTAATGTGCACCTAAATGTTTGGCCCCGCCATGATGTATTGAGCACCTGTTCTTGGTTTTGAACAGTCTTTCTGTGCTGACAGTCACTTTAAGTATATTGAGGATTAATTATGCATCAATAAACCTTTATCAATAGTTCCATTGGTTAATGAAAACAAAAAGACATATTGCCCAACAATTGAAAAACAGATAGAGGGGACTCATACTCTGCTCGAGACACTTGAATATTTTGTAGTCTTTTTCTGGAGATCCAACTATAAATTCATATTTGTATTGCAGTTTCAGCAGGAATTTGGACCAATGCCTACTTTAAAGGGAAACTGTCACCCTCACCAGGGCCTATTAAACTAAAAAAGCCACCTTCAGCAGCACGTATGCTGCATTTATTGAAGGTGGCTCTTTTTCCCCTATCCCCCGGGACACCAAAATAGTGACTTTGTAAGAAATTACTTTAGGTCCGGGAGGCGTACTTATTATCTTAGCGTCCAGTGGTGGGTGGGGTAAAGAATAAAGGGAAGCCACCTTCACTAAATGCAGCATAGGCGCTGCTGAAGGTAGCTCTTTTAGTTTAATAGGCCCTGGGGGGGGGGGGGGGGTGACAGGTTCCTTTTAAACAATGTAGTTACTGGCACTTCAGCTGATCTAGAAGCACAAAAATGAAAATTAGGCAGCATTATCACTAACAAAAAGAAGGAATTAATAACAGGGGACTGAATCTGATCACCAAAAATATTCAACTAATCAAAAATGTTTGACCCAGATTTCCAGGTGGCGAGTTATCTTTGGTTATGCAAAATATGAAGATGAGGGTCAAGGTCAAGAAGAACAATGTACAACAGCTTTAAGAAAACTGTTATGTTATTTAAAAAAAAAACACAAAAAAAAGCCAAAACAAAACCACTATACTAAACACAGTTTTAGAAGGTAGAGCGGAGCTTCAGTCTGGAGGATATATGCTGGAAGAATGTGTGAGTCAGGGACCCGCAGAGACGGTGAGGTCATACGAAGAACAGGAATCTTCGAACAAAACCATTTATTCTAGGCTCTGGAGGATGTACGGAGACGTCTAATGTGCTGCTACATATATCTGGAGGAGGGAGGGACATAAGTAATGAAGTAACAAATAAATCTTATATGTGCACAGCAGAATGTTACAGCCTTGGATCAGTCCTGTGTAATATAGACTTCTCTGGAAAGAAACAATAGAACTCCGAAATTCAACTCAATTCTACTCTTCCTAGACATTGATGTAAATACTTATGTCCCAAAAAATGACAAAACATTGTAGTAGTGATCAGCTAACCAGAAAAATTATATTTGCAAGCTTTCAGAGCTCAAAGGCCTCTTCTTTAGGCGAATTACAAATGCCTGGAAAATGTTGGGAGACTCCCCATTTACAAATGGTTGGATGGGGACAGCAAAATCAACATCAGGTTCAGCCCTCTTCAATCCAATGTATATGGGTGTCTAAAAGTAACAGTCATAAATCAATAGTACACATGAAATTATGCTAATAAATCCGATCAGATCAATTTTGGCTGAGAAAGAAGTACATTTATCAGTCATTATCCAAATTAGTCGCCCCGCAGGGCTAGGAAAGGAAGGAGCGTGATTCAACTTTTCAAATTCAAAATTGTCTGGAATCATTAGCGGACACCATGTCACGAGTGGAGAGCCCCCTGATGTGCCTAAATAGTGGAGCTGTCTCACAAGTGAGCCCAGTTTGGAAATTGTACAAGGAATTTATTAATAAAGAAAAGGTTTGTGAATCTACCGTACTTTAAAACTCTCCCTTTTGTTGGACCCTCGGCGCTCTGATAAACACCAAATTTCTAAACTTTTTCAGTTTGGAAACTAGACCCTCAGGGAATTTATGTAGATGTGTGGTGAGCATCTTGAACCCCTAGGTGCTTCATAGAAATTCATAAAGTTGAACTGTGAAAATAAAACAAAGCGCAACCTTGTCTGGAATAAATTGTGCATGCATTTGTTTTTGCAGAGCTGCCGAGATTCCAAAACTGCAGAATTCCACCCCAAAAGTGACCCCAGTTTGGAAACTACACCCCTCTATCTAAGGATGTGGGGAGCTTCTTGAACCCATTGGTGCTTAACAGAATTTTATAACATTGGGTCATTATTATGTTTTCTTTTCATCAAAAATTATGATGCTGAAGACATTCATTTTTAATTTTTACAGGTGCGACAAAAGAAATTGGACCACAAATTTATATTGCAATTTCTCTTGGATACAATAATACCCCATGTGTGGTCAGAAACTACTTGTCAGGCACAGTGATAAGATCAGAAGTGAAGGAGAGCCATATGGGGGTGCAAAATTTGACTTGGAAAAAGTTGTGGGTGCCATGTCACATTGGCAAAGTCAGAACTGCAGAAAACCCCCACAAGTGACCCCATTTTACAAACTGCATGCCTCAATGAATTCATCTAGGGGTGCAGTAAGAATATTGAGATCACAGGTGTGGTAAAAATGTTGTACAATTGGGCAGTGAAGAAAAAAATATTAACTTTTCCACCAAAATGTGTTTTAATGGCAGATTTTATACATTTTTACAAGTGGAAAAAGATTAAATTCACAGATAATTATTACACATTTTCTAGTGAATGTGATAACATGACTGTACAGTACCATTTGGCCACATGGCGAGATCTTGTAAGGGAAGGAGCGCCATTTAAATCTGAGGGCAAGCTTCCTTTAACAGTTTGCGGACTCAAGAGCTCCTAAGTGGCAGAAAAAGTACAAACCTCCCTCAATTTACCCCAGTTTAGAATTACACCCCTCTGGGAATTCAGCTGTGGGTGTAGTGACAATTTTGACTTCATGGGCGTTTTCCAGAAACAAGCAGCAATGGATGTTGCCAAGCGAAATCTGCCAATGTAGTGCCCGTACATTGTGCCCAGCTTGAGAATCAGGAGACATGTACCCCATAAATTAAGTGGGATCTCCTTGTGACTGGAATACCAAAAGTGTGGATACTGAGATTTAGGTGCACTATGGTGCTCAGAAAAGAAGGGGCATTTGGATTTGGGAGCAGAGATTTCACCTGATATCTTTTGGGGGTTAGCAGCCATACCTCTTTTCCAGAACAACTGTGCTACAAGTAACTAGGAAACCCCTATATTTCTGTGAACAGTTGATAAATTTTATTGGGGACTTGTTTCTTGTAGGTTGAATAAAAGGTTTTAATGGGTGGCATTTTAAAAGGTACAGAACATTTTGGATTAGTCAGTTATGCTGAGCACTTACATCAGTGTTTCCATCTATATAAGGGGTTGGGAACCTATGGCTTGTGAGCCAGATGTGGCTCTTTTGATGGCCGCATCTGGCTTGCAGCCAAATCCGATGCCCACCACTGCTGTACCATGTTTTGGGTGCTGTTCTGTCTCTGCTGTTGTACTCATACGTGACCCGATTAGAGGCTAAGGACGTCACCAGCTGGAATCTGAATGGATCGTGGCAGCTGGTTTCTGATTGGCTTGACATATGGGTACGACAGCAGGGACAAAACGGCACCCGAAACAGTGCGGACCGTGGGTGAGTATGTGTGTATTTTTTTTTTGCAGGTACTGGCACCGTGGTGGGGGCTGCAAGGGAATGAGGGGATCAGGGATAAGGGGTACTGCAAGGGGTAAGGTACTGCATGGGGAAATGGGGTACTGCAAGGGGATAATAAGGCTACTGCATGGGGATGATGGGGTACTGCATGAGGATCATGGAGGTACTGCAAGGGGATCATGGGTGTACTGCAGCCTTATTGTACTTTAAAAGTGTTGGTCTTACATAAAATTAACACATTTACTTGTATTTAGTTTTAAAGTTTAAAAAAAAACATTAAAATTAAAAGTATTAAAATTTAAACATTGTATGGCTCTCACAGAATTTAATTTTAAAATATGTGGCGTTCATGGGTCTCCTGGACTCTGTGTGACATCTGTTCAGTGGTGTCCGGCTTTTAAGATGTGCATAAATAGTGGTCAGCTGCCCAGTTATATAGCCTTAAAAGACAGACACGGCAGGATCATAGGCCAGAGAGAGTTCCAGGTTACTCCATTTACCTTATTATAGTGGATGTCTGTCAGAATCAGGGCTGTGGAGTCAGTCTATTTTGGGTGGAGTCCAGAGAAAGTAGTAACTAGCATGCACCTTGTAATGGATTGCGAGGTGCTAGTGAAGGGATCTTATCGGTCCAAGTCATAAAAGCACTGCACACTCAGGTACATTTTGCAAATGTGAAGGTTTTCCTTTATTGGTTCACATACGACAACTTGCGACAGGGCGACGTTTTGGCACAATGCCGTGGCCTTTATCACAATGTCACTAGAAGGAGAGTATCGCCTAAGGTACTTCCTTGTACAGTTGGAGGGTCTGAGCTGAGGTATCTGTCCTTAGTGGTATGGCTGAGGATATCTCTGTATTGCTTTAACATGCAACCAGTCTCATCTTACAGCTTATTAAGTGACCTCAATATTGTGTCCACTAGTACCCTTAGGGTACCTTTACACGTCACAACATTGCATGCAATGTCACTGGCAATTTGCTGGTTGCAGTGAAATCATGGACACGTTGTTCTATTTTGTTGCCGTGTACAAATGTAACAATGTGTCCATGATTTCACTGCAACCAGCAAATTGCCAGTGAAATTGCATGCAATGTTGCGAAGTGTAACGGTACCCTTAGGGAGATCCACCTGGCTCAGGAACAGCTTTACTGTATGCAGGGTCCTGTCCCTGCTGTGATGCATGTGCTTTAGTCACAGCGGAGGAGCAGGTCAAGAATTTCTTTTTTTTTCCACATCATTTACAATGTGTTAACTGGTAAGGCGGCTTTATTCCTCAGGTCAGTGCAATCGCAGTGATACCAGATTTATATATATTTTTTTTCAATGTTTGGATACTATCACACACTTTATTTTTTTCATTAACACACAAAAGTTTTTACATTACCATATTTTGAGAGTTCTTCTGTATTCCTGCCGACAGAGTTATGAACATGTTGAGATGGTGCTTTGCAGGATTAGTTAACATTTTAATCGGTACGATTTTCAGGCACATAATTTATTAGAATTTTTGATACAGAATGAACAAAAGACAGCAATTGAGGATTTTTTTTAGGATTTTTTTTTTTTTTTTTTTTAATACCATTTCACAGTTTGGCAAAAGTGAGAATATTTATTCTTCGGTGCAGTACAATTAGCAATACCACATTTATATATTTTTTGTTTATTTTTTGACACTTTTACACAAAAACAATTTTATAAAAAAAAAAAAAGTATTGCTTTTGCATAGCTGTTTTCTCAGAGCTATAGCTTTATTTTTCCACTAACAAGGCTGTATAGCGGCTTGTTTTTTGCAGGACAATATGACGTTTCCAGCTATAAAATTTGTTACCGTATTTGCCGGCGTATAAGGCGAGTTTTTAACCCCTAAAATTGTCCTCCCAAGTCGGGGGTCGCCTTATACGCCGGGTCAGGCGGGGTACTGATGAAAAAAATGCCGGCATCGGTCCGCCGTGCATAATATAAGGGCCCCCCCCCCCCCGAAAATGAGCGGTGGCAGGTGGCAGGCAAGAAAAAAAAATGATACTCACCTGCCTCTGCCGTCCATGTCTTCCGGAGCTTCCCGCTGCCACCACCGCTGTGTACATAGCCGCCGGGCGCCATAGATGTACGATCAGGAGGCTGCTGGTGTCTGATTGGCTGAGGCATTACCGTACATCTCCTGAACGGAGGTAACTGCGCCGCTCAGTGTGTATGTACGGTAATGCCAGGGCCAATCAGACGCCAGCAGCTGCCTGATTGGCTGATGGCTTATTATCGTACAGCTACGGTGCCCGGCTATGTACAGCGGCGGTGCCCGGCTATGTACAGCGGCGGTGGCGGTGGTAAGCTCCGGCAGGGTCCGGTGGCACAGCAGTGGCACAGTGTGTCTTACTGTGTGTGTGTGTGACTGTGTGTGTCTGACTGTGTGTGTGTGACTGTGTGTGTCTGTGTCTGACTGTGTGCGTGTTGTGTGTCTGTCTGACTGTGTGTGTGTGTGTGTGTGACTCTGTGTCTGTGTCTTACTGAGTGTGTGTCTGACTGTCTGTGTGTGACTGTGTGTGTCTGTGTCTTACTGAGTGTGTGTCTGACTGTCTGTGTGTGACTGTGTGTGTCTGTGTCTGGCTGTGTGTGTGTCTTACTGTGTGTGTGTCTGTGTCTTACTGAGTGTGTGTCTGACTGTCTGTGTGTGACTGTGTGTGTCTGTGTCTGGCTGTGTGTGTGTCTTACTGTGTGTGTGTCTGTGTCTAACTGTGTGTGTGTCTGACTGTGTGTGTCTGACTGTGTGTGTCTGACTGTGTATTGCACTATATGGAGGACTACGGGGGTGCATTACACTATATGGAGCACAATGGGGTACATTATATTATCTAGGGGACTATGGCGTGCATTGCACTATATGGAGGACTATGGGGGTGCATTACACTATATGGAGCACAATGGGGTACATTATATTATCTAGAGGACTATGGCGTGCATTGCACTATATGGAGGACTACGGGGTGCATTATATTATCTAGGGGACTATGGCGTGCATTACACTATATGGAGGACTACGGGGTGCAGTATAATATATTGAGGACTTTGATGATGCATTATAATTTATGGAGACAATTATGGTATATGGAAGCCATTATAATACTTAGAGGGCTCTGTGGGAGCATGATAATACTTGAAGGGGTATGAGGGAGCCTCTATACTTTATGCAGGGCTATTTTAGGGCTGTGTGGTGGCCATAATACAGTGTGAAGAGATGTAGGGGTCATTATTCTATATGTGGGTCCATTATATTGTGTGGGGGTCATAGTGGGAATTATGCCGTAGAAGAGGGGGTAGTCTTATACGGCGAGTATATCCCAAACTCCATATTTTAAGTGGAAAAGTTGGGGGTCGTCTTATACGCCCAGTCGTCTTATACGCCGGAAAATACGGTAATTACATTCATCTTTTTGATCATGTTTTATTTCACTTTTATTTTGGAAGTCTGATGAAAAAAAAGCTTCATTATTTTGTCACTTTTTTATTTATTTATTTTACAGTGTTCACTGCAGGGATTAAGTGTGAGAGTTTTATAGATCAAGCCGTTACAGTTGTGGTGATACCAATTAAGTATCGAATATTATGTTAATCACTGGTATCATGAATTGCAATAGACATGCATTGCAATACATGAGACATGTTGGATTGCACTGACAGAATGCCTTTCAATCTGGATTGACAGGCCACCATACCTGGCACACCAGGAGGTCATCGTTTGACCTCCAGATGCTAGGACAACCATCTGCTCCCGAAGGTACTGATAGGGATTAAAGAGGAAGTGTGTGTGTGTCCCCCCCAACAACCCTGTAGATGCTGCTGGAAAGTTATGCAGCCAGGGGCGGAACTGGCACTTTTCCTGGGTGTTACTTCAGGAGCTTGGCTGTCAGCTGTGCCAAGCACTGGCGTGATTGTGCTGATATTCAGCACTTTTCTGCAGTATCATGCTGTGATCAGCCAGTCGGAGCGATCCAACCCACCGACATGGGTCTCCGCACCTCTTCCTCATGCCGGTCAGCGACAGTTTAAAGCCATGACTGAAATAGCAGGTCATGATGTGGGAACTGACGTGCTATGTCCATCATTGGGCGTTCAGGGGTTAAAAGGAGTACTCCACAACTGATTTGGGGAAAATAATTCACTTAATTGAATTTATGCTTCTGACCTGGTCTATACATTGGTTTAATTTTGTAGAATATGATGTGGGCCCCAATTGTCTGAATGCAATAAAAAAAAAAAAAAAACTACGGTATATTCCCTTTCCTGCTAACTTTTGGTCCATACTGAGAGAATGATTCTTTACCGTCTGAATATTTTTTGATATTCCAGACAATAAATAGTATGCTGCGAGTTCTACTTGGCATGCCATCAGCTTCCTCATTTCAAGGATGTGCTTACTTCATTTTATGCATTGTCCTGACTTCAATGTGGGGGAGATCTGACCACAAAATATTCTGAGCAAAAAGCAGATCGTGCTTTGGTTATGTTTGATACCAAACAGTCAATAGGGGAAAAAAATGGCAAAATCAGTAAATATATTCTGTGGGGAAGGTAGGAGTCAGTTGGCACCAAGCACTAACAATAAGGCTATGCTCACACAAGGCGTTTCTGCTGCATATTTTGTATGTTTATTCATTTGTTTTATGCAAATCCATGCTAATAAAAAGCTACCTTTTCATTACCAGAAAAAACCTGAATTGTAAATATTCCCCATTATGTGCTTGCTATCTGTGGTGAGACTTCTTGACTCTATCGTCTACCAATATACTCCTGCTCATGAGTGCTCATTCTGAACGTTCTGGGGATCCAATGGCAGTTGATAAAGAGCTCCTGGTAGCCTGGCGAGGGGCAATTCCCTTTGTAAAATTGGCCTTTGTTAGGCAATGCTATTAAAATTTCCATACAGCAGTCCATGATAGAAAGTAAATGGACAATTACCTCAGTGTTTTCAGCATTCATAATAATAATAATAATAATAATAATAAAACTTTATTTGTATAGCGCCAACATATTCCGCAGCGCTTGTATAGACTATTTCTGAACCGTTGACTTGCCCGACTTTGCTGCTATACCCATTCTTCAAGTGTCTAAAATTCTGAACAACTGGTCATAAAATAAAAAAAAATTAAAAAATCAAATCATCTTGCATGTCCATATCCTATTATCTGCAGGACCTAATAAAGGCTTTACACTGAGAAATCTCTAATATTTTGGTCAGTGTGCATAGGCTGCTATGGTCCTAACGAATTCTGTGTACATGGGACAATACCCCACCAAGAACTATTTTTTTTGTGCTGCACAAAATGTCACTTCCAGCGATGAATGAGGGTATTGCCTGTTCATTGGCAGACTGTTTACAGGGCAAGATAATCATGAAAACCACCAACAATGCTTGTGCACAATTGTCTTGACTAAACTTAAGGCCCAGTCACACATAACGACGCATCAGCGATACCGATAACGATGTGCAGAGATCACTGGTGTGTCGTTTTTCACATCGCAGGTAAGATGTCAAACAGGTATCTCACCAGCGATGTGAAAAACGACGCAGCAGCGATCCAGAATTATACCGAGGTCGTTGGGAATTGTCACACCATAGGTAGCATTTGAGATCGTTGGTCACAGTCCCTGTCAAACACAACGATGTAGACATCCCAGCGGGAGCGCAACGACGTAGAAATTACCCAGCGCAGTATGCAACGATCTCACAGCAGGGGCCAGATCGTTGGTGCGTGTCACACATAACGACATTGTTAGCGGGATCGCTGTTATGTCACAAAATCTGTGACGTTTACAGTTGATCTCGTTATGCATGACAGGGGCTTTAGACTAAATAATCTAAAATGCATCAAATCAAAGCGTCTGATGCAGTTTGATAACTGGTCTAAGTTAACTCTTTCTTCTATTAGTATGAACTACTTTATGCCATCTAAAAGTAGACCGATCAATAAATCTGCTGGTTTTCGTGATCAGTTTGCCAACTTATTTACATATACCAGGCGTGTGTGTACTTCCCCAGAATTTTGCTACATGGCCTCTAAAAGGTTTATAGAAAGCCAATACTTGTCAGCTGAAGGCAGCTCCTTCAGAATACCATGTTCTCATACAAGTCATCTAAGAAAGCTAGCCAAGACTTGGTGTGAGCTAAGAAAAGGCAATCTTATCGAACCTCACATCTGATCCAGTTTTGTTAAAATGTAAGTACAAATCTCTCCCATCTCCTGGGAGTTTGGCTGGATGACAGGAGCTCTGCCTTGGCGAGCTAGAAAGTATATGCCATACAGCACACACCCTTCTACAACCACTAACACTGCCACGTTTACTTACAAAAATAAATTGCTTCTTTTAAAATGAGCAGTTTCATAGAAGAGCAGACGTTTCATTGAAATGCTCCGCCTTGTAAAAGAGCCAGTTGTCCATTTACAAAAGATAGATTGAAGTTCACAGTGAACACAACATGTTCTAGGAAAATTTAACGGGAATTACGTGAGATAGAAATAGTTTTCCTCTAGTGCTATGCAAAATGAAACCTACGATTAATATAACAAAATAAAATGATTAAAAAAATGTTAAGTAGGTTTGTACATATTCCCCCATCGGTATATAGACTCCCAGCCTGGTATATAAGCCCCCAACACTGGTTTACATGACCCCATCATTGGTTATATCCATCACAACTCGCCCCCTATCATCAGTATATGCCCCCATGCTGCCGCACACAATAAAATAATAAACCATTGATCATTACTTGCCCTTTGTCACCATGTCACTGCGTCCCCTGGTCTTCCTGCTTGTGCCGATGTCATGCGACCGGCGCAGCAGCAATGACGTCATCACTGCTGTGCCGGTCACATGACACCGGCTCAAGCAGGAAGACCGGGGGATGCAGTGGTGACATGGTGACAAAGGGCAAGAATGATCAATGGTTTATTATTTTATTGTGTGCGGCAGCATGGGGGCATATGATGATGATAAGGGGGCGAGTATGCATAGTGCAATGTAATATGCACTACTCCTCCTGTCGCTGATGGACAGGTTGGATGCAGTGCATATTGCATTGTACTAATGAGCAGGGGCACATGACCTCTCCACTCCTACTGCAGCCTCCCCCCGCCTTCTCCAGCGCCTGATCAACGACCCCCCTACTGATCCTGTACACTGACTCAAGAATAAGGGGTACGTCACACACAGCGATATCGCTAGCAATATCGCTGAAATCAGCGACCTCGCCAGCGATACCGCTGTGTGCGACATGTAGCAGCGATCAGGTCCCTGCTGTGAGGTCGCTGATCGCTGCACATCCTTCAAGACCATTTTTTGGTCCTTGATCTCCTGCTGGTCAGCACGCATCGCTGCGTGTGACAGCGAGAGACCAGCGACCTTACAGGCTGGTAGCCAAGGTAAACACCGGGTAATAAGCAGTGCGTGCTACCTAGATACCCAGTGTTTATCATGGTTACCAGCATCCTCCCGCTTAGCACAGCCAAACTACATTGTTGGTGCAGATTTGCCTGCATTTTTTAGCCCTTCCAGCCATGGACTTCATTAAGAAAAATACATGGCACAAATCTGCACCAAAAACGTGGCAAAAATGTACCACCTTTTTAGCGAGTTTTTTTTTTTTTTTCGCCAGAAGATGCAGAAAGCTCCTGCACCAAATCTGCACTGTGTGCACATAGCATAAGAGCAAAAAACATCCCATTCACCAGTGTAGATAGCAAAACTGAAAAATAACTGATTGGATCTTGGGTACAGAATAAACTACTACCTCCACATTAAATGAAGTGTGAATATATCCTAAGGGTGCATACACACGATCAGGATATGCAGCCTTTTAGACACTGTTGTAGTAGCAGCATAGTGGAAGGAATTTCAAGAAATCCCATGCTCACTATGCTTCTCCCCACTGAAGCGTGTATTCAGCTGTGTTGCGGATTGCTGCACTTCCACAAATCCACAGCATGTTAATTTCAGCTGTGGGTAGGAGTGATCTCCTGTGGGTCAGTGCAGGGAGAAGCCGCCCTGCGCTCAACGCATATCGCGGGCACAAGGCAGCTGAGGTCTCCCTGTATTCACCAACTTCCTACTGGTCCGGAGGAGCTGCATCCAAGACACAGCGCCTCCAGATAGTGAGCACATATCCTAAGGGTACCGTCACACTAGGTGACTTCGCCGGATATATCTGCAGCGATGCACTGGAGCGCGCATGGTTTTGGCACCCCGCCAGCGTCGACATCGCGTGTTTACATGCGACGATAACTCCGACGGCGCTTTGGCGATGTTACAGGCAGGAATCGCCATTGGGGTGTCTACAAACTCCAGCGGCGACACTGTAACATGGGAGCCTATGGCTCCCATCACCTGTACCATCGCCAATCACCATGTTACATGGGTGGGGTGATGTGTACACATCGCCTGAGAGTGGTCGCCTGGTTTCAGAGCAGCCTGTGAAACCAGGCAACCACTCTCAGCCGATTATTCGGGCAAAATCGCCACTTTACATGGGCGACCCGCCGGCAATTACGCTGATAGGCCACGCCCCTGCGTTGCCTGCGAAATCGCCAGCGATATCACCTGGTGTGACGGTACCCTAAGACGACGACCGTCAACATTACATAGTGGATTATACAGCTTGAGAAGGAACCACACAAATGAGCTACATGACTCAATACAAATGGCAAGTCATTCAGGAAACCAGTTATTGAGGGGATGTAGATAAGTTGAAAGAAGTTCCACAAATAACTCTGATAATGATATAACTGATGGAAATAGGCATAGGGCTTCTAAATTCTCTGAGCATTAAACACAACAAACATTAAGATCCTCTTATTACCTAGTTTTTAAAATCTATAACCAAGGACCCACTTCAGCAGCAGCAGCAGCAGCAGGCGACCTAGTATCAGAAACTTGTCTAATCCCGTTTTTCAATACACAAATTAGACTGTACATGTAAAAAGATTGTCCACTACTTCAACATTGATGCCTAACTGTTTAATCACTGGCTCCTCAATAGGGTACAGTGAGGCACGCCCCTGTGCAGGCGTGAGACTTGTGAATGATGTCACTGTCATTCTCTTGCATACACAGGAGGGGCAGGTTTTTTTATTCAGCGGGCGGTGTGGCATGGAGCAGGGTGTATTTTCAATGGCGATGGGTGGTTCTAACCACAGGGTGCTGCACCCCATATGACACTTAAAAAGTAAAGTAATTTACATACAGTGCAGGACAGATTAAAAAAGTCATTTTATGAGGTATGCAGGCAATGTCTGGGGATATAAACAGGAACCCAATTACATATGTTTAAGGTAGTGGGCACAGTTTATAAACCCCAAAACAGATGACAGGTGCACTTTAAGGTAGTGGACAATCTGCTTAAAGAGGACCTGTTACCGCCCTCCTGGAATTCAATCTAATAGCAGCACTGAATGCAGCATGTCTGCTGCATTGAGGCAAGGAATCCCCATGTGTCTGTGAGGTTTGTACCCCTAAAGAAGGCCTTTTGAAAACTCACAGTAAAAAGTCGAGGCATTACCAGTGGCAGCAGTCAGCTCGCTTCCCGGGGGCCATTCCCACCCTCTGCGTATCCGTTCCATTCTCCACCCTGTCCTCGCCGCCTCCTTGATGGTTTATCACCCATCCTCGTCTGCACCTCCCTTTTGCTACTTCAGCAGGCGCAGAGCAAGGCCTTGTTAGTATCAGGCCCGTGCTCCTGTCCCGCCTCCCGCCTGACGTCAAACGCTTGTGCCACTCTCGCCCTGACGTCAGAGCTTGTGCCTTGCCGCCTCCCGCCCTGACGTCAGCGCTTGTGATGCAGGGGGCAGGAATGGCCACGGGAAGTGAGCTGGCTGCTGCCACTGGTAAGGCGCTCGACTTTTTACTGTGAGTTTTCAAAAGGCCTTATTTAGGGGTACAAACCTCACAGATACATGGGGGACCCTTGCCTGAATGCAGCAGACATAATTAATAAGTGATCCTCAAAAATAACAGAATCCTGCATGAATCAACTATTTTCCATAGGTCTTATGCACACAACAGAAGTGATCTCCACTCAGGAATCCCCTGTATACCAGAGCACAGAGTCACTATGGGTTTTGTGCCCTCAAGCATTTTTTTTCTTGTGGCTATCAAAAACAACATGTGTTCCAGTATACTTCGCTTCAGGAAACTCTCCTACTTTGGAGTAGTGTGGCACACAATGCCTTGTTCAGATGAATTCTGCCTGAAGTAGTGCTCAGAAAAGGCTTATAATGACTTGGCTGTGAATATTCAAGCTGAGAGCATGTTTTAAACAGCTTCAGGTTGGAAAAAAAAACACAAGTGGCTAAACAGTGACCTGACCATTCTCCATGGATGTTAGTCACCTTGTGCTCCTCCACCGTATTTGAGGATGCCCCATAGAAGCTCATCAGGGGTTAGGTCTAGCAGTTTCAGTTCTTAGCCAAGGCACTGGTCAATCTTGGAGGTGTGTTTGGTGTAGTTATGTTGAAATACTGTCCTGCAGCTCGTTTCCTAAGGAAGGGATTATTCATTCAATATGTCACAGTACTTGTTGGCATTCATAGTTCCCTCAATGAACTGTAGGTCCCACAGCTGGCAACAATCGGCAGCCACAAACCATGACTATAGGCAAGACACACTTGTCTTTGTACTCCTCACTTGGTTGCTGCCACATACTGGTTCAGATGGTGTCAAGTGTATCTTTATCTTTGTCTTATCAGACCGCTTGACATATTTCATTAACCATGTTCTTAGTCTTCAGCAAACTATTTGAGAGCTTTCTTGTGCATCATCTTTAGAAGAGGCTTCCTTCTGGGACAGATTAATTCAGATCAATTGATGCAGTGTGTGACATATGTCTTAGCACTGATAGCTGACCCTCCACCCCTTTAACCCCTGCAGCACTCCTACATCTATTTTGAAAAGACAACCCCTGGATATGATGATGAACACGTGCACTCAACTTCCTTGGCTGATCATGGTGAGACCTGTTCTAAGTGGAACTTGTCTTGTTAAACCACTGTATTGTCTTATGGTGGGTTTACACGTTTCAATATCGTTGCGATATAGCAACTCAATGGCGCGGGAGCGCGCATTTAGTGCACGTTCCTCCCGCATCGCATCGGAGGTTTACACGCTGCGATATCGGAATACAACGTCCGTGCGATGTCTACGCCCCCCAACCCAGGATCGAACATTTAACATGGGAGTGAATGGGTGACGTTTAAAATCGCATCGTAGTTGGGCTGTCACACAGCACGATCCGGCTCCAATCTCCCTTCAATATAGGAGCATTGAATAGCACGCTCATTCAATCCCCGATATCGCATTGACATCGTTCCTGCATCGTATTGGACATTCACACCATACAACGCAGGAACGATATCGGGTCCAACGATTGAACCACGTGACTTTTCATTGAAATTGAACTCCGATATCGCAACGTGTAAACCCGCCATCACTCACCATGCAGCAGCTAAGTATCAGGGTGTTGGCAATCTTCTTATAGCCTAGTCCATCTTTATGTAGCGCAGCAATTCTTTTTTTCAGATCCTAATGGCGGGTTTACACGTTGCGATATCGGAGTTCAATTTCAATGAAAAGTCACGTGGTTCAACCGTTGGACCCGATATCGTTCCTGCGTTGTATGGTGTGAACGTCCAATACGATGCAGGAACGATGTCAATGCGATATCGGGGATTGAATGAGCGTGCTATTCAATGCTCCGATATTGAAGGGAGATTGGAGCTGGATCGTGCTGTGTGACAGCCCAACTACGATGCGATTTTTAACGTCACCCATTCACTCCCATGTTAAATGGTCGATCCTGGGTTGGGGGGGCGTAGACATCGCACGGACGTTGTATTCCGATATCGCAGCGTGTAAACCTCCGATGCGATGCGGGAGGCACATGCACTAAATGCGCGCTCCCGCGCCATTGAGTTGCGATATCGCAACGATATTGAAACGTGTAAACCCACCATCAGAGCATTCTTTGCCATGAGGCGCCAGTGACCAGTAGGAGAGTGTGCGAGAGTGATGACACCAAATTTAACACACCTACTCCCCATTCACACCTGAGACCTTGTAACCAGGGCCATCGAGTCAGAGTCATAGAGTCGTGCCCATTTTGGTGAAGCTGATATAAACTGGACTGACAATCTCCTAAAATAAGTAATAAATTGGGTACAGTAATTCAATTCAGAATGTTCCATTATTATTATGAATTATGTTCTATCTAAATATCTTGAGTGGTGAATGATGATGATGATGATGATGATGATGATGATGATGAAAAGTCTGATGTTAGCATTGTACCATAAATTTATCACCTGAAATGAGCCGTATATGACGGAGTCGGAGTCAGGGAAAGTTAGGAGAAAGAGTCGGTGGTTTGGCTTACCAACTCCATAGTCTTACTTGTAATACTAATGAGTCACATGACACCGAGGAGGGTAACTGGCTAGTTGGGCACAAATCGGCCATTTTAACCCCTTCCCGAGTCATGGGCCGGTTACTGGGGTTTGATGTGAGCTACGGTGCGGAGCTCACATTATTTGCCCGACATCTCAGCTGATCTCCTCAGCTGAGATGTCGGGCTTACAGCACCGATCGGATCCGATCAGTGCCGTTAACCCTTTAGATCCCGCTGTCAATCACTGACAGCAGGATCAAAAGGTTCCGCGGCGGGGGAACGCGCTGTTCCCCCGCCTACACCGGAGATCTCGCGATAATACCCCGGGACCTTCGGCACTTGCGTAACAGCACAGGGTCCTGGCTTGAAGCTGTCATGGAGCACTTCCGGTGAGTGATTGGCAAGTGCTGCCAACCACTCACCCGCTGCAATTCTGACAGATACCGATGTGCTGCAGCTCATCGGTATCTGTGAGAAGCGATACAGGGTGCCTCTCTGAGGGGCAGTGTAATAATAAGAATGAATAAAAAAAAAAAAAAAAAAAAAAAAAAACCCATAAAAAGTTCAAATCACCCCCCTTTTCCCCCATTCACAATTAAAGTATTAAAGAAAAAAGAAAAAAAAAAAATACACATATTTGGTATCGCCGCATTCAGAAACGCCCGATCTATCAAGATATAAAATCAATTAATGAGAGCCCTAAACTGCGTAACGGAAAAAAAAAGGTCCAAACGCCAAATTTACATTTTTGTGGTCGCCGCAAAATTGCTATAAAATGCAATAACAGTCGATCAAAACAGCGCATCCACCCAAAAATGGTATAATTAGAAACGTCAGCTCAAGACACAAAAAATAAGCCATCAAACAGCCCAAGATCCTGAAAAATTAGGACGCTACGGGTCACAGAACATGGCGCAAAAGTGTGATTTTTTTTCCCAAACATCACACCAACACGTAGTTTATACCATATGGTGAACATGGCGACTAAATAACCCAAAAAAAAAAAAAACAAATGTGTAATTGCACTTTTTTTTTTGCAATTTTCTTGTACATTATATGGTAAAATAAATGATCGGCTCACTGTACATCCATCTGTCACCTTAACAGCCCGGGGTCCTATGATGACCCCAGAAGTTGTCTGCTTCCTGCAGCCGATCTCCAAGTGATGTAGTTGGCAGAAAGGAATCATCTCTAGTGATGAGCGAGTGGCGTAATATTCGCACTCACTATACTTGTTACGAGTACTTTATAACAATAACATATTTGTCAGAATATTGAGTACAATGTAAGTCAATGAGTGATTGGGTCCACTCTCACACATCCGGCTATAAAACGAGTATTTCCGAGACAGGGCTGGTCTATTTTACATTTGAACTGCATAAAACACCTTGCTGTACCCCCCAGAGAGACTCTAACATTCAATCTGCTCTCACAGAGGTGCCATCTCACTTTATTACTGAAGGGAGCTGTCAATTTGTTTCAGATTGATAATTATCGACACATCACTCTCTAGCGCCATCGAGTAACGAGTATCGCGGATACCATACTATCCTTGTGAATAGTAACCAATACAATCGCTCATCACTAATCATCTCTCCTATGTTGAGATGTTCTGCAGCTCATTGAAGCATAGGAAAAGCAATCGCACTTTGCAGCACTGAGGCCCCCTAGTGGGCCAAGTAAAAGGAAGGAAAAAAAATCTAAAAATTTTTTTTTTTAAAGACTTATCCGACTTAAATAAATCTTTACAGTATTGGGCTACACAGATACAAGTAGATAGATGGTAATTACCTACCTGATCTGCTGTAAGCCCTTCTCTCCTGTCAGCACCTGGCTCAGAGCGGTCACATGACCACTCCTGCAGTGATTTTGCTGCTTCCTGTGATGTCACATCCCGTACACACAGCATTAGCTTATCCCCCGCCCTGTACACAGCATCACAGCCCAGTCACTGTGACTGACAGACGACTCCCCTCTGCTAACCCAGCCCATGTGTGCCGAGAGGAGCTGTTTGAGGCAGGATTGCATGGACACCGCAGGTACACAGAGCAGTTCCCAGACAAGTGGCTCTGTGGCTCCATATGCAGTGCCTGCTCTCACCCAATTTTTCCCTCCTTGCACCTTCAGGTCCATTGCTGTAGGAGTTGCTTGCTGGACCCTGTTTGTGTAATAATAATGAGTTGTTTGTGAATGATCCTTCACTGCTGTTGCTGAGAATTGTCGGCTCTCTACAGGGAGCTGAGCAAATTTTTTTTGTTTTTAAGCCCCTGATTGCTGGTGACTGGGTACTGGGAGAAAAGCAGGAACTGCAGTGCTAGATGTGCAATTGTGAGGACTTGTGGGGCTCCTCCTAAATGCAAGCTTACATTCTGTCATTGGCTTAGTGCTCATGATCTGTGAGATCATTATCATTAGGCTCTTTTGCTGGCACAATATATAAAGTGTCAGTGCCTCAGATAAACTGACAGTTTTATTTCAGAGTTACCGTATATAGTCGAGTAATGTAATGGGCACAATGCATGGGATTTATTCAGTTCTAATCAATAGGACAAGAAATCACAGGATGGCTTCACTTCAGAATGGCATAGTCCTGGCCAATAAGTGTGGAGGGAGCAGAGAGGAGTGTGGAGGGGGCAGAGAGGGCTGTACAGGGGGTGGTGATCAGCACAGGCTGTAAGAAGGAAAAAAAACACAGGAAGCTACCTAATAACGAAATGTTGCATGTAAACATCCAACATGGAGGCACTGAACAGAGAAATTGAGAAAATGATGGTAGGAAAACAAAAAAACACTGTGGGAGGCTATTTTTTAATACAATTCAGCACAGATTAGCTTTTTTAAAATAACAAGTTTTGTGGTCGGATAGGTGCTTTAAAGTTAGAAATAAATAAATTCAAAACACCCCCTTTTGCCCCACTGAAAATATGGCTAATAAAAAAATACACATATTTGGTATTGCCACATTTGGAAATGTCAAAGTATAAAATCAATTCATCAGATCGGTAAACTATGTAAAGGAGAGAACGCCCAAATACCAAAATAATGTTTTGTTTGGTCACAGCAACTTTGCAATAAAATGCAATAACAGGTGATCAAAACAACATATCTACACAAATATGGTGTCATTAGAAACGTCAGCTCAAGCTGCAAAAAATAAGTTGTCACACAGCCCCAGATGCCGAAAAATGAGAATGCGGAAAATGGTGACAAAAAGGGAAATTATTTTTCTTTACAAAAATTCTACTTTTTTTTTTTCACCACTTGTATACTTTTACTGTTCTCTATGTTTAGTATCTACAAACTTGTACCTACCCGAGGCATCATACAAACACGTCAGTTTACCATATAGTGATTATGATGAATAAAAAAACAAAAACAAATGTGTAATTGCACTTTTTTTTTTGCAATTTCACCACACTTTTTCCTATTTTCCTGTAAAGTATATATGGTAAAATAAATGATTTCATTCAAAAGTACAACTTGTCCTGTGAAAAACAAGCCGTCATATGTCTATTGATTGAAAGATAAAAAGAAGTTATAGCTCTTGGAAGAGAAAAACGGAAAATACTACAGGGATGAAAGGTTAAGCAAGAGGCACCACTAACCAAACAACACCATGAAGACCAAAGAGATCACCAAACAAGTCAGAGGCAAAGTTGTTGAGAACGTTTTCATCAGGATACAATAGAGTTGTATAAGACTCCATCCTGATGAAGACGTTAAGGCCCAGTTACACATACAGATAATTGTGCAGATATTGGTCACAGATCTCTGGTTGCAGTGAAATCATGGACACATTGTTCCATTTGTACACGGCCACAAAATGGAGGAATGTGTCCATGATTTCACTGCAACCAGAGATCTGTGAACCAATATCTGCACAATTATCGGTGTGTGTATCTGGGCCTTTAGAGGTACTTTGAAATGTCTTGATTAAGCTGCATCATATCCTGGTCCATATTTCCTGCTCTTTTCATGTGAATTCTACAGTGGCATGGAGAAACCATGCTCCTTTCATCAGTCTTCATAGATTCACAGTCCGTGGATTCTGCAGCAGCTATCACTTTCAGATCATTTCATCATGGTGTTTGCCATAACCTTACAAAATGAGCAGACATCCCACATTCATCCACATCATGATATCCAGATAACACCCTTTTGGGCCTTTTAGTCCTCAGCTCCTACTCTACAAAAGGATATGTGGCAGATCCACAAAAGGGTTAACCCCTGAGCCATTCAATGAGCTAATCTTATGGCAGCCAGGGGCCAAGAGACTGGACGTCCAAATCACTTAGGCTGGCTTCAGACTGCGTGTCTGATCCGATCCGTAGCTGTCCGCTCGAGGCAGACAGCCGCGGACCGGATCAGCACACAGGACGGGGGGCTATTATGCCCTCCAATCCTGTGTGCAGCTGAACCAGCTGACAGGTCAGGACCGCGGCGCCCGCGGTCCTCACCTATTAGCAGCAGGAACTGTGTGCGGCTGCACACAGGATCGGAGGGCATAATAGCCCCCCGTCCTGTGTGCTGATCCGGTCCGCGGCTGTCTGCCTCGAGCGGACAGCTACGGATCGGATCTCAGACGCAGTCTGAAGCCAGCCTTACAAAATAAAGTACAGGGACAATTTATCCCAACAGGACAAAACGATCTCTGCAATCGGTGGTCAAAACGCAAATGGAGGGGGAGACAATACTGAGGAATAGTGGGGCACAAGTAGTCAAATATAGGTTTTTATTCAGGTTTGCACCGCCCTGGGCTTTTTAATAATATTTTTTAAAGTATTGTTCAACCACTTTAACACTAGAGACTAGGAAGATTAATATAGCAGTCATCTTCTATTCGTTCTTAACGCACATTACATTTAAAACCATCATAACCATAAACATAAGCAAGAGAAGTTGCAAGCCTTGTGCATGATGACCATTAGCAGTGCTAGTGGCAACATTGTTAAGCTCTTAAGTAAAATGCTTGCTTGGTAATAGTCCATTATCCATTATATATGGCTTATTGACCTAACTAATTGCCACCGGATCCTATAGGGTAATGGAACCAATTAGGAAACAAAGAGGCTGACCACTACCACAGCTTCTCAAGGACAGTCTTCTGAAAGGATAATAAGGCAGTGCTCAAATTTCAGCATTCATTACAATGAAACATTATAAATAAAAGGATCAATTCTTTCCTTACATCAGAAGGCTAAATGCTTGTCAATTTGTTTGGAGAAAATATATTACGTATATTAAGAGTGAGTGTATTGTCAGTCAGTATTACCATATTCCCCTATGTAATGATCTTACATTATGGGTGAGAAGACTAAAAACTACAAAATGGACACGTCACACCAATTTCCTCAAAGGGAACCGATCAACCAAATGGAAACTGGCCAACACACCACTACAATGAATCAAAGGCGGCCGTCACACGGTTCAATATTGCGAACGATATCGTTTAAGCGATCTGCTTTTTGATCGCTTAAGCGATATCGTTTGTAAAATCGCTTGATCGCACGTAGCGATGCACAATGAAAAATCGCTTGATCGTGACATCGCAGATATGAGAGCCGGAGCTCATATCAAGCGATAAACGCTTGATCAATCTGCTTCATCGTGGTGTGTGACACCACGATGAACGATCTCCCAGCGGCAGAGCCTGTGCTGGGAGATGGTATCTATGGTAAACGTCGGGTTACTAAGCGCCGCGCGGCGCCTAGTAACCCAATGTGTACCATAGTTACCAGCGATCTCGCTGGTCCACATCGCTGGTGAGTCTGTGTGACAGCTCACCAACGATGTGAGCGATATCGTTAGCGATCGCGCGTGCACGTGATCGCTTACAATATCGCTCACGATATTGTAGCGTGTGACGGCCGCCATAGTCTAACTGCAAGATTGCAGCCAGGTATGTTTTTCACTAAAAAGTGAGTGGCCAGTGGGGCCCCCAGACTCCTTCTCCCTGCACTACTCTAGCTGATTAATAGGCTTTTCTCACTTATGTAGGGTGAGGCTTCTCAATCACTTGGCCTCACAGGCCTGTCAAATCACTGTAGGGTGAGCAGTAGAGGCTCAGCCTAAGGGCAGGAACACACTGTCCGATAGACATGAGAGTCTCTCGGACGAGACTCGGATGAGGCTGGAGCAGTGACCCTGAACGGCTTCTCCCTGTTTGGACGGGGCTGTCAGCTGCTTGTGTTTTTCTGCAGCTCCAGACTCCCCGTCCTGACAGGGAGAAGCCGTTCAGGGTCACTGCTCCAGCCTCATCCGAGTCTCATGCGTCAAACTGGGATGTCTATCGGACAGTGTGTCCCTGCCCTAAAGCTGGAAACACACTGGAGTAAGACTCGCACAAAAGTAATGCGTGAAAGAATCGCATTGCACTCGGAGCCGTATCTTTAAATGATACAGATGACATCAATGCGATTTCCTCGCATTACAATGGAAATGCGACTGTAATTATGCTGAGATTGCCACATGCGAGTGGGAATTAAAAGTATATGGGTGCGAGTCAAACTCGCACCCATACACCACACGGTGCGATACTTGCTCTCGTGTTTTAAATTTCCTGCTGTGCTGTACATGTGATGTTACCAATCATCTTGTACCGCTGTGACAGAAGTGGTACAAGATGTTTAGTGAAAACACTGACGAATAGTTAAATGTTAAGAATCCCGGGGTTTCAGTGGCTATTAACCCCATCAGCAGCCTCTGCGCAGCATGTCTGCACAGAGGCTGCCGATGCGGCTCATAACCCAGCGTTCGAAGGGTTAATAGGATGCTGGTGTGGTGGCAGCATGTGTCTAGAGACTGTCCTCACTCTCTGGACACATGTTGTCATCACACCATGTGTCTGCAAGGGTTAATTCCTATGTATAATAATAGCCGCTATTTGTCGGGTTTGTCATTTAACTGTTAAAGCCGGCGGCGGTTTAGTACGCAATTTGCGTAATGTACACAGCCGGCATTTCGTAGCATGAGCTGTCCGAGGTCCTGTAAGCGCATTCATTACAGGCTCAGCCGCTTTGTTGAATGTAAATGCGGAGAGGTCCCTGCTGCCGTGGTGCTGAACACTTAGGCGGGGGACATCTCCGCATTTACATTCAACAAAGCGGCTGAGACTGTAATAAATGCGCTTACAGGACCTCGGACAGCTCATGCTACGAAATGCCGGCTGTGTACACTACGCAAATTGCGTACTAACACGCCGCCGGCTTTAACAGTTAAATGACAAACCCGTCAAATAGCGGCTATTATTATACATAGGAATTAATCCCTGCAGACACATGGTGTGATGACAACATGTGTCCAGAGAGTGAGGACAGTCTCTAGACACATGCTGCCACCACACCAGCATCCTTTTAACCCTTCGAACACCGGGTTATGAGCCGCATCGGCAGCCTCTGTGCAGACATGTTGCGCAGAGGCTGCTGATGGGGTTAATAGCCACAGAAACCCTGGGTTTCTTAACATTTAACTATTCACCAGTGTTTTCACTTAACATCTTGTACTGCTGCTGTCACAGCGGTACAAGATGTTTGGTTACTGTACAGCACAGTAGGAAATTGAAGCCCCGACAAATCCTTCAGGAGTGTGGACAGCATCACATGCGGCACACACTCTTATCTTACATGACTAACTTGGAACGGCCTCCCCCTGTCAGGATGGGATAGTATCAGTTACTTGTGTTTCTAAAGGGGCCGTCACACACGTCACCATCGCTTGCAACATCGCTGAAAAGTCACGTGTTCAGTGATGTTGCTAGCGATATCGCAAGTGGGTCGTGCTGTGTGACAGCACGATGCAACTGGGATAAATCGCTGGTTGCAGGATTACAAACAAACATGTTCATAAACCTGGCAATCTGCAACCAGCGATTAGGCTGTATCGCGCCGTCTAACACCTCAATACCGATGTTGGCGCGTTACAGCCTATTCCGCACCGTTGCTGTGGATCGCTTGCTGGGTTGATCCCAGCCCAGCAAGCGATGGCTGTGCCCACATCGCAGCGCCGTCAACATCTTTCCGTGTGACAGCTAGGCTGCAATGTCGAAAGCGAACGCGCTCCCGCGGCATCACTACTGACATCGCAGCCTTGGTTGCTGTGTGTGACGGCCCCTTAAGCAGCTCCTTACACTCCCGTCTTGACAGCTTTGAGTTCTGTATGATGCTTGTATGTTTCATTAGTGTATGTAGTGCTGCCTGCTGTCACTACAACATTAGAAGCTACACTGCTGCTTTGTAGTTTTTAATCTTCCACATGCAAGAGCAAGGTGGTAATCCAGCGCAGCTCATAAATTATAATATGAGATAATATTATATATATATATTTATTTGGAGCCCGATGCTTCTCTCTCCATACCTCCTGTACCATAGAGCACAGAGCCGGTGGAGCGGTCCTCTCTATACCGCAGCCACCGGCTCTATGGTATGGGAGGTATGGAGAGAAGCATTGGGCTCCCCTGCACAGAGACCACAGGGTGAGTGCACACACAGGCAGCAGTCCCCACTGTACTGACACAGTGTACTGAATCCCCTTCACAGCAGCAGATTCGGCACAGTGTGTCAGTGCAGTGGGGATCGCTGTGTACAATAGGGGTGGGAGGTCCCACTAGGGGCTGGGAAGATCCTGTAGAGTGAGGGAGGGGGCGTGTTTGTAAGAGACTGGGAGGAAACAACCAGTTTCCCATTTCCATACAGGCTCCAACACAAACACGCCCCCTGGACGTTCCCTGGCTGCCGCAAATCAGTGATATCTAGGTAACTATGCAAAATGTTGACAGCATGTATACTACAAACTGTCAACATTTTGCAGCCTAGATACACATATGAATTATAGCAAAAGCCTGGACAACCCCTTTAAACTCCTTAACACCTTGCTATTGTATGTGGAAGATTAAAAAACTACAAAGCAGCAGTGTAGCTTCTAATGTTGCAGTGACAGCAGGCAGCACTATTGGAACAGACTGGAAGTGATTCTTTGGCGGCCGTCACACGCACAGATATCTTTAGCGATATTGTAAGCGATCACGTGCACGCGCAATCGCTTACAATATCGCTCACATCGCTGGTGAGATGTCACACAGACAGACTCACCAGCGATGTGGAGCAGCGATCTCGCTCGTTACTATGGTACACATCGGGTAACTAGGCGCCGCGCGTCGCTTAGTTACCCGACGTGTACCATAGTTACCATCTCCCAGCATAGGCGCGGTCGCTGGGAGATGGATCATCGTGGTGTCATACACCACGATGATGCAGATCGTTGCATCGTTCATCGCTAGATCTGAGAACCGAACCTCAGATCAGCGATGTCACGATCAAGCGATTTACCATCGTAAATCGCTTGATTACATGCAACGATATCTTGCCCGATATCGCTTAAGCGATCAAAAAGGAGATCGCTTAAACGATATCGGGCAAGATATCGTTCCGTGTGACGGCCCCCTTTGACTGTGATCTGGAGCTCTGAGGCTGGTTTCACACCACAGTTTTTTACCTGATCAGGTTTGGGTGCCAAAACCAGGAGTGTCTCCAAAACTCAGAACAGGTGTCAATCTTGCAATTTTAGTTTTTCTCTGCAAGTTCTTCTCCTGGATGTGGCACAGAAACACTGATGGACACTGATCAGGAAAAAACTGTGGTGTGAAACCAGTCTGAGCTCTCTGGTCGGTGTAGGATCAGTTCTCTCATTCACACACAGCACTGATCAATGAGCACAAAGCTCTGGGATAACAGCCAGTAAATCACCGGCTCCCATTATTATACAAATTGTATAGAAATCTGTCCCAAATACACACATGTGCATTTACCCAAATAGGTCTAGAAAAAAACCCTCACATTTAGTGGCCAGTGTCAGGCAGCTGCTGCAAAGGCAAATAAAATAATGGGATGTATTAAAAGAGGTATACATGCTCATGAGGAGAACATCATTTTACCTCTAATCAGGTCACTAGTGCGAACAAACTTAAGCTCCCGTCACACACAAAGACGCACCAGCGATCCCAACAACAATAACGATCCTGTAGGGATCGTTGGTGCGTCGTTACCTGGTCGCTGGGGAGCTGTCAAAAAGGCAGCTCTCCCCAGCGACCATGGACCCATCTCCACATCGTTGGTAACTATGATAAACAGCGGGTATCTAGGCAGTGTGCGTTGCCTACATACCCGATGTTTACCATGGTTACCAGCCTGTGAGATCGCTGATCTAGGCAGCGATGCGTGCTGACCAGTGGGAGCACAACGATCAAAAAATGACCCAGAGCACTTTGTAATGATCAGCAATCTCACAGTAGGGGCCTGACCGCTGCTAAGTGTCACACGTAGCAAGATCGCTATTACGTCACAAAACCTGTGGCGTTACAACGATCTTGCTAACGATGTCGGTATGTGTGACGGGGGCTTTAGAATACTGTGTACAATTCTGGTCTCCGGTGTATAGGAAAGACATAGCTGAACTAGAGCGGGTCCAGAGAAGAGCGACCAAGGTTATTAGAGGACTGAGGGGTCTGCAATACCAAGACAGGTTATTAAACTTGGGGTTATTTAGCTTGGAAAAACGAAGGCTTAGGGGTGATCTTATAATAATGTATAAATATATGAGGGGGCAGTACAGAGACCTTTCTAATGATCTCTTTACTCTTAGGCCTGAGACGGGGACAAGGGGGCATCCTCTACGTCTGGAGGAAAGAAGGTTTAATCATAATCACAGACGCGGATTCTTTACTGTAAGAGCAGTGAGACTATGGAACTCTCTGCCACATGATGTTGTAATGAGGGAGTCACTACTAACATTTAAGAAGGGCCTGGATGCCTTTCTTGAAAACTATAATATTATCAGTTATACATACTAGATTCTTTGATAGGGCATTGATCCAGGGAATTAGTCTGATTGCCATATCTGGAGTCAGGAAGGAATTTTTTCCCCCAATGTGGAGCTTAGTGTTGCCACATGGGGTTTTTTTGCCTTCCTCTGGATCAACATGTTAGGCTATGGGTTGAACTAGATGGACTTAAAGTCTTCCTTCAACCTTAAAAACTATGTTACTATGTAATGTATTTTGCCATGGCATTCCTTTAGCTTAGGCTACTTTCACATCAGCGTTTCTCAGCATTCGCGGCAGATCCAGCAGTTTTGCGGAACACTTGCGGCAAGACTGCATTCGACATAATGCATTCTCTATGGGACTTGCGGACATGTGCAGCACTTGCAGTTTAGCCGTGATACAGCCAATATGGTACCTGCAGTAAGGGACAAAAAACACTGCTAGCAGCGTTTTTTTGATTCATCGCAAGTGCAAAACTGCAAGTGCCGCAGATGTTCACAAGTCCCATAGGGAATGCATTAGGCAGAATGCAGTCTTGCCGCAAAACTGCCGGATCTGCCGCGAATGCCGAGAAACGCCTATGTGAAAGTAGCCTTAGGCTGGAATCACACAGTCCGTGTGATATACGACTAAAGGTACTGTTACACGGCACGACATTGAAATGATGTCGGCAACGACAACGATGTCGGTCATTTCCGACATAATTTTGACATTGTTGGTGAGATGTCACACGTCTAGATATCGTGGACGATGCATCAACGATGTTGTGGCCGGGTATCGTTCGCACAACCCAGCAAATGATACCTGCTCATTGCTGTGAATGGGAGAAGTCGTAAACGACATCGTTATCTTGGTGTCACACACAATGATGCAGCAGGTTGGCTGATCGAGGATTGTGTGGTTTGAGAACATGCTCTCCAACCTGGGATCACCAATCCAACAACTTATCGAAGTTGAATCTCGGTGTTACACGAAACGACGTCCTAACGATGTCGATGGAACGACTCCAAACCCGTGACGTATCAGCGACATAGTTAACGATGTTGTGCCATGTACCGAGGCCTTTAGTCGGACGTGTCATGGATGAGTAACTTGGAATGGCTCTTCCCTGTCAAGACGGGAGTGTCAGTTGCTTGTGTTTATAAGTAGCTCTACACTCCTGTCCTGACAGGGGAGGCCATTCCAAGTTACTCATCTGTGACACGTCCGACTTAAAGCCCAGTTACACACACAGATAATCGTGTAGAGATTGTCGGCAGATCTCTGGTTGCAGTGAAATCATGGACACATTGTTACATTTGTACACAGTCACAAAATGGAACAATGTGTCCATGATTTCACTGCAACCAGAGATCTGTGACCAATATCTGCACAATTATCTGTGTGTGTAACTGGGCCTTAAGTCGTATATCACACGGACAGTGTAATTCCAGCCTTTTAATCCATTACATTGGGCAGACATACATTAGTGACTCCATTGTAAAGCAATATGAAAATGCTGGATGAAATTTGGTCCGCTCTGACCTATATGTTTTCCCACACTTACTGCACTTCATTAATGGACTGATACCTACATTATGTTGCATAACTTTATTACTTGCTTATTGTATAAATCTGGCCGAACATGAGGTAAACGTTACCATAAGGTTTTTGCACCCTAAACCGCTATCAAATGGTTGTAGTCCGGGATTTAGGGTACCACTGTCATAATAATGCTCCTTTATAGCACTGTAGAACTCTCTGCCCCAACACATTAAGACACTCTCCTATCCTGGGATCCTTCAAAAGACACCTGAAGACTCTTCCAGCAGGCCTACAATCTGCAATGAGACCCTGTCCACTGCACTGTCTCATGATTCGGCCACACCCCCTCCTACTGTATCTCCACCGTCCCCCTGTAGACTGTGAGCCCTCGAGGACAGGGTCCCACTAACTCCTGTTCCTGTTTGTATAGAATACATGAATATATTGAAATTATCCTCATCTACTCCCCTATCATGTAAAGTGCCATGGGAATTAATGGCGCTATATAAATAATATTTAATATGCTTAAAATGGAGTTTGCACACAGTACAGTACGGGGGACAGTGTCCAGATAAAGCGCACTCCTCACTATACACACTGTGCCCTTCCTTCATGACTACTCTTGGTCTTTTACAGACTGTACATACTGCTAGCAATGTATGGAAACAATAGGCCAGTTTTTAGAGTCCGCATCTAAGGGATGAGTATCAAATGTACTTTCATTTATTTCTTAGAAATTGTACACTTCTACATGTGCGCACATTGTGCACTCTAGGCAATTACAAAGTATGAAATAGCAGACACACAATTTATCCTAAAAGCTTTTTTTCTTTAGGTTTTCGATACAAACGTCATTCAACACTTACATTTATTTTCTCCTTGAGCGATCTTACCTCAAGCACAGGTCCAGCGCCCAGTATGGTCCTCTCCACCCCACTGGCATAGCCCTTCTGACTCAGTGCAGTCAGGCAGTGGATCAGGAAATTGGTACTTTGGGTCTTTCCAGAGCCGCTCTCTCCAGAGATCACTATGCATTGGTTAACTCTCTTTTCAACATTGTATGGTAAGATACATCCGCAATAGCAAAAATGTGGGGTTCCAATTTACCCAGCTGGTGGTTGTCATACATTTTGACATACTTGGGGTTGTAGATAGGTAGAAATTTGAAAGGATTAATTGCTATCAGAATGCTTCCTGCATACGTGTAGATCTTTTGTTTTAGAAAGCGAACTTTCAAGTTTCCTAAAATGGCCGACTCTGTTAAATTGGGCAAGTTACATAAATCATTGTAGTCCTCCTGGGGGCGGGGGAGAAAGCCCCTCTCAACAAGCCTCCTAGACGCTTCCTCTTCAGAGACATGAGGGAGATGGACATATTTAATGGTCCCATCCTGATTCTTCTCTTGTAGCAGGAAATAGTACCCTTCTGCCTGGGAATGCCTATCATGGGCTTTGCGCGGCCATAGACGTACTCTCTGCACTGGCGAGTCATTGGCATCTAGGACCCACTCCTCTCCTCCACACTCCTTCACTTCAGTAAGGACATAGGTTTTAGAAGCCTCCAGACAAAGAGCAGTAACCGCGTTTTTGATGACATCAGAGGCAGAAGATTCCTTTGTAGTCGAAACAGTGCAACAGTTGGAGTCTTCATGAGACAGTTTGGAATAAATGTACAGATTGTAAGACCCTTGTCATCACCAGCGTCATTTTTTAAACTCATTCTGTGCCAGTCCTTCGTTCTGCATGCCGAGTATCAAACAGAGGTATTCAGCATCTGGAAAGCAATGGGGAAAAAGCTTTAGTAGTATTTGTGTGGTGCTGGAAATTGTCAACAGCTACATACTTATAGGACAAACATATCTGCACATCGCATCTGGTAATGGAAGTAAAAATCACACATTTGTTACAAAGTGCGAATACCCACTAACAACGGCCAATTTACAATCTAGCCACTTACTATAATGCATGCACATGCTCAGTTTATACAGGGTTAGGCTGGTTTCACACGGCGTTTGTGTCTGCATGCGTATGACCCCACTTTAGATATGCACTGAACAATCTGAAATAATCCTGCCATTGTTTTCACAGGACAACGTGCTGCAGAGAATGATCACGGTACCTATTGGGCGAGGCCATCACCATCTAGCCGGATCTGTTCGGGAGTGTGCAAATCAGATACTTTCAACCATATGACCGCCATTCCCGGCTCTAATACCAGTGAATCCTCACATCCTGCAGTGCATACGATCTGAGGATTCACAAGTCTATAGTGACTGACAAAATAATGGGTTTAGACCGAACAACCTCTAATACTTGTAAAATGTATTTTCATATAATCCTTCACACCTTATATTCATTAAATTTACAAAGTTCTTTCAAGGTGCACTTACTCTAAGATAATTTAATCACGAATGTTCTATTTCAAGGGAAAATGCTAGGTGCGCAACTTCTATAGTGAATGTAATCTACAGTACCAGATTACATTATATAAAAATGTAGAATTGCTGGTACTGTAGATTACATTACATAAAAAGTACTCAAGGGTGAAAACAAAGAATATAAAAAAGGTTTCCTGGCTGTCACCTGGCAGCCGCAAAAATCAAGTTGTCACCTTTACTAATTAAAGAAGGAATAGAACAAAATTCCACTGTCGCCAGTGTAACATTATGCACTCGTACAGCACGGTTCAAGAGTACTTCGCAGATAACGCAGAAAAAGCAAATACACAATGCTGTAGCAGTATTCTAGTAATAAAGTCATGAATCATTAGAATGTGAAATGATTCAGTGTGTCTGATTGCTCATCGGTTAGGATCCACACAAGAAAGAAGTAAACCATGGTCAAACATTTCATTCTCCTTTATCCTGTAATGTACTCTCTTTTTTTCACTATAAAATACAAAAACAAATAAAATAAAAAATGCCATTAAAATACTTGAAGAACAAAGGTAAAATACCAAAGAGGCTGAAGGCTTTTTGTGAGCACTCCATTGTACCCAATCCTGGATAGACTGAGATGGCCCAGTACTTCATAAACACTGGGGTCTGAAGACAACCCAGAAGAATAAGCCTGATAACCTTTCTATGGCCAGCTTCACACTAGAGTTTGTTAGTCAGACGCATGCAGCAGTGCCTAAGGGCCCCGTCACACTGAGCGACGCTCCAGCGATCCCGACAGCAATAACGACCTAGCTGGGATCGCTGGAGCGTTGCTACCTGGTCGCTGGGGAGCTGTCAAACAGGCAAATCTCCTCAGTGATCAGGGACCAGGGAGCCACCTCCACATCGCTGGAAGCGGGAGGATGCTGGTAACTATGATAAACAGCAGGCATATAGGCAGTGCGTGCTGCCTAGATACCCGGTGTTTACCATGGTTACTAGCCAGTGAGGTCGCTGGTTGTTGGTCTCTCGCTGTCACACGCAGCGATACGTGCTGACCAGCGGGAGACCAAGGACCAAAAAAATGGTCCTGAACCATGTGCAGCGATCTCACAGCAGGGGCCTGATCGCTGCTACATGTCACACATAGCGACATCGCTGGAGAGGTCGCTGTTACGTCACAAAACCTGTGATGTATCAGCGATCTCGCTATGTGTGATGGGGGTTTAAGTGTCCAGACACCTCTCTAATGCTATTAGCTAGCAGATTAACCCTATAATTGGAGGTTAATAGGGTTATCAGACATAACAGGTTCCCTTTAAGCTAAACCTATTACATGGTGTACCTCATTTACATACAGTTAGGGCCAGAAATATTTGGACAGTACACAATTTTCGCGAGTTGGGCTCTGCATGCCACCACATTGGATTTGAAATGAAACCTCTACAACAGAATTCAAGTGCAGATTGTAACGTTTAATTTGAAGGGTTGAACAAAAATATCTGATAGAAAATGTAGGAATTGTACACATTTCTTTACAAACACTCCACATTTTAGGAGGTCAAAAGTAATTGGACAAATAAACATAACCCAAACAAAATATTTTTATTTTCAATATTTTGTTGCGAATCCTTTGGAGGCAATCACTGCCTTAAGTCTGGAACCCATGGACATCACCAAACTCTGGGTTTCCTCCTTCTTAATGCTTTGCCAGGCCTTTACAGCCGCAGTATTCAGGTCTTGCTTGTTTGTGGGTCTTTCCGTCTTAAGTCTGGATTTGAGCAAGTGAAATGCATGCTCAATTGGTTCAGATCTGGCGATTGACTTGGTCATTGCAGAATGTTCCACTTTTTTGCACTCATGAACTCCTGGGTAGCTTTGGCTGTATGCTTGGGGTCATTGTCCATCTGTACTATGAAGCGCCGTCCAATCAACTTTGCAGCATTTGGCTGAATCTGGGCTGAAAGTACATCCCGGTACACTTCAGAATTCATCCAGCTACTCTTGTCTGCTGTTATCTCATCAATAAACACAAGTGACCCAGTGCCATTGAAAGCCATGCATGCCCATGCCATCACGTTGCCTCCACCATGTTTTACAGAGGATGTGGTGTGCCTTGGATCATGTGCCGTTCCCTTTCTTCTCTTCTCATCTGTCCATAGAATACTTTTACAGAACTGAGCTGGCTTCTTGAGGTGTTTTTTCAGCAAATTTAACTCTTGCCTGTCTATTTTTGGAATTGATGAATGGTTTGCATCTAGATGTGAACCCTTTGTATTTACTGTCATGGAGTCTTCTCTTTACTGTTGACTTAGAGACAGATACACCTACTTCACTGAGAGTGTTCTGGACTTCAGTTGATGTTGTGAACGTGTTCTTCTTCACCAAATAAAGTATGCGGCGATCATCCACCACTGTTGTCATCCGTGGACGCCCAGGCCTTTTAGAGTTCCCAAGCTCACCAGTCAATTCCTTTTTTCTCAGAATGTACCCAACTGTTGATTTTGCTACTCCAAGCATGTCTGCTATCTCTCTGATGGATTTTTTCTTTTTTTTCAGCCTCAGGATGTTCTGCTTCACCTCAATTGAGAGTTCCTTTGACCGCATGTTGGCTGGTCACAGCAACAGCTTCCAAATGCAAAACCACACACCTGGAATCCACCCCTGACTTTTTAACTACTTCATTGATTACAGGTTAACGAGGGAGACGCCTTCAGAGTTAATTGCAGCCCTTAGGGTATGTGCCACTGGACTTTTGTGGGCTGTTTTTTAGCGTTTTCCGTCGGGGTTTCCGCTGAGTTTTTATGTTAATTTATGTTAATGCTAACCAGCGTTGGCTTATCATGGTAGTCAATGGATTTCTAGAAAACGCTGTGTACATTAGAACGTTTTTTTTGTTTTTTTCATTATTACTTTCTCACCGGTTTTCCACCGTTTTCAAAGATAGAGAAGTGACTTCTTTTGAGCGTTTTTCCAGCGGTTCCAGCTTACAAGTGCACAAAAAAGAGTCTTTAAAAAAGCTAAGAAAAACCGCCAGAAAACCGCCGATAAAACGCTGTACAAACGCTATAAAACCGCTCAAAAAATGCTCAAAAAACGATGGACACTGCTGAGGTCAGAAAACTCAGTTTCTGCAATTCTCAACCGGTTTTCTGACGGTCTGCAAAGATGCAGAACCGTCCAGTGGGCACATACCCTTAGAGTCCATTGTCCAATTACTTTTGGTCCCTTGAAAAAGAGGAGGCTATGCATTACAGAGCTATGATTCCTAAACCCTTTCTCCGATTTGGATGTGGAAACTCTCATATTGCAGCTGGGAGTGTGCACTTTCAGCCCATATTATATATATAATTGTTTTTCTGAACATGTTTTTGTAAACAGCTAAAATAACAAAACTTGTGTCACTGTCCAAATATTTCTGGCCCTAACTGTATATTTAGCATCAGTCTCCTTAATTCAGCACTGTTCTTATAATAATTATTACTGAAATGCCCCATTCTCACTGTGTGTTGCAATAAAATACACTTGAGAATACTAAACAGGTAGGTGTACAACATGGTAATTCAAGAAATACTGGATTGGAAACTATACACTGATTGTTTTGCAGCAGCTGGCATGCCCTATAGACAAATGAACAAACATTAATTTCAAATCTGGCAGTCCACCACAACCTGCATATAAAGGCTGCTTCACACGCTAGGATATCTGTGAAAGAGATCGTAAGGTTTGTCACGTGACCGCGATTCTTCAGACATCGTTGGTGCGTTGTCACACGCGAGGATATCGTTAACAATCTTAAATTTGGCAATGCTCCAGCTATTTGGAGAAGAACGAGTGAACGATGTTACAAAGCGGCAGGAATAGGAGAAATATGAATGACATCGTTCAAGAAGGTGTCACACTGAACAATGTTGCTGCTTCCCAGAACGTTAATTGGACGACGAACGATAGATTTATGGTCCTGCTCTCAAGGCAATTTAAATGTCACGCTTTTGAGATCGTTCTTACGATTTCGCTTGTGCATCGTTGCGTGTAAACGCAGGATGTCTGAACAAGAAATCGTTGGATCGGACATCTCAAATTTGAGAACAGGACCTCAAATCTATCGTTCATCGTCCAATTAAGGATCTGTGAAGCAGCAACATCGTTCAAGGCAGCTTCATACGCTAGGATATCTGTGAACGATATCGTTAGCCATGTCACGTAACAGCAATTCTGCCGACATCGTTAGTGTGTTGTCAAACGCAAGGATATCGTTAACGATCTTAAATTTGGCAACGCCCTAGCTATTTCGGGCAGATCGTTTGAACGATTTTACAAAGTGGCAGGAATAGGAGAAATATGAACGACATCGTTCAAATAGGTGTCACACTGAACAATGTTGCTGCTTCACAGATCCTTGATTGGACGATGAACGATGGATTTGAGGTCCGGATCTCAAATTTGAGATGTCCGATCCAACGATTTCTTGTTCAGACATCCTGCGTTTACACGCAACGATGCACACATGAGATCGTAAGAACGATCTCAAAAGTGTGACGTTTCAACAATATCGTTTCAGATATCGGAGCGTGTGAAGTGGCCTTTAGTGTGACACCTTTTAGAACGATTTCGTTCATATTTCTCCTATTCCTACCGTGTTTCCCGAAAGTAAGACACTGTCTTATATTTTTTTTTGGTCCAAAAAGACCGCCATGTCTTACTTTCGGGGGGTGTCTTATATTAGCTAAATCCCACTGCAGCCTCCCATACACCACACACCCATACACACACACATAACACACCACACAACCCACACACCCATACATACCCATACACACACATAACCATACACACACACACAAATAGCCATACACACAAACCGTTTTTTACCGGTCTCCGGTGGCCCCCGCTCTCCGGTGTCCGCGCTCTCCCTGCTGTCCTCTGCTCTCCGGTGGTCCCCCGTCCTCCAGCTTGCCTCCACTCTCCGGAGGCCCCCTCCACTCTCCGGAGGCCCCCTCCACTCTCCGGAGGCCCCCTCCACTCTCCGGAGGCCCCCTCCACTCTCCTTCTTCCCACTGTAGCTGCCAAACTCCGCCCAGGTCAGGAGCCCTGCGCCAATTACAGCGCAGGAACCGTGAGCCAATCACAGCCCAGGAACCGCTAGCCAATCAGAGGCCATGCACGATGTCAGCTGGCCGCGGATTGGCTTGCGGTTCCTGGGCTGTGATTGGGTCACGGTTCCTGCGCTGTAATTGGCGCAGGGCTCCTGACCTGGGCGGAGTTTGGCAGCAACAGCGGGAATCAGGAGAGCGGGTGGCAGCTGGAGAGTGGGGGGCCACCAGAGAGCGGAGGGGGCCACCGGAGAGCGGGGGACCACCAGAGAGCGGGGGACCAGCTCAGGTATGCCTTACATTCGGGGGGTGCCTTATATTAGAAGGTAGGGCGCCCCCCCAAGCATGCCTTACTTTCGGGGGCGCCCTACTTTCGGGGAAACACAGTACCACTTTGTAAAATCATTCAAACGTTCTTCTCCAAATAGCTGGCACGTTGCCAAATTTAAGATAGTTAACGATACCCTTGCGTGTGACAATGCACTAACGATGTAGGAAGGATTCCGGTCATGTGACATAGCTAACGATATCCTTCACCTATATCCTAGCATGTGAAGCGGCCTTCAAATTTGAGATGTCCGATCCAACGATTTCTCGTTCAGACATCCTGGGTTTACATGCAACGATGCACAAACGAGATCGTAAGAACGATCTCAAAGGAAGAAGAATCAACAAGTGGGGCACAATCATGAAGTGGAACGAAATTTATTGGATTTTTTAAACTTTTTTAACAAATAAAAAAACTGAAAAGTGGGGCGTGCGATATTATTCAGCCCCCTTGAGTTAATACTTTTTAGTGACACCTTTTGCTGTGATTACAGGTAGCTGCAAGTCGCTTGGGGTATGTCTCTATCAGTTTTGGCACATCGGGAGACTGAAATTCTTGCCCATTCTTCCTTGCAAAACAGCTGGAGCTCAGTGAGGTTGGATGGAGAGCGTTTGTGAAAAGCAGTTCAGCTCTTTCCACAGATTCTCGATTGGATTCAGGTCTGGATTGTGACTTGGCCATTCTAACACCTGAATACGTTTATTTTTGAACGACTCCATTGTAGATTTTGCTTTATGTTTGGGATCATTGTCTTGTTGGAAGATAAATCTTCATCCCAGTCTCAGGTCTTTTGCAGACTCCAATAGGTTTTCTTCCAGAATGATCCTGTATTTGGTTCCATCCATCTTCCCATCAATTTTAACCATTTTCCCTGTCCCTGCTGAAGAAAAGCAGGCCCAAACCATGATGCTGCCACCACCATGTTTGACAGTGGGGATGGTGTTTTGAGGTTGATGAGCGGTGTTGCTTTTATGCCAAACATATCATTTTGCATTGTGGCCAAAAAGTTTGATTTTGGTTTCATCTGACCAGAGCACCTTATTCACGTTTGGTGTGTCTCCCAGGTGGCTTATGGCAAACTTCAAACGAGACTTTTTATGGATATTTGAGAAATGTCTTTCTTCTTGTCAGATTTATACAGATTGGTATCCTGTGGACAGACTCTCCCACCTCAGCTGTAGATCTCTGCAGTTCATCCAGAGTGATCATGGGCCTTTTGGCTGCATCTCTGATCAGTCTTCTCCTTGTTCGAGGTGACAGTTTAGAGGGACGGCCGAGTCTTGGTAGATTTGCAGTGGTCTGATACTCCTTCCATTTCAACATGATCGCTTGCACAGTGCTCCTTGCGATGTTTAAAGCCAGATTTGGATACAAAAAGATTTCCCAAGTTTTAAACTTCGCCACAACAGTATCACGGACCTGCCTGGTGTGTTCCTTGGTCTTCATGATGCTCTCTGCACTTGAAACAGGACCCTGAGACTATCACAGAGCAGGTGCATTTATACAGAGACTTGATTACACACAGGTGGATTCTATTTATCATTACCAGTCATTTAGGACAACATTGGATCATTCAGAGATCCTCACTGAACTTCTGGAGTGAGTTTGCTGCACTGAAAGTAAAGGGGCCGAATAATATTGCACGCCCCACGTTTCAGTTTTTTATTTGTTAAAAAGTTTAAAGGGAACCTGTCAGCTAGTTTATGCCCCTCCAGTCATCACTGTCTGTACCTGCAGCTTTATAATACCAGTCTAATCATCCCTGTCTGAGCTCATAGTGTAATGTGAAAGGTGAAAGAAAAGCATTTATACACTTACATTTCGTTATGTAATGAGGCAGTCAGTCTACAGCTTGCGGGATGGAGACTGTTTGGCAGGTTAATAGTTAACATTTTAGCCTTATGTTAGAACATGTTGGGAGACCTGATGTGATGTCATAACCATGTGACTACAATAGGTGAAGCCAAGTCCCCATAGAACACAAGTTTGCTTGCTTAGCTCCGCCCACTATGGTCACATGATCATTACATCACACAGGTCCTTTAGCCATGCAAGTTAATAGTGAGTTAACTATTATCCTGCCAATCTCACTCCTCCAAGGTGTAGACTAAAATGTAAGTGTATAAATGCTTTTTCACCTTTCACATTACACTATAAGCTCAGAAAGGGATGATTAGAATAGTACTATGAAGCTGCAGGTATAGACAGTGATAGCAATAGTACTATGAAGCTGCAGGTATAGACAGTGATAGCTGGGGGATATAAACCACCTGACAGGTTCTCTTTAAAATATCCAATAAATGTTGTTCTACTTCACGATTGTGTCTCATTTGTTGTTGATTCTTCACAAAAAAATGTGAATTTATATCTTTATGTCTGAAGCCTGAAATGTGGCAAAAGGTTGAAAAGTTCAAGGGGGCCAAATACTTTCACAAGGCGCTGTATGTATGTATGTATGTATGCAAAAGCACAGCACCAAAATAAGTAGCAAAAACGCAACACAAACAGTTGATGCTTTTGTGATGCTTTCTTGCAATAAAGAATATCCATTTTGGCTGCAGAAAATGCACCAAAAACGGATCAGGTAAAACAGAGCACAAATGCTTGTGGGCACATTGCCTAATATAGCTGGGGAAAGAGGCTTCAGATCTATACATACCACTTGTGTCTTAATTACATATTAATTCAAACATTGATTTCTCAGGCCGGCTTCACACCACGTTTTTTGTGGAAACACCGGACAGAACCTGACTGCCCCGGACAAACAGAACCGGAGGGCAAATATGCTCTCTGGTCCTGTTTTCTGTCGCAATCGGCAGATCGCAGCTGCAGTAATTTCAAGACCGCATCTAGCGGGGAGCTAGCCATGGTCCTGAAAGCTCTTCAGGGGACAGCTCCATGTGCTTAGGTTTATCAGCACTCGCTGCTAAACTTCAGCAGCCGGCGTCCGGGAGCCACATCCGATTTTATGTCGGATCCGGCGCCATAGACTCCCATGTTAGGGGGTGCTGGATCCGGGAGAATCTGATTTGTGCCGATTTTTGCCCCAGACACAAACACTGCAAGCAACGTTTTTGTGTCCGGGAGAAAAATCTAAATTCTCCCGTATCCTCCCGGACAGATTGAAACCGGATGGCAAATATCTGCCGTCCGGCTCCATAGGAATACTATGGGGCCGAAATCTGATCAGGGGCTGTTCGGTTCACACCATGATAAACCATGGTGTGAATCCGGCCTCAGTAATGAAGGAATAAACAAACCATAAAAAAAAAGGTATATTGCTAGTATGGCCATTTCCTTTTAAAAGAGCGACACAATATTTTTGTTTCAAGGGTGAGAGGGGGTGAAATTCTACCGACAGATTCCCTTTAATGGACCATCTGAAAGTTCCCATTGGCGAATAAACAGATATTTTGTTTGTTGGTTTGCTGACTTGTAGCATGTTTATGAAGACTCATTCATTATAATCAATAAATTATTTTCCTGTATGAAAAGGCTTTTAGGCTGTGTTCATACATAGCGACCATGGTGTCAGTTTTTGCAACAAAACATGCATTGCTTTTTTTTTTACCCAAATCATAGCAAAAAAAAATCACAATGTGGCCACAGTGTATAACTACACACGAAACCTGTGCTCTGAAAGCTGAATGGCAAGAGGTCCCATGGCTGAGCAGCTGCATGCAAAGCTTACATCAACAAGCACCATAAGTGTCTAATAGAGCATTGTAAAGTTTCATAGCCACTTGACTCTAGAGCAGTGAAAATGTATTCTGTAGACTATAGACTATAGTGATAAATCACGATTCTCCATCTGGCCTTCTAGTAGATGACTCAGAGTTTGATGAATGCCAGAACGTTACTTCCCTGACTGTGCTGTGCCGAATGTGAAGTTTGGAGAAGGAGGGTAAAAGCTGTGGAATGCAGTACCCTAGACAATCCGAGTAATTCCAGTATCCACCATTTTAGGCATGCCCTAAAAACATGTCCATAAATCTAAGCCCATATCACCCCACATTCACACGGTGCACTATTACACCGTTATTGCTGCATTTTTTACAGATCTGTATTGCAGTGAAATGCAGTTACATTAGCTGTCCAAGCCAAGTAAATGCATTTCACAATTTTGCATTAAGACTCTTTGCTTTTTATGGTGGGGTTACACGTTTCAATATCGTTGCGATATCGCAACTCAATGGCGCGGGAGCGCGCATTTAGTGCACGTTTCTCCCGCATCGCATCGGAGGTTTACACGCTGCGATATCGGAATACAACGTCCATGCGATGTCTACGCCCCCCAACCCAGGATCGAACATTTAACATGGAAGTGAATGGGTGACGTTTAAAATCGCATCGTAGTTGGGCTGTCGCACAGCACAATCCGGCTCCAATCTCCCTTCAATATCGGAGCATTGAATAGCACGCTCATTCAATCCCCGATATCGCATTGACATCGTTCCTGCATCATATTGGGACGTTCACACCATACAACGCAGGAACGATATCGGGTCCAACGATTGAACCACGTGACTTTTCATTGAAATTGGACGCCGATATCGCAACGTGTAAACCCACCATTACAGATTTATTCTTGAGTTCAAGAATGGATCCATAAAAAGAATGAGCTTGTCAATTAATTTTGTGTTTATCTGCTGCAGTTATCTCACCTCCCTGCGCTCCCCTGGTGACCTACAGCGATGTTCTCATTCCGGGAGGCTGCAGGTCCTGCATGAGGACCTAGCACTACATCATATGACTGAGCAACGTCACTTAGTCACATGCGTAGGTCCTAGAGGCACCGATCACTGCAGCCTCCCGGAATGAGAGGACATTGCTAGAGATCACTAAGGGAGCGCAGGGAGGTGAGTGATTAGCGCAGCAACATTCACACACACAAAGCTACGCTTTGTGAGGATCCTTTCTTAGTGCAGTTTCTGCTCCAAAAATGGGTCCTCACAAAGAGCAGCCAAAACGATGTGTGTAAATGTAGCCTTACTGTGCTCTCCGACATTTTTCTCAGAATCGGGTGCTGTCTATCATGTACTTGATATCTGTATTTCTAAATATACTGGATGGTATTGGGCTCATGTAGTTTTACACACATACCCTTATATATTATTTTATTATTATTATTAATTATTATAGTGCCATTAAGTCCATGGCGCTTTACACGTGGAAAGGGTATACCAAGACAGGTACAAGGTACATGGACAACATATGGCACACAGGTTCAGAAGGAGAGAGGACGCTGTTTGTGATATCATATAGATGGTCAGACCATACACTACAAATGCCTTTATAATCTACAAAGAAATATATATGACACCTTTTATGTCATACACATGTCCTTGCAGATTATAAACTTGTGCTCTGAGCCATCACTCATCTTGCCCAATTGTTGTAGTGGGTTACACTGTCAAGTATGATAGTCTGCCCTTATCCCTCTGAATTGTAAAGTGTAAAGTGCTGCAGAACATATTGGTGGTGTATAAATAATTAATATTATTATTGCTATGGTAGTGTTTTTAAGGCTTGGCCTAGGTCACCTAGTTCCAGTGAAGGGACATCTTAATGCTTCTGCATATTGAGATATGTTGGACAATTACATTCTTCCAACTTTGTGGGAACACTTTTGGGAGTTCCTTTTCTGCAAGGTCCTTTTCTGCCTCAGCATGAATGTACCCCAGTGTACAAAGCAAGGTCTATAAAGGCAAGGCTAGGTGAGTATGGTGTGCAAGAATATTAGAGTCATGACCTCAGCCCCATCAAACACTTTTGGGATCAACTGATATTACTGAGACCCAAGCCCTCACATCCAAGTGTCTGATCACACAAATGTTCTTCAGAATAAATGGGGGAAAAGTGCCACACATACAAAAAAAATGTAGAAAGTTTTGCCAGAAAAGAAGACAGTGTTATACTTGCAGAGGGCGGACCATCTCTAAATTAATACCTTTGAATTTAGAATGGGCAGTCAGGAAAGCTCCTGTAGGTGCCAAGTGGGGGTGTCCTAATACTTTATCCATATAGCATATTTTATGGCAAAAACAGCAGGAGTATAACAATGTAAACATTCGATTCATTACTATTTCACATGCCTACTTATTAGGAACCCTTGAAAAGTTCTCTAATCTAGCAACAAATATGTCATACAGGTTTCATTCATTTCTCAATTAGAAATATTCTCCATATACATATTCCTACTGGAAAATGCACTACAGCAGGCAATTCACCAGTGGCAAACAGGAGGGATCTCATATGCTGTGTGGACATTTGGTTCCCCAACTACCGAAACTATATGGCTTCAGGGGGTGGTAATGTGTACTAATAACCATTACCAGAACATCAACAGGGCTACAATGTGGATAGCTGAATACAATCTGGAAGGCAGCACTGAATGACCGCCACTGTTAGGCTATGTGCACATCTGACGTTTGTGCATCTCTGCAGAACGTCCAAAAACCTGGGTTTTTTTAGCAGAAACTGAGTTTTCTGTGCTCAGCAGTGTCCCTCGTTTTTTGCTCGTTTTACGCCGGGTTTTCCAGCGTTTTTCTCGGCTGTTTTCTCGGCTGTTTTGAAAACTGAGTTTTTAGTGCACTTGATCAGCTGGAAGCGCTGGAAAAACGGAGGAAAGAAGTCACTTGCTCTATTCTTTGAAAAACGTTGTAAAAACTCAGTTTTGACTGAAAAAACTCAGTTTTGACTGAAAACGACCAGAAGAAAAACGTTCTAATGAAGACAGCGTATTCTAAACTCCATTGAGTATCATGTTAACCCAGACGGTGGCTAGGATTAACATAAATTAACATAAAACTCAGCAGAAAACGCCGATGTAAAACGTCCAAAAACAGCCCAGAAAACGACTGATGTGCACTTACCCTTAAAGCCACATTGTATCAGAAGTCTAGCAATGTGTCTTCTTCAGTTTTTAGTGTCCATGTTGAAAAAGTCGCAGGAGCACACAAGTTGTGGATTGTCGTGCAAGTTTATTTATTTATTTTTGCTAGTACACTTGACAAGTGGGTGTCTAAAGAGACAATGACTATTAAATTCGTTTTAAAATACCCCCCACCCGCAAATAAAACCAAACACATTAGTCAAACATGAACCTGTTAGTTAAGTTGTGTTGCCCTGTCTCAGTTGACAGAGGAAGAGAAACTAAGCTCTGTGACATATTGGTTTATATTATTTGGAGATGCAGCAATTTCTGATGGTACTAGAAGAGACCGTGAGTCCTGCACACACACTGACACATTGACAGCCTTTTCTGGACACACAGATACAGGACTATCTGCTAATTAGCCAGTGTGGGCTACTTGTAAAGTCATCTGGGTCTCAACTGAACTCAGAACCAAGTCAGCAGCCAATCACTGGCCTCAACTGCACACATCACATGAAGTAAATGACCCACCACATTAAATTTGATGAGATCCTAAAGCCTGTCATACACGAGATGGCCGGCAGGCGAATGATGCTTTGGCAGATTGTTCCCATACACCGGGGCGCATGTTGGCTCATGTGTTCCTGTGCCCTCTACGAGACAGCCACTGCCAGCAATCTCTGGCGACTGCTCAGGTCAAAGAGAGCAAAAGGAACAGCAGTTCAAAATCCTTCACTTTGACAATTGTCCGTGGCTCTAATTCACAGTGATGGCTAAACCCGTTGAGTTCGGCAATATTAATGTGCATAGGGGAGTCATACAAAAAAGCATATTTTGTCTATTACCAATGATCAAACATCAAGAGCAGACAACTCTCCTGCTACCTGTGGGCTCAGCCACACATTGTGGATGCCAGAATGATAGCATGGTGGCCAATGGGTGCATTATCATGACGAAAAAAAAAAACATGCAGCAAGTTGCGTGGGGTCAGCCTGAGACATCTCTCATCCTTTGATAGGTGTCCTTGTAACCAGGGCTGTGGAGTCTGTCAAGCCTCTGAATCCTCAGTTTCCCTGAATACCGACTCCATGACTCCAACTCCACCATACATGGCTGGTTAAGTGATACATTTAATGTAGGACAATGGTAACATCAGGCTTTTAATCATAAAATGATACAATAATCAAGACATTTAGATAGAACATAGTAATAATATTCAGCACATTCTGCACTGAACTATTGTACCCTATTTATTTTATATTTTACAAGCTGAAGTTGATCATTTCATACCTACTCCAACGAAACGGACTCCAACTCAGACTCTGAGTCTGACTCCACAGCCCTGCTTGTAACAAGATTATGAGTGCCGTAATTCACCTAAAACTGGCACTGGCTTTAAAATCTGGCTTATTGTTGTACAGTGAGAGTATATTCTATACCTTGAGCATACACACTGATCTGTCACTATTCCAATAGTGCTGTCAATGTGTGCCGACTTTTCAGCAGACCTATTGCATAGCAGGACCTGAGAGCAGAGCTGTCAATCACACTACAGCCCCACAATATTATGCACAGAATTTTTTAATCTTTGTGTAGATGTATTTTTGTTACATTAGGCCACAACAATACAATACTTTAAACAGTGTAGAAGCGATTTGCATCCAGGAAAGTATTATGGTATGTTCACATTGTATGGAACAACCATTCTCCATTAAAGATAGATCCCATCCACTGTGACAATGATCAAAAGATGAGCGAGAATAAACTAAATGCAAATAAAGGGTAGCTTTTGAAGAGGATAGATTCACTAAAAGGTACTGTTAAAATTAAACCTGGCCATAGAAGCCTGACAAAAAATAAGTGGGATAAAGACTAGAGGTGGGGGCTTATGGATTGTATTCAGGACCAATCAGCAATATGCACCTTGATATAAAGTGATGACAACCCCATTTATTTTTGGTGTACACTTTCCATCTCTATAGAATTTAGACTCTGGATTGTAACACAAGGCACAGCTGGCGACAGTCTAGACTGCTGAGGTCTGTGCGAAGACACAAAGGCTTGCAAGAAACTAGATTGCAGCCCCATGGCTCCTCCCCAACTTCCTATTTGCAATATGAATAGAGGAAGCTTAGGCAGTAAAGGGAAAAAAAAGCAGTAAGGACACACATACAGCATCTGCTCACATAGGATTCTCGAGAGCATGAAGAATACAATAAGAGATCAGAGAGAACAATTAAACAAAAAAGAGGAGAAACTAACATAGAATACTAACCCTTATCATGCGAGATTTCCTTTTCTCAATGCAGTTTTATCTCATATTTATATATAAAAATGGAGACATCCATTAATTGCTGTCAGAAATCTTTTACTTCCATGATAGCAATGTGAGACATGATTAGCCAGAGAAATAGAGGCGACTAGGAGACGAACCACCATTTTCCACTGTGTTTAAACAATGGCTTGTTATAACTGAATACTAGAGCCTGGCTGCATTACTTTTCCATCCAGGCAGGGGCGTAACTACAATAGGTGCAGGTGTTGCGATCGATAGGCCCTGCAGCCTAGTGGGGCCCAAAAAGTCCCTTTGGCCCATATAAAAGACTAATATTATTAAAGATTTGGAATAATTGGGGGCCCCGTTGAAGCTTTCATATCAGAGCCACTGTGCCTGAAGTTATGCCACTGCATCCAGGTGTTTAGTGCAATTTCAAGGCCACAAGACTAGTTATAGGAATGAAATTATGCCGTTGATCCAGATATTTACTGGATGCAGAATATCTACATGGATTTATGGACAGTCACACAACCTCTATGAACTCTAGTATGGGCTCCAGAACAGTGGGTGTGAAAAAAAGATTCTATCAACAGAGTCTTACTGAATCCTAAGAAAAATTAAAACCTACATATGCACCTTTCTGAAAGCTCTAATACAGTGACTGTCAACCTTTTGAGCTCGATGTGTCAAAATTCGCCGAAAAACCGAGCATAACTGGCGTGGTGTGTCACTTCATGAAAACCCCATAATTCTGTGATATTTGTATCTGTAACAAAATGTTATCCTGGATATGGCTGGTATATATAGCCCCTTATGCTAGATATAGCCCCCATCCTGGTACATTACCCTCCATTCTGGATATGGTGCCCATTCTGGTATATAGCCTTTTGTCCTGGATATAGCCTCCCCCCTACCTGATATATTACCCATTATCCTGGATATAGCCCCCATACAAAAATATATACTGGGATATAGTACCCCCCCCCCTTCCCCACCATCCTGGTACTTTTCACCTGATGCTGGATATGGCCCCCATTGCGGTATGTAGCCCCTTATCCTGGACATAGCCCTCGTGCTGGAATATAGCAACCCCCATCCTGGATATGGCCCTAATCCTGTTTTATAGCCCCTTAACCTGGATATAGCCCCCACACTGGGATATAGCACCCACCATCCTGGTACATTACTCCTCATCCTGGATATGGCCCCCATCCTGGTATATAGCCACTTATCCAGGATAAAGCCCCCTCATCCTGGTGCATTACCCCCCATCCTGGATATGGCCCCCATCCTAGTGCACACACAAAAATAATAAAGGATGTAACTCACCTATCCTTTGTTCCTCTTCAAAGTGTCAGCAGCCCGCCGCTGATAACATTATTAGCTCTGCTGCATTACCATGCCGCCTTGTCCCGCCTTCGCATGCTTAGGGGACACTGTGATTCCAAACAGTGTCAAAGTATCAGCATCTGGAGGTGGGATGCTGACACTTTGATTGTCAGCTTCATTAAGGTGCCGCCTTGACCGCCTCCGGATGCTGATGCTTTGATTGCATGCAGTCAGTGTCAATCAGAGTGTCCACTCAGCATCCAAAGGCGAGACAAGGGCGGCACAGTAATGCAGCAGAGCTAATTATGTTATCAGCGGCAGACGGAGGGGGAAACTGAGTCATGACACGCGTGCCAGCAAAAACGCATTGGCACTTGACATGTCACTGCTGACACGTGTCATAGGTTAGCCATCACTGCTCTAATATGACCCGGGACATAACATGGCCATGTGTAATGGGGGAAACTCAATCACATGCAGTAATTCTGACACTCCTCTGCAGCCCATATTTCCAGCATCACTGTCAGTAATAAAGTATATTACAGAACTGCATAAATAGCAACAATGATGAATGTTAGGCCACATGCACACGTTCAGTATTTGAGGAGTTTTTTACCTCAGGATTTGTAGCCAAAACCAGGAGTGGATAATTAAATACAGAAGTGGAGCAGGTGTTTCCATTAGACTTTTCCTCTGATTGCTCCACTCCTGGTTTTGTCTACAAATCCTGAGGTAAAAAACTCATCAAATACTCAGCGTGTGCACGTGGCCTAATAATTATAATAGTGGAAAGTAAGAGGAGCGGCACTTACCGCTGGCAATTTCAGTAATATGCACTTTATTTCGGTCACAGGAAAGGCAGGTAGAGAAATTAGTAAATCGAACAATGGGCGTTTCGTGTAAGAACAAGCTTCTTCTGGCTCAAGAAGAACCACACTTGTGTCTGTGCAAAACCCACGGAGACATGTCTTTTTCCAGCAGCATGGATGACAAGGGCCTATACAAGTCTATGGGTCTGTATAAACACTTAGGGCTGTGCCAAAGTAGAATGTGTGATGTGGATTTTTGACGTCCAAAATCCACACCATATTTAAAAGATCTACACAAATAAAGTGATGGTCTCTTGGCACGTTTTTGCCTCATTTTTTCATGTGGATTTTTATCAATTGTTCACGGTTGTGACTGTAAATAAAGCCAGGTTAGAGGCTGGAAAAAAAAAGGGTTTCTTGATGTCATAATGTGACACGGGTCTCCATTATTTTTTTTGGTCACCAGCCAGGTACAGCCTAGTTTTACCTGTCAGGTAATCTGGTAATCAAAATACAAGGGGGGTAAGGGGGGGGGCAGAATCTTTTCTTTTTAAAATTAGGTCTTAGATAAAATAAAAAAAATAGCATGGGGCTTTGCTGTAATTTTGGTTTACAGCCAGGTACAACTAGGCAGCTGGGGGCTGGAATCCTCAGCGTGGGGAGGCCCGAACATTCGGTATATGAGAGGAGAGCTGCAGTCAGGTCAGGGAAGCTGTGGCCAGGTCAGGAAATGTCTGCACTAAATATGCAGCGTGTGCACATACCCTTATTCATTTCAAAAGTAAATGAATAGAAGGTCTGAACGGAAATGTGAACAAAACCTTAAGGCCGCTTCACACGCTAGGATATCGGTAACGATATCGTAACGTATCTTGAAACATCATGGATTTGTGATCGTTTAAACGATATCGTTAGTGCGTCGTTGCGTGTGAACGAACGATGTAGGAAGGAAAAATCGTTAGAACAGTCAACAAAAGTTTGCGATCCTGACATCAAATCTATCGTTCGTCGTCCAATTAACGTTGTGGGAAGCCGCAACATCGTTCAGTGTGACACCTTTTTGAACGATGTCGTTCATATTTCTCCTATTCCTGACGCTTTGTAAAATTGTGCAAATGTTCTTCTCCAAGTAGCTGGAACACTGCCAAATTTAAGATCGTTAACGATATCCTAGCGTGTGACAATGCACTAACGATGTTGGAAGGATCGCGGTCACGTGACATAGCTAACGATCTCGTTCACCTATATCCTAGAGTGTGAAGCGGCCTTTAGTCACTTCATAAATTTTGGAGCAAGTTAACTAAGCAAAACATAAATGCACGAAAATCTGTACCTCATGTTATTGATGTAATATAAGAAGAAAAAGAAAACTGCCTTTAGCATTAAACATAAGGACACTGCTACACGTCTATGCCTGTCAGAAACAGTCTTACAAGGTTGCTGGCATTCATAATTCTTTCATCATGTAAATGGTTGCTGTCTGACTTATCCTACAGGAATGCAATACTAGCTAGATTATTTTTTATTTTTAAACACTAGTGTGTAAATTCATTTTTTTCTTTATTTTCTACCAATTCAAAAAGTAAAAACCTTAAGACAGGCCCTGGTCCTGCTCTGCCCCACCCATACGGAGCTCATCTGAAAACGAGGTGAGCTTTTAGTGTTACAGGATAGGACCACCAGAATTCGGGAACACCTTTTTGCAGTAGGATATGTTGCGTCCCTGGTGCGGGCGAGAGTGTGTGATTTGTGCGCAGGCATCCGCCTGCGCACAGATCACTCGTGGAGGGCGTGGGAGTGCACGGCGGTCTGCAAGCATCTGCAGACACCGTGCGCTCCATTATAAAGATAGGGGCTGCGGTCTGCATGCAGAGGCTTGCAGATGCCTCCGCAGAACGCTGTGGAGGCATCTGCAAATGTGAAGGCAGCCTTTTAGGCTTTTTTTTTCATTGAAAACAGTGTTACTGAGCACTCTACATTCTTTATATGTACTATTACTATTTGATTACAGCAAGGTATATACTCATTTTGTTTCTGGTTTTGTCTGTTAAATGGTTACAGTGTGAACATGTTCCTACACGATGCATGTATACCAAATTATGATCCAGCTCATCTCTTTGGTTTTGCATTTTAAAAAAAAGTAATCCTTATTAGTAAAAACTTGTTTAAATTTTAATTTTTTTTTAATTACAGATAAATTCCCTTTTAAAGTCTATAGAATTTTAGGCCATATACAAAACAGCTCGTTTGAGTGATGTTTAATATGTAAACTTCCATCAAGCAAAATACCCACCAAATATCACCACAATCCAAAGGCTGTGTTGTAGTGTGTAGGCCAAAGCTTATTTAAAATAGATGGAAAACTGTACGATGTTCAAATGAATCAAAATGTGAAATTCTTTATAGAAACCATAGATGTCCTGCAGAATGAAATGTAGACGGACCATGCAGCTCATTATCAGCGCACAGATATACAATGTGTGCATTGTTCGCAGATCTCTGGTTGCAGTGAAATCATGGACACATTATTAAATTTGTACACGGCCACAAAATAGAACAATGTGTCCATGATTTCACTGCCACCAGAGATCTGCGAACAATCTCTGCACAATTATCTGTGTGTGTGACGTGGCCCTAAGTGCACACGGTGCGTTATTTCATGCGCTTTTGCTGCAGAAAAAGTGCAGATTCGACAAAACTTTTTCAGATTGCTGCCTGAGTCACAGGTTTTGTGACGCAAAACGACCTCCACAGCAATCTCGCTACGTTTGACACGCAGCAGCAACCAGGCCCCGCTGTGAGATCGCTGGTCGTGACAAACCGTTCTGGACCATTTTTTGGTCATCGCGCTCCCGCTGGGCAGCGTGCATTGCTGTGTTTGACAGGGACAACGACCAAAAATCTCAATACTACGTCCGAGAGTGACAGGGTCCCAACGACCGCCATATCATTCCGCATCGTTGCTGCGTCGCTGGTGAGATCTAACTGACATCTCACCAGTGACCTCGTAGCACGCACCAGCAAGCCCTACCAGGTTGTATCATTGTCAGGATCACTGGAGTGTCGCCAAGTGTGACAGTACCCTAAGGTATCTGTTAACTAAATGATGTTTTGTCTGATCGACAGCTCAGCTATCTAAGCCGCCACTCCCATACACACAGGAGTACTCTATGATAAAGCCACGACTCACATCTCAGCCTGTGGCTATCTCAAGGTGAAAAATGCTTTTGAAAGTCCACAAATCGGATATGCGTGATCAACATATCTCCAACCATCAGTCAGTGGGAGCTTACATACACATCATAGCCAACATTAGTCTGTGTTAGGGGGCCTTAAAGGGAACCTGTTACCCCCTTTGGGCATTTTAAACTGTGCCCACCAGCTTACACATAATGTAAATGGGGTTCTTGTAACCCCTCTATATGCCAGACTGCCCCTCATACCTGAGATATGAATTTATATTCTGTCCAGCGCTGGAGGAGCACAGTCACCTGCTCCACGGCTTGACTGCTCCTGTCACTCACCGCGCCAGCCACAGGAGAGCAGGAATTTTCAAATTGTAGGGCATGTTTTGCAGCTAGGGGGCGGTGAGGACGTTATACATCTGGACCAAATAGCATGCCTACTGGACTCAATAGGAGGCAGCGTTGGACAGAATATAAGTTCATATCTCAGGTATCTGGGGCACGCCTGGGCACATAGAGGGGTTACAAGAACCCCATTTACATTATGTGTAAGCTGGTGGGCACAGTTTAAAATGCCCAAAGGGGTGACATGTTCCCTGTTAGTCTGTTCACAAGAAGCATTTTTGCGCTTCATTTTTTTTCTCAAAATGAAAACCTGCTTTTTATAGTACCAGGAAAAGCTGAGATTTCAGAAATCTCATGCACACGCGTCTATTTTCTTCCGGATCGAATTGGAGAAGTGCACTGTTTTTGAAATCTGTAGAATGACAGTTCTTCCAGCGTTCTATTCGCTTATAGAATGCAGTAGTGAGTAGGTGAAAAATGTTTTTGGTGAAGAAAATGAACTTTATTAAATATGTACTGTAGCTAAGGGTGCCTTCACATTCGCGTTTGGAACGCAGCGCACTGCACGCAGTCAAACGCTTGCGCATATGCGTTCCTATGTTTAACATGGGAACGCATGTGCCTGCGTTTGGCTGCGTTCGGGCTCGGATGCACACAATTTGTGCACCCTCCAAGCGCAGCCTGTTGCATTTTTTGTGCGTTTGCGAGCGCTTGTTTTATCTGCAAGCGCACAAACCATGCATTAAAGTCAATGGATCCACAGTGTCCTCCGCATGACAGCGCAGGAGAACGCTGCGGATCTCATTGAAATCTCTCCCAGTGGCCGCCGGTGATCAGCGGCAGTCACCAGGAGATCACATAGAGCCGCCACTGATCTCCCGCTGAGTCAGCGCGGGCGATTCGAACAAACAGCTAATATGACAGCTGTTTAAATCTCCTGCGCTGACACCGAATAGGTGATGTCAGCGCAGGAGATTTGAAGCAATGATCAGCTGTTTCTTATCTCCTGCACTGATAGCACCCTATTCGGTGTCAGCGCGGGAGATTTAAACAGCTGTCAGATTAGCTGTTTGTTGAATCTCCCGCGCTGACACCACCGGGAGAGCAGCTGTGGCCGGGAGGAGGAGATCTCCACCGCTAATCTCCTCCTCCCGGCCGCCCCCCGAGACAGGCTGGCGGGGTGCATATTAATGTGAACGCATGCGGAGATTCTCTTCTGCGTTCACATCAGTATGAGCTGCGTTGCACTGCGTTTGTGTCTGAATGCCACACGCATGCAGACACAATCGCAAGTGTGAAGGCACCCTTAATCATACATGTAATCCGCACCCAAAAAAACTGCTTAAAAATGCTGTGGAACTCTGCAAAACAGACTTCTTGAAAGCAGTGTTTTTAATGCCAAGAGAGCAGGTTATGGCTGCAGAAAAAAAAAAAAAAAGTGTTGGTGCACTTTAAGGACAGTTGCCTTTTCTCAGCCAAGTATAGAGTAAACTCCATTAAGGTCTGCTTTTAGCTCTGAAGAAAACAATGACTTGATGATGTTTGCGCACATCACATTCTCTGCATACAATACAGAGGTTAAATCAGTAAATTTATGACCTACTCCATTCAAGAGGACATTAAGCTGTAAACATGGAGGATAAGCAGATAAGAGCCCTTGTAAAGCAGGGAGCAGATTAGATAATAACTTCCAGGCAGCTGGAGACAAGCATTGTGGTGATCACAGGCCAGAATTAACCCCTCCTACCCCACAACACTGCAGCCACTCAGCCTTGCTGTCCCCAGCATGCAGCAGGACACAGGTTGTCCATACACATGAAGTCAGAGGACGGCATCTGCCAAGAGACTATAAAGGCTAATAAAGAATTGGAGAAAACCCACTATGGCTGGAAACTGTGCGCAGACTCAGCTCTATGTCACATGCATGTCTGATTCACATATATATATAACCGTACACAACAAATGCATGAAGCCCTGTATAGGGACATACGGATGGGCACTTTATAGGGAGCCTCTCCTGTGGCCACAGGATTACAAAACTGAGCAGTGTTCGGCCTCCCCAACCCGTCTGAAAATAACTCATACGTTGGTGCATGCATCGAGGGTATTAACTCTCAATATGCCACACCAAGGGTTTGGAAACGGACTGTTCACACAATAGATCACATTCACAAGAAAATAAATGTGAAGTATGGCATACTTCCAGGTGGCAGGAAAAACCCCAAAGTAATGTCACTGAAAATGGCACAATATGTCGGTGTAAAAGACTATGGCGCTGAGAGGATAAATGAGAGTTAGGAGATGCACAAGATTTTTTTTATACACCCAAGAAGCATTTGGTCTGGATAAGAAAAAAAAACACTAGTGGCAGAATAATCCACTGTACATCTCCATTGGGTATGTTGCTAATGGTCTTGGTGGGAGAGCTTGCCGATGAAGCAGCAGGTGCCCGCAGGGAGACCGCAGCCGCCCTGTACTCACCATGTGCGGTGGGTGCAGGGCAGCTTCTCCCTGCAGTCACCCGATGGGAGCCGCTTCCAACTACGCAACATGAAATGAACATGCTGCAGAGGAGTGGAATGCTGGCAACCCGCACCGCAGCTGTCAGATCACTGCGGTCGGGTTAAGCGTAGTGGGCATGGGATTTCTACAAATCCCATCCACTATGCGGATACTGTATGACGCAGCGTTTTGGACACAGCGGCAGGATGCTGCATCCAAAACGCTGCGTGTCCTTACCGTGAGTATGCAGCCATACACTCATTTAGATGCTTTTGCAGAGGATTTCAACCCTCTACATTGAAGGGGTGAAATATATTGTGAAAATCTACCATAGAAATTACCCTGATAAGGATTTCCAATTTATATTGCAGATCAAATGCAATGTGTAAAGATTTGACAGCATTTACAAAAGCCAATAGATAGGCAAGTAAATACAGCCAATAACACTGGAGCCATCTCAACACATGTGCCGTATATAGAGTTAGGATTCAAAAGAATACAAACTTACGAAAATCACAATACAGATGCTAGGTGCGGATGCACTCACATAACATAGTAGCCATGGGCCGTGCAATCTTTTTTAGCTATGATTGCTTGTGAGTTTCGCCTATTTTATATGGCCATATGCAGCATGCTGAAATTTTTTCCTCAGCCTGATTTCAACTGAGGATAAAATGGCAGATGAACACTACCTCATTGAATAACATACTCATCAATACATAGTACCATGATTGCAAGTTCAATACAATAGTTGTAATCAGATTGCACTCATCCTTTGAATATGCAGGTGGGAGCGAGGCCGGAGCGCGTGTTTCACCAGGCAATAAGTGAGATCTGCAACTTTCCTGCACCTTTTTACAATAATATCAGCAGTGGGTAAATACCAATGTGATTATCACTTTTTGACCTCCACTGCTGGAGCCCAAAGTGCAGGAGACAATGCTACTATTAATATCCTAATATGTATAAAGTGACAAAAATAATCCAGCTCACATTATGTGAATAGTAAGCAAATAGAGGCAAACAGCCAAAAGGTAACATCCAAGGCACATACAAACTAAAATGTGTGCCAACAAAGACCTGGATACACAGCTCTGAATAAATAGAAGAATATCCCCACACCAGCAGGGCCAGGAAGAGGGCCCTTGTACAAAAACAATACAGGGGCCCTTTGGAGTCCAATAGCCCTTAGTAATGCACAATTCCAAGTGCTTTACCTGTTGGGACACATGGGTGGCTGTACAGGTTGCAGCAATGTACGGCAATATCTGCACTCTGCAAACCAGGCAAGGATAAGTGAGGGAGAAATGCGTCCCACATGTAACGCCCATGAGGCTCTGAAAGGGGTACGGCAAGACATAATAGTCTGGATTTCTAGCAGTGATGGTGCCAAACTAACAATTCTCAGGTGCTGCTCCTGGCATATCAGGCATTCATGTGTGGGATGGTGTCCACAACTTACCGTAACTGTAGCATGGTCTCCTGGTCCACTAAAAAGAATATTAAAGCAGTCTTCCCCGTTTTCATGCCTGACACACACTGGGTGAGATAAAGATCGATCCACTAGAATTATCAACATAACAAATCTAGATTTGCTCTTTTATTAGTTTTTAAATTATTGCTGTATAAAGCCTGATGCCACATGGATAGAGAGAATTATATATATGTTATAATCAACAGGATAACTACACAAATGATATAGGATGATTTTTCATACCTCGTTTGAACTCTGTCTACAGGATCATCAATCAGTGAATTTTCTTATACACATAAAAATTTCCCATTTCCATCAACTTTTGGTTGGTGACAATGTTTACCATCATAGATTTGTTGGGATTTCATCTGTGAGCAGGTTTCCCAAGCTTTATTACTGACATGAGCGTATACATCAGAAGAGTGCTAGCCAGTATTTTATTGGGGTGCACTCAGTCCAATGTACTACAAAGGATTGACAATCAGGGCTTTTTTTTTTTTTTTTTTTAATCATGCAGATTCGACATGAGAAAAAAAGCATAACTGAGGGTGGCAGCACAGATCGAACGGTGCACTTCTGCTCAAGTCAATGGGTTCATGGAAATCATTGGACTGCACTTGGATGACTTAGTGCAGTCCGATTTCTGTGTACCCAAAGAATGGAAAAGATAGAGATCATGAGCAGCCATACATGTCTATGGGTGCGAGTAAAACATCGCACTGATTTCGGATGTCATCCGACTACAGTGCAATATACACAGAGACCAGCGATGTAGGAGAGATCAATTTCTCCCTCCTCTCCACCCATGTGATTTGATTGCAGGATCAGATCAAAGTTGCATGACGCTTGGTTGATGCCCACAATAGAGCCTGAGCCGAGTGTCACTTGCATATCACATCCGATGTTTCCATTTCAAATGCCTTATGCTGGCGTTACTCCAGCCTAAAGGCCCAGTTACACACACATAATTGTGCAGAGATTATTCGCAGATCTCTGGTTGCAGTGAAATCATGGACACATTGTTACATTTGTACACGGCCATAAAATGGAGGAATGTGTCCATGATTTCACTGCAACCAGAGATCTGCCAACAATATCTGTACAATTATCTGTGTGTGTAAGTGGGCCTTAAGAGATTCTCTCGCATGCAAGAATCGGATCACAGGAGTGGAGAAGATGGAGCGATTCATTTCTCCAACTTCTCCATGACCCATTTGATATACACTGCAATCGATGCATGTGCAGCGAGAAAGAAGAAAAAAAACACTAGTCAGCCCTCTTTGGGAAAAAAATGTGAGCGAGCCCTTACTTTGAGTAGGTTGTTATTTCCACGGAGGGGGGGGGTTTGGAACAAGTGAGAGGTTCTGTTAGGGTACCGTCACACACAGAGATATATTGCATGCAACTCACTGGTTGCAGTGAAATCATGGACACATTATTACATTTGTACACAACCACAGAATGGAACAATGTGTCCATGATTTCACTGCAACCAGTGAGTTGCATGCAATATATCTCTTTGTGTGACGGTACCCTTAGGATATGTTCATAAGTTGCTTTTTTTTTGCAGGCAAAAACTTTCCTATTGACAGTAAAGCCACCGTCACACATAACGAGATCATCAGCGAGATCGTTGTAACATGATAGGTTTTGTGACGTAACAGCGATCTCATTAATGATCTCGCTACGTGTGGCTTTTAGCTAGGATCAGGCCCCTGCTGTGAGATCGCTGATCGTTACAAAGTGCCCTGGGTCATTTTTTGGTTGTTGGTCTCCCGCTGGGAACGCTACATCGCTGTGTTTGAAAGGGACAACGAACAACGATCTCAATACTACGCCTGAGAGTGACACCTCCTACCATTCCGGATCGTTGCTGAGTCGCTGGTGAGATCTGACGTTTGACATCTCACCAGCAATCCCAAAATGATGCACCAGCGATCCCTACCAGGTCGTGTCATTGTTGGGATCGCTGGTGCGTCGTTGTGTGTGATGGGAGCTTTAGGCAGCTGCTTACAAAAAGCAGGTGTTGCTGCAGATTATGAAGTGGTGTAAAACAGTGTTTGTCCCTTCCCGATTCCTGACTATTATGGAAACTTGCACTTTTATCACACTTAACGGTTTCAGATCACAAAACAAATGTATATATTAGACAAAGATAACACAAATAGTAGCTTATTGATTGATGTGGTCCAACCGCTGAGACCCACATCTCGCTGCATATTTGCTGCGTATGTTTACGCGAGTTCTGTTGCAGCCAAAACCAGGCGTGGAACAATCAGAGGAAAAGTCTAAAGGCCCCGTTAACGATCACATGAGCGATCTCCTGTGAACGAGATCATTAGATCGTTGGTGAGATGTCACACGTCTAGATATCGTGAACGAGGCGCCAATGGTGCAGCGAGCAGCTATCGTTTGAACAAGTATCGTTCCTGGGTTGTACTATGTTATGAATAGGCGAAGTCGTTCACAAAATAGTTATCGCGGAGTCACACACAACGATGCAGCAGGTTGAAGTTGGTTAATTGAACGACGCACGACGGATTTGAGGTCAGGATCTCAAATCTGTGATGAGCGATCAAACAATTTTTCAATGCAAGATCGCTCGGTTACACGCAACGACGCAGCAGCAATATCGTTTCAGCGATATCGTTAACGATATTGAAGCGTGTGACGTGGCCTTAATAGAAACAAGTCCTCCACTTCTGTATTTAATCACCCACTGCTGGTTTTAATCAGCCACTCCTGGTTTTGGCTAATAAAACTGCAAGAGCACTCGCGTAAAAACATGCAGCAAATACACAGCGTGTGAATGCACCCTTAGGCTGGAGTCACACAGTCATATAACTCATGCGAGGGTATGCACAGTTCAATGACACTGTAATGGTTGCTGACAAACATCGCAGATCATGTATTTTTCTCTGGTTGGAGTTGATCTGCAGTACCAGCAACATCCACTACACAGAGAGTTGCTGTGGCATTTCACTCTACAATTTTAAATTTGGCTGCCACCGGACATAACATCTGAACCAGAGGGTGATTGGTATTGGATCACCACTGACCTAATGTTGATGATCTATCCCAAGCCTATGTTGTCATCAATATAAAACTCATTTACAACCCCTTTCAGCCTACGTTCCTACGATGAGTATTTGGCAAGTAAGGGAACCTGACTCCTCCAAATCACCCCCAACCCTATGAATACCTGTCCCTGCACCCTCAGACATCTTTTCTAGCAGTCCTTTTGTGTAAAAAATGAGTGATCTTTTTGTCAATGTTACCCCACTCATTATTTACACAAAAGGACCGCTAGAAAAGATGTCTGAGGGTGCAGGGACAGGTATTCATAGGTTTGGGGGTGATTTGGAGGAGTCAGGTCCCCTTTAATGTACCGTTAGACACAGAGATATATTGCGTGCAACTCACTGGTTGCAGTGAAATCATGGACACATTGCTCTATTTTGTTGCTGTGTACAAATGGAACAATGTGTCCATGATTTCACTGTAACCAGTGAGTTGCACGTAATATATCTCTGTGTGTAAGGCTGGTTTCACACTACGATTTTTCTAAATCCGATGCTGTCCGATGAAGATCGGACAGCATCGGATCCGAATTTGGCCCCATGCAGCCCTATGGGCATCGGACCGAATCGGATGTGCACTAAATGCCATCCGATTTGGTCCGATCCGATTCTGTCCGATTTATATCGGTGCAAAAATCGCGCCTGCACGATTTTTGCACCGATATAAATCTGACAGAATCGGATGACCAAATCGATGCATTTAGTGCACATCCGATCTGACCGATCCTAAACATGGGCCCTATGGAGAAGGGTCCGAGGAACATCTAGGTCTCTCAGACCCTATTTACTGTACTGAGCATGCTCATACAGTAAACTGCTCCTAACTGGGAGCACAAGGGTCTTCTTCTGCTGTTTAGGACCTGCGGTGATGTCACAGTCAAGTGACCGCGGGTTACCATGGTGAACCCGCGGTCACGTAACTGTGACATCACCGCAGGTCCTGAACAGCAGAGGAAGACCTATGCTGACACCGGGAGCCTGCGGGAGCCACCGGAAACCTGCAGGAAGACGGCGGGGGCTCAGGGGGAGGCGAGTATAAACTTTTTTTTTTTTTTTATTCCGGAGGACAGGGGAAAGGAGGGGGAGCACTGGGGGGACGTGAGGGGGCCACACAGGGGACAAGAAGGGGGACACACAGGGGGAAGAAGGGGAAACAGAGGGGGACACACAGGGGAGATGAGGGGGACACAGGGGAGAACAGCTGACAGGTTTGATGACAGCAACTGATCCTGCAGATGTCGGATCGGATGCCTATTTGGCATCCGACTGCAGGGATCAGTTTATATCCGATGCTGTCCAATTTATATCGGACAGCATCGGATTTTAAAAAATCGTAATGTGAAAGTAGCCTAACGGTACCTTTAATGTTGCAGATTTTAAGAACCAATTCAGTAAATTAGATAGCTTTTGTTTGTTTTTTCATTGCATTTTTAAGTACGGTAATGTATTTTAAATTGAGGTTTTTTTTTTATCTCATCGTGTTTTAAATAAAGCTGCTTTGTTTTTGATACTTCCTGGTATTTAGTTTTGACAAGGTTATCAGTACTATCATGTGCAGATTACAAGTGTTTCTCACATGCAGATTTCCTGCCTAGTGCATCTCAATGAATTAGTATATCCTCAAAAAAATCAATATCCTGTCAAAAACAGGGTCGTGGAGACAATAAAGCAAACCTCCAAATCCACAACTTCCCTGAATTTGACTGCATCAAAATGGACCGACGCCTAAAATATGTAATAAATTGGATACATTAGTTCAGAGCAGAATTTGCTGAATAATATTAAGTTCTATCTAAATAGTTTGATTATTGTATCACAATAATGATTAAAGCCTGATGTTCAACATTAAGTGATCAATTTATTGTAGAACAAACATGAGCAGTGTATGAGGGAGTCAGAGGCTTGGCTTACTGACTCCACAGCCCTGCCAAAAACTCACCAAATGCCCACTGTGGGAACTTAATGTTAAAAAGGCTACTAATGGTGCCGTCACACAGCCCGATCTGGCCAGCGATGTCGGAAGCAATGCGCGGGTGCCCGCTCGGTTCCGACATCGCTGGCCAGCTGTCACACAGCATCGCTGCAGCCGGCGACACCGCAGCGATGCGGGCGGTGACATCACTCGCTGGGTTGGGCTCAGCCCAGCGAGCGATCCGCAGCAACGCTGCGGTATAGGCTGGATCGCCGCCGACATCGCTCTGGCGATGTCACACGGCGCAATCCAGCCTTATCGCAGTCGCCGGTTAACAGGTTTACAGTTCTTCCCGTAAACCTGACAACCTGCGACCAGCGATAAAAACCGGTCGCGCAGCTCATTTACACAGCGCGACGTCGCTAGCGACATCACTGATATGTCACTTTTTCGGCGATGTCGCTAGCAACGTCGCCAGGTGTGACGGCACCTTAAGGAAAATCTTAGGAACTGACAGAATAAACCATACATGGTATAGTCATTGCTTCTTCATATAACACCAGTACCACTGAAGTTCTATGCAGTACCCAATCCTTCTCTGCAGGTTCTACATTTAGTACCTGAAATGAACATAATGTAAAGCCCCAGTCACACATAACGAGATCGTTGTAGCATCACAGGTTTTTTGACGTAACAGCGATCTCGCTAACGATCTCGTTATGTATGACACTTAACAGCGATCAGGCTCCTGCTGTGAGATCGCCGATCGTTACAAAGTGCTCTGGGTCATTTTTTGGTTGTTGGTCTCCTGCTGGGAACGCTGCATCGCTGTGTTTGAAAGGGACAACGACCAACGATCTCAATACTACACCTGAGAGTGACAATTCCCAACGACAGCCGTATCATTCCGGATCGTTGCTGAGTCGCTGGTGAGATCTGACTGTTTGACATCTCACCAGCGATCTCAAAGTGACGCACCAGCGATACCTACCAGGTCGTATCGTTGTCGGGATCGCTGGTGCGTCGTTGTGTGTGACAGGAGCTTTAGTAAAAAGGAATACATTTAATAGGAATGGTAAGGCTATGTGCCCATTGGACGGTTCTGCATCATTGCAGACCGTCAGAAAACCGGTGGAGGATTTCAGAAGCTGAGATTCCTGACCTCAGCAGTGTCCATCGTTTTGTTAGCGTTTTCTCTAACGTTTTGTGATCGGTTTATTAGCGTTTGTACAGCGTGTTCTCGGTGATTTCCCCGGCGTTTTTAAGACTGTTTTTTGTGCACTTGTAAACTAGAACCGCTGGAAAAACGCTCAAAAGAAGTCACTTGCTCTATCTTTGAAAACCGGTGGAAAACCGGTGAAGAAACTGGAAAGGAGACTAAAAAAAACGTTCTAATGTACACAGCGTTTTCTAAAATCCATTGACTAGCATGTTAATCCAACCGGTGGTTAGGATTAACATAAATTAACATAAAACTCAGCGGAAAACGCCGACGGAAAACGCTTAAAAAACAGCCCACAAAACGTCCAATGGGCACATAGCCTAATGGTAGTATGACCTGAATGAAGGTATATACAGAGAGGACTTTCTATATAGGAAAGGGCAGTGGTCTGCAGTTCCTACAATGTAAAACACAGAGAAAAATAATTTTTGCTTTAAACGGCAGTCAATGGGAGATGTATGCCTCCACTTAAGGGCCATCACACACGTCAATATCCCTTGCAACATCGCTGAAAAGTCATGTGTTCAGAGATGTTGCTAGAGATATGGCAAGTGGGTTGTGCTGTGTGACAGCACGATGCAATTGGGATAAATCGCTGGTTGCAGGTTGCCAGGTTTATGAACATGTTCATAAACCTGGCGATCTTGCCCCAGCGATTAGGCTGTACCGCGCCGTTTGACACCGCAATAGCGATGTTGGCGGCGATACAGCCTATTCCGCACCATAGCTGCGGATCGCTCGCTGGGTTGATCCCAGCCCAGCGAGCGATGGCTGCGTCCACATCGCAGCGCCGTCACCGGCAACATCTGCCTGTGTGACACCAAGGCTGTGATGTCGGAAGCGACCGCGCTCCCGTGGCATCGCTTCCGACATTGCAGCCTTGGTTGCTGTGTGTGACAGCCCCTTTAGGGTATTCATGAAGAAAACTTCCCAATCAACTTAAAGGGAACCTTTCAGGGCATCCAACACTTCAAAGCTGCCCTGTTTACATTCGAGACTCCAATTTCATTAAAACTACTGCTTGGTACAAATGCTGATATCTGTGCAGCACAACGTTGTATACAGCTGCTCGCAGAATGCATGGTAACTCTCTAGTAAGTGAGACTAGTCCAGACTCAGTAGCTGCAGTCAATGTCTCCAGGGGTGCAAATGACATTCCCTGACAGTGTCTTCTCCTACCATAGATTGCCTAGGGCAAAGAAGAAGCTGCAGCATGTGTTGAGAAACCTGACAGGCTTCCTTAAAATATTCTGCATATTCTTTTGTTATATTTTTAGCCATGTGTTTTTGTTTTGGTTGATAGTCTCTCTTTTGCTAGAGGCTTATAATGTTAAAAACTACCTTTTAAGTACGGTAGCTTCAACACTGAGGTTTTGGCATTTACACCTTTATTTTCAGCAGATTCATCTCTCCATTTGTGACTTTTTAAAGCCTACTTCATTATGTTAGCTTTTTCTTTTTTCATTTATTCCAGTTCTCCACTGTGGGTTGGCTTTAGGATCACCATATTTCGGCCTAATTAATCATTTGCAACATTTTTTAAAAAAGGTTGCCATTCTCACTCTACTCACCACTGGGGTTATTTTATTAAAACCAGTAATTTTTGCAAGTTTAAAAAATATGAATTTTTGCTCTACAATTCACAAAAATAGTTTAACCCCTTCATGGCCGTGTTCCCTCTTTTGATGCAAAATCCCATGCTGAGCTCGCATCATCACCCCACGACACTGATCTGATCAACTGACGTGTAGCTAATGGCCACTTTACACGTCCCAACATCGTTTCGATATTGTATACAACGGCACGGGAGTGCGCACTTTTTTGGCTGAAATCCAAGATCACATAGGAGATGTTACACAGGGCGATATCGAAAGGCATCACAACTGCGATGTATACGTCCCCTTGTACGAGCGACCCAGGGAACGACCATTTAACATGGGAGTGAATAGGGGAAGTTGCTCTCCAAGTCGGTGTTGGGCTGTCACATAGCACGATCCTGCCAGATTGTCCATCCAATATCGGGCAGTTGGAGAGCCTGCACAATTCTTCCCCGATATCGTTTTGGCATCGTTCTTGCGCCGCATTGCACATTTACACCACACAACGCACGAATGATATCGGCGCCAACGGACGAACCACGTGACTTTTTATCGAAGTTGGACGACGATATTGGGACGTGTAAAGTGGCCATAAGGCCCCCTTCACACCATGGTTTTTTCCTGACCAGGTTTGTGTGCCAAAACCAAGAGAGGAACTTGCAGAGAAAAACGATAATTGAAAGATTGACATCTGTTCTGAGTTTTGGAGACACTCCTGGTTTTGATACAGAAACCTGATCGAACCTGATCAGGTAAAAAACTGTGGTGTGAAGGGGGCCTAACTGGCTAACAGGTCAGCAAAGAAACAGCTAAGGGCGGCTTCAGACTGCGGCAGCGTCCGGTCCGGGGCTGTCAGGAGTGACAGCCTGGAGTGGAGTTTTTCTGCATAGAATCCTATCGGGCTGCACGGAGCTGGATCGCGCCGGGTGGTAATTAGCTGCTATCCGGCTGCCAGCTCGCCGATGTATCCTGCAGAAGTGGGGATTTGTCTGCCGATTTCAAAACCGTGCATGCAACGTTTTTGGAATCGGCAGACAAATCCCCTTCTCCAGGATACATCCGGCGAGCTGGCAGCCGATAGCAGCTAATTACCACCCGGCGCGATCCAGCTCCGTGCAGCCCGATAGGATTCTATGCAGAAAAACTCCGCTCCAGGCTGTCACTCCTGACAGCCCGGACCGGACGCTGCCGCAGTCTGAAGCCGCCCTAAGGCTGGTTTCACACTGCGGTCAGATCAGGTCAGGTTTTGTGTTCCAAAACAAGGAGAGGAACTTGCAGAGAAACAGTATAATTGAAAGATTGACACCTGTTCTAGGTTTTGGAGACACTCCTGGTTTTGGCACACAAAACCTGACCTGATCGGACCTAACCGCAGTGTGAAACCAGCCTAAGAGTACCATCACACTTGGCGTCGGTAAAGCGATCCTGACAATGATATGACCTGGTAGGGATCGCTGGAGCGTCACTACGTGGTCACTGGTGAGATGTCAAACAGTCAGATCTCACCAGCGATGCAGCAACAATACGGCGGTCGTTGGAACATTGTCACTCTAGGGCGTAGTATTGAGGTCGTTGTCCCTTTCAAACACAGCGATGCATGCTGTCCAGTGGGGACCCAGCGATCAAAAAATGGTCCAGGCCATTCCAACACAATCAACGATCTCACAGCAGGGGCCTGGTCGCTGCTGCGTGTCATACTGAGCGAGATTACTGTTGAGTCACAAAACCTGTGATATAACAGCGATCTCGCTCAGTGTGATGGGGGGCTTAACTGATCAGTAATCTGGCCGACAACGTTAAAGGGGGTGTCACACGCGTCAATGTCGTCAGCGATCTGATCGCTGACGACATTGACGGCTGATCGCTGGTGAGCTGTCACACAGACAGACTCACCAGCGATCAATTGACCAGTGACATCATGGAAACGATTTAAATATCGTTTCCACGATGTCCTGCTCCCGCTGCCAGCCTGCTGGAAGCGGGAGCAGCCTGGTCTCCAAGGTACACTGCGGGTAACTAGGCAGCGCGCGCTGCCTAGTTACCCGCAGTGTACCTTAGTTACCAGCCTCCTCCGCTCACCGGGTGAGCGGAGGAGGCTGGTAACTAAGGTACACGTCGGGTATCTAGGCAGCGCGCGCTGCCTAGTTACCCGCAGTGTACCTTGGATACCAGCTCCCAGCGCTCGTGACAGGCGCTGGGAGCTGGAATATCGCTAGTCCCGGTGTCACACGCAGCGATGCTGCGTGTCCACCGGGCGACAATCGCCAGGTTTCAGAGCTGGTTCTGAAACCTGGCGATCATCAACCAGCGATTTATCGCTGGTTGATGCAGTATGTCACACGCGTCAATATCGCTGCAACGTCACGTGCAGCCGATATCGTGCAGGCGATATTGACGCGTGTGACACCCCCTTAACCCTTTGGATTGCGCCGTCAATCACTGACAATGCAATCAAAAGCACTGCTTTGGAGATCATGCTGATTGCGAAAAGTCAATAGGGACGAAAACTGGTATGGGTGAATCTAGTTTAACCTGAACTCACATGGATGCCAAAAAACAGCAGTGTAAAACCAGCATAATATAACAAAGTACTCAGTGTTAAAACCTGCACAAGCTTAAGGTCCTGTTCCCACAGACTGTATGGAGTCAATATTATTAAAATGATCATACTGTCCCCATACAGCATCACGTGGTCTGCAGCACAAGGGGCAATCTGCTGCCAACAATGATAATTTAATGACCTGTATAAAGGATCGAATCAACTAAGCTTGTATATTTACAAGGCTCAGATAATCACGAAAGAGGGTATTTTATTTTCCAGAAAGCAATGATCATTTGTGAATAATTAAGTTTGGCAGCTTTGTAATATTTGAGAAGATTCTTAATATGGCAGAGAGGATAGGCCGGCAGAGAGAAGATAGGCCACAGTCATAGTGGAAACTGTTGGCACCCTTGGAACTTGTTCCAGAAAAAGAAGTATTTCTCCTAGAAAATTATTGCAATTTCATGTTTTGGTTATACACATTTATTTCCATTGTGTTTATTGTAGCAACAACCAAAAAAAAAAAAAAAAAATATGGGGAAAACAAGTGAAAATTGAACATAATTTCACATATAAACTCACAAATGGGCAAAACTAAATTTTTGGCACCCTCAAGTTAATATTTAGTTACACGACCTTTGGAATAGATAACAGCAACCAGTTGCTTTCCATAACCATAAACAAGCTTCTTACACCTCTCAGCTGGAATTTTGGGTCACTCTTCTTTTTACAAACTGCTCCAGGTCTCTCATATTTGAAGGCTCCTTCTCCCAACAGAAATTTTAAAGGGAATCTGTCACCTATTTTATGTCCCTAAAATTACCACTACCTCTGTCCCTACAGCTTCCTACTACATCTCTAACCATCCCTGTCTGGCCTAAATGTGTCCTGTAATCGCTGTGCAAAAATTATTTGATCACTTACATTCTCCTATCTTAATAACCAGGGTGTCGACCAGACTGTAGACACTATGGGCGTTATCTCACCCCCTCGCTCCATGTATAATGCCCCTACGAGCATGCTATCCTGCATCCCATGCACGCTCCCTACATTCGTAATCTGTACCCCTTTTCCGGGTAAGATGTGATGGTCGCATCATTTCCGGTCATGCACATCGTTATCTATGTGGTACACTGAGCGGCTTCAGAATGCGCCCTGCACGCGCTCTTCAGCCCTAAATCTGGAGGCAAGCATGCCCGCATGAGATAGACTCTGAGCACAGAGAAGGATACTCTGCTCATACTCATAGCAGAGCTTGAGGAGAGTATCATTAATCTTGCATGAGGGAATCATCGAATGCTAAACGCCAAGTGACCCTGGCCTAACAGTGACTTAGCTCACACATACCCCAGTCAGAATAGGAGTCAAGAGTATGAAAGAACTGGAGCAGCGCTGGAAACTACTACTGCCCCCCGCCAAAAGCGTCATATAGGCTCAGATAGGTACAAGTATTCGCTGTTCATCAGCCTATTGGTCCATGTAACCATGCAGCCAGTCACAAAAAGAACAAGTAAAACATTATTTATTGGGTGACCAAATCATTTATACTCTTGTAAAAAATATGGCTGCCACCATGCGTTAAACATGTGCTGCCAACAACATGACTATACTATACTATATGGGAAGTGATCGTTTTTCGCTTTACAGTTTTATTCAGTATATATGAGCAGCCCAGTAAAGGAGCACCATAATTCCCCTAAAAACATGGATTTTTCCTGCTACTGTTGTATCATGTTCAGTCACAGGGGTGTCCATGGCCCTATTGAGAATTATCCTTATGTCACAAGGTAATATTCACCTTCCATTACAACTCTCTGTGGATGCCAATTCTAAAAAGGAATCGGATGATAAGAAACCAAATATAAAGAACTACAGATACAGACTTTACATTGTGAGCCCCAATGGAGACAGTGATGTCTGTAAAGCGCTGTGGAATTAATTGCGCCATCCCCATAGAAGGGATCGGACCTCTCCTGCTGTGGATAGAACCCCATCTGTAGGAATCATCCTATATATCCCATAGAAGAGATTGGAACTCTCCTGCTGTGGATATAACCCCATCAGTAGGAATCATCCTATATATCCCATAGAAGGGATTGGACCTCTCCTGCTGTGGATATAACCCCATCAGTAGGAGTCACCCTATATATCCCATAGAAGGGATTGGACCCTCTCCTGCTGTGGATAGAACCCCATCAGTAGGAGTCATCCTATATATCCCATAGAAGGGATTGGACCCTCTCCTGCTGTGGATAGAAGCCCATCAGTAGGAGTCATCCTATATATCCCATAGAAGGGATCGGACCTCTCCTGCTGTGGATATAACCCCATCTGTAGGAATCATCCTATACATCCCATAGAAGGGATCGGACCTCTCCTGCTGTGGATATAACCCCATCAGTAGGAATCATCCTATATATCCCATAAAAGGGATTGGACCTCTCCTGCTGTAGATATAACCCCATCTGTAGGAATCATCCTATATATCCCATAAAAGGGATTGGACCTCTCCTGCTGTGGATATAACCCCATCAGTAGGAGTCACCCTATATATCCCATAGAAGGGATTGGACCTCTCCTGCTGTGGATATAACCCCATCTGTAGGAATCATCCTATATATCCCATAGAAGGATTGGACCCTCTCCTGCTGTGGATAGAAGCCCATCAGTAGGAGTCATCCTATATATCCCATAGAAGGGATCGGACCTCTCCTGCTGTGGATATAACCCCATCTGTAGGAATCATCCTATACATCCCATAGAAGGGATCGGACCTCTCCTGCTGTGGATATAACCCCATCAGTAGGAGTCATCCTATATATCCCATAAAAGGGATTGGACCTCTCCTGCTGTAGATATAACCCCATCTGTAGGAATCATCCTATATATCCCATAAAAGGGATTGGACCTCTCCTGCTGTAGATATAACCCCATCAGTAGGAATCATCCTATATATCCCATAGAAGGGATCGGACCTCTCCTGCTGTGGATATAACCCCATCAGTAGGAGTTATCCTATATATCCCATAGAAGGGATTGGACCTCTCCTGCTGTGGATATAACCCCATCTGTAGGAATCATCCTATATATCCCATAGAAGGGATTGGACCTCTCCTGTGTGGATATAACCCCATCAGTAGGAGTCATCCTATAAATCCCATAGAAGGGATTGGACCTCTCCTGCTGTGGATATAACCCCATCAGTAGGAATCATCCTATATATCCCATAGAAGGGATTGGACCTCTCCTGCTGTGGATATACCCCCATCAGTAGGAGTCATCCTATATATCCCATAGAAGGGATTGGACCTCTCCTGCTGTGGATATAACCCCATCAGTAGGAGTCACCCTATATATCCCATAGAAGGGATTGGACCTCTCCTGCTGTGGATAGTCCCCCATCAGTAGGAGTCACCCTATATATCCCATAGAAGGGATTGGACCTCTCCTGCTGTGGATAGTCCCCCATCAGTAGGAGTCACCCTATATATCCCATAGAAGGGATTGGACCTCTCCTGCTGTGGATAGTCCCCCATCAGTAGGAGTCACCCTATATATCCCATAGAAGGGATTGGACCTCTCCTGCTGTGGATAGTCCCCCATCAGTAGGAGTCACCCTATATATCCCATAGAAGGGATTGGACCTCTCCTGCTGTGGATAGTCCCCCATCAGTAGGAGTCACCCTATATATCCCATAGAAGGGATTGGACCCCTCCTGCTGTGGATAGTCCCCCATCAGTAGGAGTCATCCTATATATCCCATAGAAGGGATTGGACCTCTCCTGCTGTGGATAGTCCCCCATCAGTAGGAGTCATCCTATATATCCCATAGAAGGGATTGGACCCTCCTGCTGTGGATAGTCCCCCACCCATAGGAGCCTTGTGCCCGCAGTACATGGCCCCTCACTGCCCACAGCAGTCTTCATAGTGTGATCTTAGGCGGATCCCACACATCACACACAGTGCTGCAGACGTCTATGACTGATCCATTACTCCACACACAGGAAGTTGTTGGATCCAGCAGAGCACAGTATAGGCGGTGTGAGGACCCCGCTGGCCTGGATGATGGCCTCCCCCTGAGCACTCACCTCCACACTGTCTGCTCCCTACATTCCTCCTTGTTGTTCTCCTCCCGTCCACTGACTTTCCTTCTCACAACTCTTCTTTCTTCTCTGCTCCCCCTCTCCCTCCTGTCTTACTTCCTCCCCGTGACGTCACTACTGTAACTTTACTCCGACCCTCCCAGCCGTCCGAAACCCTCCGCTCCTCCACCACCATAGAGGGCACGCCTAGAGCGCCGCCATTACCATAGAGAACGCTGTCAGGATCGCCGGTCCTCCAAGTCCGAGAGAAGACATGTAGAGCGTCGCTCACTCAGCCCTTCTCGGTAATAAAACTGAGCATGCGCAGTTAGAGGAGCAAGCGTATTTGGCGGGAGAGTCAAAGAAATGGCAGAATCTGGGTGAGCACCAAATAGTTTCCAGTTTGGAAACATGACTGACATCTTTACTATATAGCATGTGTGACAATGTCTCCTTTTACTTTGTGACCTCCTGAAATTCATCTATCTACAGGAAGCTGCTCTTGGAAGCCATATTTGTCATAGTGTGGGCAGCATTAGAATTGGACTGTTTGACCCCACTTTAAGCTTTTATATACACATATATCACTGTTTTTGCATACCTCCCAACTTTAGAAGACCAGAAAGAGGGACAAAAGATGCTGTGCACACATTTTGGCCACACCCATTTACAAGTGACGAACATTTGACAGATGCCCTTATTAATATGAAACTTCTGATTATTGTTGCATTATTTTTTTTGTCTTTTCCTATTTGATGCATTTTAGTACTGACAGCACAAACTATGCCCTGCCCCATCATACAGCCCAGCAGGATGGCTGGTACTAGTGCCTGCCTGCAGCATTGTGCAGTTTACACAATGTTCCTAATTATTATGCAAATGTTCTTTTTCTCTGATTTTCCTAAATGGTCTAGTGCAAATGACAGTCAGTGTAATAAAAGTCATCACCTGTTAGAGTATACATCAATTTTATTGAAGAAACCTCCCAATGATAACAGTATAATCTTCAAAATTAAAAAAAACCCTCTAAATGTACTGTTCCACACTAGAGTTTCTAAACATTTGATATGTTTGAAAGAACTGAAAATGCTCATTTGTTGAATTTGCAGCATTAGGAGGTCACATTCACTAAAAATAAAAAGCTATTTAACTCAAACATCCTAACAGGCCAAGTTACATGCTAAAATAGGAACCCTTCTTTGATGTCACCTTCACAATTCTTGCACCCTATTGAACTTGTGAATTTCTGGAGAGTTTCTGCATGTATTTCTTTGGATGATGTCAGAATAGCCTCCCAGAGCTGCTGTTTTGATGTGAATTGCCTCCCACCCTCATAGATCTTTTGCTTGATTACACGCCAAAGTTTCTTTATAGGTTTGAGGTCAGGGGAAGATGGTGGCCACACCATGAGTTTATCTCCTTTTATGCCCATAGCAGCCAATGACAGAGGTATTCTTTGTACCATGAGATGGTGCATTGACATGCATGAGGATGATTTTGCTCCTGAAGGCACGTTTTTTGCTTTTTGTACCATGGAAGAAAGTTCTCAATCAGAAACTCTATATACTTTGCAGAGGTAATTTTCACACCTTCAGGAACCTTAAAGGGGCCTACCAGCTGTTTCCCAATGATTTCTGCCCAAAACATGACTCCTTACTTCCTGCTTGTCACAGCCTTGTTGGACATGGTGGCCATCTACCAACCATCCACTACTCCTCCATCTGGAACATCCAGGGTTGCTCGTCACTCATCAGTAAATAAGACTTTTTGAAAATTAGTCTTCATATATGTCTGGACCCACTCCAACCATTTCTGCTTGTGAGCATTGTATAGGGGTGGCCGAATAGTAGGTTTATGCACCACAGCAAGCCTTTGAAGGATCCTACACCTTGAGATTCGAGGGACTCCAGAGGCACCAGCAGCTTCAAATATATGTTTGCTGGTTTGGAAGGTCTTTTTAGCAGCTCTCTTAATCCAATGAACTTGCCTTGCCTTTATCTGCATGAACAAGTCTGTGCTCAGAATCAGCCACAAATCTCTTCACAGTACAATGATCACGTTTTAAGTTTTCATGCAATATCGAATGTTTTCATCCCTTGTCCAAGGCATTGTACTATTTGTTGCTTTTTGGCAGCAGAGACATCCTTTTTCATTCCCATGTTATTTGAAAACTGTGGCCTGCTTAATATTGTGGAACAAACACCCAGTTTTCCTTTTATTGGGCTCACCTGCCAAACTAATTATCACTGGAATGAGATTGATTTCAGTGATCCAAAGAACCCTTATGGTGGGTTTACACGTCACAATATCGTTCCGATATCGTATACAACGGCTGCGGGAGCGCGCATTTTGTGGCCGGTTTTCCTAGAATCGGATCAGCGGTTTACACGTCCCGATATCGGGATACAACGTCCCGACATGTCTACGCCCCCCCCCAACCCAGGAACGACCATTTAACATGGTGGTGAATGGGTGACGTTGTCCCGCACATCAGAGTTGGCTGTCACACGGGACGATCCGGCTCCAACCGGCATCCGATATCGGGCGGTTGAATAGCACGCTCATTCGACCCCCGATATCGGTTTGCCATCGTTCCTGCATCGCATTGTACTTCACAACCCTACAACGCACGAACGATATCGGGTCCAACGCACGAACCACGTGACTTTTGGTCGAGTTGGATGCCGATATCGCAACGTGTAAACCCACCATTAGACACAATACCATCAACGGGATTCATTGAAGGGGAAAAAAACAACCCTATGGCACTTAAAACCAATTTGCATAATAATTTGGAACATGGTGTATAGCTGGGGATGTGCAGTCAGTAAGCCAAACCTCCAACTAAAAGTCCTCAGTTTCCCTGAATCTGACTCCATCAAAATGGACATCGACTCAGACTCCAACTCCCCAGTCATGGTGTGCAGTCAGTAAGCCAAATCTCCGACTCCACCAAAATGGACACAGACTCTGACTCCACAATACTGTATATAGCGCCCCCTGATGGTCCGTTGCCATGCACCACTATAGGGCACAATACCTGCTCCACGCTGAGGGGGCTGCAGGAACATACGAATTATCACACTATGGGCAGGGCACGAAATTCCTCACATTGTACCATACATGCTGGCCATTTTTGGTGACCGGCACATGTCTGGCATCGCACCCATGCTGCCCTTACCTTTGCCTCCTGAAACATGACATCCTCTGGTTCCAGCATTGACTCCCATAGTGAACTAAAGTAGTGCACTCAACGGAGCAGATATACAGGGCACCTGAGGCGGCCAAAGAACCATCGTTTTTAAACTTCAGTCCATCCTCTTTTGACAGTTCTGTTTGGCTGGGCAAAGGAGTAGGCAGGGCCTTCCAGCCAGTAGCTCGCTAGAAGACTGTCAGGTGACTTTTTGGTGAATTCCGAGAAGGTGGGGGGATGGACAAGGAGCAGTCACACGATGGTGAGGCTGGATACAGACATACAGTAGATGCTAGAATGTATTGGCCCCTTCCAGGTAGGATGTCATTTCCATGACATAAGGGTGTGTTCTTATTTATCATGGCACATAAAGATGCCATTGTCTCATGCAGCCCGCCATTTGTGTATGCTGTAAGGAGCCCATATAGGTCGCTGCGGCTCACACAGAGGTAGGTCAAGGCCGAGGCTGCCGGCGGTTTTTGTATAAGGTTGTCACCACAGGAACAGATTTGCACACAGATGATCCTCTCCCGACAGCCTCCCTCCATACAACAGCCTTTCTCCATCCTGACAGCCTCCCTCTATCCTTCCTCCATCCCTACAACCTCCTTCCATCCCAACAGCCTCTCTATCCTTCCTCCCTCCATCTCGACAACACACTCCATACTTCATCCATCCCGACTGATCTATGAAGGTCGGTATGTATACCCCAGAATGTGCTCTGAAACCTTGAAGACCCATTGGACTGTGTTGTACTCAGTCGGTACTGTGAGTGCAACACGGAAATAAAGGAATGTGAACCGGGTCATGTTGGGTGACTCAGGTTTTTTTTACTGAAAACCAGAGATGGGCCTTTATTTGAGAGAATCTGTAGGATTGGGTGGGATGGATTGTCCCTCCATTCTGTGTCTACCAACATCCTCATGTCCAGGATTGTGTTTTAAAGGGAATCTGTCACCAGGATTTTGAAACCTAATCTGATAGCAGCATGATATAGGGCCAGAGATCCTGATTCCAGTGATGTCACTTACAAGGCTGCTCAGTGTAGTTTTGATAATCTCCAGCTGAATAATCAGTGATTTTATCATTAGAAGACTACTTGTCCTGCTGCCAGATAATCCAGCATAATCATGTACTGCTACATCTGTAGCAGAAAAACAGTAACTTTATCAAAATTATTGCAAGCAGCTCGGTAAGTGATACATTGCTGGACTCAGGGGGTCTCTACATTATGCTGCTTTCAGATGGGACGGCAAAAACCTGGTGACAGATTCCCTTTAAACCAGGTTTGTAGCACAGGACAGGGTTCTCAGTGTGGAGTTAAGTGTCAGAGCAGCAGGTGCAGTGTGAAGCTCTGTGTGGCCTGGCTGTTTGCTGTTTAACACAGCCTGACAGCGTGGACTTTGTCCTTCCAAGGGGACTCTGCCAAGACAGAACCTAGCAGCAGTGCAGAGACTTTGCATCACAGAATGAATAGCATTGTATCGGCTTGTCCCGAAGTTCTAAAGGTCTGCACTTACCGGGACATGTAAATAAACCGTGTGTTGTGTGAACAAGTGCCGGAGTCACTGCCTCAAGTCTTGCCTAGCCAGAACGCTACTTTACAGCATCCTACAGATCCAAAGTCGCCATCACGAAATCTTCCCAATCGTGGACCTTATGGACTCCATCTTGAATCTGGAATAAGATACATGCCTGTTCAGGGGTTTTACGTTTGTGATCATCCGGTATGAGCCTCCTGTTTTTTTTTTTTTTTTTTTTCTTTTTTCTCCAGGAAGAGACAATAGTGTCCTTTCCCCACCTACCCTTCTGGAACAGGAATAACCGTTCCCATGAGAAGTTTTTGGACCTTTTTCCAGAGAGATGACTGGAGTTTTTGAGAAGTGAGAGAGGTCACTCATAAATGCTGAAGAGGTGGGGAAGAAAACACTATTCGCATCTCTCTGAGACTGGAATGGGCGCTGAGTCATGCGTCATGAGGAAGAAGGTTGTAAAGTCTGCCCCCTATAGGAATGGCATCATGTTTTCTCCTGGAGTCATGAGGAAAATATAGATTTCACCCTTACTCCCTTTAGGTACCGTCACACAGGAGCACGCCGGCGATTTCGCAACTGAGGGGCGTGGCCAGGTTGCGGCGACATCGCCGGAGAGTTGCCTCGTGTGACAGGGCGATAATCAGGCGATGAATCGCCTGAGTCACATCGCCAGGTTTCCCAACAATGTTGGGAAACCTGGCGATGTTGCTGAGGCGATCATGCCTGATCGCCCTGTGTAACGCGGCAACCTGCAATGTTGCGGGCGATTCCGCCTATCTACAACATTGCGAGTTATTGCTCGCTGGGTTGCTGGGCAACCCAGCGAGCGATAGCCGCGGCAACTAGCCGGCGACATCGCCGGTAAGTTGCTCCGTCTGACAGCTCCCCGGCGATGTTGTCAGGGATGCACGATCCCCGGCAACATCGCCGGCGATATGTCCCTGTGTGACGGTACCTTTAAAGTATGTTGTGTACAAAAGGACTTTTTTGATTTTGGTTCAGGAAGATCTTGTTTGTCTGACACTTTTTCCAGAAGTTGGTCCAGGACTTGGCCAAAGACCTAGTCCCCCTGGAATGGAATATAACATAATTTGCTTTTTGAAGCCATCCAGCCACGTTCTTAGCCATACAGCACGTCTAGTTGTGTTGGAAAGGACCATAGTCCTAACTGCAGCCCTAATTGACTCTGCCGAAGCATCAGCCAGAAAGCTTTTTGCAACAGCGGAATAGAGGCTAGTAGATCTTCTCTAGATGTGCCCTCTGCTATATGTGAATCAAGTTGGTCTAATCATCTAGACCTGGATCTGGCTACACATGTAGAGGCGATGTTACATGTAAGCAAAAAGGATGATTCCCCCTACCTCTTCAGCAAGACTGTTTTCCTTCCGATCCATAGGGTCCTTCAGTTGTGAGAAGTCTGTAAAGGGCAAAGTAGTCTTATTGGCTACTTACGCAATCTGGATGTCTTTTTTTTTTTTTTTTTTTTTTTTTTTTTTTTTTCAGGATTGCAGACCAGATTTTAGGTACTGAGACATCCAGGGAAATCTCCCTTTCATCCCTCCTGGGATGATATAATGCTTCTCTGGAAATTTCCTTTCATCCAATACCATTTCTTTCAGATTATCATGGACTGGGAAATCGGAGGCTTTCTTGGACAGTAATCCCCCAAACATAATGTCCTGAACAGATTGGGCCGACTCTTCCACCATTCCCATACTGGTTCTTACTGCGGATAACAATTCAGATAATATCGCCTGGGGGCATCACACCTCTGGAGTGCATCAAAATCTTCTGCTAAACCTTCATCTGATTCAGAAGCATCTGAAACTCCTGGTGTAGAATCTACCAGTGTGACCTTCCATTTTTTTTTTTTTTTTAGGTGCTGGAGGGGCCACTAAAGGGGGATTTGATACAGAAGCCATGGAGGATCGAATCTCCTGTTTTAATGAGATTTTTCAGCTTATCCATTAAGGGCAGCTTTTCTTCACTCATCGCTTTTTCTGTGCATGGGAGGCACAAGATTTTCTTGTGTGTTGGTGACAACTTATTACAAACAGCACATCTGGAAGTGTTCTGCTTCTGTCTGTTCCTTTCCTCCCTGTAAAACATAACAGGGAGAGAAGGGCTGACAATCCATCCCCAAACGAGGTACTATACACCCCCTACCAACTTACTCACTGGGCCTGAGGTAGCGCTGGGGTCTGCAGCTGGGTAGGCACATTTTGGAGCAGACTGAGACATTATGCAAAAAAACAGTTGTCCTGCCAAGGGTCCTTTTATGTATGAGCTGTGGCATAGCACCAATTGCACCATGTGTGTGTCTCCCTCTGGTCCCCTGCAGCAGCCGCCATTGCCGGAGGTTGGCACGCAGGGAAGACCCGAAGTGCCATGCATTCCGCCCTGGAACGCAACCTGGAAGTCACTTCCGGCCACGAAAAGCCTGCAGCACCAGCAGGAGGGAGAGGAGGGAAGCTGAGATGCTGCAGGAGATCTTAGCCATGTAGTACCGCTCAATGTTGCCATCAGGCGTCGGAGAATGGTGCGCTCTCGCTCCTCCCAGTCCTCTCTAGAGGAAGGAGCCCCAGCATGATTGCCTTGCCGCCCGGCTCGGTATGAGGACTGCTTCGCCGGCCAGCAGCCCAGGAGAATCTCTTCATATCCGATAGAGACAGGATACACTAGTGGTAGGAGGGGCTATTTAACCTCTTTTGTGTTTCCTGCCCCTATTAAGGCCAAGAGGCAACCTCCTGTTGTGCTGTCGTGGAGGATGGGAGGAGAAAAACACATTAACCCTTCTCCACTTGTTAAAGAGGACCTGTCACCCCCGCTGCATGGCAAAATAAATGCAGCATCTAAATGCAGCATTATGCTCATTTAGGGAAGGTGTCCCCCATGGCTCTAGTTCCCCTGTTACTTGAGAAATACACCTTTTAGAAAGCTTACAGACAACTAGTCTAATGGGTGGGATCTTATTACCAGCTCTTTGTCGCTGGCACAGTCCTCCAGCCTCTTCCGTGTTTGTTCCTCCCCCCCCCCCTCTATGTGAATGCCGCCACCTCCTGTTCTGCCCTCCTCTGTCAATCACACATTGCATGACGTCATCGGCAGAGCCCGCCCTGCTGTTTGAATAAAGCATTAAGCAGGGTGGCCTCTGCCGCTGACCTCGTGCAATGCCGCTCTATGCGGCAACATGATTGACAGAGAAAGGCAGAACAGGAGGCGGCGGAATTCACATAGAGACGGAGCAACAAACATGGAAGAGGCTGGAGGATTGTGCCAGCGGTAAAGAGCTGGTGCTGCATTTACTTTGCCATGGAGCAGTGGGGTGACAGGTACTCTTTAACTCCAAACACACCTGCAGGTCTGAAGTAATCAAACATATGATGTCCCTCGATGATTCTAGCCCTTCTACATCTCAGACACTGCAGTTGAAAAAACATCCTCTTGCTGCAGCGTCTGAGATTACTCTGACTAGTGATTACTTCAGACCTGCAGGTTTGTTTGGGATTAATAAACTGGAGAAAGAGGGTTTGTTTGTTTTTTATTTCAAATAAAGGATTTTTCAGCGTTTGGATTTATTTCTCTTGACTTATAGGTTATTAATGGGGGGTCTCATAGACACATGCTCATCACTAACCTATGGCTTGATGGCAGCTGTGAGTTTTGACAAATCACAGCTGTCATTAACCCATTATATTAACCCGATTGCCACCGCACCAGGGCAATTGAGATGAACCAGGTATGCGCCATGACTTGGTACATGTAATGAATGCGCCAATGTCTGGGGCAGGTGTGGGATGCTATTTATTAGCCTAGAAGAACCTAATAAATAGTGGCCTCCCCAGGGTGAGAATACCATCCCCCAGCTTGTGCTTTATCTTGGCTGTGTATCAAAACTTGGCATACCCCACTCAGTTTTTCACAATTGCTTAAATAGTAAAAAAAAAAGCCTGTGAGATCCCCATATATTGATAAGCAGCCAATATAATGCACACGGCTGGGGCTTCAGCTCACAACTATGTGCTTTATCCACACGGAGTATCAATTTACGTGGGATCCCATGCAATTTTTTTTCAATCGTTTATTTTTACTCTGATGGCAGCATTGTTGTCATACACTAATGTGTTTGCCACCAATCAGACTGCACCCCCACAAACACACACTATCACAAAGGGTGGGAGAGGGGAAGCAGTGATGCAGCTCCCTTGCTTTGATGCTGACTCACACACTGAGCTTGTATCTTTCCACGCACATTTCGGGTGATCTGATCAATATGCCTCTAACAGCAGAAGGCAAAGCAGAGATCCATCCGTCGCTGTTAACTGGTTAGATCACACTGTCCAACTCTGACAGCGTGATCTAATGCACAGGCGGGCATTGTGGTATTCCCTGCACCCATCAGCGGCCTGACAATGACCATGGGGCGCCAATGGGTTATCATAATAGCTGAGGTCACCTGATGACCCCTATCACTGTTATGATGTACTTTTTGTGAATGCCGGCCAAGTGCCACCATTCACAGATTATCATTTGTGCTGTGCAGAGCCATGCATCAGCACAAACGATCAGACAGTGTCTTCTTCAGGTCCCCTAAGGGGACTAGTAAAAACAATTAAGTGTAAAAATTAAAAAATTGGGAGAAAAAAAAAATCAATCTCAAATCACCCCCCCCTTTTGCTCCATTGAAAATAAAACAATAAAAATACACATATTTGGTATTACTGCTTTCAGATCTATTGAAATAAAAAATTATTCTTATAGCACCAATTATTCCATGGCACATTACATGTAAAAAGAGGCATACTTAGACAAGTAGAATAATCATGAACAATACAAGGCATAGACTGGTACAGGAGGAGAGAGGACCCTGCCCACGAGGGCTCAGAGTCTACAAGGGATAGATGAGGATACAGTAGGTGAGAGTAGAGGTGGTAGTGCGACGGTATAGTGGACTGGGGGTTACTGCAGGTTATAGGTTTTTTGGAAGAGATGTGTCTTCAAGTTACTTTTGAAGGTTTCCTTGCCTATGCGAGAGTCTAATATGTTGGGGCAAAGAATTCAAGAGTATGGGGAATTCATAGAAGAGATCTTATATGCTGTTGTGGGAAGAGGATATAAGAGGATAACAGAAAAAGAGTTCTTGTGAGGATCGGCGGTTGTGTGCAGGTAAGTATTGGGACACTAGGTCACAGATGTACGAAGGGGATAGACACAGCCATCCGCCACTTGTGTCTTGGTGGTGGTTTTTGACTGGAGTCTTTTGGCAATGGGAAGCCAATGAAGAGATCAGGCTGGGAAATAGTGGAGGGACAGGTGTATTAGTTGGGAGCTGAGTTTAGGATAGATTGTATGGGTGTGAGAATGTTAGAAGGGGAGCAAGAGGTTATAGCAGTCAAGGCAGGAAATGATGAGGGCAAGCACTAGTAGAGGACAGTTAGAGGTGGAGACATTCAGTTCCAATAGTTTTGAGGCATAAGTGAGAAGTGATATGTGCTAGACACAGAGGATGAGTCAAGGGAGGCCTTTTTGAAGATGGGTGTGATCAAGGCATGTTTAAAGGATGAAGGGGAGATACCAGTTGTTAGTGATGGGTTCTAGAGATGGGTTAGGGTAGGGATAAAGACTCTGGTGAGGTTGGGGATGAGGTGGGACCGGAGCGGGTCAAGCGCACAGGTGGTGAGATGTGATCTGGACAGAAGAGAGGAGAGCTGATCTTCTATCATGGTAGAGAAGCTGGTTTTGGAGGAAAAGTGCTTAGTAGCTATGAGGAGAAGCTGTGGTGACTGTGGGCCAAATCTTCTGCTTGAAGGAGCAAAGTCTTCAGATAAGAGGAGAGGGAGGTGGTGCTTGGAGACAAGGGAGAGAATTGATAGTGTTGAATAGCTGTTTAGAGTTTTGTGGCAGGGAGGATATGCGAGATGAGAAGTAGGTTTGTTTTGTGGCATTGTGTATGGACTTGAAATAGGCAAGGGACTGTTTGTATGCGATGAAGTGCTTGCTGGAATGGGATCTCTTCCATCCCTGCAACCCAAGTCTTTAGTCAGGCTCGTGTGCCATGGTTGCTTGTTGATTGTGCAGGTTTTGGTATCTGGAGGAAGGGGGGCAGCCAAATTGAGAGCTATAGTTGTTGTGATGTTACATAAAGTGTTAATTCAAAGAGAAATTCCGGCACCCAAGTTTCTTCATGCTGCATCTAATGGTGGGTTTACACACACCAATTATCTGTTCAATCTTAACCAATCTCGGTTGCAGTGAAATCATGATACATTGCTCATTTTGTGGCTGTGTACAACATGGAGCAATGCATCCATGATTTCACTGCAACCAAGATTGTTCAGAGATTGAACAGATAATTGGTGTGTGTAAACCCACATAAGACTTTATTTTTCAAAATAAGTTCCAATACATCATGAATGATGGCCACTTCACACGTCCCAACATTGTTCCGATATTGGATCCAACGGCGCGGGAGCGTGCTTTTTTCTGGGCAGAATTCCAAGATCGCATAGGAGATGTTACACAGCGCGATATCGGCAGGCAACGCAACAGCGATGTGTACGCCCCCTTGTACGGCCGACCCAGGAACGACCATTTAACATGGGAGAGAATAGGGGAAGTTGTACTCCACATCGTTGTTGGGCTTTCACACAGCACGATCCGGCCACAACGTCCATCCAATCGTCCATCCAATATCGGGCCGTTGGAGAGCAGCTCATTTGATCCCCGATATCGTTTTGGCATCGTTCCTGCATCGTATTGGACATTTACACCATACAATGCACGAATGATATCGGGGCCAACGCACGAGCCACCTGACTTTTTATTGGAGTTGGACGCCGATTTCGGGACGTGTAAAGTGGCCATAAGGGGCACACATACCCCACAGCCTGACGCGTTTTGAACATCATTGCACGTTCTTATTTATAGACATGGTGAGGCACTATTCCCCTCCCTATTCCCATGTCTGTTACACTATGCAGATGCTGCTGTCACTTTATGCAAGGCTGCTTTCACATTGCAATATATTTTTTTTTTTTTTTATATTTTGCAATCTGTGGCGGATCAGATTTGGCCCCCATGTGTCCCTATGGGCAACGGATCTGCACGGATTTATCCTTAATGGCATCCGATTTGTGACAGCTCTGATTCTGTCCAGTGTTTTTTGCTGTACCCAAAACAGAATCGAATCCGACACGATCCACGGCAATTAACGTGGGGGGCCTATGGAGAATGGGTCCGAGAAAACACAGGATTGTTTCTTGGACCTGGTTTTAGTGTACAGAGCATGCTCAGTACACTCGAAGTGCTTTCTTCTGTGTTATTTCACTTCTGCAATGTATTAAAAAAAAAAAAAAGGATCCTCACTTCTCCGGCGTGTGTCCTAGCGTTGTGTGGCATCTTCTGTAGCTCAAGGACCAGTGAATCAGCTGACTGGGAAGGGCGGAACAACCCAGTCAGCTAATTTGTCACGTGACCGCATCAGCACGGTTTAAACCTCCCACCGCCGATCTGTTTTCGCTGACGTGATTTAAACCGATCAGCTGATGCGGTCATGCGACTGAGAATGGAAGGATTGGGTGGAAGGATTAGAAGTGGTTTTACAGTGGTGAAAGTGAAAGAAACAGAAAATTTGTTTACAGTGACTGTGTATCCTGTTACCTTCAGGTCCCTTCTGGTGTAATCCTGGTTTAATTCATTGGAATATACTTGTATGATGCACACTTAGATAATGCAGACTATATTGAGATAAATCAATCTGTTCGGTAAAGGGCGTAATGACAAAGAAAATCAAAACGTCACAATTCCCTTTTTTTTGGCTAACGCTGCAAACAGTGGGGAGGGACAGCACAAGGGGGAGAGACAGCACTTGAGGAGATCCCACAGGGGGAAGAGAGCGCACACGGGGGAGGGACAGCCCACAAGGGGCGACAGCACATGGGGGTGAGAGTGCACAGCGGAGACAGCTCTAGGAGAGGGGAGAGAGACGCGTCGGGGAGGAGACACCTTAAAGGAAACATCAGAGGGGAAAAGAACGCACATAGGGGAGAAGAGCGTGTGGGGGACGGCCTCCAGCACCACAGATAAATTCTAATATATCTGTGCATGTTTGGTAGTCTCACTGACCCGGAGAATCATATTGCCAGTTTATTTTTACTTTAAAATAAAGGCTGTAATTTAAAACAAAAATCAATTGCAAATTGCTTCTTTTTTTTTTTTTTTTTTTTTTGTAATTTAACTCACTTCGACTTTACCATTTTCCAGCACATTAAATGATAATATAAATTATGTCTGTCAAAAAAACCTTTACACTAATATGTGGACTGGAAAATACAAAAATTAAGGCTCTTGGAAAAAGGGGTGGAGAAACAAAAAAAAAAAAACGAAATTCATTACAGCGGGAAGGTGAGGGGTTAAGTCTTTGAAGTCAATGTAAGCAGATTAGTTTTAAAATGCATGCGTTTTCATCAGTTTGCAACTGATCCAGTTTTTTTTTTTGTTTTTTTTTTGTGAACTTAGCCTAATATTGTGATCACTTTAAACCCTTTCCAGATATGCCACATCTGATTTTTGTACTGTATAAGGTTATGTTCACACATTGCTTTTTTGCTATCTTTTTGCAGGTTTTCTTTGAGTCTTCTGCAAATTAAAAGCTGCTTTTTACCGTACCATCAAAAAACAAGATTTCAGAAATGTGCACACACTTTTTTTTTTTTTTTTTTTTACTTGACTGAAATGGGAAATTGCTGTGCTTTTTAAATAAGCGTTCTTTCAGCTTTTTTCACCATTGGAAACAACTGTTTTCTCTTGCATTTTTGCTGCTTTTGTGGTAAATGAAACTAACTTTACTACATATACTGTAGACAAATGACACACCAAAAATGCAACAAAACCTTCTTTTTGTAAGAACTTTTTTTTCATGCCAGGGACAGTTTTTGCTGCAATAAAGAAACGTATGAACATGTCCTATGAAGGCTAAGGCTACTTTCAAATTTGCTTTGGGAATGCAGCGTATCATCCACATGCGCAAATGCATGCCTAAGCGCAGACATAATTCTGTTAATGCAGCGTCGAGTATCTGCATGCGTTGACAGAATTGTTGCCCATAAGAATGCATTGCCCGCCATTGGAATCTGTTATAAAGCGGCTGGGGAGAGAGACTTTTGCACTGTCCAGAACGGGAAATGGCCTGGGACGAGCTGGACTTCGTCACAAATTAAAAAAAAAAAAAAAAAATGCTGCGTTTGCCTGCAGATGAGTGTGTCTCCATTCACTGCCATGCATTGTTTGTGCGCTTCAGGACGCTTGCATACAAAGCAAGCCTCCTGAGACGGAGAACAGTGCAACATTTGTTCGGAGGGCGCCGACTATATGTGCATCCGAACGCAATGCATGTGAACGTAGCCAAACACAGGTACCATACATCCCCCTGTTAAACATAAGGACGCAGTACGCATTCGTTTGGCTACGTTCGCATACGCTGCGTACCAAACTCTAGTGTCAAACCGGCTTTAGACAGCATTGGTTTCTTTACTGTAGTTTGGGTTACATGGAAGTGGAACTGAAGGTAGCTTGTTGCAGTTGTGCGAAAGTGCCGCCTTGAAGCTGACCTTTGAAGAACCTATAAACAAACGCCATTCATTGTGATGTATGTGATTTCCAAAGCAATGCTATTGACATTATAGCAAAAATAGACCACTTTTTCATAATAGAACTGCACAAAGCATTGCTGTCAGTAGTGAAAGTAGGGGCCATTTACAAGGACCAACCTGGGAACAATACAGCTGCTGATCGGTAAAAGTTTACCGATCAGTGGGCGTTTGAGTTCCTGTTTACACAGATAGACCAAAGTAAATGATCACACTGATCCATCTACATTATGCTAAAGTGCACATAGGCTGACAAGTTATTTAGCAGTGCGAGTCTGTTTTCTCCTGACAATGCACCGCCAAGGAAAATAATTTTTTGTGCTTCACAAAAGATTGGCAGCCTCTTTATATCACAAGACAAGCGTGAAAGAGCTTTGACAAGTACGTTACCAATATCTTGCAGTATAAATGCCTCTTAGTGATTTTTCATATTTTCTGCATTATCATTCCATTGTTTCAACTGTCCAAAGCTGTGCATGGCCAATGTTCAGTTCATCTCCATCCTTAGACACCGAATAGTCTGATGTAAATATCATATAATCGAGTATAAGCGAGGCCCCTAATATTACCCTCCAAAACTAGGGAACTTATTGAATCGAATCTAAGCCTAGGTGAAAAGCAGCAGACCCCCATCCTGATATAAAGCCACCATCACTGTATAGAGCCCCTCTCATCATGAAATGGCCCCATCACTGGTGTACAGCGCCCCCATCACTGTGTACACGCCCCCCCATCATGAGTGTACAGCGCCCCCCATCACTGTGTACAGCGGCCCCCATCACTGGTACAGCGGCCCCCCATCATGTGTACAGCGGCCCCCCCCCCCCATCACTGGTGTACAGCGGTCCCCCCCCATCACTCGGTGTACAGCGGCCCCCCCCCCAACTGGTGTACAGCGCCACCCCCCCCCCATCACTGGTGTACAGCGGCCCCCCCCCCCCATCACTGTGAACAGCGGCCCCCACCTCATCACTGGTGTAAGCGGCCCCCCCCCATCACTGGTGTAAGCGCCCCCCATCACTGGTGTACAGCGGCCCCCCCATCACTGGTGTACAGCGGGCCCCCCCTCATCACTGGTGTACAGCGCCCTACCCCCCCCCCCCCCCCACCACTGGTCTACAGGTCCCCTTGCTGCTGCATATATAATAAAGAATTGAACTCTCCCTCCATTGCTGTCCTGCACGCACCGTGGTGTCCTCCTTCCGGTCTTTCTGCTTGTACCCGGCTTCTATTGATGTGACCGGCGCATCAGTGATGTCATCGCTGCTGCGCCGATCACGTGGTTAGAAACCGGGTACAAGCAGGAGGACCGGAGGGAGGATGCCACGGTGCCTGCAGGACCGCAACGGAAGGAGAGTTCAGTCCTTTATTATTTTATATGCGGCAGCATGAGGGCTGTATACAGTGATGGGAGGGCAGACCACTTAGTGTAATATAATGTGCGCCGCTTCCCAGGGCGGTAATGTTACCCGCCCCAGGGCTGTGGGGTACTCTGTTTCGGGCGTTGATTCACGGGGACCTCTGCCCGATCCCGTGGCCCTAGTGGTTGCTAAAAGTCAGTAAAAATAATAAAAAATAAAAGTAGTTCTTAACGCCGCCTATGGTTCCGGTATGGTTACCGGAGATGCGGGTCAGACCTCCGGGGTGATGGTAGGGCAGCCAGCTACAGGGAGCGGATCCCCGGGCAGTTGTAATAGTTTTTACACAGGGAGGCAGCTTACCACACAGCCTTTTTTACTTATCTCTTCAATGCAGCAGTGTACGGCTCCTCAGGTGAGGGAAATAAAGTACGTCGCACCAGTCATTCACTCTGATCAAATGTTACTTGCAGCTCTTTAGGCAGGAAGACAGGTTACACAGTCTTTTTGGTTCTTTCTGGCCTGGGTAGTCACCAGGTTATAAACCTTTTCACCGATTTAGGGGAGTACAGAGTTATCCAAATCTATTCTATCAATAAACTAAAGGATTTTCTCTTTTTGATGGCTTTATTGTGTATTAAAATGTCCTGTGTGGACTCGTGTCAGTGTTCAGTGTAGACATACAATTTACATATAACCCTCCCCCACACCCATAAAGACACACTATCATATTATGGGAGAAATGGTGATCCCATAAATGTTACCCTCACAGTAAGTGTCACACACAATCCTTATTGGAGTTATCTGGACACAGTCTCCAGACTTTAAAACCAAGTGGGGATTATTGATGAGTCCATCACAATTAGTCACTGTTTGTTGTATCACATGCGGAGCCCCCTAACTGTGAGTATGTAAGGACAGGTCTCCAAGTGATCAAATAACAAATTATCATTCATTTAACATCCCTTTTATACAATAGACCAGGGTGGCAACTCCAGCCTTGAGGGCCCTACACAGTGCAGGTTTTCTGTATATCCTTAGCATTTGACAGTTGTAATTTAAAGCGAACCTGTCACCCCCCCCCCCGGCATCAAAAGCTATAATAGCCACCTTCTGCAGCACTAAGGCTGCATTCGAGAAGTGGCTATAGCTTTTGATGCCCTTTATAGTATGAAATATTAAGTTAGGTAAATGCTCACTCTTCTGAAGACCGGGAGGCGGGATTTCACGCTCCTCCGGCCCGCCTCCTCTTGTCAATCATTGTGCGCGCCTGCTGCTGCCTCCCCTCAGTGTGGAAAATGAACGCGCGTCTCCGTTCTCATGCACGGAGCCGCGCATGCGCTGTGCGCCCGGTGTCGACTTCCTGGACACCGGGCGCACAGCGCATGCGCGGCTCCATACAGGAGAATGGAGACGCGCGTTCATTTTCCACACTGAGGGGAGGCAGCAGCAGGCGCGCACAATGATTGACAAGAGGGGGCGGGCCGGAGGAGCGTGAAACCCCGCCTCCCGGTCTTCGGTCTTCAGAAGAGTGAGCATTTACCTAACTTAATATTTCATACTATAAAGGGCATCAAAAGCCTATAGCCACCTTCTCAGAATGCAGCCTTAGTGCTGCAGAAGGTGGCTATTATAGCTTTTGATGCCCGGGGGGGTGACAGGTTCGCTTTAAAGTCCTGCACAGGTGATGGTTCCAACTATCAAATGCTAAGGATATACCTGTGTGCGACCCTCGAGGCCTGGAGCTGCCCACCCCTGCATTAGATGATGTATAAACCTATACGAGCACAGGTTGTGGTCTTTTTTGCCCAATTTCCTTCATTGGAATGGAGTCATCACACCGCCAAAGAGGGGAGGAGATTGGGACAAATCAATCCTTCAAAAAGAAGCGAGGTGGATCCATAGGTTCAAAACGGTAGCCCCGCTAGGATTAAATGAGATTCAAACATATACATGTTTTATTTAATCACGGTTGCCAGGACAACAGTGAGGAATATTGTGTCCCCTACCATCCTCCACCCCCCCCCCCCCCTTCCCAAAATTAAAAATTAAGAAAGTACTAAACATAGGCAACATCATGCCAATGTGATGCCTTGAACATGAACCATACGTCCTCCTCGCCGCCCCTATCCTCCCTCCCTCTTTTTGGTAGGTGAAAATACATATCAAATTTATAGGTGAATACTAGGAGCTAGATTAATTCAAAATTGTTTTTAGTTAGAAGCTACCGCCTTATTAGATAAAAATGAAATCTTTATTAAATTCCATTAAAATAACAAGGCCAAATACAAACATATACAGGTGATATATACAATCAAGGGATTTGCAAAATTGAAATCATGAAAGGACTAGGAAGAAAAAATACGGTAATAACCAACACACTTATTTCTCCTTCGCCTCATTGGGGGACACAGACCGTGGGTGTTATGCTGCTGTCCACTAGGAGGCGACACTAAGCAGAATCTGCAAAAGAGTTAAGTGGCTCCTCCTCTGCAGTATACACCCCTGGGACAGGCATTGCCTCACCAGTTTTTTGCTTAGTGTCGAAGGAGGCACACAACCATTTTTTACTCTCTATTTATTTCATCTTTTTTTTCTTCCAATGAAGAAAAGTGGGTCCGGCGTGGCCCCCGGCATGCTCCTTCCTGGGTTGAGGTTGAGAATCCTTACATATGCCGTACTCCTTTCTCGGCCTCCCACTGTTGGGTTGCTGGGTTAAAGTTGAGACAGCCCAGCATAACATCCACCTTCTTCACTCCCTCAGGGTCCTGAGTTGAAGCCAGAGCTGGACTACCTGCCAGATGACGTCCCCCTAATCACCCTATGGGTCATTAGGCTGAGGCACCACAGGTATCAGCAGCACTTGCTGCATTCTGGGCTGGGACTCTAGATGGATGCCTGCAGGCTTCAGTCCTACTGTGTGCTCCTCATGGGCACATGTTACACATAGAGCCTTCAGCCCCGCTGCGTGCTCCTGAGGCACATGGAGCCTCAGCCCTGCTGCGTGCTCCTGAGGGGCACTCGTTACAGCACGGCACATGGAGCCTTCCGCCCCGCTGCGTGCTCCTGAGGGGCACTCGTTACAGCAGGGGCACTCGTTACAGCATGGCAGGGAGCCTTCAGCCCTGCTGGTGCTCCTGAGGCACATGATCCTCAGCCCTGCTGCATGATCCTGAGGGGCACATACTTCCAGCAAGCTCCAACTCTGCAGCACTCCCCAGGAGCCCAGCCCTGCTGTGTGCTCCTAATGGGGCCAGGGGACACATTGCACCTTCTGTGCCCCTGCATACAGCCGGCACCCATTTACTGCGGCCGGACTTCCAGGACACCCAGTCCCTGGGTTGTTCGGATGGGGCCACCACTGCACTGGTGCCTGAAGGGCCGGGGGACACCAGGCTGCCAGCAGTAACAGGAGCACAGTCTTACCTGCGCTCCTGCATGTTGCCAGTGCCGGCTCTGTGGATGGTTTCAGGAGCCCCAGTCCTGGGTGCTCCTGCCGAGGCCGCCTCTGTGCCGCCGCTACTATGCTCTGGAGGTCTGGGGGGTCCGGGTCCATTCCGCCACCCCCGGGACCTCCGCGCCGGTCCTGGAGCTATTTTCGGCTCCATTGTTCTACTTTAGGCCGCGGCTTCGGCCTAGCGCGAAGCCGCCGCCCCTTCCTCCGCCCCCGGCCCGCCCCCTGGATGATGATAATGACGCGGCCGGCGTCATGGCAGGGGCTGACGGAGCTGCAGGGGGAATTTTCTCTCACAGAGCTTCGCGCTCTTTTCAAGATTCCTCCCCCCCCCCCCCCCTCCTCCCTCCTCCTTCCCACATAAACATACAAGCAGCTCTCACAGGAGAGCCTGTAGCATTGTTAAAGCAGCACCAAGGGTGCCTGCCAGTAAAGTGCAGACTGCTTCTGCATCTGTCCCTGCCACAATGCAACTTCCATTCCTCCCATGGGGTCACAAACAATATGGAGGTACAGTACCAGCTGGACTGTATACTGGCCCACAGAACCCTCCTCTGTATTCATTACTAGAGTTGAGGGAAACATAGGGAGTCCATGTCCATCTCTGGACCCAGCCATTATATAGGAGGCAGCACCGCTTTAGCCGTGCAGGGCTCACACAGTCTTGGATGGTACAGTCAGCACAGCTTCTCTGTGCGGCGGTCTCCCAGAGCAACCTGCAGGGCTATATATCCTGCTGCAACTTCTCTGTACACCTGCAATACAAAGGGCAGTGCAAACATGTTGGCTTCTCCAGCATTACCCTATATTAACGTTCCTGATTCCCAGAGCTACACATGCAGAGTCTTTCTGCCAGCGCACGGGCCACGGCACTACCGATCCAGGTACCTGTTGGTACGCCTAGCCAACCTTATGACTTTGCATAGGGGTTGCTAGGTTAAGGTAAGACGCCGACGGGCCCTTACCTTGGTCTCCCAACGTTGAGAGAGGTCAGTTGATTTTAAGGCGTCTCAGCTACTCTTACAACGTACCTCTATCCGGGCTCCCACGCAGCGGGGACAACTGGATTGTGGTGGACCTTCCACGAGTTTACCTGACAGGTTCTTCCGTGGCCCCCCTTTCCCCCCCCCCCCTCTGGGACAGCTCAGTTGAAGTTGCTACAACCCAAACATTGCCCGACAATGTCAGGCGTCCCAAGACTGTTCGCTAACCCTCTCCAGATCCCACATTGGGAGTTCTGGATGGCGGTGAGGACAGCCAAGTCCCACAAGACGCTGATTTAAATACATAATTCCTCAGCTTCACGGGTAATTCATCTAAGGGTCTCTGGAACCTACGACCTATAGCATATCCTCAACCCCCCCATGGTTGGGGCGCTGGGTTGTAGCCGAGATTACTATATGCCATACTCCTCCTCGCCTCCCCATTGCTGGGGACTGGGTTGAAGTTGCGATTTCTCGACGCCTACCCAGCCTCCCTCCCTAGGCTACAAAACCAGAGCTCTGGGTCGCAAGAGTGGACCACGAGCCCAGCTACCATCTCCTCACTGCACCTATATTAGGTACTCTAGTTGAGATAACACAAGCAAAACACTCTACACAGCCCGCTCTGAAGCAGGATCTAGCTGACTCCCGACTGCATCATCCCAACGGATGGCCCTCCTGTTCACAGGTTTACCCGGCCTGTCGCCCCAGACTCACAGATAGACTCTGAGTTGCAGGACATGGATCAAGAGCCCAGCTGAAAAATCTCCTCACCACACCTATAATAGATACTTGGGTTGAGATTACACGCGCAAACAATCTGCACAGCCCGCTCCGAAGCAGGACCTCGCAGATCCCCACCTGCATTAATCCAATGCATGGGCCCTCCGGTCCCCTGTATGACCGTGGTCCGTCCCTTCTTCAACGCAGTCCGTCCCTTCTCGACTCAGAAGTCAAAGCGAATTCTGTGAGACCAGACGATCATAAATACAAAGTTTTTCCTAGCCTGAAGTTGTCAAAGGAGTCTCTCATATCAGGACGACGTATTCATCAATGCATGACTTTCAGGGACTGTGTACACCGTGTCACCTTCACTTTGCATGCTAAGAAGACTCGTAGGATCGACCGCCACAAGTCTACCACAACTCCAATGAGATATAGAAATTGGTTGCGCCACGCTGCTTTATGTTTTATATCCACCCTCTGTTAAGTCACCGTTACACTCACCTTTTCCTGTTGTGCTGTCCGCACAACATGGGGGCTCACGTAGTGAGTGCACGGGGTCTCTCTCTGGACGGTGTGGATTTCTTTCCCTTTTTCCTCGGTGTTCGCCTGTGTAATTGCACGTGATCCGTCACGTGTTTTCCTCTCCTCTGTTAGATTTGTCTTCTCTTCCGGAGCTGCTCCACCGCTCTCCCCATAGGGAGATGGATATGCAGGTAATGGAATAAAACGATATTTGGGTGAGCGCTGGATATGAAGACAGCTACACTTCACCAAGTATTTTACCTGTAAGTTTATTGTTCAAATCACACTAGCTCCTCTCCCACAACATGTTTCGACGCTCAGGGCGTCTTCCTCAAGTACCACAACTCCAAGGCCACTCCAGGAGTCCCAGCTCCGCTGCATACTCATGAAGGCACATGCTGCCGCATCACATATGGAGTCTCAGCCTCATTGGACACCCCGCATCGGATGAAAACAGCGGCCTTTAGCCACAACACATCCACAGGTCTAGTCATGTTTCCCCAGACAGGGCACGGATTCTTCGTCTAGGAATCCGCAGTCTCCTTCAGCGGTCTCCTGAGTTCTTCAAACTGCTACTAGAGTTTCCACTACACGAGAGTCCTAGACAAGATAGTGGCAGCGTTGGAGGCAGTTCCATTGGCTCAGCTGCATCTCTGTTTTTTTTTTTTTTTTTTTTTTTTTATTTGCATTTGTCCATGTTCCGGCTTGGCACGAGAACAGGATGTGGTTCTATGTACCCCGTCACAATGCACATTGCAGTACCCTTGTCCAGATCTGAAGATGCCTCTCATTCTACGAAGATTTGGGCAATTTTTCTAGTACAGAAATCCGTCAGTCACCTTCTGGCATTCGGACATGTCAGGATACAGTCAGACAATGCCACAGCCGTGGCGTACGTTAACCAGTTGGGTGAAACCCACAGTCTCCAAGCAATGACAGACGTTCGCCACATCCTTCACTTGTGGGAATCCTTGAACACTGTTCTGCCAGCTGTTCTCATACCAGGTGTACACATCTGGGAAGTGTTTTTTCCTAACTGACAAGGGATGGACTTAGGGAAATGGTCCCTTCATCCACAGTCCTCCGTCAAGGCTGCCAGCGCCAGGAAACCACAAATGTGTGACCCGAGTGAGTCACGCCTCAATGCCAAGGTTCCAATCTTCTTGGCCAGGTCCCAGGACTCAAGTCAGTAGGACAGACGCACTAGTCCAAGACTGGACCTGTATCTGCCTCCCCTATGTTCTTTCCCCACTACCAGGTTAGTGCGGAATATCAAACAAGAATATCGCCAGATCATTCTTCTGGTCTCAGATTGGCCCAGCTGCGCTTGGTACGCAGATTTCGTCCACATCATGGCAGCAGTGCCAGGACGACTAACAGACAGTCCAGACCTGCTCTCTCTCGGCCAGTTCTCCCACAGGATTCTTCAACTCTGAAATTAATGGCGTAGCCCTTGAGACCTGGCACTTAACCCAAGGGTTTTTTCCCAGGATATTCTAGCGACCATAATCACAGCAAGGAAACCAGCCTTATCAACGATATACTATCACACGTGTAACCGTTTTCATTTTTTGCCTAGAGCACCTCTAGAGGTCATTGCCCCTATTTCATACCAAGACCTCTCGGTTGCTTCCGCTTAGACCTAGACTCAGACCTGTCCTTGGGCTGAAACTTGCTGTGTGAGAGATCCTGTTTCCCAATCTTACACAAGTGGAGACCTGAACTTTGTCCTCATGGCCCTACAAGACCGCCATTTGAGCCTCTATAGGATATTCCCTTTAGTATTCCCATCCAAATAGTGGTATGTTTCGGTGGAAAAATTATTTTCTTTACGGAGGTATCTGTGTTTGCAGCGTTGTTTTATGTACACCATTTTTTTTCTGGGTTGCCATCTGAACAAGATTGCCCTGCGGCTCGTTGCATCCTTCTGCTACAGGCAGTGTACTCTTCCCACCTAAATGAATACATCTCTCTGCCATCGCTTCGCCCGACTCCAGTCCATCCGGTCGCGAAGGACCTACATATGCAGGGCCTTGTCGGGGCCCTACGCATCCAGGTATCCAAGACAATGCCCTTCGAAGAGGTCAGATTCTTTCTTCCTTCTTCCAGAGGACAGAAAGAAACTTTGTCAGCCTCTAAGGCACCTCTACCAAGGTGGATCCGTCTAACCATCTAAGATGCTTATACCATCGAAAGCTCATCCCTTCCAGCAGCATCACAGCACATTCTACTACGGCCGTGGTGGCCTCCTGGGCCGTTCGGTACTAGGTGTCAGTGCAACAAGTGTATAGACAGCCAAGCGGTCCGCCTATGCACAAACTTAAGCATTTACAGTGCTTGCACTTGGTTCTCGGCAAGACGCAAGTCTGGGTAGACGTGCCCTCTAGGCGGCAGCAGACCGCCTGTCGGTGCATAGTCTTCACTGACCATGCTCAGTGTTATTAGTTCCATTGTTTTTCCCCACCCAGGGACTGCTTTAGGACGTCCCACAGTCTGTGTCCCCCAATGAGGCGAAGGAGAAAAGGAGATTTTTGTGTACTCACCGTAATATCCTTTTCTCTTAGCCTCTAATTGGGGGACACAGCACCCACCCTATTGCCCTTGTGGACCTTTTTTTCTACAGTTCTCACATTGCTTCTCAGCTGTTGCAGGGTTAACATGTTTACACATGTTCATCTATTATCACTCGGTGAACTGTTTAAACTTGTGCCTGTTTGGTTACAGGCCTTGTAGTACTATGAACCTGTTTAGTCACAGGCCTTGTTATACGATTATTGCTCCGTTAACTCTTCCCTTTTTACACATGTGCCTGCGTAGTTACAGGCCTTGTGGTACTTTTAGTACTCTGCTAACTCTTAACTGTTTACACACGTGCCTGTTTGATTTCAGGCCTTGTTACACTGTTATTACCTTGTTAGCTATATCTGTTTACACAGGTTGCCTGTGTAGTTACAGGCCCTGTTTTCCTGTTTTTATCTGTTAACTCTCCTACTGCTTTAGCACAAAACTGGTGAGGCAATGCCTGTCCCAGGGGTGTATACTGCAGAGGAGGAGCCACTTAACTCTTTTGCAGATTCTGCTTAGTGTCGCCTCCTAGTGGACAGCAGCATAACACCCACGGTCTGTGTCCCCCAATTAGAGGCTAAGAGAAAAGGATTTTACGGTAAGTACACAAAAATCTCCTTTTCTCCCAGAGGGCAATGTCCCTATATACTGTTTCTGCCTGTCACTGGAGATAAGTTCACCAAAGGGCCGTTTTACACACACCGATATCTGTGTCCAACTTCTGAACAGATCTCTGGTTGCAGTGAAATCATGGACACATTGCTCCATTTTGTACACAGCCACAAAATGGAACAATGTGTCCATGATTTCACTGTAACCAGAGATCTGTTCAGAAGTTGGTCACAGAAGTTGGTGTGTAAAGCGGCCTTAAGTGGTAGTGCTGTCCCCACTCAACGACTACTGTCCTTACTCATAACCCTAAGGGTGGCAATAGGCAGCAAAAATTGAATTATACAGTAGATGTTATATATACTGGGGAAAGGCTTAACTTCACTCAATAGGAGAAAGATAAGTAGCCGAATGGTGTCCTTGTGTCTTTTTTGCAAATCCCAGGTGAACTCTTAAAATAGGCTTCTGCTCTGAATATGCTTAACGCGTTTCGCCTCTACAGGTCAGAGAGGCTCATCAGAAGAGGACAGAGTTGGCATATGTAAATTGCCTAGAGAAGTATAATGGCCATGAAAAAACACAACAATTAATACATAAATCAAACAGTATATAAACCATCATATATATAAGACCTTCCCACCTCCCACACTCCAGTGTCTTTACAAAGAACCATAGCATGACCAAAGGAAGACAGAGCATTCCATGAAAAACAAGGAAAAAAGGGAGGGAATTGGGTGCTGTCGTGGAAGGGCCCTAGAAACCAAATTAACGGTAAGAATAATTCTATTTTCTCCAGGCCCCTTCCACGACAGCATAGGAGGAATATCAACGAATGCAAACCTAGGGCGGGACCACAGCCTGCAGAACTTTACTGCCAAAGGCCAAATCCCTGGTAGAACCCAGGTCCAAATGATAATGCTTCGTGAAGGTATGCAGGGAGGACCATGTAACAGCAGTGCAGATCTGCTCAGGAGAAGCGCCCGCCTTTTCTGCCCAGGAGACCGAGGTAGCTCTGGTGGAATGGGCAGTAAACCCAGAAGACATCGGCAGTTGTTGAGACAGGTAGGATGCAGTAATTGCACGTTTAGTCCAGCTGGCAATGGTGCACTTCGCCATTTTCCTGCCCTTATTGGGACCAAAGGGCTGAACGAAAAGGTTGTGATCTACCTGCCAGGGCGCCATGACCTCCAGGTAACAAAGCACTATTCTGCGAACATCCAAAGAGTGGAACTCTTCCTCTTTCGGAGAACGAGGAGACTGACAAAAAAAAGGACAATTGACTAAGAACAGTGAAAGTCTGAGACTACCTTGGGGAGGAAAGAAGGGTCCAGATGAAGGACTATGCAGTCATCACGGACCGTCAAATAGGGCTCCCTGATGGACCGAGCCTGAAGTTCCCCCACACGCGGTCGTGATTGCCACAAGAAAGGCTGTTTTATGAGGCAGCAACCGAAGATCACAGGCTGACAATGGTTCATTGGGGGATTGGGACAACCCATTCAAGACCACATTGAGATCCCAGGCGGGAGCAAGGACCTTAATACGTGGATGAAGCCTAGAAGCTGACACCATGAACCTGCGAATCCAGTGATGAGCGGCCAAATCCGCATCAAAAATTGATCCGAGAGCGGAAACCTGGACCTTCAACGTGCTAGGCCGAAGTCCCAGGTCCAACCCAGCCTGGAGGAAATACAAAATTTGTGAGATATTTGGATGGAGTGGATCCGGAGGCAGAGAACCACACCAGGGGAGAATCTCTTCCAGACTTTATTGTTAATTGCATTGGTGACCAGTTTATGATTCTGTTGTAAAGTAGCCACCACCTTTGCAGACAAGCCCTGTGCCTTCAACACCCGGGCCTCAGAAGCGAAGCAGCTAGCTGAGCCTCCTAGGATCTGGATGAAACAGCGGACCCTGCGACAGCAGACTGGGATCTGCGCCCAGAATCACAGGACCATCGACCCGATGAGACACAATCAAATTGTACCAGCTCCTTTTCGGCCACAGAGGAGCCACCAGGGTCGTTGGAACCCCTCCACCATGACCTTCCGCAAGGCCTTAGATAGAAGCGGAACAGAAGGGAAGGCATAGGCCAGATTGAAGTCCCAAGTCTGTGAAAAGGCATCGACCCCCACCGCGTCGTCCCGCGGGTTCAGGGAGAAATATGTTGCGACCTTGCGATTGGCGCTGGAGGAGAAGAGGTCGATATCTGGGGTACCCCATCTGGCCACCAGGGAGCAGAAAACTGCCTGATCCAGACTCCATTCGCCTGCATGAAGGTCTTTGCGGCTGAGAAAATCCGCCTGAAGGTTCAAGGACCCCTTCAGGTGGACAGCGGAAAGAGACAGGAGGAACTGTTCCGCCCAGGAAAATATTCGAGAGGACACAGACCTCAGAGCCCTGGATCGTGTCCCGCCCTGATGACTGAGGTGAGCTACCGTGAAGATGTTGTCGGAGTACACCAGAACATGGGAACCCTGCACCAGACGAAAAGCGGCAAGGAGGGCTTCCTCCACAGCCCGCAACTCCCTGTAATTGGAAGACCGAGCACTGATCACCTTAGGCCATACTCCCTGAAACGGGGTGCGGGCAACGACAGCCCCCCACCCCCTCTGGCTGGCGTCCGTAGTGAGAGTGATGTCCGGGGACTGATCCCAGGCCACCCCCCCCTCCGCAAGTTCGGGGATCCAACCACCAAGGAGAGACGAGGAGACAGGACCTGAAAGACTGTACCGTCTGTGGAGGGACGAAGGAAGGCCGTCCCAGTGAGAAGGACATGACTTGAAGAGTGCGAGAGTGGGCTTGAGCCTACATGACCGTCGGGATGCAGGATGTCCTAGACCCCAGCACTGACATTGTCGTCCTAAAGGTGGGAGAGGACATCCGACGCAGAGCGGAAATCTTGGTCTGGAGCGTCAACCTGTGATCGTCCGGGAGAAAGGAAGTCTGTTCGTCAGAGTCCAACAGGACCCCGAAGAACCTCCTCTTGGAGGATGGCTGGAGATGGGACTTCTGAAGACTGGGGATCCAGCCCAAGGACCTCAGCACCCTGAGGACTCCTCCACGCCCCACCGAAGGGCCATCACGGACGGAGCAACTAGGAGAAAGTCTTCCAGGTACGGCACCAGACAAATGCCCTGACCCCTCAGGAAGGCCACCACCTCCGCCATAATCTTCCTGAAGACCCTGGGAGCCGAGGAGATGCCGAAGGGAAGGACATTGAACTGAAAATGGAGAAGCTCCCCGTCGCGCAGAACAGCAAATCTGAGGAACTGTCGGTGGCGAGGATGAATAGGAACATGTAAGTAAGCATACCGCGGATCTATGGTAGCCATCTGGTGATTGCTGCCTATCAACGGAATCACCGACCTGACTGACTCCATTTTGAAATGCCGGTAACGGACATGCCGGTTGAGACGTTTCAGGTTGATTATCACCCGTGAATCTCCCAACGGCTTTTTGACCAGAAAGAGACGGGAGTAGTGACCCAACCCCACTTCTGTAACCAGAACGGGGGAGACCATGTTGGCAAGAAGCATGTCCTGTACCTTGAGTACAGGACCCTCTAAGCTGCCTGGGAAGCCAGTGCAGTGACCTGAAGATGAGGGGGGGGGGGGGGGGGTGAAACAAATTTGATGAAAAGACCCCTGGAGTTGACATTCAACACCCACTGGGAAGAGGTGACCCTTCTCCACTGCGGGAGGAAGGCCGCTAGGCGTCCCCCAACAGGGTCGCGTTACTGTTGGAGAGATGGGACTTATGGGAGGGGACGAGGATATATCGCCTGTATGTTTGTTTGTATTTGGCCTTGTTATTTTAATGGAACTTAATAAAGATTTCATTTTTATCTAATAAGTTTGTGGCTTCTAACTAAACACTAGATGAAAATAGACTAAATAAACTGAGGATCAGGTTCGAAGTACAACTTTTCTCCTCTTCTCCCCCCCCCCCACCCTTCCTCCCCCACCTCTCCAATCCTGATCGAAGTTTTATATACGCACATATGTCACCTAGTGCTAACCTCACAGAGGCGCTGCCAAAGATAACCCTAATATGACTGCCATGAAACCAGCCTTAATCTAATTGACCGAAATGAATGTAAGAAAAACAAAACCTGCATGGTAATCTATCCATAATGTATATCACTAGACCTAGACCCTTCTCACAGCGAGGGTCACCAGGTTGAAACCACTGTCCACCAGTCAGATGGAGGGAGAAGAAAGCCATAGTGCCATAGTTACCATAATAAGGTATATTATACCAAATCTAAACATATCCTCCCCCTCTAACCAGAATAATCCAGGAATTGTGGCCACCCCATCCATACTATTTCCTGTGTTCTGAGAACTATCCATGTTCCTCATTTTAGTTTAGTTAAGAACCCCCTTATGAACTCTCCTTATATGAAAGGCATAAGAAACATACCAAGCGGTATGCACTGGGATCATTCAACCCAGGCACATGCTAATGTAAGTCCTTTGTCCCACACAGTACAAAACACTGCCCCCAAGACTATATAATGAATGCCCTCTGATCCATTTCTAAAAACATACATGTGGGCATCGCATTCCTAACTGTGTTAGCCTCCACCGCTCCCTAGCATAGAGCATCGCATGTAAAGTGTGCGGCCACGCTCCAACACCTCCCTGGTTGCCAGGGAACCTGCCTCCGTGTTTACTAGTAACGGCTGACCTACTTCGCGCATGCGCAAATTTGCTGAGCGTCCCACCCACACGATGACGCGCGCCACATGACAGCTTGGCAGCGTGTCATCAGGAGAGGGGAGCGGGTGCACATGCAGTCATAAACCATGCGTGCCAGCCGTGGAACGCACGGCTGACCGCATGCTAATGAGCGCCCGAAGGTGGCGCAGTTGCTAATAGAGGGGAGGACTATATTGGATCAGGGAATTGGCGGCAGCTCACATCTATCACTGAAGGTGAAAATGCTGACCACGCCGTAGGCTGTGCTGTGAAGCTGGCTACCCAGGGCCGAATTCTACTCAGAGAAGGTAAACGCTTAACTATGTAACCATGTAAAATAGGATGAAAACATATAGGAGGCTTACTGAATAAAGTGATTTATTCACAGGGACGTGAAACTTGTTGGCCTCTACACAAGAAGGCTAAGGCTGGCTTCACACCACGGTAGAGTCCGGTCCGGGGCTGTCAGGCATGACCCCGACAGCCCCGGATCAGCACACAGAACCGGAGGGCCAAATGTGCCCTCCGGTCCTGTGTGCAGCCGGATGGCTGTAATTGCAGCTGCTGATTTTCCAAGACCCCGGCTAGCATGGAGCTAGCCGCGGTCCTGAAACAGCTGCATTCAGCCACTGGTATCCGGTTCCCGGATCCTCCCGGTCTGGGGCAATCTGGCCTCATAGGCTCCCATGTTAAGGAGCGCCGGATTGTCCCGAATCCGGGATCTGGCAAATTGGGGAGATTTTTCTCCCCGAACAAAAAAATGATGCACGCATCATGTTTGTGTCCGGAAAGAATAATCTGTATTCTCCCGGATTCCACCGCACTATGGTGCCAAAAACCGGTCCGGGGCTGTCTGGTTTACACCGGACAGCCCCGGACCGGATCACACCGGGGTGTGAAGCCAGCCTAATAGTACCTAAATAAGGAATAGAAACTGGGGCTTTGTGACCACATTAGAGGACTATCTAAGCAGATACTGAGGGGGTACTGTAGAGGCGTCTGGATGGTATGTATTCAATTAGATCACCTGAGACCTATCAAGATCTGAGTCGGATAAGAAGCTCATTCACTGTAAACAAGAGTTTGGGTATGATGACATGGTATCTGCAAACCCCCACTTATACTGGAGCTTCCCATACCTGCACTACACCCAATATTAGCACTGTAGACGTTTTAGATAGACAAGTGTAACCAACACCGCTTTTTCTCTCTGGTGGCGGTTTCTATATAGATCTGTCCATACTAACCTCATTATAATTAATATACTGGGGCGATACTATACTTAGTAGGAAAAGAGACCAAGTTTGTCATACTGTCTACAGAAAGGACCCCTATGTGTGTGGGAGACCATCACAGACACCTATATGACCAACAGTCCACTCCATTGGACAAAAAGGGGAGTAACCTGGGACCAGAATTCACAATATGAGTGACCTGAGCATCATAAGGAACCCGCTTATCATCTGATGTATTATACCATATATACTGATAAATAAGCCCCTGAAGAGCCTTTAAGTATCAAGAAAGGCGAAATGCGTCAAGGGCAAAAAAGACCACTACCTGTGGTCATATATGTTTATACATAGTCTATTGTATAAAATGGATGTTATTTGATCACTTGGAGACCTGACATTACATACTCAGGGGACTCTGCATGTGATATGAACAGTGACTAAGTGTGACGGACTGATCAATAATCCCTACTTGGTTTTAAAGTCTGGAGACTCTGTGTCCAGATAACTCCAATAAGGATTACATGTGACACTATTACTGTGAGGATAACTTTTATGGGGTCACCATTTCTCCCTAATACAATAGTTATTGTGTGTTTATGGGTGTGGGGGAGGGTTATACAGTGCCTACAAGTAGTATTCAACCCCCTGCAGATTTAGCTGGTTGACACATGCGGCATTAACTTGGCATTGTGACATTTGGACTGTAGATCAGCCTGGAAGTGGGAAATGCACTGCAGCCAAAAAGATTTTTTTAAAGCGATAAAAGTTTATTCAGAGGGTCATTTATTACTCAACCCCTCAAACCACCAGCATTCTGTTTGGTCCCCCTAAAGTATTAAGAAGTAGTTCAGGCACAAAGAACAATGAGCTTCACGTGTGGATTAATTATCTCTTTTGCCAGCCTTTTCTGACTATTTAAGACCCTCCCCAAACTTGTGAACAGCACTCATACATGGTCAACATGGGAAAGACAAAGGAGCATTCCAAGGCCATCAGAGACAAGATCGTGGAGGGTCACAAGGCTGGCAAGGGGTACAAAACCCTTTCCAAGGAGTTGGGCCTACCTGTGACTGTGACGACCATCCGCTGTGAGGCCGAGCTGCTGGTAGGCAGCACCCCGAGAAACCCAGAGACCCTTAACCCCTATACAGGGATCTGGAATTATAGCGGAGCCCAGGGGGTAGCTGCCTATATGAGCAACAGAGCCGGGGAGGTCGCCAGGGAAAATCAAGACCCGAAAAACGAAGTCAGATGTCCGAGTCAAAACCGAGAGGGAGCGAAGGTACAAAATCGTCAGGCAGTAGCAGAGTCAAAAATCCAGGCAAAGGTCAAGGGCAAAACCAAGAGGGCAGCTGAGGTACAAAATCAATAGGCAGAGGCAGAGTCAGAAATCCAGGCAAAGGTCAAGACACGAAACTAAACACACACTATCACTGGGGAACCAAAACTATATCTGGCGGCCTGCAAGCCAGGCTCCAATGTACTTGAAGGGCACGGCTACCTCCCATAGGCTGGAGCTCACAACCTGATGACCTCATCCGGACCGCCCCTAGATCCAGGCCAGATGGAGATGCATGACTGGCTCCACCCACGCCTCCTCTGACAGAAGAACGCAGGCTGCGCCTAACGGACACCTCTGCAGGGCCCTTTCCTCTGCGACCAACACCACCCAGAGGGGAAACACAGCGGCGCTCAGCGACAGAGGCAGACGTCGCGGGAGCGGTTCCATATGAGGACAAGGCCCTCCTATCACCGGCGCCACCAGCCGAAGGAATCCGGCTCCTCCCAGCGGCCGAGGCAGGAACACCAGCCACCGAGTCCAATGGCGATGTGACACTACCTGTCTCCACTGTTGGGAGCATCATCCGGAAGTGGAAGGCTTATGGAACTACTGTTAGCCTTCCACGGTCTGGACAGCCTTTGGAAGTTTCCTCCCGTGCCGAGGCCAGGCTTGTCCGAAGAGTCAAGGCTAACCCAAGGACAACAAGGAAGGAGCTCCGGGAAGATCTCATGGCAGTGGGGACATTGTTTTCAGTCAATACCATAAGTAACGTACTCCACCGCAATGGTCTCCGTTCCAGACGAGCCCTTGAGGTACCTTTACTTTCAAAGCGTCATGTCAAGGCTCGTCTACAGTTTGCTCATGATCACTTGGAGGACTCTGAGACAGACTGGTTCAAGGTTCTATGGTCTGATGAGACCAAGATCGAGATCTTTGGTGCCAACCACACACGTGACGTTTGGAGACTGGATGGCACTGCATACGACCCCAAGAATACCATCTCTACAGTCAAGCATGGTGGTGGCAGCATCATGCTGTGGGGCTGTTTCTCAGCCAAGGGGCCTGGCCATCTGGTCCGCATCCATGGGAAGATGGATAGCACGGCCTACCTGGAGATTTTGGCCAAGAACCTCCGCTCCTCCATCAAGGATCTTCAGATGGGTCGTAATTTCATCTTCCAACAAGACAACGACCCAAAGCACACAGCCAAGAAAACCAAGGCCTGGTTCAAGAGGGAAAAAATCAAGGTGATGGAGTGGCCTAGTCAGTTTCCTGACCTTAACCCAATTGAAAACTTGTGGAAGGAGCTCAAGATTAAAGTCACATGAGACACCCAAAGAACCTAGATAACTTAGAGAAGATCTGCATGGAGGAGTGGGCCAAGATAACTGCAGAGACCTGTGCCTGCCTGATCAGGTCTTATAAAAGACGATTATTAGCTGTAATTGCAAACAAGGGTTATTCCACAAAATATTAAACCTAGGGGTTGAATAAAAATTGACCCACACTTTTTTATGTTTAAAATTTATTAAAATTCAACTGAGCAACATAACTTTTTGGTTTGTAAGATTTATGCTTCTGTTAATAAATCCTACTCTCGTTTGCAGTTTGAAGGCTCTAACTTATTTGCATCTTATCAAACCACCTGAATCTGCAGGGGGTTGAATAATACTTGTAGGCACTGTATGTAAATTGTATGTCTACACTGACACGAGTCCACACAGGACATTTTAATACGCAATAAAACTATCAAAAAAAAAAAATCCTGTAGTTTGTTTGGCTGGGTAGTCACCAGGGAACGGGGATGATTTCCTCAGGACTCTGTTGTATGCCTGCCGTTCCCTACTGGTCCCATCACTTCGCTCAACTTCTCACAACTGTGCAGCGCCTCCACGCAGAGAGCCTCTGGCCAGCTCCCCGGGTCTTTGGTGGGCAACTTTCCTTTAGGTCCCCTGACCCTAGTTCGGTGTGCCTTTTCGAGGTATACGCCGGGACTTTGGCTGCAGCTTCCTGCAGAAGCTCGGGGCCTCCGGTTTAACAGTTTGGGGTTAAATGCCCTCACCGTGTCCAGAGCCAGTTTTCTGTACAGGACCAGACCCTTCGGATTCGGGCTCACCGTAACTCCTGGTGCCTATAGGATCTTTTTCTGTCACAAAGACCTTCCCCTGCATCGTCCTCCGCTCGTCTCTGACTCGCTGTCATCCCACCCATGCACTTTTTCTACCCACATGACTCCTCCCACAAGACTGAGTCTTCCCTGCAGCGGGTTCACCCACAGTCCTCTACTCTAGGGTGTACGTGAATGGGTGTTGTGAGGGTCCCTTGTTTACCATCCCAGTTCCCTTAGTCACATGATACCACACTCTTATTTGGGTGCAGTACCCCTCCATGGAGTCCCGACCAGTGGGGCGCCACAGATGGACGGGGGGAAGCAGTGCATATTACATTACAAAAATGAGTGGGCTAACGCGACTTCCGCTCACTCTACGGCCTCCACCGGCCCCCGGACACTGCCCCCCCCACTTCCCCTGACACTGAACACTGACTCGAGTATAAGCCATGGGGGGGGGCACTTTTCAGCATACAAATTGTGCTGAGAAACCCGGCTTTCATTTGAGTATACACGGTAAAAAAAAGTTAAGTTTGTAGCTCAAGAATAAACACTATGGCCGCAAATCATCATGTGCATTTTTATAAGTCCCTTTTTTTATCTTGTTTTTATTCGGTGCTGTTTTGTGCCAAAATGACACACACGGTTCATGAATTTTGCCCATGTCAAAAATAATCTTTATTTTTGTCTCTAACCTTCTTGCATCATCTTAGTGAAAATATGTCAAAATTTAAGGAAATGGCACACAAATTGCACAAAAATATGAGCATTTGTAAAGTCACTCCTAGATTGTGACTGCGTTTGCAACTCGTTTTTTGCATTTTCAAACAGTCGCATTGATGAATCGGGCAATAATAACTGTCATAGTATAGGAAGGTGTGAAATAAAATTGTAACAGGGATGTGGAGTCGGGTAACCAAACCTCCGACTCCTCAATTTTCCTGAACTATGACTCCGACTCCCTCAATGTTTAATTCGTAGCTTTATTGTAGTACAATGAGAACATCAGGCTTTAAGCATTATTATGATGCAATAATCAAGATATTTAGATAGAACATAATAATCAGCATATTTTGCATTGAGCTACTGTATCCAATTTTATTATATATGGTCTGAGTCGGTCAACTTTATACCAACTCCACCAAAATAGACTCCGACTCCACAGCACTGGTAACAAATTTAGGGTGAGAAGTGATTTTGACTACCAGAATGCTGCAATTTTTCTGGGGAGATGTTATCTTATTTTAAGTTTCCCTCTGCAACGTCTAAACAAGTATCAATCGAGCCTTTTTAGTGTCATTCTCATGTTCAGCGCCACAAAATTCTGAAAGATTACACAATATCATGTCTCTGTTACAAATAAAACTTGTTAGTGCGAGTTCTGTTTACACAGGACAATGCACTGCTAATAATGATGTTTAGTGATGCACAAAAAGAGATTTCATCCGATGTACGAGCTCTTTCGAGTGATTGGCAGCCTGTGTACGTTGAAAGAGAATCCTAAAATAAGCTTTTTTTTTTTTTTTTTTTTTTTTTTTTTTAATTTATTTTTTTAACAACGCTCATTATTGATTGTCTCGCATTGTAAATGCCGCTTAAGATATATGGGCACCTTCTGTTTCAGTGCAACTTAAAATTCCATTTTATCTGATTGCCCAAATGGACGAAATATGTATTGCAGCTAGCTTTTTAAAAATTTATATTTCATTTTATTTTGTTGTAGGTCAGGTTCGTTGGAAAGTGGATCACAAAACAGTTCCGGGGGTAGTAGTGGTGATTCTGCCCTAAAAAAAATTAAAGGTTGGTGAGCTTAACTCTTCATATTACAAGCAGAGCTAAATTTAAATAATGCCCACATGAATTGTGTAACCTTTTTGCCTTTTATTTTTGCTGTTTATATAACTTGTCTTTTTCTGTTAATACAGGGCTAGCATGCATATATCATTGTTCTGATACTCTGGCTTTGCAACTACCTTCTTGTATCCCAAGTAAAGCACATTATTCTTCAGTTGCACAAGTCACCCCTTGCTTTCCCAATGTCATGATTATCCATCTGTCTATAAAGAGAATATTTTTTTTCATCTAGGAGGAAGTGTTGATCATTCAATTTAAAAAAAAAAAAAAAAAAAGCACAATCCCTAATGTTGACTTCTTAGGGTACCGTTACATGTCGCAACATTACATGCAATTTCACTTGCAACTTACTGGTTGCAGTGAAATCATGGACACATTGTTCAATTTTGTGGGCATGTACAAATGTAACAATGTGTCCATGATTTCACTGCAACCAATAAGTTGTAAGTGAAATTGCATGTAATGTTGCAACGTGTAACGGTACCCTTAGACTTCTGCCAAAGAGCAGTTCAAGGTTGATTTACCCCAGCATGGTAAGTTGGGGGATTTGCTTCCATCTCTGTGTGTGTGTTGTGCAGAGACGTGGTGTTTACTTGCAATGATTATTGTAGCGCCAGGATATTATCATTGCTTGGACTACAATAAGTAAGGTAACCTCATACCTGCTAGTCCATTACGCTCCCTCTGGTCATTAGCAGCGCAATGTCTACTGTGCAGACCATAGATACAGTTGTTCAAAAGTTGACATGGGATAAATTGATTTTTCAAGTTTAAAACTTTTTCCGTCAAAACTCAACACCAATGATATGTTCTATACGGTTTTGTTCAGAATTCAATTTTGCATTCTTCTCCTGTAATATATTTTTTAGCTTCTTGAAGCAGTTTTACCTGCTATTTCTCCCTTCGCCTTCCAAGAAAGCATTGGAGGATGTCGTCCACGCCCTATTGGGGGGACTGGAACACACAGGTTTTAAAGCCCCTCCCCTTCCTCAGTACTCCAGTGTCTTCCTGTCCCCCTTGGGGCATGGAGAGGGTCCAGTGCTGTCGAGCCGGCAGAGGCAGCATTGGGGTGTACTTACAGCCGGGCCAGGGATGGACGTCAGGGGTGGCCTCCTCCTCCTCCTTCTCGGGGCTCCCGTGGTGGGACCATCCAGCCTTTCTGCGTCCTACGGGTCAAAGCAGGCCTGTATTGAAGCACTGGAGGCCTGTTCAGCTCTCCGGCGTCTCCCTTCAGCTGCGGTCCCTGGGGTGCGCATTGGAGGTGCCGCGGCGGCACTTCCGATTTCAGGATGGCAATTCTGGTTTTGTGATGGCACTTCCGGTTCAGGGCGGCGGCTCCTGTACGGGCTGGGCGTGGCTCCAGGGAACCCAGCAGGCCTATCACGTGCTAATGCCTGTGGCCCGGTGACCAGGAGGAGGGAGGGAATAGGTATTCCTCGTTGGGGCACGGTACTTCTGGATAAGTACCTGCTAGAAGAGACACCCAGGTAAGGCTGATCCCTGAAGACATGGTGGGTGATAGGTCTTCCACCTCTACTTCTACAGAGCCCAGCGTTCCCCCAGCTCATGTAAGTGGTCTTGGGAGTGGTCACTAGGGTAGTTATTTAGGCCCTGCACTCATACTGGGACCCCCTTCTCTTCCCTTTTTTTTTTTTTTTTTTTTTTTTTTTTTTCTATAGGAGACAAGGGCCCGCCTGTGAAAGGGAGCAAAAACCTGTCCAGGAAATGTGGCATCTGCAGCACGAAATTTCCCTCTTCCTACAAAAAGTTGTCAGCCATGTACTGACAGTGTTGTCAGGGAAGAATCCCCATCCCTGCTTGAGGAGCTCCAATCCATGGTTAGACATTAAGCTCAAGCGGTTAGGGAAGAGGTACAGGCTTCTATCTCTGCACTGCCGGTTTTTGCTGCAGCATTCAGGCCTTCCCCTCCGAAAAAGAGGAAGCTCCAGGATTGTGACTCTGTGGATCTCATGGAGGCTGCCTAGAGCTCAGCGTCAGAGGACAGCAAGGATATTGCCTCTGTCCAGGCACAAGAATCTGCACACTCTTTTTCCACGGAGTCCTTGGGTGAATTGCTGGAAGCTGTCCGTAGTACAATAAGAGTAGAAGTGGTGGACTCCGCTTCTGTGCAGGACAAAATGTTCAGAGGCCTGAAGGCTAAGCGGCAGGTGGGCCTCACTGTCCATGAGGTCATCTGGGATCTCATCCACCGGGAGTGGGAGTATCCAGAAAATAGGCTGATTACCCCATCCGAGTTGAAACGGAGGTTTCCTTCGGAGGGTGATAACTTTGTCTCGGAGGTCCCGAAGGTGGACATCCAGGTGGCCAGGGTAGCAAAAAGACCGCATTACCTTTTGAATATTCCTCCCAGTTGAAGGACCCCCCTCGATCGTAAGATGGAGAGTGTCCTCAAAAAATCCTGGGAGGCGGCAGCTATGTCTTTAAAGGTGAACATTTCCTCTACATGTGTGGCCAGGTCTCTTTAAGTGGATCACCAAGCTGGAAGAATTCATCCTGCAGGGTAATCCCAGGGAGGAGCTTTTGGACTCCATTCCACTTCTGGGATGTGCTACGGGCTTCCTGGCCGATGCCTCTGCTGAGTCGATCCGCATTGGCACCAGGTGCGCAGTGTTGGCTAACACAGCTCGCAGGGCAGTGTGGCTTAAAATGTGGAATGGGGAGGTCACGTCTAAGCTCAAGCTGTGTGGCATCCCCTTTCAGGGGTCTTGTGTCTTTGGTCCGGCTTTGGATAACATCCTGGAAAAGGTGTCAGACCGGAAGAAGTGTCTCCCGGAACAGAAGCCCTTTCGGAGGCAGTCCTTTCGGCTTGAGCGCAGCCAACCCTCCCAGTATAAAGGGAAGGGCAAGTCCGGTCGCTGGGCCTACCAGAAAGGGGACAAGATCCATAATATCTTGCTCCTCCAGCAGCGGCATCACCAGCCACCCTCTAAACAATGACTCCTTCCCCATTGCGGGGTAGCTCCTGCGGTTTCTTCCACAGTGGCAAGCAATCTCTTCGTGCCCTTGCATTCCTCTCGACCATTCGGGAGGATCTGTGCTTGGAATTCGAGAGCCAGCCCCCTCCGTGTCTTCGAGTCACGTCCCTTTCTCAGGGGGACTCTCGCACGCCTTTTTTTTTTTTTTTTTTTTTTGTCGGGTCTGCGAGACCTGTTGGATTCGGGAGTGGTGTCCCTGGTTCCTCCTGGAGAAGAGGGCCAGGGGCACTACTCCAGGTTGTTTGTGGTGCGAAAACCCTCGGGGGCTCCTCATGTCATATTCAATCTAAAACTTTTCAATCACCATGTCCTCTACAGGCGATTCAAGATGGACTCAATCCGCTCGGCAATCCCCCTGATCCGTCTCGATTACGAGATGGCCTCCATTGACCTCCAGGATGTGTACCATCATGTCCCCATTCACCCATCCCATAAGCTTTTTTGCTATTCGTGATCTTCGGGGCAGGCGGGACGGTCCATTATCAGTTCAATGTGCTGCCCTTCGGGATTTCGTCAGCCCCCAGAGATTTTACCAAACTCATGGCTGGAAGTGATGGCGTTCATCCAGACCCAGGGAATGTGTGATTCCCTATTTAGACGACATGTTGGTGGTGGCTCTGCGCACACAGGTCTCCAAAACGTTGGAGATTCTTCAGTCCCAGGGGTGGGTGCCCAGTCTTCGGAAATCGGGAACTGGTGCCAGCAACCCGACGTCAATTTTTGGGAGTCTTGCTGGACTCCTCCAGACAGACCTCGTTCCTTCCTGCAGCACATCGGCTTCTGCTCTGCGAGAAACTGCCGCTCGGCAAGGGGGCGCCCCCTTGCCGGAACCCAATGTCCTGTTGGGGTCCATGACTGCCTGCATTCAGTTGGTAGCATGGGCGGAGGCTCATTCCCGACTACTCCAGGAACACATATTGAGTTCCTGGGACAGACTCAGGATTACTTAACTCCGGTCCGGACCCCGGGGCGGGTGGTGGCCTCGCTTTCCTGGTTGAATCCCAGGAACCTTCTGACGGGGGGCCTAGCTGCAGGCTCCTGTGACCTCTGTTACCACAGATGCCAGCGGTTCCGGTTGGGGAGAATAGTGGATCGCACACCGTTCCAGGGGATTTGGAGTCGCTCGTCAGTAGCCAGTCTTCAAACTTCCGGGAACTTCTGGCGGTGGAGGAGGCGCTGGATGCTGCAGCTCACGTTCTCCGGGATCATCATGTCAAGGTCCTGTCAGACAACGTGACAATGGTTGCTTTCTTGCGGCACCAAGGCGGTACTCGAGGCTTGCACTTGCAGGTGCTCGCAAGACTAATCTTTTCGTGGGCAGTAACGTCCTCTTCTCTCCTTATCGGCAGTACATCTGAAGGGAACGGACAATGTACAGGCAGATTTCTTGAGCCGCACGGAGGTCCACCCAGGAGAATGGAGCCTCCATCCGAAAGTATTTCGCTCTCTAAAGGACAGGTGGGGAGTCCCTTCGACCGACCTATTCTCTTCGGACTCGAATGCAAAGATGCCGACGGTTTTTTTTTTTTTTTTTTTTTTTTTCTCCCTGACGCGGTCAGACCATTTTCTGGGGCTGGACGTCTTTGCCCATCCCTGGGACTTCCGGTTGGTGCATGCATTTCCTCCAATCCCGCTACCTCCCAAGACGTTGCAAAAGATTCGGGCAGAGGGGGTGACGCTATCCTAGGTGGCTCCCCTGTGGCCCAAGCAGGCGTGGTATGGCGCCATCCGAGACCTGTGCCTGGAGGGACCAATTATGTTGCCCCACAAACTCGACTTGCTGTCCCAGGGTCTTCTGTTTCACCCGGACATCAGTGGCTCAATCTGGCGTCCTGGCTGTTGAGGCAGAGATCCTGAGGACCAAGCGTCTCTCCCAGGCAGTGATCCGCACGCTTCAGCAGAGCAGGAAGCCTGCGACGAACACTATTTACGGGAAGGTCTGGAAACTGTTTCTGTCCTTCCATCCCGGACATGCATCATCCTAATGTGGCCCAACTCTTGGATTTTTTGCAGCAGGGCTTGGATTTGGGGCTTCGGCAGAGCACTCTTAAAGTCCAGGTGTCTGCGCTTGGGGCTGTTTTTAACCAAGATCTTTCTTCCCATCGATGGATCAAGCGTTTTTTTACTTCTGCTTGTAGTGTGTCCCCGGATTCAGGCCTTCTGTCCCTCCCTGGGATTTGAACATTGTTCTCCAGGGGCTTTCTCGCAGTCCCTTTAAACCCTTGTTGCTGCATCCCTTCCGTCTCTCACAAGGCGGCGTTTTTTGGTGGCCATCACTTCTGCTCGCAGAGTTGGACTGCAGGCACTCTGTTCGGGCTCCATACCTCATGGTGTCCGATGATCGCATTACGCTTCGGTTGGATCCATCTTTTCTTCCGAAAGTTGTCGGATTCCATCGGTCCCAGGAAGTGGTTCTGTATTTGTTTTGTCAATCTCCTGCTAACGCGGCTGAGGCCGTGTTTCACTCCTTGGATTTTCGTCGGACTGTCCTCCACTACCTCCGAGAAACCGCTTCCTGGAGGTTAGATCGGAACCTGTTTGTTCAGCATTTTGGGAAAAATAGAGGGAAGAAGGCTTCCAAGGCTACCATCGCTTCCTGGATCAAGAAGGTGATCTGTGAGGCATACGTCGCTCAGAACCTTGCTCCTCCGGTGGGGTTGAAGGCTCATTCAACTCGGCTGCTACTACATCCTTGGCGGAGCTTCATCGAAGCAGATATGTAGAGCGGCTACGTGGTCGTCCCTCCACACTTTTTCTCGCCACTATAGGTTAGATCTGTCCTTCAGTCGGGATCTGTCCTTTGGTAGGAAAGACCTACAGGCAATAGTCCCACCCTGAGGAGTATCGGTGGTATTCCTCAAATGCTGTTGTAGAAGGCGAAGGGAGAAAACTGAATTAGTCCTAATTCTTTTTCTTGGAGCTAACCACAACAGCATTAGTTTTCCCCCCCCCCCTGTTGGTGTTTGGATCCGGTTTGAATCAGGTAATCCATGGCTAAAGGTGATCTTGGTAAACACTGAGTACTGAGGAAGGGGAGGGGCTTTTAACCTCTTGTGCTCCTGTCCCCCAATAGGGCGTGGACGACCTCCTCCAATGCTGTTTGTGGAAGGCTCCAAGAAAAGGAATTACCGCTAAGGACTAATTCAGTTTTCTGAACAAAAGTTTTCTAAGCAACAATATGCTTATTTAAGAGTCATTATGACTTTTAGGATTGCTAACCTTTTTTTAGGTGGCATTAGTTTTTCACTTCTCACTGTAGTGACAATTTGCATATGCAATTTCCCAAACGAGCATTGCAGCTTGAAGTCTCCTCACTACTGGCTGCGAGAAAAGTCTCCACAAGGAGAATAGGTTCCCCCAACTTGTCTCAGCCTCTCATTCATCCAGATCAGAATTCCCCACACTGCACTGATGAGGGGCAGTCACCCCAAAACGCAGCGTCTGCAGTTTGGGTTCTGATCTGGCACAAATCCTGAGTCATATTAAGTCTTGTTAGAGTCAATTATGACTTTTAGGATTGCTACCTTTTATTAGGTGGCATTAGAGTTTTTCACTTCCTCACTGAAGTGACAATTTGCATATGTAATAATATAGACATTAACAGCACAACTGAATATTGTACAAATTCAGATCTTAAATTAGCCAATCACAGATGGTTGTGTGACCCATCATAGGCTGGATGTGGTCGCCACTCACATTGCAACACATCTGCTGCTTTAATCTTTGTTTCATTTGTTGGTTAATTTATAGAAGAGACCTGGTTATGATGGAAGCCTTTAAATTTTTATCAGCGGAGGATTGTGTGAGAGTTGTGCTACTTCATGAAGTGTTATTCCGCTCGCACATCACAGGGAAGGTTGGCTGTAATCGGAGGATAGTTATTAGAATTTTTCAGAAACATAAGCAGCTTGGAATAAATCCGGACTGGCCAAGATCTGATCAGTCCAGAAAGTTATTGAAAAGGGAGAAAGGAATACTAGTAAGAACATTCCTTTCCTGTCCTCACCTTCTGCAAGAAAAGTGCAATGTTGAGGTAACAACATCAACTGTTGGGAAGAGATATTTGGAAGCAGGTTTGAGAGCCCACAAGGCCCGAAAGAAGCAATTGATGACAGCCCTGCAAAGACAAAAGTGAAAACTGGGCACTGAATTATTCAACATGGCAATAGGCGGAGTGGGAGAATATGCCATTTAATGATGAAAGCACTTTTTGCAATTTTAGATATAATTACAAGTCTTATGTGATAAGGTTCCCACACAAGAGTACAGGCCGGAGTATATGAACGTCTCTGACACTTTCATCAGATGTTAATGGTCTGTTGCAATATGGCAGCCAATGGTGTTGAAAGGCTTCGTGTTGTAGAGGGTATGGTTAATGCAAAAAAATACATGGACATCCTTCAAAACAACATGCCTTCTACTCAACACTTGTTTTCTCGGGACTACGTCACCCAGGATGAATTTCCTTGTCAAAAGCTAAGACCATAACTTAGTGTAAAACAAAAAGAACAAGGTGGCAACTATTGACTGGCCAGCTCAGTCCTTGGACCTCAATCCAATTGAAGATTTGGAGCACAAGGTATCATTGCAGATATATAGAAAACAGCCAAGAACCAAGGTGAATTGATTGACGCTCTGATACAGGGCTGGAACCACATAATCACTCTTGAAGAACGTTTCTTCATGACTGTTTGTTCATTCTATTTGTTTCATTCCCCATACCCCTGCAATCCACCCCGCCCTCCTCCTGTAATGTATGCTGGCGGGCTCATGCAACCCCACTGCCTCCCATCCTTCTTTCCTAGGCCCCCTCCTCTTCATTAACCACCCAATGTTGTCCTCCCAGTCCCCCCTTTCTGAAGCCACCCCTAGTCTCCTCTTGCCCATCCCCCCCTGCCCCCCCTCCCAGCCCCCCTGCCGCGCGCCAGCCCCCCCTCGTGTATGCTGGCGCCACACCCGCCGTCCCTCCCCCTTCCTCATGCACTGTATCTCTTTCAAGCCCCCCTCCCCCCTTCCCCACCTCGCGGCCTCCCATCCACGCCCCTCCTCACGTACTGTCAAAGCCCGGCTCATCCTATCCCTGCAGCCCGGCTCACCCACCCCGCAGTCGGCCTCCTCTGCTGCTCCAGTGTGGCCCCTCCTCCATTCAGGGGCTCCTCCTTCTCATCGGTGGGTAAGTATGAATGAATGAATAGATGCATGTGTGGATGTGTGCGTGGATGTCAGCGTGCGTACGTGGATGATGGGTGCAACAAGGGATCAAGTGTCCTCTTGTAGTCTTTGGGATCATAGTCATGATGCACTGTATGACAGATCATTGTCATACAGTGCACCATAACTGACCCCAGAGGCTGTAGGAAGAGGACACTTGATCCCTTGCTGCAGTCTCTGGATTGAGCAGAGGCGATTCGAGCTCGTGGGAACCTTCGTTGTGGACTACGTCGGATCTTTATAAGAAAGATGGAGTCCGAATTTTGTTTTTGTTTTTTTTTCCCAAGTAAAAAGATTTCTGTGTGCATTTTCTGACTATTTACCAGAGATTCCTAATGGCGGGTCTAACATTGGCCGTATATTATGAATCTCGGGCTTAGTGCCAGCTGCCAATAAAAAGCTGGCATTAACCCCTTTATTACCCAGTTTCCACCGGCACCAGGGCAACTGGAAGAGTCTGGGAAAAGCGTCAGAAAATGGCGCTTCAATGAATGCGCCATTTTCTGGGGCGGCTGCGGGCTGCAATTACAGCATGAGGGGCCCAGATCGCTTGGACCTCTCCATGCTGCGGATTCCAGCCCCAGCCAGACTGCGGAGCCCCCACGCTTTCTTCTTTTTTTTTTTTTTTTTTTTTTTTTTTAATCTACCAATAAAATGACATGGAGCTTTGCCTTATTTTTGGTTGCCAGCCAGGTACAACTTGGTAGTTGGGGGGGCTGCAATCCTCATCGTGGAGAGACCCAAATGTTGTGGCCCACCCCACCTGCAAATTGCAACCCACAGCCACTCCAGAAAATAGCACATTAGAGGCTCCATTTTCTGGTGCTGTACCAAACTCTTCCAGTTGCCCTTGTGCTGGTGGCACACAGGAGCACTCCATACGCGACATAGTGTCCGCTAACAAGTTGAATGGAAAATTGCTCCAATTGTTTAGCTGACACCATGTCGCATACGGAGAGCCCCTGTGTGCCTAAACATTGAAGCTCCCTCACAAGTGACCCCATTTTGGAAACTAGACCCCTACCCCCCCCCCCCAACCCTAGATGGGTGGTGAGCATTTTGAACCCCCAGGTGCTTCACAAATTCATCCGTAAAAATGAAAAAGTACTTTTTCTTTTTTTTTTTTTCTTTGTTCATTTTTACATATTAATCTGTGAAGCATCGGGGCGTTCAAAAATGCTCACCACCCATCTAGGTAAGTTCCCTGGGGGGAGTCTAGATTCCAAAATGGGGTGACTTGTGGCGGAGCTCCAAAATTTTTTTTATTTTCACATGGGGAGCAGGATAAAATGGATCCTAAAAATTGTTGGGCAATTTCTCCTGAGTACACTGATATCTCATATGTGTCATAAGCCACTGTTTGGGCGCACGGCAGGGCTCAGAAGGGAAGGAGCGCCATTTGACTTTTTGAATGGAAAATTAGTTCCAAAAGTGAAATTGCGCTCCTTCCCTTCTGAGCCCTGCCGTGCGCCCAAACAATGGTTTATAATCACATATGAGGTATTGGTGTACTCAGGAGAAATTGCCCAACAATTTTTAGGATCCATTTTATCCTGTTGTCCATGTAAAAATGAAAGAATTGAGGCTAAAAGAATATTTTTGTTGGAAAAATGAAAATGTCCATTTTTTTTTCTTCCATGTTGCTTTAGTTCCCGTGAAGCACCTGAAGGGTTAATAATCTTCTTGAATGTAGTTTTGAGTAGCTTGAGGGGTGCAGTTTTTGGAATGGTGTCACTTTTGGGTGTTTTCTGTCATGTACACCCCTCAAAGGGACTTCAAATGTGATGTGGTCACACAAAAAAAATGGTTTTGTAACATTTTGCTGGAAAAATTAAAAATTGCTGATTAACTTTAAACCCTTATAACTTCCTAACCAAAAATTATATTTTTTTTTTTTTTTCAAAAATTGTGCTGATGTAAAGTAGACATGTGGGAAATGTTATTTATTAACTATTTTGTGCCAAATAACTCTCTGGTTTAGCAGAATAAAAATTCATAATTTAAAAACTGCTAAATTTTCAAAATGTTTGCCAAAATTTTTTTTTTTTTTTCACAAATAATCGCAAAAATTATCGACCTAAATTTAATATGAAAGCCCAATATGTCACGAAAAAACAGTCTCAGAATCGCTAGGATCCGTCTAAGCGTTCCAGAGTTATTACCTCATAAAGGGACACTGGTCAGAATTGACAAAAATGCCTCGGTCTTTAGGGTCAAAATAGGCTCGGTCATGAAGGGGTTAAAGAGGACCTGTCACCAAACCAGGCATGGTGATCTAATTACAGCACTGGATGCAGCATGTCTGCAGCATGCAGATAAGGGGTCCCCCAGCACTTGAGCAGCCCTGTACCACGAGATAATACACTTAGAAAACTTACATGCTCCAGCCACAAAGGAGGTGGCTAGTGGCTGGAGCTAAGGGCAGATTCACACCCCCTGCATGTGTAATTGCCCACCGCTGCCAATCATTCTCTTCCTGTCTGCAGCATTTAAACAGAGGTTTTTTTTTTGTTTGTTTTTTTTCCCTCCCTCTCTCGTTTAGCCTCGCCCCTCAGGGGGAGGGGCTAACGACTTTCTGAGAGAGAAAAAAAAACTCTGTTTAAATGCTGCTGAAGAGGAGAGAATGATTGGCAGCGGTGGGCAGATTACACATGCAGGGGGTGTGAATCTGCCCTTGGCTGCAGCCCCTAGCCACCTCCTTACTGGCTGGAGCATGTAAGTTTTCTAAGTGTATTATCTCGGGGTACAGGGCTGCTCAAGTGCTGGGGGATCCCTTGCCGGCATGCTGCAGACATGCTGCATCCAGTGCTGTAATTAGATCACCATGCCTGGTTTGGTGACAGGTCCTCTTTAAAGGCTCTTTTCAGGGCCATAAATTAAATTCGAAAGTATAAATCTTTAAAAGTAACATGTAAGTTTGTGTGAACTTGCACCGAAAATTAATGAACTTAAAAACTTTTCTGCACCTACGATTATGCTGTAAAAAATATATACGGTATATACTCGTGTATAAGCCGACCCCCCCCCCCTACTTTTGCCCCCAAAACCTGGGAAAACCTATTGACTCGTGTATAAGCCGAGGGTGGACCCCAGCACAGGTATACAGCCCCCAGCAGTGTGGTATACAGGCCCCCCCAGTGGTAGTATACAGCAGCCTCCCCAGTGGTATATACAGGCCCCAGCAGTATTACAGCAGCCTCCCCAGTGGTATATAGCAGCCCCAGTGGTAGTGGGAGAAACCTCAGTAATTATGAGCTTTGAGCAGGATTAAGCTAAAATGCCATACTCCTCCACCCACTCACTCCAATCATCCCAAAGATTCATGGCTGCAAGTGAAGTTAGATCTGCTTACCCATAGTTATTAGGAAAGTTGGTGTCCCTTCAGGGGAATAGGGGAGCCCCCTCTCGTTTCCCTGGATGCTTCTTCAGTGGGCGCCAGGATCCAGTGGGGCATGGGGTATAAATACCAATGCTGATTAATTGCAAAGAATGGCAGCCAGTGTGTCGCCGAACACCCACCACTGCACGTGCCGCCTCAGAGCTTCCGGCATTCCCCAAGCGGAAGTGCGACACCGTTGCACTTGATAAGCTGGCCACAAACTGCACATGCGCAGTCCCCGGCAGCCATATTTTAGACAGGCAAGGAATGGGAGAGATGCCCACAACACAGGACATAGCTGTATATAACAGGATATCATAAGAAAGATGATACAAGAGGCCAGATTTGAAAAATAAATTGAGGGCGCCACTAAATTTTTATATAAATACATGCAGGGGATCTGCTCCAACACATCTGAAAAACAGCATTTAAAGGAGAAAAAGGAGGGATGTTATAAATGAGCAATCACCTTTGAATTAGTATCAGATTTTATTAATAGAAAACACTGCACACATTATACAAGATTCAATAAAAACATTTAAAAAGGCTGAAAGCCCACATGCAAAGGGGGAGAAGTAATCCCCAGCTGTAAGGACCACTAAGTTTTGCCAATAATTCAAAAAATCACGATGAGCCAGACAATTCCAATGCTCATACATATCAATCATAAAGCAAATAGTAGGATAAAGACACAGAATGTATTTACTGACTAATGACCACTTTACACACACCAACTTATCTGTCCAACTTCTGAACAGCTTACTGGTTGCAGTGAAATCATGGACACATTGCTCCATTGTACACAGCCACAAAATGGAGCAAAGTGTCCATGATTTCACTGCAACCAGTAAGTTGTTCAGAGGTTGGACAGATAAGTTGGTTGTGTAAAGTGGCCTTAAGTGCAGGTCAATTACTCAACATATACAGGTGTGACCAAAAGTATTGACACCCCTGCAATTCTGTCAGATAATACTCAGTTTCTTCCTGAAAATGATTGCAATCACAAATTCTTTGGTATTCTCTTCATTTAATTTGTCTTCAATGAAAAAACACAAAAAGAATTGTCCTAAAGCCAAATTGGATATAAAGCCACACCAAACCTAAAGGGGGTGGAGAAAAGTATTGGACCTGTTAGAAAAATCATGTGATGCGTCTCTAATTTGTGTAATTAACAGCACCTGTAACTTACCTGTGGCACCTAACAGGTGTTGGCAATAACGAAATCACACTTGCAGCCAGTTGACATGGATTAAAGTTGACTCAACCTCTGTCCTGTGTCCTTGTGTGTACCACATTGAGCATGGAGAAAAGAAAGACCAAAGAACTGTCTGAGGACTTGAGAAACCAAATTGTGAGGAAGCATGAGCAATCTCAAGGCTACAAGTCCATCTCCAAAGACCTGAATGTTCCTGTGTCTACCGTGCGCAGTGTCATCAAGAAGTTTAAAGCCCATGGCACAGTGGCTAACCTCCCTAGATGTGGATGGAAAAGAAAAATTGACGAGAGATTTCAACGCAAGATTGTGCGGATGGTGGATAAAGAACCTCGACTAACATCCAAACAAGTTCAAGCTGCCCTGCAGTCCGAGGGTACAACAGTGTCAACCCGTACTATCCGTTGGCATCTGAATGAAAAGGGACTGTATGGTAGGATACCCAGGAAGACCTCACTTCTTACCCCGAGACATAAAAAAACCAGGCTGGAGTTTGCCAAAGCTTACCTGAGAAAGCCTAAAACGTTTTGGAAGAATGTTCTCTGGTCAGATGAGACAAAAGTAGAGCTTTTTGGGCAAAGGCATCAACATAGAGTTTACAGGAGAAAGAGGCATTCAAAGAAAAGAACACGGTCCCTACAGTCAAACATGGCGGAGGTTCCCTGATGTTTTGGGGTTGCTTTGCTGCCTCTGGCACTGGACTGCTTGACCATGTGCATGGCATTATGAAGTCTGAAGACTACCAACAAATTTTGCAGCATATTTAGGGCCCATTGTGAGAAAGCTGGGTCTCCCTCAGAGGTCATGGGTCTTCCAGCAGGACAATGACCCAAAACACACTTCAAAAAGCACTAGAAAATGGTGTGAGAGAAAGCACTGGAGACTTCTAAGGTGGCCAGCAATGAGTCCAGACCTGAATCCCACAGAACACCTGTGGAGAGATCTAAAAATGGCAGTTTGGAGAAGGCACTCCTTCAAATATCAGGGACCTGGAGCAGTTTGCCAAAGAAGAATGGTCTAAAATTCCAGCAGAGCATTGTAAGAAACTCATTGATGGTTACCGGAAGCGGTTGATCGCAGTTATTTTGGCTAAAGGTTGTGCAACCAAGTATTAGGCTGAGGGTGCCAATACTTTTGTCTGGCCCATTTTTCGAGTTTAGTGTGAAATGATCAATGTTTTGCGATTTGCTTCATTCTCTTTTGTGTTTTTTTTTTTTTTTGTTTTTTTTTTCATTTAAGACAAATTAAATGAAGATAAGCATACCAAAGAATTTGTGATGGCAATCATTTTCAGGAAGAAACAGTATTATCTGACAGAATTGCAGGGTGTCAATACTTTTGGCCACAACTGTAATATATGAGCATATTTTGCACCACGTACCAATGAATATAAAGTGTAACTTGCTCATATTGAACCAATAGTATTCTGAGTTTGTGTATATGGGCTTGGACACACTTTCCTAGTTACATCAGAGTTTCACTGGGGAAACTCTGAAAGGGCTGGAGCAGTGACCATGAACGGCCTCTCCCTCTCTGGACGGGGAGTGTTGAGCTGCACAAAAACACAAGCAGCTGACAGCCCCGTCCAGATAGGGAGAAGCCGTTCAGGGTCACTGTTCCAGCCCTTTCAGAGTTTCCCCAGTAAAACTCTTGTGTGTCCAAGCCCTATGAGTGCAGCTTTGGTTAAAAAGCATGGCTCTTATTAGCCCAATATTTAACAGGGTTAAGATTCATATGGAATACAAAAACCTGTGCTCAAAGACTTGCACTCCATAGTCCTGCACGCAGTGATAGACAAAGAAAATCAATAAGAGAGGACCAATTATACTAATGTCAAGCTCATTCAGGTATATTTAAAACTGATTACCTATGGCCTATGGTCCAACAGCAGTCGACCCCCTCGGTGCCCCACACGCCACGTCACCGCAGTGACTTCATAAAGGGGCCAGATTTGGAGACTGGCAGAATGGGAATAATTAGACAGGTGACATGAGGTGATAGGCTAATCTAAAGTAATGTGTTTTTAACGCTCGTTTAAAACTATGGTTATTTGGAATTAATTTAATTGTTTTTGGTAGTCCGTTCAGAGAATTGGCGATGCTCGTGATAAGTCTTTTGTAGGTGAGAGTCGGAAGTTCGGATTGTAGCTGATGTCAGTCTTGGGTCACTTGTGGAATAGAGGGCATGTGTAGGGCGATAGACTGAGATGAAGTAGGAAATGTATGGCGGTGCAGAACTGTGGAAAGCTTTGTGGGTCGGATGTGGGGAGTGAAAGACAGATCGAGTCGAATATGACCCCAAGACAGCGAGCATGCAGCTGGGAGTAATGGTAGAACCACATACAGAAATGGTAATATTAGGTTTCGGAAGATTATTAAAGGTAGGAAACACGAGAAATTCAGTTTTTGACAAATTCAGTTTAAGGTAGAGAAATAACATGATGTTAGACAGCAGACACAATCACTCGTATTTTATAGTAATAACGGGCTGATGTCAGGAGACTGTGTATAATTGGGTATCGTCAGAATAGAGATGGTACTAAAAACCAAATCTACTGATTGTTTGTCCAATGGGGCAGTGTATAGAGGGAAGAAAAGGGAACCTAGGACTGAACCCTGAGGAACCCCAACCGTGAGGGGAAAAGGAGGCGGTGAAAGATGCAGTGAAGGAATGGTCAGATGGGTAGGAGGAGAACCAGGAAAGAGCGGTGTCCATGATCCCATTAGAGCGGAGCACAGAGAGGACTGGCTGGTGATCCACACTATCTAATGCAGCAGAGAGATCCAGGAGAATCAGTAGGGAGTAGTGACCATTAGATTTGGCTGTTTAATAGATTATTAGAGACTTTAGTGAGGGCAGTTTCAGTAGAGTGTGAGGTGTGGAAGTCTGATTGTAAAGTGTCAAGTAAACTATCTGAGAGATAGCGGATCAGACGGGAGTGGACCAAGCGTTCCAGGAGTTTAGAGATGAAGGGGAGATAAGAGACCGGTCTATAATTGGCAGCGGAGTTTTGGTTGAGGATGTTTATTTTTTTTTTTTGTTTTTTAGTAATGGGTGAATGCTGGCATAGTTGGAGGAGGGGAAAACACCAGTTGAGAGGCAAAGATTAAATATTTTAGTTAGGTGAGTGGTGACAGCTTGGGAAAGGGATTGAATTAGATTAGAGTGAATAGGGTCACTGATGCAGGTAGTGGGGCAAGAAGATGCAAGGAGTCGGGTAACATCTTCCTCTGTGACCTGATCGAAGACCGAAAGTGAGTTGGATGAAGTGCAGGAGGGAGGAGCATGCATGATGTTCTGAGGCTGTGAGGAAATTTCCTGTCGTATGTGGTCAATTTTGGCTTTAAAATAGTTGGCCAGATAGTCAGCGCTGAGGCTGGTGTTTGGGTTCTGCACTCCTGGACCAAGGAGGGAGTGGAAAGTGCGAGAGTCTTAAGGATTGTTGGCTAGTGATGTGATAAGGTGTTGAATTACTCTGGAGAGGTAATGGCGGTGTTATACATTTCAGCATGAACTTAGAATGGAAGAAATCTTTGGCCAGGTTGGATTTTCTCCAGAAACATTCAGCGCACATGGAGCACCACTGGAGAAACCGTATTTGCAGCGTGTGCCAGGGTTGCCACTGTCGTTCCGAGTTGCTTTAAGTGTAGGAGGTGCGGTTTATCCAAGGCACTTTGCAGTGTTTCATTGTAGAGTTTTAGAGCAGAGTCAGGACAAGAGAGGGAGGAGATTGAGGGTACTGAAGACTAAATTCTGTATAAGATTCTGGGTGTTAATGGCCTGTATATTCCTATAAGTGTAGGAGTTGGGGGTGTCCTTTATGGGTATACAATTCCTGAGAAAGAATGAAAGAAGGTTGTGGTCAGAGAGCGGAAGAGGGAAAATGGAATAATCACACTGAGCAAAGCCTGGAGAAGATCAGGTCCAGAGTTTTCCCCTCTTCGTGTGGCAGAATTAGTAAATTGAGTCATTCCATATTAAGTGATCCAAATATGAATCTATTTTTCCCTGACGTCTTTAGATTTTTTTACATTTTTTTTTTCTATATGAAGTACAACTTAAAATACAAATAAAAATGTTTGATTTTTTTTTCTTCATCAGTTAATTTTCTACAGATTTTTAAAATTTTAAAAAAACACAAATTTTGGTCTGGTATGGCTTGACATTTTCTATCATATTTCGGGCTAGAAATAATGGTGTTAAACACATGCAGTGTTTTTTTAAACACTCAGAGTAAGTAAATCACTGCTTGCACTACTTTTTGATCGCTGCAATAAACGCAGCATTTATCACTATTTTATATTAAAAAAAAATCTGCCATCGTTTTCACTAGGGATTAAAGAAAACTAATGCAGATGTAGTGAAAACTCAGTAGAAAAAAGCTGCCAAAACCGCAGCGTTTATCCAGAGACAGGAAAGGTTGTGTGTGCTCTAGCTCTAATACTCAGTTTATAGTAAGATAGTTCTATCTTAAGTGTACTGTAAATCTTTATTTTTATTACCCATCTTCCTTAATATTAACTGTTTTTCTCACACAGCAATGGCTGCCGCTTCTCAAGGAACAGCTTTTTATAATATATACTGGTCCAGGTTGCTGGTGAGTCTGCCTGTGTGACAGCTCACCAGCGATCTGAACGATGTTAGCGATCGCGCGTGCATGTGATCGCTAACAACATCGTTCAGAAAATTGATGCGTGTGACGGTACTTTAAGAGTGAATAGGTTGTTAAAAGGAACACAAATTACCGTATATACTCGTGTATAAGCCGAGTTTTGTGCTGAAAAGTGCCACCCTCGGCTTATACACGAGTCAGTGACGGCTGACTGTGTGGGGCCGGTGTCCGGGGCTGGAGGAGGTGGGGGAGGCTGTACAATGAGCGGGCAGTCACGTGCTCCTGCTCATTAGGGCAATGCAATATGCACTGCATCCCCCTGTCCATCAGCGGCAGGGGGAGCGGTGCATATTACATTGCTGTCAGCGCTCCTCCGCCCTCCTGGGTGTAGTATACAGCAGTGCCCCCCCTGTGGGTATACACAGCCCCCCCCCCCCTGTGGGTATACACAGCCCCCCCCGTCGGGTATACACAGCCCCCCTGTGGGTATACACATTCTGTGTCCAACTTCTGAACAGATCTCTGGTTGCAGTGAAATCATGGACACATTGTTCCATTTTGTGGCTGTGTACAAATGGAACTGTGTCTATGACTTCACTGCAACCAGAGATCTGTTCAGAAGTTTGTCACAGATATCTGTGTGTGTAACGTGGCCTTAAAACAGCGATACAACCTCCATGTATTTATCAATTTTATCAAAAAAGTTTATTCAAATCACAAGCAACATACAATCACAAAAGACATTTAAAATCGATTAAAAGGCCATGTTTCTGCCATAAACCACCTCTTAATAAAAATATATCAAGGGGTACCTCTCTACTGCTTACAAACAACAAGGTAAATTAGTCACACTGTTATATTTCAATTACAGTTTGTATAGGAACCATTTTTTTCCTTTTTTCATTTATATCTCTCTGTACAAGTTAGGCTACTTTCACATAACGATTTTTTTTTAAATCCGATGCTGTCTGATATAAATCGGACAGCATCGGATTCTTCTGATGCCTGGAATCGGATGCCAAATAGGCATCCGATTCCGACATTTTATCTGATGCCCGCCCTCGCCTCGCTCCCTGTCAGCTATCATCAGCTGTCTCTCCCCCGGTCCTCCAATATGGTCCCCGGTCCTCCCCTCTTCTCCCCCGGTCCTCCATTGCGCTGCCCCTCTTGTCCTCCATTGCGCTGCCCCTCTTGTCCTCCATTGCGCTGCCCCGCTTGTCCTCCATTGCGCTGCCCCGCTTGTCCTCCATTGCGCTGCCCCGCTTGTCCTCTCCTTTCTCACCTGTGCACGGTCCCGCGCGTCTCCGATGTCTTGCTGCTCTGTTCTGACAGGACCTCGCGTGACGCCACAATCACATGACTGCCGGTTATTGGTTACTGGCAGTCATGTGATTGTGACATCACGGCAGGTCCTGTCAGCACACAGACAGTGAGACGTCGGGGGCCTCGTGGACAGGTGAGCATAGATTTTTTTTTTTTTTTTTTTAAATTAACCCATTAATTCACTTTTAGGAGCTATTTTAGTGTACTGAGCATGCTCCGTACACTAAAATCGGGTCTGAAGAGACATCAGATGTTTCCTCGGACCCTGCTCCATAGGGCCCCATGTCAAATTGATCGGGTCAGATCGGATGTGCACTAAATGCCATCCGATTTGGTCCGATCCGAGCATGCTCCGATTTTTGCACCGATAAAATCGGACAGAATCGGATCGGACCAAATCGGATGGCATTTAGTGCACATCCGATTCGGTCCGATGCCCATAGGCCTGCATGGAGGCAAAAATTGTTCCGATGCTGTCCGATTTTTATCGGACAGCATCGGAACTGATAAAATCGTAGTGGGAAACCAGCCTTAGATATACAACAAAACCATTCAATAAATTCCTTTATATATAAAAACGTTTGATATAAGAGATCTCCATATAATACAAGGAATTGCAACGATATTCTGTGACCACCTTGTTGTATATAAAATAATTTTATTTACTTACCCTTAAGGTTCCATCTATAGGATATCTGTTTATAGAATTGTCTAAGGGTTTTTTGAGTGTGTCTGTTGCCAAAATCGCGCGCCACACAGAGGCAGCTCAATTGGGCCGCCGAAGGCGGGCGCCAATGAGCGCAGACTATGCAAATAGGCGTGAGAATTCAAAGTTCGAATTCTGCGCCAATTTGCAGCGCGTGAGTGCCGCTGTAGCCGGGATACACTGTCTCTCCTCTCAGCCCCATGTCCTCCTGCCCGATATCAACACCTCCCCACCCTGTCGCCACAGTCCGTCCCCCTCCACTGCCTGGTCACCCCCCCCCTGTCACCACATCCCCCTCCCGCCTGTCAACACACACCCCCCCCCCCCCCCCCCCCCCCGCCTGTCACCACAGCTCCTCTACTGCCCGTCCCCCCGCCGTCACACGCACAACCCCCCCCCGCTGCTACACAATCACTTTTCCTGGTGCTTCAGGACCTCTGATGACGTCACGATGATGGGTGGAGTCACAGATCACATGAAGGTGACGCCATCAAAGGTCCTCTCCCGTTCTGCCCTCCTCTGCCCACTGAGCTCCTGCTCTTCTTACTGACTGTGCCCACTGATTGCTCACTGACCCTTGCTCTGCCCGTTGACCAGCTCCCCCTCCCCCCCGCTGGCCCCTCCCCCCGCTCTGCCCGCTGGCCCCTCCACTGCCGGCCCCTCTCTGCCCGCTGACCCCCCCCCCCCCCCCCCCCCTGCCAGCTGACTGACCCCTGTGCTGTGCTCCCTGACTCTTGCTGTGCCCACTGACCCACTCTGTGCCCACTGAAACCTGTTGTTGACAGCTCACCCCACTGTGCCTTCTAAGCCCTGCTGACGCCTGCTGTGCCCACTGGCCCCCGCTCAATCCCGCTCTGCCTCATCATTACTGCAGCATGACAGTGAGCAAGGGAGTGGAGGGCAGAAAGCAACCACCACAGGGGGGGAAGATCCATCAGAGGGGCACAGCGACCATGGGGGGAGGGCAGAGAGACAACACAGGGGGAGTAGATATGCAGAAGCTAACACAGGATCCACCATTCACATAGATGATATCACAGCTCACCTCCTCCTGTACAATGACTGATACCTCTATATACAGAAGATAACACAGCATCCACCTTTCATAATAGGTGATATCACAGCTCACCTCCTCCTGTACAATCTACTATATAATTTGTCTAAGGCTGTGAGCCCTCGTGGACAGGATTTCTCCCCTCTTGTATCTGTACAACTGAATTGTCCACACTTATTGTTACTTGTATTGTTACTATGTTACTTGTCCTAGTCTGCCCTTTTAGCATGTGAAGCGTTATGGAATATAATGGCGCTATATAAATAAATAATAATAATGCGTCTGTTGGTCACAGAAATCGCGCGCTACATAGAGGCCGGCGCCAATGAGCGCAGACTATGCAAATAGGCGCGAGAATCGAAAGTTCAAATTCCGCGCCAATTTGCAGCCCGGCTACAGCGGCGCGTCAGCGCCACTGTAGCCAGGATACACTCTCTCCTCACAGCCCCCCGTTCTCCTGCCTCGCCCGCGGCTCCCTGCGGCCCCCCTCCGCTGCTCCTGCCCCTCCGCTCCCCGCGTCTCCCCCTCCCCCCTGCTCTGCCCCTCCGCTCCCTGCGGCCCCCCCGCTTTAAGCCCCTGCTCGTCCATGGTGGTAATGATTTTTTTTTTTTTTTTTTTTATCACCACCATGAAGGAGGGGCAGAGGGAGGGGGGCCGCCGGGAGTGGAGGGGGGCGCACTAGGAGCGCCACAATCCTGCCCCCCTGCCACCATCCTGATATACAGTGTTGGCGAAAAGTATTGACACCCCTGCAATTCTGTCAGATAATACTGTTTCTTCCTGAAAATGATTGTAATCACAAATTCTTTGGTATTATTATCTTCATTTAATTTGTCTTCAATGAAAAAACACAAAAGAGAATGAAGCAAAGCTAAACATTGATCATTTCACACAAAACTCCAAAAATGGGCCGGAAAAAAGTATTGGCACCCTCAGCCTAATACTTGGTTGCACAACCTTTAGCCAAAATAACTGCGATCAACCGCTTCCGGTAACCATCAATGAGTTTCTTACAATGCTCTGCTGGAATTTTAGACCATTCTTCTTTGGCAAACTGCTCTAGGTCCCTGATATTTGAAGGGTGCCTTCTCCAAACTGCCGTTTTTAGATCTCTCCAAAGGTGATCTATGAGATTCAGGTCTGGACTCATTGCTGGCCACCTTAGAAGTCTCCAGTGCTTTCTCTCAAACCATTTTCTAGTGCTTTTTGAAGTGTGTTTTGGGTCATTGTCCTGCTGGAAGACCCATGACCTCTGAGGGAGACCCAGCTTTCTCACACTGGGCCCTACATTATGCTGCAAACTTTGTTGGTAGTCTTCAGACTTCATAAGGCCATGCACATGGTCAAGCAGTCCAGTGCCAGAGGCAGCAAAGCAACCCCAAAACAAAAGGGAACCTCCGCCATGTTTGACTGTAGGGACCGTGTTCTTTTCTTTGAATGCCTCTTTTTTTTTTTTTTCTTCTGTAAACAGTTGATGCCTTTGTTCTCTCTCTTTGGACATTCTTCCAAAATGTTTGAGGCTTTCTTGGGTAAGTTTTGGCAAACTCCATCCTGGCTTTTTTATGTTTCGGGGTAAGAAATGGGGTCTTCCTGGTCTCCTACCATACAGTCCCTTTTCATTCAGATGCCGATGGATAGTACGGGTTGACACTGTTGTACCCTTGGACTGCAGGGCAGCTTGAACTTGTTTGGATGTTAGTTGAGGTTCTTTATACACCATCCGCACAATCTTGCATTGAAATCTCTCGTCAATTTTTTTTTCCGTCCACATCTAGAGAGGTTAGCCACAGTGCCATGGGCATTAAACGTCTTGATGACACTGCGCACGGTAGACACAGGAACATTCAGGTCTTTGGAGATGGACTTGTAGCCTTGAGATTGCTCATTCTTCCTCACAATTTGGTTTCTCAAGTCCTCAGACAGTCTTTGAGCATGGAGAAAAGAAAGAAGACCAATGTGGTACACACAAGGACACAGGACAGAGGTTGAGTCAACTTTAATCCATGTCAACTGGCTGCAAGTGTGATTGTTATTGCCAACACCTGTTAGGTGCCTCAGGAAAGTTACAGGTGCTGTTAATTAAACAAATTAGATGCATCACATGATTTTTCTAAGGGTGCCAATACTTTTGTCCAGCCCCTTTTTTATGTTTGGTGTTGAATTATATCCAATTTGGCTTTAGGACAATTCTTTTTGTGTTTTTTTTTTTTTTTTTTTTTTTTTTTTTATTTCATTGAAGACAAATTAAATGAAGATAATAATACCAAAGAAATTGTGATTGCAATCATTTTCAGGAAGAAACTGAGTATTCTGTGACAGAATTGCAGGGGTGTCAATACTTTTGGCCAACACTGTATATATATATAACACACACACACACACACACACACACACACACACACACACACACACACACACACACACACACTAAATCTCTAGATAGATAGATATAGATTATAAAATTTTTATTATAAAAATGTTCACTCACGTTGACTGAACAAGTTCTGTCAGTCACAGTATGTCAACTACATACATATTCTAGAATACCCGATGCGTTAGAGGTTTTATGTAAACCTATGGTGGAAATTATATAGTTAAGCATTCAAGCATAGGAGTGATCCCCATTATAATTCTCTTATAGAGATAGTAGAAGGATATAGAGTTGTTCCCCATGAACATAATATAACTTTGGTAGTCCCCTAATTGTATACAATTAGTGTTCAGATTGGTTTGATAAACAATATATAGAAGGCATTAAAGGGGTTGTCCGGGTTCGTGACATAATCTCAGTGCATATCCAGGCTGCCTAATGCTGACAATGTGTAATGTACTATGTGTCAGCTTTCTGCAGGGTTTCCTAGATAACACTTGTTTTGCGTCTGAACAGAACGACCAGGGGGGGTGTTCTGGCATGATAATGAACACTGGTCGTTTCCACCTACTGTACCCCAACCCCTCCCCCATAGCAACATCCCCGCCCTCCCCATCTACATGACTCAGCCTCTCCACAGGAAGAAATCCTCCTCTAGCAGCCATCCGTGTGATCAGACCTGCCCGGTGTCTCTGCTCCTCCCCCGGCCAGACACAGTGATGTATGGAGAGTCTGCACTGAAGAGACAATGTGCTGCACTCAGGGGGGGCCGCTCCGGGATTACAGTGTGTCCCGGGCTGTGATTAGGAGCAGTGAAGGAGAATGTACAGTGTGCAGACACCAGTGATGTATGGAGAGTCTGCACTGAAGAGACAATGTGCTGCACTCAGGGGGGGCCGCTCCGGGATTACAATGAATAGCTCCCTGTTATCAGTGATTCCTTCCCTGCACTGTCTCGGGCTGTCAGTGATTCTTCCCTCATTGTCCTGTGATCAGGAGCAGGGAAGGAGAATGTACTGTGTGCAGACACGAGTGATGGGGGGCTGAAGCTTCTAATCTACACAAGGGACAGCAGACACTGAGGTAATCTGTGACACACAGTGTAACAAAACCTCTGCTGTGTGAATGACATCTCTGTGTCACTGATGTCTTCGCACAGCAGAGGAGCTGGTGCATTGTATCAGGGTGAAGGATGGACAGCACTGTGTCTCTAATGACACAAATACTGACTGAAGCAGCCTGTCCACTCAGTAACTGCAGCAGTGTGAAGTGTTGGGGGTGTATGTATGGAGAGATAGATGATACTAAGGATTTTGATATTGTTGAGGAGTCCTTGCTTCCGTCGCCCCATCAGTCCGCCCGTCCTTCCTTCTTTCTTTCCTTCCTTCCATCCATCCTTCCTCCCGTTCATCCTTCTGTCCTTCTTTCAGTCCGTCTTTCGTCCTTTCTTTCCATCCATCTGACCGTCCTTCCTTCTTTCCATCCGTCCTTCCTCCTTCCTTTTTTCCGTCCGTCCTTCTTTCTGTCCTTCCTTCTTTCCATCCTTCCATCTGTCCTTCTTTACGTCGTCCTTTCTTTCCATCTGTCCTTCCTTCTTTCCGTCCATCTATCCGTCTGTCCATCAGTCGTTCCTACTTTCTGTCCTTCCTTCTTTTTGTCCGTCCTTCCGTCCTTTCTTCCTTCTGTCAGTCTGTCCTTTCTTCTTTCCGTCTTCCTTCTTTCCATCCGTCCGTCCTTCCTTCTTCCCGTCCGTCCTTCCTTCTTCCCGTCCGTCCTTCCTTCTTCCCGTCCGTCCTTCCTTCTTCCCGTCCGTCCTTCCTTCTTTCCGTCCGTCCTTCCTTCTTTCCGTCCTTATTTCTTTCCGTCCATGCTTCATTCTTTCCGTCCATCCATCCGTCCTTCCTTCTTTCCGTCCATCCTTCAGTCTTTCCATCCGTCCATCCGTTCTTCCCCTCAAGCCTGTATTTTCCCTTCACCCCTGGGTGATTTCCTGTTTTCCTTCCTCTTCTTCCATAACTTTTCTATTTTTCCGTCAATACAGACATATGAGGCTTCTTGTTGTTTTTTGCAGGACGAGTTGTACTTTTGAATGACGACATTTATTTAAAAATTGCAAAAAAATAGTGCAACTATACATTTGTTTTTTGGGTTTTTTATTCACCATGTTCACTATATGGTGACACTGAGGTGTTTGTATGATGTCTGGGGTCAGTACTATATGGTAACACTGCGGTGTCGGTATGATGTCTGGGGTCAGTACTATATGGTAACACTGAGGTGTCGGTATGATGTCTGGGGTCAGTACTATATGGTAAAACTGATGTGTCGGTATGATGCCTTGGGTCAGTACTACATGGTAACACTGACGTGTCGGTATGATGTCTCGGGTCAGTACTATATGGTAACACTGACGTGTCGGTATGATGTCTCGGGTCAGTACTATATGGTAACACTGATGTGTTGGTATGATGTCTCGGGTCAGTACTATATGGTAACACTGACATGTCGGTATGATGTCTCGGGTCAGTACTATATGGTAACACTGTGGTGTCAGTATGATGTCTGGGGTCAGTACTATATGGTAACACTGACGTGTCAGTATGATGTCTGGGGTCAGTACTATATGGTATCAATGACGTGTTGGTATGATGTCTGGGGTCAGTACTATATAGTAACACTGACATGTCGGTACGATATCTGGGGTCAGTACTATATGGTAACACTGAGGTGTCTGTCTAATGTCTGGGGTCAGTACTCTATGGTATCAAGGACATGTTGGTATGATGTCTGGGGTCAGTACTATATGGTAACACTGACGTGTCGGTATGATGTCTGGGGTCAGTACTATATGGTAACACTGAGGTGTCTGTCTAATGTCTGGGGTCAGTACTCTATGGTATCAATGACGTGTTGGTATGATATCTGGGGTCAGTACTATATGGTAACACTGAGGTGTCGGTATGATGTCTGGGGTCAATACTATATGGTAACACTGACGTGTCGGTATGATGTCTGGGGTCAGTACTATATGGTAACACTGAGGTGTCGGTATGATGTCTGGGGTCAATACTATATGGTAACACTGACGTGTCAGTATGATGTCTGGGGTCAGTACTATATGGTAACACTGAGGTGTCGGTACGATATCTGGGGTCAGTACTATATGGTAACACTGAGGTGTCTGTCTAATGTCTGGGGTCAGTACTCTATGGTATCAATGACGTGTTGGTATGATGTCTGGGGTCAGTACTATATAGTAACACTGACATGTCGGTACGATATCTGGGGTCAGTACTATATGGTAACACTGAGGTGTCTGTCTAATGTCTGGGGTCAGTACTCTATGGTATCAAGGACATGTTGGTATGATGTCTGGGGTCAGTACTATATGGTAACACTGACGTGTCGGTATGATGTCTGGGGTCAGTACTATATGGTAACACTGAGGTGTCTGTCTAATGTCTGGGGTCAGTACTCTATGGTATCAATGACGTGTTGGTATGATATCTGGGGTCAGTACTATATGGTAACACTGAGGTGTCGGTATGATGTCTGGGGTCAATACTATATGGTAACACTGACGTGTCGGTATGATGTCTGGGGTCAGTACTATATGGTAACACTGAGGTGTCGGTATGATGTCTGGGGTCAATACTATATGGTAACACTGACGTGTCAGTACGATGTCTGGGGTCAGTACTATATGGTAACACTGAGGTGTCGGTACGATATCTGGGGTCAGTACTATATGGTAACACTGAGGTGTCTGTCTAATGTCTGGGGTCAGTACTCTATGGTATCAATGACGTGTTGGTATGATGTCTGGGGTCAGTACTATATAGTAACACTGACATGTCGGTACGATATCTGGGGTCAGTACTATATGGTAACACTGAGGTGTCTGTCTAATGTCTGGGGTCAGTACTCTATGGTATCAATGACGTGTTGGTATGATATCTGGGGTCAGTACTATATGGTAACACTGAGGGTGTCGGTATGATGTCTGGGGTCAGTACTATATGGTGACACTGATGTGTCGGTACGATATCTGGGGTCAGTACTATATGGTAACACTGACGTGTCGGTATGATATCTGGGGTCAGTACTATATGGTAACACTGAGGTGTCGGTATGATGCCTTGGGTCAGTACTACATGGTAACACTGACGTGTCGGTATGATGTCTGGGGTCAGTACTATATGGTGACACTGATGTGTCGGTACGATATCTGGGGTCAGTACTATATGGTAACACTGAGGTGTCGGTATGATGTCTGGGGTCAGTACTATATGGTAACACTGATGTGTCAGTATGATATCTGGGGTCAGTACTATATGGTAACACTGAGGTGTCGGTATGATGTCTGGGGTCAGTACTATATGGTAACCCTGAGGTGTCGGTGTGATGTCTGGGGTCAGTACTATATGGTAACACTGAGGTGTTGGTATGATGCCTCAGGTTAGTACTATATGGTAACACTGAGGTGTCGTTATGATGTCTGGGGTCAGTACTATATGGTAACACTGAGGTGTCGGTATGATGTCTGGGGTCAGTACTATATGGTAACACTGAGGTGTCTGTCTAATGTCTGTGGTCAGTACTCTATGGTATCAAGGACATGTTGGTATGATGTCTGGGGTCAGTACTATATGGTAACACTGACATGTCGGTATGATGTCTGGGGTCAGTACTATATGGTAACACTGAGGTGTCTGTCTAATGTCTGGGGTCAGTACTCTATGGTATCAATGACGTGTTGGTATGAATAATTGAAGAATTAAAGAAACAAAAAAAGAATTGCGCTCTTGCACCATTTCCATGATCCGCAGTGTTCATACAGTCAAACATTTATTCTGACAATCAAAATCTATATCCATTTTTATTTTAAAGAGAACCGTCAACCCATTTTTGTGTATTAAAATAAAAGCTCCCTTTTGTATCAGGGACTATCCTGCATTCTAAGGGTGGGTTCACATTAGAGTTCCCCTCCGCAGCGTTCTGCGGAGGGGATCCGCAATGTGTCCGCAGCGGCCGCCAGCTCCTATCTTTATAATGGGAGTGCACGGTGCTGCGCTTAACAGCGCATGACCGTGTGCACCCATTCACTCCTATATGTGATCTGTGCGCAGGCGGATGCCTGCATACAAATCACAGTCTCTTCCGCACCAGAGACGCGACATGTTGCATTCCTGGTGCGGACTAGACTGTGTGATTTGTGCGCAGGAGTCCGGCTGCACACAGATCACGTATAGGAGTGAATGGGTGCACACGGTCATGCGCTGTTAAGCGCAGCACCGTGCGCTCCCATTATAAAGATAGGAGCTGGCGGCCGCTGCGGACACATTGCGGATCCCCTCCGCAGAACGCTGCGGAGGGGAACCCTAATGTGAACCCAGCCTAGCAAGGAGGCTATTATGCCCTGACTGCCCCGTAAACACAATAAATAACTTACACAAATCTCCCGCTCTGTATAATAATTACCTGTTTCCGGTCCGATGGGCACGCTTGCAGATTGGTTAGTCCTGCCTCACCTGTTGTCCATCAAGGCTCTCCCGCCGTCCATCCTGCTTTTCGTCATCGTCCATCCCGCCTATCCTGCCATTTGACTGCCTGTCCCCTCTTCTGGGTGATATGGATAACGCCTCCTCGGGAAGAACTTAAAAGTCATCCAACCATGAGGAAACTTAGGGGTCTCTGTGGCGTCGACGAATGAGCGCAGAGGGATTTAAATCACGGGCCAACACCGCGTTATTCATCGGCGCCGACCAATGAGCGATGTTGGTGCGTGATTTCAATCTCGCTTAGCAATCGACGCAGTCGACGGTGACCGTTGAGCGGCGCAAGATTCAAAGCTTTGAATCCAGCGACGCTCATTGGCTCAGCTGGCGGACAAGGAGCTCGTGGGATTCAAATCCCCTGCCACCATACTGTGCTAACCACTTAGCCACCATACAATGCTAACCACTGAGCCACCATATACTGTGATAACCACGGAGCCACCATATACAGTGCTAACCACTGAGCCACCATATACAGTGCTAACCACTGAGACACCATATACAGTGCTAACCACTGAGCCACCATATACAGTACTAACCACTGAGCCACCATACAGTGCTAACCACTTAGCCACCATACAATGCTAACCACTGAGCCACCATATACTGTGATAACCACGGAGCCACCATATACAGTGCTAACCACTGAGCCACCATATACAGTGCTAACCACTGAGACACCATATACAGTGCTAACCACTGAGCCACCATATACAGTGCTAACCACTGAGCCATCATATACAGTGCTAACCACTGAGACACCATACAATGCTAACCACTGAGCCACCATATACAGTGCTAACCACTGAGACACCATATACAGTGCTAACCACTGAGCCACCATATACAGTGCTAACCACTGAGCCACCATATACAGTGCTAACCACTGAGCCATCATACACAGTGCTAACCACTGAACCACCATATACAGTGCTAACCACTGAGCCACCATATACAGTGCTAACCACTGAGCCACCATATACAGTGCTAACCACTGAGCTACCATATACAGTGCTAACCACTGAGCCACCATATACAGTGCTAACCACTGAGCCACCATATACAGTGCTAACCACTGAGCCACCATATACAGTGCTAACCACTGAGCCACCATATACAGTGCTAACCACTGAGACACCATATACAGTGCTAACCACTGAGACACCATATACAGTGCTAACCACTGAGACACCATATACAGTGCTAACCACTGAGACACCATATACAGTGCTACCCACTGAGACACCATATACAGTGCTACCCACTGAGACACCATATACAGTGCTAACCACTGAGACACCATATACAGTGCTAACCACTGAGCCACCATATACAGTGCTAACCACTGAGCCACCATATACAGTGCTAACCACTGAGCCACCATATACAGTGCTAACCACTGAGCCACCATATACAGTGCTAACCACAGACACCGTATACAGTGCTAACCACTGAGCCACCATACAGTGCTAACCACTGAGCCACCATACAGTGCTAACCACTGAGCCACCAAATACACCATATAATTTTCGGAACAACCGCGTAGTTTCTGAAGAGAGGACTGTACTATTCAGCAGCTATTTCTACGGGACCTGTTCATTTCACCGCACTCCCGATGCAACTGCATCTGGCCTATTTGTGGAATATGTATACATATATATATATACTAGCTGGGTGCCCGATGCACAATGCATCGGGATTCTAGCAGAGCGAGTCTCTGACTCGCAATGGCCGCTTCGCGGCCAATGCTTCGCGCTGCTAAGGCGACTCGCCATGCCCGCTGCGCGGGCATAGCGAGTCGCCTTAGAGCTGCTCGCAATGGCCGCTGCGCGGCCAATGCTTCGTTCGTATCCACATGACGACATTGACTCGCAGCGAGTGCAGTCTCAAAAGGGGCAAAAAACCCATTCGTGATTATATAATAGATATATATATATATATATATATGAGAAAAAAACTGCACAGCACTCACAGACAATGTGAACTGGTGCCAGCAGGGACGCTGGGTCAATATACTAGAAAAAAACCTTGCAGCACTCAGCTACAACCAATGATGTACATATGCTGACAAGCTTTATATATGAGAAAAAATGTAAAAACTTGCGTTTTTTTTCAAAAAACATCATACCGACACGTCAGTGTTACCATATAGTACTGACCCCAGACATCATACCGACATCTCAGTGTTACCATATAGTACTGACCCCAGACATCATACCGACACCTCAGTGTTGCCATATAGTACTGACCCCAGACATCATACCTATACCTCAGTGTTACCATATAGTACTGACCCCAGACATCATACCGACACGTCGGTGTTACCATATAGTACTGACCCCAGATATCGTACCGACACATCAGTGTCACCATATAGTACTGACCCCAGACATCATACCGACACCTCAGTGTTACCATATAGTACTGACCCCAGACATCATACCGACACCTCAGTGTTATCATATAGTACTGACCCCAGACATCATACCGACACCTCAGTGTTACCATATAGTACTGACCCCAGACATCATACCGACACCTCAGTGTTACCATATAGTACTGACCCCAGACATCATACTGACACATCAGTGTTACCATATAGTACTGACCCCAGACATCATACCGACACCTCAGTGTTACCATATAGTACTGACCCCAGATATCGTACCGACACATCAGTGTCACCATATAGTACTGACCCCAGACATCATACCGACACCTCAGTGTTACCATATAGTACTGACCCCAGATATCATACCAACACGTCATTGATACCATAGAGTACTGACCCCAGACATTAGACAGACACCTCAGTGTTACCATATAGTATTGACCCCAGACATCATACCGACACGTCAGTGTTACCATATAGTACTGACCCCAGACATCATACCAACATGTCCTTGATACCATAGAGTACTGACCCCAGACATTAGACAGACACCTCAGTGTTACCATATAGTACTGACCCCAGATATCGTACCGACATGTCAGTGTTACTATATAGTACTGACCCCAGACATCATACCAACACGTCATTGATACCATAGAGTACTGACCCCAGACATTAGACAGACACCTCAGTGTTACCATATAGTACTGACCCCAGATATCGTACCGACATGTCAGTGTTACTATATAGTACTGACCCCAGACATCATACCAACACGTCATTGATACCATAGAGTACTGACCCCAGACATTAGACAGACACCTCAGTGTTACCATATAGTACTGACCCCAGATATCGTACCGACACGTCAGTGTTACCATATAGTACTGACCCCAGACATCATACTGACACGTCAGTGTTACCATATAGTACTGACCCCAGACATCATACTGACACCACAGTGTTACCATATAGTACTGACCCGAGGCATCATACTGACACGTCAGTGTTACCATATAGTACTGACCCCAGACATCATACCGACACCTCAGTGTTACCATATAGTACTGACCCCAGACATCATACCGACACCGCAGTGTTACCATATAGTACTGACCCGAGACATCATACCGACACCTCAGTGTTACCATATAGTACTGACCCCAGACATCATACCGACACCTCAGTGTCACCATATAGTGAACATGGTGAATAAAAAAAACAAATGTATAATTGCACTATTTTTTTGCAATTTTTAAATAAATGTCGTCATTCAAAAGTACAACTCGTCCTGCAAAAAACAACAAGAAGCCTCATATGTCTGTATTGACGGAAAAAATAGAAAAAATATGGAAGAAGAGGAAGGAAAACAGGAAATCACCCAGGGGTGAAGGGAAAATACAGGCTTGAGGGGAAGAACGGATGGACGGATGGAAAGACTGAAGGATGGACGGAAAGAAGGAAGGACGGATGGATGGACGGAAAGAATGAAGCATGGACGGAAAGAAATAAGGACGGAAAGAAGGAAGGACGGACGGAAGAAAGAACGGAAAGGACGGACGGAAAGAAGGAATGGACGGACGGAAAGAAGGAATGGACGGACGGGAAGAAGGATGGACGGACGGAAGAAGGAAGGACGGACGGAAGAAGGACGGACGGATGGAAAAGAAGGAAGACGAAAGAGAAAAGGACGGAAGGACGGACAAAAGAAGGAAGGACAGAAAGTAGGAACGACTGATGGAAGACGGATAGATGGACGGAAAGAAGGAAGGACAGATGGAAAGAAAGACGACGTAAAAGAAGGACAGATGGAAGGATGGAAAGAAGGAAGGACAGAAAGAAGGACGGACGAAAAAAGGAAGGAGGGAAGGACGGATGGAAAGAAGGAAGGACGGTCAGATGGATGGAAAGAAAGGACGAAAGACGGACTGAAAGAAGGACAGAAGGATGAACGGGAGAAGGATGGATGGAAGGAAGGAAAGAAAGAAGGAAGGACGGGCGGACTGATGGGGCGACGGAAGCAAGGACTCCTCAACAATATCAAAATCCTTAGTATCATCTATCTCTCCATACATACACCCCCCAACACTTCACACTGCTGCAGTTACTGAGTGGACAGGCTGCTTCAGTCAGTATTTGTGTCATTAGAGACACAGTGCTGTCCATCCTTCACCCTGATACAATGCACCAGCTCCTCTGCTGTGCGAAGACATCAGTGACACAGAGATGTCATTCACACAGCAGAGGTTTTGTTACACTGTGTGTCACAGATTACCTCAGTGTCTGCTGTCCCTTGTGTAGATTAGAAGCTTCAGCCCCCCATCACTCGTGTCTGCACACAGTACATTCTCCTTCCCTGCTCCTGATCACAGGACAATGAGGGAAGAATCACTGACAGCCCGAGACAGTGCAGGGAAGGAATCACTGATAACAGGGAGCTATTCATTGTAATCCCGGAGCGGCCCCCCCTGAGTGCAGCACATTGTCTCTTCAGTGCAGACTCTCCATACATCACTGGTGTCTGCACACTGTACATTCTCCTTCACTGCTCCTAATCACAGCCCGGGACACACTGTAATCCCGGAGCGGCCCCCCCTGAGTGCAGCACATTGTCTCTTCAGTGCAGACTCTCCATACATCACTGTGTCTGGCCGGGGGAGGAGCAGAGACACCGGGCAGGTCTGATCACACGGATGGCTGCTAGAGGAGGATTTCTTCCTGTGGAGAGGCTGAGTCATGTAGATGGGGAGGGCGGGGATGTTGCTATGGGGGAGGGGTTGGGGTACAGTAGGTGGAAACGACCAGTGTTCATTATCATGCCAGAACACCCCCCCTGGTCGTTCTGTTCAGACGCAAAACAAGTGTTATCTAGGAAACCCTGCAGAAAGCTGACACATAGTACATTACACATTGTCAGCATTAGGCAGCCTGGATATGCACTGAGATTATGTCACGAACCCGGACAACCCCTTTAAGGTATTCTCTTAACAGGAAATGCCCCAATAGTTTTTTTTACAATTCAGGGAAAGAGTTACCATAGAGTCTAGTACCAGTCTGAACTGGATTTACCAGGGATTGGTCGAGGTCATAATACCAGGAGGTGCAACTGCCGCGATCAGTGCTTACCGCTGATGTGAAAAGCCCTTTACCCGTTTCCTGCCCCATTTAACTGCCCGGTGTAAATGCATGGCACTTATACATTTGGCATGAATGCATCCCTTAGCTGACTCTAAATGGTATGTCACACGCGTCGATATTGCTGTCAATGTCGCTCGTATGTCACGGATTTTAAGTCGCTCAAGCGACGTAGGAGTGACGTAGGAGCGACATTGAAGCGTGTGACCAAGCGATGCTTCCAGCGATATGTCGCTGATTGCCGATCGCAGGTTTCACTGCCAGACTTAAAACCTGTCGCTCATCGCTCAGTAGACCTTGTGCATCGCTGCGTGTGACACCAAACTCAGCGACGTATTTTCTATTTTGACACCGTACAAGCGACTAAATAAAATCGCTCGCTGGATTGTCCGCAAGATGGCGACATCACCGCATCGCTGGGTCTTATTGACGCGTGTGACATCTTACCTGCGATAATTCCACATCGCTCAGGCGACGAATAATATGTGACGCATGAGCGATATCGCGGGCGACATTGACACGTGTGACAGGCCCTTTAGGGCCGCTTTACACACACCAACTTCTGTGACCAACTTCTGAACAGATCTCTGGTTGCAGTGAAATCATGGACACATTGTTCCATTTTGTGGCCGTGTACAAAATGGAGCAATGTGTCCATGATTCAACTACAACCAGAGATCTGTTCAGAAGTTGGGTACAGAAGTTGGTGTGTGTAAAGCGGCCCTAAAGGCCACGTTACACACAGATATATTGGTCACAGATCTCTGGTTGCAGTGAAATCATGGACACATTGTTCCATTGTACACAGCCACAAAATGGAGCAATGTGTCCATGATTTCACTGCAACCAGAGATCTGTGACCAATATCTGAACAGATATCTGTGTGTGTAACGTGGTCTTAAATATATAGTCAGTTTCTCCTTAGGGCCACGTCACACGCATCGATTTCATGCACAATATCGCTTAAGCGATATAGTTTGTGCGTCGCTGCGTGTAATCAAGCGATTTTACAATGTAAAATCGTCTGTTTGTTTGGTGAACATGTTCACAAATCTGCAATCTGTCGTTGGTCGGCCGGTGGACACCGGCAGAGCAACGATGAACGAGCTCCCAGTGCCTCGCAGCCTATGCTGGGAGCTCGTATCCATGATAAGCATCGGGTTACGAAGCGCCGTGCGGCTCGTAGTAACCCGAAGTGTACCATGGTTACCAGCGATCTCGCTGGTCCACATCGTTGGTGAGTCTGCCTGTGTGACAGCTCACCCAACGATGTGAACGATATTGTTAGCGATCGCGCGTGCATGTGATCGCTAACAACAATATCGTTCACTAAATTGAAGCGTGTGACGGCACCCTTAGGCTGGCTTCACACTGCAGTTTTTCACTGATCAGTGTCCATCAGTGTTTGTGTGCCAAAACCAGGAGTGTCTCCAAAACTCAGAACAGGTGTCAATCTTTCAATTATAGTTTTACTCTGCAAGTTCCTCTCCTGGTTCCTCTCCTGGTTTTGGCACACAAACACTGATCACAGATCAGTGAAAAACTGCAGTGTGAAGCCAGCCTAAGGGCCGCTTTACACACACAGATATATGTGACCAACTTCTGAACAGATCTCTGGTTGCAGTGAAATCATGGGCACATTGTTCCATTTTGTGGCTGTGTACAAATGGAGCAATGTGTCCATGATTTCACTGCAACCAGAGATCTGTTCAGAAGTTGGTCACAGATATGTGTGTGTGTGTGTAATGGGGCCGTCACACGCGTCAATATTGCATGCACGATCACTGCTGCACGTAACGTTGCAGCAATATTGACGCATGTGACACCGGGAGACGTGATCAGCCAGCTCCCAGCGCCTCTCAGGAAGCGCTGGGAGCTAGTATCCAGGTTAACCTGTGGGTAACTAGGCAGTATTGGCACTGTTGGAAAATTATGTGACGCTTCTCAAATTTGTGTAATTAACAGCACCTGTAACTTACCTGTGGCGCCTAACAGGTGTTTGCAATAACTAAATCACACTTTCAGCCAGTTGACATGGATTAAAGTTGACTCAAACTCTGTCCTGTGTCCTTGTGTGTACCACATTGAGCATGGAGAAGAGAAAGAAGACCAAAGAACTGTCTGAGGACTTGAGAAACCAAATTGTGAAGAAGCATGAGCAATCTCAAGGCTAAAAGTCCATCTCCAAAGACGTGAATGTTCCTGTGTCTGTGTGCAGTGTCATCAAGACATTTAAAGCCCATGGCACTGTGGATAATCTCCCTAGATGTGGACGGAAAAGAAAAATTGACGAGAGATTTCAACTCAAGATTGTGCGGATGGTGGATAAAGAACCTTGACTAACATGAAAATAGTTCAAGCTGCCCTGCAGTCCGAGGGTACAACAGTGTCAACCCGTACTATCCGTCGGCATCTGAATGAAAAGGGACTGTATGGTAGGAGACCCAGGAAGACCCCACTTCTTACCCCGAGACATAAAAAAGCCAGGCTAGAGTTTGCCAAAACTTACCTGAGAAAGCCTAAAGCGTTTTGGAAGAATATTCTCTCTTTTTGGGCAAAGACATCAACATTTGCTGGAAACCAAAAACTCAGGATTAGATTAGCATGGATTTATATAAAACCAAGGCAAAACCTGATCTCAAACGCAGCAAAACCTTCCTGTGGGCACATACCCTAAAGGTACCGTCACACGCGGCAATTTTGCAAGCAATTTCACTGGCAATTTGCAGGTTGCAGTGAAATCATGGATACATGGTTCCATTTCTGCACGGCAACAAAACAGAACCATGTATCCATGATTTCACTGCAACCAGCAAATTGACAGTGAAATTGCTTGCAAAATTGCCGCGTGTGACGGTACCTTAATGGGGCCGTCACACGCGTCAATATATCACACGTGCGACCATAATTTTCCATCGCACACACGACGCTCCACCCACATCGCAGCCTGTGACAGTGTGGTCCGACCAGCGATAAGTCGCGTGATCGCAGGTTGCATGGTTTAGATCCTGAGCTAAAACCTAGCGACGATCGTTCATTGTCTTTTGCACATCGACGCATGTGACATCTGTGCAACGACTGATTTGATGATTGCGTGCACTGCAGCTAATGTTGTCAGACTGCCAGAATTGGTCGCAGCATCGCACTTGCGATCGTTCCAGTGTCTTTATCGGACAGTCGCTTGGAAGAAAGTCTTCCCGTGTGACTGCTGCGTAGCGATCATTGACAATCGCTCGGACGATCCAAAAAAATAACATCGCAAGTACGATTGCACGACAGATTGACGCGTGTGACGGCCCCATAATGGTCCCGTCACACAGCACGACCTGGCCAGCGATGTCGGAAGCGATGCGCGGGTGCCCGCTCGTTTCCGACATCGCTGGCCAGCTGTCACACAGCATCGCTGCGGCCGGCGACACCGCAGTGATGCGGGCGGTGACATCGCTCGCTGGGCTGGGCTTAGCCCAGCGAGCGATCCGCAGCAACGCTGCGGTATAGGCTGGATCGCCGCCGACATCGCTCTGGCGATGTCACACGGCGCGATCCAGCCTTATCGCAGGTCACAGGTTGACAGGTTTACGGTTATTCCCGTAAACCTGCGACCGGCGATAAAACGCGGTCGCGCCGCGCGTTTACACGTCACTAGCGACATCACTGATACGTCACTTTTTCGGCGATGTCGCTAGTGACGTCGCCAGGTGTGAGGCCACCTTAAGAGTTTGATAATCCTCTCCTTTGTTTCAATTGACATCTCTCGTGTTGGAGCCATGATTCATGTCAGGCCACTTGGTGCAACAGCTCTCAAAGGTGTGATCTCTCCTTTTTAGATGCAGACTAACGAGCAGATCTAATTTGATGCTGGTGTTATGGTGGGTTTACACACACCAATTTATCTGTTCAATATCTGAACAGATCTCTGGTTGCAGTGAAATCATGGACACATTGTTATGGTGGGTTTTCACGCCGCGATATCGTTTCGATATCGCAACTCAATGGCGCGGGAGCGCGCAATTAGTGCACGTTCCTCCCGCATCGCATTGAATGTTTACACGCTGCGATATCGAAATACAACGTCCGTGCGATGTCTCCGCCTCCCAACCCAGGATCGCATAGTTAACATGGGAGTGAATGGGTGACGTATCAAATCGCATCGTAATTGGGCGTTTACACAGCACGATCGGCTCCAATCTCCCTTCAATATCGGGGCATTGAATAGCACGCTCATTCAATCCCCGATATCGCATTGACATCGTTCCTGCATCGTATTGGACGTTCACACCATACAACGCAGGAACGATATCGGGTCCAACGATCGAACCACGTGACTTTTCATTGAAATTGTACTGCGATATCGCGACGTGTAAACCCGCCATTACATTTTGTGCCTGTGTACAACATGGAGCAATGTATCTATGATTTCACTGCAACCAGAGATTGGTTCAGATATTGAACAGATAAATTGGTGTGTGTAAACCCACCATCAGTTTTTGGATTGAAAATTTACAAGGTGTTTCCATAATTTTTTTCCCTCTGGTAGTCAGTAAGGGCACATTTTTTCAGACCAATCACTTTTTATTATCTTGATTTCGTTTAGTGTTTCTTAGGCTGCTTTCACATCAGCGGCTTTTGCCGATCGCGGCAGATGCGGTGAAAAAAAACGCATCTGCCGCGATTAACGCATAACTGCTACACTTGCTGCACAGTTGCGGCAAGCCCCAAGCAATGTCTATGGGCAGGGCTGTGGAGTTGGAGTCGGAGTTGCTGCCCATTTTGGTGGAGTCGTTAGAAAATGTTCCGACTCCTAAAATATATAATGAATTGGGTCTAGTAGTTCAATTCAGAATGTGCTGAATATTATTATTATGAATTATTATTATGTTCTATCTAAATATCTTTATTATGTCATTATAATGATTAAAGCCTAATGTTACCATTGACCTACAATAATTTTATCACTTAAAAACGAGCCATGAATTAAGGAGTCGGAGTCAAAGGAGTCTGAGTTGGAGTCGGAGCCAGGGAAATTCAGGAGTCAGAGTTAGTCGGTGGTTTGATTTACCGACTCCACAGCCCTGTCTATGGGGCTTGCGGTAAGTGTGCGGCAAGTGCGGTTTCGGCACTTGCGGCAGGTGCGTCCGCGAAAAAAACCGCGGTCAGCCACGTTTTTTTTGCGGACGCACCTGCGGCAAGTGCCGATACCGCACTTGCCGCACCTGCCGCAAGCCTGCAGACATTCTATGAGGCTTGCCGCAACTGTGCCGCAAGTGCAGTGGTTATGCGGTAATCGCGGCAGATGCGTTTTTTTTTCACTGCATCTGCCGCGAACGGCAAAAACCGCTGAAGTGAAAGTACCCTAAAAGCCATAAAGTTGCCATTTGAAATTTCTTTAGTGCCATGTCTGATCTGCTTTTTTTCTATAACATTAAACAACTGAATGGACATCCTCTGAGCCAGGCGATTCCATGATTTTTGCCAGGGGTTGTAGAATGCATTTTCATTTTTGATGTTTCTTACATTGTGGTAATATGTGATCTAGATTGCATTTCAGTTACAAAAGAATAATAATTACGGTACATTTAAATACAACACATAAGAGCTCAAAAGTTTTGTTTGAGAAATGAGTTCAGTCGGCTATAAAGAACACACACAAAGCCATATAGGGAATTTTCTGCTACATGTTTATCAGGAAGTGTACAGTTAAAGAGTGGACAAGGAAAGCCCTCCATCATTGGTGGTGTTGGCAGATTTTTGTGAACAAACCTAACAAACACCAGGATGTTAAACTTTCACAAGGTGATGTGTCTCTGCCCCCATGTGGTAAGCATTGTGTCCTGCAGGGGAAAATATATACAGCACCAGCTCCTTGAAGAAGCGCTTCCATGGGCAATTTTATCGACGTACCTGTGTTAATGTGTATGTAATGTAGTGTGTGTGCGCTAAAATACTTCCTGATTTGCTGTCTTCTACAGTTTCCAGCACTATTCTGGTACTCTTCAGGGTCATAGGACAGCTATTCTGACCTTCTGGATCACACCGGGGTCCCATTCCGATGCTTAATAGCTTTACATTTTTAAAGCGGCTTTCGGATTACACAAAAAACGCTGTGATTTGGATAGTTGAAATTTCTTTAATTTGAGTGAGAAGTCTACTGTATTGGCACTGGAATACTGAGATCGGTGAATATATTTGATATCTTGGATATAAATATTATATCTTGGGGGGGAAAAAAAGGAAAGTGACGAAATGAGAAATGACTTCATCCTGCATAATTGTTTAACCTTCCTAGCGTTATTCCCGAGCCTGACTCGGGGTTAACATTCACTACCAGAAGCGTTAACCCCGAGTCAGGCTCGGGCTTACCCGCGTTCGCGGCAGATGCGGTGAGAAAACCGCATCTGCCGCACTTGCGGCGCGGTTGCGGCAATCTGCATAGTAAAGGGAACCAACCACCTCGGATGACCCTCATACACTGTTAATATGTGCCCCTGCAGCCTAGTAAACCATTAGCAGCACTGTTTTTGTGTGAAAAGTGGCTGCAGTAGAAGTGAGATAATGATTTTATAAACTTACATGCCTGCGTACTTGAGGGCGTCTCCCTGTGTGTGCTGGCACTTGTGGGCTGTGCTCATCATGTCTGCTCTCCCCTCCCTTATGCACGCCTCCTCTCAGCCTGCTATAGTGATGTGATGCTGATTGCGTCATAAAGGGGCGGGGCTAAATCGCGGCATCCCGGTAGCCCTGCCCCTTTATGACGCAATCAGCCTCACATCACTATAGCAGGCTGAGAGGGGGCGTGCATAAGGGAGGGGGAGAGCAGACATGATGAGCACAGCCCACAAGTGCCAGCACACACAGGGAGACGCCCTCAAGTACGCAGGCATGTAAGTTTATAAAATCATTATCTCCCTTCTACTGCAGCCACTTTTCACACAAAAACAGTGCTGCTAATGGTTTACTAGGCTGCAGGGGCACATATTAACAGTGTATGAGGGTCATCCGAGGTGGTTGGTTCCCTTTACTATGCAGATTACCGCAAGTGCGGCAGCTATGCGGCAAGTGCGGCAGATGCGTTTTTTTTACCGCATCTGCCGCGAACGCGGGTAGCCCGCTTTTAGCAAAAAATTCAAGACCTAAACAGACCGCCAGGGAGGCTAAAGGGGTTGTCTGGTCTAAATGCAAAAGTCTACAGAATTGTGACTGCAGACTTGTGAATCCTTACTATGCACGCTATATGTATAACTTCCAGCCACATTTTGACTAGGTAGGCATGGCCTTACTCGGTACACCTCCATTAAGTGAGGCTTTGCCCTCTAGTCGTAATGTGGCTGGAGGTATGCATATAAACAAACATATTTTCGGCCATGTGACTGCCGTTTCTGGCTTTGAAACCGGAGAATCCTCACAGCGCAGTTTGTCCAGTGTGAGGTTTCACAGATCTGCAGTCATATTGCATGATTGCAGACCTGTGGGTTTAGACTGGACAGCCCCTTTAATGGGCAACTATAGTCTTGTTAGTTTTGTTTTTTGTTTTTTTTTGTATGGCAAGTTGGCTTCCACTTGATTGTACTGTATAGTACTGTATATTGTTCTATAATTTGAAAACACTTTTTTTTTTTTTTTCTTTCGTCTTCACAGGTGCAAAGGTGGTGAAATCCCGTTACATGCAGTATGATAAGCCTAAAAACACCAAGGTTTGCTTTTCTTTACTCAAACGTCTTGATAATAGATACCTTTTGTTTAATGGGATTTTTCCCTCTCGGGACATATTGGTCCCCAGAGTTTTTTTGCATGAAAAAAAATAAACCATTAAAGGCCCTGTCACACATAAGATCGCTAACTAGATCACTGTAACGTCACAGATTTTGTGACACAACAGCGATCCCGTTAGCGATGTCGTTCTGTGTGACACGCACCAACGATCTGGCGCCTGCTGTGAGATCGTTGATCGTTAAACACTGCTCTGGGTCATTTCTACGTCGTTGCACTCCCTCTGGGAGCACTACATCGTTGTGTTTGACAGGGACAATGACCAACGATCTCAATGCTATGCTATGGAGTGACAATTCCCAACGACCTCTGTATAATTCTGGATCGCTGGTGCGTTGTTTTTCACATCGCTGGTGAGATACCTGTTTGACATCTTACCAGTGATGTGAAAAACGACGAATCAGCTATCTCTGCACATAGTTATCGGGATCGCTAATGCGTCGTTATGTGTGACTGGCCCTTAAGTCTCTGCCTCTGCCCCATTGCCTGGAACTGGCTGCAGTGCTGGCTTCATGTTGACAGCAAGGCAGCCAATAGGTGAGCTCAGCAACTCTACATCTACATTGGCAAACACTTCAAGCAGTGCAGACACTTGCAGGAGTTCCCAGGGATGATGAGTATAGTACAACTTGTTTTTGTTTTTTTTCTTTGTTTTTTTTCTTTTAATTTAAAATTTCCAGAAAGGGATTACTACATTGGTAATGGGGTGGGTATCATAAGATGCCTGACATTATCAATCCAGGGTTTAATGACAAGCTGTCATTAACCCCTTCTAGCATCCCGATGACGCCACACCAGCGGTGCGGGAAGAGCATGGTAAAGTTCCAGCATTTGGTGCTTCTAATGAATGCTTACCTTGGGGGGAGGATGTCTGGGGGCAATAACTGTGCCTCCCCAGGGTAAGAATAACCACCCCAGCCATGCGCTTTATCTTGGCTGATTATCAAATTGGGGGGACCCCCACATTGCTTTTTTTTTTTTTTTTTTTTTTTTTTTTTTTTTTTTAAATTATTTAATTAAAAATCCAATGGTGACCTTGTATTTGATAATCAGCCAAAATAAAGTGCGTACCTGGGGGCTGAAGTAATCACCTGTCAATAAGTGCTGCGAATGAAAAAATACAGGGAACCCCTATGGATTTGTTTTCCATTATTTATTTAACATATGATTGCAGCTTGGTTGCCATATACTAATGTGTATGGCAGCCAAGCACAGACACCAGTACAAATTGTGGGGGCACAATTTGAGTAACAGCCAATCACAAACGCTATCCCAGAGTGAGCGTCTGTGATGGGCCCTTGCCATTCAGTGCAGTGAATATGCACGGTGTATGTGCGTATGTCCTGGTATGTCACTTAATCTGGTAGATGGCTTCCACTACGGCACACTTTAAAAAAAAAAAAACTCGCTACCCTGCAGCATCACAACAGCATATTCTCATCACTGTCATGCGCCACGGACCACACATGCTTTCTTTTTTGAAACAGTCCATTTTTATCTACTTCAACCATTCCTGTGTACTTTCCAATTTTTGCTACACTGGGCAGGACATTTTGCTCGAAAATCATTTGATAATTCTGTGTCATGCTTCCTGTGATACAGTGAAGTCCTCCATTGCTAGACACAGCAAAGCAACCCTACAGCATTATGGATCCTCCACCATGCTTAACTGTTGGTAGTGTTCTTTTCCTTATAAGCTTCATTGTGCCATCTGTAAACAAACTGTTGCTTTGCATTGCCAGAAAGGTCTATTTTTTTCATCTGTCCACAGAACATTTTCCCAGAAGGGTTGTGGTTTGTCAAGGTACTGTTTGGCAAAGATCAGTTGCTCCTTTTTATGTCTTTTCTCCACAGACTCTATTTGCATATTCGTAATTCCCAGGGGGCAATGAACCTAGGATTTCTTTTTTTTGATCGCTTTCGCAGGCTGCCCAGAGTGTTCTCCTCGACTAGTCTCCCTGAGATCAGTGATTACTTTGTGATGTTTTTCTTCCTTGGCCTTTTTGGTACTTGGAGCCCTAGTACCCGGCGTCTGGGAGCCAGACCGATTTTCTGTCGGATCCGGGGCCATATACTCCTACTTGCGCCGGATCTGGGAGGCTCCGATTTGTTCAGATTTTTGCCCCAGACAAACTGCGATTTTATGTTCGGGACAAACACCCGAAGTCTCTCGGATCCTCCCGGACAGATGGAAACTGGATGGCAAAACAATGCCATCCGGCCCCACAGGAATACTATAGGGCCGAAATCTGATCCGGGGCTGTCCAGTTCACACCGGACAGCATCGGATCACATATATCATGGTGTGAAGCCAGCCTAAGTCAAACCTCCGAATCTGACTTCTGAATTTCCCTGACTCCTTCACATATGGCTAATGTTTAAGTGATACATTTATTGTAGTACAATGTGAACATCAGGCTTTAACCCCTTCCCGACCCTTGGCCCACCGTTAGGCCATGAAAACAAGTTAATTCCCGACCCCTGGGCCATGGAATGATCGGGCTCCTGCAGGTCGAGTGATGGTCTCACTGTCCTGTCACTCGGCCTGCAGGTACATAGGGAGTTGTACAACACCCTAGGGGGGTCGTTTCCACCCCCCACCCCCACCCCCCGGCTACAGGCGCGGTGATTGGCACTCAAAAGTGAAAGTGAAAATCACCGCGCATGTCATGTTTCCCTGCCTGCCCCTGCTATCCCTACCCTCCGAACTTCTCCCCTATCATCCTCTAACTGTCCCCCACCTCTTTCCTGCCCCCTCTTCATCTTTCTTACCCCCCCGCTTCCTCTTCCTGCCGCCCGCCTCCTCCTGCCTGCCCCCGCTTCCTTCTAAGTGCCCCCTACATCTCCTGTCGCCCCCCCCCCGATCACCGGAGCGGCGATCGCCTCTCCCACTCACCCCTCCGGCGGCCGCTCTGTCATCTGCGTCCCACTCCTCCTCCTCCTCCTCCTCTTCGCCGCCTCCGGATCTGACGGCTCTGTGCTGGAGCTGCCAGATCACTTTCTACAGCTAGATCCTGAGGATCCAGCTGTAGAAAGTGATCTGACAGATCCAGCACAGTGATCCACAGTGACCATTATGTGATCACTGTAGATCACTGTGCTGGAGCTGTCAGATCACTTTCTGCAGCTGGATCCTGGGGATCGAGCTGCAGAAAGCAATCTGGCAGCCCAGACTCAGTGATGCACATTGTGGGTCACTGCGCCCGGGCTCTTAGATCGCTGCTCTGCAGCCCCATCTCCCTGCATGGGCATCGAGCTGCGGAAAGCAATCTGGCAGCCCAGACTCAGTGATGCACATAGTGGGTCACTGCGCCCGGGGTGTCAGATCACTTTCTGCAGCTTGATCCCCATGCTGGCGGATCGGGCTCCAGAGTAGCGATCTGACAGCAAAGGCGATCGAGCGTCGTGGGACCTTCGTTGTGGACTACGTCGGAGCGATCGAGCGTCGTGGGACCTTCGTTGTGGACTACGTCGGATCTTTTTATAATAGAGATGGAGTCCGAATTGTGTCTGTGGTTTTTTTTTTTTTTTTCAAATAAGATTTTTCTTTGTGTGTATTTGACTATTTACCATACTAGAGATTCCTAATGGCGGGTCTAAAATTGGCCCAATATTATGAATCTCGGGCTTAGTGCCAGCTGCCAATAAAAAGCTGGCATTAACCCCTTTATTACCCAGTTAGCCACTGGCACCAGGGCAACTGGAAGAGCGTGGGTACAGCGCCAGAAAATGGCGCTTCAATGAATGCGCCATTTTCTGGGGCGGCTGTGGGTTGCAATTCGCAGCATGGGGGGCCCAGAATGCTTGGGCCTCTCTATGCTGAGGATTCCAGCCCCCAGCTGCTTAGTTGTACCTGGCTGGACCAAAAATATGGCGGAGCCCCACGTAATTTTTTGTTTTCTAGAATTCGTTCTAGAAATTAAAAAAAAAAAAATGGATTTCGCTGTATTTTTGTTTGCCAGCCAGGTATGACAAGGCAGCTGGGGGTGGGTGGCAGTCCGTAGCTGACAAGTTGTACCTGGCTAGACCAAAAATATGGCAGAGCCCCATGTAATTTTTTTTTTTTTTTTTTTTAAATTCTACAAATAAAACTACATGGAGTTTTGCCGTATTTTTGGTTGCCAGCAGGTACAACTTGGCAGCTAGGGGGCTGGAATCCTCAGCATGGAGAGACCCAAATGTTTTGGGCCCCCTATGCTGCGAATTGCAACTACTAGACTAGTATGTTGTTTCACAAAAAGTTTCTTTATTCAATTATACGGCTCAATTTGTGAAGCACATGGGGGTTCAAAGTGCTCACTGTGCATCTAGATATGTTCCCTGGGGGGGGTCTAGTTTCCAAAATGGGGTCACTTGTGTGGGAGCTCTAATGTTTAGGCACACAGCGGCTCTCCACATGCGACATGGTGTCCGCTCACAATTGGAATTATTGCGGACACCATGTCGCATTTGGAGAGCCCCTGTGTGCCAAAACATTGGAGCTCCACTACAAGTGACCCCATTTTGAAAACTAGACCCCCCAGGGAACATATCTAGATGCATAGTGAGCACTTTGAACCCCCAGGTGCTTCAGAAATTAATCCGTAAAAATTAAAAAAGAAAATTTTTGTGGAATAAAAAGTACTTTTTTAATTTTTACGGATCAAATTATGAAGCCCCTTGGGAATCAAAGTGCTCATTATGCATCTAGATACGTTCCCTGGGGGGTCTAGTTTCCAAATGGGGTCACTTGTGGGGGAGCTCCAATGTTTAGGCACACAGGGGCTCACCAAACGCAACATGGTGTCCGCTAACAATTTGAATGGAAAATCAGCTCAAATTGTTAGCGGACACCATGTCGTGTTTGGAGAGCCCCTGTGTGCCTAAATATTGGAGCTCCCCCACAATTGACCCCATTTTGGAAACTAGACCCCCAGGGAACTTATCTAGATGGGTAGTGAGCATATTGAACCTCCAGGTGCTTCACAAATTAATGAAGAAAAAAAAATTTTGCGGGAGGAAAAAAAGTACTTTTTCATTTTCACAGATCAATTTGTAAAGCACCTGGGGATTTGAAATGCTCACTACCCATCTAGATACGTTCCCTGGGGGGTCTATTTCCAAAATGGGGTCACTTGTGGGGAGCCCCAATGTTTAGGCACACGGGCTCACCAAACGCAACATGGTGTCAGCTAACAATTTGAGCTGATTTCCATTCAAATTGTTAGCTGTCACCATGTCACGTTTGCAGAACCCCTATGTGCCTAAACATTGGAGCTCCCCCACAAGTGACCCCATTTTTGAAACTAGACCCCCCCCCCCCCAGGGAACGTATCTAGATGGGTAGTGAGCATTTCAAACCCCAGGTGCTTTTTCAAATTGATCTGTGAAAATGAAAAAAGTACTCCCTTTGTAATAAAAAAAAAAAAAAATTCTTTTTGCCTAAAGATTTTCGTTTTCACATGGCAACAGAATAAAATTCATCCTAAAATTTGTTGGCCAATTTCTCCTGAGTACACCGATGCCTTATATGTGGTCATAAACCACTGTTTGGGCGCACGGCAGGGCTCAGAAGTGAAGGAGCGCCATTTCACTTTTTGAATGTAAAATTAGCTCCAAAATTCAAATTGTGCTCCTTCCCTTCTGAGCCCTGCCGTGCGCCCAAACAGTGGTTTATGACCACATATGAGGTATCGATATACTCAGGAGAAATTGCACAACACATTTTAAGATCCATTTTATCCTGTTGCCCATGTGAAAATGAAAGAATTGAGGCTAAAAGAACATTTTTGATAAAAAAAATTAAAATATCCATTTTTTGTTTCCACTTTGCTTTAGTTCCTGTGAAGCACCTGAAGGGTTAATAATCTTCTTGAATGTAGTTTTGAGTAGCTTGAAGGGTGCAGTTTTTGGAATGGTGTCACTTTTGGGTGTTTTCTGTCATGTACACCCCGCAAAAGGACTTCAAATGTGATGTGGTCACTAAAAAAAAATGGTTTTGTAAATTTTGGTTGAAAAATGAAAATTGCTCATGAACTTTGAGCCCTTATAACGTCCTACCAAAATTTTTTTTTTTTCCAAAATTGTGCTGATGTGAAGTAGACATGTGGGAAATATTATTTAATAACTTTTTTGTGTCACATATCTCTCTGGTTTATCAGAAAAAGAAATTCAAAATGTGAAAATTGTGAAATTTTCAAAATTTTTGCCATATTTTTGATTTTTTCACAAACACAAAAATTATTGACCTAAATTTAATACTAGCATGAAGGCCATATGTCATGAAAAAACAATCTCAGAATCGCTAGGATCGGTTGAAGCGTTCCAGAGATATAACCTCATAAAGGGACAGTGGTCCGAATAGCAAAAAATGCCAAGGTCTTTAGGGTCAAAATAGGACTGGGTCCTGAAGGGGTTAATCATTATGATACAATAATCAAGACATTTAGATGGCACATAAAAATAATTCAAAATAATATTCAGCACATTATGCATTGAACTACTGTACCAATCGTATTATATAGAGTCCGAGTCGGTCCATTTTCCGCAAACTCTGACTTCCCCAAAATGGGCTCAAGGCCACGACTGTCTCCACAGTCCTGCCCAGAAGGTTCCAGTTTGGCCTTTAGGTCTTTGGATGTTTGACTTGGTGTTTTTTTCCACCATTCACAAAAACCAGCAAAGACCTCGCTTGTCAATTTTCCTCTTTTCACCATGTCGGAGGTTCTTGACCGTTCCATGCTTGGCAAATGTCTTAACACAATTGTGCACTTTTGAAACTGGGATACCAAGGTCTTTGGAGATGGCCTTATACCCTTTGAAAGTCTTGTTTGCAAACAATAAGGTCTAATGTCCTCAGACAGCTCCTTTGTCTACACAGTTGTGACAAAGGAACCGGGCCTAACATGTGGCTTTCTAAAACACTAAATTCATCATTCTTTGGCTAATTCATGTCGCACTGGCACCGACAATTTATCACAGGTGATTGTCAATTGAAATTTACCACAGATGAGTCAAAATGTGTTTCCATGCTAATTTAAAGTAGAAGGTGCCAATAAGTGTCCCAACAAGCCTTAGGTTTTCTATTTTTCCTACGTTTGTTTTTTGTTTTAAATTGTAGTTTATCATTTGCTCTTTTGTATTTAACACAAGTCTCTATACAAAAAACTGTTTCATTTGATTCATTTTTTCCAGAAGATATTCCACATAATGCACTTTAACTTCATGGGTGCCAATAACTATGAGCAGGACTGTACCTGAATGGGGCACATACAGTTGAAACCAGAAGTTTACATACACTATATAAAACAGGACACGTATGCATGTTTTTCTCACTGTCTGACATGAAATCAGAATTAAATTTTTCCTGTTTTAGGTCAATTAGGATTATCATAATTTATTTATATTTGCCAAATGCCAGAATGAGAGAATGAATGTTTTAAGGCATTTTTATTACTTTCTGTAAATTCACAAGTCTTTAAACAATTTGGGCCAGCCCATGTGATGGTCATTAGTTTGGAAGCTTGAGAGGTTTATTTGGAACATCTGAGTTAAAAAGATACACACCTGTGGATGCGTTTTCATGCATGCCTGAAACACCCTGCTTTTTTGTGTAGCATCATGGGAAATGCTAAAGAAAGCAACTGAGATACCAGGAAGACAATTGGGGACTTGCACAAGCCTGGTTGATCCTTGGGTGCAATTACTAGATACCTGAAGGTGCTTTGTTCACCTGTACAAGTATATGCAGGTACAAACAAGATGGGAATGTCCAGCCATCGTACCACTCAGTAAGAAGATGGGTCTTGTGTTCCAGAGATTAATGTGTTTTGGTACGACATGTTCATATCAACCCAAGAACTAAAGCAAAAGACCTTGTGAAGATGGCAGAAGCTGGTAAGATTGTCATTATCCACAGTGGAACGAGTACTCTATCAACATGGGCTGGAAGGGCACTCTTCCAGGAAGAAGCCATTACTCCAAAACAAAAAAGCCAGAAACATTTTTGCACATGCACACAGGAACAAAGACCTACTTATTTAGAGACACATCCTGTGGTCTAATGAAACTAAACTCAAACTGTTTGGCCATAATGAACATCATTACGCATAGAGGAAAAAGGGAGAAGCTTGAAAGCCTAAGAACACCATCCCAACTGTGAGACACGGGGGTGGCAGCATCCTGTTGTCGGGTTGTTTTACTGCAGGAGGGACTAAAATGGGAAAGGTTTATTCTGATTTTCTGTCAGTGAGAAAAACATGCATATGTGTCTTTTTATATAGTGCATGTAAACTCTGGTTTCAACTGTATATATCAAGATGGAGCACTTATACCAGGATGGAGATCATATACCTAGATAGGGCACAGATACCTGGATAGGGACATTAATACAGAATTTACACATAACAGGACTTAATACATAATACAGGACATTACCATAACATTGTCAGCAGCAGATTTCCCCCCCACCTCCTTCCCGATAACAGTTCATCATGACTGCTTTCTTTGCTTCAAATCTTTTTTTCATATTCTCCTCTAAAACTTGGGTGTGTCGTACTGTATGAAAAATACAGTAATTGTGAAAATGTGGAAAAATGTTTTTTACTGATAAAATTATTTTTATAGGATAAGTAATAGAATTTCTACTTGGCCCCATTAATGAGACGGTATAAATTATTTGAAAAAAATGCGATCAAACAATATGGAGTACGGTAATTGATGACAATTTAATAATGGGAAATTAGGTGGTATTTCTTATAGTAGGGAGTGACACAGAGGCCTGGTTGGGATTGGTGCATGGGTCAAAAATACTCAATTGGCACTCCTCTTCCTACCATGCTTGCTACAAACCCAGCAGCTTTTTTGGGGACAGTTTTGGGTAGGAGTGACGAGGCAAATAAAATGTCGATCTAACAGTCTCCAGATATGCTCTGACTCGAAAGCTGCCTCCTGTGCCATTGAGTCAAATAGGAGACGCTCAACAATTTTATCCTGGCACTGGAAACTAGAAGTGCTCCTTGTGACTTTTTGGACAGCTCAAAGCTGTTCTAGATGGCAATCATCTGTTTGAGAGAGAGTGCTACTTTTTTATGCAAGGCACTGGTCTTTTGGTTTACCAGGTATGGTTGAAGCACCTCCTCCGACAGATCAACGCCTCTCATGAACTTACTGCAATCTCTTACATTGAGCAGTTTCTCTGTCCCTGTTGGTGATGTGGCGCACCTGTGGATCAGTCGCCACAGGATGGCACAGCAGCTGGGACTGGCTGGTAAGTCGGTCACCCCACAAACACCCGACATAACCCCTCAATCCCAGGTCTGAGTTATTTTATGTGTAGCACGGGATAGCTGGAGGAGGCAGGTGGAGGGTGGAGAAACAGAATAAAAGGGAACGCGCAACACCAAGAGGAGGCAAGAAGGCAAGCTGGCCAGTAGAAGGCTAGTATTAAGCTCTGAGAGACACTCTGCAGGGGAAACCACCAGACTGAAAGAACTCTGACCCGGCGACCTGTGCCACCGTATGGCTAGTCCAGGTCCCAGGCTGAGAACAGAGAGCAGACAGAAGGAGTCCAAGGTGTCCCAGTCAGCGGGGACACCAAGGGACTGGGCCGGAACCAGGGTGCTGGCTCTGAAGTGGCAGGGAAGTTGCATGCTCCAACCACAAATTCCGGCGGTGAGCGGGGTCTTCATGACCCGATGTACAACCTCCGACCCAATGAATGGAAGGCTGTAGAACTAGAGCTAGGAGACCAAAAGGGAGACCACAGAAAGCCCGTGACCGCTGGACTGTAGTTAGTGTGCAGAACAGAGACAACGTGGCCCAAAAGATACATGAAAGGGGGTGTTGCAGACGAGCTGTCCCAGCTGCTGATAGTACACCGGAGCCGCTGCTGTACCGAACTGTACTGTAACAACTACAGGTGGAGAAGTAAAACCCGGTAAAATCTCAGAACTGTGTGAGACTTGTTTGTGAACTTGAGAACCGGAACCTGAGTCGTGAGCCGGCAGCAGGAGCCTGCCTAAGGGTGCAGAGAACTTTACACTTCCACACGGTAGCCCTGAGGACCAGCCCTACCCGTGGAGGGCGCATCACCTCTGCTGCAATCCACATCATCCCCAGTGGTCCAGTCTGAAGAGGTTGCTACATCTGGCCACAAGCCACGGGTGGCGTCACACACTTTCACTATTGTATTTTTGTTTCACCCATTTTTACAAACTCCTTTTTACGCCCGACGAGGGGATCATGGACCGGGTCACGCCACTCTGACATCCCGCAGCCCCCTTCCCCCACGACGACGACGAGAGGGCCCAGTTGAGAGTACCCCGTGGACCCCACCAGATAAATATTAATTATTAGGGGCCGAGAGAGTGACAATGTCTCTGACCGTCACAGTGGTGTCCGCACATAGACGTCCTTCCTGTCATTCCATTTTAACTGCAAGTAGTTTGCCACTTGCCAGTAAGGACACCTCGTTCTCCAACTGTGATGGAAAACCTACTAGTATTTTTCTGACTGTCCCACAGGACCCTGTACTTGTATAATTGTCAGTGTGCACATGGTAATGTATATCTAGATATGGTGTCATTATCTCCCAAACAATTTTACCAGGGATTCCATTGTCTGGGGGCAGCTTGGTGGGTGTATGTGGCGGTCCCAACCTTCATAAATGAGAGAGGTTCATGTGTACCCATTTTTCACAATTTGGCACCATATTTGGAACACTTGAAGGGGATATTTTGGCGAAATGACAAGACAGTCCTTGTAACTCAAGGACTCCATCAGCAGAAACCTTTTGCTCTAGGATATAGGAATTTAGAAATTTCATATGTGTGAAATCTGGGGTCTTGTTTTAGGCAACCACAATTGGGGTCATTTATTGGGTGGGCTTGGGAATTGTTACTAAAATAGAGGAATCTCATTTGGGTTTCATATCTTGGTTGGGACATTACACCTGCAAATACAGGAGTGCTGTGGACAGATTTAGATGACCAGTAGGGACTCTGTTTTGTTTTTTTCCTTAACTTAGGGTGTATCCATTTTCAGAATAATGGACAAAATTTATTTTTCTTTCCAAGACAGTTGCAGGCATCCAGAAACTGGGATGATGCATGTGGGATTTTGGGAGATATATTGACGGACATATACAGGTGCATCTCAATGAATTAGAATATCATCAAATAGTTAATATATTTCAGTAATTCAATGTATAAAGTCAAAACCATGTTTTATATAGTCATTACAAACAGAGTGATCTATTTCAAGTGTTTATTTCTGTTAATGTTAATGATTATGGCGTACAGCCAATGAAAACCCAAAGTTATTTATATTGAATAGTGAGCCACATAGACCACAACTAATTTCTGAAGCCATAGGTGAGCTATCCTCATCACATACCTCTAAAGAGGGTCTGAGTTCAAGTCCACGATATAGTCACTGCAGGAAGCAGCTAATAGGGTCTTATCGTATAGCCAGTTACGCTCTGAAGCCGATACATGAAACTGCTCACCTTCTCCGGTTGTGTGACACACAACCAGTTTGAAAAACACGTAATGATAGCTGCTGCGAGACACACACTTCCATGTACAACGTGGTAGGAAAATCCAAAGATTCAAAAGGGACGGTGTGTTGGTCCGTGCTACTACAGAAGACCTGTAGCTCAAATCTTCAGTTATTTGAAGTTTATTGGCATCCATCCAACGTGTTTCAGAGCCTGCTATGCTCCTTTATCAGGGAATGCACCCTGATTTGGGCTGTGTCTTATGTAGCAGCGCGGACCAACAACACACTGTCCCTTTTGAATCTTTGAGTTCAGGTTCAGGCTCCCTTAATGAAGCAGATAAAAGGTACGTGTTAGACCTTTATTTGGAGTACTAGATGGTGGCCCAATTCTAACGCATCGGGTATTCTAGAATATGTGGGTGTGCGGTTGTGCAGCAGTGGTCCCCCTCAGTTCTCACCCGTTCCAGGCTTCTGTACAGCCACCTCTCACCCCAGCATTTATTCTTTTTCTTGCTCCATCATAGACCTCAGCAATTCCAAGGCCTCAGGGGGCGGAGTTAAGAGGGGGCATCATAATAGGCGTGTCCAAGTGCATAGCCCTGATGTGGTGGGCGTGTCCTCGTTCACGGCCATTACAACACCCCTTTGGTAGCTCCACCCCCACGGCCTTCGAATTTCTGAAGTCTATTCTGCGAAAAGAAAAATGGCGGGGTGGGCAGTTGGCAGATGGAGCGGGTGAGCAGCAAGCGGGAGACCAAGTTGGGGGGGCCGGGAGACTGGCAGACTGTGCCTGTTTCACTGTAACGGAAATCACGCGTCGCTGATTGGTCGCGCCTGGCCAGCAGCAACCAGAGACACGGGATTTGCGTTAGAGAGACAGTGTGACGTGAGTGCAGTGTATATGTGTGTATGGTGACTGTGATCTGGGGTCAGTAGGCTGCAGTACCTGGCTGTGGCTGCTGCTGTTTGCTCCCCCAGTCCGTGAAGCTTAAGGACCTGAGGTGATGTCAGTCATGTGACATGGCTCCGCCCATAATTCTGACATCACCACAGGCCCTCCTAAGCAGGTTTTAACCTATGGGGGTGCCGGGCAGGAGGGCTGTAAACTGCTGGGAGCAGGCAGAGAAGAGCAGGCATCGGGCTGCTGGAAGTAGAGGTGGGTGCAGCGGGAAAGCCGACTGTGATGTCGGCTTTCCCATCGGTCGGCTTAAATGAACAGCTGATGCTCCGGCATGAGCTGTTCATTTAAAATGGCGGGGCGGGAAAGCCCCACCGGCTATTTGAAGTGAACAGCTGATGCTTCGCATCAGCTGTTCACTTCAAATGGCTATGAAGCCTGTCTGTCTGTGACGCGCCACTGTCGCCAGGCTGCAAATTGGCTCGAAATTCGAACTTTGAATTTTCGCGCCTATTTGCATAGTCTGCACTCATTGGGACCGCCTCTGCGGGCACCAATGAGCTACCTCTGTGTGGCGCGCAATTTCGGTGACACACACTCAAACCCTTAAACAATTATATAATAGATGAAAACAAATGTAAGGTTGGGATAACTAACCATACAGATAACCTATTTTTAAAACGATATATTGAGAATCGACTAGCCCCTAGAGGCTTACGATTGTCATTAAAATCATCATTCCCGCAGGACCCAATCTTTACAAAACAATGGGAAGACTACATATTGAAGTGTTCCATGTGTATGATGGAACTATTGATAGTTAAGAGAGCCTCTTTAGCAAGTAAGGCTATGGAAGAGATGAGAGCCCGAAGAGACAATTTAGAGTTTTTACTCAATGTCAAAAGATTTTGAAGATTACGATCCTCTTAAAAACACTACTACAAAAATTCGAAGATGAATGAATCAGAAAAAAGGCAGCCAAATATACACGGGATAAGAGGGAAATTAAAATCTCTGAGGAACCTATGGACATCACAGTTCCCCTGACACTAAATCAAACAAATCCCTGAGGTTCAAGAAGTTGACAATAATAATTCAAATCAAAGAAGCTCTATCAGTTCTTTAAAAACCAGTGAACAGAGGGAGTTTTATGAGAAACATAAAAAAATCCCTACAGCAACACTCTAGAAAAATGAATAAAGCCAAGAAAGTAGACCCAATTAACACTGATCCGAGGTCAGACAAGAAGAACTTAAAGGGATCCTGTCACCCCCAAAACACCTCCTAAGCTATTAAAAGCTGTCCCTAGAGCATATTAACACTTACCCTACACTCCTTTTAGCTCCTAAATGCATATAGTCAAACTGAATCTAAACGTTATAAAAATACCTCATTACTGATGATGAGTGACTATGATATTCATAGTCACTCAGCCAGGCTGCCCCTCTTCATCATATCACGCCTGAATAGGCGTGATCTTCATCATAGATTCAAATTGCCGCCTCCCTGCGCGCCTCCCACTCTCCATTCCGTCCGGCTTCAGTGTGGAGGCTGTATGACGCGATTCGCGTCATTTCCGGCGCGGGTGACGTGTTTACACCCGCGCCGCTGTTAGCTTCAAGTCCCGCACTGCGCATGCGCAGTACGGGGCTTGAAGCTCTAACAGCGGCGCGGTGTAAATACGTCACCCGGCGCCGGATATGACACGAATCGCGTCATACAGCTCCACACTGAAGCCCGGACGGAATGGAGAGTGGGGAGGCGCGCAGGGAGGCGGCAATTTGAATCTATGATGAAGATCACGCCTATTCAGGCGTGATATGATGAAGAGGGCAGCCTGGCTGAGTGACTATGAATACCTGTCACTCATTATCATCAGTAATGAGGTACTTTTATAATGTTTAGATTCAGTTTGACTATATGCATTTAGGAGCTAAAAGGAGTGTAGGGTAAGTGTTAATATGCTCTAAGGACAGCTTTTAATAGCTTAGGAGGTGTTTTGGGGGTGACAGGATCCCTTTAAAGGATAACAAATAACCTGGAAATATGACTACATTGAATAACCCCCCACAATATCCAATTCACAGAACATATTTCCTAGTGCAATTGTGGAGTTGGAGCCCATCATCGCTCCTAATTTTCAATTGGATTTTGGATTGAAGGATTTACACTTATAGCATCCAGCCAAGGAAGCACACAAACAGATCTCTTATTTTTAACAATACACCCTGTATCGATATCATAAATTGATACACCAGACTCAAAAAATTTTCAGACCACCACGGACACCACCCACACCAAGACAGGTTTCCCTTTTCCAACAGCACACCCTGTAATGATATCACAAATTGATACTCCAGGTTCACAAAGTTTTGAGATCATGGACACAATAGTATTACGAGTGGATTGCACTCATACAAGCACGGATATAGTTACTGATATTCAATTGTCAGCACAGGACTGCCTAGCTCCTGGTAGTAATGCTTCTTTGCTAGCATTGATGAAGCCGCGAGCAAATCTGGCACATATTGAAAAGGACAGAACAATTGAGACTGAGATTTTCCGGCTTAGGCTGGTTTCACACTACGATTTGTTGAAATCCGATGCTGTCCGATAGAAATCGGACAGCATTGGATCCGAATTTGACCCCATATGATCCTATGGGGATCGGACCGATTCGGATGTGCACTAAATGCCATCCGAATCGCGTCCCATCCGATTTTGTCCGGTTTCTTTCCGGTGCAAAAATCGAAGATTGCTCTGATTTTTGCATCCGAATCAAAAATCGGAAAAAATCGGATCTGACAGATCAGATGGCAATTATGCCAAATCCGATCCGATTCCTGTAACGTGGGGCCCTATGGAGCAGGGTCCGAGGAAACATCTGTTGTCTCCTCGGACCCTATTTTAGTGTACTGAGCATGCTCAGTACACTAAAACTGCTCCTAACCATCTAATTTTACTTCCGCAATGTATGTACATACATACATACATACATACATACATACATACATACATTGCAGAAGTAAAATTAAGTAAGGCAGGGGTTTAAAATAATAAACCATCTATTCTCACCTGTCCACGAGTCCCCTGGTCGTCTCCAGCACATCCTGCCTCTAGGACCTGCCGCGATGTCACTGTCACATAAACGATTACTGCGGTAACCGGTCATGTGACTGACTTCACGCCAGGTCCTAGGATCAGAAGATACAGCTGGAGACGCCGGGGGACTCGTGGATAGGTGAGAATAGATGGTTTAGTTTTATTCCGGAGGACAGGGGAGAAGGGGTTAACACTGGGGAGAAGGAGGGGTTAACAGGTGACAGGAGGCAGATTGGAGCGAGATGACAGGAGGAGTCGGCCAAACTGATCCTGCAAAATGTCGGGATCTGATGCCTATTTGGCATCCGATTGCAGGGATCAGTTTGATATAAATCGGACAGCATCGTATCCAGACAGCATTGGATTTCAAAAAATTGTAGTGTGAAACCAGCCTTATAATATTACATTTTTAACCCCTGAAAATCTTCCCAAAAGTCGAGGTCATTTTATACGCTGGGTGAAAGGCGCCACCTACTGGCTAAGACGGGGGGCATCTCGTTCCCCCTCCCATACTGACTTGAGTATAAGCCATAGGGGGTACTTTTCAGCACAAAAATTGTGCTGAAAAACACTACTTATACTAGAGTATATATGGTAATATTATATGGAGGACTATAGGGTGCAACATAATATATGGAGGACTTGGGAGATGCAATAAATGATGTGGAGTTTTTCAGTGGACGTTGGAAGAGGGGTAGTCTTATATGGTGAGTATATCCCAAACTCTATATTTTAACTGAAAAACTTGGGTCGTCTTATATGCCCAGTCATCTTATACGCCCGGAAAATACTGTACTAATCTAACCGGCATTTTTAATTTATCTAGTTACAAGTTGAATAATGGTGAAATATAAAAATAACAATAGTGGTCAGTGTGGAGCGCTTGGGGAGCAAAAATCGCAAGGCTGGCAACTTTTTATAATCTGTCATATCCCCATTTGAGGATTGCGGCAGGAGCTTTTCAGGGTTGCAATCGCCGCCTAGAATAGGACCTGCGCTGACGCAAGATCCAGTGACACCGCGGGATCATGATCGGCCAGGGAAATCAGCTGACCGGATCCAGGAAATAGACCGCGAAAGCAATCTCGCCGGTATCTACAGCGTGTGCGCTTTAGCGAAGTTGTGCAATGGTGCTAACCCTTCCTATCCCCCCCACTAGACCACCTGCGAGACTCTAGGGTGCATTATACTATATGGAGGACTATGGGGGTGCATAATATTATATGGAGGACTATGTGGGTACATGCCGTATATATTAGAGTATAAGCAGAGGCCCCTAATTTTACCCTCCAAAACTAGGGAAACCTATTGGCTCGAGTATTAACCTAGGGTAAGAAATGCAGCAGGCTCTCATCACAGTATATAGCCCCTGTCATCATGGTAAATGCCCCCCCCCCCATTACTGGTATATAGTGCCTTCATCACTGATGTATAGCACCCCCATCACTGGTATATAGCGCTCCTCAAAAAGGGCCTTTCATTTTGCCCTAACTCCATGTTAAATACCTTTAAAATATATCTAGACTTGACCGAGTTTTTCTTAGAAAGATTACGATTAGGCAACACTTTAATTATTGAAGAGAATAGCTGAGCTAGCACAGCCCCTCTAAAGGGGATAGAGGGTGATGATACAGGTAACCCTAATAGCTTGAGTATCCAATTTTTACATGTACCGGTTAAGGGGAGTTCGCTGAATTTTTATCCTCTACACCATAAAGGTGCTGATGTAGAAACGTTTCAGCAACTAATTTTAAAAAATTTGCATTCTATTAAACATTGCAGAAAAGCTGATAACCTTAGGGTGGAGGAAAGAGAAGCGATAATCTCCTTGAAAAAGAATAAGGATATTATAATTAAAAGTGCGGGTGGGGGGTGGTAATATGGACAAGGGTTGGTACATGAGAGAGGACATGCGAATTTTGGATGGTCAAGAGTACTATCAAAAATTAGAATCGGACTCCTCCATATCGGTATATTTGAATTATGATGTTTTGGTGAAAAAAGCATGGGAAAAAGGGAATTATTGAATAAGAATGAAAACATTTTTTAGATATTCCCAGATATAGGGTCTCCTTCTATTTTCTTCCAACATTGCACAAAAACGCAACAAATCTTCCCCGGTCGTTCCATTATTTTGTGGTTACTAAATAAACAGGTTTGTCCACCACTATTCCATCTGAGAATCTGTGTTCTAGCACCCCTATATGACATATTGCTTTCCTAAAAAATGTTGTTGATCTCCTTTGAGGGATTGTGGCCGGAGCAGCTTGGAGCCATAGTGAGCTCTCGCCAGCCAGCAAGCACCTGGCATGACGTGTTTCCGGTGACACAGATGTCAGGTGACCGACCCAGCTTACCACGTGACCAGACCAGAAAGCAGCAATGGAGGAGCTGTCCCACAGCCCTCCACTGTCGTGCCAGCTACCATGGTTGTGCAGGGTTGCACAACCTAATCACAGTGAGAGGTCACTATCCCACCTCACAACATTATCCCCACTAGACCACCGGGTGCATTTCATTGTTGCACATCTCTATTCTTGTTTCTGCAATGAAAACCCAAAGGTTATTATGTTAGGAAATTAAAGTAGGAAGGATGACGGGTCTGAGAGATAAAATATATCTAAATAGATATCAGAGGTTACACCTTGTGTGGTTGTGAGAGCCACACTATAAAAGCGTATCGCGACTTCTGCAGTCCCCAGCGTGGTGCATATAGTTTGGAGGATGAAGAGTTAAAAACCGCGCTGCCATATTCATAGAGACATCAAAAGGTGAATGATATTAATTTATTAGTCAACACGTTTCCAGGGTTTCCTGGCCCCTTCCTCATGACAAATCTGCATCATATTGCCATGTTTCAGGGAGCCCTGAAATGTGACTGATAAATCAATATTAGATTCACCCTTTGATGTCTCGTGGAATACGGCAGCACAGTTTGTAACCCTTCATCCTCCCTACTTTCATTTTCTGAGATAATGAATTTTGGGTTTTCATTGGCTGTAAGCAATAATCATTGACATTAACAGAAATAAACACTTGAAATAGATCACTGTTTGTAATGATTCTTTAATATATGCGTGTCACTTTGTATTTAATTACTGAAAAAAATGTACTTTTTGATGAGATTTTAATTCATTGAGGTGCACCTGTACACTTATTTGATGGACAATAAGTTTGGGACGCCCACAGGGCATGATGAAGAGTAGTAGACTCTCTAGGCCACTGATGGTCCAGTGGTAGCTGTATACCCGATACTCAAGAGACAAAAGAATGAGCTTCATAAAACCAAAGATATTTATTGAAGTAAAACAACTGAGAGGTCCCTCTGGATCACAAAACTGTACCACGTAGTGGAGCACCAGCAAGGGTTAACCCTGTACAGGGATTCCTCCCGTTACAACACCAAAGTGGCATGAATGCCGCAAATCCCGGACCAGAGGGCCGACCCGTACAGATCAATAATACTGGCTCTGCCGGTGGAGGGGATCCTGGAGGCTCCATGTAATCTTGGAAAGGCTTGGGCAGCCTGGAGTGGGATCCGGAGTGACCAGAGGCATCGAGAATGGAGAACAACCAACAGAAGATTCTGTGGAAACAGCAGTGTAAATATAATCCAAAGCAACAGACTTCCAAATGCAGAGCACAGCAGAGTGAGACCAGAGCAGAAGGCAAGATCATCCAGACTGATGATGTTGCCCAGCACCTCCGAAAAGGAGGAGGACATCTTTTATGCACAGAGAATCACAGCAGGAACAGCCTAATAGAAAACAGGTGCAGTGCTGCTTTAAGTATGTGCGGGGGGTGGCTTCTAAGTGTGCTTTCACGCGCTGTGTATTTGCTGAATTTTTTTTTTTTTTTTTTCGCACAAGCTCATCACAAACCAGGAGTGGAACAATCAGATGAAAAGTCTAATGGTGGTTTTACACACACCAATTTATCTGTTCAATCTCTGAACCAATCTCTGGTTGCAGTGAAACCATGGATACATTGCTCCATGTTGTACACAGCCACAAAATGGAGCAATGTATCCATGATTTCACTGCAACCAGAGATTGGTTCAGAGATTGAACAGATAAATTGGTGTGTGTAAACCCACCATAAAAGAAACAAGTGCTCCACGTCTGTATTTAATCAACCAGTCCTGGTTTGTGAAGAGCTCGCGCGTAAACAAATGCAGTAAATACGCAGTATGTGAACGTACCCTTAGTGCCCCGTTACACGTGGGGGCGTGGCCTATCGCCAGCGTCATCGGCCCTACGTCGCCTCATGTGAAGTGGCGATGTCGCCGGTGCCTGGAGGTCGCCTAGTTTCAGAGCAGTGCTATGAAACCAGGCGACCATCATGGGGCGATGTGCACACATCGCCCCATGTAACCGGCGCCGGTGTCCTGCATCGCCGCTGGGGTTTCCAGACACCAGGGCGGCGATGCCGCCTGGCAGATCGCCGGCGCGGGGCTGGAGGTGTCGCCCTGTCTCAATGGGGGACGGCGATGCTGGCGGGGGCAGCAAGAGCTTGCGCGCTACCGCCATTCGCCGCCGACATCCCCAGCCCCGTCGCCCCATGTGACGGGGCCTGTAGAGCATTCCCAGGAGACCTGCCAAGGGAATACAGGTTCCCAGCAGAGAGAGAAGCTGTAGGTTGTCTGGAGCCACGGACAGGGTGAGCAGTACCATTATAGCTACGTGATAGGCGCCCATCTCCCTGCACAGCGGAGACCGGACCTGCGACCAAGGGCATGACAAAGTTCTAGTACATCGTGGCCTAAAAAAAAAAAAAAAAAATAAAGGAGTCACGAATTTTGTCATCTAATTTGAAGCCAGGAGCTGCTACAAAGAAGGGAATTTGTGGAGAAAATGACTTCGATACCACAGTGGCGGGGGGGACTGAAGGACCTGGCTCTGCCTCTGATGTGCCATGAGATCCAATGTATCTGTAATTAGCTTCTGTCACGTCCTACTGACTGTCCCTACGTGTGAACCCACTGGACCGCGTAGTTGCGGATGCCGATACCTGGTTGATAGAGAGGCATACTAGAACAGTAGAGTCAAAAGGTTTATTGTGTACAACAACAAACAAGAACCCACGCCCCAGGGGAGAGCCACAAGGTCGCAGCACCGGAACACCACCGAAGGAGGCCCCGGAGCGCTTAGCACCTATACAGGGATACCGCCGAGTACCAACCTCAGGGGGACCAATGAAGCGAGCACGAGTGTTAAACCGACCCAGGCAACGTGGTAAAAAAGCAACAGCACAAGAACCCCCGGGAACCGGAGCAGGACTGGAGCCAGCACTTCAGCAGAGAAGAGGTCCAGAAAGCAGGTCAGGAACACTGGAGTCAGCGAGGAGCCGGCAGGGAAGAGATCTGCTGGAAGTAACAAACAGGTATCAGTAATTAAGCAAAACAAGGAACAACCTGACCAGACCAGGAATAGCAACTTCACAAGATAGAAATTGCCCTGGCAAAGACTGACAGGAAACAGGAAGCTTATATTACAGCAGGGTACTCCTGATTGGCAGGACACAGAGGCATGGTGATAGGCTGAGGGGAGGATTTGGAGATGGAGTTTCATGCGCTCAAGCAGTAGCCCTGGAAGTGAGGAGCTGAGCGGCGCTATTTCAGCAGAGGGCGCTGGAACCCTGCGGCAGACGCCCGAGTGGTTACAGTACGCCCCCCCCCAGACGGAAACCGGCCAGGAACCTGCGCAGAAGGCTCGGGGCATTGACCTCCACCTCCATGGTCCCGAGGGCATCGGCAAGGGCAGAAGGGGCCCGAGGGCAGTTGCTTGGGCTTCTGGTGTCGAGCACAGGAGGAACAGGTGGAGACATAGGCGAGATGTCCCGACGCATCCGCGGCCACCAGTAGTTCCGACCAATCAAGTGTAAGGTCTTCGTCACCCCCGAATGGCCTGCGAATCTGGATGAATGGCCCCAGCGAAGGACGTGCCTCCGATCAGCCTGGGTACCAGCGTTTTACCTGGTAGGGACCGATCTTGGGGTGCCGTCATGCAGGCGTTGGACGGATCGATGATGGAGCGTGGCTCCTCCTCTTGACATTTGGACGTTGCTTGGGTTTCGGCGGGGTCCAAAGGGTAGACACGGCCCTTCGGGAGTGGAGCCCCCGGCATCAGATCAACGGGACAGACATAGGGTCCGTGCGGAGGTAATGTCTCGGCCTCCTTCTGGTCGAGGACGTCGGCATACGACCGATAGGCCGAGGGCAGCGCTGCCAGTGAAGGTGGCAGCCGGACGGGAGAAGCGGGAAGGAGGCATCGGCTATGGCACGCCTGCCCCCACCGCACGACCTCACCTGTTCGCAATTCCAGTACTGGTTCATGAATGCGGAGCCATGGAAGACCGAGCAGAAACTGAGGAGACAGGACCGGCAGGACATAGAAGGTGAGGCGCTCAGTGTGACGAGGACCGACTTGTATTTCCACCTCTCCGGTGACACCCGTCACAGCGTCTTGTAAGGGCCCTCCCATCGACCGAGGTGATGACGTGGGGATGCTGCAGGGGGTATACGGGAATACCGTAGCGTTGCGCCGCTTCCAGTTGCACAAAGTTTCCTGCGGACCCGGAATCCAGGCAAGCCACCTCCGAATGGCGTTGGTCTCCGACCTTAACCTATATGGCAATAGTGAGAGGTGGAGAGGACTCGCCCTCCGTTAAGTTGGCCTCTCTTACCTGTCCTAGATGGAGGTTCTCTGGCCGCTTGGGACATTGGCGGCGAAAGTGGCCGGATCCTCCACAATAAAGGCACAGGCCCCGGGTGATCCTCTCCTGCCTCCTCTGGATACGGAGCTGGACACGATCCACCTCCATGGCCTCGTGACCTGCCGGAGGTGCCGCGGGTTCCGGAAGGAAGAGTCCACTCTCCTGCGTCCTCTCCTGGTACCGCTCCTGAAGACGACGGTAAATTCGGACAGCGAGGGTGATGTACTCCTCCAGGGAGCTGGGCAGGTCCTGAACTGTTAGTTCGTCCTTGATACGGCTTGACAACCCCCGGCGGAAGACACCAACCAAGGGCTCATCCGCCCAGCGGAGCTCGGCGGCCAGAGTACGGAATCAGATGACATACTGCCCAACAGACTGGTTACCTTGTCGCAGGTTGAAGAGCGCCTCGGTGGCGGAGGCCACCCGTCCTGGCTCATCAAAGGCCTTACGAAAGGTGTCCAGGAACGCCCGCAGGTTGGACACGATGGGATCCTCTCTCTCCAACAACGGGTTGAACCATGCCAGTGCCTCTCCCTCGAGGTGCGAAGCCAGAAACGCCACTCTCGCCTCATCCGTCGGGTATTGGTGAGGTAATAACCGCAAGTGGAGCTGGCACTGGTTAATAAACCCCCGACATGCTTTAGAATCCCAGTGTACCTGGTGGGCTGGCACAGCCGTGGTGAAGACACAGCTCCAGTTGGCAGCACGGGGACGGAACCTGGGCTTCCTGTTGTGCTCTGCAGGCTGGTAAGCCGATCATCCAAGGAGGACATATGGGATGACATCCGAATCTGACTCTCTCTGATGGTCCAATTCCTGGTGGAGACTCAGCACCTGGGAAGAGAGAGTTGCGGATGCCGATACCTGGTTGATAAAGAGGCGGACTAGAACAGTAGAGTCAAAAGGTTTATTGTGTACAACAACAAAACCCACACCCCAGGGGAGAGCCACAAGGTCGCAGAACCGGAACACCACCGAAGGAGGCCCCGGAGCGCTTAACCCCTATACAGGGATACCGCCGGTACCAACCTCGGGGGGACCAATGAAGCGAGCACGAGTGTTTAAACCGACCCCAGGCGATGTGGTAAAAAGCAACAGCACAAGAACCCCCGGGAACTGGAGCAGGACTGGAGCCATCACTTCAGCAGAGAAGAGGTCCGGGGAGCAGGTCAGGAACACCGGAGTCAGCGAAGAGCCGGCAGGGAAGATATCTGCTGGAAGTAACAAACAAGTATCAGTAATTAAGCAAAACAAGGAACAACCTGACCAGACCAAGAATAGCAACTTCACAAGATAGAAATTGCCCTAGCAAAGACTGACAGGAAACGGGAAGCTTATTACAGCAGGGTACTCCTGATTGGCAGGACACAGAGGCATGGTGATTGGCTGAGGGGAGGAGCATGATCCCTGCAGTTCTCCAGCAGTTACTGATTTGGAGATGAGTTTCATGCGCTCAAGCAGTAGCCCCGAAAGTGAGGAGCTGAGCGGCGCTATTCCAGCAGAGGGCGCTGGAACCCTGCGGCAGACCCCCGAGTGGTTACAGCTTCATTTTCACTGGAAGCACTTGTAGTGTGTATCCCTCCTCTCCCATAGCAACTGCGAGAGGGAGAGGAAAGATGCACTGTGATGTGCTCCCAATATTTACTATATATTGGGGTTTTCTCACTGCAGTGTTCCAAGTGTCATGACCCAATGAGATAAGCTCCAGACTCGTGCTGGATGCCGGAGGCAAGTTTTTGTGATGCACAACATATGTGCCTACCATTTTAGAAGAGTGGGGCAGGGGAAGATTTCTCCAGACACCTTTTCTCTTATCAGACATGTTGGATCTTGCCAGATGAGAAATTATTTTTACATGTATCCACTTCGAGGGCCACAAAGGGGTCAGGTTTTCAGGATTTCCTTAGTATTCTACAGGTGATAATTGAATCACCTGCAGAGGTGATGATTCCAAAACTAATGGTGGGTTTACACGTTTCAATATCGTTGCGATATCGCAACTCAATGGCGCGGGAGCGCGCATTTCGTGCACGTTTCTCTCGCATCGGAGGTTTACACGCTGCGATATCGGAATACAACGTCCGTGCGATGTCTACGCCCCCCAACCCAGGATTGAACATTTAACATGGGAGTGAATGGGTGACGTTTAAAATCGCATCGTAGTTGGGCTGTCGCACAGCACAATCCAGCTCCAATCTCCCTTCAATATCGGAGCATTGAATAGCACGCTCATTCAATCCCCGATATCGCATTGACATCGTTCCTGCATCGTATTGGATGTTCACACCATACAACGCAGGAACGATATCGGGTCCAACGATTGAACCACGTGACTTTTCATTGAAATTGAACTGCGATATCGCAACGTGTAAACCCGCCATAAGGCCCCATTCACACACTGCTTTTTTTTGCTGCATATTTTTATGCACAAGCTCAAAAAAAGCCAGGAGTGGAACAATCAAAACTGGGAGTGGCACACTCAGAGGAAAGGTCTAATAGAAACAAGTGCTTCACTTATGTTTAATCCAGATAACCGTGAAAAGAGCTGGAATGAAATGCCGCGCTGACCACATAGATAAACACAGAGTTAATCACACACTGTTTATTTTGTATAGAAAGGTAGGGGCACCGGGCACCTTCAGGGCTATTGGTCTTTCTTATTTCTCCATAAAGACAGACCGCTGTCTTATCCCCAGCCACCTGGTGGTGCTACGCCTGCATCAGCCAGTCAAGCATTTACAGTCCAAGTATAGAAAACAAATAGGCGGCACTCACCGTGTGTTCGTAGGTGCTTTCTTTATTGAAGAGGTGCGGGGAGGGGGTGCATGAAGGTACAGACGACAGGTCCTGTTTCGCGGTTTGCCCGCTTCTACAGGTCTGGGGGAGGTGACGTCATGGCAGAATTTATAGGGAAACTCCCTTAAACGTCACCTCCTCCTTGATACAGGTGTGTAATTAAAAACACTAGAATGAAGTAAAAACATGCTTACAAAAATGTCACCATAGTATATACATGAATAAGTCACAGTAATTACAATTTCATGCAGAAATGCAGCCTAATGCTGCACAGAGAGGACACTGCCATTTCTGTCAGCGCCATGACACAGGCAACGCTGAGGTATACTTTATGGCGGAAATGTCGCCTATTAACTGACGACAGGTGTTATCAGGGCAATCAGCTGCAGACTACCAGTGTCTAACAGCCGTGTTTTACAGTAAGGTTATCACCCCCTGATGCCAGGCGTTGTCCAGGCAACCAAACTTGAAGCGCCAGTGTCGTGCGGTTAGAAAGGGCAAGAGTGTGTGGGTCTGTGGGAATTAATCCTAAAGGCGGAATTCACCTATTAAGCCTAGACCTTTATTTCCACAATAAGCAAGAACTTGAACCAGATTTGACTCCCCAATGGGGAGGGGGGAAAAAAAAAAAAAAAAAGAAAAAAAGAGAAAAGTGTTTTAAAACCATCCCCCTTTTTTTTTTCCCTTTCTTTTTCTTCCCTTCTCTTTGTGTCATATTGATTAAATTGATTAACCCTCTGGTTCAAGTTCTTGCTTATTGTGGAAATAAAGGTCTAGGCTTAATCCTAAAGGCGGAATTCACCTATTAAGCCTAGACCATTAGGCTGCATTTCTGCATGAAATTGTAATTACTGTGACTTATTCATGTATATACTATGGTGACATTTTTGTAAGCATGTTTTTACTTCATTCTAGTGTTTTTAATTACACACCTGTATCAAGGAGGAGGTGACGTTTAAGGGAGTTTCCCTATAAATTCTGCCATGACGTCACCTCCCCCAGACCTGTAGAAGCGGGCAAACCGCGAAACAGGACCTGTCGTCTGTACCTTCATGCACCCCCTCCCCGCACCTCTTCAATAAAGAAAGCACCTACGAACACACGGTGAGTGCCGCCTATTTGTTTTCTATACTTGGACTGTAAACACTGTTTATTTTGCCTACACGTGTTTCATGGCTCATAGCCACTTCATCAGGGCATCAAGATCTTAAAACAATCAAGGATATATATACACACACAAGATGGTGTCATACTGTTTGTATAAAACATTTTTGATATATAACAATTTAATGTATTACATATGTGTGATTTGATGTTTTATAAACCTCTGGTATGTTTTGAATGTATTTTAATTGATTTAATCTGTTTTACATGTATATGTTTTTGCTTAGTAAAACGGGGCGTTTTCACAGGAAGTCCTGTGGTGGGGGGGCGGGATACAAACAGTATGACACTATCTTGTGTGTGTGTGTGTGTGTGTATATATATATATATATATATATATATATATATTATATATATATAATATATATATATATAATATATATCTCTATCCTTGATTGTTTTAAGATCTTGATGCCCTGATGAAGTGGCTATGAGCCATTAAACACGTGTAGGCAAAATAAACAGTGTGTGTGATTAACTCTGTGTTTTGTCTATGTGGTCAGCGCAGCATTTCATCCCAGCTCTTTTCACTCTATTCTGGATTCTTCAGTTCTCAGCTGGGAGCCTGCAGCGACCTCCTGTGTGCTTTTATTGTTGTGACACTCACAACTACATCAGGTGAGTTTAACCATTTGGGGTCTGAGGGACCTTTATAATAGAGGTACTACTCTATGTGCGCTTCCTTTCTCTTTTATTCACTTATGTTTAATTACCCACTCCTGGTTTGTGATGAGCTTGTGCTTAAAAATACGCAGCCAAAAAAGCAGTGTGTGAATGGGGCCTTAGACTAGTTTCACACTAGCGTATGTGTCTGCATGCGTCTGGCCTGTAGTTACAAATGCTGCCAGACTGATGTGAAAGCAACGGGGATTCTCTGCATGTGTTCATGTAGTATGGTGCCCGGCCACCCAATCAGCGGTCTTGGCGATGGCCGGGAGATCAGCGGCGGTAGCCGCGGAACTCCCGGAGGCCGCCTATGATCTCCTGGTGACTGCCGGGAGATCAGCGGCGGCTGCTGGGATAGATTTCATTATGATCTGCAGCATTCTCCTGCGCAATCATGCAGAGTACACTGCAGATCCATTGACTTCCATTCATTCTTTGTGCGCTTGGTGATAAAACAAGCACCAGCAAACACAAAAAATGCAACATGTTGCATTCGGAGGGTGCACAAATTATGCGCAGCCAAACGCAGGTACCATATTAACCTTCCTAGCAGTATTCCCGAGTGTAACTCGGGTTAACTTTCACTACTAGAAGCGGTAACCCCGAGTCACACTCGGGAATACATGCAGCTGCTGCCTCTGCTCACTGTGAGGCCGCGGGGGGGGGGGAGGTGCCGTAAGAGCCCAGCACCGCCGCCCCTGCTACAGCTGCGGGAGATCTCCTGGGGGGGGGGGAAGCGCTGTCAGTGACCCCCTGCTCCAGCCGCGGCTGCCCTGGCTGATATAGCAGCCGCGGTCACCCCTAATACAGCAGCCACGGCTGCCCTGGCTAATATAGCAGCCGCGGCTGCCCTGGCTGATTTAGCACCCGCGGCTGCCCTGGCTGATCTAGCAGCCGCGGCTTCCCTGGCTGATCTAGCAGCCGCGGCTTCCCTGGCTGATCTAGCAGCCGCGGCTGCCCTGGCTGATCTAGCAGCCGCGGCTGCCCTGGCTGATCTAGCAGCCGCGGCTGCCCTGGCTGATCTAGCAGCCGCGGCTGCCCTGGCTGATCTAGCAGCCGCGGCTGCCCTGGCTGATCTAGCAGCCGCGGCTGCCCTGGCTGATCTAGCAGCCGCGGATGCCCTGGCTGATCTAGCAGCCGCGGCTGCCCTGGCTGATCTAGCAGCCGCGGCTGCCCTGGCTGATCTAGCAGCCGCGGCTGCCCTGGCTGATCTAGCAGCCGCGGCTGCCCTGGCTGATCTAGCAGCCGCGGCTGCCCTGGCTGATCTAGCAGCCGCGGCTGCCCTGGCTGATCTAGCAGCCGCGGCTGCCCTGGCTGATCTAGCAGCCGCGGCTGCCCTGGCTGATCTAGCAGCCGCGGCTGCCCTGGCTGATCTAGCAGCCGCGGCTGCCCTGGCTGATCTAGCAGCCGCGGCTGCCCTGGCTGATCTAGCAGCCGCGGCTGCCCTGGCTGATCTAGCAGCCGCGGCTGCCCTGGCTGATCTAGCAGCCGCGGCTGCCCTGGCTGATCTAGCAGCCGCGGCTGCCCTGGCTGATCTAGCAGCCGCGGCTGCCCTGGCTGATCTAGCAGCCGCGGCTGCCCTGGCTGATCTAGCAGCGCGGCTGCCCTGGCTGATCTAGCAGCCGCGGCTGCCCTGGCTGATCTAGCAGCCGCGGCTGCCCTGGCTGATCTAGCAGCCGCGGCTGCCCTGGCTGATCTAGCAGCCGCAGCTGCCTGGCTGATCTAGCAGCCGCGGCTGCCCTGGCTGATCTAGCAGCCGCGGCTGCCCTGGCTGATCTAGCAGCCGCGGCTGCCCTGGCTGATCTAGCAGCCGCGGCTGCCCTGGCTGATCTAGCAGCCGCGGCTGCCCTGGCTGATCTAGCAGCCGCGGCTGCCCTGGCTGATCTAGCAGCCGCGGCTGCCCTGGCTGATCTAGCAGCCGCGGCCGCCCTGGCTGATCTAGCAGCGCGGCCGCCCTGGCTGATCTAGCAGCCGCGGCCGCCCTGGCTGATCTAGCAGCCGCGGCCGCCCTGGCTGATCTAGCAGCCGCGGCCGCCCTGGCTGATCTAGCAGCCGCGGCCGCCCTGGCTGATCTAGCAGCCGCGGCGCCCTGGCTGATCTAGCAGCCGCGGCCGCCCTGGCTGATCTAGCAGCCGCGGCCGCCCTGGCTGATCTAGCAGCCGCGGCCGCCCTGGCTGATCTAGCAGCCGCGGCCGCCCTGGCTGATATAGCAGCCGCGGCCGCCCTGGCTGATATAGCAGCCGCGGCCGCCCCTAATACTGCAGCCGCGGGCGTCCCTGCTCCAGCAGCCGCGGGCGTCCCTGCTCCAGCAGCCGCGGGCGTCCCCTGCTCCAGCAGCCGCGGGCGAGTTCTGGGGGGGGGGGGAGGTGCTGTCAGTGCCCTGCTGCCCTGCTCCAGCAGCCGTAGGTGAGTTCTGGGGGGGGGGGTGCTGTCAGTGCCCTGCTGCCCCTGCTCCAGCAGCCGTAGGTGAGTTCTGGGGGGGGGGGGGGGTGTGCTGTCAGTGCCCTGCTGCCCCTGCTCCAGCAGCCGCGGGTGGGTTCCGGAGGGGAAGGGTGTACGTTGCTTGCAGAGCCCAGTGCAGGTCTTACCTGCCCCTTGGCGCCGCCCCCTTCTCCTAGGGCTAGGATTAGGGCTCGGGTTAGGGCTCGGGCTAGGGTTAGGGCTCGGCCTAGGGTTAGGGCTAGGGTTAGGGTTAGATTTAGGGCTAGGGTTAGAGCCTGGGCTGCAGACGAGAGGAGGGGCGGGAACACCCAAGGGAAGCAGGATGCTTCCCTCAGTTACCCTCCTCTCCTCTGTCACAGGGTAACGGGGCCCCATACTGATGGTTGAGGGGTCCCCTACCCAGTCGGAGCCCTGGTGCAGCTGAACCAGCTGCACCATGGTAGGTCCGCCCCTGACGCTCGGGGTAAATGGCAGCGGAGTCTCCTTCCCTTCTCCTGGTGATCCACCGCTGTGATCACCAGTGAGAGCCCCTTCGGATGCCTCCATATGACTTCCTGGTTCCGTCTCTGTGAGCCGCAGCGGCTCATTGGAGGCGGAACTGGGTGGGAAAAAAAATATATAAAATTTAGGCCCATAAAAGAAATTTTTTATGAAAAAAAAATGGTACCGCATTTAGGCTGCTTTCACATCAGCGGTTTTTTAAAATCGCGGCAGATGCGGTGAAAAAAAACGAATCTGCCGCGATTACCGCATAACCGCGACACCTGCGGCACAGTTGCGGCAAGCCCCATAGAATGTCTATGGGGGCTTGCGGCAAGTGCGGTATCGGCACTTGCGGCAGGTGCGGCCGCAAAAAAACGCGGCTGACCGCGTTTTTTTTTCGCGGCCGCACCTGCCGCAAGTGCTGAACCGCACTTGCCACACCTGCCGCGCCCTTACCGCAAGCCCCATAGATATTGCATGGGGCTTGCCACAACTGTGCCGTAGGTGTCACGGTATGCGGTAATCGCGGCATTCGTTTTTTTCACCGCATCTGCCGCGATTCAAAAAAAACGCTAGTGTGAAAGTACCCTTAGTACAAAATTCCTGACATAATCATACCGCCAGGAATAAGATTGATTATTGAATAAAATTATATTATTTATTTAATTATAATTCATGATTTTATGTTTCAAACTTTATCACATCTGAGAGGTCTACTAGAGTCTTCTTTGATCAGGTAATTACTAAGAATTGCAGGCCGACAGTACATAACACCAAATTTCCATGCAAAACAATGGTACCGCTTTTAGCACAAAATTCCTGACATAATCATACCGCCAGGGAGGTTAAATATAGGAATGCAGTGCGTATGCGTTTGGCTGCGTTCAGTTACGCTGCGTTCAAAAATACAAATGTGAAAGTGGCCAAATTGTGGGTTTACACGCTAGGATATCCTGAACGATATCCTTGAAACGTCACAGATTTGTGATTGTTGAAAAGATATCGTTCGGGCGTCATTGCGTGTAAATGAACGATATAGGAGGAAAAGATCGTTGGATCGTTCATCCTAGATTTGAGATCTTGACCTCAAATCTATGGTTCGTCGTCCAATTAACGCTGCTTCAGGAAGCAGCATCGTTCACTGTGACAGCTTTGTGAACAATATCGTTCACAAATCTCCTATTCCTGCCGCTTTATTACATTGCTCACTCCTTCCTCTCCTATTCAACAGTTGCGCTGCCGCTTAGGATATCGTAAACTATATCCTTGTGTGTGACAGCGCACTAACGATGTCGGAACGATCACGGTCACATGATCGTTCCAAGGATATCGTTTACGATATCCTAGCGTGTAAACCCACCATTAGAGAATCCTAAAAATATGACATGTTTGAGGCACTTGAGGACTGGAGTTTGAGATCCCTGCGTTATACTTTCCAACTCAGAGGGTGCTAAGCCCCAAACACCAAAGTTTTTACAAACATGTAAAAAATAAAACAAAAGTTCAAAATTACCCCCCTTTTCCCCATTCACAATAAAAGTATTAAAAAAATTTAAAAAAGTACATGTTTAGTATTGCTGCGTTCAGAATCGCCCGACCTATCAAGATATAAAATCAATTAATGAGAGCCCTAAACTCCGTAACGGAAAAATGGTCCAAACGCCAAACTTATTTATTTATTTTTTTCTTTTGCCGCAACATTGCTATAAAATGCAACAACGGCATATCCACCCAAAAATGGTAAATGGAAACGTTAGCTCAAGACGCAAAAAATAAGCCGTCACCCAGTCCTAGATCCCAAAAAATGAGGACGCTACGGGTCACAGAACATGGCACAAAAAGTGCGATTTTGAAAAGAAAAAAAGGTGCAATTACACATTTTAAATAAACTAAAGGGCCTGTCACACGCGTCAATATCGCCTGCACGATATCGGCTGCACGTGACGTTGCAGCGATATTGACGCGTGTGACATAGTGAATCAACCAGCGATAAATCGCTGGTTGATGATCGCCAGGTTTTAGAATCAGTCCTAAAACCTGGCGATTGTCGCCGGTGGACACGCAGCATCGCTGCGTGTGACACGGGACTAGCGATATTCCAGCTCCCAGCGCCTCTCACAAGCGCTGGGAGCTGGTATCCAAGGTACACTGCGGGTAACTAGGCAGCGCGCGCTGCCTAGTTACCCGCAGTGTACCTTGGAGACCAGGCTTGCTCCGCTTCCAGCAGGCTGGCAGCGGGAGCAGGACATCGTGGAAACGATATTTAAATCGTTTCCATGATGTCTCTGGTCAATTGATCGCTGGCGAGTCTGCCTGTGTGACAGCTCACCAGCGATCAGCCGTCAATGTCGTCAGCGATCAGATCGCTGACGACATTGACGCGTGTGACAGGACCTTAAAAGAAGAAAGCAAGCGCAGATAGGGTCTTATCTTTTTAACAATCAGCAGCTAAAGAGCCGTTCTGAAAACTGCTCACCTGGTCTAGTTGTGTGACACACAACCAGTATGAAAAACATGTAATGGCAGCTGCTGCTGGACCCACACCTCCACGTGCTGTGTGGTCAAATTCCAGAATTTTCCAGGGACAACGTGTCGTCGGTCCGCGCTGCCACAAATGACTGAATCAGAAGTTCACTCTATACCTTTATTTGGATCCATCCAACGCGTTTCGGAGCCTGCTATGCTCCTTCATCAGGGAGTGTATGAGGTTAGACATGTCACATCGCTTTTATATATACTTAAACAATGTATTCACCTTCATCACATGATCATTACGTCAGAGAAGGCATTTTTTTACATTTTGTTACAGGCTCGTTCAGTAGATTTAATCCAAGTCCAATGTGTTTTTCAAACACATATATAAACATTTGCAAATAAGAATTACATATATAAACATTTTTCATTACAATAATATTACATTTAATACATAAAAGGATAAAAATAAGAATAAAACAAGCGTATTCAATAAAAATGTTATGGGGAATCAAACGTATTGCTGTAGGTATCTCAATGCTCATCCACCTTGTGAATAAACCACTATGCTATACTAATATTACCTTGTGATCCTAATACCTGTGATTGTCTTATTACAAAAATTGTATTTTAATCTTACACTATACAATGTTCATGTGTTGAAACAGTGAAAACAATTTATTAAAATATATATATTTATATATAACCGTGCATTTAATCATGTAATTATTTATTTAATCAATAATTTATTAGATGATTTCTTTTTCAGTGACTGTGATGTGCATTTATCAAATAAAACTAGAACATTTATCCCAAACTCATCTTGCATGTTTCTCAAAAAGCAAGGATGAGGTCTCATCGTCACACAATTACACACGAAAAAAATCAATTTTCGAGTAGCGGAGCATTTTTCTGGCCAAGGACATAACATTGATAATATGAAGGTTTTAATTTTGAGAGGTAATTTCAAATCCCAAAAACATCGAAAAGTCTGTGAATCCAAGCTAATTAGAAGCTTCAATTGTATACAGAATGGACTGAACATTGCTGATGGCTTTATGGCTCATTACCACATCTAAACAATGTTGTTCAAAGACATGGAAATCTTGGACACCAGGTTTTCTTATAATTTAGTGTCCTAAAGACTTTATTACCACTGGGACTGCCTGATTGAAGATCCTCTCAAAGACAGCTTTGTTTATTTTGCCAAATGTCCAGTCTTTGTAATGTTAATTTAGTCAAATGTCCAATCATTTTAGTTGTGCATACATATATTTTGAGTTTCATTCAATATCTTGTCATACCATGCCTGATGAAGAGACCTGAGTCGTCTCGAAAGCTCACCTTATAACATTATTTATTTTATTTTTGTTAGCCATTAAAAGGTATCACAACTACAAGATTTGTATGTTGTTTCTCACACTGAGAGCAATCAACATTTTCAAAAAGATTAGCCACACAAATAAATGAATCAATAAATGAGATTAATATTTGAGTATGTGTGGAATTATTTTTCTTATTGGTTCTACTTATTACCTATGTTAAAAACATTAATTACCGTATATACTTGTGTATAAGCCGACCCGTGTATAAGCCGACCCCCCTACTTTTGCCCCCAAAACCTGGGAAAACCTATTGACTCGTGTATAAGCCGAGGGTGGACCCCAGCACAGGTATACAGGCCTCCCCAGTGGTAGTATACAGCAGCCTCCCCAGTGGTAGTATACAGCAGCCTCCCCAGTGGTAGTATACAGCAGCCTCCCCAGTGGTAGTATACAGCAGCCTCCCCTTTGGTAGTATACAGCTGCCTCCCCAGCGGTGTATACAGGCAGCCCCAAAGGTGTATACAGGCAGCCCCAGTGGTGGTATATACAGGCAACCCCAGAGGTGTATACAGGCAGCCCCAGTGGTGGTGTATACAGGCAGCCCCAAATGCTGGCACTTGCCCCCCCTGCTTGTAAGGCCCCCCCGGGTGCTTATCTTACCATCCCTAGTATTTTAAATGGCGCGCGCAGGTCCCTCCGTGCTCCCGTCGTCAGCTGCATCCGGGGTCCCCGGCCGTCGCGTAGCGATGACTTCATGCGACCGGCCGGTCACATGACCCCGGATGCTACGGAGGACGGGAGCACGGAGGGACCTGCGTGCGCGATTTAAAATACTAGGGATGGTAAGATAAGCACCCGGGGGGCCTTACAAGCAGGGAGGCAAGTGCCAGCATTTGGGGGATATATATATAGATATGCACTGCTTCCCCCTGCCGCTGATTGACAGGGGGAAGCAGTGCATATATAATGAGCGGCCCCACGTGATGGGGCGCTCATTCAGCAGCCTCCCCCCGCCTCCTCCAGCCTCCCTAGCCCCGGACACAGCCCCCACTACCGTATTGACCCGTGTATAAGCCGAGGGGGAGATTTTTCAGCCCAATTTTTGGGCTGAAAAACTCGGCTTATACACGAGTATATACGGTATTTTAAAAAATTATTTAGAACATTAAAAATTTTTTAACAAAATTGAAATCGTAGGGGCATTTGCATATAAATTATGGATACATAAATGTTCCATAATGTTCTAAATAATTTTTTTAAATAATCAATTAATGTTTTTAACATGGGTAATAAGTAGAACCAATAAGAAAAATAATTCCACACATACTCAAATAATAATCTCATTTATTTGTGTGACTAATCTTTTTGAGAAACATGCAAGATGAGTTTGGGATAAATGTTCTAGTTCTATTTGATAGATGCACATCACAGTCACTGAAAAATAAATAATCTAATAAATTATTGATTAAATAATTACATGAATAAATGCACGGATATATAATATATATATATATATACCGTATATACTCGTGTATAAGCCGACCCGTGTATAAGCCGACCCCCCTACTTTTGCCCCCAAAACCTGGGAAAACCTATTGACTCGTGTATAAGCCGAGGGTGGACCCCAGCACAGGTATACAGCCCCCAGCAGTGTGGTATACTTCAGCCCCAGAGGTATATACAGCAGCCCCAGTGGTAGTATACAGCAGCAGCCCCAGTGGTATATACAGCAGCAGCTCCAGTAGTTAGTATACAGCAGCCCCAGAGGTAGTATACAGCATCCCCAGAGGTAGTATACAGCATCCCCAGAGGTAGTATACAGCATCCCCAGAGGTAGTATACAGCATCCCCAGAGGTAGTATACAGCAGCCCCAGAGGTAGTATACAGCAGCCCCAGAGGTAGTATACAGCAACCCCAAAGGTATATACAGCAGCCCCAGTGGTAGTATACAGCAGCCCCAGAGGTATATACAGCCCCAGTGGTAGTATCCAGCAGCCCCAGAGGTATATACAGCCCCAGTGGTAGTATACAGCAGCCCCAGAGGTATATACAGCCCCAGTGGTAGTATACAGCAGCAGCCCCAGAGCTATATACAGCCCCAGAGGTAGTATACAGGCCCCCCAGTGGTGGTATACTGACCCCCACCAGTAACACACAGCCCCCCCTCCTTAGTATGTCCCCCCCTCCTTAGTATGTCCCCCCCCAGGCTGCGGCACCTGTTAAAATAAACAAACTTTCATACATCACCTCTCCGGCGCAGCTCCTCCGGTCCTCCGCTCGCCGGCTTCTTCTTCCTTCTTGTGCCGGCTTCTGTGACCGCACGCAGGAAATGACGTCATCTCCTGCGCCCAGTCACATGACACCGGAAGCAAGAAGAAGAAGAAGCCGGCGAGCGGAGGACCGGAGGAGCTGCGTTGGAGAGGTGATGTATGAAAGTTTGTTATTTTAACAGGTGCCGCAGCCTGGGGGGGACATACTAAGGAGGGGGGACATACTAAGGAGGGGGGGCTGTGTTACTGGTGGGGGCCTGTGTAGTGCAATATGCACGACATCCCCCCGCCGCTGATGGACGGGGGATGCCGTGCATATTCATTGCACTAATGAGGCGGCCCCACGTGACCACCTGCGGTCACCACGGCCTCCTCCAGCCACCGGTGCACCCCCACCCACAGCATACCGAGTGACTCGTGTATAAGCCGAGGGGGGGGACTTTTCAGCCCAATTTTTGGGCTGAAAAACTCGGCTTATACACGAGTATATACGGTATATACTAGATGGCGGCCCGATTCTAAAGAATCGGGTATTCTAGCCTATGGTTATTAGGGTATACGGGGGCTCAGTGGTTAGCAGACTATACAGCGGCTGAGGGGTTAGCAGAGTATACGGAGGCTCAGTGGCTAATAGTCTGCTTTAGGGCAGAGTGCACTGGTCAGGGGCAGAGTGCAGTGGTCAGGGGCCCGATGCAATTGCATCGGGAGCGCTGTGAAATGAATTGTGTGTATAGAGGCGGGTCAGTGGGTAGCAGAGTATACAGGGGGCTCTGAGGGTAGCAGATTATACGGGCAGCTCTGTGGGTAGCAGAGTATACAGGCGGCTCTGTAGATAGCAGAGTATAATGTGGCGGAGAGGGGTGAGGAGAGGTGAGACAGGAGGGGTGAGGAGAGGTGAGACAGGAGGGGTGAGGAGAGGTGAGGCAGGAGGGGTGAGGAGAGATGCGGCTGGAGGGGTGAGGAGAGAGGAGGCTGGAGCGGCGACATGAGTGTTCGGCACACCTCTGCTCCTCTAGGCTGCACACATCATGGCGGTCGTCTCTCGCCCGTGATGTGTGTTTTAGGCAGTGTATAGGCGGCCGTAAGCGTGGCGGGGCTGCCTGAGTCCCACTTCGCTTAGGGCCGGCATGTTGGTCCACTGTGGACAGGTGTAGCGCTGTGGTGACGTCACTTTGGCGATGACAAAGTGACGGAAGTGCTGGCTAAAATGACAGAAGTGAGCCTTCGGGTTTTATATATTAGATATAGCAGTACTATGGTATATGGCGGTACAGTATAGCAGATGTATAGCAGCACTATAGTATATGGCAATATATTACAGTATATGTACAGGTGGACTATAGTATATGGGGTATTTTATAGCACATGTATAGCAGCGCTATGGTATATGGCGGTACATTACAGTACATGTATAGCAGCGCTATGGTATATGGTGGTACATTACATTACATGTATAGCAGCGCTATAGTATATGGCGATACATTACAGTACATGTATAGCAGCACTATAGTATATGACAGTATATTACAGTACATGTAGAGTTTTACTATAGTATATGGTGGAATTTTATAGCACATGTATAGCAGCACTATAGTATATCACCATACTCTGCTCCCCCCCCCCGCTCCTCCCTTCAAAAAATAAAAAATCCCCAGTGAGGATACTCACGTGTCCGCCGGCTCGCTCCACCTTCGTCTTCTAGGTCCTACAGGGGTTTAGGACCCGTCGTTGCCTGGGAAACCGTTTAGCTGATTGGTCACATGACCGCTAACTGGCAGGGGGGCAGGATGGATTAAGGGGCAGGATGGTGACGGGGGGTTGAGCGAGCGGGGCAGGATGGTAGCGGGAGGGCAGGATGGTGTGGCTGGGGGGGGGGGGGGGGGGGGGTGTCAGATGGAGCCGTGGGGGGGGCAGGATGGAGCGGCGTGGGCTGGTGGAGCCGGTGGGGAGGGACAGGATGGAGCTGGTGTGGGGGGGGCAGATGGAGTGGAGGGGGCAGATGCAGCGTGGAGGGGCAGGATGCAGCGAGGGGGGTGGGGCAGGATGGTGGGGGGGGGGAGGGGCAGATGAGCCGGTGGGGGTGCAGGGCAGGATGGAGGCGGCGTGGGGGCTGGATGGAGCCGGTGGGGAGGGACGATGGAGCTGGTGTGTGGGGGGGGCAGGATGGAGTGGAGGGGGGCAGGATGCAGTGTGGAGGGGCAGGATGCAGCCGAGGGGGGGGCAGGATGGTGGGGGGGAGGGCCAGATGGAGCCGTGGGGGTGCAGGTGGAGCGGGCGGGAGCAGGATGGAGCCGGTGGGGGGCAGGATGGTGCTGGGGGAGGGCAGATGGAGTGGTGGGGGCAGGATGCAGCCGAGGGGGGTGGTGGGGCAGGATGGAGGTGGCATGGGGGGGACAGGATGGAGCTGGTGTGGGGGGGGTTAGGATGGAGCCGGCTGGGGTGAGGAGCGGCGGGGGCAGGATGGAGCGGGGGGGGGCCAGGATGGAGCTGGTGTGGGGGGGGGGATCAGGATGGAGGCGGTGGGGGGGTAGGATGGTGCGGGCGGGGAGTGCAGGATGGAACCGGTGGGGGGGCAGGATGGAGCTGCGGGGGGAGGGCTATGGAGGGGAGAGGGCGGGGGCAGGTTGGAGCCGGTGGGGGGTAGGGGCAGGATGGATGAGAGGATACACAGGCGTGTGCCGGCTTGCAGGACCTGTTGGTGCCTGGGAAACCAATAGGTGATCCCAGGCAACCACAGGTCCTCAAGGCATGGAGCTGGAGGAGGTAGATGGACGGCGCCGGCGGACGGGTGAGTATCCTCTGAGTTTTTTTTTATTTTTTTATTAGAAGCAAGCGGAGGGGGGGGGTGCCGCAGGACCCGCGGGGGGGGCAGGACGACCCGGGGGGGCAGGATGACCTGCGAAGGGCGCGGGGGGGGGCAGGAGCAGCCGTGGGGGAAGCCACAGGAGCCGCGGGGCCCGGAGCAGTGGCGGGGGGGGCAGGACGACCCACGGGGGGGCCCGCAGGAGCCGTGGGGGAGCAGAAACAGCGCCATGGGAGTAGTTCAGTAATGCTTCAGGTACTTGTGCACTTGATATGGTTCTGCTTTTAATGCATTCAGGAGGCCGTAATGGCACAGCGAATTAAAAAATGTAGAGTAGGACTGCCCCATCTGAGAATGCCGTGACGTGGCGGGGTAGTTCAAAGAATTGATCAATTGTTTGCCAAATGTCTCAGTTTAAAGTACAGTTAGAAATTATGTGCACATGCACTTTTTGTATTGCGTGCTAACCTTAGGCAGCGCTGGCTTCTTGGCTTTTTTATTATAGGTTTGTGGCTGACCACCACTTTTTGCCGTGCGCGCTTGGTTGTGCATGCCATTCTATCTGTCTTTAATGTGATTGATCTAGGCCGCTGTACATACATACAGCGGCCATACCCTGCCCATAGGCACTGCTTGATTGTTGCACATGTGTTTGGGCCTGTTCTACCCTCATCCATGGTTGTTGGTTGGGCAGTGTGGGGGTCAGATCTGATAATGTCCGGATGTCATGTCCGGACCTGGTCTGCCTTTATCTGCGCTGCTTTTCTGGCGCCATGGGAGTAGTTCAATAATGCTTCAGGTACTTGTGCACTTGATATGGTTCTGCTTTTAATGCATTCAGGAGGCCGTAATGGCACAGCGAATTAAAAAATGTAGAGTAGGACTGCCCCGTCTGAGAATGCCGTGACGTGGCGGGGTAGCTCAAAGAATTGATCAATTGTTTGACAAATGTCTGTTTAAAGTACAGTTAGAAATTATGTGCACATGCACTTTTTGTATTGCGTGCTAACCTTAGGCAGCGCTGGCTTCTTGGCTTTTTTATTTAGTATACACATACAGTATACATATACAGTATACACACACATATACAGTATATACACACACATATACAGTATACACACACAGTATAGACAGACACATATACAGTATACACATATATTCAGTATACACACACACATATACAGTATACACACACATATAAGTATATACACACACACATACAGTAACACACACACACATATAATATATACACACAATACAGTATACACACACACATATATACAGTATACACACACATATACAGTATAGACACACAACATATAATCTCACTCTTCATGCAGGAGACTGTGTAGAAGAAGCCGCAGATCTCCTCTCTATCTCTGTGTGATCAGAGCTGTCTCCTCAGCTCTCAGCATTCCGTCCCTGAAGACTACATCTCCATCATGCACCGCGTTCCTCCTTGTGACGCCATGATCCTGGAAGCAGTGAGGAATCTAAGGGGAGTGGCATCCAGCCTATTATTGTGTGATTGGGGTGTCCCTTGGGCTTGTTCCGGCCACCCCTGGGCTCAGCAGACACCTTAATAGATGCGGCTGGGCCGGTAGTGTGGTGCGGACATGCCCCTTAGTTACCGACCGGCTGGTTACAAGACCTCCGGGAGCGTGGAGGGGACCGTGGAGCGTGGAGGGAGATGACCCTAACACACTTCCGTAAGTTTGCAGCCAAACCCCCGACGACGAAGTGCGCTACGGCACTATGTAATAATATATATATTATATAATTTTAATAAATTGTTTTCACTGTTCAACACATGAACATTGTATAGTGTAAATTACAAAAATGTATTTATAAGACAATCACAGTATTGGATCACAAGTAATATTAGTATAGCATAGTCGTTTATTCACAAGGTGGATGAGCATTGAGATACCTACAGCAATAGATTCGATTCCCCATAACATTTTTATTGAATATGCTTGTTTTATTCTTATTTTTATCCTTTTATGTATTAGATGTAATATTATTGAATGAAAAATGTTTTTATATGTAATTCTTATTTGCAAATGTTTATATATGTGTTTTAATCCAAGTCCAATGTTTTTTCAATCTACTGAACGAGCCTGTAACAAAATGTAAAAAAATGCCTCCTCTGACGTCAGTGTACACTCCTACTGACGTCATGATCATGTGATGAAGGTGTATACATTGTTTAAGTATATATAAAAGCGGTGACATGTCTTAACCTCATACACTCCCTGATGAAGGACCCATAGCAGGCTCCGAAACGCGTTGGATGGATCCAAATAAAGGTATAGAGTGAACTTCTGATTCAGTCATTTGTGGCAGCGCGGACCGACGACACATTGTCCCTGGAAAATTCTGCAATTACACATTTTGTTTTTGGGTTTTTTAGTCGCCATGTTCACTATATGGTAAAACCGACATGACAGTGTGATGGCCCGGGTCGGTATGAGTTTGTAGATGCCAAACATGCATACCTTTACTGGTATCTAAGTGGTGAAAAGAAGTTTTTGGGGAAAAAAGAAACTTCTTTTTGCACCACTTAGATACCAGTAAAGGTATGCATGTTTGGTATCTACAAACTCATACCGACCCAGGCTATCACACAGTCATGTCGGTTTTACCATATAGTGAACATGGCGACTAAAAAAACTCAAAGAGAAAATGTATAATTGCACTTTTTTTTATTTTTTTATTTTATTTTTTTTTGCAATTTCCCAGTACACTATGTGGTAAAATAAATTATTGCATCTGAAAGTACAACTCGTCCCGCATGCCATCATATGTCTATATTGACGGATAAATAAAAAAAGTTATGGTCTTGGAAGCAGGTGATCAAAAAACTAAAATGGAAAATGAAAAATTCCAGGGCCATGAAGGGGTTGACATCAACCATTTTCTGAAGTAACACAGTGTAACAGCTCTACCAGAGTACAGCACGGTTGAACCATATCTGATTACAAACTTATTTACCGCAGACAGCTGTTGCACTGTTAGCTCTGCTGTACTTTGGCAATACTGCTCTCACTGCAGAGCTCTGTGTAAGTATGAGTACAAGTGTCAGCCATTACACACTGGTAACTGCCTTTCATTTAAAATGAGCTCTGGAGGCAGATTCTCAGGGAGATATGTGTCTGGCCTATACATCCAAATTCTCTGGAATAAGATATTGGATCGCAGATATAAAGGTTTCATTTTATTCACCTTCCTGTAACCTACATATCCATATCGATGACTTAGAGCGTGATCTTAGTGGCAGGCACCATTTAAATCCACTGACACTTTTATTTATCAGTAAATGAATTTACCTGCTCAGATCCATATTACACTACTTTTTTTCTTTTTGTGCACTGTAATACCATAACAACTCAAAGTGCTTATCTTACTTTCAAAGTTAAAACCTATCACGCAAGCAAATGAAGCTATTTCTGTAACATGCAAATTGGAATTTTACAAACTTCTGCTGCAATAAATTGCCCACAGTGCATGCCTGTATGGTTAAGTTGTATTTTTAGTTTTTTTTTTGTTTTTGTTTTTTTTAAAATATACATCTCTATACATAGAAGAATATGCAAATACAACAGCCTTATCAGCTGGAAAGAGCCAAGAAAAAAGTGGAAGTGGTACTCCGTCTCGTAGGTCTGTGCTGCCACAAAGATTCAAAGCACCTCCAGGTAAGTTAACCTGACGTTTGCACGCTATATTTGTTGATTAGTACTGCAACAATGTAATCTGTATAGGATTAGCTGTGAAAGATCAGAGAGGTTTTTTAACTTGTCTGAAGCATATGACTTCCATTTATCTTTCAATATATGAATATTCACATGTTTTACCAAGCAGCTAAAGGCCTATGCAACAGATTTGTTGTATAGACAATTGATCAGCTCATGACATTCACACTATGTTGGAACTGGCTATTCAAAGAAACTGATGGAGGGTAATACTTTTATCAGTGTTTTAGTCAAATGCTAGTAGAATACATAATGAAGAACTACCTAAAGGGAATCTACCTTGACGATCAATTCCCTCTTCTTCCAAACCACCTATTTTGCCATATACCACTTTAGAAAGATAGTCCATTAAATACTGTACTTTTATTTCTAAAATGTATTGATTGATATGCTATAACATTCATGTTTTAATCCACAGCTCTATTACTTGCCTACTGTTGTGCTGCCTTCTGCTTGACTGACAACTCACTGTCTGTGCATCTAATCCGTTAAAGGGGGTTATCCGGGACTTTTACATTGATGGGCTATCCTTGGGATAGGTCATCAATGTCTGATCGGTGAGGGTGCTACTTTGTGTTGCTGGCAGGAACTACTTGATTGCAGAGCTGCGCAGCACAACTGCATCAACTGTATAGTGGTCACAGCTAGATACCGTATATATTCGTGTATAAGCCGACCCCCCCCTACTTTTGCCCCCAAAACCTGGGAAAACCTATTGACTCGTGTATAAGCCGAGGGTGGACCCCAGCACAGGTATACAGCCTCCCCAGTGGTAGTATACAGCAGCTTCCCCAGTGGTATATACAGGCCCCAGCAGTATATACAGCAGCCCCAGTGGTATATACAGGCCCCAGCAGTATTACAGTAGCCTCCCCAGTGGTATATACAGGCCCCAGCAGTATTACAGTAGCCTCCCCAGTGATATATACAGGCCCCAGCAGTATATACAGCAGCCCCAGTGGTATACAGGCGCCCCCCCCCATCAGTGGTATACAGGGCCCCCCCCTTGCTGCCGCACACCTGTAAAGTAATAGATCATTATACTTATCCCTGTCGCCGCCGATCTGACACTTCGCTCCTCCGGGTCTTCATGCTTCTTCCTGCTTGTGATCAGCGTGCGCAGGCAATGACGTCACTGCCTGTGCGCCGGATGAAGGAGCATGAAGACCTGGAGGAGCGCGGTGTCAAAGCGGTGACAGGATAATTATAATGATCTATTACTTTACAGGTGTGCAGCAGCAAGGGGGCCCTGTATACCACTGATGGGGAGGGGTGGGGGGTGCCTGTATACCACTGATTTCGGGCGCCTGTATATGTATATGACTCGTGTATAAGCCGAGGGGGGGGATGACTTTTCAGCACATTTTTTGTGCTGAAAAACTAGCTTCTACACGAGTATATACGGTACTACGTATCTGCCCCCTATTCGAATATTTAAATCTGTAGGGTGGGATGTGCAGTACCTGGCCGTGGCCACTATTCCATTGACCTAGTGGCCTTGTACTGCTCTGTAACGAAGTAGTTGCCGCAACGTCGCTGTGAACAGCTGATACATGGAGGTACTTGATGTCACACCCTCACCGATCAAACATTCGTGACCTATCGTAAGGATAGTACATCAGTGTTAGGCTGCGTTCACATATTGCGTATTTTTGCACGCACTTTTCAAAATATGCAATGTGCTTTTTGTCTGCCGGCAAAGTGAATAGAAAATTCACTTAGCCGTGCAGACAGTGCATAAAAATATGCTGCGCTTTTATAGGAAAAAGCGCCTGCGTAAAAAGAATGACCGTGTCAATTATTTACGCAACAGCGCCGGCGCTTTTTCCTATAAGGGCCGGCACTGCTGCATCTGACGTCACAGAGGGAAGGAAGAATCCTGGTTCCTCCTTCCCTCTGTGACACCTGTGACTGCCCATTTGATTTCGCAGTGTATTAATATACACTGCAGAATCAAAGTTAAAGCCAAATGTATTAAAAATAATAAAGAATGAATACTTTCCCTCTGACGGGTGTTTCGGGAGCCGCCACAGGAATTGACCTCTTAGGACCTGTGGTGATGTCAGTGACATCACGGTCATGTGATATGTATCACATGACCGCGAGCGGCCAGTCGGCACCCGTGACATCACTGACATCACGGCAGGCCCTGGCAGGACGATGCTTATGCACTGGAGAAAAGGCGTCGGAGGGTAAGTATTTGATTCTTTCTTATTTTTCATGCATTTATCTTTATTTAATTTAGATTTCGCAGTGTATATTAAAAATGCACTGCGAAGTCTAATGGGGGCTGTCACAGAGGGGAGGAGGAAGCAGGATTCCTCCTCCCCTCTGTGACATCGCACTTTCTTCACCCCATAAAACGCAGGTGGTGTGTGAAAGCATCGGCGTATTTTGTTGCGCTTTTTTGTGCGGCCGAAAATTGCGTAAAAAAGCGCAACAAAATACGCAAGTGTGTGAACGTAGCCTTAAATCCCTAAATCTCCTTTTAGGATGTGAACCAGGCCAAAGAAGCTTATGCCAGAGAGGCTCAGGAAGTGGTCTGATCAAAGCCATCTCATTTGCCTGTGTATTAAAATATGAATTTGGGGGAGGTAGCTCATCATCTCCAAATTTCGTTTAAAGAAAATGTGCCATCAGAAAATTACTTATTGTTTACATTGGGTTTTAGTGTTAATGTGCAGTTTTTTGTTTTTTTTTTTTAGATGGTTTTTACTTTCTTTCCCCATATTCTAATCTTTTATTAAAGTAGTAAATCTGATCCTCTTTAGGCTGCGTTCACACATTGCGTATTTTGCCGCGCTTTTTTACGCGCACTTTTCAAAATACGCAATGTGTTTTGTGTCTGCCAGCAAAGTGAATGTGAAATTCACTTTGCAGTGCAGACAGTGCGTAAAAATACACAGTGCTTTTTTGGGAGAAAGCGCAGCTGCGTAAAGAATTGAGATGTCAATTCTTTACGCAGCTGCTCCTGCGTTTTCTCCCCGTGATGTCAGAGGGGAGGAAGAATCCTGCTTCCTCCTTCCCTCTGTGACAGCTGTGACCGCCTATTAGATTTCACAGTGTATTAATATACACTGCGAAATCTAAATTAAAGAAAGGCAAGTGTATGAAAAATAAAAAAGAATGAATACTTTACCTGTCCGGTGCCAAGCGAGATGTCTTCTGCTAGGACCTGCGGTGACGTCAGAGAGGCTTTCCCGGCGCTGATTGACTGCTCGCGGTCATGTGATATATATCACATGATCGGGAACGCCCCTCTGACGTCACCGCAGGTCCTGGCAGAAGACATCTAGCTTGGCACCGGACACTGGGAAAAGGAGTCGGACAGGTAAAGTATTCATTCTTTTTTATTTTTTATACACTTGCTTTTGTTTAATTTAGATTTCGCAGTGTATATTAATACACTGTGAAATCTAATGGGGCTGTCAGATGGAGGAGGAAGCAGGATTCTTCCTCCCCTCTGACATCACTGCGCTTTCTGGGTAAAGAAAGTGCAGTGTGTGAAAGCCCCTGCGTATTTTGTTGCGCTTTTTTGCGCAGCTGAAAAACGCAGCAAAAAAGCGCAACAAAATATGCAATGTGTGAACGCAGCCTTATACTGGCCAGGATTTGTTTTCGTTTTTCTTTTTGTTTTGTTTGTTTTTTTATTCAGCCACAAGGAACAGACACTTGCTATATCTTTTTTTTTTTTTTATTGAAGCATCTAATGAGCATATTCCAAGCTCATTGTGAGGGAAGTTACAAGTAGGACCAGCTGTGACATCTATTGTGATAGGTGGATTCCATGCTGTTAGTTGTGTATAGGGTGTTGCCTGTCATTGTAAGCCTGCCTCTGCTGATAATGAACGTGCTGAAAACCTTTCCCAAAAGTTAGTCTTTTTGCAAAGTATAGCCGCATTTTTGGTGAATATATGGTACCCAAAAAATCAGGAAAAAGTGGTTAGTTTACTTGCTCATATTTGTACAGAGTGATATCTACAATTCACTGTCTTTATTTCATACTGACTTGATTCATTATGCTTTTTGAGTTTTTTATTTACCAATAATTGTCAAAGTCCAAAAAGTCTAACATTAACCTCTAATCTTATTTTATTTTTGAACACAATAAAAAGGGTAGCAGGAATATATTTTGGAAATGATTTGACTATATAAATTGGTTAAGAAGATCAGGGGTAAAGCTGACTGCAGACATTGTTTAGTATTGCTGCAAGAAACGTTGTGTTTTGTGGCTATAGTTGTAGTTTTCTTGTTAGTATTTTTATGTGCAAAGGTTTTAGAATTTGTTACCCAGTTTTATGTGCCCCATGTCTTGCTTTTGTAGCAACAACTAATGCGGGAGATGGAAGCTTCTTATTTAAAGATGACCTACAATCCACTTTATTGGATGGCCACAAGATTGCTCGACCAGAACTTGACTTCTCGGTTATAAATGGTGAGTACAATATATCAAGATTCAGTACCGTATAGAAGCACGAATTATAAATGTGGGTTGATCCCATTTTGCTCAAAATCCAAAAAAAAACTAAGGTGGCTTCAGCTTGACAAAGACAGACTAATATTATAACATAAAAAAATGTTAAAACATTTCTGTTTCTGCATTTGTGATGCCAGAATAATGGAAGTCAATCATCATAAGATGGTGAAGCCACGTTCTTTTACTTAGATTCTGTTCTTGCGGTTTCCCATTGTTTCAGGCATCTTTTTACACACAAGTGTGGACGACTGCAAATGTGTGCACGCTTGAAAAGGATACCACCAGAACATCTTCCACATTATAATGAATAGTTCCGTTGGAGGTTTCATCTGAAACATTTGTGGAATTTACACGGAAACCCTAACATAAGTGATCACCGTAGACCTCGAGATTGTGATGCTAGCGATATACTGTAATTATGTACCCAAAATATTACCAATAATTTAACGCACAAAGCAAGTCCACACTCGGCCCCTCCTCTAGCACTGGAAAACATAGCGGTTTTTCATGTTACTGATGGGACAAAGGCTCTGGAAAAGCGACATGGCCTTCCACCCCGGCATATAAAATCCCGTGAAATCCGTTGCCACCATATACAAATGCCTCCTTACTTTTTTACCCACTGTTTTCTAAACTGCAGTAAATGGCCAAATTTTTGGCATTACTGTAGGGTGAGAAGCCAATCAACAAATTACAAGGTGTGTGTCCCCAGAAACAGCTGGGTACAATATAAGGGAGCTAAACTGGCATATTTGCAATTCTAAAGAAAAAAGCTTGGTGAGGATGTTACGAAGTTAAAAACTCATGTGCAACCAAAATTTGCATTGCAGTTGTAAATGAATTCATTGAGGTGCAGTTTTTAAATTGAGGTCACTTTGGGGGAGTTTCTGCAGTTCTGGCACCTTAGTGGCTCTGCAAATGTTGCCCACAAATTATGCTCCCAAAATCTGTGCTTTAAATGCCAATTATTGCTTTTTCATACCAATCCCTGCAGTGTGGCCAAATAGTAGTTTCTGATGACAACTTATTTGGGAGAAATGACAGTAGGATTTAACACAAGCTGGCGGGGAGTGAATCATTCCCCGCTTCCATTGGTGGCCCCGTGATGTGATTGATGGGCACCGATAGTTTGTCATGCCAGCCGGTGGGTTATACTGTCCATGTTATATGCAAGCAATTCTGTATACATAGACCAACTAACTTAACAGTATTACTTGAGTGGTGTGTATTACAGCTCTAGACATATAATTAGGTATATATAGTGGATAGATCACAAACACCCTTTATTCACACGATTACTGTAGGGGCTCCCTGAGAAAGTGAGACCCGCAAAACTATCGTGGGGGCTGACGTCCACTGGCTCAGCATCTCCCCAAATGGCTAACTATTGGGGACTTTACTTACAAAGACTAACACTTGACTGATGTTTAATGACCCAGGTTTTGGTGTAGGCTAACACTACAGTAGATCGTGTGAAAAAAGGGGTATATGTGATCTATCTACTATATATACCTAACATTGGGCCTTCCAATGAATATGTAATTATAGGTCTAGAGCTGTAATACACAGCACTCATGTAATACTGTTAAGTTAGTTGGTCTATGTATAGAGAATTACTTGCATATAACCTGGACAGTATAACCTTTGTACCTTATGTGATTGTCATAATTGTACTATGCTGAGCTTTGAAAACTCCTGATCCCATTCCAGGATCCATGTAATTTACCTACTGAAAAAATGTTAGTGCACTATTTCACTTTATGCTCTTTTCTAAAAATAAAATTGTTTAAATTTTTGTAACCATAGATCTGTAGTGTACAGACTTATTTTCTCTTATGAATTGATCTTATTAGAGTCTCAGGTACACAGCTAGTATGAACAGCTAGAAAAGTTCTTTACTATATGGTAATGAATGAATAGTTTCATTCAAAAGTACAACTTGTCCTGCAAAAAAAAAAAACAAGCCCCCATATGTCTATATTGATGGAAAAATAAAAACGTTATGCTTCTTGGAAGAATGAGAGAACAACATAAGCATAAAAAGGGAAAAAGCAAAGCCGTGAAGGGTTTAAAGGGGTGGTCCAAAGTCAAACTAAGGTCCGTGACACACGGTGCGAGATGCATGTGAGATGCTTGTACGAGTGTTGTGTGCATCAGCTAGCCAGGAGTATGTCAGCTGCATAGTAATACATGCAGCTCTAAGTTTTATTCTAAATTCCTATTAAGTGTTGTAAACTAATCTATTTTCTAAACACTTATATTAAAAATTCACAGTGATGAGCAATATTAGCTGGCTCCCTCTCTGCTCAGTCAGGATCTCTCTTGCCCCATCTCTGTTGGCACATCACACTGCTCACTATCAGCTGTGCTTTCAGGAGCTGTGACTGCAACAGAACTGATGTGCGCACCTGAGTGACAGCAATGCATTATGGGGAAGTGAGGGAGGCTGTGGAAATAAACACACAGTGCTAGCAGACACCAAGTAATGATTGCCATGCCCACACAGCCATAATAAACAGTTTTTAAGAGTACAGAAAAGTGTGAGAAAACAAGACATATGGCACAAAAAAAAGCATTGTTAGCTGCTATGTAACCCATCATTAACAATCCGTGCAGTATTTTTATTATTTTTTCAATGAAATGACATTTACACTTTAAAGATCGAATTTCTAATGCAGTCTTTTAATTGTAATATTCTAATCCCCGGTCTGTGACTGGGCCATGGCTAATTTAGCAATGAATGCATTACATTTTAAATGCTCTTTGTTTTACAGCATTTCCTGGTCACTAGTGACCATCTGTCCAATTCTTTGAAGATCCCAAAGGTGTGAAACATTTCAACCAATGTGCTTCCTCAGGAAGGCCACCCATGGCTTTCAGTTCCTGCTCAAGTTAAGCACAGGTTATGCCCCCGGGTAGTGACTCAGAATTTGACAAATGTCCATTTAACTACTCTGGTCTCCATTCACCTACAGATACACATATTTTCCGCAACAATTCATTTTTGATCACATATGGTGTGTCACTGAATTGGGGTGAAATTAAATAAATTGTACTGTTTATTTTCTCCTATCATCCCTCTTGATAATTATAAAATTGGTGCTAAAACAGAATTTTAGTGGTAAAAAATGTTTAATTTTTGTTTTTACATTTAATTTTATTAAGTCCAATGAGTCCATTGTGGGTTAAAATAAATACACCCCTAAATTAATTCCTTGAGGGTCTAATTTCTAAAATTAAGTCACTTTTAGGGGTTTTCTGCTGTTTTAGCATGTTAGGGGCATCTGCAAATGTGACATGGTGAAATCTGAAATTGCCACATGATTCAGATATCCAGTGGCATTGAGGTTTCCATTGATGGAAGAATGGCCCCACACCATACCATCAATTTTTGTGTTCCACCAGTCTTGGAGGGATCTATCCACTGTGGGTTAGTGTCAGACCAATAGCGGTGGTTTTGTTTGATAACTTCACCATTCACAGAATAGTTTGCCTCATCACTCATCTGAAGGCAATTGTCTATGCTGTGAAGATACGAGATGTGCAGCATCTGAAACAACGGATAGTGGAAGCCTTTGCTTGCATTTCTTCTGCGGTGTTGCTATCAGTGTGTCAAGAGTGAGAGAAGAAGGTTGCATTGACAATCCAACACAACGGGCAGCACTTTGAACACATTTTATAAGTAGACATAAACTTGTAAATAACTCTTGAAAGAATAAAGTTAAGTTAAAACCAAACACATCATTGTTTTTCTTATGAAATTCTCAATAAGTTTGTGTCACATGACCCTCTTACCATTGAAAAAAATAAAGTTGTATCTAAAATGTCTGACTTCAATATGGCTGCCATATTCACCACCCATCTGGAAAAGTTTTCCCCCTCCCTTATACCAATGTGCCACAAACAGGAAGTTGATATCACCAGCCATTCCCATTTTTTATTTAGGTGGATCCCTATAAATGGCCCACTGTGTATTCAGAAGAAATTGTGTAACTAGTAATATGGGTCTTTCTTTTTCGGTTTATCCTTTGAGAAAATTACGAACTTATGGCTAAAATAAGTTTTACTGGAAAATAAAAATTCCATTATTACACACATATATACACACACATATATACATATATGTGTATTTTTTATTTATATATATATATATATAGTGTGTATATATGAGTATATATGTGTGTGTGTGTGTGTGTGTGTGTGTGTGTGTGTGTGTGTATATATATATATATATATATATATATATATATATATATATATATATATAATGTGTGTATAATTTTTTTTTTTATTATATATAAAATTTTCATTCAATTTACATATCTGTAATACACTCCACTTCATTCACGACCTCTTTACCTCTCTGACTATCCTTCCTGAGCCTCACAGAAACATGGCTCATGCCCTCCGACACAGCCTCCCCTGCTGCACTGTGTTACGATGGACTTTTTTTCCCACAGACATCGCACTGGCAACAAACATGGGGAGGAGTGGGTCTTCTCCTTTCTAGCAACTGCACCTTCAGCCCAATTCCTCCTCCTCCCTCCCTCATCCTCTCATCCTTCGAAGTGCACTAAGTTCGTATCTACTCTCCCTCCAACCTCCAAGTGGCTTTCATTCATCAACCCCCCCCCCCCCCGGGCTCGACCACTGCATTCTTTGACCAATTCTCCAATTGGCTTCTATACTTTCTCTGCTGACATTATCACTATCATAATGGGCGACTTCAACATCCCCATTGACACCCACTGGTCAACAGCCTCCAAACTACTGTCACTTGCCTCATCCTTTGCCTCATCCTTTGGCCTCTCTCAATGGTCCTCCACAGCCAGCCACACAGCCACACAGACAGACACACACTAGACCTCATCTTTACCCGCCTCTGCTCCCTAACTAAACCCACAACCTCCCCTCTCCCCCTCTCTGACCACCATCTACTCACTTTCTCATCTTTTGTTCTCCTCACCTGCCACCATTGTCCACCAACTAGCACACCCTCGCAGAAAACTCGCACATCTTGACACTCACTCTCCAACGCCATTTTACCGCTATCATCCATATCTTCACTCCACGTCACAGATAATGCCACAGCTTTCTACAACTCTACACTCACATCCGCTATTGATGCAGCTGCCCCTCTTGTTCACAGCAGAACACGAATCAACAGGCAACCCTAGCACACAGACACCACTAAAAAGCTGTGGCGGGCGTCTAGGGTTGCTGATCGTCGCTGAAAGAAAATACACTCACAAGAAGACTACACAGCATTCAAACAAGCACTTCTCAAATTCGAGTCAGCACTCAACAGCACTAAACAGAATTACTTCATTACTCTCATTCTCTTTGTCCCACAACCCCAGCAGTTATTCAATACATTTAGCTCTCTCCTCTGACCCCCCCCCCCCCAATGCCTGCTCCCACTTCTCGTATCTCTGCAGAAGACTTTGCAACACACTTCACCAGCAAGATTGATCAGATCAGGCAAGTCTTTGCTGACCAAGCACCCCAACCCCATGTATACCAGACCACTCCCCTCCCCCACTAACTCTCCTCCCCTCAATCATTGAAGGAGAACTTGCACACCTCATTTCCAGAACCCACCTTACCACTTGTGCACTTGACCCCCATCCCATCCCTCTTGCTCCCCAACCTCACCACCATGCTTATCCCATCCCTAACCCACCTCTTCAACCTATCACTAATTTCTGGTACCTTTCCTTCTGCTTTCAAACATGCAACAATTACACCTATCTTAAAGAAGTCATCCCTCAACTCCACTTCTACATCCAGCTACTGGCCCATATCTCTGCTCCCATTCACTTCCAAACTTTTCGAAAAGCATGTCCACACTGTACTCTCAATCAACTGACAACAATTCAATCTGGCTTCCGCCCCCACCACTTCACTGAAACTGCCCTGACCAAAATTACAAACTACTTGCTCATGGCCAAAGCTAACAGACATTTCTCCATTCTCCTCCTTCTTGAACTATCCTCTGCAATCGATACAGTCGACCTCTGTCTCTTAATACCTCTCTTCTATTGGTATCGCTGACCTTGCCCTCTCCTGGATCTCCTCCTACCTTTCCAACCGCACATTTTAGCGTCTCCCACTCCCATACAACCTTCTCGCTCCATCCCCTCTCTGTTGGGGTCCCTCAAGGCTTTGTCCTAGGGCCCCTCCTTTTTTCAATCTATACCCATGGTCTGGGACAACTCATAAAGTTCCATGGCTTTCAGTACCACCTGTACGCTGACTACACTCGGATCTACCTCTCTGCTGTCCAGAATCCCGGAGTGTCTATCAGCCATATCCTCCTTCTCCTCTTGCTTCCTAAAACTCAATGTAGACAAAACTCAACTCCTCATCTTCCCTCCATCTCACACACCTTCCTTATCTATCACATTAAATGACATTACACTCTGCCCTGTACCTTAAAGCTGCTGCCTCGGACTAACCCTTGACTCTGCCCTGTCCTTCAAATCACACATCCAAGCTCTCGCCTCCTCCTGTCACTTCAAACTCAAAAATATTTCCAGAATCCATCCCTTCCTCAACCCTCAATCTACTAAACTACCAGTGCATGTCCTCATCATCTCCTGTCTCCACTACCGCAACCTCCTCCTCTGTGGCCTCTCTGCTAACACTCTTACACCTCTCCAATCTGTCCTTAACTCTGCTGCTTGACTAATCCATCTCTCTCCTCACTATTCCTCCACTTCTCTCCTCTACAAATCCCTCCACTGGCTCCCAATTCACTAGCGTATCCAATTCTAACTACTAACACTGACTTACAAAGCCATCCACAATCTGTCCCCCTGTCCAGCTCGTAATCTTTGATTTTCCCAAGACCACCTTTCCTCCACATTTGTACGTTCCTCATCTAACCGCCTGAAAGACTTTGCCCGAGTATCCCCTATTCTCTGGAATTCTGCACCTCAAAACGTCCGACTGTCCCCTACACTCGGAGCCCTCAAGCGGAATCTGAAAACCCATCTCTTCAGAACAGCCTGCAATGACCAAGGTGCCACCTCACCACCACTGGACCCGGTTCTCCACCACCATTGGACCCAGCGCTCCACCACCACAAGAGCAGACCCAACCTACTCGCTCTCCCCATTGTCCTGTAGAATGTAAGCCTACTAGGGCAGGGTCCTCTCTCCCCTCTGTATCGGTCTGTCACTGTTAGTTTGTTCACTGTATTTTTAACTTGTTTGTATGTAACCCTTTCTCATGTACAGTACCATGGAATCAATCGTGCTCTATAAATAAGTAATAACAACTTAAATTTACCTCTTAACAATATGTCACAATGCAATGCAGGGGTATACAGCAGTATTCCAGAGTTATTGCCACATGAAGTGACACTGGACTGATTAGAAAAATGGGGCTTAGTCATTAAGCTCAAAATTGTCATTGTCATTAAGGTGCACCCCTGTTAATTAGAATATCATCAAAAAAAGTTAATTTATTTCAGTAATTCAATACATAAAGTGAAACACATATACTAAATAGTCATTACAAATAGTGATTTATTTAAAGTATTTATTTCTGTAAATGTTGATAATTATGGCTTACAGCCAATGAAAACCCAAGGTCATATCTCAGAAAATTAAAGGGAACCTGTCACGTGGTTTATGCCCCCCCCAGCTATCACTATTTGTACCTGTAGCGTCATAGTACTATTCTAAAGGTCCTGTCACACACAACGAGATCGGTAACGTGATCGTTGTAACGTCACAGATTTTGTGATATGACAACTATACTGCTAACTGTCATTTTGTGTGACACGTACCAACAATCTGGCTCCTGCTGTGAGATCGTTGATCGATACATACTGCTCTGGGTCATTTCTACGTCATTGCGCTCCTGATGGGAGCTCTACATCATTGTTTGAAAGGGACACTAACCAACGATCTCAATGCTACGCTATGGAGTGACAATTCCCAACAACCTCAGTATTATTCTGGATCGTTGCTGAAGTCGTTGGTGACATCGCTGGTGAGATACCTGTTTGACATCTTACCAGCGATGTGAAAACGACACACCAGCGATCCCAGCCAGGTAGTATCGGTATCGCTGGTGCGTCATTGTGTGACGGGGCTTAACCATCCCTGTCTAAGCTCATAGTGTTATCTTAAAGGTGAAGAAAAAGCATTTATACTTACATTTCAGTTTACACCTTGGAGGGAGACTGTCAGAATAATAGTTAACTCACTATTAACTTGCATGGCTAAAGAACCTGTGTGATGTAATGATCATGTGACCGTAGTGGGCAAAGCTAAGTGAGCAAACTCATATATTATAGGGACTTGGCTCCACCTATTGTAGTCACATGGTTATGACATCACATCAGGTTTCCCAACATGTTCTAACATAAGGCTGAAATGTTAACTAATAACCTGCCAAACAGTCTTCGTCCTCCAAGCTGGAGACTGACTGCCTTATTACATAAGGAAATGTAAGGGCCCTTTCACATCAGCGTTTTTTGAAATTCGCGGCAGATGCGGTGAAAAAAACGCATCTGCCGCGATTACCGCATACCGGCTGCACTTGCGGCGCGGTTGCGGTATAACGCCATGCAAAGTATAGGCGTACTTGCGGCAAGTGCGGTTTTGTACTTGCGGCAGGTGCGGACGCGAAAAAAACCGTGGCTGACTGCGGTTTTTTTCGCGGCTGCACCTGCCGCAAGTGCAAAACCGCACTTGCCGCACCTGCCGCAAGTACGCCTATACTTTGCATGGCGTTTACCGCAACCGCGCCGCAAGTGCAGCCGGTATGCGGTAATCGCGGCAGATGCGTTTTTTTCACTGCATCTGCCGCGAATTTCAAAAAACGCTGATGTGAAAGGGCCCTACGTGTATAAATGCTTTTTTTCACCTTTTACATTACACTATGAGCTCAGACAGGGATGATTAAGAATAGTACTATGAAGCTGCAGGTACAGACAGTGATAGCTGGGGAGGCATAAACTACCTGACAGGTTCCCTTTAAAGTAGGGAGGATGAAAGGTCTGAGAGATAAAATATTACCTAAATAGGTATCGGAGCTTTACCTTGTGTGGTTGCGAAATCATATCACGGCTGCTGCAATCCCCAGCATAGTGCATATAGAGTAGAGGATGAAGGGTTAAAAACCACACTGCCGTATTCCATGAGACATCAAAGGATGAATATAATATTAATTTATTAGTTAACACGTTTCAGAGCTCCTCGACCCCCTTCCTCAGGATAAATCAATCGCATATTGCCATGTTTCAGGGAGCCCTGGAACACTGACTAATAAATCAATCTTATATTCACCCTTTGTGTCATGGAATGTGGCAGCACTGTTTTTAACCCTTTATCCTCCCTACTTTAAAGGGAACCTGTCACCTGGAATTAAGGCCCTGACCTATCACTAGCTGTCCCTACACCTTTCTAGGTTCTCCCTAACTATCCCTCACTGTTCTTAATACGACTTGTAAAGAGTTAGAAAAAAGACTTTAAACTTACAGCACGTCGCTCTCTTAGGCGACTGAAAAGGCGGCTCCAGGCTCCATTGTTCCCTCCTCGCAGCTTTCCCGCATGCCCCACTGGACAGCATAATTCTTTATTCATGTCCTGTTGAATTTGGAATCTCCTGCCCTGTTTTCATTATGGCCTTGATCACGTGATCGGCCCAGATTCAATATGCGCATTGTGCATGCGCGGAGCCGGGCCGATCACGTGATCAAGGCCATAATGCACCGCGGCGGATCACGTGATCAGGCCCATCATGCACCAGGCCGGATGGGACTTACCGGCTGGTGCTTCATCACCTAAAAACAGGGCGGGAGATTCAAATTCAAGAGCACATGAATAAAGAATTATACCGCCCAATGGGGCGTGCTGGAAAGCTGCGAGGAGGGGACAATGGAACCTGGAGCCACCTTTTCAGTCGCCTAAGAGAGCGACGTGCTGTAAGTTTAAAGTCTTTTTTCTAACTCTTTATAAGTATGATTTAGAACAGAGAAGGATGGTTAGGGAGCATCTAGGAAGGTGCAGGGACAGATAGGTCAGGGCCTTAATTCCAGGTGACAGGTTCCCTTTAATTTTCTGAGATAATGACCTTTGAGGTTTTAATTGGCTGTAAGCCATAATCAACAACAACATACAGAAATAAATACTCGAAATAGATCACTCTGTTTGTAACAACTCTATGTTATATACGTCTTACATTGTGTTTAATCACTGAAAAATATTAACTTTTTGATCACATTCTAATTCATTGAGATGCACCTGTATTTGTACCTCAAAAAACCACCTTGCCCAAATATCATACATGTTCTGTACCCATGAAATCAGATACCCCTAATCTAAAGTACCGTATGTAACACTATTTAAAGTGGAAGAGTTTAGGGGTTAAAGTACTACTCCAGATTTCAGGGAAAAACAATGTACTTTTTTTTTTTTTTTTTTTTTTTTTTTTTACTTTATTGTTAATGTAACCATTTGACAGCATATTTTTATGACATAAGTTGTAGTTTTCAAAGACTTGGGGTACCGTCACGCACACATATATTGCATGCAACTCACTGGTTGCAGTGAAATTATGGACACATTGTTCCATTTGTACACAGCCACAAAATAGAACAATGTGTCCATGATTTCACTGCAACCAGTGAGTTGCATGAAATATATGTGTGTGACGGTACCCTTACTCTTGAAAAGGGAATGCAAGGGGTGCAACTAATTAATTAACTAACATCACTCAAGCATTTTTTTTTTTTTTGTTCGTTTTTTTTTTTTTTTTTTTTTAACCACTGGAGTGGTTCTTTTAATGCAAGGGTGGGGAAGCTGTGGCTCTTGAACTTTCCTGTAGCCCCCGGGCAGATTGCTGGGGACAGCTATGTTGGGGCTCTCAGCCAGGGCCGTATTTCTGTATTTGCCATTAGGCACTTGAGGGCATGTGCCCAGGGCGGCAGTTTTGTGGGGGGGGGCCAAAATGAGTTTTGAGAACCTTTTTTTTTCTATTTTAAGTTCCCCCGCCCCCGAAACCCTCACAGGGCGAGGGAGTACTGTGAAAGAGGGGGCCACTTTGGTTGGGCAGACATATGCTGCGCTCAAACGCCAATGTGAAATTGGCCTTACAATACAATGAAAAACCAAAGCTACATCTTGTTTTCCTCTATAGAAATTGGCATTGGTATTTTGAAGAACATGTTAACATTTTATTCATGCAGCATGGTAATCGGCATAACAAAAAAGCAAAAATTGTGTCTGACATAGGTTTTTATTTTCTACAAAAGAATGCTAAATAATACTGAAATAAAAATCATGCAGGAAAAGAGCTCAAATATGGCTAAATAATTTTTTATTTGGATCTTATAGATGAGTGTAAAGCCATGATTGAAATGCTTTTTTAATGTCTGATTTTTTTTTTTCTTATTTCAGATAAAACCTTGCAAAAGGCGACTCCAAAGCCTGTATCAGAACAGAGAAAACCTAAAAAAGAGGTGACTTATTTGTGTAGTAAATATATGTAAACACTATTGAAAGTGACTGAATATGTTAAGATGCAAGATTGTGGAATGTATAACTTGATATTTCTTTTACATTTTGAAATAAAATACCGTCTATTCTTGTGTATAAGCCGAGTTTTTCAGCCCAAAAGTTGGGCTGAAAAGTCCCCCCTCGGCTTATACACGGGTCAATACGGTATATAGCAGCCCCAGTAGTATATAGCAGCCCAGTAGTATATAGCAGCCCCAGTGGTATATAGCAGCCCCAGTGGTATATAGCAGCCCAGTGGTATACAGCAGCCCCAGTGGCCCCCAAATGCTGGCACTCGCCCCCCCTTTGTTGTAAGGGCCCCCCCGCTGCTTAACTTACGATCCCCGGTCTTCTGTGCTCGTCCTCCATGCTCCTGTCCGGCTGCATCCGGGATGCCCGGTCCCTCGCAGTCACGATGACGTCATCGTGCGACGGCCGGGGACCCCGGATGCAGCCGGACGGGAGCATGGAGGACTGAGCACAGAAGACCGGCGGTGCAGAAGACCGGGGATGGTAAGTTAAGCAGCGGGGGGGCCTTACAACAGAGGGGGGGCGAGTGCCAGCATTTGGGGCCACTGGGCTGCTGTATACCACTGGGGCTGCTGTATACCACTGGGAGGCTGCTGTATACCACACCACTGGGAGGCTGCTGTATACCACACCACTGGGAGGCTGCTGTATACCACACCACTGGGGAGGCTGCTGTATACCACACCACTGGGGAGGCTGCTGTATACCACACCACTGGGGAGGCTGCTGTATACCACACCACTGGGGAGGCTGCTGTATACCACACCACTGGGGAGGCTGCTGTATACCACACTGCTGGGGGCTGTATACCTGTGCTGGGGTCCACCCTCGGCTTATACACCAGTCAATAGGTTTTCCCAGGTTTTGGGGGCAAAAGTAGGGGGGTCGGCTTATACACGGGTCGGCTTATACACGAGTATATACGGTAGTCAACATTTAGTGAAAGTATTCATGTAGAAATACCCTTATAAATAGCATCCTTGACACTCCTTATATATTAACCCATTCCCGCTGAAGCTGGTACATTGTGCCCAGCTAATAGTTGTGGAGGCATGAATCTCCTATATTCAGTGGGCTTTCCCAGAAAAGAGGAATCCATTTTTTATTTGGGAGCACAAATTTCATTTATTTTATTTTTTTTTTTTTAAGGGAAGGTTAGTAGGGGCCCTGTCACTTTTTTTTTTCCAAGAGCTTTTGTGTAATTTGTAACATTTTAAACTCTTCTATATTTTCTTTAATGGATTGTAGACCTGAGTGGAGCAGTATCATTTTGGGGTATATAACACTTTTGAATAGCTTTTAATCCCTTCATGACCCAGCCTATTCTGGCCTTACTGACCTTGCCATTTTGTGCAATTCTGACCAGTGTCCCTTTATGAGGTAATAACTCTGGAACGCTTCAACGGATGCTAGCGATTCTGAGATAGTGGGTTTTTGTTTTTGTTTTTTTTTTTCCCCTGACATATTGGGCTTCATATTAGTGGTAAATTAGGTCAATAATTTTTTGTTTATTTGTGAAAAAAATCAAATTTTGAAAATTTGGAATTTTCCATTCAAACGGTTAGCGGACACAATGACGTGTATGGAAAGCCCCTGTGTACCGAACCATTGGAGGTCCCCCACAAGTGACCCCATTTTGGAAACTAGACTTCCCCATCCCCCCACCAAGGAACATATCTAGATGCATAGTGAGCACTTTGAACCCCCAGGTGCTTCACAAATTGATCTGTAAAAATGTAAAATAACTTTTTTCTTTTTTGTTCCGAAACTTTTTTTTTCTTTTTTCATTTTTACGGATAACTTTGTGAAGCACCTGGGGGTTCAAACTGCTCACTAAACATCTAGATAAGTTTCTTGGGGGGATCTAATTTTAAAAATGGGGTCACTTGTGAGGGAGCTCTAATGTTAAGGCACACAGGGGCTCTCCATGCGCGACATGGTGTCCGCTAACAATTGGAGCTAATTTTCCATCCAACTTGTTAGCGGACACCATGTCGCGTATGGAGAGCCCGTGTGTGCCACCAGCACAAGGGCAACTGGAAGAATTGGGGTACAGCACCAGAAAATGGCACTTCTAATGAGTGCACTATTTTCTGGGGTGGCTGTGGGTTGCAATTCGCAGCGTGGAGGGCCTACAACGTTTGGGTCTCTCCACACTGAGGATTCCAGCCCCCCCCCCCAGCTGCCAAGTTGAAAGCACACAGGGGGTCAGAGAGAACACGGGTAGGTATGGGGGGCATAAAGAGCGTACGTTGGGCAGTTACAGAATTGTTCTGTCCTGTTTGTCACGTCTGGAGTCAAGTTGCTATCACGTACCTCGGCCAAACCCAAGTGATAGGTGTGCAAATATGGCTCCACTAGCAGTACTTGCACATTGTACAAATCCACCAGCCAGCGATGCCGCCACCTGAAACCACTTGACACATCACTGCCTGAGTAAATGCTTATACCCGATGGGCATGCACAATTAAGTGACCACCATCTTTGGACACGTAGGTATGCAAAGATGGCGGCGGCGTGACCCGGTGCGTGCATGTGCACTTACAACAACTCTATCTTTAGACACCATAATGGGCAGAGAGCACAAGGGGGGAAAGACAAAGCACAGGGGTAAGAGAGCGCACAGGGTTGAGATGACTCAAAGGAGAGAGCACAGAGGGGAAAAGACAGCACAGGGATGAGGGCGCACGGGGGAAGAAGACAGCCCAAAGGCAAGAGCATGCAGAGGGCATGCAGATGCAAACGCAGGGCAAACGCTGCCATGCTCATGTGAACGCAGCGGAGATTCTGCGCATGCGTTCACATCCGTATGTTGCCCGGCCAGCCAATCAGCGATCTCGGAAGAGATGTCCTCCTCCCGGCCGCCGCTGATCTCCCGACAGTGTCGGCGCGGGAGTTTTGAAGAAACAGCTGATATGACAACTGTTTAAATCTCCCGTCAGATCAGCTGTTTCTTCAAAAAGGGAGATTAGCCGCGCATGTGCCCAGGAGATCAGCGGCTGTTCCAGCTGATCTCCCGGTGGCTGCCGCTGATCTCCTGGGGGCCGCTGCTGATCTCCCAGGAGATCAGCGGCGGCCATCGGGAGAGATTTCAATGTGATCCACAGTGTTCTCCTGCGCTGTCATGCGAAGGACATTGCGGATCATTTGAGATCCATGCTTTTTTTTTTTTTTTTTTCGTGCGCTTGCTGATAAAACAAGCGCCTGTGAACGCACAAAAAATGCAACAGGCTGCGTTCGGATGGCAGAGGAGGGCGCATAAATTATGCACATCCAAACGCAGCTACTATGTGTTCCCATGTTAAACATAGGAATGCAGTGCACATGCGTTTAGTGTTCGGAACGCAGCGCAACAGAACGCAGCCAATGTGAAACTGGCCTAAGGGCTTACTGGTGGTGTCTGCACTTTGAGAAAAACATTGTGACAGGTTCCCTTTAAGACATGTAGAAGCTTGGTACTATGTGAGCCTAATTTATTTGAGACAAAATCGCATCACTCTTCATGCCTTTTACAAGCATATTGTCACGGCAGGGGAAAAATATTGGCTGTTTTTTCCAAAACCGGCATTACACCAGTCCACAAGCTTTTAGTACAGAGGTCCCCAAATCCAGGCCTCAAGGGCTGCCAACAGTGCAGGTTTTCAGGATTTCCTTAGTATTGCACAGGGGTTGGAATCATTACCTGTGCAATACTAAGGAAATCCTGAAAACCTGCACTGTTGGCGGCTCTTGAGGCCTGGAGTTGGGGACCTCTGTTTTAGTATTTCAGCTATACGTTTTATTGAAGTGCAGCTGTAATATTAGACTAAACTGGTGGGTTGGTTTGATGCAGGTTTTTTGTTTTTTTTTCTCAAAGTAGCCATGTTTTTATCATCCACAATAACTGCTTTAAGGCCAGGGCTACATGGAATCATGTAGTAGTGCATTAGCAGTTCTCTAAGAAGAATGACATCCGCTTTGGTGCTTTGATTTCGTTGTACATAAAACAGGCATTTTGCATGCAAGTCGTGTCCTCAATAGAAAATCCAACACATTCAGAAATATTTCTAACACTGTCACAATTTAATTGTTGTGATTTCAGTGTCAATACTAAGAATCTTTATTTATATAGCACCAACATATTTCGCAGCGCTTCACAATTCAGAGGTTCATATTCAAACAATCATTAGAAACATCACTTGACACATCTCGCCTTTCGGATCTAACTCAATATACTGCTGCAGAGCGCTCATCATTGGGTGTTGTCCAGGTTAAAAGAGAATATGCCACCCTAATTTTGCTACCCTCATCTGAGAGCAGCTTGATATAGCGGAAGAGACCTGAGTCACTGATCTATCACTGAGCTGCTTGCCCATTTGTAATAAAATCAGTTTTATCTGCTGAAGATTTACCAAATATCTGAATCCTCAGCTCTATTGAACTGTCAAAACCACAGCTTACTGCCCATGTGCAGTGTGCCCTAAATGCTGCCAATCAGAGGTAAAGGTCAGTTTTATAGAAAGTTAATAAATATGGAGGACCTGACAGCAGGTTTATTAGTCCTCTAGTGATACTTTCTTGCTGATCAAATAATAAATTAAATCAAAACTAAATAGGCAGCCCAGTAAGTGAAACATTGCTAGAATCTGCGTACAATTCTCTACATTATGCTGCTCTCAGAATAGGTAGCAAAGACATAACAGATTCCATAACGAGTTTGCCCCCCCCTCCCCCACACCTTTCCAATCTGTATGAGGGACTTATACCCTATAAAGTTAGATTTATAATGCTGTTAGCGGTGCAGAGACCAATGATATTACCTGCGGGGGCGGCGTTAGTCTCTACACACCAGGTATTTTGACACTGCTCTGTTGCCTGCTGGTTACTGCTGACCTGAGCTGTCAACTGAGTGTGCTGCCATTGTCCACATCACACACTGCACAGCATGCAGGCACTAGGGGTACCGTCACATGTAGCGATGCACCAGCGATCCCGACAACAATACGACCTGTAGGGATCACTGTTGTGTCACTTTGGGATCGCTGGTGAGATGTCAAACAGTCAGATCTCACCAGTGACTCGGCAACGATCCGGAATGATACGACTGTCGTTGGGAACCTGTCACTCTTGGGTGTAGTATTGGGATCGTTGGTCGTTGTCCCTATCAAACACAGCGATGCAGCGTTCCCAGCGGGACCCCAACGATCAAAAAATTATTCAGAACACTTTGTAACGACCAGCGATCTCACAGCAGGGGCCTGATCGCTACTAAGTGTCAAACATAGCGAGATCGCTGGTGAGGTTGCTGTTGCGTCACCAAATCTGTGACATAGAAGCGATCTCGCTAGCGATCTCGTTTAGTGTGATGGGGGCTTAGCACAGCCCCTGAAACTTCATTTCAGGGACATGAAAGAACACGAAGAAGCAAAGGTGAAAAATAGGGTCTTATCTAGTATAACACAAGAAGAGATGTACTTAAAGAGGACCTGTCACACCCCCCATACAAGCTGATCTAATTGCAGCACTAAATGCAGCATGTCTGCTGCATTCAGGCAAGGGGTCCCCCATGTCTCTAGCCAACCTGTACCCCGAGATAATTGAGTTAAAAAACTTACAATGTGGAGCCAAAGAGGTGTGGTCTAGTGGTTTGAGCCACTTTTCTTCACAGGGCAATTTCACGCCCCCTGTATGTATTATCCTCCCTCCTGTCACTCATGGTCTCTCTCTCCTGCATGAGAAGCTGGACGCCTGCCCAGCCTTCTGCGGTGACATCAGCTCCTTTTATCTGTCCTGCTCCATGTTATCCACAGAGCAGGGCGGGGAAAGGCGGTGACGTCACCGCAGGAGGTTGGTTGCTCCGCCTCCTGCAATGACATCACCGCTTTTCTCCGCCCTGCTCTGTGGATAACATGGAGCAGGGCGGGGATAAGCAGTGATGTCACTGCAGGAGGCGGGGCAGGCATCCAGCTTCTCATACAGCAAGCACAGGAGAGGGAGACCATGAGTGACAGGAGGGAGGATAATACATATAGGGGCGTGAAATTGCCCTGTGGCTCCAGCCGCTACGCCACACCTCTTTGGTTCCACATTGTAAGTTTTTAAATTCAATTATCTCTGGGTATAGGGGGGCTCAAGGGATAGGGGACCCCTTGTCTGAATGCAGCAGACATGCTGCAATTAGATCAACATGTATGGGGGGGTGACAGGTTCTCTTTAAAAATGGAGCAGCTGCAGATACAAGAGTGTACAGAATAGTGCAGAAAAAGAACTTTACAAAAAGATTTCAGACACATTGTGGAAATAACTGGCTTTTTTTTTTTTTTTTTGTTTTTTTCAATGCTTTTTAAAGCCATTACAAGCTTCTTCCTCAGGAAAGGAATCACTGTGTTTTTATTTAATGCACTGAATAAAAACCACACATCTCCACTGCTGTGTCCTGGATCTCTGTTGGAAAGACTTCAGCAGAGGTGTGGAGGGAACACATCTGTCCTCTTTCTGCATTGATTCAGGGTCAGGACAGAAGCTTTGGCAATCACCACAGCCCCTTTCCCTGATGATGCTTCGTTTCAGTGTCCCAGCATGCACTGGGATTCTCAAACGAAGCATCATCAAAAAGAAGAGGGGGGGGGGGGAAAGTATAGCAAGTATTTTTTACCAATTTTTATTGCAAATATATTAAATAGTGTAGATTATGGCACTAAATAGAATGAGAATTACTTTTCTTTCAGACTGCCTTTTAAGAGACTGTATAATCTGTCCACAGATAGGTCCAAAATGACAATTGGGGATTTGACACCTGGCATGCCCTCTCTCAATGAATTGTTTTCTCCCCTGGTGGTGGCCAGCTGTAATCCGTCAATGGAGCCAAAACATCACACAGGGTGAACAAAGCTGTGCCACCAGATCAAGGGTGTACTGGATGAAAGATCTGAAATTTGTGGTCCGCCCTTAGGATAGATCATTAATATCTTATCAGGGTTTCTGTCACCCCCTCCCAAAACACTAAATAAACCACTTATACAGGTAAGTCACGGACGTGGCCCCTATAAAAAGTATACCTGTTGTATACCCCCAATGCGCTCTTTGCATCCCCTGTCATCCACTCTCCTTTCACCTGTCATACACTGCTGCTGGGGGACACATATGCTGGGGTGGGGAGGCACACACACTGACGTTGAGCATAGACAGTATGGGCTGGCTCCTTCCTTGGTTTTATGGGAATGTCACACTGGGTACAACGCGAGTGCCCAATTACTCATTCATGTGTGGAGTGAATGTCCGGTGATGGCTGCAGGTGCATCGTATGCAGCGGCGATTTGTTGGTGTCGGCATTTTCGTTTGTTGACAGCACAGCTAGCGGTATTGTGCAAGGGGCCAGTACTGCTAGCGGGCCCATATCTGCACACCCCTTACTTGGTGTGCAAATATAGCTGCCATAGCGCATGATAGGAAGACATCCGAATGGAAGAGGATGACACAGGACTTCACGGTTATGTAAGTAGATATATAAATATTTTGTATGCTAATGAGGGGGATTAACAGTGCATTGAGTTCTTGACCATGCGAAGGATGCACCAAAGCACCCTCATATGCATATAAAATATGCAAACTAAACCACTAACAACAATATTATAAATATGATTTTGTCTGATCACAGCCTCTGCCTCGTCCCTGAAACGAATTGTCTACAGTGATGCTTGTTGCAAAGGACGGACTAGTCCCTGTACGATGTGCATTATGACGGCGTGCTCTCTGTTGTCCTGTTGTTAAACCTGCCCTAATAGTCTTTATTCATAACACTGATACTAGGAGGACATGATTGATCACCCTTTCCACAAAAGGTTGACTTGACTCAATGTGCATATGTACATTTGTGTTTTCCATAATATAACTCATTGGTAAAGCACAAGCTATATAAAGAAGGATTTTACCTTTCATATGGGTCTTTTTGCTTTGGGGCTTAGAAATTGCAGGCAGGTAGAAACTACTGCCTGTTTTGCCTTGCGTTGATCTTGGCATATTTCAGCTCAAGTAGCGCTCCTCCAGCTTCGTCACCTCATGTAAACAAAGCAGATCTTTCTCTTGCGGTCTGCGCTGTCAATGAGGTGTTGCTGCTGAGGTCATGCTGACTGACAGCCTGCTCCCTGCAGTTAGGCAGCATGGAGGCGGCTGAAATCAGGATGACATTGGCAGTGATGCCCCTTTCGCAGAGCGGAAGAGAAGAACCTGCTCTGTCTACTTAATATCACCGTAATCAAGAGAATCCCCAACAGGAACCATCCATGACTGCTGTGAGCTGGCACAGGTTATCACTGGGTTAGCAACTCTCTGCATGTAAGTTCTGCACTATATTAAAGAAAACACTCAGATAACCCCTTTAACTACACAACTAATCTACATTATGTTGGCTATGTGATGTTTTCAGAAGGGTATGTTCAAATGGGACAGATGCACTGTGGACTTTCAATGTGAAAAATCTCATCCACCAACAGCAAAAAAATATTTATTCTATAATTGGTGTGTGCTGTAGATTTTCCATATACGGAATATCCACATATGATGCACCACATCCAATAATGGGCCGTGGCAAACAGTCCCTGTGTATGGACATAATTTCTGCAGCAGATCAGTGAGATGAATATTTTTGTCCGCCATTCTGAGCATTTTTTTAAATTATTTTTTTCTTTGCTGGTTTATGAGTTTACAGCTTACTTCAGTAGTGACTTCCTATCTTTTTAGGATCTCTAGTAGAATCAGGACTAGTATGGCACAACCTGGCAGGTTCAACACTAAGTAGGCAGGGTATAATTTAAGCACAGTTATTGCATGGTGATGGCCATATTCCAAAGCAGGATCTATTCCGTGTGTGCAAAACTATAACCCAGAGTTGGGTATTTTTATGGAAATTGACATTGCTACAGGTACTAAACCAAAACTAAGAGGGTAAAGGCACACAAAACTACTGCTGTGGAAGCACAACTGAAGTATCCTTGTGTCTGGAGGAAGCAGGAGATTGTGAAGATAAGGAATACATAGGGATTTTATGAGGATGTTCTACACTACATTCTCCTCTCCATAACACTACATCAGGTTGTGTCTTCATTACAATACTGTTGTTTGTATTTGTCATGTTGCTGCTAAAATTAGGATCCAGCCGTTTTGTATTTCATGTACAGTTCTCGTATTTCTTTAGTTTGATGTTCTATTTCTAATAGGTTAACATCAGTCCCGAGGACATGATAGACATGTATGAATCACAGACCTTGTTGTTTACATATCTAACCATGAAGGTAAGCCTTTGGGCTCATTTCTGTTTTAATTCTCAATTCTACCCTGCCTGCATAACATTTTAGGTTCGGTTTCAACATTTGGTTACAAGTCAGTCACTCTTAAAATGATACTGTAACATTGTTATTTTGCTATTGTTAAAAAAAAAAAAAAAAAAAAAAAGTTATTAAATCAGTGATATAACTCTGATGTCCAAAGGAGACAAAGAAGAGATTGGATTTTTCAAGAATGACACAGGCACACCATGATCCAAAGTTTTTGTTTGTTTTTCTTTATTATTTTGTATATATTTTGCTATTAATTCCACAGCGTTTTACAGCCTGTCATTGTTGTCCAATTGGGGCACACAATATAAATTCGCAATCAGTATATCTTTGTGGTATGGAGTACCCAGAGGAAACGCACAGGGAGAACATACAAGCTCCTGTAGATGTGGTCTTTGGTGCGATTTGAACCTATAATAGTCCTAACCACTGAGCTGCCCCATATAGTTTAAATGGTTATAAGGTTTTCAAAATCTTAGTAAAACAGCCCTTGTTTAGCAAATTGATTGCACCAGAGACATGGGATAAAACACTTTGAAAAGTCTCAATGTCTGCACACGTTTACAGATTTGCACAAGTCTTCACCTGATTCATAAAAGGCATTCGTTGCTTAATGAATCAGGCACGTCTCACTCCAACTCGCCCCCTCATCAAGACTGGCATGAACAACTCCAGTGTTGACCAATCTGGGCTTATGTGTTTCAGGTCTCTGCAACCTTTTTTTTTTTTTTTTTTTCTTTTTTCAAGGTGACACTAGACCTTAACTTTTGTCACTTTAGAAAAAGGACCCTAGGCCACAGAAATGCATTGATATTAGGGTGGCTTCAGACTTGCGGACCCTCCGCAGCGTCCTGCAGAGGAGATCCGCATGCTGAACGCAGCCCCTATGTCATCGTGTTCTGGTGCGGAGGAGAGTGTGTGATTTGTGTGCAGGCATCCGCCTGCGTACAAATCACATATTGCAGTGAATGGGAGTGCACGGTCATGCGCAGACCTGCGCAGCACCGTGCGTTCTCATTCTAAACATAGGGGCTGCGTTCAGCTTGCGGATCTCCTCCGCAGGACGCTGCGGAGGGTCCGCAAGTCTGAAGCCAGCCTTACTGAGGTTTTTTGATGCACATTTATAACAATTACAGTATCCAATTGACACAAGTTTTTCTTCCATAGGGAAATATTAAAATTATATGCCAATTATAGTGTGTTGGGGAATTTTGCTGTTGAGTCTTCACTTTGTTGGAATGGCTAGTTTGTTTTTTGTCATGATCATTATGCTTTGTTTCCCCTTAAGAAATAAGAATTTCTTTTAAACCCCTATTAAATTATATTCCAAAAAATTTGGTATAGCAATGATTGTACTTGCTAATTTTAATGTCTATTAATGCCATTGTGTGCCAAGTATACCATCTTGCCTCAATTTGTTTCAGATGCAGAAAAATATTAGACATCTAGAAGAGAAAGCCGAACGTAGCCTGTTGCTGGTACATAATGAGAAGATTCAACTGCAGGAGAAAGTGCAACAGGTAAAACGGGAACTGTTACTGACCAGAAGGGAAGAGCAACTCGATGATTTGCTTGAGAGACAGGTATGTTTATTGCTGTAGTCTTTTGAATTTTTATTTTTTTTAGAGTTTCTGCCATTCCATGACAAACATTTGAATTAAAGCATCGGTGGCCTCGCTTTATAGACTTAATTCCCCTCATACACATTAGATGGCTCTCGGTGCAAATGACGGTTCGGATGGTTGTCCTCTCTCCCCCAAATATAGGAGTGCTTCTATCGAGCGCTCTTGTTATTCATGAGTCACTGCCAGATTCTTCTGGCGGAAGCTTATCACACTAAAAACAAAATTATCGGCAATTCGAAATCAGGCTTGGTGGGAAACCTTATCCTCCTCTATTGGGAGAGGAGCTGAGGTCCTCAAACACACTTGACTGTCAATCAAGCTTGACGTTAGTCTCGTGTACAGAAGCATTTACAGTAGTGAATTTAATTGCATCTATTTAAAGCACTACTCCAATGCTGGAGTGGTGCTTTTATTCCTCTTCCACTGTCTGATACTCTCCTAATAGTTGCGTCACCTTTTAACAGCAGTGCTACAGTTGGTATACTGGAGTTTGTGTCCTGCCAGCGTTCCAGTGTTTCATGGAGCGCGCTGGAGGTCACAAATCAATGCATATCTATGGAAGCCTCGTTCTTGCTCTCATAGCGATGCATTGAGCGCTTTTATGTAACTTTTGACTTCAGTCAGACATTGTTGGCATAAGATGGCGCGCCGTGAGACCAGAGCAGCATCAGTAAAAGGTGAAGACTCTTGATTGTGTGCTATATTACCGGGGAAGGGGACTTAAATTTAGATTTAAAGCACCAATCCAGCGCTGAAAAAAAAAACTGAGGCGGTGCTTTAAATTGTATCACCACTTAGCTCTCGATTTCACAGTGCCATAGAGAGACCCTACTAGAGTCAGCAGTACAGTTGCTGGCATCAAGCATACGTCCTGTTAAAGGGAATGTCCAATACAAATTAAAAAAAAATTCCAACAATTGAACCATGTAAAGTATTAATGTTTTTAAAAAAATATTATTTATTTTTAATTAAGTAAAATATGAAAAAATGTTTAAAAAGGGTTTGATATTTTTCACTTTTAAGCACTAGGGGGAGCAGCTGCTGAGAATTGACATGAAAGTCTAGTGTACTGCTAGCTCACATACAACTGCAGTAAATGTGTGCTGGATCTGTTCCATATTTATGATGTCTCCTCTCCTCCCCCTCTCCTGACGTTTAGCATCACAGTGCGGCGCTGTTTTGTTAATGACTGTAAAGTTATACTGACAAGTAGACCGTGTCAACAAGGACGGCAGACAGTGCTGATTTTGATACTTGGTGCTACTCTCTGTATCATAAGCATGATTTAGATCAGGTTAGAGTAAGATGCTGCAATTGGATACAAGGCACAGCTATGTGTGTCACTCAAACTGGGGTTTGATATACAGCAATTACATTACTACTCCCAGAGAAGTGGAAGGAGCATTGTCACACATTACACCACTGCTCACATACAAGTGGATGGAGAGGGATCACATATTACGCAACTACTCCCATTGAAGTGGACAGAGTGGTGTCACACATTACATCACTGCTCTCATACAAGTGCATGATGAGGGAATCACACATTGCACCTACTGCTCCCACACAAATTCACAGAGCTGTGTCACGTTACACTACTGCTCTCATAGAAGTGAACCGAGCATGGTCACAGATTTCACTAATGCTCCCTTAGAAATGAACCGAGCGGGGTCACACATTACACTACTGCTCCCATAAAAATGGACCGATCGGGGGTCACATTTCAGTATGGCTCTCTTAAAAATGTCACCCCGCTCTGTCTACTTTTTGGAAGCGGTGGTGTATTGTAAGGAGCATTGGATACACTGCTCTGAGGAGGACTTACCAAGAGCTTACATAGAAATCATAAGGCCCAATAGCAAAAGTTCTAATTGGGCCCCCCAACCCAGAAAAAATAAAGTAGGTACTTGTCAGCCCTTACAAAGTAATTTTTGCCTTATCAACCCCCATAGACTCCCCATATAGTATAATGGCCCCACATAGTCCTTCATATAGTATAATGGCCCCATATTGTATTATGAGTGCCACAAAGTGCTCCATGCAGTATATGTGAACCATATAGTGCTTCATACAGTATATTGTGCCCCACATAGTGCTCCATATAGTATAATGGCCCTACATAGTGCTCCATACAGTATAATAGGCCCCACATAGTGCTCCATACAGTATGTGCCCTACATAGTTCCCATCTATTTACATAATCGTCCTGTCCTGCCTGTCATCAGTTTCCATCCCGATGTCCTCCTATCAGCGCAGACCTCAGCTTTATTTGCACACACAGGTGTTGGGTGTTCAAATATGGAACTCACTGGCTCTACTGGCACATTGCACAGTACCGCCAGAGGTGCCAACACCCGAAATCGCCGCACCCCCACCTAAGCATGCACACTTACCCAGGTGGCCGCCATCATTGGACACCTGGGTATGCAAAGATGGTGGTGGGGTGCCCCGCTCATGCATGCGCACTTACCACCACCATCTTTATACACCTCAGGCGGTGAGAGAGTACACAGCGGGGAGGAAGAGACATGGGAGGGGTGAGGAGAACGAGCAAAACAGGACAGAAAGACATACAGGGGGGAGTTTTTGTTTTTCCCTCCCGTTCTTCCAACAGCCATAATTTCTTTTATTGTTCTGTAAACAGCCATATAAGGCTTTTTTATTTTTTTTTTTTTTTTTTGCGGGACAAGTTTTACTTTTGAATGACATAATTTATTCAACCACATAGTGTATTGGTAAATGGGGGAAAAAAATGCAAGTGCCTTCAAATTGCAAAAAAAAGTGCAATTACATGTTTTGTTTTGGTGTTTTTTATGCCCCATGTTCAGTATATGGTAAAACTGACATGTTATTTTGATGCTTTGGGTTGGTACAAGTTCGTAGACACCAAACGTGTACTTCTACTGTTATATAAGTGGTGAAAAAAAATTCACATTTATTAATAATTTATAATAACAATAATAAGCCTTGCTTATACAGGGTCACAGAGTACTTCTGCTTGCTGATTATTCAGCAGGGGTAACAAGGAGTCGGAGAGCTTTTAGCGAGGTGTGTACTCTACTATATAGGAGGAATCAGATTTCAGTTGAACTATCCAGCCACTTTGCGATGCAGGGCAAGAGATGGGACAATGCAGGCTTTCACAGACCGAGAGTAGCGATGAAAGCGGTAAACCAAAAGCAGCAAGACAATGGGAAGCATACGCCATTTAGAGCCAGTCCGGAGAGAGAATTGAATACAGAGGCACGAGAGGAGGAGAGAGGTGTGAGAAGCCCGTATAGTCTGAGATCGGAGACCCAATCTGAAAGAGACGTTGATGGGGATACAGGCGTAGACAGTGTCCAAAAAACAGAGAACACCGATGTCATGGGCGACCAGAAGAGGAGGTCTCTCAAGGCCAGAAATGTATTTAAGTGTATCACGATTGAGAGAGGAGATGGAAATTGGTCACATTAATATAGAATTTTGCTGGACTTTATGGCGGGGAACTTCTAAAATTGACTTATATGTGAGGTTCACAATGCACTTAAGACGTGTATGAGGTTATGTGTATTGTCTGATATTTGACAGCTATGGAAGGGTTAAGGGTTATAACATTAAATATTTATTGTCAAATGATGTGTATATATGTTATACAGCTTAATAAGAGTCGGGTTCAGAGTGCATCCTAAGTGGAAAATGATAGGACAAAGCAATTAAGGAGGGCGGATGAAGAATAGGGAAAGGAGAAGTAAGAGGAGAGGAGGGAGAGGAAGAGAAGGAGGAAGGGAGGATAGAGGAAGAAAGGAAAAGGAGAAGGGAGAGAGTAGAAGGAAAGGAAAAGGAAAGGAAACAGAAAAAAAAAAGGCGAAGAGGGGAATTAAAGAGTATAGTCGGCAGATTGTTAAAATGTTTTGGGAAATTACAGGTTTCAAATGGTGGGGGGGGGGAAAGAAATTGGGTCTGATGTTGGTGGAAAAAAGTGAAATTGACAAAAAAATTGAAAAGGAGAGGGGGCAGAGGGTGGTGGGAAGAGAAGAAGGGGTTTGTGTAACAGCTTTACATATGGATATTGCATCATCACTGAATGAATGGTCACATGACGGTAGGACTTATCTAGATATGAGCTACTTTCCAGGTTACAGTTTAAGGCATAACCACATACTACCAAGTGGTTAGAATAGTTACCTGGAATATAAAGGGCCTTTGCTCTCCAAACAAAAGACAAATGGTTTTACGCCACTTTAAGAGACTTAAGGCTGACACAGCCATGCTTTAGGAGACACATCTCAGTACGGAGGATTATTTTATAATGAAGAAACTATGGGTGGGAGAGGTATACGGTTCTAGCTCGAGAGACAGGAAGGCGGGTTTTAATACTTGTCCATAAAAGTTTGGCACACAAGGTATTCTTGTCAGAGGCAGATCAGGAAGGACGTTTGATACATTTGAACATAAAAGTGCATTAGGAAGTTCTCAGCCTGTAGAATATATATGCACCTAATACGGGTCAGAATTTTTTTTTTTTTTTTTTTTTATGACCATACAAAGCAAAATATTGACTGATAACGCAGACAATATAATTATTGGTGGGGACTACAATGTAGTATTGTGAGTTGAGGAAGATAGAGGGGGACAGTTATTGGGACAGACGCAAAGGGAAGGAAGTAAACGAACGCGACCAAAGGGATTCTTGGCAGACATGATAACGAGTTGGAGATTGAAAGATACTTGGAGAGTGTCGCACCCTACAGATCGTGAGTTTACACGTTATTCTCATGCGCATGGCACATGGTCGAGACTTGACATGTTTAGTGTTTCTGGCAAAATTTTACATCAGATGGTGGATATAACAATAGAAAATATGGTACTCTGATCATAGTCCAGTGTTGATGGAATTGGCGGACAAGCACCGGAAGGGGGCAGACTATCTTTGGAGGTTTCCAGCGACCCTGACTGTAGACAGCGACTTTGTGAAGTTACTGGACGAGTGGTGGTCAGAATATAGGTTGCATAATGAGGAGCACAGATCAAACCCTAAGCTGTATTGGGAAGCTGCAAAGGCAATATTGAGGGGCAGAATTATAGCCCACGCCCAGACAATGAAAAAAAGAATTAAAGATCAATACTTGGCGACGAGTAATGCAGCGAGAAAAGCATATAATATCTATAAAAACTCATTAACAGACAATGATAAAGCCAAATGGTTGCTAAGAAGGAATTTGAGGAATGGGCAGATGAGAGAGAGAGGATTCATAGGGGGTATTTGGAGATTGAGTTTAACAGATACGGGGATAAGGCTGGGAAATTATTGGCTAATTTGGCTAGAGGTAGATATAAAAGTACACCAATAGTGGCCATAAAAAACAAACATGGGAGACGTATGACGGACCCAAAGGACATAAATGAAACGCTAGGTAAATTCTATGCTAATTTATATAAGGATGAAGGACTACACCGGGTGGGATGGGATTCATGGTTGAGTATGGTTAAATTGCCTAGCATATCAGATGAGGAACTAGATGAACTAAATGGTCAAATCAAAGGGATGGGGGCTAATAAGGCGCCTGGACCTGATGGCTTTAATGGAGCTTTTTATAAGGCCTTGAAGGAACATGTGACGCCTGTCCTTAAAGACTTCTTTAACAGTATATTAAAAGGGGAAAGTTTATCTGAAACCATACTGCATATATCAAACTTATTCCGAAAGATGGAAGTGATTTAGAGGATCCATCAGGATATAGACCAATTTCTTTAATAAATCAGGCCGTTAAAATTTTATCTAAAATAATGGCGGATGGGTTGTCTAGCGTACTACCACGGATAATATCAAGGCATCAGACTGGCTTCATAAAAAAAGAGATCTGCGATGACCAACATCAGGAAAGCCATGCTCTTGTTTGATGTGAGACACAAGCTACTCAAGGAGGGAGAGGATCCAGCCATGGTCATGTTGGACGCCGAAAAGGCGTTTGACAATGTCAAATGGTCATGGTTGTGGCAAGTTCTAGATAATATTAAATTCATAATAATATTGCCCTTCAGGCAATTTCTTATGACATTATACTCTAACCCGCAAGCAAGAATTTACACACCGGGATTCTTGTCGGATATATTTAAATTGGGTAAAGGAACACGGCAGGGTTGCCCGCTGTCCCTTCTTCTGTTTATTCTTGCGATTGAGCCCCTGGCAAGGTATCTGAATGATTACAGCCGATATGAGGGTATTAAAGATGATGTAATATTGTTTATGAAAGACACCAAAACAGACCTCCCACATTTGTTAAAGGCGATTGACGAGTTTGGAACCTTTTCAGGCTTTCGATTGAACAAGAGCCAAGTGTGAGATACTGTTCATGAAGAACAGTCAGGCGAGAGCGGGGGAATAGTGTAAAGCGAAAATGCATATAAAATACCTAGGTATTAATTTGAGCAACACGCAGAAACAGATTTATGATCTGAATTATAAGCCCATCATAGATAAAATTGAACCAGAGTTAGATGGAAGGATTTACCCCTTTCTTTGCTAGGACGTTGCAATTTGATTAAAATGGTGAGCTTCGCAAGATTATTATATCCACTGCAAACCATCCCTGTGCTAATTAGGCATTCTGACGCTAATAGATTAAACAAGGCATTTTCTAAATTTATCTGGAAAGGAAAGAAAGTGATACTTGCCATGAGAACACTGATGCTTACCAAGGAGGAGGGAGGGGTGGGATTCCCGAATCTGATGGGGTTATAATCTCTCCTGTCTGTTACGGAACATCATTGATTGGATTAAAAAAACAGGGAGATACACTGACCATGAGTTAGAAAGAGAATTCTGTAAACCGTGGGACTTAGCGGCTTTATTACATACACTGCTCTCCCATATCCCATCTGACATAAAAAATACGGTAATTTGCCAGGACGCAATTGCGTGCTGGAAGGCTGTGAGAAAGAAATTAGAAATTAAAAATGTCTTGGAAGACCTCTAAACAACTGACTCCTTGGGCGTATCCAGCCTTTACACTAGGCAGGGAGAATAAACTGTATTTGAAATGGACTAGAAATGGCGTGAACACGCTGGGAGATCTGATTAATAAACAGAGTAAGAGATGGTTATCGGGACCAGAGGTGCTAGAAAAATATGGGCTCCCTGAATTTCATCTAATGTTATATAGCCAGCTACGATATGTTCTGGATAATCTGAGGGATTTGAGGAGTGAGGTGGGTAATGCTGTTTAGGATGCTTTAATTGATAGGGACATTAGTGAAGTGGCAATATCTTCAATATATGGGATAAGAGACTCATTGCGTCCACGGGGCAAGGCCACGACATTTAACGGTTGGGAAAAATATATTAAAGACAAAGACCTCGACCTAAAAATCCTACAGGGCTGGAGATTGATTAGAAAACACGTTGTCAATGAACGGTGGAGGGATAGCCAGTTCAGAATCCTGCATAAAATATGTGGTTTCAACATTTGTCCAACCCCGCAGAACCCAGACTGATGAGCTGCCCCAAATGCGACACACCTAAGTAAGACATGGAACATGGGATATGATCGTGTCATAAGTCGCAGGAATTTTGGGTTGAGATGCAACATATGACACATCAAATATGTAGGATTTGGGTTGACATCTATCCATTGTCCTGGATTTTCCACTACACAAAGGATAGAATCAGGGGGGGATTTTGCATGAACTGTTTCACACCAGTGCATTGGCAGTAAAACGTCTAATCTTGCAACACTGGCTAGCTGGTTCTTTGCCCAGGGTGGAAGAAGTCAGGACAGAGCTTCGGAGTGTTTTATATTTGGAAAAGAGAGAAAAACGGAGAGAAATAAAACCACCATGATGAAGGGTTTCTTTCCTAAATGGAGGCTATTCATAGAGACAACATTGAATACTTTTGAAATACAAGATTTAATGACGGCGTTTGCTAATAGAGTGGTATGTTTTGGAAGATCTAGATCAGGGGGTCCTCAACTCCAGGCCTCAAGGGCTGCCAACAGTGCATGTTTTCAGGATCTCCCTAGTATTGCACAGGGGTTGCAATCATTACCGGTGCATTTGATCACATTAACACCTGTGCAATACTAAGGAAATCCTGAAATCCTGCACTGTTGGCGGCCCTCGACGCCTGGAGTTGGGGACCTCTGATCTAGATGGTAGTTTGGGAAAATTAAAATATGAAAAATAAAAGTTAATGTAATGTATAAGGCTACGTTCACACATTTGCGTATTTTGCTGCGCTTTTTTGCCGCGTTTTTCGGCCGCGCAAAAAAGCGCAGCAAAATACGCAGGGGCTTTCACACACTGCGCTTTCTTTCCCCCAGAAAGCGCAGTGATGTCACAGAGGGGAGGAAGAATCCAGCTTCCTCCTCCCCTCTGTGACATGTGTGACCGCCCCATTAGACTTCACAGTGTTAATATACACTGTGAAATCTAAATTAAACAAAAGCAAGTGTGTGAAAAATAAAAAAGAATCAATACTTCACCTCTCCGACGCCTTCTGCCGCTGTGCGATCCCCGGTTCAAGTCAGATCTCTTCTGACAGGACCTGTGATGACGTCAGAGGGGGGCGTTACCGGGGCGGCCCCATCGCTGATTGGCCGCTCGCGGTCACATGACTGCGAGTGCCCGGGAACGCCCCCCCTCTGACGTCACCACAGGTATTGTCAGTAGAGATCTGACTTGAACCGGGGATCGCACAGCGGCAGAAGGCGTCGGAAGGTGATGTATTCATTCTTTTTTATTTTTCACACACTTGCTTTTGTTTAATTTTAGATTTCACAGTGTTTATTAATACACTGTGAAGTCTAATGGGCGGCCACAGCTGCCCCAGAGGGGAGGAGGAAGCAGGATTCTTCCTCACCTCTGGGAGAATACGCAGAAGTAGCTGCGTAAACAATTGACATATCAATTGTTTACGGAACTGCGTTTTCTCCCGGAAAACGCACTGCGTATTTTTACGCAATGTCTGCACTGCAAAGTGAATTTCCCATTCACTTTGCTGGCAGACATAAGGCACATTGCGTATTTTGAAAAGCGCGCGTAAAAAAATGCGGCAAAATACGCAATGTGTGAACGCAGCCTAACATTCATTTAGGATTGTTGATATAAATAGAAGATGCATATCTGGAGAGTAGAAGGAATTGCAAGTTTGATAAATATGATAAAGCGGTTATGTATATGTTAATAATTTTGTGAAAACCAGGAGATACCAACTTATTAGCGTTAAAAATATATCTTTTTATTCATATCAAAAAGGTTAAAAGTAAGCAATCTACAACTTAGGCAAACATGTACACATATATACAAAATCGGGAACATAGAACATGTTAATGTACATACATTTGAACAGAAAGTAGAGATGTCATACTCTTTTTACCCAAGACGATTCAAAAATGTGTCATCCTTAGGGGAAAATCTCAGTACATACAGATACTTATACTCTAATGTCTCAAAAAGAGTAAACCAATAGAGAAGCAGCTTTGAGGAAAGAAAAAACACCTTTCAAAACCTGATCTAGGTATCAAACAGGGTTTTGAACATTCGTGTGCTAGTGACCTTCCATCAGGTTTCTGGGTTCCCAAGATTATATAAATTGAACCACCAACGCTTGACGCGTTTCGCCTTCTCTTATATTAGGGCTCATCAGAAGTATTTTGGGGTTTAGATTTATTGTTCAGTCTAAAAACAAAAAATGGTCAAAGCATTAGTTTCCAAGTAAAGACCCGATGGCAAATATGACAAAAATAATACATAGTCTCATTAAACATATATATAAATCCACTAATTGATTACATACAATTGAGATACAGAAAATATATAGTTGATCCAGTTGGTCAAATATGAATGCTCTCATATAAGCTATTAGCCATAGCCCACTAAAAACCCTGTCATAATTTGTAAATAAAGTGGTTTAAACATGGATGTCTCAATTAAAGGGAACCTGTCACCTGGATCTAAGCCCCTACACTATCACTACCTGTCCCTGCACCTTCCTAGCTGCTCCCTATCTATCCCTCTCTGAGCTAAATCCGCCCTATAAAACTGCAGAAAAATAACTTATAACTTACAGAAGTCCCTGAGGCTGGGGACTGAGAAGGCGGCGCCAGGCTCCATTCAGCCCCTCCTCCATGCAGCAGCACACGCCCCGCTGGGCGGCATTATTCTTTCTTCATCGCCGCCTCCTCCATTTGGAATCTCCCGCCCGCTTTACACCTATCATGTTGTGGTGATGCGACCTCGATGTGTCCCCTGACTGAGACACAGCATATGGGAGATTGTATCTTCTGCTCGGTAGCAGCACACACAGGATTAGCTGCTACTGGAGCTAAGTGCTGATTGAAATCACTGACCCCCAGGTGTGCGGGTGAATAGGAGATGATATGTGCTGCCCTGGGCTGTGGGGAGGGGGTGGAGGGTGTCAGGACAGCAGCAGGAGCTGCTGGGATTGTATGAGGCTCTACTCGGCTGTGCCCCGGTGTAACAGGCCAGACTAAACCCCCCGACCAGAATATACTCGGGGTTAAAGTGGCCTAGGCCAGATTATACCCCTCCGTATACCACAGCAGCTTTAGATCAGGGCTCCAAGCAACACATGGGGGCCCGAGGCAGCACAAAGTGGCCCCAGGCAGCAGAAAGTGGCCCTACGCAACATACAGGGGCCCCAGGCAGTGCTAGGGCCACAGGCAGTGCTAGGGGCCCCAGGCAGTGCACGGGGCCCCAGGCAGTGCACAGGGCCCCAGGCAGCACAAAGTGGCCCCAAGCAGCACAAAGAGGCCCCAAGCAACATACAGGGGTCCCAGGCAGTACTAGGGGCCACAAGCTACACACAGGATCCCAGGCTACACACAGGGGCCCCATGCAGCATACAAGGACCCCAGGTAGTGCACGGGGCCCCAGGGAGTGCACGGGGCCCCAGGCAGTGCACGGGGCCCCAGTCAGTGCACAGGCCCCAGGCAGCACAAAGTGGCCCCAGGCAGCACAAAGTGGCCCCAGGCAACATACAGGGGCCCCAGGCAGTACTAGGGGCCCCAGGCTATACACAGGGTCCCAGGCTACATACAGGGGCCCCATGCAGCATACAAGGGCCCCAGGCAGTACAAAGGGGTCCCAGGCAGCGCATGGGGGCCAGAGGCAGCACACAGGGGCCCCAGGCAGCACAAAGTGGCCCCGGGTGGCCCACTGCCTGGGGCCCCTGTATATTGCCTGTGGTCACTTTGTGCTGCCTGGGGCCCCTGTGTGCTGCCTGGGGCCCTGGTATGCTGCATGGAGCCCTTGTGTGTAGCCTGGGATCCTGTGTGTAGCCTGGGATCCTGTGTGTAGCCTGGGGCCCCTGGTACTGCCTGGGGCCCCTGTATGTTGCCTGGGGCCACTTTGTGCTGCCTGGGGCCCCGTGCACTGCCTGGGGCCCCGTGCACTGCCTGGGGCCCCGTGCACTGCCTGGGGCCCCGTGCACTGCCGTGGGGCCCCGTGCACTGCCTGGGGCCCCGTGCACTGCCGTGGGGCCCCGTGCACTGCCTGGGGCCCCGTGCACTGCCTGGGGTCCTTGTATGCTGCATGGGGCCCCTGTGTGTAGCCTGGGATCCTGTGTGTAGCTTGTGGCCCCTAGTACTGCCTGGGGCCCCTGTATGTTGCCTGGGGCCTCTTTGTGCTGCTTGGGGCCACTTTGTGCTGCCTGGGGCCCTGTGCACTGCCTGGGGCCCCTAGCACTGCCTGGGGCCCTAGCACTGCCTGGGGCCCCTGTATGTTGCGTAGGGCCACTTTCTGCTGCCTGGGGCCACTTTGTGCTGCCTCGGGCCCCCATGTGTTGCTTGGAGCCCTGATCTACAGCTGCTGTGGTATACGGAGGGGTATAATCTGGCCTAGGCCACTTTAACCCCGGGTATATTCTGGTCGGGGGGGTTAGTCTGGCCTGTTACACCGGGGCACAGCCGAGTAGAACCTCATACAATCCCAGCAGCTCCTGCTGCTGTCCTGACACACTCCACCCCCTCCCAACAGCCCAGGGCAGCACATATCATCTCCTATTCACCCGCACACCTGGGGGTCAGTGATTTCAATCAGCACTTAGCTCCAGTAGCAGCTCACCCTGTGTGTGCTGCTACCAAGCAGAAGATACAATCTCCCATATGCTGTGTCTCAGTCAGGGGACACATCGAGGTCGCATCACCACAACATGATAGGTGTAAAGCAGGTGGGAGATTCCAAATGGAGGAGGCGGCGATGAAGAAAGAATAATGCCGCCCAGCGGGGCGTGTGCTGCTGCATGGAGGAGGGGCTGAATGGAGCCTGGCGCCGCCTTCTCAGTCCCCAGCCTCAGGGACTTCTGTAAGTTATAAGTTATTTTTCTGCAGTTTTATAGGGCGGATTTAGCTCAGAGAGGGATAGATAGGGAGCAGCTAGGAAGGTGCAGGGACAGGTAGTGATAGTGTAGGGGCTTAGATCCAGGTGACAGGTTCCCTTTAAAAGCTTACCCTCCATACAGCCATCCTGTGCCTCTGGATGTATGGAAGGGTCTGATTCAACTCCTATTTATATGAAAGCTCCCAGTTATTCATTGATGGTTAGTGGAAACAGGTGGTGCTAGATAGCTCCCACCTGTTTATGCCTGTGACTCCTAGTCTAGCGTCATCTGGCAACGCTCCCCAATCCTCGCCCACTCCAGCACACCCCTACCTATCACACATTCAGAAATCTACAAGCCATTAACCATCATACATGCACAGACTCTCTACATTCTTCACTGTCCCCAATCTCCTCCTTCTCCTGTTCCAATCTAGCTGTGAATCACTATGACTCTCAGACTTTTTTTTTTTTTTCCTCCAATAACCTTATTGAAAATTTAAATTGACAAACATCAATTACAGGAAATAGAAACATACCTCGCATGAGAGTTACAATAATAAGCAATAAGCATTCTGCGACAGTTGCCTTCATAGGCAACACACATTAATAGAAACTTAAGAATCAGAAAATGGGGGGGAGGGAGGGAGCGAGGGGTTTGGTGGGGCGGGTGGGGGGTAAGAAAGAGGGGCAGAGAGGGAAAAAGGGGGGCAGGTAGGGAACAGACTGCCCAGCAGAAATATCCAACATCCAATAACTGGTAACTATACCATAACCCCCAATAATAAGGAAAAACCCCATCACCATACATATTGGTTCAGCTAGAGGATGTGAGGACCATCCAAGCCAATTATAAAGCACTTTATCCCTACGGGACAAGTTTAGAGAGGGGCAATATTCACACAGTAGGACTAGTTGAGGAGAGCACAACAGGTACACTGACACTGTCAGGCTGACTGAGATGCTCATTCTATCTTTTCTTTTCAGTCCCGTTCCGCTCATTGTTATGTCAGGTTGAACAAAGGAATGAGGGTTCACAATACCTGACAAGACGTGGCTCTGATGTATCTCTCCATCCTGCTTTATACAAGCCTGTCTTACTGCATATTTTCTGATCATCATAATGGGAGACCCAGACAATGGGGTTTAGGGCGCTGCCCTCCGGAGGTCACACTAGGTACTACAAGTTTGTAGCACCGCCTCCTCCGCTTATAAACCCCCACCGTAGGAGACATCCTCAGTTTTAAACTTAGTGTGCTCGGAGGATCACGCTTTGCTTGCACTTCACTGCATTCTCACAGCTTACGTGATGGCGTATGAAGACAAGGTAAAATGGTCCCGCTCGGGACCCCCGACAGCCTCCCCGCTCACCCTCTGCGGAACACGCTGGTGGAGGTACCGGAGGGCTTTTAGCCTGGACACTTCTGTGTTCTCCCGGTACGCTGTCGCGCTCCTTCCTTTCCATCCCTCCATGGAGGCTCTGGTAAGGGGGAGCCTGGAGCCTTGCACAGCTCCGCTCCGTCCGAGGCCTCCCTAAATGGTGCTTACAGACCGGACGGAGCCAGCCCAGTCCGAGGCCTCCCTAAATGGTGCTTACACTCCGGACTGGTGCTGTACCCCCGTCCGAGGCCTCCCTAAAGGTGCTTACAGACCGGACCGGCACTGAGGCACCTGGTGTGTCTCCTGTGTGCCTGGGGGTAGTGTCTGTCACTGTGGTGTCATGACACTCAGACCGCGCGGTTACCCTCGGGTCCGCGGTTCTGGCGGTGACCCTGTGCTGGGGTCTCCCTGGCTGACCGCCCTGTGTGTCACAGGGGCTGAGGCTGCAGACTGCGAGTGTTTTGATGTGTACATGCAGTCTGAGAGTGTGTGTGGTGATATTCACACTCTTTTCCCGCGCTGCGGGTTCCGGCACCTCCATTGCTGAGGCAGTCTGGAGGAGGAGGAGGCAGCCCTTATGGTGACATCACCGCTGGGCGTGTTGTGTGTTCTTCCCGCGTGTTCCTGGCTCCGCCCACATCTTCACTGTCGGCGGCCATCTTCTCCCTCACTTCCCGGCTGGGATCTGGCTGCAGCGCGTGTCTGCACTTGCAAGGGAGACCGGAACTCGCGGAGGTCACACACACTCACCGCTTCCTCCTACCGCTTTACTGCGGTCGGTAAGCCACCGGGATTCCCGGGTTGTTTGTGAACTTTGGCTTATATTCCCCTCACTGTGGAGATGTCCTCAGTTGGGAAGCATGCTGCTAAGGCGGCAGTGGTCACCGTTTCCTGCGCTACATGCAACGGGACACTGGTGGAGGGGTCCTGCAATAACTGCGGACGCCCAGAGGCCCGGTCTGCTACTACTGAGTCTGCAAATCCGGGATTACTCCTGAGGTTCAGGTGATCCCAGGGCCATGGGAAACGCAGAATAAGATCAATGAATCTCTGCTGTCCCAGATGTCCTCCATGTCGCAAACCCTGGAGGCACTGCATAGGAGACTGGAGAACCCAGCTACTCCTCCTAGTTACCCCCGGGTGTCTCTTACTTCTGCTGTAAGACCCCCTAAGCGAGCCCGTGAGGCTTCTCCTGAGCTCCAGACTCTCTCTGAGGAGGAGCGTTCCTCTGATGGTGAGGAAGATGATGGGGGTTCTACTCTTGGGTCTATGTCTGAACCTCCAGATGGGGTGGAGGATCTGGTGTCCTCCATCAATGAGACATTGCGTCTTGTCACTCCTCCTGAGGAGGTGACTGTACACCCCAAGGAGATATACCAATGGCTGCGGCCAGAGGCTAGACCAAGTGGCTCCTTCATGGACCACACTAATTTCGGAAGGGTGATTAAAGCTCCCAGGTTGCATCCTGGGCGGCGTTATGTCCGTAAAACTAAGGACAATCGCTTTCCCTTTCCCCAGGAGGCGCTCCAGGAATGGTCGCAGTCTCCCAAGGTGGATGCTTCCATGACTAGGATTGCTGCGCGCTCCTTGTTTTCTGCCTCTGATAGCTCCTCATTGAAGGATGCTACTGATAGACAGGTCGAGCAACTCGCCAAGTCTTCATATGAGGCTGTGGGGTCCTCGTTTGCCCCTAATTTTGCCGCAGTCTGGACCCTACAAGCGATTACTATCTGTTTGGATGGTATCACTGATCTAGCTAGGTCCAGTCCAGAGGTCCTGGCTCTCACTGAGAGAGCAAGGGCCTATGCGGACTATGCCAGGACGGCATCTTTGGAAACTGCCACTCGCTCTGCTGTGGCCTCGGCCAATGCAATTGCGATCCGCAGGCTGTTGTGGCTGCGTCTTTGGGACTCAGATGCCACATCTAAGAAGATTTTACAAAATCTTCCGTTCGCTGGTGACAGGCTGTTTGGCACCGAACTGGACAAATTGATAAAGGATTCTGCTGAGTCTAAGATACCGCAGAATAAGCCTAAGCCACGGTACACCGTGAAAAGGAACCCTAAGCAGTGGTCCTTTCGCTCCGGTTCACAGTCATCAACGGCGTCCACTCGCTCAGACCGAGGGGGCAAGCCTGCTACTCAGTGGCGTTCCAAGAGTCGTCAGAAGAAGCCGGCGGGGGCAGCGGCTGCCACCCCCAAGCCCGCCTCGACATGACTCGCTCTCTCATCCTGCCTCCCCACAGGTGGGGGGCCGCCTGTCCCGCTTTCAGGACCAGTGGCTCCTTCACATTCAAGATCAGTGGGTTCGAGACGTAGTCTCAAGAGGTTACAGGATAGAGCTGACGTCACAACCAATACACCGATTCCATCGGTCGGTTCCATCCCCAGAAAAGGCTCAGGCTTTTCACCTGGTGTTGGAGGGACTCCGCAGAGACGGAGTGGTGGTCCCTGTGCCCACGGAAGAGAGGTTCAGGGGTTTTTACTCCAACCTCTTTATTGTCCCAAAGAAGGACGGCTCTTTTCGCCCGGTGTTGGACCTCAAGTTGTTCAACCGGCACGTGTTGGTTCGGAAGTTCCGCATGGAATCCCTGCGCTCAGTGATCGCAGCTGTGTCACAGGGAGACTTCCTAGCGTCCATCGATATCAGGGACGCTTACCTTCACGTACCCATTGCACCAGCTCATCAGCGCTGGTTGAGATTCGCAGTGGGGGAAGAGCACTTCCAATTTGTGGCACTGCCGTTCGGGCTAGCCTCAGCACCACGGGTGTTCACAAAGGTGATGGCCTCCATGATGGCTCTCCTGCATGCGCAGGGACACGCCGTCATACCCTATTTGGACGACCTGTTGGTCAGGGCGCCATCGGAAGACCTTTGTCGGGTGAGCCTGGAGGTGACCATGAAGTCCCTGGAACGGTTCGGGTGGCTTATCAACATTCAAAAGTCGACCCTGGTTCCGACCCAGTCATTGACATATCTGGGCATGGACTTCCACACGGACTCGGCCCTGGTGTCCCTACCTCACGCCAAGCAGCTTGCGATCCAATCAGGAGTGCAGAATGTCCTCCTGTCTCCACAGTCATCCCTACGGGTATTGATGAGACTGGTGGGTCGCATGGTAGCGGCGATAGAGGCGGTGCCGTTCGCACAATTTCGTCTCCGTTCTCTCCAGCTGGAGATTCTTCGCAGATGGGACAAGAGGACGATTTCTTTGAATCGGCTGGTGACGCTGTCACAACCAACCAGGGATTCCCTACAGTGGTGGCTACAGCCACATCATCTGGCACGGGGACGGTCCTTCCTAAAACCGTCATGGTTAGTGGTGACCACCGACGCCAGTCTGAAGGGCTGGGGAGCGGTGTTCTTGCACCACAGGGCTCAAGGCCTCTGGACTCAGTCGGAGTCGGCGTTGCAGATCAACGTGCTGGAGATCAAGGCGGTCTATCTGGCGCTCCTGGCGTTTCAGAAATTCCTGTCAGGACAACCCATTCGGGTACAGTCCGACAATGCGACGGCCGTCGCCTACATAAATCATCAGGGAGGGACCAGAAGTGCTCAGGCCCTCACCGAAGTCCACCGCATTCTAGCTTGGGTGGAGGAAAACGGCTGCCTGATCTCCGCAGTTCACATTCCAGGGGTCGAGAACTGGGAGGCCGACTATCTGAGCCGACAGGGGATGGACGCCGGAGAGTGGTCCCTTCATCCAGACGTCTTCCGGGACATCTGCGGCAGATGGGGCACTCCGGACGTGGATCTGATGGCCTCACGGCTAAATCATCAGGTGCCCCAATACGTGGCGAGATCATGGGATCCTCAGTCTCTGGGGGCGGATGCCCTGATCCTGAGTTGGTCCAGCTTCCAGCTGCCATATGTGTTCCCGCCTCTAGCTCTGATTCCCAGGGTCCTGTGGAAGATCAGGACGGAATGCAGAGTAGCCATTCTAGTGGCTCCAGATTGGCCCAGGAGGTCCTGGTACCCGGACCTGTGGCAACTGTCAGGCGGACACCGGTGGGCTCTTCCAGAGCGCGCAGATCTTCTCGCGCAAGGCCCATTCTTCCACCTCAATTCCAGGGCCCTCAGATTGACTGCATGGCTCTTGAGGCCTGGCTGCTGACATCCAGAGGTTTCTCTCCTACAGTGGTTGCCACTATGAATCGGGCAAGGAAACCCGTTTCCAGGAAGATATACCACAGAACGTGGAAAATCTTTTTTACCTGGTGTGCCTCTGGTGGTCACTCACCGTGGCCGTTGTCTATCCCGACATTGTTGGCCTTCCTACAGTCGGGTTTGGAGTTGGGATTATCCCTTGGCTCTCTGAAAGGTCAAGTATCAGCACTTTCCGTGCTATTTGACAGGCGCTTGGCGCTCCTCCCGAAGGTCCGCCAATTTCTGCAGGGGGTGTCTCGGGTGGTTCCGCCCTACAGGCGGCCCCTGGACCCTTGGGATCTCAACATGGTCCTGGCGGCTCTGCAGAAACCGCCGTTTGAGCCACTGAGAGACATCTCTCTCTCTCGTCTGTCCCAGAAGGTGGTCTTTCTGGTGGCGATTACGTCTCTGAGAAGGGTCTCAGAATTGGCTGCACTTTCGTGCAAGTCACCCTTTCTGGTGGTTCACCAGGACAAGGTGGTGTTGCGCCCACGGCCTGAATTTTTGCCGAAGGTGGTTTCAACATTCCACTTGAACCAGGAGATTGTTCTCCCATCATTTTGCCCCGCTCCCGTTCATCAGGTTGAGCGCGACCTCCATACTCTGGATCTCGTGAGAGCTGTACGCATTTATGTGTCCAGGACCGCCTCCTTTAGGAGTTCGGATTCCTTATTTGTCCTCACGATGGGTCGCTGTAAGGGGTCCGCGGCTTCAAAGTCGACCTTGGCCAGATGGATCAAGGCTCCCATTCAGGAGGCTTACCGGTCTTCTGGTTTGCCTATCCCGGTGGGTTTGAAGGCACACTCTACTAGAGCTGTAGGTGCCTCTTGGGCCTTGCGACATCGAGCTTCTGCTCTACAGGTGTGTCAAGCGGCCACTTGGTCCAGCCTGCACACTTTCTCTAAGCACTATATGGTGCATGCCCATGCCTCTGCGGATGCGAGTTTGGGCAGGCGGGTTCTCCAGGCGGCGGTTGCCCACCTTTAAAAGGGAACCATGTGTTATCCGTCTTGTTGAGGAACTCTTCCCGCCCTGGGGTATTGCTTTAGGACATCCCCATTGTCTGGGTCTCCCATTATGATGATCAGAAAAAAGAGAATTTTGTTTACGTACCGTAAATTCTTTTTTCTTGAATCATCAATGGGAGACCCAGCACCCACCCAGTTGTTCCGTTGCATGTTTGCATTTGATCTGTTCTCTGTTGAGACAGTGTTTGCCGGGTTGTTGAACCGTCTGGGCACGGCATTCTTCCCGATGTTTCGGGTGTGGTTTATTTCTCCTCGCAGCTTATGGACTAAACTGAGGATGTCTCCTACGGTGGGGGTTTATAAGCGGAGGAGGCGGTGCTACAAACTTGTAGTACCTAGTGTGACCTCCGGAGGGCAGCGCCCTAAACCCCATTGTCTGGGTCTCCCATTGATGATTCAAGAGAAAAAAGAATTTACGGTACGTAAACAAAATTCTCTTTTTTCTAAAATCTAGGATGGGTGATTGGTCAGGATTTTAAAGATAGCAACTGTTATCCGATTGCAATAGATTCCGAATACTTTTTTTTTCCTCAATAAAGTTATTTATAAAGATGTTTAATATTTAAATGTGTATTATTTATTTAATTACTTTAGCCTACCAGAAACAGGCCAGTGAGCACATTTCCTGGCACATTGAACTCTGTCATGTCTGTCCTGCTTTCTGGCAGTTCTTTACACTAGTGGAGTCAGAGTTTTCGAACCTCCTACTATCGTTTAGGGCCATTTAGATTATAAAAATAAGCGTTTTAACATTTTGTATTTTTAACTCTTTTTGATGGCTTATTTTGCAGGCTGAATGTCTGGCTCCCTCGGCCTCCACCACGGCTCAATTCATGGACAATTACACATCGTTTGCGACTGCTCTGGATTGCACAAGACATCAGCTGCCTATGAAAGATATCCATATCACAGGCACTCGGCAGAGATTTCTTGGTATTAATAGTTTATTGAAAATTGATCCCTTTATCTTTACTCACTGTTCTTTCTTTGTTCACACATTGCTTTTTTTCTGTATACTTTTGAAATTTTAATCTGATACCTAGTAATTATGAATATCAGTGATCTGGCTGTAAACCATTTCCATCTGTTTATGTCAACATAATAACCAAGGCATTTATCCATCACAGTTACAATTAGTCTATTTCCATGGCAAGTGCAGTTTTTTATGACATTTTGGACAGGGAACAAAAAGGCTGTGTACATTAATTTGTTGCTTTTCTGCCTGAGTGGAGCTGTTAAAAGTTTTGAAATTCTAGGCATAACTGTGCCTGCTGCTGTCTCCCACGCTTTGTACACTCTGCTGGGAATCAGCTTTCATGCTAGAATATTACACAACACGGCTATCCTTACTTGGTTATAAAAATATCCAGTTTTTCTCATTTATAGACTGTAAAGGTCAGTAGCAGTACTCATTTATAGGTGTCCCATGCCAGCTAAAAGAAGGGCAAAGTATGGACGTGTAGGTCTTCTTTACGTTTTACTTTTTCTAGATTATATTCCAGGTACAAAGAATATAAATATAGGCATGAATGTAGGTATAGACCAGAAAAATATCTACCGCACTTGCATATTGCCTTATGTTGTCTGTCACTCACTTCCGTCGGGATGAGGCCCAATCCCACAATCCAATGCGCCGACCGAAAGTACGCCAGATGCCATATTGGAACACCCCAAGCGATGGGTCTCCCAATATGGTAATCGCCGCACTCCCGGCTGACACCCCCGCTGCACTCACCTCACAGCTTGATCACTTCCACTCGGTCCCCGCAGCCCCCCCTTTTCTCCCCCACATACACACAAACCCGTCGCCACAGCCCTGTGCACGCTCTTTTCCCCCACCCACTCCCAACAGTCCACCCGATCTCCCCCTCCTGCCAGTATCCCCTTCCTGCCGGTGTTACCGGTGCATTCTCTCCAGAAGACCAATGCTGAAGGACCTATGTGACATGGACAACCCCCTCACAAGCCACCCTATCACACCCGCCAGGTCCCTGCACCCGCAACACACCCACAAACCTGTCGCCACCCGCTCTCCCCATTTAGCCCCACTCACCCCTGCTCTGCGGCACCCTCCCTCGTTCTGCTCTACACTATTCTGACTGCTCACCCCCACTCTCCCTCGCTCACGCCCTATCAGCCGCCCCTCTCACCTGCAGCATGAGAGCGAGCACAGGGCGGAGGGAAGAAAGCGACCACCGCAGTGGGGGCAGATCCACTACAGGGGGGGAAGAAAGACACACAGGTGGAGACACAGTGACCACCAGGAGGGTAGGGCAGAGAGAGACAACACAGTGAGGCCAGAGAGTGACCACATGGGGGCAGAAGGACATCACAGGTGGGGGCAGACAGTGACCACAGAGCTACCACAGGGCTGTGCACAGATGGGCAGAGTGTGCATGGGGGACAGGTAGTGCGCACTGGGGGGGCACAGCACAGACATGGGGATGGCAGAGTGGGGAAGCACACACATGGTGACGGCAGAGAGTGCGCACAGGGCAGACAGACGCTCACTCCCGCTATGCTCTACTCGCCCCCGCTCTGCCCCATTCGCCTCCGCTCTCGCCTGCTCTGACCCACTCACCCCCGTTCTTCCCCTGGTCTCTGCTCTCCTTAACTCACCCCCACTTTGCTCCACTCTCCCCTGCTTACCTCCACTCTACTCCACTCTGCTCTCTCCCATTCTGCCCCACTCACCTGCACACTGCTCATTCCCACTCCTCCCCTCTCTGCTCGCCCCCACTCTACTCCGGGTTTTACCACTCTGCCTGCTCTCCCCCATTCAGCCCTGCTCTTCCCCTCCCCTTCCCCCCCCACACACACACACACACACTCTGCTCTGCTTTCCCTCCTTTTGCTCTGCCTCCTCACCCTGACTCTCCCCGCTCAGCCCCGCTCTCCCCCGCAGCATGAGAGGGAGCAAGGGGGGGACGGAAGAAAGTGACCAGTGGACAGATCCACTACAGGGGAAAAACAGCGACCACTGGGGGCAGAGGGTAGGGCAGATAGAGACAACACGGGAGGCCAGAGAGCGATCACAGGGGGGCAGAAGGACATCACAGGTGGGGGCAGACAGTGACCACAGGGCTGTACACAGGTGGGCAGAGAATGTGCATGGGGAGAAGGTAGTGCACATAGTGTGGGCCACAGAGCGCACACAGGAGAGGCCAGAGAGCAGCACGCACGGGTTGGGGGGCACACCACACAAATGGGGAGCTCAGAGACTGTGCACGGGATGGGGGGGGCACAGAGTGCATTGGTGGCACAGTCCAGAGGGGGTGCACAGCACATGCATGGGGAGTGCAGAGAGTGCCCGGGGGGGTAGATGGCCGCTGCCTCCAGCTAAACCGAGCCCACTCCATCGTCTTGACACCCACCCACCCGATGCGAGCAGGCTCCCGTCTAGTACTTGATAATTACAGTTGTCACATTGAAATAACTTGCCTGCGCCAGCATTTAGTACATCAACCCCTGCCTGCCTCATGATGTATCGTCATGAACTGAGCATGCTCCACACGAGACTGGTTTCAGCTGTGGAATACAGTCTGCACCTGCATCTAACACCAGAGATCGAAGCTAGCTCTAATTGCTAATGTTTAACCTTTTAAATGACACTGTTAATCTCGGACAACAGTATCGCATGACACGGTATGATCGCAGCGGCGTCTCATAGCGTAAATGCTCAGTGTCGCTGCTGATGCAATGAGTGTCAGCCAAAGACAGGCAAGGAGCCATTGCGCTCCTGCACTGACACGATGAGCACCCCACCACAATTATCTAGTCTTGGTGTAAGTGTGCAGCATAGGATATGTAGTGTTCTCTATGGGCATTAGAGACAAGTCAATCAATGTGAAATGCTGGCTTTTTTATTCAAATAGGAGTGCATAACAACAAGGATGCACCAAGGTACCCTCATTTGCATGTCAAGTCAAAGTTGATTTTTAATTAAATATTTAGTGTAGCTATACTTGCCTAATATGGTTTATATAGGGGCTAGGTGTGACAGACTCGCTTTTACATTTTTACTTTATTTTTTAGTCCAGTCATGGGACTTGAACCTGCGATTGTTTTCTCATGTTATAGACTGCAATACTTTAGTGTTGCAGTATATAGTGTAATTGATGGTCTATCAAGTCCAGCCCAAGGCTTCTGTTCCTGAAGGACTAAGATGGCTGCATTGTTGGCTTTCAGTACAGACCTGTCTAGAGTGGTAACCAGTCAGCTCCTCACAATTGCGTTGCAGAAGCCACTGAGAGCCTATGCCCAAGTGAACCACCAAGCGGGCCAATTAAATGCCTCTGTCCATGATTGACAACTGCATTTAAATGGGTCAACAGCATCAAATTAAGCAGGCAGATGTTAGAAGTGTATACTGACTGTGCAACCTAGCCAGAGTCTATCTGGCATAGAGAGAAGTTGTGAACTTTTGTTATTTACTTGGCAATTTGATCATATTTATGAATGGGAAAATAACAAAATTAGCCTCCATACCCTGGTTTCTTTTTCGCTCCAGGCATTGACATTGGGTGTATAGCTTCCGCCTCCGGAGGACACACAAAGTACTACACTTAAAATAAAGTGTAGCCCCTCCCCTACTGCTTATACACCCCCTCTAGGAGAAATCCCATCAGTTCTTAGCTTTGTGTTGAAGGAGGCACACTCTGCACTCATCCACTCTCACTTTAGGGAGGGTGTCGGATGGAAGAAAAGTGGATCCTTATGGATCCCCAGCATGTCTCCTTCCTCACCCTCGGGCAGAGGCGGTTGAGGTACCCTTGGGGTACAACGGGCTGGAGCCGTCATGCTCTTTTTTACCTTCTCCATTCCTTAGGGGCTCTGGAGAAGTGCGATCGTCGTGAGCCTTCATATAATCTGGAGCTCAGACTCCATCCACAGTATCTTGAGATCTGATGGCTATAGTTGTGGACCCCCAGGGGATCGCCCCTGCACCTTTTGAGGTACTCTGTGGGGGTTTGGTGCTGCTGCAGCCCGGTTCTTTCCACCTGGGGGTGGTCGCTGCCTCTCCTGGGCCCTGGGGCTTCCCGCTCTCAGTGCCCTAATGCGCTGCGGGTTATTTCGGTGCTCCCGGGTTGCACCGCGCTCTCCCGCTCCCGAGCGCCGGCCGACCGCACTAATTGAGGCCCCGGCTTCTCCGCGGCCTACTTTCCTGCCCGGAGGCCGGGCTCTGCAGGAGGCGGGATCGGCCACCTTTTTCGGGCAGTCTTACAGCCCGGCCACTCCCATCCTGGATGGGTGCCTCCTGTGTTAGCAGGGGAGAGGTGTTGCCCTCCGGGTTCGCGCGCCGCTTTAGCCACGCCCCCTCTCTTGGAGTCGGCGGCCATCTTTGCTTTGGGCACAGTCTGCTTGCTGCATCTTCTCCTAGACCCTGTGGCTTCTAGGGCTCGGCGCTGCTTCCGGAGGGGGCACACAATCTCTCTTTTTGGCTGGTAAGTCACCCCAGGTTCTCTGGTGGTGCCTTCCTCCCCCTGCTTCATCCCCTTTGGTGTATTCCCTTTAGGAGGTCTCTATATAGGTGCGACATGTCTTCCACCAGGAGCAAAGCCCCTAAGGTGCAGACATTTTATTCCTCTTGCACTGCTTGCAAGATCTTGCTGCCTGCTGGTTCTGTCTTCCCTCATTGCTCTGCCTGCACTTCGCATTAGGCTGCGGCTGAGGTTGATCAGGGGGCTCGCCCCAGCTCTGCTACATCTGAGCCTTCCACTGGTCCGAGGGACCTGGCAGTGCCTCCCCCTTGGACTGTGGCGTTCACGAAGTTCTTTTCGGACACCTTTGCCCAGTCCATGACTTCTCTAACTAGAGTCCTGCAGGAGTCATTGCAGGCCAGTCACCGGGAAAGTGCCCCCGGTTCCTCTGCCCCACGCCGCAGGCGTTAGTGAGTCGCCCCCTTCTAGGGGTATGGACTCTGGAGACAATACGGGGGTCTCTGATATAGCTCCCTCTCCTCGGCCCCCCAAACGGCCTCGTAGAGAGCTCTCTCCTGCCTCCTCTCATCAAGCAGGGTCTCACGCTGAGGGGTCTGTTTGGTGGGGGTGAGGATAGGCCGTCGTCTGTGAGACCTTCGGACGAGACCTCAGAGGAGGATCCGTTTGTGGATGATTTAGTGTCTTCCATTAATACAGTTCTGGATCTGACTGCTCCCCCTCCCATGGTGGAGACTTCTCTCTCAGAGGAGCTCTATCAGTTCCTTCCTCCGTCCAGGTCTCGGGGTTCATTCTTTGATCATTCCAATTTCCGGTCAACTGTGCAGACGCCTAGGGCTTGCCCTGATAAGCATTTCTCTAGGAAACAAAAGGATACTCGATATCCGTTTCCTCCTGATGTAATAAAAGGTTGGTCGGTCTCCCCTAAGGTGGATCCTCCGGTATATAGACTGTCTGCTAATACTGTTATGTCTGTGGCCGATGGCTCCTCTTTAAAGGATCCCACAGATCGTCAGATTGAGCTCCTACAGAAATCAATCTACGAAGCTACAGGTGCCTCATTTGCCCCAGCCTTCGCAGCAGTATGGGCCCTGCAGGCAGTCTCTGCCTGTCTGACTGAGCTGAATGTTGTAGCTCAGGATATCCCTGAGGTGACTACTCTCACGTCTCAGGCCTCTGCGTTTACGGACTATGCTAGGTCGGCGATCATGGAATCTGCCAGCCGTACCGCAGTGGCTTCGGCCAACTCTCTCGCAGCCCGTAGGATGTTGTGGCTGCGGGATTGGAAAGCTGATGCCACTTCCAAGAAGTTCTTCCAGGGTCTCCCGTTCGCGGGGAACAGGCTTTTTGGAGAACAATTGGATCACCTTATTAAGGAGTCCACGGGCGGTAAGTCCACCTCTTTTTTTTTTTTTTGAACCATAATTTTTATTAGGTTTTAGTCATAAAAATATTTGTACAGAATCAAATAGCAATGTACCAAACAATTGGATCTTACATAGAAGAAGACTGTGTACAACAGTAGATTATAAACAATAGCGAACAACTTGTACATTATAATGTTCCCATATCCCTCCCTCTTCCCCCCCCCCCCCCCCCCATATGAAATTATCCACATATATTTAGTAAATATCTGTATGAATAAAGAAAACATTTACGATATTATAAATAAAGTATCAAAGTTATTGCATCTCCTGTTCCTAGCATCTTAGCCTGCCCAATGTACCCTCTAACTCTTCCAAGGCATAGCATGTTGATGACCGAAAGGGTAACATGAAATTTTTAATTTCTATATCTGTGAGTTCTATTTCAATGAAACGTCTCCATTTAAAGAAGAATTTTTTGGCCAGTTTGCTTGGATTGCGGAGCGTATCTATGGACTCAAGTACCAATGTGTGTTGTAACGTCGTTTTCAATTGGGCAAGGTCTGGTGGTCTGTCATTGAGCCAGTATTGGAGTAAGAGTCTCTTTGCTACCAACGCAATGTAGTGCCATAGTATATGGGGTTGTCTTATCGTGTGAGAAGTTGGGTGATAATGAAAAATCCATCGTACCGGGTCTAGCTCTCCTATATCTCCACAAATCTCTCTTGCCCATATATCTATTGCTCTCCAATATTCTTGGACCTTGGCGCAGGACCATAAGCCGTGTTCCAGATCAGTCATGGGTGATTTGCATTTTGGGCAGTGGACCCATCTTTCTTGTTTGGTCATTTTAGTTTTAGAGAGAGGGATGTTAAAGCCCTGAATGGTGCCATGCATGATCCTAAATTGTGTGTCTTTCCATCTCTCATTAATAACATGTTGTCTGACCACACCCCACCCCTCAAGGATCTTCTGTGGAAGTTCCGGGTCTGTGAAATGTTTACGCCATTTATTAAATAGACCCCTCTTTCTCTGTGGCCTCAGGACCTGTTTTAATTTAGCATATAAAGTAGTAATAGATACTTCATCTTTATTCAAGGATATCAGTTCAGACCACAAAGAATTCTCAATTTCCCCAGAGATGTCTCGCAAATGTGATAGGAGATGATGTTTCAACTGACGATATTGTAAAATGTGGAATTGGGGTAGATTATATGTATTTAAGACTTCTGTCTCTGTCATCCACTTTCTTTCCTCTAGGTTTATAAGGTCCCCCAACGTCTTAATTCCCTTGTCTCTCCATATTTTAAATAAGGAGTTTTCGCGTCCCAGAGGAAAAGACGGACAGCCCCAGGGGTTAAGCAATTTCGAGATTCTCCATGCTAGCTTAAGTTTTTTCCTGACCTCTTTCCACGTTACTATAGTGTCCTTATAAATCACCGTGTTCTTCAGATTTGGGGGCAGGAAAGACATCGGTGTATGTAACAAGGCTACCAGATCCCAAGGTCTGGCCCACTCCCTCTCCAAAGCGATATCTGAGAATCTGCTGGTGCCTCTGATCCAATCAAGGACATTACGTAGGATACACGCTAAGTTGTATCCCCGAACATCCGGGAGCTGTAGTCCTCCCTCTTGCTTGGACTGGGTCAATGTTACATATGCTAAACGGGGCCTCTTTCCTCCCCACAAAAATCTAGAAAAAGCTTTATTAAGTCTAACTATGTCAGTATGTCTCAACAGCATGGGGATAGTCTGAAGGGGATAAAGCAGTCTGGCAAAACTAACCATTTTTAGTAAGTGGCAACGTCCCAACAGTGAGAGCGGTAATCCTACCCATTTTGCCAACTCCTTTTCTATCTGTTGAATGACTGGCAAGAAGTTCAGTTTATATATCAGTGTAGGTGTTCCGGCTAAGTGTATTCCCAAATATTTAATACTATCTTTCCTTATTGGTAGGCCACAAAGATGTTGTTTTCCCTGCAACTCATTCCTCGAATCCATAAATAGGATTTCGCATTTATTTTTATTGAGGGAGAATCCAGTTTGTTTGCCTATCATTTCTATATCTGAAAGGATGTTTGAAAGATCTTTTTCGGGATGTTGGACATATAGAATGACATCATCCGCAAATAATGAAAGTTTAATCTCTTGGGCTCCTACTTTAAAGCCTTCGTAGGAATTACATTCTTCCAGATAGTGCCAAAGGCTCTATGGCCAAATTAAAGAGAAGGGGGATAAAGGGCATCCCTGTCTCGTTCCCTTCTGGAGGGTAAAGGAGTCGGACAGGAAGCCTGGAATACTCACACAGGCTCTAGGATTACTATAGAGAGTCTGTATATAGTGTCTAAAAGGACCCGTAAGACCCACCAAATCAAAAACTTTACCCAGCCACGACCACCTGACATTGTCAAACGCTTTTTCAGCATCCAGGGTGATCATGGCTGGGTTTCCTTCTTTCAATTTCGTTCTCTTTCCCAAAATATCCATCAAAAGCATCACCTTTCTAATGTTTGTAGTCGTCGATCTTCCCTTGATAAATCCTGCCTGATGTGTAGCTATTATTTTGGGTAATATCATTGCCAATCTATCAGCCAATATTTTGGATAAAAGTTTCAGATCCTGGTTTATCAGGGATATTGGTCTATAACTTGCTGGGTCAGTGGGTGTCTTACCTGATTTAGGGATTAATTTGATATAAGCTAAATTCATCCTATCTGGGATAGGCGATCCCTTCAGTATTTCATTATATAACTCACAAAGGATCGGGGAGATCTGCTCTTTCATTGCTTTGAAAAAGGCTCCATTATAACCATCTGGTCCCGGAGCCTTACTTGGATTTAAATTTTTTATTGCCGCTTCAATTTCTCCAATTGTAATTGGGTCGTTTAAGACATGGATGTCGTCTTGGGATATGGGCGGCATTTTGATTTTATTTAGCCAGGAAGGCTTTTCAGGTTCCGTTGATGTGGTTTCTTTATAAAGAGAAGCATAAAATCTGCCTAGTATTTTTACAATATTCTTAGGATCAGTCCACGTGTTGCCCTGCTTATCCTTTATTGATTGGATGGGGGAAGAGGTATATCTACCTCGGGCTAGGCTTGCCAACAGTCTTCCTCCCTTGTCTCCAAATTTATGCAATTCTAGTTCTAGTCTATTTTTAAATATATTCTCCCGTTTTCCTGCCCACTCATCAAATTCTTTCTTAGCTTGGAGCCACGTCTCCTTGTCAGGAGTCGTCATGGTTTCTTTATACTGTAAATAGGCATTTCTCACCTTCAGACTAGTTTCCACAAATTTTTCTTTAGCCCTTCTTTTGATCCCCATGCTGTATGCCATGATATGACCTCTCATAACTGTTTTTGCAGTCTCCCAAAATAGCCCCGGCTCTGACCTATGGCCCAGGTTATCCACGCTATAATGCGTCCACCACTCTCCCAGTAATTTAGTGAAATTTTCCTCTTTGGTGAATGTGTCAGGAAACCTCCACAGATAATCAGTTCCTTTTTCATAATTATCTTTAATCTCTAAAACCAGTGGACTATGGTCCGAAATCACCATATCTTCGATTTTTATATGTATCAGTCTTTGTAAAATCTTAGTGGACCCAAAAAGCATATCTATCCTGGACCATGATCCATGCGGATGCGAAAAGTGGGTAAATTAAGTCCACCTCTTTACCCCAATCAAAGTTGCAGAAGTCTGGCCAGCGTCAGATGCACGCCAAATTTCGGTCCTTTCGTTCCTCTTCAAAGCCAGCCTCGTCCTCATCTCGTTCGGACAAGGATCAGAAGTCAAACAGAACATAGAGGAACAAGCCTCAGCAGAAGAAGCCCGCCGGCGCCTCCACCACCAAGGCTGCCTCTTCATGACTCGCCGCCTCTCCCAGCAGAATCCTCGGTCAGTGGCAGGCTCTCCAGCTTTAGAGACGTCTGGCACAGTCTCGTCCAAGACCGTTGGGTGGTGGATGTCATCTCCCACGGCTACAGGATAGAGTTGACCTCGCGTCCTCCGACTCGCTTCTGTCTCTCTTCGTCCCCGCCAGCAAGGGCCTTGGCCTTTCGTCAGGCGCTGGACGCCTTGAGACGGAACGGGGTCGTGATCCAGGTTCCCTCTGAGGAACGTTTCCAGGGGTTCTATTCGAACCTCTTCACGGTCCCCAAGAAGGACGGGTTGGTAAGACCGGTTTTGGATCTCAAGCTCCTCAACCGTCACGTGAAAGTCAGGTCTTTCCACATGGAGTCTCTGCAGTCTGTGATCGCGTCACTATCTCAGGGGGACTTCCTAGCCTCTGTGGATGTCAAGGACGCCTATTTGCATGTCCCCATCGCTCCTGCTCATAAACGCTGGCTTAGGGGCAGCACGGTGGCTCAAGTGGTTAGCACTGCAGCCTTTGCAGCACTGGGGTCCTGAGGTCCTGGGTTCAATTCCCACCAAGGACATGAAGGACAACATCTGCAAGGAGTTTGTATGTTTCTCCCGCTGCTTGCGTGGGTTTGCTCCGGGCACTCCGGTTTCCTCCCACATTGTAAAGACATACTGATAGGATATTTAGATTGTGAGCTCCAAGAGAGACAGCATTACTCATGTATGTAAAGTGCTATGGAATTAATAGCGCTATATAAATGAATAAATATTATTATATTATTAGGTTCGCAGTAGGAGAGGAGCACTTTCAGTTTGTGGCTCTGCCCTTCGTCCTTGCCTCGGCGCCGAGGGTTTTCACCAAGGTGATGGCAGCGATGGTGGCTGTTCTGCATTCACAGGGCCACGCTGTGACTCCATATCTGGACGATCTGTGGGTCAGGGCTCCCTCTGCGGAGCAGTGTCAACGGAGTCTCTCAGTAACTCTGGACACTTTGCAGTGCTTCGGGTGGTTGATCAATGTACCGAAGTCGGTTCTCCTTCCTGCACAGACGATAACCTATTTAGGCATGGACTTTCACACTGCTCCAGCTCGGGTCTTTCTGCCTCTCGTCAAGCAGGTGTCGATCCAGGAAGAGGTCCAGTTCCTTCTGCCTTCAGACTTGGTATCCATCAGGCGTCTGATGCGTGTTCTGGGGAAGATGGTGGCGTCCATAGAAGCAGTACCCTTTGCGCAATTCCACTTGCGTCCGCTGCAATTGCAGATCCTGCACGGATGGAACAAGGATCCTTTGTCTCTCGACCAGTGCATTCATCTGTCGCCGTCAACGAAGGATTCTCTACATTGGTGGCTGCTTCCCACGTCTGTCACGAGGCAGATGCTTTCTGCCCCCCTCTTGGTTGGTAGTGACCACGGACGCCAGCCTTCTAGGTTGGGGCGCCGTGTTTCTTCACCACAGAGCTCAGGGCACCTGGACGAAGCAGGAGTCCGCCCTTCAGATCAACGTTCTGGAGATTCGGGCCATTTACTTGGCTTTACTGGCATTTCAGAGATTCCTGGTGGGGAATCAGATTCGGATACAATCCGACAACGCAACCGCGGTCGCTTACATAAACCACCAGGGAGGCACGCGCAGTCCTCAAGCCTTCGCCAAGGTCCAGCGTATCCTGCAATGGGTCGAGGTCAACGACTCGTCCATCTCGGCAGTTTACATTACCGGGGTGGACAATTGGGAGGCCGACTACCTGAGTCGGCAAGGTATGGACGCGGGCGAATGGACCCTCCACCCAGAGGTGTTTCTGCACATCTGCGACAGCTGGGGGGCTCCAGACGTGGACCTGATGGCCTCTCGGTTGAACTACAAGGTTCCGACCTTCATGTCCCGATCTCGAGACAGCAAGGCCGTGGGGACGGACGCTCTGGTCCAGGATTGGTCCCAGTTTCGCCTCCCCTATGTGTTTCCTCCATTGCCTCTGTTGCCCAGGGTTCTTCGGAAACTCAAGACGGAATGTCGTCAAGCCCTGCTCATCGCTCCAGACTGGCCCAGGAGGGCCTGGTATCCGGACCTTCTACAGCTCTCGGTGGGGGATCCGTGGAGGCTTCCAACCCGGCCAGACCTCTTGTCACAAGGTCCGTTTTTCCACCAAAATTCTGCGGCCCTGAGCCTGACTTTGTGGCACTTGAAAACTGGTTGCTGACATCTTGTGGCTTTTCCCCGGAGGTTGCCGCAACCATGAAACGAGCCAGAAAATCTGCTTCGGCTAAGATTTACAGGAGAGTCTGGAAGATCTTCTTTTCCTGGTGTCGTCTCAACGGAAAGTCTCCTTGGCCTTTTTCTTTGCCCACCCTTCTTGATTTCCTTCAGTCAGGGTTACTTAAGGGTTTGGCTCTCAGTTCCCTCAAGGGACAGATCTCTTCACTCTCTGTTTTTTTCAACAGACGGCTGGCTATTCTTCCTCAGGTGAAGACGTTTGTGCAAGGGGCAAATCACATCATTCCCCCCTACAGACTTCCTTTGGACCCCTGGGACCTTAATCTGGTCCTTGCGGCGTTGCAAAAGCCGCCTTTCGAACCTCTGAGGGAGGTGTCTTTTTTCAGACTCTCTCAGAAAGTTGCTTTTCTTGTGGCCATTACTTCTGAGGAGAGTTTCAGAGCTGGCAGCCCTGTCTTGCAAATCTCCATTCCTCGTGATTCACCAGGATAAAGTGGTGCTCCGGCCTGTGTCAGAGTTCTTACCCAAGGTGCTTTCTCCATTTCACCTGAACCAAGACATTGTCCTGCCGTCCTTTTGTCCTAATCCTGTTCACCAGTATGAGAGGCCTCTCCATACTTTGGACCTGGTCAGGGCTGTCAGGATTTGTCTCCCGCACGGCTTCTTTTCGCCGCTCGGATGCCTTGTTCGTCCTTACGGCAGGCCACAAAAGAGGGGAGCCGGCCTCCAGGTCTTCCTTGGCCCGGTGGATCAAGGCTTCTATTCAGGAAGCTTACATTGGCTCTGGTACGCCTTTGCCTGCTGGGATTAAGGCGCATTCGACAAGAGCTGTGGGTGCCTCGTGGGCCTTACGTCATCAGGCCACGGCACAACAGGTGTGTCAGGCGGCCACTTGGTCCAGCCTGCACACATTCACAAAACATTATCAGGTTTATACGTATGCCTCTGCAGACGCTAATGTGGGCAGACGGGATCCTTCAGGCGGCGGTCGCGCACCTGTGATTGTCTCTGCCATGCTTGGGTCTTCTCCCACCCAGAGATAGCTTTTGACATTCCAATGTCTGGGTCTCCCAATGGAGCGAAAAAGAAAAAGAGAATTTTGTTTACTTACCGTAAATTCTTTTTCTTCTAGCTCCTAATTGGGAGACCCAGCTCCCACCCTGTTGCCTTTTGGGCTTTGTTTTTTTTTTTTTCCTTTTTAAGTGGCTGGTGTTATTCATGTCGCTTTTATGGCCCTGTTGGCCGACAATTCATAACCAGACCTTTTGGTCTTGGTGTGGGTTTATCCTCTTTCCTGCTTGTGCACCGAACTGATGGGATTTCTCCTAGAGGGGGTGTATAGACAGTAGGGGAGGGGCTACACTTTATTTTAACTGTAGTACTTTGTGTGTCCTCCGGAGGCGGAAGCTATACACCCAATGTCTGGGTTTCCCAATTAGGAGCTAGAAGAAAAAGAATTTACGGTAAGTAAACAAAATTCTCTTTTTTATAATAATAATATAATAATAATTTTATAATTTTATCTTTTGTTCTGCAAGATGTTCACAACTGGTTCAGGACCCAACAAGAAGGGGGGCATTGCTGGACCTAATATTAACCAACAGGCCAGACCGCATATCCAAATATATGGGTTGGAGGTCACTTGGGTAATAGTGATAATAAAATAATAAGTTTTCAAGTATCGTTTAATAAGATTTGTAGTAGAGGGGCTATAAGAACACTAAACTTCAGAAAGGCAAATTTCCAACGGTTGAGAGATGATCTTAGTGCAATAAACTGGGATGATATCCTGAGACATAAGTACACAAAGCAAGTGGGAGACGTTTATTAGCATCCTGAATAGGGCCTGTGCACAATATATACCCTATGGGAATAAGCATGCTAGAAATAGGAGGAAACCACTATGGCTAAATAAGGCTGTAAGGGGCGCAATAATAAGTGACAAAAAGAAAGCATTTAGGGAATTAAAGCAAGTAGGTCGTGATGAGGCATTAAATAAATACAGAAAATTAAATAACACTTGTAAAAAGCAAATTAAGGCAGAAAAGATTGAGACAGGGAGACTCATTGCCAGAGAAAGTAAAAATAATTCCAAAATATTTTTTAACTACATAAATAGTAAGAAACTAAAAAATTATTGTGTTGGCCCCTTTAAAAATAGTCTGGGTGAAATGGTGGATGAGGATGAGGAAAAAGCCAATGTGCTTTTTTTCAACAGTATTTACACAAGAAAATCCGATGACAGACAATATGATCAGTGATACAACTAAAACTGGACAAATCGCCCGCCGGCCCGCATGGGATACACCCCAGAGTGCTGCAGGAATTAAGTACTGTCATAGATAGACCATTATTTTTAATCTTTAAAGATTCCATAATAACAGGGTCTGTACCACAGGACTGGCGTATATCAAATGTGGTGCCAATATTCAAAAAGGGAACAAAAACTGAACTTGGAAATTATAGACCAGTAAGCTTAACCTCTACTGTGGGTAAAATCCTAGAGGGTTTTCTAAAGAGATGCTATACTGGAGTATCTAAAGAAAAATAACCTCATGACCCAATATCAACATGGTTTTACGAGGGACCGTTCCTGTCAAACTAATCTGATAAGCTTCTATGAAGTAAAGGTTCTGGACTGGACCAAAGAAATGCAGTGGATGTGGTGTATATGGACTTTTCAAAAGCTTTTGATACGGTGCCACACAAAAGGTTGATACATAAAATGAGAGCGATTGGGATAGGGGAAAATATGTGTAAGTAGGATAAAAAGTGGCTTAGCGTAGGAAACAAAGGGTGGTCATTAATGGAAAGCACTCAGAATGGGTCACAGTTAACAGTGGGGTACCACAGGGGTCAGTATTTGGCCCGCTTCTCTTTAATATACGGTATTAATGACCTTGTAGGGGGCATACAGAGTAGAATCTCAATATTTGCAGATGACACTAAACTCTGCAGGGTAATCAATACAGAGGAGGACAATTTTATATTACAGGAGGATTTATGTAAACTAGAAGCTTGGGCTGATAAATGGCAAATGAGCTTTAATGGGGATAAATGTAAGTCATGCACTTGGGCAAAGGAAACAAAAGGTATAATTATGTGCTTAATTGTAAAACACTGGGCAAAACTGTCACTGAAAAAGACCTGGGTGTATGGGTAGATGACAAACTCACATTTAGTGGCCAGTGTCAGGCAGCTGCTACAAAGGCAAATAAAATAATGGGATGCATTAAAAGAGGCATAGATGCTCATGAGGAGAACATAATTTTACCTCTATACAAGTCACTAGTGCGACCACACTTAGAATACTGTGTACAATTCTGGTCTCCGATGTATAAGAAAGACATACCTGAACTAGCGCGGGTCCAGAGAAGAGCGACCAAGGTTATTAGAGGACTGAGGGTCTGCAATACCAAGACAGATTATTAAACTTGGGGTTATTTAGCTTGGAAAAACGAAGGCTTAGGGGTGATCTTATAATAATGTATAAATATATGAGGGGACAGTACAGAGACCTTTCTAATGATCTCTTTACTCTTAGGCCTGAGACGGGGACAAGGGGCATCCTCTACGGCAGGAGGAAAGAAGGTTTAATCATAATCACAGACGAGGATTCTTTACTGTAAGAGCAGTGAGACTGTGGAACTCTCTGCCACATGATGTTGTAATGAGTGACTCACTACTAACATTTAAGAAGGGCCTGGATGCCTTTCTTGAAAACTATAATATTAGCAGTTACCGTATATACTCGTGTATAAGCCGACCCCCCTACTTTTGCCCCAAAAATCTGGAAAAACCTATTGACTCGTGTATAAGCCGAGGGTGGACCCCAGCACAGGTATACAGCCCCCAGCAGTGTGGTATACAGGCCCCCCCCAGTGGTATACAGGCCTCCCCAGTGGTAGTATACAGCAGCCCCAGTGGTAGTATGTAGCATCCCCAGCAGCCCCAGTGGTAGTATACAGCAGCCCCAGTGGTAGTATACAGCAGCCCCAGTGGTAGTATACAGCAGCCCCAGTGGTAGTATACAGCAGCCCCAGTGGTAGTATACAGCAGCCCCAGTGGTAGTATACAGCAGCCCCAGTGGTAGTATACAGCAGCCCCAGTGGTAGTATACAGCAGCCCCAGTGGTAGTATACAGCAGCCCCAGGGGGTACACAGCAACCCCCTGGGGGTCCCCAGCAGTCCCCTGGGGGTACACAGCGGCCCCCAGCAGCCCCCAGGGGGTACACAGCAACCCCCTGGGGGTACACAGCAGCCCCCAGGGGGTACACAGCAGCCCCCAGGGGGTCCCCAGCAGCCCCCAGGGGGTACCCAGCAGCCCCCAGGGGGTACACAGCGGCCCCCTGGGGGTATACAGCGGCCCCCAGGGGGTACCCAGCAGCCCCCTGGGGGTACACAGTGGCCCCCAGCAGCCCCCAGGGGGTACACAGCAGCCCCCTGGGGGTACACAGCGGCCCCCAGGGGGTCCCCAGCAGCCCCCAAATCCTGGCACTCGCCCCCCCTTGCAAGGGCCCCCCCCGCTTCTCTTACCATTCCGGACTTCTGATCCGCGCCGCTCCTCGGTGCTCCTCGCTGCTCCGTCCGTCCGTCTTCTACATCCGGGATCCCCAGCCGTCGCGATGACGTCATATGCCTGCGACGGCCGGAGATCCCGGATGTAGAAGACGGACGGAGCAGCGAGGATGAAGCACCGAGGAGCGGCGCGGATCAGAAGTCCGGAATGGTAATATAACCATCGGGGGGGGGGGGGGGCCCTTACAAGGGGGGGCGAGTGCCAGCATTTGGGGGGCATATATGCACTGCTTCCCCCTGCTGCTGATTGACAGGGGGACGCAGTGCATATTTAATGAGCGGCCCCACGTGACGGGGCCGCTCATACAGCAGCCCCCGCCTCCTGCAGCCTCCACAGCCCCGGACACAGCCCCCCCGTATTGACTCGTGTATAAGCCGAGGGGGGGGACTTTTCAGCCCAAATTTTGGGCTGAAAAACTCGGCTTATACACGACTATATACGGTATATATACTAGATTCTTTGATAGGGCATTGATCCAGGGAATTAGTCTATTGCCATATCTGGAGTCAGGAAGGAATTTTTTCCTTTAATGTGGAGCTAGTGTTGCCACATGGCTTTTTTATGCCTTCCTCTGGATCAACATGTTAGGCTATGGGTTGAAATAGATGGACTTAATCTTACTTCAACCTTAAAAACTGTTACTATATGCTCAGTAGTAATTGGAGTATGGATTCTGCCATCGGTCACCACCACAGGTCTTGCTTGCTCAAAAATTGGTCCGATCTTCATCCAGAAAAGTAGAACAATTTTTTCTCTTATGTGTGCTTTCCATGTGTCATTTACCGTATATACTCGTGTATAAGCCGAGTTTTTCAGCCCAAAAATTGGGCTGAAAAGTCCCCCCCTCGGCTTATACACGGGTCATACGGTATGCTGTGGGGGGGGGGGGCTGTGACCGGAGGCAGGAGGGGGCCGCGGTGACCGCAGGCGGTCACGTGGGGCCGCCTCATTAGTGCAATGAATATGCACGGCATCCCCCCGTCCATCAGCGGCGGGGGGATGCCGTGCATATTGCACTACACAGCCCCCCTCCTTAATATGGGTCCCCCAGTAGTAATAAACAGCCCCCCCTCCTTATCACGTCCCCCCAGGCTGCGGCAGCTGTGAAAATAACAAACACTTTATACATCACCTTCCGGCGCAGCTCTCTGCTCTTCCGGTCCTCTGCCCTCCGCTCGCCGGCTTCTTCTTCCTTGTTGTGCCGGTGTCATGTGACCGGGCGCAGGAGATGACGTCATTTCCTGCGCGCGGTCACAGAAGTCGGCACATCAAGGAAGAAGAAGCCGGCGAGCGGAGGGCAGAGGACCGGAGGAGCGGAGAGCTGCGCCGGAAGGTGATGTATAAAGTGTTTGTTATTTTCACAGCTGCCGCAGCCTGGGGGGGACGTGATAAGGAGGGGGGGCTGTTTATTACTACTGGGGCTGCTGGATACTACACTGGGGCTGTATACTACCACTGGGGCTGCAATACCACTGGGGCTGCTGTATATAGGGGCTGCAATACCACTGGGGCTGCAATACCACTGGGGCTGCTGTATATAGGGGCTGCTGTATACACCACTGGGGCTGCAATACCACTGGGGCTGCTGTATACAGGGGCTGCAATACCACTGGGGCTGCAATACCACTGGGGCTGCTGTATATAGGGGCTGCTGTATACACCACTGGGGCTGCTGTATATAGGGGCTGCAATACCACTGGGGCTGCTGTATATAGGGGCTGCAATGCCACTGGGGCTGCTGTATATAGGGGCTGCAATACCACTGGGGCTGCTGTATATAGGGGCTGCTGTATACACCACTGGGGCTGCAATACCACTGGGGCTGCTGTATATAGGGGCTGCAATACCACTGGGGCTGCAATACCACTGGGGCTGCTGTATATAGGGGCTGCTGTATACACCACTGGGGCTGCAATACCACTGGGGCTGCTGTATATAGGGGCTGCAATACCACTGGGGCTGCTGTATATACCACTGGGGGCTGCTGTATATCATACTGCTGGGGCCTGTATACCACTGCTGGGGGCTGTATACCTGTGCTGGGGTCCACCCTCGGCTTATACGCGAGTCAATAGATTTTCCCAGGTTTTGGGGGCAAAAGTAGGGGGGTCGGCTTATACACGGGTCGGCTTATACACGAGTATATACGGTATTTATTTATTTATTTTTTTTTTTTTCTCAGCAGCTGTTATTTATTTGCAGGACCATATACAATGTCCTATTGTACAGAATGGTAATGTATCTGTATAAAAATTGATGCCACTAGGTTAAACCGGAGCGGTAGTTTTTTTGTTTTTTTTTCCCCTCACGCTCAGACTTGAATAGGTGAGCCTCATCCGACTTGGGCCCTATGCACACTGTATTTTTTAGTGCAATTTTGTCACTAAACTGCAAGCAAATCCTTATGTCAGCAAGTCAATCAGAATCTTGAAGTTTTGTGTACGTTACTTTTTTCCCTTGCAGATTTGGTGCATAAAAACATCTGCAGCATGTCAATTCTTAGTGTTTTTTCACCAGAATGCATGAAAAATGCACGTCAAAAACATAAGGTTTTTTTTTTCTGCCAGGAGATGCAGATTTGGTGCAGAAATTTCTGCAACCAAATATTCAGCGTGCCAACATAGCCTTACGCTTCCACTCGTAGCATGCTGTGATTTTGTTTTTTCATCCAGCTGGATACAACTAAAAAAAAAACTAATTACTGATCTGCATGCCTCATTGAATAACATGGGTCCGGGGTGCAGCTTTTTTTTTTTTTTCTCCCATTGCACTAGTCCAAGCGCACTCTTAGGGCCACGTCACATGCATAAATTTAGTGAACGATCTTGTTAGCGATCACATGCACGCGCGATCGCTAACAATATCGTTCACATCGTTGTTGAGCTGTCACACAGGCAGACTCACCAACGATGTGGACCAGCGAGAACTCTGGTAACCATGGTAAACATCGGGCTACTAGGCGACGCGCTTCGCTTAGTAACCCGATGTTTACCATGGATACGAGCTCCCAGCATAGGCTGCGAGGCGCTGGGAGCTCGTTCATCGTTGCTCTGCTGGTGTCACACGCAGCAATGCTGCATGTCCACCCGCCGACCAACGATAGATTTGTGAACATGTTCACAAATCTGCAATCAAACAATCAGACGATTTTTCAAAGAAAAATCGTTTGATTACACGCAGCGACACACAAACGATATCGCTTAACACTAGAAGTCCCAGAGACGGGTCATTTGACCTTTTTACCATTGAAAACCAAGGATCCTTTAAATTCCCGGGACTTCTAGTGTTAAGCGATCAAAAAAGCAGGTCGCTTAAACTATATTGTTCACTAAATTGATGCGTGTGACAAGGCCCTAAGGCTGCACTCAAATGTTGCTTGTTTTTATCATGTTTGTAGTAACGGCGCAGCATTTTTACCACAATCTTAGAAAATCAAGTGATTGTTGCAGACAGAATCTCCAGTTGCACAGACAAGAAGTATGGTTGTTGCACAAGAAATAAGAAAAGCCAGGAGAATGCTAGGGGCTTAAATACCAATTTGATTAGATTTTTCAACAGACAAGAAGGCAAATCGTGAATGAATTGAATTATAAACCTTCATAAGATTTCATGCTGTATAAAGTTTTTAAAAAAAAAAAAAGCCACTATGTAACCACCTCCTTGGGGTAACTTTACACTCCGCAACTTTTGGCGGCGATAGGAGGCAATCTAACGTGCGCATGCACATTTTTCATGGTTGCCTCAGATCGCCGAAGGCGCTTTTACACGCCGCAATTTCGCCCTCAACCTAAGGCGACGTGTCACCCTGGAAGTTTCCACACCAACAGCAGGAAACATCCGGTTGCCTTCCCTCGCTACTTCACACGCCGCAATCCTCAAAGGAATGTGGGCGTACATGTGCAGAGCTGCGAGAATATAGGCGTGCCAGACTGTTCTACACCGTGCTCCAAACACGCTCATTGGACAACGCAATAGCGCTATGATTGGGAAGGCTGGCTAATACATGACGCCATTTTCTTTCGGAGTTTGGCACCAATACACACTCAAATATGGTGCTGTGTCAACTGACAGCCAATGGCAAGACAGTAGCCACCACCAGTCATCGCTCACAGGGCGCGGTCTCCAGCACGCTCTGGCACACCTCCGGGAAATCAGTAGGCGATGCAGATTCCATCCCTATCGCCCCTTCACACGCCAAAAGCAGGGGATTTCGCCTTCTTGATTGCCTCTGATTTTGAAGCAGTGCTCTGAAATTGGAACCAGGCACAACCTTTTTTTATCGCCGCCAAATTCCCCAATTACTTGCTGCAATTGTGCGGCAATTTCGCGGCGATGGTGACTGGGCAACAGATTGCCGGTCAGATTCCTTGCAGCGGCGTGTAAAGTTACCCTTAGGGTACCTTTACACACAGCAACTTTTCTAGGAATTTCACTGGCAACTTGCTGGTTGCAGTGAAATCATGGACACATTGTTCCATTTGTACACAGCAACAAGATAGAACAGTGTCTTCATGATTTCACTGCAACCAGTAAGTTGCCAGTGAAATTCCTAGAAAAGTTGCCGCGTGTAAAGGTACCTTAATGGTACCTTTACACGCCGCTACAACAGGATGCATACAACCCGCTACAGGCTACAAATGTGGCTTGTCGCGCCAATATCGCCCGTAGTAGCGGCGTCTGAAGACGGGACGACACAGCCGGCTACAGATACATCTGTATCCGTGCACTGCTTATAAACAGATGGCTACATCGCCGATTGTAGCGAGCTGTATCGGCGTGTAAAGAACCCACAGAAGGGAACTGTGGACACCCGGCGATGTAGCTGCAATGTAGCTAAGGCGTCACCCAAGCTCCGTGTTACCGCGCCCTTTCAGCGATCATTGGAGGAAGCTCCTGCGTTGCGATTGGTTGTCGCCGCACAGGGCGGCATATTTAAGGAGCTGACGAGTCACACTACACAATTGCTCGAGCGTCACGTATTAATCAGCCTCCTGCGATGCCTGCCCAATCATGGTATTTTTGCTTTCTCCTATCAGCGTACGGACGTCTCGTAATCCACAATTGGAGCACGCCTATGTGCTGTCCCTGCTGCACCAGGTCCACCCATAGTAGCTGGTTGTAGCGGTGTGTAAATGAGCTACAGATGGCTACTTGAGACACCCGGCGATGTAGCTAGCTGTAGATGTAGCGTAGCGTAGCGCACCTTGTGGCGGCGTGTAAAGAGGGTGCGTTTACCGTTTGTAACCGTTTGAGCGTGCTCGTGCACGTGAAGTAGCCGTTGGTATCCATCCTGCAGTGGCGGCGTGTAAAGGTACCATAAGAGTATTTTTACAGGTGCTATTGATGATACTTCTGATGCATTATCTTTTGTGATGTCCTACTATGGCTAACAAATTTGGGCATTAGACATTGATTAAGACCAAATTTATTTGCCCTCAATCAGTTAATCCTTGGTTACCATTTTCAACTGGGACCACATTCTTTGATGGTTCATTTGAGCAAACTGGCTTTCTCTAGTAGTCTATTGTTTCACGGCTCCACACAATCGATCTTGGGGGTGGTGATACTTGTTTAATGCTTCCGGGTGAAGGCGTCCTAGAGTGGACCCACTGGGCAGTGGTACTGAACTCCCCTGGGTGAGCTGGTCCTAGTTTAGCCAACCCCTTATACAGGGATTGTCAGGGGCAAGCCCAGGGGGTCTAAATACCACAGGTGCTAGTATCAAGGGGGCAGCTCGTAGGGTTAGCCTATACTACGGTAAGGCCAAACAGGAAAGGAGGCATCAGAGCCCGGGATCAGGAGAGCTAGAACGGGTTCTACCGGAGGAGAGCACAAGGAGAGCCTGACTACCAGTTAGAGAAGCAGAAGCATACTAACACAATAATCAGGCACCTCCCATCAGTGGACAACTATTGGTCAAGGGGAGTGTCAGGTTGAGCCATGCTGGTCCCTAGATTCACAGGGGAGAAGCGTGGCCGCGCCTAGTGCACCACTCATTACACTCATGACTCCGGCCATTGCAGTGTGCCGGTGCACAAGCCCAGCGGTCAGCAGTCAGGAAGGGGACTCTGCGATGGGTCCGAGACACAGCACACTTGATGCCCGATCTGCAGAGGAAGCAGATCCAGGAGAGGTGAGCTGGGGAGCAGTGCCAGGGGACCTAACAGTACCCCTTCCCTCATGCCCCCTCCTCTGAAGGCGTGCTAAAAACCTTGCCAGAATGCGTGGCGTAGCAATGATCTCTAATCAGGACTGGAGCCAACCCAGTCTATTAGGAAGAGGGTTTTGTGTCTACTTTTCTTCATGGCAAGGATGTCCCTGACTTCATAGACGTTCTCGGAACTGAGAGGCCGTGGCACAGTGTCTGAGGATGGATGAAAGCAATTAAGCACCACTGGTTTTAACAACGAGACATGAAAGGTGTTAGGGATGCAAAGCGAGGCAGGCAGTCTCAGCTTGTAGGCAACGTCGTTGATGCGTCCCAGGACTTCGAAGGGACCAATATAACGTGGCCCTAACTTGTAGGATGGCACCTTCAGCCTGCTGTATCTGGAAGAAAGGCACACTTTATCGCATGGGAGGAAAGATGGAGAATCCAGGCGTCTCTCATTGGCATGTCGCTTCATCCTGCCGGAGGTTTGTGTAAGAGCGTCTCTGGTCTCTCTACAGATCTTGGAGAAGTTCACGGACAATGCATCAACCGCCGGGTTGCCGGACGCTGAGGAGATCGGAAGAGGCAAACCAGGATGTTGTCCGAATACCGCGACAAAAGGAGATATAGCTGACGACTGACTAGTGATTGTTGTAAGCGAATTCCGCCCAAGGGCTTTGGTGTGTTATTGGTTGCCAGTCAGGTACAACGAGGGCTGGCAGTCTGTAGCTGGCAAGTTGTACCTGGCTGGATCAAAAATATGGCGGAGCCAAACGTTTTTTTTTTTTTTTTTTTTTTTCTAAAGTCAGTTCTAGAAATAAAAAAATCACTGTATTTTTGGTAGCCAGCCAGGTACAACTTGGCAGCTGGGGGGGCTGGAACCCTCAGCATGGAGAGACCCAAACATTGTGGGGCCCCCCACACTGCAAATTGCAACCCACAGCCACCCCAGAAAATAGTGCATTCATTAGAGGCGCGATTTTCTGGTGCTGTGCCCCAACCCTTCCAGTTACCATTGTGCTGGTAGCACACAGGGGCTCTCGATACGCGACATGGTGCCCGCTAACAAGTTGAATGGAAAATTAGCTCTAATTGTTAGCGAACACCTTGTCACATATGGAGAGCCCCTGTGTGCCTAAACATTGGCGCTCCCCCACAAGTGACCCCATTTTGGAAACTAGACACCCCCCCCCCACAAGGAGCGTATCTAGATGCATAGTGTTTCCACTTTTTTCATTTTTATGGATCAATTTGTGAAGTACCTGGGGGTTCAAAGTGCTCACTTTGCATCTAGATAAGTTCCTTGGGTGGTCTAGTTTCCAAAATGGGGTTACATGTGGGGGAGCTCCAATGTTTAGGCACACATGGGCTCTCCATACGCTTCATGGTGTCCGTTAATAATTCCAATTCTTAGCGGACACCATGTTGCGTAAGGAGAGCCCCTGTGTGCCTAAACAATTGAGCTCCCCCACAAGTGACTACATTTTGGCAACTAGACCCCCCCAGGGAACTTAAGTAGATGGGTGGTGAGCACTTTAAACCCTCAGATGTTTCACAAATTGTTCCGTAAAAATGAAAAAGTACTTTGTGAAATAAAAACATTTTTTCTTTTAGCCTAAATTTTTTTCTTTTTCACATGGGCAACAGGATAAAATGGATCCTAAAATTTGTTGGGCAATTTCTCCTGAGTACACAGATATCTCATATGTGGTCATAAATCACTGTTTGGGCGCACAGCAGGGCTCAGAAGGGAAGGAGCACAATTTCACTTTTTGAATGGAAAATTGGCTCCAAAAGTCAAATTGCTCTCCTTTCCTTTTGAGCCCTACCGTGTGCCCAAACAGTGGTTTATGACCACATATAAGATATCTGTGTACACAGGAGAAATTGCCCAACAAATTTTAGGATCCATTTCATCCTGTTGCCCATGTGAAAATTAAAGAATTGAGGCTAAAAGAACATTTTTGTTAGAAAAATTAAAATGTCCCATTTTTTTTCCTTCCACGTTGCTAGTTCTGTGAAGCACCTGAAGGGTTAATAATCTTCTTGAATGTAGTTTTGAGTAGCTTGAGGGGTGCAGTTTTTGGAAGTGTCACATTTGGGTGTTTTCTGTCATGTACACCCCTCAAAGGGACTTAAAATGTGATGTGGCCACTAAAAAAAATGGTTTTGTAAATTTAGCTGGAAAAATGAAAAATTGCTGATGAACTTTGAACCCTTATAACCCTTATAACTTCCTAACAAAAAAAAATTTTTTTTCCAAAATTGTGCTGATGTAAAGTAGACATGTGGGAAATGTTATTTATTAACTATTTTGTGTCACATCACTCTCTCGTTTAGCAGAGTAAAAATAAAAAATTAGAAAATTGTGAAATTTTCTAAATGTTTGCCAAATTTTTTATTTTTTCACAAATAAACGCAAAAATTATTGACCTAAATTTACACGAACATGAACACCAATATGTCACGAAAAAAAAATCTCAGAATCGCTAAGATCGTTGAAGCGTTCCAGTTATTACCTCATAAAGGGACACTGGTCAGAATTGACAAAAATGCCAAGGTCTCTGGGTCAAAATAGGCTGGGTCATGAAGGGGTTAAAAAAACGCCCTCTTTAAAAAAAAAAAAAAAAATGTATACATTTAAAAAAAATTAATTGGATATATATTTGGTAATGCTTCAGTAGTAATGACAGAAACTGTAAAACTGTAGCTTGCTTTTTCATTGCCTCCCAAAAGAAAAGAAAAAATGAATACTCGTGCGCTAAATTAGAAAAAAAAAAGATGGCATTCAGATTTCATTGAAACAATTCCTAAAATCTAAAATGTTTCCTATTTGGCATTGCTGTTTTCATTTTTGATTTGTAAAAGAAACATAACATTTTAGAGCGTGATGTGAAAGCACAACAGTTCATTGAGGTTCAGCATTTTTTCTATGGTTTACTGTGCGACAAATAAAAAGTTAATAAAGCCTAAGTAAGTGACAATTTAACTCCTCATAGAAAAAAACAACCCTTGATGCAGATGTCTTAGAAGAAATAAAGTTATCGCTCTTAAAATGTGACGAGGGTAAGAACCAAGTACAGTATATACTAGAGTATAAGCCGAGCTTTGCAGCACAATTTTTGTGCTGGAAAGTGCCCCCCCTTAGCTTATACTCGAGTCAGTGTCATGTCAGTGGGGGGTGAAGGCGGTGACCGGGGGCTGCAGAAGGAGTGGAAGGTCTCGTGGTCCCGCTCATTTGTGTAATGTAATATGCACTGCAACCCCCTGTCCATTCATGCACTATGCATACTCTTCCCCCCCCAATCGCTGGTTTAGGTCCCCCATCGCAAGCATATGGACCCCATGCTGGTGGTCACCATAAAATAACAACCGTTTTAACTCACCTTTCCGATGATTCTCTGCAAGCTCCGTGCGTCCTCCCTCCGGTCTTCCTGCGGCGTCAGTCACATGATTAGAAGCAGGAAGACCGGAGGGAGGACACAAAGAGCCTGCAGAGAATCGTTGCAAGGGTGAGTTAAAACGGTTATTTTATTGTGAACGCCAGCATGAGGTCTATATACCAGCAGTGGGGGCCCATATACAATGATCGGGGGCACAATACCAGTGATGGGAGCTATATACAATGATGGGGCCTTATACCAATGTTGGGGGCTATATACAGTAATGAGGAGCTATAAACTAGTGATGAGAGACTATATACCAGTGAAGGTGCTGTATACCAGTGATGGTGCTGTATACCAGTGATGGAGGGCTGCATACCAGTGATGGGGGGGCAGTATATACCAGGATGAGGGGTTATATACCAGGATGGGGGGCTGCTGTATTTTCTACTCTAGGCTTATACTCGAGTCAATAATTTTCTCCAGTTTCCGGGGGTAAAATTAGGGCCCTTGGCTTATACTCTGGTCAGCTTATACTAGAGTATATACGGTATACAACAATTTTTGTTTTTATCCTCACTTTCTTCCATGAACCTTGTTTTACCTTCTCTCTTCCAACATTTCTGTAGGAGGGCTTGGTTTTTGTGGAATAAGTTGTTTAAATGAAACGATGGTGAAGTCACATTTAAAACTGGGGTGAAATTGAGGGAAAAAAAATCCTACATTGTTTTTTAGGTTTTGTTTTTACTGTGTTCATTGTGTGGTACAACATGACTTGTCTTTCTGGTTACTGTGCATTTTGTTTTTTTACATTTGTATATCCTCACAATCTGCTATCAAGAGAGTGCATTTAGTATCTTTTTTGCTTATTAGTGAATTTTGCTCTTATTTGCAAAGAGATAATGATAATATAATATTAATTTATAGAGTGCCATTAAATCCATAGCGCTTTACATACATTTGCATTCTGCTGTAATGTTATGGTTTTATTGTATTTTTGTTTGATAGAGGACATTCAGAAACACCTAGGTTCCACCATATCTTTACTTGAAGAGGCCACCTCAAGCTCTACTACTGACAACATTGATATGTTGACCACAGTCAAAAACTTAGAAGACGTCGTGCACAAGACAGATGCAGAGCTTTCACGGTTTGTAACTTGATGACATTAACATTTTACAGATCATAGAAATGACTTAAAAGTCCTGTACGTTGTACATCCTTCATGCTTTGGAGTTGTTTTTCCAACACCACACAGATGCCTACTTGAATTGAGAGCTAGTTTATGGTGGGTGTACTTGTCCTCCAAATTACCTGTCAAGATCCTTAAACTGTTCATGAAATTTTTTGGAAGTGTGTTAGGAAGCATTATCCTGCTGTAAGAAACCACATTTATTAGGGAACAGGGTTGTCGTGAAGAAGTAAACTTAGCTGAGGTTAAACGGATCCTGTCACCTCCAAAACGCCTCCTATTCTTCAAAATCATGTCCCTGCAGCATCCCATCACTAATCTCACACTCCTTTTGTCTCTGAAAAGCATCCTGTGAAAGTGCAGAAAAAACTAACGGCTAAAGAATATAGCCCCTGCTAATTAACATCACTAATGAGTAAGTTATAAAACATTTTTCTGCACTTTCACAGGATGCTTTTCAGAGGCAAAAGGAGTGTGAGATTAGTGATGGGATGCTGCAGGGACATATGATTTTAAAGCTTAGGTGGCGTTTTGGAGGTGACCGGTTCCCTGTAATGAATTCGAGGACACACAAACGTAGGAGACCCCTATGAAAAATGGTTATCTGTTTGTGACAGAAGATGCTTGTTTCTTTTGGAGGAGAAAGTGGGTCCTTTTATTACTTGGGTCCATGAGTGGCTGCACAGGTTGCAGCAATGTATATCCATGAGGAGATGGTAGTTGTCAAAGTATTTTCCACATACTGTAAATGCCAGGATTCCAGGTTTTCTCATAGTATCACCTTGCTCCAGCTGACTTTCCTTTATCCTACAGTACATACTACCATGCACTGTGCTTTTGAACACTATTGTGTGACAGCAAGCATTAACTTTTTAAGCAGATTGTGCTACTCCTAGATTTCTGAGAGGTTATACCAAATAGTAAAGCCTTTGCTCACCATATGCATCAAGTAATCACCAGTTGAGTGGTACTCATCGTCGTTGGAGGATGAACGTCGGACTCCTATCGGACCAACTCACTCTTGACTTCCTAGACACAAAACTAGAGGAATTCTTCCACATAAACGACAATAAGGAAGTGACAGATGCCACTCTCTGGCATTCCCATAAGGCAGTTCTCCGTGGCCTCCTGATACAGAAAGCCTCCCAACAGAAGAGGGTGCGAGAGAGGGAGTGGAGGGAATGGACTGATCAAATACGGGACCTAGAAAAGGTAAATAAAATTAGCCCTTCCCCACTTCTGACATCTCAAATACTAGGGTTACGCACAAAACTCAGATCCCGACTGCTATTCTACCACGAACTAAGCTTGAGAAAACTAAACACTCAATATTACTCGGCGGGGGACAGAGCAGGTAAACTCCTCTCAAAAAGACTGAGAAAACGGGTAACACGTTCCATGGTGACAACTATGTCTACGCCGGAGGGGAATCAGGTCAGGGACCCGACGGAGATAGTGGTAGTTATGGCGAACTATTACTCTAGACTATACAACCTTGCCGGTGATCCCCAGACTCCACAGCCCTCACAAAATCTAATCCAGGACTATCTGTCGCGACTCGACCTCCCATCCCTGCAACCAGACGTACTGTCAGATCTGAATAAACCATTTACGTTGACTGAAGTGACGACAACTATCCAGACACTCAAATCCAACTCCGCACCGGGCCCAGACGGGTTTGCAAATGAATACTATAAACTCTGTTCGTCTCGACTTGCTCCCTACCTCCTCCGTCTTTTCCAGTTTTGGCAAGATGAGGGCTCTCTTCCAGCTGAGGCCCTGGAAGCTACGATCACCACTATTCATAAGCCAGGGAAGCCCCCAGATATGCCAGGCAGCTATCGTCCCATCTCACTACTCAATACAGATGTAAAGATATACGCAAGGCTGCTGGCTTCCCGTCTGGCTCAGGTGATCCCACAACTGGTGAACTCGGACCAGGTGGGTTTCGTAATGGGACGTCAGGCAAGGGACGGAACCAGACGTGTGTTGGACCTGATTGAGATAGCGGAGGGAAGAGGAACCCCCAGTGTATTCCTGTCTCTGGACGCCGAAAAAGCGTTCGACAGGGTGCACTGGGGATACCTGGGAGAGGTTCTTGGAAAATTTGGATTCTCCGGCCCGATCCGGAGGTCCATTCTGAGTTTGTACTCCAATCCAGGTGCCAGGGTGTCCATGTCGGGATACTTCTCACGACATTTTGCAATCACAAATGGGACAAGCAGGGTTGCCCCCTGTCACCCCTGATATTTGCCCTGGTCATGGAGCCTCTCGCCGCCTCGATCAGGTCCAACTCACACATCACTGGTATTCAAGTCGGAGTTAAACAGCATACCATAGGATTATATGCGGATGACGTTATGGTGACATGCACAAACCCTGACGACTCTCTCCCGGCCTTAATTCGGGAACTGGAAACTTTTTCCAGAATTTCCTACTACAAGTTGAATGTGGGGAAGTCGATGGCGCTCCCGATTAATATAACAGAGTCGGAGCTAGGGGCCCTCTCATCTCGATTCCCCTTCACATGGGCTCCAGACGGCATACCCTACTTGGGAGTCGTTCTATGCTCTACACAGAAAATAGCACGTGCTAATATATCAAAACTGATGGAGTCTCTGAGGGGCTCCCTAGACTCTGGTCCCTGCCCCCCACTATCCTGGATGGCTCGCATTCAGGCCTTCAGGATGATCGGGCTACCAAAAGTGCTCTACCTGTTCCGATGCCTCCCATTGAACTACCCGACCACGCTTCTCACACAATTACAGAGACAAATTAATAGTTTTGTCTGGGCGAAGGGCAGACCAAGGGTTAATAAACAGACGATGTACCTGAAACTTAAGGGAGGAGGCATGGGAGTGCCAGATGTGAAGACATACCTAAAAGCAACTATCCTCGAGGCGTCAAGGGAGCTGTGGAAGGGACAATCGGACTTGGGTTGGGTTCAATTGGAGATGGAGTTAGCGCCAGAGATTTCCCCATACAAGCTCTTGGCTGGGAGGGGATTGGGTCCGGTGGAGGTGACACACCCGTTGTCCACAATTCGATCAATGCAGAAAGCCTGGGGAGGAGTTCCCGCTTCATGGATCAGACTGGCTCCTGACAAGCTCCCCATGGAAGCTTTCCAGATTCATATTCCAACGTTAAATCTGACAACGTGGCAGGATTTGGGAATTGACACCCTGGGAAACCTGATGAGGGATGGGAAGCTACTCTCCTTCCGGGACTTTTCCGATGGGAAGGGTGAGCTGGAAAATACCTTCCTCCAGTACTCCCAGGTAGGCCACTTCCTCAAGTCCTCAGACTGCACTCATGATTTGAAACAGCCTGCTCCTTCCCCTCTTCAACAGCACATCCTTGCGGATGGTGGAGCCCGTAAGGGCCTATCCGCTATCTACGAAGGTTTGCTGTCCCAAAACGTTCCTAACAAGCTATACTACATGGAAACTTGGGAGAGGGAATTAAATTTCTCTGCAGACTTAGATGAATGGGAGGGAGCAATCAGAAGTGTCACCCAATCCACAAGATGTATAAACCACCTGGAGTCCCTCAAAAAAATACACCTAAGATGGTATACCCCCCCGTCCAGGCTGGCTAAATTCGGGACAGGTAACTCTCCCCTGTGCTGGAGACAATGTGGACAGAAGGGAGATTTGCCACACATGTGGTGGTACTGCCCTAGGATTTCACAGTTCTGGACTCTGGTGGCTAGTCTGGTGGGGACGGTTACCGAAACAGTTATTCCCTTAACCCCACAGCTGGCAGTTCTTCACATAGGAGCGGAGGTTCTCCCTCCGATCCCCAGGCATGTCACCTCATATATCCTGACCGCGGCCAGACTGTGTGTGGCGGCCGCATGGAAGAATACTTCCCCTCCATCCCTGAGTGATGTTACCAATAAATTGAATCTAATCTTCTGCCATGAATATCACCTAGCGATGGACGCTCCGAGACGCAGGTATATTGGAGAGGCCTGGCACCTATGGGCGTCGCACCCAGCTGCTATGAAACCTATGTTCTAGGCGTCCATCGGGGCGTTCGAGAGGCAGCTCCTTACCTTCCTTCCTTCTTACCTTGCTCCTCTTCTCTCCACCTTATCATAAAATTTTCTCGAAATGTGCTTATACTCATTCCATACACTACCCCATTACCTACCTCACGATCTCCCTTCCCCTCTTATCCTACTCTCTATTATTCCTCCTGGCTCCTCCCCTCCCCATCTCACGCTACACATCTTTCCCTTTCTACCTCCCTCACTCTAAAATTTCCTGATCCTTTCCCTCCCATCCACCAACCCCCCCCCCCCCCCCAGTTGGTTTTTTCCTTATCCCTCCCCCATTCAAATTTTTGGGGTTGAACATTTTGTCGTACAGCCCACTACCTTAACTTGGCTCCTCCGTGGGAAAAAGCCCACCGACCACCGGGCCTTCAGACTTCGCCACTTGCAGAAATCAGCATGTTCGAAGAATAGCATGGTCTCTGTCGACTACCCCCAAGAGTCTCCCTATCCTCATTTTTCTGACCTCAACCCCCCCCCTCCCCCCCCCCCTTCCTTTTTGTGTTTTCAATATAAATATCCTAATATGTACTTTACTGAACTGTTGTCATACGTTCACTATATGACTTGGAATTACTTCCTTTATGCATATTTACCATATCCTGTTCAACTTTTACATCTAATAAAAAATTTATTGAAGTGCAAGTAATCACCAGTTGTGCACCCTTGGACCACACTTAGTGCTGTGACTGTGGCCCATGACTTTGTTGACCCCATAGAGACTGAAGGAAGCTTCAGCGCTCATTGTGTCCCTTGTTCCGTCCAACCTCCCTTTTACTGCTGCCTTGCAGTCATTGGGGGGGGGGGGGGGGAAAGGACCCCAGCGATGATGCCTTTTTTTTTTTTTTCATTGAACTAGTGTATAGATATAAATTTATTTTGTTTGATAACCAGCTTAATATTTTTATCATGAATGAATGGAGCCTGAATATGAATAAAAAAAATTGAAGAGGTATTTGTAAAAGTTCTGTCTATCGTCTAGGTTACCAGAATGTTTGGTAGGATTAAGTATTCGCTGTGTTTATTGCTCAATGTGCGAAGTAATCCTCTATTTATAAAATATGGCCCCCAGCTGTCCCAGATAAGTGATCAGCAGGGGTTCAATGAGAGGTGAACATTTAGCATGTTATGAAACTATAAACCTTGTTACCAAAATCCTCTGAAACAGCTCTGGCCACAAGATGGGCTACTTTATCACTGGCTGTCTCATGCTTCAAGAATTATTATAAGCTCTATGAAATTGCATCTAGTGCACTTCTGTGTCAGTTTCTTATCTACATATTTATTGTTTCAGGAGCTTGCACCAAGTTATGGAATTGTCTTTTAAAGTCAATAAAGAAGTATCTCTACAAAGCCAGAAGCTTGTGGAAGAAAATACTGAAATGGATGTTGTCAGGAGGTGGTATTTTGAGCCAGGCAGTCCCAGTGATTCTGAATAATGAATGCTTATATACAAATATATTGGTTGTCTTTCCAAAGAGTTATAAATACCTAATAAATGTGATATACAACCACTAGTATTTATTCAGAATTTTATTACATTTAATTTATTGCAAACGTTTAAGGAAAAGAGATTGCAAATAAGGATTGCAAAATAAAGATGTCTCAACCTTAAATAATACCATATAATTATTTGGAAAATTATACTGTGGTAGATGATGATAGATATATACATAAAAGGAAAACTGTGTAATAATCAAGTCAAGCAATCCATTTTAGTTACTATTGCTGTGCAATATCAAATAATCACCATCATATCAAATGAATCAAAAGCAGCTATGGTATTAAATGTCTTAATGAAAACCAAGTGGAATAATATAAAGTGCAAGTACTTTAACAAAAAAAATATATTAATTAAAATAAAAGCTGAGTACTTAGATCAATTAATACAATGTGTCAAGATTAAAGTGCACCATAAATATATATAACCTATTATGTAAATGGTAAATAATTATAACAGCATAGTCCTAGTAGCAGCATAATTGGTACAAACCCCACACTGTGGGCTGTGTGCTCCAACTATTTTATAAATGTTTGTGATAAATTACATGTAATAAAATTCTGAATATCAGTAGTTGTGTGTCACGTTTGTAGTAGTGTAGTAATCCTGAAGTTTGAACCTGAAGAATTTTTTACAAAAATTAATAATATCATAGAAGTTCGTTCTAGTTTTTTGTTACAAATTGCTTCCATTGATCATAGTATTTAATCTAACCCACCATGTTGTGGCAAGTGAGTGAGTGAAGCTAAAGAGGTCACTCCTTGCCAGTTTTCAACATCTTTTGCAGTGATCGGTTGAAAAAGACCAGTTATGAGAGTATTAAAAATAAAATATTTTGCACACTTTAATTGTTATTTTGTATGTGTTCTGTTATAATTTTAATAGCCTTAACTTAATTGGAATAAAATTAAAGTATATATAGAAAATCTGCTATACAGTTTGAGGCTTATTTTTTTTTTTCTCTCTAGACATGGGTTTATTTAAAATGTAGCTACCTTAATGATGCATTCACTTGAGACCGACAGGTCTTATTAATTATTTAGCAGAAAAATCAGGGCAACCCTACTTTCTCTTGAAGCAATTATTCATCTTTCACACCTTCCGACCCATGACTTGCATGTATGTCATGGGTCGGCTCCCTCACTTTGGTGTGAGCTCTATTGGTGAGCGCACATCATTCCCCCGACATCTCAGCTGATCTTATCAGCTGAGAAGTGGGGCTAAAAGCACTGATCGGATCCGTGATCCAATTGGTGCTGTTAACCCTTTGGATTGTGCTGTCATTCACTGATCGAGCAATCCAAAGGCGCCGCGACAGGGACCGCGCTGTTCCACACCATGAGCGGCGATCCCACAATCTTATGTGCCTGGGATCCTGCAGTGACCCTCTGTATGCCATCAGGGTTCACTTCCTGTAAGTGGTTGGAAAGCGCTGACAACCACACACACTGATGATTTGTGACGTGTGCCGATGTGCTGCAGCTCATCGGGACATGGCACAAGCGATTGGACTGTGCTGCATTATGGTGCCCTATGGGGCACTGTAAAATAAAGAATTTAAAAATAAAGTTTTTAAAAAATATGAAAAAAACAAGTTCAAATCACCTCATTTTGCCCCATTCAAAATAAAAGTATTAAAAAAAATGTAAAAAAAAAACAAAACACATATTTGGTATCGCTATGTTAAAATATGCCCAATGTATCAAGTAATAAAATCATTTAATCAGAGTTGTAAACTGCATAACTGTAAACAAAGGTCCAAATGCCAAAATTGTTATTTTGATTGCAGCAACATTGAAATAAAATGCAATAACGGGCAATCAAAACAGCGCATCCACCCAAAAATGGTATAATTTAGAAACGTCCGCTCAAGACGTAAAAAATAAGCTAGCACACAGCCCCAGATTCTGAAAAATGAGAACGCTACGGGTTGTAGAACATGGCGAAAAAAGTGCTAATTTTTTTTTTTTTTTTTTTTCTTAATCAAATTTCTAAATTTTATTTTTTCTCCACTCAGATGACTAAACATGTATACTTTTACTGTTATGTATGAACTCATACCGACCCGAGGTATCATACCGTCATGTCAGTTTTTCCCATATAGTGAACATGGTGACTAAAAAACCCATAGAACAAACATGTAATTGCACTTTTATTGCAAGTTCACCGCACTTGGAATTTTTTTTCCAACTTTCCTGTACACTATATGGTAAAATAAATTATTTCATCTGAAAGTACAACTTGTCGACGGAAAAATGAAAAAGTTAGGCTCTTTGAAGGAGAGGAAAAAACTAAAAATCGCTGGGTGGTGAAGGGGTTAAAGAGAACCAACCAGCAGGTTTGGGGCTATAAAGTGAAGCCAGTGCCTTTATAAAGTTTTATAAAACTCCTGGAAAACAGGACAGCTAATGATTGATGCAGCACTGTTTTTTTTTTTTTTTTTTGTTTTTTCCCTCCTTTGTGGGAAAGCCTTTTGGCTGTAAGCCAAACCATCCCCCTCCCCCTTATCTATACACTAGCCACAGTGTGCCTGACAAATCTGAAAGTAGAGATGAAACTGAGGTGAGGGTTTGGCTTGCAGCCAAAAGTCATGCCCACAGGGGAGGGAAAAAAAAAAACCTGTGCTGCACACATCAATTATTTGATGCCCTGTTTTCTCAGAGTTTTAAAACACTTGTGTCTTAAATAAATATGGAATCATTCAAGTATAGGTATGATTGCACTCAGAATCTCAGTCCCTGTAAGGCACTGGCTTCACGTTATAGATCTAAATCCTGCTTGTTGGTTCCCTTGAATAAAAAAAAGAAAAACCTGCCTGGCCATTTCTGTATTACTGGTTCAAATATATAAGAAAGCTTCTAAACATTTTGGAGCCATTCAGCATATTCGCCCAATTGACTCCTCAGTGAAGCATATGTACAAAATATCTGAACCTGAGTTACCTCTCGCACTGAGCAGGATTACTATTGTGACAACAAATCATCAGTAGGGTAAAACTAACCTGTCTCACGACTGTGTAAATAATCATTATTAATTTATATAACACCAATAATTCCATGGTGCTATATACAAGGGGTTGCATACAATACACAAATATAGATTACGGTAAACAAATGACCAGTACAGAGGAAGAGGACCATACCATTGTGAGCTTACATTTTACAGCATGATAGGAAGGAGACTGGAGGTTGCAGCAGCTCGGTGTGGCAGCGTGGACATTGCAGGTCGTAGGCCTTCTTGAACAGATGGGTTTTCAAATTCTGCCTGAAGGATCTGATTATGCTGGATAATTGGACATGTTGCGGCACAGAATTCCAGAAATAAATAAATGGAGAGGAGGAGGAGGTCTTGAGAGGAGTGGGGATTTCGTGAGGGAAGATTAGTTCAGAGATATGTCGAAGGGGCAGGTTATTCACGGCTTTGTAGGTCCGCGATAATAAATTAAAATGCATCAAATCAAACTTATTTATCCTGTACTTTCCATAAATTATCAGCAAATTGTTGATATTACTGCCGAGCTCAACAGGCTCTACATCCCTCCAAAGGCCGCCGACAGAACCACATTAGCAGATGGCCTGAGGTTACTGACAGAGCCCCATCAGCCATCCAGCCCGATGTCACCGATATGGCCCTATAAGCATTTGGCCCGAGGCTGCTGACATAGCCTATCAGCCAGACTGCCTGAGACCACCTATAAGGCTCAATTAGTCAGACTGACTGATAGGGCCCTGTTAGAGGTTTAAGTCAGAATGCCCAAGCCTGCCGACAGGGACTCATCAGTCAGACATCCCAGGGCCTTATCAGCTGGCCAATTCTAAGGCCGTCGAGAGGGCAACTTCAGCCATCTGACCTGAGGCCTCAGATAGGGTCCCATTAGCCATTCAGCCGGAGCCCGATGACCTGGTCCCATCACTCTCACATCCTGAGGCAGTCGACAGGACCCCATCAGCCATCCAAACCCAAGAGCCACCGAAAGGGCCCCAATAGCCGTCCGGTCTGAGGCCACTGACAGGGCCTCATCAGCCAGACTGCCCAAGGCCACCAACATAGCCCCATCAGCTAGATAGCCTGAGGCCAGCAACAGGGCCCCATCAGCCAGACAGCTCAAGGCTGCCAGCAGGGTCCCATTAGGCATCCGATCTGAGGCTACAAATAGAGCCCCATAAGCCAGACTGCCAAGAGGGCCCCATCAGCAAGACAGCCCGAGGCCGCCGAAAGGGCCCTATCAGTCAGGATGCCCGAGGCCGCTAACAAGACCCCATCAGCCAGACATCCCGAGTCCGCTGACAGGGCGACATCACCTTGACTGCCTGAGGCCGCCGACCGGGTCCCATCAGACATCCAGGCCTAAATGCTAGTCTAGAGCCTGCCAACTTATCAGTGTCAGAAGACCAGTAGAAGGACCTAACTGTGTCGAATCTGACCGATGACACCAGTTTGAAAATTCATCAGAATCAAACTTATTTATCCTGTACTTTCCATAAATTATCAGCAAATTGTTATTACTGCCCGAGACCGTTGACCGGGCCAGAATGCCCAAGGACGCCGACAGAGCCACATCAGCCAGATGGCCTGAGATTACTGACAGAGACTATTAGCCAGTCTGCCTGAGACCTCCTACAAGGCTCCATTAGTCAGACTGCCTGAGGCCACTGACAGGGCCCCATCAGCAAGATTGCCCGACGCCACCGACAGGGCCCCATCAACCATCCGGCCCTATATGCTAGTCTAGAGTCCCCCAACTTATCAGTGTTTGAAAAACAGTAGAAGAATCTAATATGGTCATATCTGACAGATGAAGAGAAGGAAATATAGAATGGAAGTGAGCGCTAGAAAAGACCAAGGAACTGTAAATTAAGAGAAATACCTCTAAGTTTATTAAAAGGTGGGTGGAGCGAGCCCTCAGCCACAACGCGTTTCGACAACAGTCTTTTTCAAGTGGATCCACTTGAGAAAGACTGTTGCCACAACGCGTTTGACGAGGGCTCGCTCCACCCACCTTTTAATAAACTTGGAGGTATTTTTCTTAATTTACAGTTCCCTGGTCTTTTCTAGCGCTCACTTCCATACTATATTTCCTTCTCTTCATTACCCTCCTCCCTTCGGGGTGTGGTATCAGAGCTGCTGGAGGAGAGACCCTGCTGAACATACAATAGAGCTGCCTCCCATGGGGTTAAGTGATTAGGCCCGTTAGACACGGTCGGCCCGACCACGGAGCCTTACTACACGAAGCCAAGTGGAAGGTCGCTTAGGACAAACAGACTGATTCTACACTCGCCCTGTACTCCATTCCCTGTTGTGCGGTGCACAACAGATCCAGGTGAGTGTACCTCTGATTAACCTTTATTCAAATTGTGGGATCAGCGTGGCGCAACCTTTTGTCTTTTCCTTCCATATATCTGACAGATGACACTATTAAAAATGCATCAGAATCCAAGTTATTTATCCTGTGCTTTCCATAAATTATCAGCAAATTGTTGAAATTGCACCCATCAAAAAACAAATAACAGCCTCCTCCATATCCCCTCTAGCTGTCCTTTCCATCGCCAAAACAGGTTAAAAATGAAAAAAATCTTTAATTTGCTTACAATTTAGACAAAATAGCTGGAAGGTTTATCAAGTAAACAGTACTTGTAAGACCAAGAGCCATCCAGCCCAAGGCCACCAACGGGGCCCCATCAACTATATGGCCTGAGGTCACCGACCAGGCTTCATAAGCTATCAAGCCCAATATTGCCAATATGGGCCATCAGCCATCCAGCCCGAGGCTGCTGACAGGGCCTATCAGCCAGACTGCCCAAGGCCGCCCACAGAGCCCCATTAGCCAAACAGTCCAAGCCCGTCAAAGAGGACTCCCATCAGCCAGACAGCCCAAGGCCGCCAATAGGTCTCATCGGCCGGGCTGCCGACAGGACCCCATCAGCCATGTGGTCCAAGGCTGTCGATAGGGCCCCATCAGCCAGGATGCTCAAGGCCGCCAACAGGGCCCCATCAGCCTTTCTAATCCGAGGCCACAGAAAGGGCCCTAACAATCATCTGGCCTGAGGCCGCCGACAGTGCCCCATCAGCCAGATGACTCAAGGCTGCTGACATGGCCCTTTAGTTATATGGCGTGAGGCTGCCGATAGGGCCCCATCAACCATCTGATCAAAGCCTGCCGATAGGGCCCCAACAACCATCAGGCCCTAGGCTACCGCCAGGGCTCCATCGTCCATCCAGCTCGAGGAAGAAAACACGGCCCCATCAGCCAGATATCCCAAGGCTGCTGAGATGGCCCCATTAGCCATCCGGTCTGAGGCCGCCAATAGGACCCCATCAACCAGACTGCCTGAGGCCACAGAGAGAACCCATCAGCAAGACTGCACAAAGCCGCTGACAGGGCCCCATTAGCCAGACTGCCCGAGGTCACCAACAGGGCCCCATCAGTCATCCAGCCCAGGGCCGCTGATAGGGCCTATCAGGCAGACTGCCTGAGACTGCCGAAAAGGCTCATCAAGAAGACTGCACGATGCCGCTGACCGAGCCCCATTAGCCAAACAGTCCGAGCCCAGCAACAGGGCCCCATCAGTCAGACTGCCCAAGACTGCCAACAGGGCCCCATCAGCTAGACTGCCAAGGCGCCAACAGGGCCTCATCAGCCAGACTGCCAAGGGCTGCCAACAGGGCCCCATCAGCCATCCAGTCCGAGGCCATTAATAGGGCCCCATCAGCCAGGATGCTCGAGGCCGCCGACAGGACCCCATCAGCCATCCGGACCAAGGCTGCTGACAGGGCTCAATCAGTCATCCAGCCCGAGGCTGAAAACATGGCCCCATCAGCCAGATGTCCTAAGGCCACTGACAGGGCCTCATCAGCTATCCGGCCCGAGGCAGCAGATAGGGCCACATCTGCCATCCGGTCTGAGGCCGCCAACAGGGCCTCATCAGCCAGACTGCCCAAGGCCGCCAACAGGGCCTCATCAGCCAGACTGCCCGAGGCCGCCAACAGGGCCTCATCAGCCGGACTGCCCAAGGCCGCCAACAGAACCCCATCAGCCAGACAGCCTGAGTTCATTGACGAGTGAGGCAGTCGATAGGGTGGGGGGTACTCAGATCCCGGGACAGGACAACTGCTTTGATGGGGAATCGAGCCCTGGACCCTCAGTGGCGGGGATTAGGGGGAATGGTGATGAAGATGGGGTAGTAGTGTCGGGACGCCACCTGTGGTTCCTGGTAACGGTGGATACCAGCGCTGCGGCCGGCCACTGAGGTGATGGTCGTGCAGCTCAGTGTAGTACAGCACCCCACAGGTGGAGCTTTACCTCAGGGCAGCGAGAGTGGATGAGGGGAGTCGTAGTAGCGGCTTGCGGGGGACACCATGGGCAGAGGCGGGGATGCAGACTCACACAATAGTCTTTGTTTCGGTACCTTTTACTGATGTCTGGTAACAGGTACAGTCCAAGAGGTCAGTTTGGGATTTTTCACCTTGAGAGTTGTGAGGCCTCCTCTGTTACTGTGTACGGTGGTTTGGGGTGAGTCCTGCCTATAACTGAACTCGCTGCTTTTTCCCACTCAGGGTTTACTCTTTAACCGACAATGAGGGTCTTCTGTGGGGTCCCTACACTCCTCTTGGGCCCCTGGTCCTGTGCTTGGTCAGGTTTGAGTGTCTCTATTAAGTTAGTACCTCAGGGGAATAGATCCTCCTGGTTTCTCTGGGCTTTTTCTGCTTCAGTGTATGTTCTGCAGGTTCGGACTCCGGTGTCTGGGTGAACTAAAGGGATCCTAGATCTGGTAACTTGTTATGACCTACTGCTCCTTCACTGGCCTCCGTCCCTCTCTCTGGGATGCTCCACAGAGGGTCAGTGTCCCTTGGTTCTGGGCCTTGCTTTGCCCAGCAACCGGTCTTTCCATCACCTTCTCTAGGCTGCTTCACTGGACTTAACTGCTCTCTTCACTGCTTAGAGCAGACTGACTGACTCCTCCCCTCAGGCCTGGATCCTTATAAAGGGAACATGCTTAAAGCAGCAAGTAGAGCTCCCCCTCCAGGTCTGGGATGGAAGGTGTTGTGTGCTGTGTGTACCGAAGTGTAAATCCCTCTTTGCTCAAATGATTCCTGTGGCAATCCCCAGCAGAGGTGCCACATTTCCCCCCTAGTTAACTTCAGTCCTTCGGGACTGAACATTTTTCATAAACATAACATAACTATTTACATTTAGAATTTGAACAGTCTCAAAATTAAAAATTTACAAAAACCAGGGAAAAATGGGGAAAACAAACGGGTAACCAGTCCATACAGCGCTAGTCGATCCGCTGCAGGCTGTTTAAGGTGTTTGCCACCACCAGTCCTGTGGCTACAGTCCATTTTTGAAAATATAAAGGTAAATTCAAAAGTCCAACAGGTAAAGTCTCTGTAGGCTTAAAAAGTTTAAAGTTACACAACAAACATTTACTACGGGTGCCTCGGCGAAGGAGTCCTAGGTACTGCAGGGGCCTTTACGGTCATAAGCGCTGTAGGCCTCCTGGCCCTGCAGTCACCTATTGGCCAAGATTTTGCTCTCACTAGACAGCTCCTTACGACAACTCTACTCACTCCTCTTTCTGATGTTGTGTACCTGGCTGGGTTGTTTTAGCCTAATTTTCACCCTTTTCTGTACACTAGCACTTGTAACATATTTACATTCTAAACATATTTACATTTTCCCACATTTTACAGCTTATTCTCTGTACCTAAGGGGTGGGTGTCCTAGATTGACACGTGTTGATCTGCGTAATTCTGGTGTAGGATTGGTGAGAGTGGGTCTATGTGTCACAGGTAAACTGGATTACAGTCTGCGACTACCTGATCTCACAGTAGGGATGGCAGGTACATCGATTGCAGGATTCTCTGGTTCCGGTACAACGGGTGGTTCTTCTACTCTTGGTGCCTCCACTGCTGGTGGGAACATCAAAGTTCGAATTAGGTATGTACCTTCTATTTGAGGCCAATCCGCTGGTAATTCTCCAATGAGTGTCTGGACTGTCTTTGGCTCCTCTTTCTCAGGTTCTGGACAAGGTACATCATCTTCTGGTTGTAACTGTTGAGGGCACTTCTTCAAATGATCTCTGGACACTGTTGCTATTGTTTCTCTATTGTCTTTGCTGATGAGACAGGTTTTCTAGTTGTCAAAGTTGGACGGTAAGCACAGCGTATGGTTCTTTTTCCCATTGATCATCTAGTTTGTGCATTCTTCTTTTTCTTTTCAAAACTAATTCACTGGCTGTTAAGGGTGTTCCTTGCGCTGGTTTTGTTAAAATTGGCTTCTTGCCTTTCTCTTGATTTTGCTAGACTTTTCTCAACACATTCTTGTCTTTTCTGGTATTGTTCTGTTCTTCTAGTATCCCAATCTGCATCTGAGGTGTCTTCTTCAGGAACTACTATGTCTATTTCAAAGTCTACTGGCAATTTTCCTGGTCTTGCTCTCATGAGGTATGCAGGGGTACAATTTGTTGAACTTACTGGGATGTTGTTGTAGATGTCAACAAGGTCTGGTAACTTCTCTGGCCATCTGTTTCATTCGTCCAAAGGCAGAGTTTTGAACATTTCAATTACCACGTGATTCATCTTTTCGCACATTCCATTGGTGTGAGGATGGTAAGGCGTGGTACGAATTTTTCGGCATTCATATAAGTTACAGAACTTTGAAATAATTCAGCTTCAAAGGCAGAACCTTGGTCTGTCAAGATCTGTTCTGGATAACCGTGTGGTCTGCAGAAATAGGTTTGAAAGGTTCTTGCTGCTATTTGAGCTGTTAAGTCCTTTACGGGAACTACCACAAGAAATCTGGAATAGTGGTCTACCATGGTAAGAGCATAGGTATAGCCTGATCTGCTAGGTGTGAGTTTGACGTGATCTAAGGCTACAAGTTCCAATGGCTGTTTGGTGATGATAGGCTGTAGTGGTGCTTTCTGGCTGTTACGGTCTTTTCTTCTTAATGAGCATGGTCCACAATTTTTACACCATTTCTCGTTGGAGACCCTCATGCCGATCCAGTAGAATCTCTCACGTAACCATACTTCCAGTTTCTTCCATCCAAAGTGTCCTGCTCCATTATGGTACGCTTCCAACACCATCTGGACGTCTCTCTTTAGAACCACAACTTGCCATACCATTTCAAGTGTTGTAGGATTGATATACCGTCTGCACAATTGACTTTGATAGATTAATATCCTGCTTCTTTCTTCCCACAGGTATTGGGCCTCTGGAGTATTCTTCTCAATTTGGGAATCCGGTTGGGTTACCAGTCTCTTTACTAGGCTCACGGCTGGATCACTGTTTTAAGTCTCTTTCCATCCATAGCGAGGCAACGGGTTCAGTGCGACGTTTTGACGGTTTTGGTATATATGGTTTTCGGTCATCTTCCATTTTCGACTTTTACGCGGAAAGCTGGGAGTTCTATTTCCTCTAAGTCATCCTCTTCTTCTTCTTCAAGCCCTTGTAGATGTACTTGAGGGTTTCTGGAGAGGGCATCAGCATTTGCGTTGTTACGGCCTGCCCGGTATTTGATGGTAAAGTCATAGTTGGATAGTCAGGCCATCCAGCGTTGCTCCAGTGCACTAAGCTTCGCGGTATCCAGGTGTGTTAACGGGTTATTATCCGTGAAGATGGTAAATTTTGAAGCTGCTAGGTAATGCTTGAACCTCTGTTATAGCCCAGACCAAGGCCAGGAACTCCAACTTAAAGGAACTGTAGTTTTCCGGGTTCCTCTCGGTGGGTTGACGTTTTCTGCTGGCGTACGCAATTACTCGTTCCTTGCCATCTTGTATCTGGGATAGTACTGCTCGCAGGCCTACATTGCTTGCGTCGGTGTAGAGGACGAATGGCAGGTTGTAATCGGGATAAGCCAGGATTTCCTCACCGGTTAGAGCCTGCTTCATCTGTTGGAAGGAGTCTTCTTGTTCTCCCTATTCCAATGGTGGCTCTGAAGACCTTCTCTTCTTAGATTGGCCTACCAGAAGATCTTATAGGGGCGCTGCCATCTTTGTGTAGCCCTTAATGAATCTTCTGTAGTACCCAACCAAACCTAAGAATTGACGTACCTCGGTGACTGTGGTTGGCCTCTGCCAGTCCTGGATAGCTGTCCCTTTTTCTGGATCTGGTGCTACTCTATCTGCGCTGACCACATGCCCGAGGTATTGGACTTCAGGTTTCAGCTGGTGACATTTAGATGGTTTAAGCTTCATCCCGTACTTTGCTAAAGCTGTAAATACCTCCCCCAGGTGTTCCAGATGTTCTTCGTAGGTCTTGGAATACACGATGACGTGTCCAGGTATAACAGCACCGTCTCGAAGTTCCAGTGTCCCAGGCAACATTCCATAAGTCTTTGAAACGTTCTTGGTGCATTGCATAACCCGAATGGCATGCTGTTGAATTCGCATAGGCCCATTGGTGTTGTGAATGCGGTGTTCTCTTGGTCTTCTTCTGCAACGGAGACCAGTCAATAACCACTAGTGAGATCTAATGTGGAGAAATAATTAGCAGCCTTTAATGCAGCAAGAGACTGCTCTATGCGGGGTAACGAGTAAGCATCTTTGAGTGATCTTATTGATTTCCCTGTAATCCACACACATCCTCATAGTGCCATCCTTCTTTCTGACTAGGACTAAGGGGGCTGCCCAGGGACTACAGCTATCTCTTATAACCCCGGCTTCCTTCATGTCCTGCAGCATCTCTTTGGCACACTGGTAGTGATTTGTTGGCACGGGTCTGTGTCTCACTCTAATTGGGGGATGATCTCCTGTGGGTATGCGATGGGGTACCCCTTTAATCCTCCCAAAATCTAATGGATGCTTACTGAATATCTGTTCGAACTCTTGTGCTACCCGGAAGACTCTGTGCTTCTGGTGGGAAGGGGTGGCATCAGTTCCTACGTGCAACTGCTGACACCTCTCCTCCAGCTGTCCCTTGGAGTTGTTATCCTCCGCCTGGTTTGACGGGGAAACTGCCTGTATGTTGTTGTTACAGACAGTGTACAGCTTTGCTACAGTAGCATACCGGGGTAGTTTTGCTTCCTCTTCTCCACAATTTAATACACGGATTAGTACTCGTCCCTTGCGTACATCCACCACCCCTCTGGCTGTCAGTAGGTCTATGCTCTGAATATACCGGCTCTACAACTGCTTGGTATTCCTTTCCTCTGAGACCTATAGCTGCTTGACACCATATCATCATTTCACTTTTTGGTGGTAACACAATGGGAAACGGCTATGTTATCCGAACACTGCCAATTTCTCCCCCAGACAGATTTACCTGTTGTTTGTGGATGAGGGCACGGATCTATCTTTGAATGACTCTCCTCTGCTAATAGCCAGCAGTCACAGCAATCTGTTGGAGTGAAAACCACCCTTCTCCAAGGCAGTTTTCAATGACATTAGTACCAATTATCATGTAGGAGTATTTTTCATCAGGATTATCTTCTACCACACATAACCCTTGGCCTTTTAACTCCACCCTCTCCAACTTTATTGTCACTTCTCTGAACACCACCTGAGTCTGTGGTTGTCCATTAGCAGCAATAATAACAAAATTGGGGTCTGGGGGGGTCTAAGATCAGTATCAGACCAAAATCGTTCATAAAGGATACGTGGGATGGTGGTAACCTGTGACCCGGTGTCTAGTAGGGCCATCATGGGGATTCCTTCCAGCGTAATGTTGAGGCACGGACGGCCTCCCACATACCCATTACACCAGTCATATGGGCCCAGACATTCTACTCCTGGGGGTTGGCTTTTCGACCTAAGAATCTCGGGTTTAAAGGACATCCTCTTGTAAAGTGGCCTGGTTTGTGGCAGCATAGACAGATGAGTTGTCCTGAAGAATCCGTGTAGTCCCGGTCTCTGCGTTGGAATGGTCCGTCGGTCCCCTGAACGAGCGACAAGGTTCTACGTTGGAATGTTGCGTTGGTCCCCTCCACGGGCGACTTGGGTTTTCTCCTCCTTCATGGGACATCCTCAGGGCAATCGGCTAGCTGGATTTGGATTGGTGGTGGTGCCCCCGGCCCAGATTGCAAGAGTTTTAGGACATAGTCCATGTTTTTAGTCAGCTGTTGCACCTGGTTGCGTAAGTCATCAACAGAGTTGGATGCTACAGCTTGCTCTGCTGCTTTTGCAGGGTCTTTCAAAGCGGGTTTAAAGTCTATGGGAGAGGTGTTAACCTGCCAGGCTTGGGTTGCAGGTTCTGCAGGCACTGAGACCCGTAGCACTATAAAGGTACCTTTACACGCGGCAACTTTTCTAGAAATTTCACGGGCAACTTACTGGTTGCAGTGAAATCATGGAGACATTGTTCCATTTGTACACAGCAACAAGATAGAACAATGTGTCCATGATTTCACTGCAACCAGTAAGTTGCCGGTGAAATTCCTAGAAAAGTTGCCGGTGTAAAGGTACCCTTAGAGCACGGTCTTTTAAGTCCTTAAAGTTCACATTTGGATGATCCAAGACCCAAATGTATACCTGCTGACGGTGGTAGTCTGACCTCAATCCTTCCATGAACAGTTCTCCAAGCATTTTATCTTCTTCTAGCACACTTGCCGGGTCTACCTGCTTTAACCCATCCCCGACCTATGACGTCGTGGGACGTCATAGAAGTCCATGCCTTCCCGACCTGTGACGTCCCACGACGTCATGGCAGGATCGTGTTCCCGCGGCACCGGTGATCGGGGCCGGAGACATGTCACTGGTGCAGCGGGAACATGAGGACCTGTACTTTGTACTGGGGGGGTGGCTTTCCCCCTTCCCGTGGCTGAATTCGCTCTGATTGGTAGTTCAGTTTAAACTGCCAATCAGAGCGATTCACTCCTCCAAATCTGATTGGAGTTCTCCAATCCGGTTTGGAGGGGTGGGTGCGCGGGTGCCCTCCCCCTCCTCAGCCCCCTTCTGCTCCAATTCAACCCCCGTCCCTTCCTGGCTGCAACCCCCCTCCCGCATGCTGGTGCAGGCACCGGCACGGTCTGGCACCAGCACGGGCCAGCTCTACGTCGGTGGGTGCATATTGCCCGCCCCAGATCACTCCTCCATCCATACCCACTCTTCCCCCCACCCCACCCCCCACCCCGTGTTCCCTGTCACCCGTCCTCTGTTGTGCCGCTGCATCTCGGTGTGGTGCTCCTCTTCTCCCAGGCTCCTCCTCACCGGAGGATCTTGAGAGAGAGGTAAGTATGTGTGTATGTGTACATGGGTGGATGGATGGCCGCATTGGTTGATGGATGGGTGCATGGGTGCGTGCATGGATGGATGGGCGCATGGGTGCGTGCATGGGTGGATGGATGGGTGCATGGATGGGTGCGTGCATGGATGGGCGCGTGCATGGATGGGCGCATGGGATCAAATGTCCTCTTGTAGTCTCTGGGGTCAGAGTCATGGTGCGCGGTACGGCAGATCATTGCCATACAGTGCACCATGACTGACCCCAGTGACTACAACAAGAGGACACTTGATCCCTTGTTGTAGTCTCTGGGGTCACAGTCATGAAGCACTGTATGGCAATTATCTGCCATACAGTGCTTCATGACTGTGACCCCAGAGACTACAACAAGGGATCAAGTGTCCTCTTGTTGTAGTCACTGGTGTCAGTCATGGTGCACTGTATGGCAATGATCTGCTGTACCGTGCACCATGACTGACCCCAGAGACTACAACAAGAGGCACTTGATCCCTTGCTGCAGTCTCTGGATGTAGCAGAGGCGATCGAGCGTCATGGGACCTTCGTTGTGGACTACGTCGGATCTTTATAATAAAGAGTCCGAATTTTGTTTGTGTTTTTCTTTTCAAATAAAAAGATTTTTCTCTGTGTGTATTTCCTGACTATTTACCAGAGATTCCTAATGGCGGGTCTAACATTGGCCCTATATTATGAATCTCTGGCTTAGTGCCAGCTGCCAATATAAAGCTGGTATTAACCCCTTTATTACCCAGTTTTCCACCGGCACCAGGGCAACTGGAAGAGTCTGGGTACAGCGCCAGAAAATGACGCTTCAATGAATGCGCCATTTTCTGGGTCGGCTGCGGCTGCAATTCGCAGCATGGGGGGCCCAGAACGCTTGGACCTCTCCATGCTGCGGATTCTAGGCCCCAGCTGCCAAGTTGTACCTAGCTGGACCAAAAACATGGCGAAGCCCCACGCCATTTTTTTTTCTAGAATTAGTCCTAGAAAAAGAAAAAAAAATGGGCTTCGCTGTATTTTTGGTTGCCAGCCAGGTACAACGAGGCAGCTTGGGGGTTGCTGGCAGTCCATAGCTGCCAAGTTGTACCTGGCTGGACCAAAAATATGGCGGAGCCCCATGCCCTTTTTTCTTTCTACAATTAGTCCTAAAAAAATGGGTTTCGCTGTATTTTTGGTTGCCAGCCAGGTACAACGAGGCAGCTGGGGTTGCTGGCAGTCCGTAGCTGCTAAGTTGTACCGGGCTGGACCAAAAGTATGGCGAAGCCCCACATCATTTTTTTTTTTTATTACTTCTACCAATAAAATGACAAGGAGCTTTGCCTTATTTTTGGTTGCCAGCCAGGTACAACTTGGCAGTTGGGGGGCTGCAATCCTCATTGTAGAGACCCAAATGTGGCCCCCCCACGCTGCAAATTGCAACCCACAGCCACCCCAGAGAATAGCACATTAGATGCGCCATTTTCTGGTGCTGTACCCCAACTCTTCCAGTTGCCCTTGTGCTGGTGGCACACAGGAGCACTCCATACGCGACATGGTGTCCGCTAACAAGTTGAATGGAAAATTAGCTCCAATTATTAGCGGACACCATGTCGCGTATGGAAAGCCCCTGTGTGCCTAAACATTGAAGTTCCCTCACAAGTGACCCATTTTGGAAACTAGACCCCCCAGGGAACTTATCTAGATGGGTAGTGAGCATATTGAACCCCCAAGTGCTTCATAAATTGATCCATAAAAATAAAAAAAGTACTTTTTTTTTTTCCACAAAAAAAATTATTTTTCATTTTTACAGATCAATTTGTGAAGCACCTAGGGGTTCAAAGTGCTCACTATGCATCTAGATACATTCCTTCGGGGGTCTAGTTTCCAAAATGGGGTCACTTGTGGGGGACTCTAATGTTTAATCACACAGCGGCTCTCCAAATGTGACATGGTGTCCGCTAACAATTTGAATGGAAAATCAGCTCAAATTGTTAGCGGACACCAAGTCGCGTTTGGAGAGCTCCTGTGTGCCTAAACATTGGAGCTCCCCTACAAGTGACCCCATTTTGGAAACTAGACCCCCCCAGGGAACTTATCTAGATGGGTGGTGAGTATTTTGAATGCCCCGGTGCTTCATAAATTAATCTGTAAAAATGAAAATATTTGTGGAAAGAAAAGTACTTTTTCATTTTTACGGATGAATTTGTGAAGCACCTGGAGGTTCAAAATGCTCACCACCCATCTAGATAAGTTTCCTGGGGGCTTTAGTTTCCAAAATGGGGTCACTTGTGGGGGAGCTCCAATGTTTAGGCACACAGTGGCTCTCTAAACGCGACATGGTGTCCGCTAATAATTTGAATGGAAATCAGCTCAAATTGTTAGCGGACACCGTGCTGCATTTGGAGAGCCCCTGTGTGCCTAAACATTGGAGCTCCCCTACAAGTGACCCCAGTTTGGAAACTAGACCCCCCAGGGAACTTATCTAGATGGGTAGTGAGCATTTCGAACCCCCAGGTGCTTTACAAATTGATCTGTGAAAATGAAAAAGTACTTTTTTTTCACAATTTTCTTTTAGCCTAAATTTTTTCGTTTTCACATGGGCAACAGGATAAAATTCATCCTAAAATTTGTTGGGCAATTTCTCCCGAGTACATCGATACCTCATATGCGGTCATAATCCACTGTTTGGGCGCACGGCAGGGCTCAGAAGGGAAGGAGCTTTTTGAATGTAAAATTGGCTCCAAAATTCAAATTGCGCTGCTTCCCTTCTGAGCCCTGCTGTGCGCCCAAACAGTGGTTCATGACCACATATAAGGTATCGATATACTCGGGAGAAATTGCACAATACATTTTAAGATCCATTTTATCCTGTTGCCCATGTGAAAATGAAAGAATTGAGGCTAAAAGAACATTTTTGATAAAAAAAATTAAAATATCCATTTTTTGTTTCCACTTTGCTTTAGTTCAGTGATGGCGAACTCCAGGCCTCGAGTGCCACCAACAGTGCAGGTTTTCAGGATTTCCTCAGCATTGCACAGAGGTTGGAATCATCATCAGTGCAGGTGATTATATTATCACCTGTGCAATATAAGGAAATCCTGAAAACTTGAACTGTTGGTGGCACTCGAGGCCTGGAGTTCGCCATCACTGCTTTAGTTCCTGTGAAGCACCTGAAGGGTTAATAATCTTCTTGAATGTAGTTTTGAGTAGCTTGAGGGGTGCAGTTTTTGGAATCGTGTCACTTTTGGGTGTTTTCTGTCGTGTACACCCCTCAAAGGGACTTCAAATGTGATGTGGTCACTAAAAAAAATGGTTTTGTAAATTTTAGTTGAAAACTGAAAAATTGCTCATGAACTTTGAACCCTTATAACTTCCTAACAAAAAATTTTTTTTTCCCAAAATTGTGAAGTAGACATGTGGGAAATATTATTTAATAACTATTTTGTGACACATAAATTTCCGGTTTAGCAGAAAAAAAATAAAAAATTTGAAAATTGCAAAATTTTCTTAATTTTTGCCATATTTTTGATTTTTTTTCACAAATAAACATAAAAATTATCGACCTAAATTTAATACTAGCATGAAGCCCAATATGTCACGAAAAAAGCAATCTCAGAATCGCTAGGATCGGTTGAAGCGTTCCAGAGTTATAACCTCATAAAGGGACACTGGTCAGAATTGCAAAAACTGCCAAGGTCTTTAGGGTCAAAATAGGCTGGGTCCTGAAGGGGTTAAGGACCGGAGTGCCCCTTGTAAACGTAAGGCAAAGTCTCTGATGGTATCCTGCGGTGTCTGTTTGCACTGGTAGAACAGCATCCTCAATTCAGACTGTGCGTTTCTCGAAAGCAGCTTTGAGCTTGTCAAACACTTTAGCTGCAGAGTCTCTGTCAGCATCACTCCAAGACTCAACCTCTAGCTCCACTGCGCCTGTTAATTGTCCCAGCACAAAGACCGCGCACTGCTTCTCTGTCATAGCAGTCAGAGATTGCTGTTAAATATATTCTTTTATTTGAAAAATATTCTGATCAATTTGATTATCTGATGTTTCGGTCTCTCACAGACCTTGCTCACAGAATATCTATACAAAATCAAAAAACAATCATGTCAAGATGCATGGTGTTGAACAAGCATATTTACAATGTAAATTAATACAGAAAAAAAATCATAAATCTTAGCAGGAGTGTCTTACATGATTTTTTACGGTATCTGCCGTATACAATAAATGATTAGATACAGTAATCCCTTTCTCATTATAATGCATACAAGCAGAAACATTTCATAATCCTATAATAAATACATTGACCAAGAAATGTAATGAAACTAAAGACAATTTACCTTATAACAAATTTCTCAGAGGAAAAAAGGTTCAAATGTTGGCAACAGTGATACAGTGCATCTGGTGACTGAAGATTGAGATCAGGAATTAATGTTCAATAATGTGAAATATCAAACATGACATTAATATGAAAGAAAAATTATCTGCCTGTTATCACTAAGGAATATACCTATTGGGATATATCGCCATATATATGGGAGGTCAGGTACACCCTAAACCATATATAACATATTAGTAGTCAACCTAAAGCCTATTTACTATATGTGAACATGTCAATGTCCGGGAAATGAAGTAACTATAATCATTACCTTATTTATCTGGCGGATAAGTACACCGTGTTATATATGGGTTGATTCTCCCATGTATTACTTATGGACCTGTTTATGGCCCCTATTGATAATAAATGACAAATATAAGAAATAAAATGTCATTAATTAACATGTGGTCTCTGTTAACAACCCCCAGAATTGTTACATGTCCAGGTTTCCATACATAAATCACTCCTGTCTCTAGTCACAATGCCATTAAATGACTTAGACTGTTCGTACCAACAATCTGCTTGTGTACTTGAAAGTACCAAGTAAGGGACTACGAATTGCAGACCGCTATCCTAGGAATAACTATATATCTATAATAAGTCATATAAATCATAAGAATCGGTGCAAATTACAGAAACCTTGTGAGTAATGCTGGAATCGCGTGGTCTCCGCCACGCTGGGCTGTGTGCGCAGCTCTCAATGAGCCGCGCCATTAAGACATGGCGTGTGTCATGTCCGCCGACGTCACAGGGCATAGTGCGCAAGTGCAAGAAAGAGAAAGCATAGGTGTATTGTGCGTTGTCTAGGAAACAGATGATAGTGATACTAGAGACGCATAGTTCATTCAGTGTGCCTCTGATTAGTGTGGGGATTAGTATCTCACCTATAATAAGAAACAAAAGGGAAAGAAAAAGACAATAGAGAATTAATATGCATGAGGATACTAATAAGAATAATAGCATAGATAAAGAGAGAAGTTAAAATATAACTTTTAATAAACTCAAATGTTAAAAAGACCTAGTTGTCTAGACTAACAAAAACAGAAAGTCGTGCAAAAAAACTGTATTGCTGTGAATAGTCCCCTTGACTCTTTACCAAGGGGTTAATAGAGTCAAATCCAGATTCCGTCCATATACTTAAGAATACTGGCTTATGTCTCTAGTCGTGTCTGCCTATCTACAGGAAGTGCAATATCAAGGTTCATACACTCCCCTCATGGTACACAGACCACATGTATAGGTGGAAAAAAAACCAAAGTATACACTCCAAATCGGAGCGATCTCACCCAGTTACTCCACCGCTTCACATGAAGTGAGTCCACATAGACTTGGATCAACCTTTCATTGATGTTGTCCAGGCTGCTCAGGGCTCAGTAATTTATAGTCGCCACCATGTCATCTGATGCGTTGTTCCTCCCATCAGATGACATGGTGGAATGCATCAGACTATTCACAGCAATACAGTTTTTTGCACTGTCACTTTTGCACGACTTTGTTTTTGTTGGTCTAAACAACTAGGTCTTTTTAACATTTGAGTTTATTAAAAGTTATATTTTAACTTCTCTCTTTTTTATCTATGCTATTGTTATGATTTGACCTGACCAGTATGAGAACCATTGGTTTGAGCAGGAGGTAACCTGACCGGCTATTGATAATATTAAGAATATAAACAAGAAAGGAAGAAGAATAGCTGTATTGCGTCTTAAAGGAACAGTGTACCTTATGTGTACAAATGGAACAATGTGTCCATGATTTTACTGCAACCAGCAAATTGTCAGTGAAATTGCAAGCAATATTGCCACGTGTGACGGTACCTTTAGTGATAACAGGTAGATACTTTTTCTATTAATTTCATGTTTCATATTTCACATTATTGAACATTAATTCCTGATCTCAATCTTCAGTCACCAGATGCACTGTATCACAGTTGCCAACATTTGAACCCTTTTTCCTGAGAAATTTGTTATAAGGTAAATTGTCTTTAGTTTCATCACATTTCTTGGTCCAATGTATTTATTATAGGACTAGCTGTGAGCCCGATGCAAATGCATCGGGATTCTAGAACGTGCATTAATTTTATTATAGTAGTTATAAATACTTTTTTTGGGGGGTCCAATACTTTTTGGGGGGGGTCCAATACTTTTTGGGGGGGTCCAATACTTTTTTTGGGGGGGGTCCAATACTTTTTGGGGGGTCCAATACTTTTTTTGGGGGGTCCAATACTTTTTGGGGGGGGTCCAATACTTTTTTTGGGGGGTCCAATACTTTTTGGGGGGTCCAATACTTTTTTTGGGGGATCCAATACTTATTGGGGGGGTCCAATACTTTTTTTGGGGGGTCCAATACTTTTTTTGGGTGGTCCAATACTTTTTGGCGAGTCGCTGGCCGAAAATAGAACCAGAGGCTCGGCCACAAAGCTAGCGATTTCCCGCTGAGGCTAGCGACTCGCTACCTGAGCGGGAAATCGCTAGCTTTGTGGCCGAGCCTCTGGTTCTATTTTCGGCCAGCGACTCGCAATGGCCGCTTCGTGGCCATTGCTCGCACAAAGCTAGCGACTCGCAATGGCCTCGCGGCCATTGCTCGCGCAGCTAACGACTCGCATTGGCCGCTACGCGGCCAATGCTTCGCCGTGGTGACGTCACAGTGTGACATAGCCACGGCGATTTCGGGGTCCGACACGATTTTGCCTACGGCAATTATATAGTAGATTATGAAATTTTTCTGCTTGTATGTATTATGAGAAAGGGATTACTGTATCTAATCATTTATTGTATACGGCAGATACCGTAAAAAATCATGTAAGACACTCCTGCTAAGATTTATGATTGTTTTTTTTCTGTATTCATTTACATTGTAAATATGCTTGTTCAACACCATGTATCTTGACATGATTGTTTTTTGATTTTGTATAGATATTCTTTCTGTGAACAAGGTCTGTGAGAGACCGAAACGTCAGATAATCAAATGAATCAGAATATCACAAATTTTTCAAATAAAATAATTTATTTAACAGCAATCTCTGACTGTGTGCCGAGGTTATTCTTGAATTATTGACTTTTTTTCTTCTGAGCACCAGAAGCAGAGTAGCGGACCCTACTAATCAGACTGTCTCTGTCATAGCATACATGTCCAGCACTCCACACATCTTTTCCTTAAAGGCTGCTAAGGTACCGGGCTTACCTTCATATGTTGGCAACTATTTTGTATGTACGGCAAAGCTATCGGCATTATCGGGGCCACTGCTCTGGGTGCTGCATTCCGGGCGTCCCCTCTGTCAGGGACCTGTGCGTCATCTGAGTCACTCATGATGGGGGTCCCCCTAGTTAATCGCTGCCAGCCAGTGAGGTAAAAACAAACCCCCCCGGTCGTCGGTGACTCTGCAGGGGGAGTCGAGCACCTCGGGCATTTCCGTAACTAGACACTGCGCTTTGTTGATCTTCGGCAGAGGGGCTGGGCTTATCTTCCCGCTCCTTTAAGCCCGCTCTGTGATGCAGTTCAATTTTCTGTGGCGGAGTAATGGCGGCCTGATTTTACAGTACATAAACAATCAATAAAGTCCAATTCTAGGCACACAGTACCCGGTTTTACCGGGCACAGTATCCTGTTCGTGACACTAGACTGAGGCGGTCGACAGGGTAGGGGGTACTCGGATCCCAGGACAGGATTACTGCTTCGATGGGGGATCATGGCTGGTCGGTTCCCGGTCCCGTGCCCTGCATCCTCAGTGGCAGGGATTAGGGGGAATGGTGATGAGGATGGGGGTAGTAGTGTCGTGACGCCACCTGTGGTTCCAGGTAATGGTAGATATCAGCGCTGCGGCCGGCTGTTGAGGTGATGGTGGTGCAGCTCAGTGTAGTATAGCTCCCCACAGGTGGAGCTTTACCTCAGGGCAGCGAGGGTGGATGAGGGGAGTCGTAGTAGCGGCTTGCGGGGGACACCGTGGGCAGTGGCGGGGAAGCAGACTCACACACACAATAGTCTTTATTTCAGTACCTTTTACTGATGTCCGGTAAGAGGTACAATCCAAGAGGGTTACCAGGTTCTCAGAGCAATTATGGATTTTTTACCTTGAGAGTTGTGAGGCCTCCTCTGTTACTGTGTACGGTGGTTTAGGGTGAGTCCTGCCTATAACTGAAATCGCCGCTTTCTTCCCTCTCAGGGATTTACTCTTTAACTGACAATGAGGGCCTTCTGTGGGGTCACTACACTCCTCGGCCCCTGGTCCTGTGCTTAGTCAGGTTTGAGTGTCTCTATTAAGTTAGTACCTCAGGGGAATAGATCCTTCTGGTTTCTCCAGGCTTTTCTTGCTTCAGTGTATATTCTGCAGGTTCGGACTCCGGTGTCTGGGTGAGCTAAAGGGATCCTAGATCTAGTCCCCTGTTATGACCTACTGCTCCTTCCACTGGCCTCCGTCCCTTTCTCTGGGGTGCTCCACAGCGGGTCAGTCTCCCTTGATTCTGGGCCATGCTTTGCCCAGCAACCGGGTCTTTCCAGCACCTTCTCTAGGCTGCTTCACTGGACTAAACTGCTCTCAGAGCAGACTAACTGACTCCTCTCCTCAGGCCTGGATCCTTATAAGGGAACTTGCTAAGAGCAGCAAGTAGAGCTCCCCCTCAATGTCTGGGGTGGAAGGTGTTGTGTGCTGTGTGTACCGAAGTGTAAATCACTCTTTGCACTGGATGGGTCCTGTGTCAATCCCCAGCAGGGGTGCCACATTAGGCCTCATCAATAGTCCATCACAAAGGCTGCAAACAGTGCCCCATCAGCCAGACTGCCCAAGGCTGACGTCTGGGCCCCATAAGCCAGACTGCTAAGGTCTACAACAGGGCCCATAAGCCAGACTGCCTGAGACCGCTGACATAGCCCCATTAGCCAGAAGACCCAAATCCACCAACAGGGCCCTATCAGCAAGACTGTCCAAGGCCGCTGACAGGGACCCATTAGCCAGACATCCCAGGACTGCCAACAGGGCCCCACCAACCCCATCAAAAAACAACAGCCTCCTCCATATCCCCTCTAGCTGTCCTTTTTTCATTGCCAAAACAGCTGTATTTTCTACCATTTTAGATAGAAAATCATTAATTTGCTTACAATTTATACAAAGTATTTGGAAGGTTTATCAAGCATACATTACTTGTAAGACCAAGAGCAATCCAGCCCAAGGCCACCAACAGGACCCCATCAACTAGATGGCCTGACATCGCCGACAAGGCTCCATAAGCCATCAAGCCCGAGGCTACTGACCGCCAGACTGCCCAAGGCCGCCCACAGAGCCCCATTATCCAAACAGTCCGAGACCACCAACAGGGCCCCATCAGTAAGACTGCCAAAAACCGCCAAACGGGCCCCATCAGCTAGACTGCCCAAGGCTGCCAACAGGGCCTCATCAGCCAGACTGCCAAGGGCTGCCAACAGGGCCCCATCAGCCATCCGGTCTGAGGCCATCAATAGGGCCCCATCAGCCAGGATGCTTAAGGCCGCCGACAAGACCCCATCAGCCAACCGGATCAAGGATGCTGACAGGGCTCCATCAGCCATCCAGCCCGAGGCCGAAAACATGCCCCATCAGCCAGATGTCCCAATGCAACTGACAGGGCCAAATCAGCTATCCGGCCCGAGGCAGCAGACAGGGCCCCATCTGCCATCCGGTCTCAGGCCGCCAATAGGACCCCATCAGCCAGACTGCGCGAGGCCACCGACAGAGCCCCATCAGCCAGACTGGCCGAGGCCGCCGACAGAGTCTCATAAGCCATCCGGCCATATATGCTACGGTCTCAGGCCGCCAATAGGACCCCATCAGCCAGACTGCGCGAGGCCACCGACAGAGCCCCATCAGCCAGACTGGCCGAGGCCGCCGACAGAGTCTCATAAGCCATCCGGCCATATATGCTAATCTAGAGCCTACCAATTTATCAGTGTTTGAAGAATAGTTGAAGAACCTAACATGGTCATATCTGACCGATGACACCATTTTAAAAATGCATCAGAATCCAACTTATTTAACCTGTACTTTCCATAAATTATCAGCAAATTGATGAAATTACACCTATCAAAAAACAAATAACAGCCTCCTCCATATCCCCTCTAGCTGTCCTTTCCTTTGCCAAAACAGGTGTATTTTCTACCATTTTTGATGAAATTTTTTTTACTTTGCTTCCAATTTAGACAAAGTAGCTGGAAGGTTTATTAAGCAAACAGTACTTGTTAAACCAAGAGCCATCCAGCTCAAGGCCACCGACAGGGCCCCATCAACTAGATGGCCTGAGGTCGCCGACAAGGCCCCATAAGCCATCCAGCCTGATGTTGCCAATATTGCCCCATCAGCCATCCAGCCCGAGGCTGCTGACAGGGCCTATCAGCCAAACTGCCCAAGGCCGCCAACAGGGCCTCATTAGCCTGAGTTCATTGACAAGGCCTCATCAATAGTCTACTCCGAGGCTGCCAACAGTGCCCCATCAGCCAGACTGCCCAGGGCTGATGTCTGGGCCCCATAAGCCAGACTGCTAAGGTCTACGACAGGGCCCCATAAGCCAGACTGCCTGACACCGCCGACATAGCCCCATTAGCCAGACTGCCCAAAGCCGCCTACAAGGCCCCATCAGCAAGAATGCCCAAGGCCGCCGACAGGGACCTATCAGCCAGACATCCTAGGGCTGCCAACAGGGCCCCATAAGCCATTCTTATGACCGATGACACCATTTTAAAAATGCATCAGAATCAAACTTATTTATCTTCCATAAATTATCAGCAAATTGTTGAATTTACACCTATCAAAAAACAAATAACAGCCTCCTCCATATCCCCTCTAGCTGTCCTTTCCATCGCCAAAACAGGTGTATTTTCTACCATTTTAGATAGAAAAAGCTTTAATTTGCTTACAATTTAGACAAAGTAGTTGGAAGGTTTATCAAGCAAACAGTACTTGTAAGACCAAGAGCCATCCAGCCCAAGACCACCAACAAGACCCCATCAACTAGATGGCCTGAGATCGCCGACAAGGCTCCATAAGCCATCAAGCCCAATATTGTCAATATGGCCCATCAGCCATCCAGCCTGAGGCTGCTTACAGGGCTTACCAGCCAGACTGCCTGAGACCGCTGAAAAAGCCCACCAGCCAGACTGCCCAAGGCGCCAACAGGACTCCATCAGCCAGGCAGCCCAATGCCGCCAAGAGGGCCTCATCATCTAGACTGCCAAGGGCTGCCGACAGGGCCCCATCAGCCATGTGGTCCAAGGCCGTCGAAAGGGCCCCATCAGCCAAGATGCTCAAGGCTGCCGACAGGGCCCCATCAGCCTTTTTAATCCGAGGCCGCAAAAAGGGCCCTAACAATCATCCCGCCTAAGCCCGCCGACAGGGCCCCATTAGTCAGATGATTCAAGGCTGCCAACATGACCCTTTAGTCATATGGCGTAAAGCTGCTGATAGGGCCCCATCAACCATCTGACCAAAGCCTGCCAACAGGGCCCCAACAACCATTCGGTCCTAGGCTGCCGACAGGGCTCCATCAGCCATCCAGCCTGAGGACGAAACATGGCCCCATCAGCCAGTTGTCCCAAGGCCACTGAGAGGGCCCCATTAGCCATCCGGTCTGAGGCCGCCAATAGGACCCCATTAACCAGACTGCCTGAGGCCAAAGAGAGAACCCATGAGCAACACTGCACGAAGCCGCTGACAGGGCCCCATTAGCCAGACTGCCCGACGTCACCAAGTGTCGCATCAGCCATCCAGCCCAGGGCCGCTGACTGAGCCTATCAGCCGGACTGCCTGAGACTGCCGAAAAGGCCCATCAAGAAGACCCCATTAGCATAACAGTCCAAAGCCACCAACAGGGCCCCATCAGTCAGACTGCCCAAGACCGCCAACAGTGCCGCATCAGCTAGACTGGCCAAGGCTGCCAACAGGGCCTCATCAGCCAAACTGCCAAGGGCTGCCAACAGGGCGCCATCAGCCATCCGGTCCGAGGCCATCAATAGGGCCCCATCAGCCAGGATGCTCAAGGCCGCCGACAGGACTCCATCAGCCATCTGGACCAAGGCTGCTGACAGGGCTCCATCAGCCATTCAGCCCAAGGACGAGAACACGGCCCCATCAGCCACATGTCCCAAGGCCGCTGAGAGGGCCCCATTAGCCATCCGGTCTGAGGCCGCCAAAAGGACTCGATCAACCAGACTGCCTGAGACCACAGAGAGAACCCATCAGCAAGACTGCACGAAGCCGGTTACAGGGCCCCATCAGCCAGACTGTCCGAGGTCACCAACAGGGCCCGATCAACCATCCAGCCCATGGCCGCTGACTGGGCCTATCAGCCAGACTGCCTGAGACTGCCGAAAAGGCCCATCATGAAGACTGCATGATGCCGCTGACAGAGCCCCATTAGCATACCAGTCTAAGCCCACCAATAGGGCCCCATCAGTCAGACTGCCTAAGACCGCCAACAGGGCCCCATCAGCTAGACTGCCCAAGGCCGCCAACAGGGCCTCATCAGCCAGACTGCCAAGGGCTGCCAACAGGGCCCCATCAGCCATCCGGTCCGAGGCCATCAATAGGGCCCCATCAGCCAGGATGCTCAAGGCCGCCAAGGCTGGACCAAGGCTGCTGACAGGGCTCCATCAGCCATCCAGCCCGAGGCCGAAAACATGCCCCATCAGCCAGATGTCCCAAGGCCACTGACAGGACCTCATCAGCTAACCCGGCCCGAGGCAGCAGACAGGGCCCTATCTGCCATCCGGTCTGAGGCCGCCAATAGGACCCCATCAGCCAGACTGCCCAAGGCCACCGACAGAACCCCATCAGCCAGACTGGCCGAGGCCGCCGACAGAGTCTCATAAGCCATCCGGCCCCATAACCTAGTCTACAGCCTACCAACTTATCAGTGTTTGAAGAACAGTAGAAGAACCTAACATGGTCATATCTGACCAATGACACCATTTTAAAAATGCATCAGAATCAAACTTATTTATCCTGTACTTTCCATAAATTATTAGCAAATTGTTGAAATTACACCTTTCAAAAAACAAATAACAGCCTCCTCCATATCCCCTCTAGCTGTCCTTTCCATCGCCAAAACAGGTGTATTTTCTACCATTTTTGATGAAATTTTTTTTACTTTGCTTCCAATTTAGACAAAGTAGCTGGAAGGTTTATTAAAGCAAACAGTACTTGTTAAACCAAGAGCCATCCAGCCCAAGGCCACCGACAGGGCCCCATCAACTAGATGGCCTGAGGTCGCCGACAAGGCCCCCTAAGCCATCCAGCCTGATGTTGCCAATATTGCCCCATCAGCCATCCAGCCTGAGGCTGCTGACAGGGCCTGTCACGAAGACTTAGTCAGGACCTGCAGCTCTCTGGCGCCCCCTTAGCCTGCTGGCCAAATCCGGTATTGCCAGAGGATAAGAAAGGAGCCCAGCTGCCCTAATTTATGTTGTCTACTGCGGCACGTGATGTGACGGGATATATATATACCACCAGTTCCTGCTAGGAACGTATATATACCTCGATCCAGTCACCCTCAGGCCCACAATATCACATAAATACCAAAATTAAGCTGCCACCACTGATCTCTTTCAGGTGGATCAGTAACCTGTGCAATGGCGTAAAACGAACAGTGAGGTCGTGAGAGCTCGTTCACAGGACAAGGAGATCGAGATTAGTAAATTATACTATTTTACTCCAAAATATAGGCAGTGATTATATAAAAGATTTACAGAATATTACATAAGAGACAATATACATGTATGCATAGAACAGTTATAAAAATAAAAGGAATAAAAGAGAAGTTGCCAGACCTAGTCACGCATAGGTACACGTAGTTCTGTGGGGGGCCTCTCCCCAGAAAGGTAGGATTCCGTTACACAGCTGGCATGGTAGTGGCTATGTGAGGCCCGGGATGGAATATCCAAACAGGCCTTCTCCAGTTTTATTAAAGAAAGGGGAATCTGTGGCCACCTCTTAGAGTGATCCCTCCCCGCTGGGATGGTCCTCGGAAACCTCCTCTCTCACCAGGCTTAATAAATCCCCATTCTTCATATCTGGGGATGGGGTGGGCTCCCAAGCATCATATATGATCATTCACCTCATGTAATTCTGAGAATATTGATACCAAATATGACCTACCTATGATGTTCAGAGAGGCAGGACTCCTTTGCCAGGTTCCTGAGCGTTGCATAGCCGTACAAAACATATAATTAAATGCGCAAACTGGTGAATAATCTAAAATATGAATTATGTGTATGTGACGTGAACGGGTCTTCTTAAATTCGACAAACTGTAGGTTTGAACAAAGGATCTTCTGCAGGACAGATCTGGTTCAAACCTGTATAAACTCTGCTTTTCTCAGCTTCAGGATTTATGATGGGGTCATAAATAGTTTTGACTGGGGGTCACTTGAATTGGATCTATGTAACTTACACACAAACCAAAAGGGCGGAGAGATGAGTAAGCTATTGTTGGCTGACTCTTCCAGCATCTTAAAAAATCATGAGCAATATTCATATATTCATGACACCTCACCCTTTTTGATGACGCTATGGAGGAAGAACCTCTCGGTACTCCTCCAGGCGTGTCCCTGTGGGCTCTCCCCGCCGGGATAACCCATCGGCATTGCCATGCTCGCTGCCTTTTCGGTGTTGCACGGTAAAGTCGTACTACTGGAGTGTGAGGCTCCAGCATAGCGACCTTCCGTTGGTACCGGACAGGGAGTTCAGCCAACTCAGGGGGTTGTGGTCGGTCATGACAGTGAAGGGGCGCCCGTACAGGTAGGGCTGTAAGCGTTGCAGGGCCCATACAATGGCCAGACACTCCTTCTCTATCGTGGAATAGGCCACTTCCCTCGGTAGGAGCTTTCGGCTGAGGTACAACACTGGGTGCTCTTGGTTCCTTGAGGCGACCTGGCTGAGCACAGCGCCGAGGCCAAACTCACTGGCATCCATCTGTACTAGGAATGGCCGCTTGCCATCAATCACCCTTAACAGAGCGCTCAGGCAGTCTCAAGCCTGGAAGGCGACCTCGCAGTCCTCTGTCCAATCGACTGCATGGGGTAGGTTCCTCTTGGTGAGGTCTGTGAGAGGCTTCGCATGGCTACTATAGTTGGGCACAAAGCGCCTATAGTACCCTGCAGTGCCCAGAAGGACGCCACCTGCTTTTTGGTCCTGGGGGTGGGCCAGGACACTATAGCGTCCACTTTCCCGGGCTCTGGTTTCAGCGTGCCCCCGCCTACCCGTGCCCCAGGTAGTGGACCTCGTTCATGCCCATCTGGCACTTTCTCAGCTTAATGGTCAAGCCTGCCTGGTGGATGCGCCCGAGCATCTGCCGCAGATGCTTGAGGTGATCCCCCCAGGTGGGACTGAAGACGGCAATGTCATCCAGGTACGCCACCACATACCTCTCCAGTCCATGGAGCAGGGAGTTAACCAGTCTCTGGAAAGTGGCAGGGGCATTTTTCATGCCGAACGGCATGACCGTGGATTCGTACAATCCAAAGGGGGTGATAAAGGCTGACCTCTCCTGGGCCTCAGGGCTCAGGGGAATCTGCCAATATCCCCGACTCAGATCCATAATGGAGAGATAGCTTGCACTAGCTAACCGCTCCAGCAACTCCTCAATGCGTGGCATTGGTTGTGCATCGGAGGCCGTGATAGCGTTGAGCCCCCTGTAGTCCACACAGAATTGGGTGTTCCGGTCCTTCTTCAGGACTACAGGTGAGGCCCACGCGCTCTTGGACCGATTAATCACTCCCTACTCCAGCATCTCATTGATCTCCTGGTGCATGACGTGCTGCACCTCGTCGGAGATTCGATAGGCTGTCCGCCGGAGTGGGGCATGATTACCGGTGTCCACCTCATGGACCCCCACCTCCGTCCTGCCAGGCATGTTGGTGAACACGACTTGGAAGGATTCCAGCACTGCTCGCATCTGAGACCGCTGGCTTGTAGATAGCAAGGTGCTTATCTCCACATCCTCTATGGACCCGCTGGCCTTCGCTTGGGCCAACATGTCCAGGAGGGGGATCTTCCTCCCCATCCTCGGGCAGGTTGCAGACTGGTAGGACAGAGGGCCCACGTTCTTGATGAGCCTTCATCATGTTAGCTTGAATTGGATCCCTGTAACTTACACACAAACCAAAAGGGCGGAGAGATGAGTAAGCTATTGTTAGCTGACTCTTCCAGCATCTTAAAAAATCATGAGCAATATCATAAATTCATGACAGGGCCTATCAGCCAAACTGCCCAAGGCCGCCAACAGGGCCTCATCAGCCAGACTGCTTGAGTTCATTGACAAGGCCTCATCAATAGTCCATCCCGAGGCTGCCAACAGTGCCCCCATCAGCCAGACTACCCAGGGCTGACGTCTGAGCCCCTTAAGCCAGACTGCCTGAGACCGCCGACATAGCCCTATTATCCAGACGTCCCGAAGCCACCAACAGGGCCCCATTAGTCAGACTTCCCAAAGTGGCCAACAGGGCCCCATCAGCAAGATTGCCCAAGGCAGTCAACAGGGACCCATCAGCCAGACATCCCAGGACTGCCAACAGGGCCCCATAAGCCATTCTGTCCGAGGCTGCTGACTAGGCCCTATCAGCCAGACTGCCCAAGCCCACCGACAGGGCCCATAAGCCATCAGACAGACTGGACGAGGCCGCTGACAGGGTCCCATAAGCCATCCGGCCCTATATGCTAGTCTAGAGCCTACCAACTGATCAGTGTTTGAAGAACAGCAGAAGAACCTAACATGGTCATATCTGACCGATGACACCATTTTTTTTTTTTTGAACCATCCTTTTTATTGAAATGTAATCTTTTCATACAACAAGATATGATTATTGACAATTGTTTCATCAATATTTAAATACAAGAATGACCATAACTCAAATGCCTCATACAAATTAACATATATCAATAACAAAGAAGATAAGAATCCCTTCCCTCCCCACCCCCTATGCCTTTTTTAGTTGTTTGTTACCACTCAATTATCTATGTCTAACTAAAATATTTATTATCTAGAGAAATCATTGTCAAAGGTTAAGTACTACCTCTCAGTTTGTCTAGAGTACCTCCTAAATCTTCCAAAGAATACCACTCTGTGTGTTTATAAGGTGTCATAAATCTCTCTATCTCTACATCTGAAAAGTTTTCAAAATGAATGGCTTCCATTTATGAGAAAATGTTTTGGTCAATTTGGTAGGATTTCTTAGTGTCTCCATGGACTCAAGGTCTAGAAATTTCCTGAGGGTATTTCGTACCATTTCAATCGAGGGGACATTTTCTTGAATCCAGTATAGCAATAGTAACCTCTTAGCCACAAGACATATTGTGTGAAATAGGACATGCGTCTGGCTATCCGTAGTAGTGCCAATTGAGTAATGGAATAGCCATAACATCGGATCATCCCTACTTTCAGCAGGAAATAATCCCGAGGCAAGATCTCCCAGCTTTTTCCAATATATTTGCGTCTCCGTACATGACCAAATTCCATGTTCGAGATCGGTCATGGAAGCTTTACGTTTAGGGCATTGCACCCATCTTTCACTATTAGCCGGAGAAGGCAGGATATTGAAGCCTTTAATAATTCCGTGCATAAGTCTATATTGAGTATCTCTCCATTTTTCATTTATAATATGTTTTTTATTAAGCCCCAGCCTTTTAGTATATTTTGAGTTAGATCTGGATCAGTGAAATGTTTCTTCCATATAGAAAATAGTTTATGGGTCATCAATGGTCTGAGGGTTTTTTGCAGCTTGCTATACAAGGAGGATATAGATATGTTGTTAAGGGTAATTCCCATTAATTCTTCCCATTCACCGCCTTCTATTTCTGCCGTAACATCACGCAAACGGGACAGGAGATGTCGCTGTATTTGTAAACATTGTAACCATTGAGATCCCGGAAGATTACATTTATTTAAAATTTCCGGACCCATCAACCATCTCCTCTCCCCCATGTGCATAAGGTCACCCAGAGTTTTTACACCCCTCTCCCTCCATGTACGAAATAACAGGTTGTCAGCCCCTTGTGGGAAGGACGGAGCTGCCCAGGGGTTCAAAATCCGAGATATCTGCCAAGAAAGATTCATTTTTTTCCTCACTGCCTTCCAAGTCATCACTGTGTCTCTGCAAATAGATGTACACTTGATTCTCGGGGGCAGTTCTTTCAATGAGGAATGCAACGGCTGATAGATCCCAAGGTTTGGAGAACTCCCCCTCTAGGCCCACGTCAGAGAACTTGGAAGTATTATTGATCCAATCTAGGACATTTCTCATGACGCACGCCAGATTATAACCCCTAATATCCGGGACTCTCAGTCCCCCTCCTCTCTTGATTGCATTAAAGTTGTTAATTTGATTCTAGCTCTTTTGCCTCCCCAAAGAAATTTGGAAAATGCAGTATTCAGTCATCTGACATCAACGTGTTTTAGTAACATTGGAATCGTCTGGAGCGGATAGAGCAGTCTTGCAAAGCTAACCATTTTGATTAAGTGAGATTGGCCCAACAGCGACAGGGGAAGATTTTTCCAGTTCTCCGATTCCTTTTCTATTTTTTCTATTATTGGAAGAAAATTCAATTTGTATATCAATTCGGGTGATCTAGCCAGCTGAACTCCTAAATATTTCAGGTTATTTTTGGCAACAGGGATTCCGCATAGTGTGGTTCTGGGTCTATTATACATCCCATTTTTAAGGAACAGAATTTCACATTTGACTCTAATATGAATCCTGATAATGTCCATATTTTTTCTATGGTATCAAGGATTGTTTTAAGATCCCTTAGGGCAGGGGTCTCAAACTCGCGGCCCCCGGGCCGCAAGCGGCCCCCACGCTCCCCAGTGCGGCCCGGGGCACCATGAAAGAAAAATGCATGCCCCGGGCCATTATATATGCAGCCGCCGCGGTACCGCTTTATTGTGACTACTGTGACAGGTACCGCCTGCTCAGCTCACACAAGCGCCTTCGCGCCTATACATTCACGGAAGCAGGCGGCCGGTGGACCAATCAGAAGCCGCCTGTGACGTCACAGGCGGTACCTGTCACAGTAGTCACAATAAAGCGGTACCGCGGCGGCTGCATATATAATGGCCCGGGGCATCAGGTGTGTATGAGTGAGTGTTAGAGAGAGTGTGAGTATGTGTGAGTGTATATGTGAGTGAGTGTGTATGTGTATAATAGTGAGTGTATTTGTGTGTATATGTGAGTGTGTGTATGTGTATATGTGTGAGTGTATATGTGTGTATATGTGAGTGTATGTATGTGTATAATAGTGAGTGTATTTGTGTGTATATGTGAGTGTGTGTATGTGTATATGTGTGAGTGTATATGTGTGTATATGTGAGTGTGTATGTGTATAATAGTGAGTGTATTTGTGTGTATATGTGAGTGTGTGTATGTGTATATGTGTGAGTGTATATGTGTGTATATGTGAGTGTGTGTATGTGTATAATAGTGAGTGTATTTGTGTGTATATGTGAGTGTGTATGTGTATATGTGTGAGTGTATTTGTGTGTATATGTGAGTGAGTGTGTTTCAACCAGAGCTAGGGTGCACTCGGTCACCGGGGCTTCTGTGTGGGATGTCACGGGTGGTCGGTATCCCGGTGCCGTGCCCTGGCGAACAATTATACCAGGTGTTGTTGGTAAACGGTGGGGGTAAAAGGGGGTTATTTACAGGGGAACGTGACGCCACCTGTAGAGTCCGGTAAGGTGGTACCGGCGCTGCCAGCCGGCTGCTGAGGTGATGGAGGGGGCAGCAGTGGGTGGTACAGCTCCCCACAGGTGGAGCTTTACCTCAGGGCAGCTGTGGTGAGACGGTGAGGGAGGACAGTGATGTTAATGGTGGTGCAGTTCTTACCTCTCTGCTGTTGATGTTGATGATGTTACGTCCTTTGAGCTGCGGCAGGAAGAATAACAGAAACCGTTTCCATTTTAACTTTGCTTTACTTGGTACCGGCTGATGGCATAACAATACACGGTACAGTTTGGTTTAGGGTGTTGTTACCAACTCAGGATTTCTCTTAAGGAGTCTTTAGATGTTCTTTCTCTGTCTTTCAGGGTTTCTATTCTCTTTCTAGATCTTTCTCTCTTTCCCACCTTTGAAGAGCTCCCCCGCCAGTCCTACGGTCTGTTTCTAGGAGATAAGGTCTGTCCACTACCCGGTCCGGACAGGGCAACCCAAGACTACAAAATTCCCTTCCAGCACCGCCGTAAATGTCTGTCCCTTTTTATTTCTCCTAGTGTCCTGAACCGGTTTTCAGTCCTGAGGGGAGAGGTACCTTTGTGGTGCTGTCAGCAACCCGGTCCTGTTGGGCCTGCAGCTCGTCGGCTTCGCAGTCAGGGCTGAACTCCTGGCTGCCTCGGTCGTCCGTGTCACCTGTGTACCCTCAACATGACCAGCTGGCTCCTACCAGTTCTGGTCCGTTGCCATCTGTCCTGGGCCCCCTCATAAAGATGGGGTACCCTCCACTCAGCTGAGCTGCCAGGCGTGACCACTCTGTCTGCCTTCCCAAGCCGTCTGAGGTAAATTCTTAACTGTCACTCTGCTCTATCCTAAGCTCCGCCCACCACCTGTGGAACCTACCATATTCCCAGTTCCCCCTACACTAAGTGGTGCGGTCCTAAGTGAGTGCTAAAAATAGACTCCATAAGATTTAAATCCTAACCTAGCAACTTACAAGGAAAAACACATTTTATATTCAAGTGTAATACCATTCTGTGGCGCATACCCGCAGGGGCGCCACACACCCCCTTGGTGAAACACACCCGTCCGCGGGTGTCAAACCAAACCTGAAATACAAAAATGCATTTTACATATAACATTGAACATTTTTATTAACTGGTTAACCGGGTAACTTTCAAATATATAATAAAAATAAAACTTTTATGTTCACTTATATTCTTCCTTTGCAGGAGGCTCACTTCTTGTAACGTTACTTTAACTTTTGGGAATTTTTGACTATAGTCTAGTCCTTGTCGGTCCAACTGGGACCAGGTAACATGTCTCTGATTACTGTCATCAGGATTTAACACAAAACAAAATCTTCGCATACATTTATATTCATGTACTGCAAGAGTTAAAACAACAAAAAGAACAATTGCACTTTAACAATTATAGGCCCCGTCTGGGTGGCCCTGCAGTAGGTGTTCCTTTACGTTCCTCCGACCAACATGGACTTCCTGGTAAAGACCCTCCTCTTTGGCTAACCCATAGCCGGTACTAAGATTAAAAGTAGTGCCCACCCCCCGTTTACGTTAGTCTAGGGGCAGTGGGGCGGATTATGGGCCATGACGCGAGCCTGGCGGGTCTCAAGTTCATTTGCATACCAGGCCTCGCGTCGTCGATGTCGTTCAGCCTCATCGTCGGGTTCAAGGTGGGTAAACCAGGGTCGGCCTACCGGTTGCCATGTATGTCCGCTGTTATCAGTGCAGGACGCTGCTCTCCTTCTTCTGTCCGTTGTTGTTGGTGCTGGTACCGCGACCCTCCATAGCTCGCAGGGCCCGGCCTCCTCTGCGCCGCCGGCTGTTCCTTCCTCTCAGTCCTCCTCCCCAGTCAGGTCGGGCTCTGCTGAGAACCGGATAAGGCTTCCCGGTTCGGCAGTCTCCTCTCTTCCGGGCTCCATGCTCGCTGGATCCTCCGTTACGGTGCTCGACCCGCCCCCTTGGTTGATTGAGAGCAATGGGGCGGGGAGACTTTTTGACGCCTCTTGAATGGTCCATGTTTGTTGAGGGGCCGAGGCACGCCCCTGGGCCGGCACATAGTTCTTTATGCACTTTTAAGCCCGCCCACCACAAAGTTCCAGTGGGCAAGTCCTTCGGGCTTTTCCGGAGCAGCCCGCCACTACACTTCGTCACTCCTCGGCAGAGCGGAGGGGGCGGGGGCTTATCTTCCCACTCTTTCTCCTGCTGTAGTGACGCAGTTTGAATTTCTGAGGCGGTGTAATGGCGGCTCGGCTCAGTTTTTATAATCCACACAGTTAGACAGTAATAAAGTTCTTAAGGCACACTTCACCTGGTAGATACCAGGCTGGCTCATCCTGTTCGTGACGCCAATTTGTTTCAACCAGAGCTAGGGTGCACTCGGTCACCGGGGCTTCTGTGTGGGATGTCACGGGTGGTCGGTATCCCCGGTGCCGTGCCCTGGCGAACAATTATACCAGGTGTTGTTGGTAAACGGTGGGGGTAAAAGGTGGTTATTTACAGGGGAACGTGACGCCACCTGTAGAGTCCGGTAAGGTGGTACCGGCGCTGCCAGCCGGCCGCTGAGGTGATTGAGAGGGCAGCAGTGGGTGGTACAGCTCCCCACAGGTGGAGCTTTACCTCAGGGCAGCTGTGGTGAGACGGTGAGGGAGGACAGTGATGTTAATGGTGGTGCAGTTCTTACCCCTCTGCTGTTGATGATGATGATGTTACGTCCTTTGAGCTGCGGCAGGAAGAATAACAGAAACCGTTTCCATTTTAACTTTGCTTTACTTGGTACCGGCTGATGGCATAACAATACACGGTACAGTTTGGTTTAGGGTGTTGTTACCAACTCAGGATTTCTCTTAAGGAGTCTTTAGATGTTCTTTCTCTGTCTTTCAGGGTTTCTATTCTCTTTCTAGATCTTTCTCTCTTTCCCACCTTTGAAGAGCTCCCCCGCCAGTCCTACGGTCTGTTTCTAGGAGATAAGGTCTGTCCACTACCCGGTCCGGACAGGGCAACCCAAGACTACAAAGTTCCCTTCCAGCACCGCCGTAAATGTCTGTCCTTTTTATTTCTCCTAGTGTCCTGAACCGGTTTTCAGTCCTGAGGGGAGAGGTACCTTTGTGGTGCTGTCAGCAACCCGGTCCTGTTGGGCCTGCAGCTCGTCGGCTTCGCAGTCAGGGCTGAACTCCTGGCTGCCTCGGTAGTCCGTGTCACCTGTGTACCCTCAACATAACCAGCTGGCTCCTACCAGTTCTGGTCCGTTGCCATCTGTCCTGGGCCCCCTCATAAAGATGGGGTACCCTCCACTCAGCTGAGCTGCCAGGCGTGACCACTCTGTCTGCCTTCCCAAGCCGTCTGAGGTAAATTCTTAACTGTCACTCTGCTCTATCCTAAGCTCCGCCCACCACCTGTGGAACCTACCATATTCCCAGTTCCCCCTACACTAAGTGGTGCGGTCCTAAGTGAGTGCTAAAAATAGACTCCATAAGATTTAAATCCTAACCTAGCAACTTACAAGGAAAAACACATTTTATATTCAAGTGTAATACCATTCTGTGGCGCATACCCGCAGGGGCGCCACAAGTGTATATGTGTGAGTGTATGTGTGTGTGAATATGTGTGAGTGTATATGTGTGTGAATATGTGTGAGTGTGTATATGTGTGTGAGTGTGTATATGTGTGTGCGTGTATATTTGTATGTGAGTGTGTATATGTGTGTGCGTGTATATTTGTATGTGAGTGTGTATATGTGTGTGCGTGTATATTTGTATGTGAGTGTGTATATGTGTGTGAGTGTATGTATATGTGTGAGTGTATTCCTGTGCCGCCTGAGCGGCACATCGCCGGCGGCTGGTGCCGGGTGCAGGCTGGTGCCATGTGCTGGCTGGTGCCACGTGCTGACTGGTGCCGGCTGCCGGGTGCAGGCTGGTGCCACGTGCTGGCTGGTGCCGGCTGCCGGGTGCAGGCTGGTGCCGGCTGCTGCCAGCAAGCGGAAGACTGGGAGTCACAGAGGAAGAAGCTGCCGGAATGAGAAGAGTGGAGTCAGGTAAGGCGCTGTTACAGCCAAAGATAGCAGCCTGGGGGGGGGAGGGGAACGTGACCGCTGAAAGTGCCTAGGGCGGCAGGAACTCCAGATATGGCCCTATGTAAGTGTGTCAATGTGTGAGTGTGTATGAGTTTGTGTGAATATGTCTGAGGATGTATGTGTGTATGTATGTGAGTGTGTGTGAATGTGCGGGTGTGTATATATGGTCTTGTCCACACACCTGCGCTCTCAGTATTTAGCGCTTCTGCGCTAAATACTTAGGCTTTCACAGAGAAGCAGAGGTGCGTGAATGCGGCCGCTTTCAGCAGATGCTGTCCCTGGTTACCCGATGTGTATCGTGGTAACCAGTTCATACAGCAGGCTGCCCACTGTCCGCTTATCCCGAGCGCACAGGGAAACGCTGCTTGCAGTGTTTCCCTGTGCGCTCTGGATAAGCGCACACTATGCAGGCTGCTGTATTGAACTGGTTACCACAATACACATCGGGTAACCAGGGACAGCGTCTGCTGAAAGCGGCTGCATACACGCACCTCTGCTTCTCTGTCAAAGCCTAAGTATTTAGCGCAGAAGCGCTAAATACTGAGAGCGCAGGTGTGTGGACAAGCCCTATGTGAGTGTGTGTGTGAGCGAGAGAACAAAAAGAACAGAGACCAGGACATTACTACAAGATGACAAGGGAGGGAACATTACTAAAAGATTGGGACATTACTACAAGAGGAGGACCAGGATGGGGGACATTAATATAGGATGGGGACCAGGATGGGGACATTACTACAAGATGGAGACCAGGGTGGGGACATTACTACAAGAAGATCATAATTTGTACTTTACTAGATTGAGCAAAAAATTCTGGTATTGCTAAAATGTCACTTAGGGCAACGTTACACGTCGCAACATTGCTTGTAATTTCACTGGCAATTTGCTGGTTGCAGTGAAATCATGGACACATTGTTCTATTTGCTTGCTGTGTACAAATGGAACAGTGTGTCCATGATTTCACTGCAACCAGCAAATTGCCTGTGAAATTGCATGCAGTGTTGCGACGTGTAACGGTACCTTTAGTCCTACAAGCAATGCGGCCCCCCGATATCAATTTTTTTCTATATGCGGCCCGCCAACCCAACCGAGTTTGAGACCCCTGCCTTAGGGGGATGTTGTACAAATCAAATAATATCATCGGCAAAAAGGGACAGCTTAACTTCCTTTTCTCCCACCTTAAGGCCTTCATGGGTGTTCTGAGCGGATAAATATAACGTTAGTGGTTCGATCGCTAAGTTAAAGAGAAGAGGCGACAGCAGACATCCCTGGCGAGATCCCTTCTCCAGTTTAAATGTTTCCGACAGGAATCCCGGAATGCTCACACATGCCTTCGGGTTGCTGTATAAAGATCTTAAAAATTGGCAAAAGGGTCCCTCCAAACCAATAGCATCTAGGACCCAATCCAGCCATGACCACCTCACGTTGTCAAATGCTTTCTCTGCATCGAGGGTGATCACGGCTGGATCCCCCACCTTGTCCGACTCACAATGCCTCGTTACATCAATGAGTAGCATGGCTCTCCTAATGTTGGTAATTGTTGACCGTCCTCTCACAACACCTGACTGATGTGGTTGTATCAATCTCGGTAGGATTGTTGCTAACCTATCCGCTAAAATTTTCTAAAGCAGTTTTAAATCTTGATTTATCAGAGAGATAGGTCTATAGCTAGATGGGTCTGATAGAGATTTGCCAGCTTTGAGAATCAATTTTATATGGGATATATTCATTCTCTCTGGGATCGGAGAGCCTCTCAATATGGAATTGTATAGTTCCATCAAAACAGGAGAAATCTGATCTTTTAAAGCTTTGAAAAAGGCTCCATTGAAGCCATCAGGTCCTGGTGCTTTGCCAGGGTTTAGTGAGTTAATCGCCATTTCTATTTCATTTGTGGAGATGGAACTATTTAAATAGAGTTTTTCATCTTGTGACAGGCCAGGCATATTAATGAAGTTCAACCATGTTTCATCAGCTATTTTATTTATGTTACTTTCCCTATACAGCGGGGCATAATGTTTTCCTAGTATCTGGGAACATTTTTTGGGATCAGACCAAAGTTTGCCGTATTTGTCGCTGATAGTTAATATAGAAGTGGTTGGTCTTCTACCCCTCGCCAGTCTCGCCAGTAGGCGTCCGGCTTTATCTCCATATCTATTTACTTCTATTTCCATATGGTTTCTATACAGCTCTTCCCTTCTAGCTGTCCAAGTGTCAAACGACCCCTTTGCCGATATCCAATTTTCTCTATCTGCCTCCCCCATAGTCTTTTTATATGTGAGATACATCTCTCACTTTGATACTGGCTGAAATGTATTTTTCTTTGACTTTCTTCTTCAATCTGGCGCTGTGAGCCTTGATATGACCCCGCAAGACCGCCTTTGCAGTTTCCCAGAACAATCCTGAAGTAGATACATGAGCTGCATTGTTTGTGTAAAAAGCAGACCACCATTCTTTAAGAAGTTTACCGAAATTCTCATCTCTTGTCAATGTATCAGGGAACCTCCACAGATAATCTGTTCCCTTAGGGAAAACATCTTTAGTCTCTAATATCATCGGACTATAGTCGGATATAACCATGTCTCCCACCTCCGCCTCCAATATTCTCTGGAATAGCGAGGTCGAGGCGAAAAACATATCAAGTCTCGACCATGCTTTAGGAGCATGAGAAAATGGGTAAACTCCCTTTCAAGGGGATGTAGCGTGCGTCATGAATCAACCAGACTGCAACTACTAAGCAAATTCTCTAAAAGGTTTAGCCTGGAAGAAGATCTCTCGTCGCCCCCCGGAAAACCCATCATATCATCCCTCCTTCTATCTTCTAGCTCAGTAAGCACCCAATTAAAATCTCCACCAAGTATTTTGTTACCCTCTTGGTCCATTAGAATTTGACTGTTCAAACTTTGAAAAAAGGGTTTTTGTAATGTATTCGGGGCATAGATATTATACAGACTATAAGTTACATTTTGAATCTGGATATTCATATGAAATAGTCGTCCTTTATCATCCGATGATGAGGATAATATCTTGTGGGCGAGGGTTTTGCTAATAAAGATCACAACACCAGCTTTTCTGTCATCAGCCCCTGAGCCGTACACCTCCCCCACCCACAATTTTTTAAGTCTAAAGTAATCGTTTGGAGTGAGGTGCGTCTCCTGTAACAATGCCACATCAGCTCCAAGTCTTTTAAGGTGTCGGAGAACCATCATACGTTTAGCCGGGGATCGGAGGCCCTTAACGTTCCATAAAATCCATCTCAACATTTCTGCTGTGCGAGAGCGATTTCAAGTGACAGATGTGTGACATGCATCTTGAATGTGGAGTACTAATGTATCTGGTAGTAGCCGCTATGCGAGTGGTAGCATGAGAGGGCATCAAGCAAGGCAATAATAACAAGGCAGTTTTTTCCCCTTTCTTAAATCCCCTCATAACTTATCTTCCCCCCCCCATTCTCTCCTCCTCCAACCTTATGTTTTGATGACTTCGCTTTTTTCCTCCTGGCTGAAGCAAAAAAAGCTCTGCCCTCCTCTTTCATCTAAATATCCAATAATGCTATCGGTAAAATTAATAATGTGATCCCAGACCCCATGAACATAAACGAGAAATTGGTTACGGTCTGCATTGTCGGAGAGTGAAAATACTATCCCAACGCAGACCAAGTAGAAGACCCTCACAGGTCCTCTGATAAACAATGAGTGTGAGTCCAATACAACTTTTTACACTCTTTCCCCTTCCCCTCTCCCTTAACCCGTCAACCTTGTACAATCAATTTTACATTTCTCTTACTCCCCCCCAGCTTAAAATTCAAAATCATAAAGAGTAAGGAATTATTTAGGCCTCTTCCTGTCGCTGGCCCAGTCCATGAAAGGTCAAATCTAGGAAAAGGGAGAAAGAGAAAGAAGAAGAAAGAGAGAAAAAACAAACAAAAAAACAAAACAAAAAACACATCATACGTCTCTCCCTCCATTACCTTGAAAAAGCATAACCATATCAGATTATAACCAGGATATGAGGATAGCCCAGGGCAGTGGTGATCGACAGAAACGTAGGTTTTCATCACTCTAGGTTGGTCAAAAGAAGAAGCGTCATCGTGACTCTTTCTCTCTCCAGTCAAGTGGGTTGTCCAGTTTTTTTCCTACTCCTTCTGGATGCTGGTTGGCGCTGTTGTCTAAGAGACTGCAACTTCTCCTGGGAGCGTTGTGACAGAGATTCTGACCGCAGTCTGTATGTTCTTGATGAGACAGTACCACTGTCCAATCCTAATTCAATTGCAGGGGTTTCTCCCACTCCTCTTGGGCTACTCGAACTCGACCCATATCCTTCCGGCGTAGTGCTTTTTTTTATTAATTATCTTCATAGCCTCTACGGGGTCAGTGAAAGACACCAGGTCGCCTACTGGGGTCCTGAATCGCAGGGTGGCCGGGTAGTTAAGCTGAAATCTGATGTTCTTTTTGAACAATGTGGTACAGCCGTCACTGAATGCTCTCCTCCTCCTGGTTACCTCAACTGAATAGTCAGCAAATAGTAAGACTATGTGGCCCAAGATCAGGAGTGGATGTCTTTTAGCCTTGTAAGCACGGAGGATCTCCTCTTTGTCCCTGTGGTTAAGGTATTTGGCAATGGCGTGCCTCGGTTTCTCAGAGTCTATCATTATAGAGCCATTGTTTTCATTATCTCTAGGAGTTTCTCTTGGGGGCCCTATTCTGTGAGTGCGCTCGGTTCTGCACTTGTGGGAAAGACCCAGTTCCTTAGGTAACTCAGCTTCAAATACTTCTAAGAGCTGGCCCGGGAAGATGGACTTAGGGAGACCCACGATTTTAAGATTACTTCGGCGAGTTCTATTTTCAATATCATCAAGTTTATTCAAAGTATAGGATGACCGTTTCTGTAGATCATGCACCTGTTGTTCCAAATCCTGCACTCTCTCCTCTGCAGCAGCAATCCTATCCTCAGCTTCCTGCAGTTGTTGGTCATGGTGCTTGTGTGGCGCCCCGCAACGAGTGCGTCACAGGAGGGTATTGCAGCCATAAATGCAGCAGCAATATTCTCTGACCCAGTAGTTATGTGGTTAACTCAGAGATTCATACCCTGCATGCAACACTAGTAGAAAGGACCAATCCAGGTCCTGGTGGGCGGAGTGCAAGGGTAGTGTATAATGAAAGTTTAGTCCAGCTTAGAGAGTTCTAGTCTCGGGTCTGGAGAAGCAACAGCAACTTAGAAGACCTCTGCAGACTTCCAGCTCTGCAACCTAGGAGAGGGGGTTGCACAGTCGGTGCAGCCCCCTGGCCACCTTCTACCGGCCATCTCCTCACCCTTACCACGGTTGAGCACCAGTACTCCCGTTGCATCACCAACCGAACTTGGGCATCCAAATGCGGGTCCAAAACTACCCCGCGCCCTTATACAGCCGCTTTGCTGGTACCGAAGCTAGCAGCAGTTCAGCTCTGCTATGCGAACCAGAAGAGTGGAAGAGCAGCTTCACAGGAGCACCCCACCACCTGCCAAATTCCAGTCGTCTAACCAGCAGTGTACCCACCGAGGGATCCAAGGCTCCCCAAAACATCCATCACGTATACTTTGGATAGGGCATTGAAGCAGCCTCCCCGTACCCGTTCTGGTATTCCTGGGCGACAAAGGCAAACACTTAGCTAGAATGGAGGAACACCGCGGATCTCTGAGGGACACCTATCACTGCTGGGTCCACCCGGTCCACTACCCGTTAACTGTATGCCATGTACTGCTTGCTGGTTACAGTAAAGACCCGTTACAGAGACTTACAGTGTCCGTGCTTCCTTACGAACTGTCTGTCCGCACTTCAAGGTAACCGCAGCTGCCGCACAACATCTTAAGCAGCTCCAGCCTCCGGGGATCACCGCTCAGCCTGTGGGGAGCGTTCCATCTTGCTGCTATCCATCCCCCGGAGGCCTCGCAGCGTCGGTAAGACTTACCGAACTACTCATAGGTGGCGTCACGAATAAATTAACCCCTTAATCTGTTCCTACAAGACGTCTTCAACTTTTTGATCTGCACTCAACCGGGCCCCACTACCGGCAGGCGCGGTCCACCCGTGACAAGGAGGAAGGGGCTACTGCCTGTCTAAACCGGAGTCCCCGGCCACGGTGAGTCACTTGACTTTAGATTGCAATTCTTTTGTAGTTGCTGCCACCAGTTCTGTGACTGCCTGCCTGAATTCTTCAGCTAAGTGGGACGCCATTTCCTTGGCCAGCAGCTTATAGTCCATCTGCTGATGACCAGGTGAAGTAATATCTGGCCTTCCCTGCAGCCAGGCTTCTCCCTGATGCTGGGTTTGTTGTACACTTTCATTGTTCCTCTCTGGGGAATCCTCTCTCGCTGGGCCTCCTGGTTTCTCCCCCACCTCTGTGTCTCTCTCGTTCGCCACAGCTGCGAGAGCCGCCTGGTTTAACTTCCCCTCCGCCGCCATCATGCGCTTTCCGTGCTTTGCATCTGGTCCCTGCACCGCCCCGCTTGTCTCCATCTCACCTCCTCTTGTGACATATCGGTCCATAGTGACCGGTGTGCTGCATCCTCCGCCGCTCATTGCGGAGGGATTAGGCGTCTCGGGGTCTGGGGATTGTTGTGGATGGTGAGGAGGGCTCCGGAGCTTCCCTAGCTGCGACTGCACATGTCGGCGCCGGAACTGGAAGTTATGACACCATTTTAAAAATGCATCAGAATCAAACTTATTTATCCTGTACTTTCCATAAATTATAAGCAAATTGTTGAAATTACACCTATCAAAAAATAAATAACAGCCTCCTCCATATCCCCTCCAGCTGTCCTTTCCATCGCCAAAACAGGTGTATTTAATACCATTTTAGATAGAAAGATGTTTAATTTGCTTACAATTTAGACAAAGTAGTTGGAAGGTTTATCAAGCAAACAGTACTTGTAAGACCAAGAGCCATCAAGCCCGAGGCTGCTTAAAGGGCCTATCAGCCAGACTGCCTGAGACCACAGAAAAGGCCTATCAGCAAGACTGCACGAGGTCGCTGATAGAGCCCCATCAGCCAGACTGGCCGAGGCCGCCGACAGAGTCTCATAAGCCATCCAGCCCTACATGCTAGTCTAGAGCCTGCCAACCAGGGCCGGCTCCAGGTTTTTGAGGGCCCTGGGCGAAAGAGTCTTAGTGGGCCCCCTTTAACATATGCTGCTCTATGTGTAAATACCGTATATACTCGCGTATAAGCCGAGTTTTTCAGCCCAAAAATTGGGCTGAAAAGTCCCCCCCTCGGCTTATACGCGAGTCAATACGGCCCCCCTCATAATTTGGCGCCCCCACCTCACTTGCTGGGCCCCCCCGCATGCAGCGCTGCGCATATACATTACCTGTCTAGCAGCTGTCACCCTCCGATGGCGGATCGCGGCTCCCGGCTCCGGCTTCCATCTTCCTTTGTGTCTTCCTTGTCATGTGACCGGCCGGCATCGCGATGACGTCATCGCGATGAGCCCCGGTCACAAAGCAGGAAGACAGAGAGGAAGATGGAGCCCGGAGCCGGAGCCGCGATCCGCCATCGGAGGGTGACAGCTGCTAGACAGGTAATGTATATGCGCAGCGCTGCATGCGGGGGGCCCAGCAAGTGAGGTGGGGGCGCCAAATTATGAGGGGGGCCCTGCTGGGGCCCTGTATACTACCACTGGGGCTGTATATACCACTGGGGCTGCTGGATACTACCACTGGGGCTGTATACTACCACTGGGGCTGTATACTACCACTGGGGCTGAATATACCACTGGGGCTGCTGTATACTACCACTGGGGCTGTATACTACTACTGGGGCTGTATGTATACTACCACTGGGGCTGTATACTACCACTGGGGCTGTATACTACCACTGGGGCTGAATATACCACTGGGGCTGCTGTATACTACCACTGGGGCTGTATACTACCACTGGGGCTGTATACTACCACTGGGCTGTATACTACTACTGGGGCTGTATGTATACTACCACTGGGCTGTATATACCACTGGGGCTGCTGTATACTACTACTGGGGCTGTATACTACCACTGGGGCTGTATACTACCACTGGGGCTGTATATACCACTGGGGCTGCTGTATGCTACCACTGGGGCTGAATATACCACTGGGGCTGCTGTATACTACCACTGGGGCTGTATACTACCACTGGGGCTGCTGTATACTACTACGGGGCTGTATACTACCACTGGGGCTGTATATACCTCTGGGGCTGCTGTATATACCTCTGGGGCTGCGTGTATATTACCACTGGGGCTGTATATACCACTGGGGCTGTATATACTACTGGGGCTGCGTGTATACTACCACTGGGGCTGTATATACTACTGGGGCTGCGTGTATACTACCACTGGGGCTGCTGCTGTATACTACCACTGGGGCTGCTGTATATACCTCTGGGACTGCTGTATACTACCACTGGGGCTGCTGCTGTAACACTGCTGGGGCCTGTATATACCACTGGGGAGGCTGCTGTATACCACACTGCTGGGGGCTGTATACCTGTGCTGGGTCCACCCTCGGCTTATACACGAGTCAATAGATTTTCCCAGGTTTTGGGGGCAAAAGTAGGGGGGTCGGCTTATACACGGGTCGGCTTATACACGAGTATATACGGTATATCATATCGTAAATGTTGTACACTGTAATATATATATATATATATATTATATATCTCCCTCCGTTCACACTCTCTCCCCCCCCTCCGTTCACACTCTCTCTCTCCCCCCCCTCCATTCACACTCTCTCTCTCCCCCCCTCCGTTCACACTCTCTCTTTCCCCCCCTCCGTTCACACTCTCTCTCTCCCCCCCTCCGTTCACACTCTCTCTCTCCCCCCCTCCGTTCACACTCTCTCTCTCCCCCCCCTCCGTTCACACTCTCTCTCTCCCCCCCTCCGTTCACACTCTCTCTCTCCCCCCTCCGTTCACACTCTCTCTCTCCCCCCCTCCGTTCACTCTCTCTCTCTCCCCCCCTCCGTTCACTCTCTCTCTCTCCCCCCCTCCGTTCACTCTCTCTCTCCCCCTCCATTCACTCTCTCTCTCCCCCTCCATTCACTCTCTCTCCCTTTCCATTCATTCACTCTCTCTCCCCCTCCATTCACTCTCTCTCTCTCCCCCTCCATTCACTCTCTCTCTCTCCCCCTCCGTTCACTCTCTCTCAATTCAATTCAATTCAAATGAGCTTTATTGGCAGGACTAAGTACATATCAGCATTGCCAAAGCAAAAAGTTAAAATAGGGGGACGGGAGTGGGGGAGTGGGTAGGCATATTGAAGTCCATGATATATCGGGATCCTTTTAGAGGGTGGGGACATGTCCAGGGTGGGGTATATAAGTCCATGGCATATCAGGCTCTTAGTTGAGGGATAGAGACGTGTTCAGGGTTGGGGTACAGAAGTCCATGACATATCAGTCTCCTCTTAGTCTGTGGCAGGCATTGACATATTGCGCTGCTATGGTCGCTGCACTTTCTTCTTCCCCCAGTAGTATTGGCAGTTTGTCTTTCTCCTCCATGGAGGTGAAGTCTGGGAGGAGATCTGACAGTCTCTTGTAGTGAGTGTCCCTCACTGCGGAGTATTTAGGGCACCTCAACAAGAAGTGAGCCTCATCCTCCACAACCTCCTGGGGGCACTGCTCTCTCGGGGCTTGTAGTTCTGTCGGTGCCGCCCGGATTCTATGAGTGGGCTGTGGGCGCTCAGTCTGTACCGGCTCAAGATCTGTCGCTCTTTGGGGTTTTCCAGTTTCTCTAGGTATGGGGCCAGTTTATACTCTCTCTGTAGTTTCTGGTATATCGTAAGTTTCTGTGATGTGCTCTGATGGACTTGGAGAAGATGCTTGCAGAACTCTAGGTGGAATATTTCAGTCGGCCCAGCGTCCCACTTTGAGCAGTTTGGGTATGCGACTGGACCCCAGACCTCACTGCGTAAAGAAGGATTGGGGCAATGATGGTGTCAAAGATTTTTAGCCAGACTGTTACTGGTGCCTTGAGATGATATAGACGTCTTCTTATGGCATAGAAGGCTTTGGAAGCCTTGTCTTTCAGTAACTCTATGGCGTGCTTGAAGCTCCCTGATTGGCTGAGTTCTAGGCCCAGGTAGGTGTACTTGTTGGTTTCTGTAAGTGGGCAGTTGTCTATCGTGAAGGGAGGATGGCCAGCAGGTTTCTGCTTTCTTTTCTGGAACACCATGGTATTAGTTTTCTTCCGGTTGATTGGCATTGCCCATGTGCTGCTGAAGGTCTCTAGGATTTTCAGATGATCTTGGAGGCCTTTCTTGGTTGGGAATAACAGCACGAGGTCATCGGCATACAGCAGAAATTTCACCTGGGTGTCATGGAGAGTGAGTCCTGGTGCTGAGGAGGACTCTAGGGCCACCGCCAGCTCATTGATGTAGATGTTAAAGAGCGTTGGACTTAGGCTGCAGCCCTGTCTCACTCCTCGGCTTTGTTGGAAATAGGCCGTCCTCCTTCCATTGACCCTCACGCTGCAGCTGTTCTCAGTGTAGGAGCTTCGGATGACATCGTATGTTTTTCCTCCTATTCCGCTCCCCAGCAGTTTTAGGAATAATCCTGGGTGCCACACTGAGTCAAAGGCCTTTTTGAAGTCCACGAAACAGGCATATATTTTCCCGTTCTTTGTATTGTGGACATGGCTCTTGATGAGGCTGTGCAGAGTATAGATGTGGTCAGTGGTGCGGTGGTTCGGCATGAACCCTGCTTGGCTCTTGCTGAGGACGTTGTGCTCGGTGAGGAAGGTGAGGATCCTCTTGTTCAGGATGCTGTTGAAGAGTTTGCCCAGGTTGCTGCTGACACATATTCCCCGGTAATTTGCTGGATTGTACTTGTCCCCGTTTTTGTGTATTGGGGTTATGAGGCCTTGGTTCCAGATTTTGGGGAAGTAGCCAGCCTGCAGTACGATATTAAATAGTTTTGTTATTGCAGCCAGGATGTCTGGCGGGCTGTATTTTAGCATTTCTGGGAGGATCCCGTCTGGACCGCTGGCTTTTTTACCTTTTATCTGTGTGATCCTTTCTGTTATTTCTGGCACTGTGATTGGTGCATCCAGAAGATTTTGGAAATCTTTGATCTTTTCCTCCATATCATTCAGTTTTCTCACAAGCTCTTTTTGTGCCGGGTTCAGGTCTTCACTTGGGATTTCTTTGTAAAGGTCCTTGAAGTACTGGAGCCAGAAGTTGCCGCTCTGGATGTGGAGGCTGTTGCTTTTCTGGTTAGAACCAAGTTGATTCCACAGTTCCCAGAATTTGTTGTCTTCCAGGGCGCCTTGGAGTTGGAGGAGTTTGGTGGAGATGTGGTTTTGCTTTTTCTTTCTGAGGATGGCTTTGTAACTTCGTTGTATGGTGTGGTAGGCTTTTCTCAACGTGGCGCTGTTTGGGTCTCTGTGTTTTTTATTTGAGGCCATTCTTAGGGCCTTCTGTATGGTCTTACATTCTTTATCAAACCAGTTGTTGGAATTTGGTTTACTCGGCCTCTTGTTGATGCTTTTTTTCAGGTCGGACATTTCCGCCATGGCATAGAGAATTTTGTTGAGGTCCCTTACCGCCAGTTCTGCTCCTTCTGGGTTAGGCTCATACACATTAGTATGGAAGTGTTGGAGCTTCTCCTTGATCTCTGGTTTATTAATGGCATCTTTATATTTTGGGGCCGACATCTTGGACCATTTGAAGGATGGCGGTAAGTTAAAGAGACCAGTCTTTTGCGCGGTTTGTGAGGATGATTTGTTTGTGGATTTGATGTATAGAAGCAGTTGGTTGTGGTCTGACAGGTGTGTTTGTGGAGTGACTATGAGGGCACCAATATTTGTAGGGTCCATATCTGTGATGGCATAATCTATCACACTGCTGCCCACATGGGAGTTTAGGGTATGTCTTCCCAATGAGTCTCCCTTGGTGCGGCCATTGAGGATACGAAGTCCCAGGCTTCGGCATAGGTTCAGCAGTGTTCTGCCGCTTTTATTGACTGTACAGTCATAGCTGTTCCTGTCGGTGTGCACTGGGTTGTCAGTCGGTATCTGCTCCAAATATATGGATGTTTCCATCAGTGGTCAGGTAGTCTCTTTCCTTTCCAGTCCTTGCAATGAGATCTCCATAGATGAGAACATTGCCCAGACTCTGGAAGTGGGCAGCTTCAGTTTTTAGGGTCTCAAAGCTGTCTGGTTTGAAGTATGGAGACTCTGGAGGGGCTACATACGCTGCACACAGGTAGATGTCAGCCTGGGAGGTGAGGATGGAGCGACTTATCCTTATCCAGATGTGGCTGTCTCCTCTCTTCACGGCTCTGATATGTTCATGGAGCTCCTCTTTATACCAGACTAATATTCCTCCTGAGCTCCGGCCCTGTTTGATGTTTTTGATTTTCAAGGCAGAGACAGAGAATTCCCTGTATCCGGTGGGGACATAGGATTCATTATTTGCCTTAGTCCATGTTTCAAGGAGGATCTGTATATCAATGTTTTTCAGTCTCTGATTAAAGTCTGGGTCGTTTGTCTTACATCCGAAGGCAGAAGCGTTAAGGCCCTAGATGTTCCAGCTACTAATGATGAGGGTTGACATGGTGTAGCTGTGTACCTTGTAATGGGCTGTCCTGCATAGGACATCTTGGATTTCTGACTGGTGACCTCTCTCTCCTCCCTCCGTTCACTCTCTCTCTCCCCTCCGTTCACTCTCTCTCTCCCTCCGTTCACTCTCTCTCTCCCCCTCCGTTCCACTCTCTCTCTCTCCCCCTCCGTTCACTCTCTCTCTCTCCCCCTCCGTTCACTCTCTCTCTCTCTCCCCCTCCGTTCACTCTCTCTCTCTCTCCCCCTTCGTTCACCTCCTCTTCACTCTCTCTCTCTCTCCCCCTCCGTTCACTCTCTCCCCCTCCGTTCACTCTCTCTCTCTCTCCCCCTCCGTTCACTCTCTCTCTCCTCTCTCCCCCTCCGTTCACACTCTCTCTCTCTCCCCCTCCGTTCACTCTCTCTCTCTCCCCCCCTCCGTTCACTCTCTCTCTCCCCCTCCGTTCACTCTCTCTCTCTCTCCCCCTCCGTTCACTCTCTCACTCTCTCTCTCTCTCCCCCTCCGTTCACTCTCTCCCCCTCCGTTCACTCTCTCTCACCCTCCGTTCACTCTCTCTCACCCCTCCGTTCACTCTCTCTCACCCCTCCCTTTTTGTTCACTCTCTCTCTCTCTCCCCCTCCGTTCACTCTCTCTCTCTCCCCCTCCATTCACTCCATTTCTCCCCACCTCTGCGCTGTGTCTTTGCTCTGCACCTGGCCATCTCCCCCTGTGCCTGTCTACCCACTGTGCACTGTGTACATTTCTCCTAACAGGGAGCCTCTGGGCACAGTGTTAGTTGCCCCTGGCAGGGGGGGCCCCTCTGTAATCTGCCCCTGGCAGAGGGTGCCCCTCTGTAGTCTGCCCCTGGCAGGGTGGGGACCTCTGTAATCTTCCCCTGGCAGGGGGGGTCCTCTGTAATCTGAGTGCTGTTTCTCCCCCCTCCCTCTTAACCTGAGAGTCAGCTGGCAGACGCTGATTGTAGTGAGCAGCAGCAGATCACATTCTCCTGCACCATCGAGGTGCAGGAAGTAGATATCTGCCGCTGCTGCTGCTCAGGTTAGGAGGGAGAGAGGGTGTGGGGGAGGGGAGAGGGACATCGCTCAGGGGCCCCTGCAAGGTGAGAAGTCCACAGGGGCCTACCCACCAAATTAGGGCCCCGGGTGCTGATAACTGGCCCTGGCTTCCCCCCGGACACCAGCCATGCTCACCTGCAGTCTGGTGTCTTCCTCCTCTTCTATGCATTCCACACTGTGGTCTGCAAAGGAAGAGGAAATGAAGAGGTGGAGTGGGGGGTGCCTCTTCTATGCGTTCCACAGTGTGGAACGCAAAGACAGCGGAAGTGACGCCCGTATGCGGAGGAGGAGCGGGGGCTGGCGGCCGGTTTCTGAAATTAATGAAAGCACTGCACCGCGGCGCCGGTAGGAGTTAAGATGATACCGGCGTGATGCGGACGGGCATGCGGCGGTGGGACCCTCAGTCACGCCTGGGCCCTGGCATTTGCCCAGGTATGCCGGGTGCTGACGCCGGCCCTGCTACCAACTTATCAATGTTTGAAGAACAGTAAAAGAACCTACGATAACATGGTCATATCTGACCGATGACACCATTTTAAAAATGCATCAGAATCAAACTTATTTACCCTGTACTTTCCATAAATTATCAGCAAATTGTTGAAATTACACCTATCAAAAAATAAATAACAGCCTCCTCCATATCCCCTCTAGCTGTCCTTTCCATCGCCAAAACAGGTGTATTTAATACCATTTTAGATAGAAATTTTTTTTAATTTGCTTACAATTTAGACAAAGTAGTTAGAAGGTTTAGCAAGCAAACAGTACTTGTAAGACCAAGAGCCATCCAGCCCGAGGCTACTTACAGGGCCTATCAGCCAGATTGTTGAGACCACCGAAAAGGCCTATCAGCATGACTGCACGAGGTCGCTGACAGGGCCCCAACAGCCAGACTGCCCAAGGCCACCCACAAAGGCCCATTAGCAAAACAGTCTAAGCCCGCCAACAGGGTTTCATAAGCCAGACTGCCAAGGGCTTCCGACAAGGCCCCATGAGCCATGCAGTCCAAGGCCGTCGATAGGACCCTATCAGCTAGAATGCTCAAGGCTGCCGACATGGCCCTATCAGCCTTTCTAAGTTGAAGCCGCAGAAAGGGCCCTAACAATCATCCGGCCTGAGGCGGAATCAAGGCTGCTGACAGGGCTCCATGAGCCATCCAGCCCGAGGCTGAAAACATGGCCCCATCAGCCAGATGTCCCAAGGCCACTCACAGGGCCTTATCAGCTATCCGGCCCGAGGCAGCAGACAGGGCCCCATCTGCCATTCGGTCTGAGGCCACCAATAGGGCCCCATCAGCCAAACTGCCGGAGGCCACCGACAGAGCCCCATCAGCCAGACTGGCCGAGGCCGCCAACAGAGTCTAAGCCATCCGGCCATATATGCTAATCTAGAGCCTACCAATTTATCAGTGTTTGAAGAACAGTAGAAGAACCTAACATGGTCATATCTGACCAATGACACCATTTTAAAAATGCATCAGAATCAAACTTATTTATCCTGTACTTTCCATAAATTATCAGCAAATTGTTGAAATTACAACTTTCAAAAAGCAAGTAACAGCCTCCTCCATATCCCCTCTAGCTGTCCCTTCCATCGCCAAAACAGGTGTATTTTCTACCATTTCTGATTACATTTTTTTTACTTTGCTTCCAATTTAGACAAAGTAGCTGGAAGGTTTATTAAGCAAACAGTACTTGTTAAACCAAGAGCCATCCAGCCCAAGGCCACCGACAGGGCCCCATCAACTAGATGGCCTGAGGTCGCCGACAAGGCCCCATAAGCCATCCAGCCTGATGTTGCCAATATGGCCCCATCAGCCATCCGGCCCGAGGCTGCTGACAGGGCCTATCAGCCAAACTGCCCAAGGCTGCCAACAGGGCCTCATCAGCCAGACTGCTTGAGTTCATTGACAAGGCCTCATCAATAGTCCATCCCGAGGCTGCCAACAGTGCCTCATCAGCCAGACTGCCCAGGGCTGACGTCTGAGCCCCATAAGCCAGACTGCTAAGGTCTACGACAGGGCCCCATAAGCCAGACTGCCTGAGACCGCCAACATAGCCCTATTAGCCAGACGTCCCGAAGCCACCAACAGGGCCCCATTAGCCAGATTGCCCAAAGTGGCCAACAGGGCCCCATCAGCAAGATTGCCCAAGGCCGTCAACAGGGACCCATCAGCCAGACATCCCAGGACTGCCAACAGTGCCCCATAAGCCATTCTGTCCCAGGCTGCTGACTAGGCCCTATCAGCCAGACTGCCCAAGCCCACCGACAGGGCCCCATCAGACAGACTGGACGAGGCCGCTGACAGGGTCCCATAAGCCATCCGGCCCTATATGCTAGTCTAGAGCCTACCCAACTGATCAGAGTTTGAAGAACAGAAGAAGAACCTAACATGGTCATATCTGACCGATGACACCATGTTAAAAATGCATCAGAATCAAACTTATTTATCCTGTACTTTCCATAAATTATCAGCAAATTGTTGAAATTACACCTATCAAAAAATAAAAAAATAAATAACAGCGTCCTCCATATCCCCTCTAGCTGTCCTTTCCATCGCCAAAACAGGTGTATTTAATACCATTTTCGATAGAAAGATGTTTAATTTGCTTACAATTTAGACAAAGTAGTTGGAAGGTTTATCAAGCAAACAGTACTTGTAAGACCTAGAGCCATCCAGCCCGAGGCTGCTTACAGGGCCTATCAGCCAGACTGCCTGAGACCACTGAAAAGGCCTATCAGCAAGACTGCATGAGGTCGCTGACAGGGCCCCATCAGCCAGACTGCCCGAGGTCGCCGACAGAGTCTCATAAGCCATCCAGCCCTATATGCTAGTCTAGAGCCTACCAACCAGGGTCGGCACCAGGGTTTTGAGGGCCCTGGGCGAAAGAGTCTTAGTGGGCCCCCTTTAATATATGCTGCTCTATGTGTAAATATATCATATCGTAAATGTACACTGTAATATATATATATATGTATATCTATTATATAATCACGAATGGGATTTTTGCCCCTTTTGAGTCCGCTCACGCTGCGAGTCAATGTCGTCATGTGGATACGCCCGAAGCATTGGCCGCGCAGCGGCCATTGCGAGCAGTTCTAAGGCGACTCGCTATGCCCGCGCAGCGGGCATGGCGAGTCGCCTTAGCAGCGCGAAGCATTGTCCGCGAAGCGGCCATTGCGAGTCAGATACTCGCTCTGCTAGAATCCCGATGCATGTGCATCGGGCACCCAGCTAGTATATATATATAATATATATATTATATATCCCCCTCCATTCACACTTTCTCTCTCCCCCCCCCCTCCGTTCACTCTCTCTCCCCTCTATTCACTCTCTCTCTCTCCCCCCTCCATTCACTCTCTCTCTGTCCCCCCTCCGTTCACTCTCTCTCTCTCCCCCCTGCATTCACTCTCTCTCTCTCCCCCCTCCATTCACTCTCTCTCTCCCCCCTCCGTTCACACTCTCTCTCTCTTCCCCTCCGTTCACACTCTCTCTCTCTTCCCCTCCGTTCACACTCTCTCTCTCTTCCCCTCCGTTCACACTCTCTCTCTCGTCCCCTCTGTTCACACTCTCTCTCTCTTCCCCTCCGTTCACACTCTCTCTCTCTTCCCCTCCGTTCACACTCTCTCTCTCTTCCCCTCCGTTCACTCTCCCTCTCCCCCCCTCCGTTCACTCTCCCTCTCCCCCCCCTCCGTTCACTCTCCCTCTCCCCCCCTCCGTTCACTCTCCCTCTCCCCCCTCCGTTCACTCTCCCTCTCCCCCCCTCCGTTCACTCTCCTTCTCCCCCCCTCCGTTCATTCTCCCTCTCCTCCCCCTCCGTTCACTCTCCCTCTCCCCCCCTCCGTTCACTCTCCCTCTCCCCCCCTCCGTTCACTCTCCCTCTCCCCCCCTCCGTTCACTCTCTCTCTCCCCCCCTCAATTCACTCTCCCTCTCTTCCCCTCCGTTCACTCTCTCTCCCCCTCCGTTCACTCTCCCTCTCTTCCCCTCCGTTCACTCTCCCTCTCTTCCCCTCCGTTCACTCTCCCTCTCTTCCCCTCCGTTCACTCTCCCTCTCTTCCCCTCCGTTCTCTCTCCCTCTCTTCCCCTCCGTTCACTCTCCCTCTACCCCCCTCCGTTCACTCTCCCTCTCCTCCCCTCCGTTCACTCTCTCTCTCCCCCCTCCGTTCACTCTCCCTCTCCCCCTCCATTCACTCTCTCTCTCCCCCCTGGTCACTCTCCCTCTCTTCCCCTCCGTTCACTCTCTCTCCCCCTCCCTCCGTTCACTCTCTCTCCCCCTCCGTTCACTCTCCCTCTCTCCCCCTCCGTTCACTCTCCCTCTCTTCCCCTCCGTTCACTCTCCCTCTCTCCCCCTCCGTTCACTCTCCCTCTCTCCCCCTCCGTTCACTCTCCCTCTCTCCCCCTCTCCCCCTCCGTTCACTCTATTTCTTCCCACCTCTGCGCTGTGTCTTTGCCCTGCACCTTACAAAAAGAGAAATTGCTGCAACACTAAACATTATATGAATGTGGAAAAGCTAATGGCTAATGACTAGGGGATAACAATGAAACACAGGGCTATATGTACAGCTAAAGGGGATATATGAAACAGGATCACAGTAAATACTGCAGTGGAAAAAAGAAAAAGAGAGACTTAGCTTCAACATTGGTGCCACTGTGGAAGAGCCCGGTAACTACGACAAAGTGCTCTCATCTTACCGGGTCCTACGCTAACACTCTATGCTGTGTACTACTGCTTGGATGTATATATGAGCCTGTGAATGCAGTTAAAATCAGCTGGGATGGTGTGTCCCAGGACCAAGGCTACAGCAAAATGGAGGGGCATGTGTAGCTACAGGGCGGGGGAAGGGTGCACAGTCCAAAAAAGTCTAATATTATATATAAGGAAGGGACTGGCATCACCAATGTTAAGGTGCAAGCAAAAAAACCAATATATTACAAAAAGAGAAATTGCTGCAACACTAAACATTATATGAATGTGGAAAAGCTAATGGCTAATGACTAGGGGATAATAATGAAACACAGGGCTATATGTACAGCTAAAGGGGATATATGAAACAGGATCACAGTAAATACTGCAGTGGAAAAAAGAAAAAGAGAGACTTAGCTCTGCACCTGGCTGTCTCCCCCTGTGCCTGTCTACCCACTGTGCACTGTGTACATTTCTGCTAACAGGGAGCCTCTGGGCACGGTGTTAGTTGCCCCTGGCAGGGGGTGCCCCTCTGTAATTTGCCCCTGGCAGAGGGTGCCCCTCTGTAATCTTCCCCTGGCAAGGTGGGGCCCTCTGTAATCTTCCCCTGGCAGGGGGGGTCCTCTGTAATCTGAGTGCTGTTTCTCCCCCCCCTCTTAACCTGAGAGTCAGCTGTCAGACACTGATTGTAGTGAGCAGCAGCAGATTACATTCTCCTGCACCATTGAGGTGCAGGAAGTAGATATCTGCTGCTACTGCTCAGGTTAGGTGGGAGAGAGGGTGTGGGGGAGGGGAGAGGGGCAGCGCTCAGGGGCCCCTGCAAGGTGAGAAGTCCACAGGGGCCTACCTGCCAAATTGGGCCCCGGGTGCTGATAACTGGCCCTGGCTTCCCCCCGGACACCAGCCATGCTCACCTGCAGTCTGGCGTCTTCGTCCTCTTCTATGCATTCCACACTGTGGTCTGCAAAGGAAGAGGAAATGAAGAGGTGGAGTGGGGGTGCCTCTTCTATGCGTTCCACAGTGTGGAACGCAAAGACAGCATAAGTGATGCCCAGATGCGGAGGCGGAGCGGGGGCTGGCGGCCGGTTTCTGAAATTAATGAAACCACTGCACCGCGGCGCCGGTAGGAGTTAAGATGATACCGGCGCGATGCGGGCAGGCGGCGGTGGGCCCCTCAGTCACACCTGGGCCCCGACACTTACCCAGGTATGCCGGGTGCTGACGCCGGCCCTGCTATCAACTTATCAATGTTTGAAGAACAATAGTAGAACCTGCGGTAACATGGTCATATCTGACCGATGACACCATTTTAAAAATGCATCAGAATCAAACTTATTTATCCTGTACTTTCCATAAATGATCAGCAAATTGTTGAAATTACACCTATCAAAAAACAAATAACAGCCTCCTCCACATCCCCTCTAGCTGTCCTTTCCATCGCCAAAACAGATGTATTTTCTACCATTTTAGATAGAAAAATCTTTAATTTGCTTACAATTTAGACAAAGTAGTTAGAAGGTTTATCAAGCAAACAGTACTTGTAAGACCAAGAGCCATCCAGCCCAAGGCCACCAACAGGGCCCCATCAACTAGATGGCCTGAGATCGCCGACAAGGCTCCATAAGCCATCAAGCCCGATGTTGCTGACATGGCCCCATCAGCCATCCAGCCCAAGGATGCTGACAGGGCCTATCAGCCAGACTGCCTGAGACCGCCGAAAAGGCTCATCAGCGAGATTGCATGAGGCCGCTGACAGGGACCCATCAGCCAGACTGCCTGAGGCTGCCTACAGAGCCCCATTAGCCCAACACTCCAAGCCCGCCAATGGGGGCCCAAGGCCACCAACAAGGCCCCATCCGCCAGACAGCCCTAATCCGCCAACAGGGCCCCATCAGCAATAATGCCCAAGGCCGCCGACAGGGACCCATCAGCCAGATATCCCAGGGCTGCCAACAGGGCCCCATAAGCCATTCTGTCTGGGGCCGCTGACTAGGCCCTATCAGCCAAACTGCCCGAGCCCAACGACAGGGCCCCATCAGCCAGACTGGCCGAGGCCGCCGACAGTCCCATAAGCCATCCGGCCCTATATGCTAGTCTAGAGCCTACCAAGTTATCAGTGTTTGGAGAACAGTAGAAGAACCTAACGTGGTCATATCTGACCGATGACACCATTTTAAAAATGCATCAGAATCAAACTTATTTATCCTGTACTTTCCATAAATTATCAGCAAATTGTTGAAATTACACCTATCAAAAAATAAAAAAATAAATAACAGCCTCCTCCATATCCCCTCTAGATGTCCTTTCCATCGCCAAAACAGGTGTATTTAATACCATTTTCGATAGAAAGATGTTTAATTTGCTTACAATTTAGACAAAGTAGTTGGAAGGTTTATCAAGCAAACAGTACTTGTAAGACCTAGAGCCATCCAGCCCGAGGCTGCTTACAGGGCCTATCAGCCAGACTGCCTGAGACCACTGAAAAGGCCTATCAGCAAGACTGCATGAGGTCGCTGACAGGGCCCCATCAGCCAGACTGCCCGAGGCCACTGACAGAGCCCCATTAGCCAGACTGGCCGAGGTCGCCGACAGAGTCTCAAAAGCCATCCAGCCCTATATGCTAGTCTAGAGCCTACCAACCAGGGCCGGCACCAGGGTTTTGAGGGCCCTGGGCGAAAGAGTCTTAGTAGACCCCCTTTAACATATGCTGCTCTATGTGTAAATATATCATATCGTAAATGTACACTGTAATATATATATGTACATCTATATGTGTATATATATATATATATATATATATATATATATATATATATAATATATCCCCCTCCATTCACACTTTCTCTCTCCCCCCTCCGTTCACTCTCTATCCCCCCCTCCGTTCACTTTCCCCCTCCGTTCACTCTCTCTCTCCCCCCCTCTGTTCACTCTCTCTCTCTACCCCCCGCCGTTCACTCTCTCTCTCCCCTCCGTTCACTCTCTCCCCCTCCGTTCACTCTCTCTCTCTCTCCCCTCCATTTGCTCTCTCTCCCCCTCCGTTTGCTCTCTCTCTCCCCCTCTGTTCACACTCTCTCTCTCCCCCCCTCCGTTCACTCTCTCTCTCTCCCCCCCTCCATTCACTCTCTCTCTCTCCCCCTCCGTTCACTCTCTCTCTCCCCCTCTGTTCACACTCTCTCTCTCTCCCCCTCCATACACACTCTCTCTCTCCCCCTCCTTTCACACTCTCTCTCTCCCTGTCCGTTCACACTCTCTGACTGGCCGAGGCCGCCGGCAGTCCCATAAGCCATCTGGCCCTATATGCTAGTCTAGAGCCTACCAAGTTATCAGTGTTTGAAGAACAGTAGAAGAACCTAACGTGGTCATATCTGACCGATGACACCATTTTAAAAATGCATCAGAATCAAACTTATTTATCCTGTACTTTCCATAAATTATCAGCAAATTGTTGAAATTACACCTATCAAAAAACAAATAACAGCCTCCTCCATATCCACTCTAGCTGTCCTTTCCATCGCCAAAACAGGTGTATTTTCTACCATTTTAGATGGAAATTTTATTACTTTGCTTCCAATTTAGACAAAGTAGCTGGAAGGTTTATTAAGCAAACAGTACTTGTTAAACCAAGAGCCATCCAGCCCAAGGCCACGGACAGATCCCTATCAACTAGATGGCCTGACGTCGCCGACAAGGCCCCATTAGCCATCCAGCCTGATGTTGCCAATATGGCCCTATCAGCCATCCAGCCCGAGGCTGCTGAAAGGGCCTATCAGCCAGACTGGTCAAGGTCGCCAACAGGGCCTCATCAGCCAGACTGCCCAAGGCTGCTGACAGGGCCCCATCAGCCAGACAGCCTGAGTTCATTTACAAGGCCTCATCAATAGTCCATCCCGAGGCTGTTAACAGTGCCCCATCAGCCAGACTGCCCAGGGCTGACGACTGGGCCCCATAAGCCAGACTGCTAAGGTCTACGATAGGGCCCCATAAGCCAGACTGCCTGAGGCTGCCGACATAGCCCCATTAGCCAGACGGCCGGAAGCCGCCTACAGGGCCCCGTCAGCAAGAATGCCCAAGGCTGCCGACAGGGGCCCATCAGCCAGACATCCCAGAGCTTCCAACAGGGCCCCATAAGCCATTCTGTCTGGGGCCGCTGACTAGACCCCATCAGCCAGACTGCCCGAGGCCACCGACAGAGCCCCATCAGCCAGACTGGCCGAGGCCGCCGACAGAGTCTCATAAGCCATCGGGACCTATATGCTAGTCTAGAGCCTACCAACTTATCAGTGTTTGAAGAACAGTAGAAGAACCTAACGTGGTCATATCTGACCGATGACACCATTTTAAAAATGCATCAGAATCAAACTTATTTATCCTGTACTTTCCATAAATTATCAGCAAATTGTTGAAATTACACCTATCAAAAAACAAATAACAGCCTTCTCCATATCCACTCTAGCTGTCCTTTCCATCGCCAAAACAGGTGTATTTTCTACCATTTTAGATGGAAATTTTATTACTTTGCTTCCAATTTAGACAAAGTAGCTGGAAGGTTTATTAAGCAAACAGTACTTGTTAAACCAAGAGCCATCCAGCCCAAGGCCACGGACAGATCCCTATCAACTAGATGGCCTGACGTCGCCGACAAGGCCCCATTAGCCATCCAGCCTGATGTTGCCAATATGGCCCTATCAGCCATCCAGCCCGAGGCTGCTGAAAGGGCCTATCAGCCAGACTGGTCAAGGTCGCCAACAGGGCCTCATCAGCCAGACTGCCCAAGGCTGCTGACAGGGCCCCATCAGCCAGACAGCCTGAGTTCATTTACAAGGCCTCATCAATAGTCCATCCCGAGGCTGTTAACAGTGCCCCATCAGCCAGACTGCCCAGGGCTGACGACTGGGCCCCATAAGCCAGACTGCTAAGGTCTACGATAAGGCCCCATAAGCCAGACTGCCTGAGGCCGCCGACATAGCCCCATTAGCCAGACGGCCGGAAGCCGCCTACAGGGCCCCGTCAGCAAGAATGCCCAAGGCTGCCGACAGGGGCCCATCAGCCAGACATCCCAGAGCTTCCAACAGGGCCCCATAAGCCATTCTGTCTGGGGCCGCTGACTAGACCCCATCAGCCAGACTGCCCGAGGCCACCGACAGAGCCCCATCAGCCAGACTGGCCGAGGCCGCCGACAGAGTCTCATAAGCCATCGGGACCTATATGCTAGTCTAGAGCCTACCAACTTATCAGTGTTTGAAGAACAGTAGAAGAAACTAACATGGTTATATCTGACCGATGACACCATTTTAATAATGCATCAGAATCCAACTTATTTATCCTGTACTTTCCATAAATTATCTGCAAATTGTTAAAATTACACCTATCAAAAAACAAATAACAGCCTCCTCCATATCCCCTCTAGCTGTCCTTTCCATCGCCAAAACAGGTGTATTTTCTACCATTTTAGATAGAAAAATCTTTAATTTGCTTACAATTTAGACAAAGTATTTGGAAGGTTTATCAAGCAAATAGTACATGTAAGACCAAGAGCCATCCAGCCTAAGGCCACCAACAGGGCCCCATCAACTAGATGGCCTGAGATCACCGACAAGGCTCCATAAGCCATCAAGCCCGATGTTGCTGACATGGCCCCATCAGCCATCCAGCCCAAGGATGCTGACAGGGCCTATCAGCTAGACTGCCTAAGACCGCCGAAAAGGCTCATCAGCGAGATTGCATGAGGCCGCTGACACGGACCCATCAGCCAGACTGCCTGAGGCTGCCTACAGAGCCCCATTAGCCCAACAGTCCAAACCCACCAATGGGGGCCCAAGGCCACCAACAGGGCCTCATCCGCCAGACAGCCCTAATCCGCCAACAGGGCCCCATCAGCAAGAATGCTCAAGGCCGCCGACAGGGACCCATCAGCCAGATGTCCCAGGGCTGCCAACATGGCCCCATAAGCCATTCTGTCTGGGGCCGCTGACTAGGCCCTATCAGCCAGACTGCCCGAGCCCACCGACAGGGCCCCATCAGCCAGACTGCCCAAGGCTGCCGACAGGGCCCTATCAGCCAGATAGCCTGAGTTCATTGACAAGACCTCATCAATAGTCCATCCTGAGGCTGTTAACAGTGCCCCATCAGCCAGACTGCCCAGGGCTGACGACTGGGCCCCATAAGCCAGACTGCTAAGGTCTACGATAGGGCCCCATAAGCCAGACTGCGTGAGACCGCTGACATAGCCCCATTAGCCAGACGGCCCGAAGCCGCCTACAGGGCCCCATCAGCAAGAATGCCCAAGGTTGCCGACAAGGTCCCATCAGCCAGACATCCCAGGGCTGCCAACAGGGCCCCATAAGCCATTCTGCCCGGGGCCGCTGACTAGGCCCCATCAGCCAGACTGCTCGAGGCCACCGACAGAGCCCCATCAGCTAGACTGGCTGAGGCCGCCGACAGAGTCTCATAAGCCATCCGGCCCTATATGCTAGTCTAGAGCCTACCAAAAGGCTCATCAGCGAGATTGCATGAGGCCGCTGACAGGGACCCATCAGCCAGACTGCCTGAGGCTGCCTACAGAGCCCCATTAGCCCAACAGTCCAAGCCCGCCAATGGAGGCCCAAGGCCACCAACAGGGCCCCATCTGCCAGACAGCCCTAATCCGCCAACAGAGCCCCATCAGCAAGAATGTCCAAGGCCGCCGACAGGGACCCATCAGCCAGATGTCCCAGGGCTGCCAACAGGGCCCCATAAGCCATTCTGTCTGGACTAGGCCCTATCAGCCAGATTGCCCGAGCACAACGACAGGGTACCATCAGCCAGACTGGCCGAGGCCGCCGACAGTCCCATAAGCCATCCGGCACTATATGCTAGTCTAGAGCCTACCAACTTATCAGTGTTTGAAGAACAGTAGAAGAACCTAACGTGGTCATATCTGACAGATGACACCATTTTAAAAATGCATCTGAATCTAAATTATTTATCCTGTACTTTCCATAAATTATCAGCAAATTATTGAAGTTTCACCTATCAAAAAACAAATAACAGCCTCCTCCATATCCCCTCTAGCTGTCCTTTCCATTGCCTAAACAGGTGTATTTTCTACCATTTTAGATAGAAAAATCTTTAATTTGCTTACAATTTAGACAAAGTATTTGGAAGGTTTATCAAGCAAATAGTACTTGTAAGACCAAGAGACATCCAGACCAAGGCCACCAACAGGGCCCCATCAACTAGATGGCCTGAGATCACCGACAAGGCTCCATAAGCCATCAAGCCCGATGTTGCTGACATGGCCCCATCAGTCATCCAGCTCAAGGATGCTGACAGGGCCCTTCAGCCAGACTGCCTGAGACCACCGAAAAGGCTCATCAGCGAGATTGCATGAGGCCGCTGACAGGGCCCCATCAGCCAGACTTCCAGAGGCTGCCCACAAAGCCCCATTAGCCAAACAGTCCAAGCACGCCAACAGGGCCTCATCAGCCAGACTGCCAAGGGCTGCCGACAGGGCCCCATCAGCCATGCGGTCCAAGGCCATTGATAGGGCCCCATCAGCTAGGATGCTCAAGGCCGCCGACAGGGCCCCATCAGCCTTTCTAATCCGAGGTCGCAGAAAAGGCCCTAACAATCATCCGGCCTGAGGCCCCAGACAGGGCCCAATCAGCCAGATGACTCAAGGCTGCCGACAAGGGCATGCACAATGTCTGCTAACATGCTGGCTTCCCATCTGTGGGACTTTTGAAGATCAATACATTAGTAAAAGTCAGTTTTAATTACAGTCAATGGCGTCTACTCTTACCAGCCCTTTAGGCTGTCAAAAGTCAATGCAGCCATGGTTTCCCATTGAAATTGCCATAGGCTCTCCCACTGAGATTCCCATTGGGTAACCCATAAAGACATCCATTGAGATTTCCTTTGAGTCTCTCATGAGGTCTCCCATCCAGCCCGTGACCGAGGCTACTGCTGCTTAGCTTCAACAATCTGTCAAGGACATGCACAATGGGTTTACAATGGCTGCTGACATGCTGGCTTCCCATCTGTGGGACTTTTGAAGAGGCAAACATTAGTATAAGTCAGTTTTAATTACTGTCAATCGTTTCTACTCTTACCAGCCCTTTGACCTGTCAAAACTCAATGAAGCCATGGTCTCCCATTGAATTGAAATTGCCATAGGCTGTCTCACTAAGATTCCCTTTGGGTAACCCATAGAGACTTCCATTGAGATTCCCATTGGTTCTCTGATGAGGTCTCCCATCCAGCCCGTGACCGAGGATACTGCTGCTTAGCTTCAACAGTCTGTCAAGGGCATGCACAATGGGTTTACAATGGCTGCTGACTTGCTGGCTTGCCATCTGTGGGACTTTTGAAGAGGCATACATTAGTAAAAGTCAGTTTTAATTACTGTCAATGGCTTTTACTCTTACCAGCCTTTTGGCCTGTCAAAAATCAATGCAGCCATGGTCTCCCATTGAAATTGCCATAGGCTCTCCCACTGAGATGCCCATTGGGTAACCCATAGAGATTTCCATTGAGATTCACATTGGGTTTCTCATGAGGTCTCCCATCCAGCCCGTGACTGAGGCTACTGCTGCTTAGCTTCAACAGTCTGTCAAGGGCAAGCACAATGGGTTTACAATGGCTGCTGAGATGCTGCCTTCCCATCTGTGGGACTTTTGAAGAGGCATACATTAGTAAAAGTCGGTTTTAATTTACTGTCAATGGCTTCTATTCTTACCAGCCCCTTGGCTTGTCAAAAGTCAATGCAGGCATGGTCTCCCATTGAAATTGCTATAGGCTCTCCCACTGAGATTCCCATTGAGTAACCCATAGAGACTTCCATTGAGATTCTTATTGGGTCACTCATGAGGTCTTCCATCCAGCCCGTAACCGAGGATACTGCTGCTTAGCTTCAACAGTCTGTCAAGGGCATGCACATTGTGTTTACAATGGCTGCTGACATGCTGGTTTCCCATCTGTGGTACTTTTGAAGAGGCATACATTAGTAAAAGTCAGTTTTAATTACTGTCAATGGCTTCTACTCTTACCAGCCCTTTGGCCTGTCAAAAGTCAATGCAGCCGTAGTCTCCCATTGAAATTGCTATAGGCTCTCCCACTGAGATTCCCATTGGGTAACCCATAAAGACTTCCATTGAGTCTCTCATGAGGTCTCCCATCCAACCCGTGACCGAGGTTACTGCTGCTTAGCTTCAACAGTCTGTCAAAGGCAAGCACAATTGGTTTACAATGGCTGCTGACATGCTAGCTTCCCATCTGTGGGTCATTTGAAGAGGCATACATTAGTAAAAGTCAGTTTTAATTACTGTCAATGGCTTCTACTTTACCAGCCCTTTGGCCTGTCAAAAGTCAATGCAGCCAAGGTCTCCTATTGAAATTTCCAAAGGCTCTCCCACTGAGATTCCCATTGGGTAACCCCTAAAGACTTCCTTTGAGATTACCATTGGGTCTCTCATCCAGCCCGTGACCGAGGATACTGCTGTTTAGCTTCAACTGTCTGTTAATGGCATGCACACTGGGTTTACAATGGCTGCTGATATGCTGGATTTCCCATCTGTGGGACTTTTGAAGAGGCATACATTAGTAAAAGTCAGTTTTGTTTACTGTCAATGGCTTCTACACTTACCAGCCCTTTGATCTGTCAAAAATAAATGCAACCATGGTCTCCCATTGAAATTGCCATAGGCTCTCCCACTGAGATTCCCATTGCGTAACCCATAAAGACTTCCATTGAGATTCCCATTCCCATTGGGTCTCTCATGGGGTCTCTCATGAGGTCTCCCATCCAGCCCGTGACAGAGGCTACTGCTGCTTAGCTTCAACAGTCTGTCAAGGGCATGCACAATGGGTGTACTGACGGGGCAATTTAACTCTTCCACTCCTCCACAGGTCACTCCAAATCAGACTATGAACATATGGTACCAGATAAGAGTAAATCAGATGGAGAATCTGGTTCAAACTTATTATGTTCGTTGCTTTATTAAGCAATGGCAAGATATACACAGCAACTGAACTACATATCCGGGTACATCATCTTTTATAGTCCAGAAGATAAGCATGTAAATGTCCAAAACGGGGTGTATTTATGCTAAGAGTTTAGGTGGGATTACGCTAATGTCTATTTGTTAGTAAGAAGTAATTCTTTGTCTTTCGTAAGTCCATCCTCCAATCAGTCCAGGTGTCATCTCTTAGCCTCTGGAATACTGCTATCTCCAGTTTCTCATGGCACAGCCTAGCACCAACAAAGCAGGCCTCTGCTTCAAGGACAACTTGGTACATTGCATCTTGTTCCTTCAGCAGTTTCACATACATCTGCAAAACACTTTGTTTAGAACATATTCATGGATAGTGGGAAGGGAAGCCAAAGGAAAGAGGGGAGAGAGGTGAAAAAGAAGAGAAGGAAAGAATAAGAGAGAGAGAGAGATGAGAGAGAGAGATAAATAGATATATATATTTATCTTGAGTACATACCTGAATAGAAGAAAAACTTATTGTTCCATCTAATACTATAAGCCAATATATTAGTTATAAAAGAAAAACAAATATAAAAGTATAAATGACATGCATATATATATATATATATTATCAAATATAGGTAAAAATATATCTTTACCATATCTTTACCTCGACAATTTCCCCCCTAGCAAGTAAGTTTTTCTTCTAAATCTATCCCTAAATTTATTTATAAGGGGTCCTTTGAGACTGTCCATGTGATGGGTAAGGAGACAAATTGGGCTTTTTCAGTCAGACGCCTCAGAAATCTCTTTCCTTGTGAAAGGCACCAAAGCATCTAGACCCCCTACACTGACTCACATGGAGTTCTCCCCGCCGCACTGTCCCTAATTTAATTCCCTCAACTGCATCTGATGATGGGGAAATTCTTCGATTGTCTGAGAGAAAGACCCTTGGGTATCTCCCCTAAACTGATACTTCCATCTGTCAATGGATCAGCTTCTGTAACCAACTGGAAAAGAAAGATATATCTAACCCAGCATTAGCTTTTAATTCTGCTGCCAATTTAGTAATTTTCTTTAAGGGTTATCATGTTTTCCCATTTTCCCCTGAATTTTGCGGGATATATATATACAGCATTCCTCCTCTCCCACCATTCCACAGACCCCGCCCTTTTCAGCTAGGAGCATATCAAGGGCCAATCTGGTTTGTAGCGTCATTCTAGTGTTTGGGCCTAATTCCTCAACTATACCCTGGAAAGCATCTCGGCTATAATTGACGAACCTTTGCTCGCTATAATATATGTAATTGATCCAATCGACATTTTTATTAATTTGTATCTGTGGAATTATGGAAGCAAAACCAGCATATATTTGATTTTGAGCCTTAAACTGATCAGGCACCCCCCCCTTGGCACACCGATAGCATCAATGTATACCTGAGGGTCTTCCTCATAGCCCATGTGGAGTTGATCAATGCTTCTCCTTCTCTTGATGGTCTCACTGGAAAACTCTGGGTCCCATGGTAAGATTTTGAACTGCATAGCTAGTTTAACCAGGGTGCACTGACCGGTCCAGGCATTGGGCAACCTGGATTGGAGCTTACCATCCCCCCACAAACCAGTAAATATCATACATATATCGTATATGTTAGCTGAGTAAATTTATACTTACAGAGCTGTTTTCATTACAAAATCCCAATTTAAAGGTTCCTACTAACGTATTACTGTTGTTGTCGGAGATATAGCATATATAATTGTCCTTCAATATAATTATTCCTTCTGGAATTCTCATCTTCGGCTCCTTGTGGATTAACGGAACATATTCTGGACAGTCAGTTGTATCTCTGCCTTTCAAAAAAATTCATTTAGATTCTACAGTTAAATTAATTTCGCTATTCATTGGCTGTTTTCAGAGTCCAATCTGTCGAAGGGGAAAGAAACCTCAAACATATTAGAAACAGTTTGGGGAATTGTGTATCAGGTTTACACTATTAGTAACATATAACCTTAAAGGTATAAGACTCATTCTCCCTTGAACATTTTATCATATACTACTATCATTATGGAGGGTATACAAAGGATATGAACTTCTTAAATATCTGCAAATAAGCACAGTTATCCACACGCGAAAGATACATTACAAAAATCATAACCCATTGATTTGTAAAGAGAAAGTACATAAGAACAAAAACCTGAGATATACAGTCCTTTGACGATTGACCTGACCACTCATAATAGTCAAACAGATATAATAATATCAGACAATATAATTACACTTTAAACAATATAAATATACTTATCAATGGTCATCCAACTTTCCTAAAAGACAGATCAAAGGGAAATAACAAAACAGCATGGCAAAAAGCATACAGCTATTCACTTGTCATAATATGATTAGTATACAGTTAAGCAGGCAAGAACCACATTATTTACTCATTTATTTACTTACTCTACTTAATAGCATTTTAACCAGTATATATTTGACATCTATAATACCTTGGATAGAAGAAAGAGATTTACACATATTAGGACAATTTTTATACAGTTTTCTTGGTTTCCTTGTCCGCTCACTATTTGCAATTTCCAAATCCATGGAGCGATCGCCGCTTGAAGCCCGTACCTTTCTGAGTTGTGTTGTGCGCAGGAATAATGCAGGATAGTATACACAGCTTACCTGTACCAGGAGCGAACTAGGAGGTACTCACCTGATCTCATCCGTGACCTATTTTGAGGCGTAAAGTGAGGCCAAGCAGAAACCATTCTAACCTTTGCTGATGAGAGACATCATGGCCTGCCCTGTCCCCTCTCACGACTCCTAGTTTAACACTGTTAGTGGTTCGGTCAGTCCCTATAAGGCAGTCGACTATAGAGAGGGCTCAGGCTGCCAGACACAACCCGGCTGGGATGGGGCAACCACCCGCCACTACCTTTCCTACCTTTTGTTGTAGCTTGCCTTCTACCTCCGAGAGGACAGGACACCTGTGGTGATTGACAGTATAATTATACCATCCTAGACTGATAACATGGTGTCTACCTCACCATAATATACCAATACTGCATTTAGTAGGCTTACCGTATTGTAAAAGAATTCTTCAACCGAAAATCGCTCCATTCGCTCAGAAAGTGCAAGTCAGAACCAAACATTCTGATTACCTCATGCGAGGATTCTACCTGCGTCCAATGTAAGAAATCATATCTCCTATACCTGAAAAACAACTCAAAAATCTATTAATATCAAAGATCAGAAAATTCTTATTCAACATTATAATTATAATTTTCTGCTAGTTATTTTGAATATAATTTTTTTTATTACCGGACAATAAATGGTAGAAAACACCATATGGGCGCTGTACATCAGAGCAGACATATGTAACATCACCTTTAATTCAAAATTCCTGCTATCAGCATCTTCTCCAGAAAGCTCCTTACCCCTCCCATATAGAGAAAGATAATGGACTACAAGAAATATTCTCACATAGTAAGGAACAAAGGCTGCTCTGGTAGAAGGAATTTAAGGAGGTGTGGAGGAGTGGTTCACTCCCTTCCATATTTTTAAATCCTTTGGCCTTGATATACTTACAAAATATCCATAAAGAATACACTCAGAAATATCATTTCATCTTCCCACAGCATTAATATATATATTATTTCCCCTTGGGCGCTCAGTATATTAATCTTCCCTCTAGGTAACTTAATTTTTGAAAGGCCTGAATCATAAGAATATATTTGAGGATATCTTTGTTATCCTGATATTACGTCTTATATTTCAGCATATTACAGTTTACACAAACCTTTGTAAAATAATTTGAATACAAGAGAGTCCTAATTACAGCTTCATTTAATACTATATATACTAGTCACAGCTCCCTAAAGCAGTTAAATCTACCTGGCGTCATACACACACACGTACCAGCATTGGTCTAGGACACTGGTCAAATTATTCCCAGACACAGGTTTAGCTATTTGAATTCCAGGGCAAACCAGGCATCCCCAGGGACTGACTCCTCAGCATGTATTCCATAGATTACCAGCCGCTCCCAGGCCTGCCATCACAGGTCCAGACCTCCAGAACAGCTACTGCACCAGAACACACCATCGCAAATAACTTCAGGTTTAACCTGTCTTCCCCACTGGAGGGGCTGCAAGAGCCTCAGTCTTCTAACCTCATATTTCTATATATACACGAGCTAGGCACTACTTTTAGTACACATGCATACAAACTTTTTTTCTCGTATAAATCAATAAAAATCTGATTATTATTATTGCATCCAATATTAGGCATTATTATTAATACCAAACTACCATAAATGTCAAAAATCCATCTTTGCCTTTCAGGATCCTTGGAAAGATGGGTAAGATTCCAGTGTACATGTCACAGTGTGCAGATTCCACCCTTCACTTGGCCCCCCTCTCTTTGGCTCGCTCCCTCCTTGCAACACAGACAGCTTCTTTTACAAGGTTACACGCACAGCTGTCTAGATAAGAAATTCTGAAGCTCACACGATAGAAGAAAGTAATCCTTCTCTCCCAAACATGGCTCACAAATTTGATTAACTGTTTCACACTTGTAGCTATATACAACTAACAACTCTAGCCATTATCTGAGACCCCATAGCTTAATATCTAACTTTTTAATTTATTCTTTATCACTTCAAGAACTTTCCATGACAGGAAAAATAGTAAAATATATTGATAGACGGACCGTGAACAGAGTGTAGTGACAGTCGGCATGACTTCAATGAAACAGAATAATCTCCATAAAATTATATACACCTTATTCTAATTTATCCTAACCACTTTGGAGCTAGGAATTGCTTAATAAATTTTAACTTAACACACCCACACATCCGGGGATCTCATATCGCCGCCATGATAGGGTGGTGGCTAGGATGGCGTACTCAATAACAATGGCATGGCGGCCATTTTACACTGTATAAAATTATTGTTAGGAAGCAGCTTATAACTAAACACAGGCTCTGCATCATCTTTTCCCCTTTCTCCATCTATTTCTCTTCATTCCTCACTTTTCAGACTACGTGCAACCCGTAAATAAACTTGTGCCTGATCTAGCAGCCCTTGGTCTTTCAGCTTGCCTTTTTCTCTCTGGATGAGATTATTTCATATAGACGGCTGCAATCTCCTTGACAAAGCAATTCTACGTACTTGTATAACTTTTTCACATTCTTAACAGCCTGCTTGCCTTCCCGTGATTCTACCACTATCTTTACTTCTACAGCATTTTCATCTGTAGGGGTACGGTACGCAACATGACGGAATACTACGGCCTGCTGCAGCTCAGTCCGCTGACAGCGACAATCAACACTGTGCCCCTAAAGTGTGGAACGGCTCTTCACACTCCAAGCGTGGCACGGCTCTTCACGCTTACTCCAAGCGTGGCACGGCTCATCACGCTTACTCCAAGCGTGGCATGGCTCATCACGCTTACTATATTCTGCCCCTAGGCTAGACACCAGTGCTTACAGATTGTCCTGTCACGATATTCTAACCGGGAGGCAGTCTCCTCTCCCAAAATATAGGTGCCCAAACACCTTAGTCACGTGCAGATATAATAACGTCTCCTATTTTCCTATCTACACCGTCCCCAATCTATACCCTTCTCAGTATCTCACAATGTCTCTAGATTGGAATTTGAACAATGCAGTTAAACAACAGTCACGGGCAATAAAATTACACCTCAATTCACAAGCTAACAGCAGGCACAGAAAGAGTTAATTTCCAAGTGAGGAATGAATGATGATCGTGGAGGAGGCGTGGTGTATGAGCGAGCACATGCATAAGACAATATATCTCGCGTTGCTGGTTCGGAACATAGCTCTGGATCACGCTTAGTCTCACCACTCGACCGGTCACCCCCCTAGACCCAAAGGACACCCCAGACTTAACCAATATCGGCTGAAACACTGTAAGGGCGACACACATATGAATGCGATCTCCACTTACCGTGTTTGGAGGTCGACCAGGGGTCAGCCAATACGGGCGTCATCCAGGGGCATCCGGGCACGGGTCCGTGGGGGTCGCGGATCACTGGCTATGTCCCATCTGGGGTGCCAATTGACGGGGCAATTTAACTCTTCCACTCCTCCACAGGTCACTCCAAATCAGACTATGAACATATGGTACCAGATAAGAGTAAATCAGATAGAGAATCTGGTTCAAACTTATTATGTTCGTTGCTTTATTAAGCAATGGCAAGATATACACAGCAACTGAACTACATATCCGGGTACACCATCTTTTATAGTCCAGAAGATAAGCATGTAAATGTCCAAAACAAGGTGTATTTATGCTAAGAGTTTAGGTGGGATTACGCTAATGTCTATTTGTTAGTAAGAAGTAATTCTTTGTCTTTCGTAAGTCCATCCTCCAATCAGTCCAGGTGTCATCTCTTAGCCTCTGGAATACTGCTATCTCCAGTTTCTCATGGCACAGCCTAGCACCAACAAAGCAGGCCTCTGCTTCAAGGACAACTTGGTACATTGCATCTTGTTCCTTCAGCAGTTTCACATACATCTGCAAAACACTTTGTTTAGAACATATTCATGGATAGTGGGAAGGGAAGCCAAAGGAAAGAGGGGAGAGAGGTGAAAAAGAAGAGAAGGAAAGAATAAGAGAGAGAGAGAGAGATGAGAGAGAGAGATAAATAGATATATATATATTTATCTTGAGTACATACCTGAATAGAAGAAAAACTTATTGTTCCATCTAATACTATAAGCCAATATATTAGTTATAAAAGAAAAACAAATATAAAAGTATAAATGACATGCATATATATATATATATATATATACTAGCTGTGAGCCCGATGCAAATGCATCGGGATTCTAGAACGTGCGTTAATTAGATTATAGTAGCTATATTATTTTTTTTTTTATTTATTTTTTTTTATTTCCAATTTTTTTGAATAACTTAATGTTATGAATATTTTATTTATTAGTTTTATTTTATTAGAATTAGTTAATGTTATGAATTTTTATATGGAATATTTTTTTTTATTATTTATGATTTTATTATTGTAATTATTTATTATAGAATATTTTTAGAATATTATTTTTTTTTTTATTTTAATTGATTTTTTTTTTATTTGAGTAATTTGAATTTCTTAGAATTAGTTAATGTTATTAATATTTTAATTATATATATATATTTTTTTTTTTTTAATTTTGATTTATTTTAATATTTATTATTTTTATTATTTGTATATTAATTTTTTATTTTAATGAAATTTATTTGTATTAGATTATTTTTTTTTATTTAAATTTGTTAATTTAATTAATATATTAATTTTATATATTATTTTTTATTTTTTTTTTATTTTATTGGGGGGGGTGTGAATACTTTTTGGGGGGGGTGTAAGGACTTTTTGGGGGGGTTGAATACTTTTTGGGGGGGTGTGAATACTTTTTGGGGGTTGAATACTTTTTGGGGGGGTTGAATACTTTTTGGGGGGTGTGTGAATACTTTTTGGGGGTGTGTGAATAGTTTTTGGGGGTTTGTGAATAGTTTTTGGGGGGGTGTGAATAGTTTTTGGGGGGTTCAATACTTTTTGGGGGGGTGTGAATACTTTTTGGGGTGTTGTGTGAATACTTTTTGGGGGGGTTGAATACTTTTTGGGGGTGTGTGAATACTTTTTGGGGGGTGTGTGAATACTTTTTGGGGGGTGTTGAATACTTTTTGGGGGGGTGTGAATACTTTTTGGGGGGTTGAATACTTTTTGGGGTGTGTGAATACTTTTTGGGGGTGTGTGAATACTTTTTGGGGGGGTTGAATACTTTTTGGGGGGGTGTGAATACTTTTTGGGGGGGTGTGAATACTTTTTGGGGCTGAGTGCTCGCAATGGCCGCGAAGTGGGCATTGCGAGTCGCTGGCCGAAAATCGAACCAGAGGCTCGGCCACAAAGTTAGCGATTTACCGCTCAGGCAGCGACTCGCGCTACATGAGCGGTAAATCGCTAACTTTGTGGCCGAGCCTCTGGTTCTATTTTCGGCCAGCGACTCGCAATGGCCGCTTCGCGGCCATTGCTCGCGCTCAGCCAGCGACTCGCAATGGCCTCGCGGCCATTGCTCGCGCAGGCCAACTGGTGATGTCACAGAGTGACATAGCCACGGTCTTTTCGGGGTCCGACACGGAAGTGCCTACGGCAATTATATAGTAGATATATATATCAGTACGATGGTATATGGTGGTAATTAGAGCACATGTATAGCAGCACTATAGTATATGGCGGTAGATTATAGTAAATGTATAGCAGCACTATAGTATATGGCGGTACATTACAGTACATGTATAGCAGTGCTATGGTATATGGCGGTACATTAGAGTACATGTATAGCAGCGCTATGGTATATGGCAGTACATTATAGTAAATGTATAGCAGCACTATAGTATATGGCGGTACATTACAGTACATGTATAGCAGTGCTATGGTATATGGCGGTACATTACAGTACATGTATAGCAGCACTATGGTATATGGCAGTACATTATAGCACATGTATAGCAGCACTATGGTATATGGCAATACTGCGGTCACCGCGGTCCCCCACTCCTCCTGGCCCCCGGTTGTCCACAGTAAAATTAAAAAAATCCTCAGTGAGGATACTCACCTGTCCGGCGGCTCGCTCCACCTCCGCCTTGTAGGTCCTACAGGCCTTTAGGACCTGTAGTTGCCTGGGCAAGCGATCAGCTGAGGAGGGGAGGGGGGGCAGGATTGTGTTGGGGGGGCAGAATGAAGCGAGCGGGGCAGAATGAAGCGAGCGGGGCAGGATGGAGCGAGCGGGGCAGGATGGAGCGGGAAGGGGGGGCAGGATGGAGCGGGAGGGGGCAGGATGGAGCGGGAGGGGGCAGGATGGAGGCGGGGGAAACAGGATGAAGCCGGGGGAAACAGGATGAAGCCGGGGGAAACAGGATGGAGCGGGGGGGAACAGGATGGAGCCGGGGGGAACAGGATGGAGGCGGGGCAACAGGATGGAGGCGGGGCAACAGGATGGAGGCGGGGCAACAGGATGGAGGCGGGGGAGGGGGGCGGCAGGATGGAGCGAGCAGGGCAGGATGGAGGCGGGGGAGCAAGAAGAGCGGGGGGCAGGATGGATTGAGCGGGGCAGGATGGAGGCGGAGGAGCAGGATGAAGCCGAAGGGGCAGGATTGAGCAGATGAGCAGAATGGAGCAAGCGGGGCCGGATGAGTAAGCGTGAGGGCAGGATGGAGGCAGGGGAGCAAGAACAGCGGGGGTGAGGATGGAGCGAGCAGGGCAGGATGGAGTGAACGGGGCAGGAAGTAGTGAGTGGGGCAGGAAGGAGCAAGGGGGGCAGGATGGTGGGTGGGGGGGCAGGATGGTGGGTGGCGGAGCAGGATGGAGGGGGCGGGGCAGAATGGAGGCGGAGGGGCAGGATGGAGGCGGAGGGGCAGGATGGAGGCGGAGGGGCAGGATGGAGCCGGAGGGGCAGGATGGAGTCGGAGGGGCAGGATGGAGTCGGAGGGGCAGGATGGAGTCGGAGGGGCAGGATGGACGGAGCGAGGTAGAATGGAGAAGGCAGGGCAGGATGGAGAAGGCGGGGCAGGATGGAGACGGCAGGGCAGGATGGAGACGGCAGGGCAGGATGGAGACGGCAGGGCAGGATGGAGACGGCAGGGCAGGATGGTGGCGGGGGGAGGGGGGGCGGGGAGGATGGAGGCGGCGGGGCAGGATGTTGGCGGGGGGTGAGGATGGTGGTGGGGGTGCGGGATGGAGTCGGGGGGGCAGGATGGTGTTGGGTGGGGCAGGATGGATAGGGGGGGGCAGGATGGAGGCGCTCCTCCTGACCCCCTCCGCTCCCCGTGGCACCCGTCCCTCTGGGCCTCCAGTCTCTGCGGCCCCCCTCCCTCTGGGGCTGCACACCCCCCTCCCCCCTCCTTCATGGTGATAATAAAACAAAAAAACCTCAGTGAGGATACTTACCCTGCGGCGGCTCGCACCACCCGTCTTGTAGGTGGCAGGACAGGACCTGTCGTTGGCTGGGAAACCGATCTGCTGGGGGTCAGTGGGCAAAGCGAGCGTCAGTGGGCAGAGTGGGGGATGAGTGGGAAGAGCAGGGGTTAGTGGGCAGAGTCATTGGGCAGAGCAGGGGTCAGTGGGCAGAGCTGGGGTCAGTGGGCAGAGCTGGGGTCAGTGGGCAGAGCTGGGGTCAGTGGGCATGGTCAGTAGCCAGAGGGGGGGGGGGTAAGTGGGCAGAGCAGGGTCAGTGGGCAGAGCGGGGGTGAGTGGGCAGAGTGGGGGGTGAATGGGCAGAGCAGGGTCAGTGAGCAGGATTTGGGGGTCAGTGGTCAGAGCAGGGTCATAGCGGGGGTCAGTGGTCAGAGCAGGGGTTAGTGGGCAGAGTGATTGGGCAGAGCAGGGGTCAGTGGGCACAGTCAGTAGGCACAGCAGGGGTTAGTGGGAAAAATCAGTGGGCAGAGCAGGGGTGAGTGAGCAGAGCAGGGGTGAGTGGGCACAGTCAGTGAGCAGAGCAGGGGTCAGCGGGCAGAGCAGGGGTGAGTGGGCAGAGCAGGGTTTAGTGGGCATAGCAAGGGTTATTGGGCACAGTCAGTGGGCAGAGCAGGGTTTAGTGGGCAGAGCGGCGGTCAATGGGCACAGTGAGTGGGCAGAGAAGGGTCAGTGGGTAGAGCATGGGTGAGTGGGCACGGTCAGTTGGCAGAGCAGGGGTCAGTGGGCATGGTGAAAGGGCAGAGCGGGGGGTGAGTGAACAGAGGGTGGTCAGTGGGCAGAGCAGGGTCAGTGGTAAAAGCAGGGGTGAGTGGGCAGAGTGGGAGTAAATGAGCAGAGCAGGGTCAGTAGGCAGTGTGAGGGGTCAGTGGGCAGAGCATGGTCAGTGGGCAGTGTGAGGGGTAAGTGGGCATAGCATGTTCAGTGGGCAGTGTGAGGCGTGAGTGGGCAGTGTGAGGGGTCAGTGGGCAGTGTGAGGGGTGAGTGGTCAGAGCAGGGTCAGTGGGCAGAGCAGGGTCAGTGTGAGGGGTGAGTGGGCAGAGCAGGGTCAGTGGGGTGTGTGAGGGGTCAGTGGGCAGAGCAGGGTGAGTGGGCAGTGTGAGTGGTCAGTGAGCAGAGCAGGGTCAGTGGGCAGAGCAGGGTGAGTGGGCATTGAGGGGTCAGTGGGCAGAGCATGTTCAGTGGGCAGAGGAGGGTCAGTGGGCAGTGTGAGGGGTCAGTGGGCCGAGCAGGGTGAGTGGGCAGAGCAGGGTCAGTGAGGGGTGAGTGGGCAGAGGATGGTCAGTGGGCAGAGCAGGGTCAGTGTGAGGGGTCAGTGGGCAGTGAGGGGTGAGTGGGCAGAGCATGGTGAGTGGGCAGAGCAGGATGAGTGGCCAGTGTGAGGGGTCAGTGGGCCGAGCAGGGTGAGTGGGCAGAGCATGGTCAGTGAGCATAGTGGGGGTGAGTGGGCAGAGAGGGGGTGAGTGGGCAGAGAGGGGGTCAGTGGGCAGAGCAGGGTCAGTGGTCAGAGTGGTGGTGAATGGGCAGAGCAGGGTCAGAGAGGGGGTCAGTGTGCAGAGTGGGGGTGAGGGGGCAGAGAGGGGGTCAGGGGGAAGAGTAGGGGGGTGAGTGGGCAGAGTGGGGGTGAGTGGGCAGAGCAGGATGAGTGGGCAGAGCAGGGTGAGTGGGCAGAGTGTGGGTGAGGGGGCAGAGAGGGGGTGAGGGGGCAGAGTAGGGGGGTGAGTGGGCAGAGTTTGGGGGTGAGTGGGCAGAGTGGGAGTCAGTGGTCAGAGTGGGGGTCAGTGGGCAGAGCACGGTCAGGGGCAGAGTGGGGGTCAGTGTGCAGAGTGGGGGTGAGGGGGTGAGGGGTAAGAGTTGGTGGGTGAGTGTGCAGAGTTTGGGGGTCAGTGGTCAGAGTGGGGGTCAGTGGTCAGAGTGGGGGTCAGTGGTCAGAGTGGGGGTCAGTGGTCAGAGTGGGGGTGAGGGGGGCAGAGGAGGGGGTGAGGGGGAAGAGTAGGGGGGTGAGTGGGCAGAGTGGGGGTCAGTGGGCAGAGCAGGGTCAGGGGCAGAGTGGGGGTCAGTGTGCAGAGTGGGGGTGAGGGGGGCAGAGAGGGGGTGAGGGGGAAGAGTAGGGGGGTGAGTGGGCAGAGTTTGGGGGTCAGTGGGCAGAGTGGGGGTCAGTGGTCAGAGTGGGGGTCAGTGGGCAGAGCAGGGTCAGAGTGGGGGTCAGTGTGCAGAGTGGGGGTCAGTGTGCAGAGTGGGGGTCAGTGTGCAGAGTGGGGGTGAGGGGGAAGAGTTGGTGGGTGAGTGGGCAGAGTGGGGGTGAGTGGTCAGAGTGGGGGTCAGGGGCAGAGTGGGGGTGAGTAGGCAGAGCAGGGTCAGGGGCAGAGTGGGGGTCAGTGTGCAGCGCAGGGGGATGAGTAGGCAGAGTAGGTTAGATCGGAACAGGACCTTTGATGACGTCACGATCATGTGATCTGTGACTCCACCCATCATCGTGACGTCATCAGAGGTCCTCAAGCAGGATGAAGAGAGATCGCGGCTGGCTTGAAGGAGCTGTGGTAAGAGGCCGGGGTGAGGCGGACAGTGGAGGGGGTCTGTGCTGACAGGCGGGGGGTGACCGGAGAGTGGGGGGGGGGGCGATCGGGGAGCGGAGGGGCAGTGGTGATAGGCTGGGGGTGACCGGGCAGTGGAGGATGGCTATGGTGACAGGCAGGGGGGTGATGGGGCAGCGGGGGGAAGTGTTGTGACAGGCGGGGGTGACCGGGCAGTGGAGGATGGCTATGGTGACAGGCAGGGGGGTGATGGGGCAGGCAGCGCGGGCAGGAGGAGGATCATCACTATTAATATGTGTGCTGACAGCGGCGACGGCTCGCAATGCCCGCTACGCGGGCAATGCTTCGCCGTGGTGACGTCAGAGTGTGACATATCCACGGCGTGCCGGGGTCCGACACAAAACGTGCCACGGCAATTATATAGTAGATATTATCAAATATAGGTAAAAATATATCTTTACCATATCTTTACCTCGACAGTACAATGACTGCTGACATTCTGGCTTCCAATCTGTGGGATTTTTGAAACGGCATACATTAGTAAAAGTCAGTTTTAATTACTGTCAACAGCTTCTACTCTTACCAGCCCTTTGGCCTGTCAAAAGTCAATGTAGCCATAGTCTCCTATTGAAATTGCTATAGGCTCTCCCACTGAGATTCCCATTAAGTAACCCATAGAGACTTCTATTGAGAATCCCATTGGGTCGTTCATGAGGTCTTCCATCCAGCCCGTGACCGAGGATACTGCTGCTTAGCTTCAACAGTCTGTCAAGGGCATGCACAATGGGTTTACAATGGCTACTGACTTGCTGGCTTCCCATCCGTGGGACTTTTGAAGAGGCATAAATTAGTAAAAGTCAGTTTTAATTACAGTCAAAGGCTTCTACTCTTCCCAGCCCTTTGGCCTGTCAAAAATCAATGCAACCATGTTATCCCATTGAAATTGCCATAGGCTCTCCCACTGAGATTCCCATTGGGTAACCCATAGAGACTTCCATTGAGATTCCCATTGGGTCTTTCATGAGGTCTCCCATTCAGCCCGTGACAGAGGTTATCTCTGCTTAGCTTCAACAGTCTGTCAAGGGCATGCTCAATGGGTTTACAATGGCTGCTGACATGGTGGCTTCCAATCTGAGGGACATTTGAAGAGGCATACATTAGTAAAAATCAGTTTTAATTACTGTCAATGGCTTCTACTCTTACCAGCCCTTTGGTCTGTCAAAAGTCAATGCAGCCATGGTCTCCCATTGAAATTGCTATAGGCTCTCCACTGAGATTCCCATTGGGTAACCCATAGGGACTTCAATTGAGATTCCCATTGGGTCTCTCATGAGGACTCCCATCCAGCCCGTGACCGAGGCTACTGCTGCTTAGCTTCAACAGTCTGTCAAGGGCATGCACAATGGGTTTACAATGTCTGCTGATATGCTGACTTTCCATTTGTGGGACTTTTGAAGAGTCATATATTAGTAAAAGTCAGTTTTAATTACTATCAATGGCTTCTACTCTTACCAGTCCTTTGGCCGGTGAAAAATCAATGCAGCCAAAGTCTGCCAATTAAATTGCTATAGGCTCTCCCAGTGAGATTCCCATTGGGTAACCCATAGAGACTTCCATTGAAATTCCCATATGGTCTCTCATGAGGACTCCCATCCAGCCCGTGACCGAGGCTACTGCTGCTTAGCTTCAACAGTCTGTCAAGGGCATGCACAATGGGTTTACAATGGCTGCTGATATGCTGGCTTCCCATCTGTGGGACTTTTGAAGAGGCATACATTAGTAAAAGACAGTTTTAATTACTGTCAATGGCTTCTACTCTTACCAGACCTTTGGCCTGTCAAAAGTCAATGCAGCCATGGTCTCCCATTGAAATTGCCAGAGGCTCTCCTACTGAGAGTCTCATTGGATAACTCATAGAGACTTGCATTGAGATTCCCATTGGGTCTCTCATGAAATCTCCCATCCAGCCTGTGACCGAAGTTACAGCTGCTTAGCTTCAACAGTCTATGAATGGCATGCACAATGGGTTTACAATGGCTGCTAACATGCTTGTTTCCCATCTGTGGGACTTTTGAAGAGGCATACATTAGTAAAAGTCAGTTTTAATTACTGTCAATGGCTTCTACTCTTACCAGACCTTTGGCCTGTCAAAAGTCAATGCAGCCATGGTCTCCTATTGAAATTGCTATAGGCTCTCCCACTGAGAGTCCCATTGGATAATCCATAGAGATTTGCATTGAGATTCCCATTGGGTCTCTCATGAAATCTCCCATCCAGCCTGTGACCGAAGTTACAGCTGCTTAGCTTCAACAGTCTATGAATGGCATGTACAATGGGTTTACAATGGCTGCTAACATGCTGGTTTCCCATCTGTGGGACTTTTGAAGAGGCATACATTAGTAAAAGTCAGTTTTTATTACTGTCAATGGCTTCTACTCTTACCAGCCCTTTGGCCTGTCAAAAGTCAATGCAGCCATGGTCTCCCATTGAAATTGCTATAGGCTCTCCCACTGAGATTCCCATTGGGTAACCAATAGAGACTTCCATTTAGATTCCCATTGGGTCTCTCATGAGGTCCCCCATCCAGCCCGTGACCGAGGATACTGCTGCTTAGCTTCAACAGTCTGTCTAGGTCATGCACAATGGGTTTACAATGGCTGCTGACATGCTTGCTTTCCAACTGTGAGATTTTTGAAGAGCCATACATTAGTAAAAGTCAGTTTTAATTATTGTCAATGGCTTCTACCCTTACCAGCCTTTTGACCTGTCAAAAGTCAATACAGCCATGGTCTACTATTGAAAATTGAAATTGCCATAAGCTCTCCCACTGAGATTCCCATTGGGTAACCCATAGGGACTTCCATTGAGATTACCATTAGGTCTCTCATGAGGTCTCCCATCCAGCCCGTGACCAAGGCTACTGCTGCTTAGTTTCAACAGTATGTAAAGGGCATGCACAATGGGTTTACAATGGCTGCTGACATGCTGGCTCCCCATCTGTGGGACTTTTGAAGAGGCATACTTAGTAAAAGTCAGTTTTATTTACTGTCAATGGCTTCTACTCTTACCAGCCCTTTGGCCTGTCAAAAGTCAATGCAGCCATGGTCTCCCATTGAAATTGCCAGAGGCTCTCCCACTGAGATTCCCATTGGGACTTCCATTGAGATTCCCATTAAGTCTCTCATGGGGTCTCCCATCCAGCCCGTGACCGAGGCTACTGCTGCTTAGCTTCAACAGTCTGTCAAGGGCATGCACAATGGTTTACAATGTCTGCTGACGTGCTGACTTCCCATTTGTGGGACTTTTGAAAAGCCATATATTAGTAAAAGTCAGTTTTAATTACTATCAATGGCTTCTACTCCTACCAGCCCTTTGGCCGGTGAAAAATCAATGCAGCCAAAGTCTCCCATTGTAATTGCTATAGTCTCTCCCACTGAGATTCCCATTGGGTAACCCATAGAGGCTTCCATTGAGACTCCCATTGGGTCTCTCATGAGAACTCCTATCCAGCCCGTGACCGAGGCTACTGCTGCTTAGCTTCAACAGTCCGTCAAGGGCATGCACAATGGGTTTACAATGGCTGCTGATATGCTGGCTTCCCATCTGTGGGACATTTGAAGAGGCATACATTAGTAAAAGTCAGTTTTAATTACTGTCAATGGCTTCTACTCTTACCAGCCCTTTGGCCAGGGAAAAATCAATGCAGCCATGGTCTCCCAATAAAATTGCTATAGGCTCTCCCACTGAGATTCCCATTGGGTAACCCATAGAGACTTCCATTGATATTCCCATAGGGTCTCTCATGAGGTCTCCCATCCAGCCCGTGACCGAGGCTACTGCTGCTTAGCTTCAACAGTCTGTCAAGGGCATACACAATGGGTTTACAATGGCTGCTGACATGCTGGCTTCCCATCTGTGGGACTTTTGAAGAGGCATACATTAGTAAAAGTCAGTTTTAAATACTGTCAATGGCTTCTACTCTTACCAGCCCTTTGGCCTGTCAAAAGTCAATGCAGCCATGGTCTCCCATTGAAATTGCTATCGGCTCTCCCACTGAGACTCCCATTTGGTAACCCATAGAGACTTCCATTGAGATTCCAATTGGGTCTCTCATGAGGTCTCCCATCCAGCCCGTGACCGAGGATATTGTTGCTTAGCTTCAACAGTCTGTCAAGGGGACACACAATGGGTTCACAATGGCTGCTGACGTGCTGGCTTCCCATCTTTGGGACTTTTAAAGAGGCATACATTAGTAAAAGTAAGTTTTAATAACTGTCAATGGCTTCTACTCTTACCAGCCCTTTGGACTGTCAAAAATCAATGCAGCCATGGTCTCCCATTGAAATTGCCACAGGATCTCCCACTGAGATTGCCATTAGGTAACCCATAGAGACTTCCATTGAAATTCCCATTGGGTCTCTCATAAAGTCTCCCATCCAGCCTGTGACCGAGGCTACTGCTGCTTAGCTTCAACAGTATGTCAAGGACATGCACAATGGGTTTACAATGGCTGCTGACATGCTAGCTTCCCATCTGTGGGACTTTTGAAGAGGCATGCATTAGTAAAAGTCAGTTTTAGGGGGGGCGTGGCCTAGCATGCTATGTGAGCGGTCGCACGGGTGTGGAGCTCCGGCGGCCCCGCTCATTATAATCCTCTTGCCCGAGGAATAATCCGGCTCTGAGCTGCCTGATCGCTGGGGCTTACCTTTGGGACCGCGGTGAGCACTGGGAGACTGGCAGGCTGCATAATGTCGCTGCAGGATGGACGGCTGCGGTCGGCGGCTGGGGGAGCGCTGCATGGCGCGCAAGATGGCGCCGAGGGAGGCCTCCAGGAGGGAGAGACCCCGCGGCAGCGGGAGAAGCGGCTGGAAATGGCGGCCAAATTACAGCAGTTCGCCAGGAAGCAGCAGCCAGATGCCCCACGGACCCCAGGTTACAATACTGCAGCATACAACCCAGGGACAATGGGTGTTTGTGGAGGGGAGCCCCTGCAGGAACAAAGGAAAAAGCTGTGCAGCAATGGGGAGGCAGCCCACGAGGACGATGACACTGTGGAGACTGAGGGCTCAGAGACTGTAAACAGGCGTGATGAAACAGACAATGAGGGTGAGCCCACACTTAGAGATGTCCTTAAAGCTATTGCTAAAAGAAATGCTGAGCTTACTGGCCACATTGGATCCCTAAAGATGGAGATATCCACCATTCGCCATGATATGCAGAAAGTGAGAGAACGTATGTCTGCGGCTGAAGGGAGAGTGGGTGAACTAGAGGACACTGTGGCTCACTTGGTCAAAAAATTTAAGGCTGCTGGTGATTCTATTACATGCTTGCACAATAAAACGGACGATATAGAGAATCGCCTACGTAGAAATAATGTGCGCATTGTAGGAGTTCCAGAAAGGGCGGAAGGCAGAGATGCAGTGGAATATTTTGAAGCATGGCTGCTGAAAACTTTTGGCCAGGATAAGTTTTCTAAAATGTTCGCTATTGAGAGAGCTCACAGAGTGCCTGCCAGGCCGCCGCAGCCGGGAGACCAAGCTCACCCAATCCTGATAAAAATGCTCCACTTTAGAGACCGGGACAAAATCCTATATCTGGCACGGACGGCTGAGGATCTCCGTATAGAGGGGGCAAGAGTGTCTCTGTATCCGGACTTCTCCGTTGAGGTCCGTAGAAAACACGCTCAATTTCAGGAGGTAAAACATCGTTTGAGAGCACTGAAAGTGCAATACTCTATGCTGTTTCCGGCCGGCTGCGAGTGGAGGCGCTTGGTGGAACCCACTTCTTTGATTTGGCCAAGGAAGCGTCTAAATGGCTGGACTTAAAAGAGAGACAAATTCGCAATGGATGACTGTCTGTGGTTTTTCAACATTGGTTGATAAAGATTAGACCTACTGGCTTTGAGAATAAATGGGTCCGATGTACAATGTTGGATTTTATAAGTGTATCTTATCCTGGACTGTACCTAGTATGAGATCTGTTTATCTCTCTCTCTTATATATATATCTCGGGCAAGCCGATATAGTTTTTTTTGGGTTGATTGTATGGAGCGGGGGCTGTCACGGGGCTAACTGCGAGCTACTTAAGTTTTATCCCCCTTGCAGCGTGCAAGACTTTGTTCTCCCATTTGTCTATCTCTTTTTAGTTTTTCTGCTGTTTGTTATCTTTCTTTTTCTGACCTCTATTTTTTCTTTCTTTCTTACTCGCCGTGGGCATAATTCTTTTGTTAAAGGCCCACATGAGAGTTAAATTAAGATATATGGGATTAGTGATGAACAACACGATGAGGTGGTTATTAAGTTGGGGAGGGGTGGGAGGGGAGGGGTTTGTTATGAGTGTTATGAGAGAACCTTTTCACATATTGGAGGATGATAAATTCAAAGGTGTTGGGCGGTACTTAAAATATCCGGTTTTGGCTGTAAAATGGTATATTTCTGAATATGGCTAGACAACTTAATATTGTATCTTGGAATGTCAGGGGCATGGGGGATCCTAAAAAGAGATTTGCAATACTTAAATATTTAAGAACGCATCAAAATCTTGTGGCGTGTTTACAGGAAACGCACTGTAATGCGGAGGCGGCTGCCTCTCTTACTAAATTGTGGAAGGGGCCTGCTTTTCATTCCACGCACAGCACATATTCCAGGGGCGTGAGTGTTCTGGTGCACCCATCTCTTCCCTTCACTGCAGAAAGGGTGACTATTGACAGGGAGTCAATCATCAGGACGAAGTACCTTAGATCCGCGCTGCTCTTGATGTTCCCTGAGGAAGGAGCCCGGCAGGCAGCTCCGAAACGCATAGGAAAATAAAGACGTTCATCACTGTTAACCAGACATCCCGGTGTTTCTGGTGTCTTCTTACATCTCTCCTGCAGCAGCGCGGATCTAAGGTACTTCGTCCTGATGATTGATTGTTCACCACAGTAACTGTGGAAGTGCGATCCCTGCGGCAGCTGCATTTCTGAGCGATCAAGCTGGTTGTGTGTGACACAACCTTACCAGGTGAGCAACTTTGATTTGGATCTTCTTTTTCAATCCTTAAAAAGATAAGACCCTATTGCGCATTCTCAACCCTTATAGATTATTGACAGGGAGGGTAGATATGTATGTCTGGTGTGTAGAGTGGCTGGGGTACGATTGTGCTTAATTACTCTGTATGTTCCTCCACCATTTACTGTGAGTAAATTACAAACTATAATTCCCATTATTACGGAATATGCTAACATACCCTTGTTGGTAATTGGGGATTTTAATATGTACCTGAATGCCGGCTTGGATAAGTATCGGGCTGAGATGGGAGGGGGCAATATACAAGAGACATCTCTGGCGAGAGTTTTGCAAGAGGTACAATTAATGGATGTGTGGCGTATGCGGTTCCCGGATGTTAGGCAATACTCCTGCTACTCTGCATCTCATTCCTCGTTATCTAGGATAGATTTGGCCTTAGGGAATAGCGCAATGGTGCCACTGATAATTGGGACTGAATATTGTATCAGGTTGCTTTCGGACCACTCCCCTCTTAAGGTGGTTATAAACGTAGATCGTGGTGCTATATGTCATAGGGGTGGATGGAGGTTTAACCCATTCTGGCTGGCAGTGTTTGATAACAATATCTCCATTCCTTCTGTTCTGGAGGAATTCTTTTGCAACAATGTGGGATCAGTCTCCCTGTCGGTGGTTTGGGATGCCATGAAGGCGGTACTGCGTGGAGTCCTAATAAAAGAAATATCCAGGATTAAATCTAAAACTAGAGGTCGTATGCAATATTTACAGACTGAGGTGGATACTCTGGAGCACGCCTTTGTGGGCTCACCAACTACCGACAACAAGCTAAAAAGGGTAAATGCCCAATCTAAATTAAACCAATTTGTGTTACAACAGGCTGAAAATAAACGTTTTTTCCTAAAGCAGCAATTTTATGCTGAGGGTGAAGGTGCTGGACATCTCTTGGCTACGGTTGCTAAAGCTCAAACTGGGGCTCCGCTGATCTCAGCTGTCCGGGACAGTAATGGATTGTTGGTCACGGACAGCTGAGAGATTGCAAAAGTGTTATTTCACTTTTATCAGCGGCTGTACTCCTCCAGGCTTGCAAAATCTTCTGCGGAGCTGGAGCGGTATATTCGTGGCATGCGGCTGCCTAGGCTGACGGAGGTCCAGAGACTACAACTGGAGGCTCCTATTACAGAAGAGGAGATGTGGATTGCGGCAAAGGACTTTCAGAATAATAAGGCTCCTGGATCTGATGGTGTCCCAATTGAAATTTATAAGGAATATAGGGACGTGTTAATGCCTAGATTAAAGGAGGTGTTTGAGGGGGCTTTGGATGAGGGGGTTCTACCTGAATCGATGAGGGAGGCGGTGGTGGTCCTCTTGCCTAAATCAGGGAAAGACCTTTTACAGCCGGGGTCGTACAGGCCTATTTCTTTGTTATCTACTGATGTAAAGATATTGGCGAAAGTCTTGGCTACTAGGCTGATGACAGTGATCAATCAGGTAGTGGGAGAGGATCAAACGGGATTTATGCCCAATAAATCTATGGCCATTAACCTGCCTAGGGTATTTCTTAACATACAGTTGGCGTCTCGGAGTGGCGGAGAGAGGGCGGTGCTCAAACTCGACGCTGCGAAAGCTTTCGATAGCGTTGAGTGGGAGTACTTATGGGTGGTACTGCGGGAAATGGAATTTGGAGGTCAGTTTATAAAATGGGTGAGACTACTATATTCTGCTCCTGTGGCTAGGATTCGCCTTAATGGAGCCCTATCGGATGCTCTGAAGTTGGAAAGGGGTACTAGGCAGGGCTGCCCACTGTCTCCTCTCCTGTTTGCGCTCGCCATTGAACCACTGGCAGTTAAATTGCGTAACAGCCCTGATATTCGGGGTTTCCGATATGGGGAATTGGAGGAAAGAGTGGCATTATATGCTGATGATCTCCTGCTGTTCTTGGGGGACACATCGGGTTCCTTAACCGCAGCTATGGAGCTTATACAGGAATTTGGAGAGTATTCGGGTTTAAAAATAAATTGGGATAAGTCAGTCATTATGCCAGTGGATGCACTATCAGCTGATATGAGGGTTGGAGATACTTGTCTTAAAGTGGTGCGAGAGTTCAAGTATCTTGGAATAGTGGTGTCTCCTATAATCTCTAACTATATCGCATTAAATCTATTGGATATGGTGGGTAAGTTCCAACAGAAAATTAATATTTGGTGCAAACTTCCTTTGTCGGTGATTGGTCGAACCAATCTGGTTAAAATGATATTAATGCCGCAGTTGTTATACGTAATTCATAATTCGCCAATATGGATTCCTATGCGAATTTTCTATAAATTTCAAGCCATATTTAGGGAATTAATCTGGAAAAAGGGGGTGGCCAGGATTCGCATCGATACACTACAGAGGCCTAAGGACCAGGGAGGATTGGCGGCCCCTAACCAGTGGGCATACTTTTTGGCAGCCCAGCTCCAACAGCTTGCACTGGCTAGTGGAAATTTGGAAAAATTGACACATGTCATTACGGGGGGAATCTCCATCACCTCCTTTTTGGAGGTTGGGCTCTTGGAGCGGGAACGCAAAGAGTGTCTGCCAACAGTGAGGCTCATGAGGAAAATATGGCAAAAAAACCAAGTCTATTCTAAATGTGACAGGACATACTCCATTTATCCCGCTATGGGACAATCCCGCCTTACCGGAAATTTACAAGTTGGAGGGAGGGGGTTTATGGAGGGGATTGGGTATCACACTAGTGGCACAAATCTTGAGTGGGGATGCGCTCAAATCTTTTCAGCAACTGTCCGATGAATTCTCTATCCCACGTAATACTTTCTATTTCTATCTTCAGTTACGTCACGCCTGGATGGGCCAATCTGAACAGTTGTGGAACAGGATACAGCACCATCTCCTATTCAACACTTTGCTTAGCCATAATGGTGGCAAGGGTCTTATCTCTAGGATTTATGGTATTTTGATGCAGCAATTCCAATGGGAGAGACCGTTGTTAATTAAGGACAGATGGGAACGGGATGTGGGTCCTATTGGTAATGAATCCTGGGAAGATATACTGGATAGTGTCCCACTTCTGTCCACTTGTGAGGCACAACGGTTATCCCAAATATACTTGTTACACAGGGTGTATAGGACACTCAAATTTTTGTGCCAAGCCGGTATTAGAATAGATGATAAATGTCCAAAATGTGGGGAGGAGGGAGCGGATTTGATACACATGTTTTGGACATGAAGACATGTAGCGGTCTTTTGGAATACATGTATCGAATATATAAATAATGTGTTTGAATCTACTTTACCGCTTGCCCCGTTGGTGTGTGTGCTGGGATGTGTGCGCCCTGGACAATATGATGACTGTGAAGAATTGGCTTTAAAACGAACATTGTACCAGATACGAAAAGTAATTGCTACACATTGGCTAGACCCTCAAACACTAAGGCCACAGGAGTTTGTGGATAAAATGCGGAATTTGATTAGATTGGAGGAGGGGGTATAAAAAAAATGAAAGGCAAGCCACAAGTTTGATAAAATATGGAGTAAGTGGAGACATTATCATGGAGATCACTTTATAGCATTGTTAAATATGATAGGATCCTAATACTATCTGCAGTGGTGTAACTATTTAACCTGATTAGACATTTTTTGCTAGTTATATCTCATAGATATCCTGATCCAAGAATACAGCATAACTATTATTTGATTCGTTGATCGATTATTATTGTGGATCCTTATCCGGACTGAAGGGTGCAGTGCCCAACCCTGATATGTGCTATGGTTCGTGGGGAAAAGGGGGGGGGAGGGGAATGTACTTGTATGTGGGCTGTATAAGTCATTGTTAATTGTTTCTTTGGGTCTGTTTTATCTGTATGGATGTATTCTATTGTATTCGAAAATTCTTATATCAATAAAAATAATCTCATTAAAAAAAAAAGTCAGTTTTAATCACTGTCAATGGCTTCTACTCTTACCAGCCCTTTGGCCTGTCAAAAATCAATGCAGCCATGGTCTCCCATTGATATTGCCAGAGGCTCTCCCACTTATATTCCCATTGGGTTACCCATAGAGACTTCCATTGAGATTCCCATTGTGTCTCTCATGAGGTCTCCCATGCAGCCCGTGACCAAGGCTACTGCTGTTTAGCTTCAACAATCTGTCAAGGACATGCACAATAGATTTACAATAGCTGCTAACATGCTGGCTTGCCATCTGTGGGACTTTTCAAGAGGCATACATTAGTAAAAGTCAGTTTTAATTACTGTCAATGGCTTCTACTCTTACCAGCCCTTTGGCCTGTCAAAAGCCAATGCAGCCGTGGTCTCCATTGAAATTGCTATAGGCTCTCCCACTGAGACTCCCATTGGGTAACCCATAGAGACTTCCATTGAGATTCCAATTGGGTCTCTCATGAGGTCTCCCATCCAGCCCGTGACCGAGGATATTGTTGCTTAGCTTCAACAGTCTGTCAAGGGCATTCACAATGGGTTTACAATGGCTGCTGACATGCTGGCTTCCCATCTGTGGGACTTTTGAAGAGGCATACATTAGTAAAAGTAAGTTTTAATTACTGTCAATGGCTTCTACTCTTACCAGCCTTTTGACTAGTCAAAAATCAATGCAGCCATGGTCTCCCATTGAAATTTCCACAAGCTCTCCCACTGAGATTTCCATTGGGTAACCCATAGAATGGAAGCTTCTATTGAGATCCCCATTGGGTCTCTCATGAGGTCTCCCATCCAGCCCGTGACTGAGGATACTGCTGCTTAACTTCAACAGTCTGTCAAAGGCATGCACAATGGGTTTACAATGGCTGCTGACATGCTGGCTTCACATCTGTGGGACTTTTGAAGAGGCATACATTAGTAAAAGTCAGTTTTAATTACGGTCAATGGCTTCTACTCTTACCAGCCCATTGGCCTGTCAAAAGTAAATGCAGTCATGGTCTCCCATTGAAATTGCTATAGGCTCTCCCACTGAGATTCCCATTGGGTAACCCATAGAGACTTCCATTGATACTCCCATTGGGTCTCTCATGAGATCTCCCATCCAGCCCGTCACTGTGGATACTGCTGCTTAGCTTCAACAGTCTGTCAAGGGCATGCACAAAGAGTTTACAATGGCTGCTGACATGCTGGCTTCCCATCTGTGGAACTTTTGAAGAGGCATACATTAGTAAATGGCAGTTTCAATTACTGTCAATGGCTTCTACTCTTACTAGCCCTTTGGCCTGTCAAAAGTAAATGCAGCCATGGTCTCTCATTGAAATTGCTATAGGCTCTCCCACTGAGATTCCCATTAGGTAACCCATAGAGACTTCCATTGAGATTCCCATTGGGTCTCTCATGAGATCTCCCATCCAGCCCGTGAGTGAGGATACTGCTGCTTAGCTTCAACAGTCTGTCAAGGGCATGCACAAAGAGTTTACAATGGCTGCTGACATGCTGGCTTCCCATCTGTGGAACTTTTGAAGAGGCATACATTAGTAAAAGTCAGTTTTAATTACTGTCAATGGCTTCTACTCTTACCAGCCCTTTGGCTTGTCAAAAGTCAATACAGCTAAGGTCTCCCATTGAAATTGCCATAGGCTCTCTCATTGAGATTCCCATTGGATAACCCATAGAGAATTCCATTGAGATTCCCATAGGATCTCTCATGAGGTCTCTCATGAGGTCTCCCATTAAGCCCGTGACCGAGGCTACAGCTGCTTAGCTTCAACAGTCTGTCAAGAACATGCACAATGGGTTTACAATGGCTGCTGACATGCTGGCTTCTCATCTGTGGGACTTTTGAAGAGGCATACATTAGTAAAAATCAGTTTTAATTACGGTCAATGGCTTCTACTCTTACCACCCCTTTGGCCTGTCAAAAGTCAATGCAGCCATGGTCTCCCATTGAAATTGCCATAGGCTCTCCCACTGAGATTCCCATTGGGTAACCCATAGAGATTCCCATTGGGTCTCTCATGGAGCCTCCCATGCAGCCCGTGACCGAGGCTACTGCTGCTTAACTTCAACAGTCTGTCAAGGGAATGAACAATGGGTTTACAATGGCTGCTAACATGTTGGCTTCCCATCTGTGGGACTTTTGAAGAGGCATACATTAGTATAAGTCAGTTTTAATTACTGTCAATGGCTTTTACTCTTACCAGCCCTTTGGCCTGACAAAAATCAATGCAGCCATGGTCTCCTATTGAAATTGCCATAGATTCTCCCAATGAAATTTCGATTTTGTAACCCATAGAAACTTCCATTGAGATTCCCATTGGGTCTCTCATGAGGTCACCCATCCAGCCCGTGACCGAGGCTACTGTTGCTTAGCTTCAACAGTCTGTCAAGGGCATGCATAATGGGTTTACAATGGCTGCTGACATGCTGCCTTCTCATCTGTGGGACTTTTGAAGAGGCATACATTAGTAAAAGTCAGTTTTAATTACTGTCAATGGCTTCTACTCTTACCAGCCCTTTGGCTGTTAAAAATCAACACAGCCATGGTCTCCCATTGAAATTGCCATAGGTTCTCCCACTGAAATAACCATTGCGTAACCCATAGAGACTTCCATTGGGTCTCTCATGAGGTTTCCCATCCAGCCCCTGACCGAGGATATTGCTGCTTAGCATCAACAGTCTGTCAAGGGCATGCACAATGGGTTTACAATGGCTGCTGGTTTGCCGACTTCCCATCTGTAGGACTTTTGAAGAGGCATACATTATTAAAAGTCAGTTTTAATTACTGTCAATGGCTTCTACTCTTACCAGCCTTTTGACTAGTCAAAAATCAATGCAGCCATGGTCTCCCATTGAAATTGCCACAGGCTCTCCCACTGAGATTTCCATTGGGTAACCCATAGAATGGAAACTTCTATTGAGATCCCCATTGGGTCTCTCATGAGGTCTCCCATCCAGCCCGTGACCGAGGATACTGCTGCTTAACTTCAACAGTCTGTCAAAGGCATGCACAATGGGTTTACAATGGCTGCTGACATGCTGGCTTCACATCTGTGGGACTTTTGAAGAGGCATACATTAGTAAAAGTCAGTTTTAATTACTGTCAATGGCTTCTACTCTTACCAGCCCATTGGCCTGTCAAAAGTAAATGCAGTCATGGTCTCCCATTGAAATTGCTATAGGCTCTCCCACTGAGATTCCCATTGGGTAACCCATAGAGACTTCCATTGATACTCCATTTGGTCTCTCATGAGATCTCCCATCCAGCCCGTCACTGAGGATACTGCTGCTTAGCTTCAACAGTCTGTCAAGGGCATGCACAAAGAGTTTACAATGGCTGCTGACATGCTGGCTTCCCATCTGTGGAACTTTTGAAGAGGCACACATTAGTAAAAGTCAGTTTTAATTAATGTCAATGGCTTCTAATCTTACCAGCCCTTTGGCTTGTCAAAAGTCAATACAGCCAAGGTCTCCCATTGAAATTGCCATAGGCTCTCTCATTGAGATTCCCATTGGATAACCCATAGAGAATTCCATTGAGATTCCCATAGGATCTCTCATGAGGTCTCTCATGAGGTCTCTCATGAGGTCTCCCATTCAGCCCGTGACTGAGGCTAAAGCTGCTTAGCTTCAACAGTCTGTCAAGAACATGCACAATGGGTTTACAATGGCTGCTGACATGCTGGCTTCTCATCTGTGGGACTTTTGAAGAGGCATACATTAGTAAAAATCAGTTTTAATTACGGTCAATGGCTTCTACTCTTACCAGCCCTTTGGCCTGTCAAAAGTCAATGCAGCCATGGTATCCCATTGAAATATCCATAGGTAGGCTCTTACACTTAGATTCCCATTGGGTAACCCATAGAGACTTCCATGGAGATTCCCATTGGGTCTCTCACGAGGTCTCCCATCCAGCCCGTGACGAGGATGCTGCTGCTTAGCTTCAACAGTCTGTCAAGGGCATGCACAATGGGTTTACAATGGCTGCTGACATGCTGACTTCCCATCTGTGGGACTTTTGAAGAGGCATACATTAGCAAAAGTCAGTTTTAATTACTGTCAATGGCTTCTACTCTTACCAGCCCTTTGGCCTGTCAAAAGTCAATGCAGATAAGGTCTCCCATTGAAATTGCCATAGGCTCTCCCACTGAGATTCCCTTTGGGTAACCGATAGAGACTTCAAAGGAGATTCCCATTGGGTCTCTCATGAGGTATCCCATCCAGCCCATGACCGAGGATACTGTTGCTTAGCTTCAACAGTCTGTCAAGGGCATGCACAATGGGCTCACAATGGCTGCTGACATGCTGCCCTCCCATCTGTGGGACTTTTGAAGAGGCATACATTAGTAAAAGTCAGTTTTAATTACTGTCAATGGCTTTTACTCTTACCAGCCCTTTGTCCTGTCAAAAGTCAATGCAGCCATGGTCTCCCATTGAAATTGCCATAGGCTCTCCCACTGAGATTCCCATTGGGTAACCCATGGAGATTCCCATTGGGTCTCTCATGGAGCCTCCCATCCAGCCCGTGACCAAGGCTACTGCTGCTTAACTTCAACAGTCTGTCAAGGGAATGAACAATGGGTTTACAATGGCTGCTAACATGTTGGCTTCCCATCTGTGGGACTTTTGAAGAGGCATACATTAGTAAAAGTCAGTTTTAATTACAGTCAATGGCTTTTACTCTTACCAGCCCTTTGGCCTGACAAAAATCAACGCAGCCATGGTCTCCCATTGAAATTGCCATAGATTCTTCCAATGAAATTTCGATTTTGTAACCCATAGAAACTTCCATTGAGATTCCCATTGGGTCTCTCATGAGGTCTCCCATCCAGCCTGTGACCGAGGCTACTGTTGCTTAGCTTCAACAGTCTGTCAAGGGCATGCACAATGGGTTTACAATGGCTGCTGACATGCTGCCTTCCCATCTGTGGGACTTTTGAAGAGGCATACGTTAGTAAAAGTCAGTTTTAATTACTGTCAATGGCTTCTACTCTTACCAGCCTTTTGGCTAGTCAAAAATCAATGCAGCCATGGTCTCCCATTGAAATTGCCATAGGTTCTCCCACTGAAATAACCATTGCGTAACCCATAGAGACTTCCATTAGGTCTCTCATGAGGTTTCCCATCCAGCCCCTGACCGAGGATATTGCTGCTTAGCATCAACAGTCTGTCAAGGGCATGCACAATGGGTTAACAATGGCTGCTGGTTTGCCGACTTCCCATCTGTGGGACTTTTGAAGAGGCATACATTAGTAAAAGTCAGTTTTAATTACTGTCAATGGCTTCTACTCTTACCAGCCTTTTGGCTAGTCAAAAATCAATGCAGCCATGGTCTCCCATTGAAATTGCCACAGGCTCTCCCACTGAGATTTCCATTGGGTAACCCATAGAATGGAAACTTCTATTGAGATCCCCATTGGGTCTCTCATGAGGTCTCCCATCCAGCCTGTGACCGAGGATACTGCTGCTTAACTTCAACAGTCTGTCAAAGGCATGCACAATGGGTTTACAATGGCTGCTGACATGCTGGCTTCACATCTGTGGGACTTTTGAAGAGGCATACATTAGTAAAAGTCAGTTTTAATTACTGTCAATGGCTTCTACTCTTACCAGCCCATTGGCCTGTCAAAAGTAAATGCAGTCATGGTCTCCCATTGAAATTGCTATAGGCTCTCCCACTGAGATTCCCATTGGGTAAACCATAGAGACTTCCATTGATATTCCCATTGTGTCTCTCATGAGATCTCCCATCCAGCCCGTCACTGAGGATACTGCTGCTTAGCTTCAACAGTCTGTCAAGGGCATGCACAAAGAGTTTACAATGGCTGCTGACATGCTGGCTTCCCACCTGTGGAACTTTTGAAGAGGCATACATTAGTAAAAGTCAGTTTTAATTACTGTCAATGGCTTCTACACTTACCAGCCCTTTGGCCTATCTAAAGTCAATTCAGCCATTGTCTCCCATTGAAATTGCCATAGGCTCTCCCACTGAGAATTCCATTTGGTAACCCATAGAGACTTCCATTGAGATTCCTATTGGGTCTCTCATGAGGTCTCCCATCCAGCCCATGACCGAGGCTACTGCTGTTTAGCTTCAACAGTCTGTCAAGGATATGCACAATGGGTTTACAACAGCTGCTGACATGCTGGCTTCAAATCTGTGGGACTTTTGAAGAGGCATACATTAGTAAAAGTCAGTTTAAATTACTGACAATGGCTTCTATTCTTACCACCCCTTTGGCTTGTCAATGCCTACCCAGCCATTGTCTCATATAGGCTCTCCCACTGAGAATGTCATTGGGTAACCCATAGAGACTTTCATTGAGATTCCCATTGGGTCTCTCATGAGGTCTCCCATCCAGCCCGTGACCGAGGGTACTGCTGCTTAGCTTCAACAGTCTGTTAAGGGCATGCACAATGGGTTTACAATGGCTGCTGACATGCTGGCTTCCCATCTGTGGGACTTTTGAAGAGGCATACATTAGTAAGAGTCAGTTTTAATTACTGTCAATGGCTTCTACTGTTACCAGCCCTTTGGCCTGTCAAAAGTCAATGCAGCCATGGTCTCCCATTGAAATTGCTATAGGCTCTCCTACAGAGATTCCCATTGGGTAACACATAGAGACTTCCATTGAGATTCCAATTGGGTCTCTCGTGAGGTCTCCCATCCAGTCCGTGACGGAGGATACTGCTACTTAGCTTCAACAGTCTGTCAATGGAATGCACAATGGGTTTACAATGGCTGCTGACATATTGGCTTCCCATCTGTGGGACTTTTGAAGAGGCATACATTAGTAAAAGTCAGTTTTAATTACTGTCAATGGCTTCAACTCTTACCAGCCCTTTGGCCTGTCAAAAATAAATGCAGCCATGGTCTCCTATTGAAATTGCCTTAGGTTCTCCCAACGAGATTCCCATTGGGTAACCCATAGAGACTACGATTGAGATTCCCATTGGGTCTCTCACGAGGTCTCCCATCCAGCCCGTGACCGAGGCTACTGCTGCTTAACTTCAACAGTATGTCAAGGGCATGCTCAATGGGTTTTCAATGACTGTCGACATGCTGGCTTCTAATCTGTGGGACTTTTGAAGAGGCATACATTAGTAAAAGTCATTTTTAATTACTGTCAATGGGTTCTCCTATTACCAGCCCTTTGGTCTGTCAAAAAACAATGCAGCCATAGTCTCCCATTGAAATTGCCGTAGGCTCTCCCACTGAGGTTCCCATTGAGTCTCTCTTGAGGTCTTCCATCCAGCCCTTGGCCAAGGCAACTGCTGCTTAGCTTCAACAGTCTGTCAAGGACATGCACAATGGGTTTACAATGGCTGCTGACATGTTGGCTTCCCATCTGTGGGACTTTTGAAGAGGCATACATTAGTAAAAGTCAGTTTTACTTACTGTCAATGGCTTCTACTCTTACCAGACCTTTGGCCTGTCAAATATCAATGCAGCCATGGTCTCCCATTGAAATTGCCATAGACTCTCCCACTGAGATTCTCATTGGGTAACCCATAGAGACTTCCATTGAGATTCCCATTGGGTCTCTCATTGAGCCTCCCATCCAGCCCGAGACCGAGGCTACTGCTGCTTAACTTCAACAGTCTGGCAAGGGCATGCACAATGGGTTTACAATGGCTGCTGACATGCTGACTTCCCATCTGTGGGACTTTTGAAGAGACATACATTAGTAAAAGTCAGTTTTAATTACTGTCAATGGCTTCTACTCTTACCAGCCCTTTGGCCTGTGAAAAGTCAATGCAGCCATGGTCTCCCATTGAAATTGCTATAGGCTCTCCCACTGAGATTCCCATTGGGTAACCCATAGAGACTTCCATTGAGATTCCCATTGGGTCTCTCATGAGATCTCCCATCCAGCCCGTGAGTGAGGATACTGCTGCTTAGCTTCAACAGCCTGTCAAGGGCATGCACAAAGAGTTTACAATGGCTGCTGACATGCTGGCTTCCCATCTGTGGAACTTTTGAAGAGGCATACATTAGTAAAAGTCAGTTTTAATTACTGTCAATGGCTTCTACTCTTACCAGCCCTTTGGCTTGTCAAAAGTCAATACAGCCAAGGTCGACATTGAAATTGCCATAGGCTCTCTCATTGAGATTCCCATTGGATAACCCATAGAGAATTCCATTGAGATTCCCATAGGATCTCTCATGAGGTCTCTCATGAGGTCTCCCAGTCAGCCCGTGACCGAGGCTACAGCTGCTTAGCTTCAACAGTCTGTCAAGAACATGCACAATGGGTTTACAATGGCTGCTGACATGCTGGCTTCTCATCTGTGGGACTTTTGAAGAGGCATACATTAGTAAAAGTCAGTTTTAATTATGGTCAATGGCTTCTACTCTTACCAGCCCTTTGGCCTTTCAAAAGTCAATGCAGCCATGGTATCCCATTGAAATATCCATAGGTAGGCTCTTACACTGAGATTCCCATTGGGTAACCCATAGAGACTTCCATGGAGATTCCCATTGGGTTTCTCATGAGGTCTCCCATCCAGCCCGTGACCGAGGATGCTGCTGCTTAGCTTCAACAGTCTGTCAAGGGCATGCACAATGGGTTTACAATGGCTGCTGACATGCTGACTTCCCATCTGTGGGATTTTTGAAGAGGCATACATTAGCAAAAGTCAGTTTTAATTACTGTCAATGGCTTCTACTCTTACCAGCCCTTTGGCCTGTCAAAAGTCAATGGAGCCATGGTCTCCCATTGATATCGCCATAGGCTCTCCCACTGAGAATCCCATTGGTTAACTCATAGAGACTTCCATTGAGATTCCCATTAGGTCTCTCATGAGGTCTTCCACCCAGTCCGTGACCGAGACTACAGCTGCTTAGCTTCAACAGTCTGTCAAGGGCATGCATAATGGGTTTACAATGGCTGCTGACATGCTGCCTTCCCATCTGTGGGACTTTTGAAGAGGCATACATTAGTAAAAGTCAGTTTTAATTACTGTCAATGGCTTCTACTCTTACTAGCCCTTTGGCCTGTTAAAAATCAACACAGCCATGGTCTCCCACTGAAATTGCCATAGGTTCTCCCACTGAAATAACCATTGCGTAACCCATAGAGACTTCCATTGGGTCTCTCATGAGGTTTCCCATCCAGCCCCTGACCGAGGATATTGCTGCTTAGCATCAACAGTCTGTCAAGGGCATGCACAATGGGTTTACAATGGCTGCTGGTTTGCCGACTTCCCATCTGTAGGACTTTTGAAGAGGCATACATTAGTAAAAGTCAGTTTTAATTACTGTCAATGGCTTCTACTCTTACCAGCCTTTTGACTAGTCAAAAATCAATGCAGCCATGGTCTCCCATTGAAATTTCCACAAGCTCTCCCACTGAGATTTCCATTGGGTAACCCATAGAATGGAAGCTTCTATTGAGATCCCCATTGGGTCTCTCATGAGGTCTCCCATCCAGCCCGTGACTGAGGATACTGCTGCTTAACTTCAACAGTCTGTCAAAGGCATGCACAATGGGTTTACAATGGCTGCTGACATGCTGGCTTCACATCTGTGGGACTTTTGAAGAGGCATACATTAGTAAAAGTCAGTTTTAATTACTGTCAATGGCTTCTACTCTTACCACCCTTTGGCCTGTCAAAAGTCAATGCAGCCATGGTCTCCCATTGAAATTGCCATAGGCTCTCCCACTGAGATTCCCATTGGGTAACCCATAGAGATTCCCATTGGGTCTCTCATGGAGCCTCCCATGCAGCCCGTGACCGAGGCTACTGCTGCTTAACTTCAACAGTCTGTCAAGGGAATGAACAATGGGTTTACAATGGCTGCTAACATGTTGGCTTCCCATCTGTGCGACTTTTGAAGAGGCATACATTAGTATAAGTCAGTTTTAATTACTGTCAATGGCTTTTACTCTTACCAGCCCTTTGGCCTGACAAAAATCAATGCAGCCATGGTCTCCTATTGAAATTGCCATAGATTCTCCCCAATGAAATTTCGGTTTTGTAACCCATAGAAACTTCCATTGAGATTCCCATTGGGTCTCTCATGAGGTCTCCCATCCAGCCCGTGACCGAGGCTACTGTTGCTTAGCTTCAACAGTCTGTCAAGGGCATGCATAATGGGTTTACAATGGCTGCTGACATGCTGCCTTCTCATCTGTGGGACTTTTGAAGAGGCATACATTAGTAAAAGTCAGTTTTAATTACTGTCAATGGCTTCTACTCTTACCAGCCCTTTGGCCTGTTAAAAAACAACACAGCCATGGTCTCCCATTGAAATTGCCATAGGTTCTCCCACTGAAATAACCATTGCGTAACCCATAGAGACTTCCATTGGGTCTCTCATGAGGTTTCCCATCCAGCCCCTGACCGAGGATATTGCTGCTTAGCATCAACAGTCTGTCAAGGGCATGCACAATGGGTTTACAATGGCTGCTGGTTTGCCGACTTCCCATCTGTAGGACTTTTGAAGAGGCATACATTATTAAAAGTCAGTTTTAATTACTGTCAATGGCTTCTACTCTTACCAGCCTTTTGCCTAGTCAAAAATCAATGCAGCCATGGTCTCCCATTGAAATTGCCACAGGCTCTCCCACTGAGATTTCCATTGGGTAACCCATAGAATGGAAACTTCTATTGAGATCCCCATTGGGTCTCTCATGAGGTCTCCCATCCAGCCCGTGACCGAGGATACTGCTGCTTAACTTCAACAGTCTGTCAAAGGCATGCACAATGGGTTTACAATGGCTGCTGACATGCTGGCTTCACATCTGTGGGACTTTTGAAGAGGCATACATTAGTAAAAGTCAGTTTTAATTACTGTCAATGGCTTCTACTCTTACCAGCCCATTGGCCTGTTAAAAGTAAATGCAGTCATGGTCTCCCATTGAAATTGCTATAGGCTCTCCCACTGAGATTCCCATTGGGTAACCCATAGAGACTTCCATTGATACTCCCATTTGGTCTCTCATGAGATCTCCCATCCAGCCCGTCACTGAGGATACTGCTGCTTAGCTTCAACAGTCTGTCAAGGGCATGCACAAAGAGTTTACAATGGCTGCTGACATGCTGCCTCCCATCTGTGGACTTTTGAAGAGGCATACATTAGTAAAAGTCAGTTTTAATTACTGTCAATGGCTTCTACTCTTACCAGCCTTTTGGCTAGTCAAAAATCAATGCAGCCATGGTCTCCCATTGAAATTGCCATAGGTTCTCCACTGAAATAACCATTCGTAACCCATAGAGAGTTCATTAAGTCTCTCATGGGTTTCCCATCCAGCCCTGACCGAGGATATTGCTGCTTAGCATCAACAGTCTGTCAAGGGCATGCACAATGGGTTAACAATGGCTGCTGGTTTGCCGACTTCCCATCTGTGGGACTTTTGAAGAGGCATACATTAGTAAAAGTCAGTTTTAATTACTGTCAATGGCTTCTACTCTTACCAGCCCTTTGGCCTGTCAAAAGGCAATGCAGCCATGGTCTCCCATTAAAATTGCTATAGGCTGTCCCACTGAGATTCCCATTGGGTAACCTATACAGACTTCCATTGGGTCTCTCATGAAGTCTCTCATCCCACACGTGATCGAGGATACTGCTGCTTAGCTTCAACAGTCTGTCAAGGGCATGCACAATGGGTTTACAATGGCTGCTGACATGCTGGCTTCCCATCTGTGGGACGTTTGAAGAGGCATATGTTAGTAAAAGTTAGTTTTAATTACTGTCAATGGCTTCTACTCTTACCAGCCCTTTGGCCTGTCAAAAGTCAATGCAGCCATGGTCTCCCATTGAAATTGCTATAGGCTCTCCCACTGAGATTCCCATTAAGTAACACATAGAGACTTCCATTGAGATTCCCATTGGGTCTCTCTTGAGGTCTCCCATTAAGCCAGTGACCGAGGATACTGCAGCTTAGGTTCAACACTCTGTCAAGGGCATGCACAATGGGTTTACAATGGCTGCTGACATGCTGGCTTCCCATCTGTGGGACTTTTGAAGAGGCATACATTAGTAAAAGTCAGTTTTAATTACTGTCAATGGCTTCTACTCTTACCAGCCTTACCTTCCCAACCAATGGGAATCTCAGTGGGAGAGCTTATAGTAATTTCAATGGGAGACCATGGCTGCATTGACTTTTGACAGGCCAAAGGCTGGTAAGTGTAGAAGCCACTGACAGTAATTAAACTGACTTTTACTAATGTATGCCTCTTCAAAAGTCCCACAGATGGATGCTAGCAAGTCAGCAGCCAATGCAAACACATTGTTCATGCCCTTGACAGAATGTTGAAGCTAAGCAGCAGTAGCCTCGGTCACGGGCTAGATGGGAGACCCCATGGAGACCCCATGAGAGACCCAATGGGAATCTCAATGGAAGTCTCTATGGGTTATCCAATGGAATCTCAGTGGGTCAGTCTATGGCAATATCAATGGGAGACCATGGCTGCATTGGCTTTTGACAGGCCAAAGGGCTGGTAAGAGTAGAAGTCATTAACTGTAATTAAAACTGACTTTTACTAATGTATTGCTCTTCAAAAGTCCCACAGATGGGGAGCCAGCAGGTCAGCAGCCGTTGTAAACTCATTTTGCATGCCCTTGTCAGATTGTTGAAGCTAAGCAGTGAGAGCCTTGGTCATGGGCTGGATGGGAGACCTCATGAGAGACCCAATGGGAGTCTCAATGGAAGTCTCTATGGGTGACCCAATGGGAATCTCCGTGGGAGAGCCTATGACAATTTCAATGGGAGTCCATGGCTGCATTGACTTTTGAGAAGCCAAAGGGCTGGTAAGAGCAGAAGTCATTGACTGTAATTAAAACTGACTTTTACTAATGTATTGTTCTTCAAAAGTCCCGCAGATGGGAAACAGCAAGTCAGCAACCATTGTAAACCCACTGTGCATGCCCTTGACAGACTCTTGAAGCTAAGCAGTGAGAGTCTTGGTCATGGGCTGAATGGGAGACCTCATGAGAGACCCAATGGGAGTCTCAATGGAAGTCTCTATGGGTGACCCAATGGGAATCTCCGTGGGAGAGCCTATGACAATTTCAATGGGAGTCCATGGCTGCATTGACTTTTGAGAAGCCAAAGGGCTGGTAAGAGTAGACGCCATTGACTGTAATTAAAACTGACTTTTACTAATGTATGCCTATACAAAAGTCCCACAGATGGGATGCTAGCATGTCAGCAGCCATTGTAAACCCATTGTGCATGCCTTTTACAGACTCTTGAAGCTAAGCAGTGAGAGCCTTGGTCACGGGCTGGATGGGAGACCTCATGAATGACCCAATGGAAGTCTCTATGGGTGACCCAATGGGAGACCTTGGCTGCATTGACTTTTGACAGGCCAAAGGGCTGGTAAAAGTAGAAGCCATTGACTGTAATTAAAACTGACTTTTACTAATGTATTGCTCTTCAAAAGACCCACAAATGGGATGTCATCATGTCAGCAGCCATTGTAAACCCATTGTGCATGCCCGTGACAGACTCTTGAAGCTAAGCAGTGAGAGCCTAGATCACGGGCTGGATGGGAGACCTCATGAGAGACCCAAAGGAAGTCTCAATGGGTGAGCCGATGGGAATCTCAATAGGAGACCATGGCTGCATTGACTTTTGACAGGCCAAAGAGCTGGTAAGAGTAGAAGCCATTGACTGTAATTAAAACTGACTTTTACTAATGTTTTGCTCTTCAAAAGTCCCACAGATGGGCAGCCAGTATGTCAGCAGCCATTGTAAACTCATTGTGCATGCCCTTGACAGACTCTTGAAGCTAAGCAATTAGAGCCTTGGTCACGGGCTGGATGGGAGGCCTCATGAGAGACCCAATAGAAGTCTCTATAGGTGACCCAATGGGAGACCATGGCTGCATTGACTTTTGACAGCCCAAAGGGTTGGTAAGAGTAGACACCATTGACTATAATTAAAACTGACTTTTACTAATGTATTGCTCTTCAAAAGTCCCACAGATGGGCAGCCAGTATGTCAGCAGCCATTTTAAACCCATTGTGCATGCTGTGACAGACTCTTAAAGCTAAGCAGTGAGAGCTTGGTCACGGGTTGGATGAGAGACCTCATGAGAGACCCAATGGAAGTTCTATGCGTGACCCAAAGGAATCTCAATGGGAGACCGTGGCTGCATTGACTTTTGACAGGCTAAAGGGCTGGTAAGAGCAGAAGCCATTGATGTAATTAAAACTGACTTTTACTAATGTATAGCTCTTCAAAGTCCCACAGAAGGGCAGCCAGCATGTCAGCAGCCATTGTAAACCCATTGTGCATGCCCTTGACAGACTCTTGAAGCTAAGCAGTGAGAGTCTTGGTCATGGGCTGGATGGGAGACCTCATGAAAGACCCAATGGAAGTCTCTATGGGTGACGCAATGGGAAGCTCAATGGGAGACATGGCTGCATTGACTTATGACAGCCCAAAGGGCTGGTAAGAGTAGACGCCATTGACTGTAATTAAAACTGACTTTTACTAATGTATGCCTATACAAAAGTCCCACAGATGGGAATTCAGCATGTCAGCAGCCATTGTAAACCCATTGTGCATGCCCTTGACAGACTCTTGAAGTTAAGCAGTGAGAGCCTTGGTCACAAGCTGGATGGGAGACCTCATGAGAGACCCAATGGAAGTCTCTATGGGTGACCCAAATGGGAGTCCATGGCTGCATTGACTTTTGCCATTCAAAGGGCTGGTAAGAGCAAAAGCCATTGACAGTAATTAAAACTGACTTTTACTAATGTATTGCTCTTTAAAAGTCCCACAGATGGGCAGCCAGTATGTCAGCAGCCATTGTAAACCCATTGTGCGTGCTGTTGACAGACTCTTGAAGCTAAGCAGTGAGAGCCTTGGTCACGGGTTGGATGGGAGAACCTCATGAGAGACCCAATGGAAGTCTCTATGCGTGACCCAAAGGGAATCTCAATTTGGAACTGTGGTTGCATTGACTTTTGACAGGCTAAAGGGCTGGTAAGAGCAGAAGCCATTGACTGTAATTGAAAACTGACTTTTACTAATTTATTGCTCTTACAAAATTCCCACAGATGGCAGCCAGCATGTCGGAGCCAGCATGTCAGCAGCCATTGTAAACCCATTGTGCATGCCCTTGACAGACTGTTGAAGCTAAGCAGTGAGAGCCTTGGTCACGTGCTGGATGGGAGACCTCATGAGAGACCCAATGAAGGCTCTATGGGTGACCCAATGGGAATCTCAATGGGAGACCATGGCTGCATAGACTTTTGACAGGGCAAAGGGCTGGTAAGAGCAGTAGCCATTGACTGTAATGAAAACTGACTTTTACTAATTTATTGCTCTTCAAAATTCCCACAGATGGGCAGCCAGCATGTCGCAGCCACATGTCAGCAGCCATTGTAAACCCATTATGCATGCCCTTGACAGACTCTTGAAGCTAAGCAGTGAGCGCCTTGGTCACGGGGTGGGCTATGGGAGACCCAATGGAAGGACCCATGGGTACCTCTAATGGGAGACCATGGCTGCATTGACTTTTGACAGCCCAAAGGGTGGTAAGAGAAAGCCATTGACTGTAATTAAAACTGACTTTACTAATGTATGCTTCAAAAGTCCACAGATGGGAGCAGTCAGCAGCATTGTAAACCCATTGTGCATGCTTGACAGACTTTGAAGCTAAGCAGTGAGAGCTTGTCACGGTGGATGGGAGACCTCATGAGAGACCCAATGGAAGTCTCTATGGTGACCCAATGGGATCTCAATGGAGACCATGGCTGCATTGACTTTTGACAGGCAAAGGGCTGGTAAGAGCAGAGCCATTGACTGTAATGAAAACTGACTTTACAACATGACTGGAGGACTGAATGGAGCCCTCTATGGGTGACCCAATGGGGATCTCAATGGGAGACCATGGCTGCATTGACTTTTGACAGGCCAAAGGGCTGGTAAGGGTAGACGCCATTGACTGTAATTAAAACTGATTTTACTAATGTATTGCTCTTCAAAAATCCCACAGATGAGCAGCCAGCATGTCAGCAGCCATTGTAAGTCCATTGTGAATGCCCTTGACAGACTCTTGAAGCTAAGCAGTGAGAGCCTTGGTCACGTGCTGGATGGGAGACCTCATTAGAGACCCAATGGAAGTCTCTGTGGATGACCCAATGGGAGACCACGGCTGCATTGACTTTTGACAGCCCAAAGGGCTGGAAAAAGTAAACGCCATTGACTGTAATTAAAACTGACTTTTACAAATGTATTGCTTTTCAAAAGTCCCACAGATGGGAAGCCAGCATGTCAGCAGCCATTGTAAACCCATTGTGCATACCCTTGACAGACTCTTGAACTAAGCAGTGAGAGCCTTGGTCGCGGGCTGGATGGAAGACCTCATGAAAGACCCAATGGAAGTCTCTATGGGTGACCCAAGGGAATCTCAATGGGAGGCCATGGCTGCATTGACTTTTGACAGCCCAAAGGGCTGGTAAGAGTAGACGCCATTGACTGTAATTAAAACTGACTTTTATTAATGTATGCTCTATACAAAAGTCCCACAGATGGGAAGCCAGCATGTCAGCAGCCATTGTAAACCCATTGTGCATGCCCTTGACAGACTCTTGAAGCTAAGCAGTGAGAGCCTTGGTCACAGGCTGGATGGGAGACCTCATGAGAGACCCAATGGAAGTCTCTATGCGTTGACTCAAGGGAATCTCAATGGGAGACCATGGCTGCATTGACTTTCGACAGCCCAAAGGGCTGGAAAAGTAGATGCCATTGACTGTAATTAAAACTGACTTTTACTAATGTATTGCTCTTCAAAAGTCCCACAGATGGGAAGCAAGCATGTCAGCAGCAAGTGTAAACCCTTTGTGGATGCCCTTGACAGACTCTTGAAGCTAAGCAGTGAGAGCCTTGGTCAAGGGCTGGATGGGAGTCCTCATGAGAGACCCAATGGAAGTCTCTATGGGTGACTCAATGGAGACCATGGCTGCATTGACTTTTGACAGGCCAAAGGGCTGGTAAGAGTAGAAGCCATTGACTGTAATTAAAACTGACTTTTACTAATGATTGCTCTTCAAAAGTCCCACAGATGGGAAGCCAGTATGTCAGCAGCCATTGTAAACCCATTGTGCATGCCCTTTACAGACTCTTGAAGCTAAGCAGTGAGATCCTTGGTCAAGGGCTGGATGGGAGACCTCATGAGAGACCAATGGAGTCTCGATGGAAGTCTCTATGGGTGACCCAATGGGAATCTCAATGGGAGTCCATGTTTCATTGATTTTTGACAGGCCAAAGGGCTGGTAAGAGCAGAAGCCATTGACTGTAATTAAAACTGACTTTTACTAATGCATTGCTCTTCAAAAGTCCCACAGATGGGAAGCCAGTATGTCAGCAGCCATTGTAAACCCATTGTGCATGCCTTGACAGACTCTTGAAGCTAAGCAGTGAGATCCTTGGTCAAGGGCTGGATTGGAGACCTCATGAGAGACCCAATGGAAGTCTCTATGGGTGCCCCACTGGGAATCTCAATGGGAGACCATGGCTGCATTGACTTTTGACAGGCCAAAAGGCTGGTAAGAGTAGAAGCCATTGACTGTAATTAAAACTGACTTTTACTAATGTATTGCTCTTCAAAAGTCCCACAGATGGGAAGCCAGTATGTCAGCAGCCATTGTAAACCCATTGTGCATGCACTTGACAGACTCTTGAAGCTAAGCAGTGAGAGCCTTGGTCACAGGCTGGGTGGGCGACCTCATGAGAGACCCAATGGGAATTTCAATGGGAGACCATGGCTGCATTGACTTTTGACAGGCCAAAAGGCTGGTAAGAGTAGAAGCCATTGACTGTAATTAAAACTGACTTTTACTAATGTATTGCTTTTCAAACGTCCCACAGATGGGAAGCCAGTATGTCAGCAGCCATTGTAAAAACCCATTGTGCATGCCCTTGACAGACTCTTGAAGCTAATAAATGAGAGCCTTGGTCACGGGTTGGATGGGAGACCTAATGAGAGACCCAATGGAAGTCTCTATGGGTGACCCACAGGGAATCTCAATGGGAGACCATGGCTGCGTTGACTTTTGACAGGCCAAAGGGCTGGTAGGAGTAGAAGCCATTGACTGTAATTAAAACTGACTTTTACTAATGTATGCTCTTCAAAAGTCCCACAGATGGGAAGTTACCATGTCAGCAGCCATTGTAAACCCATTGTGCATGCGCTTGACTGATTGTTAAGCTAAGCAGTGAAAACCTTGGTCATGGGCTGGATGGGAGACTCATGGGCTGGATGGGAGACCTCATGAGAGACCAAGTGGAAGTCTCTATGGGAGACCCAATGGGAGACCATGGCTGCATTGACTTTTGACAGGCCAAAGGGCTGGTAAGAGTAGAAGCCATTGACTGTAATAAAAACTGACTTTTACTATTTTACTAATGTATTGCTCTTCAAAAGTCCCACAGATGGGAAGCCAGCATGTCAGCAGCCATTATAAACCCATTGTGCATGCCCTTGTCAGACTCTTGAAGCTAAGCAGTGAGAGCCTTGGTCACGGGCTGGATGAGAGACCCAATGGGTGACCCAATGGGAGTCCATGTCTGCATTGACTTTTGACAGGCCAAAGGGCTGGTAAGAGCAAAAGCCATTGACTGTAATTAAAACTGACTTTTACTAATGTATTGCTCTTCAAAAGTCCCATAGATGGGCAGCCAGTATGTCAGCAGCAATTGTAAACCCATTGTGCATGCCCTTGACAGACTCTTGAAGCTAAGCAGTGAGAGCCTTGGTCACGGGCTGGATGGGAGACCTCATGAGAGACCAAATGGAAGTCTCTATGGGAGACCCAATGGGAATCTCAATGGGAGACCATGGCTGCATTGACTTTTGACAGGCCAAAGGGCTGGTAAGAGCAAAAGCCATTGACTGTAATAAAAACTGACTTTTACTAATGTATTGCTCTTCAAAAGTCCCACAGATGGGAAACCAGCATGTCAGCAGCCATTGTAAACCCATTGTGCATGCCCTTGACAGACTCTTGAAGCTCAGCAGTGAGAGCCTTGGTCACGGGCTGGATGGGAGACTTGGTGAGAGACCCAATGGAAGTCTCTCTGGGTGACCCAATGGGAATCTCAATGGGAGACCATGGCTGCATTGACTTTTGACAGCCCAAGGGGCTGGTAAGAGCAGAAGCCATTGACTGTAATTAAAACTGACATTTACTAATGTATGCCTATACAAAAGTCCCACAGATGGGAAGCCAGCATGTCAGCAGCCATTGTAAACCCATTGTGCATGCCCTTGACAGACTCTTGAAGCTAAGCAGTGAGAGCCTTCGTCACGGGTTGGATGAGAGACCCAATGGAAGTCTTTATGGGTGACCTAATGGGAATCTCAATGGGAGTCCATGGCTGCATTGACTTTTGACAGGCCAAAGGGCTGGTAAGAGCAGAAGCCATTGACGATAATTAAAACTGACTTTTACTAATGTATTGCTCTTCAGAAGTCCCACAGATGGGCAGCCAGCATGTCAGCAGCCATTATAAACCCATTGTGCATGCCCTTGACAGACTGTTGAAGCTAAGCAGTGAAAGCCTTGGTCACGGGCTGGATGGGAGACCTCATGAGATACCCAATGGAAGTCTCTATGGGTGACCCAAGGGGAATCTCAATGGGAGTCCATGGCTGCGTTGACATTTGACAGGCCAAAGGGCTGGTAAGAGCACAAGCCATTGACTGTAATTAAAACTGACTTTTACTAATGTATTGCTCTTCAAAAGTCCCACAGATGGGCAGCCAGTATGTCAGCAGCCATTGTAAACCCATTGTGCATGCCCTTGACAGACTCTTGAAACTAAGGAATGAGAGCTTTGGTCACGGGCTGGATGAGAGACCCAATGGAAGTCTCTATGGGTGACCCATTGGGAATCTCAATGGGAGTCCATGGCTGCATTGACTTTTGACAGGCCAAAGGGCTGGTAAGAACAGAAGCCATTGACTGTAATTAAAACTGACCTTTACTAATGTATGCCTCTTCAAAAGTTACACAGATGAGAAGCCAGCATGTCACCAGCCATTGTAATCCGATTGTGCTTGCCCTTGACAGACTCTTGAAGCTAAGCAGTGAGAGCCTTGCTCACGGGCTGGATGGGAGACCTCATGAGAGTCCCAATGGAGGTCTCTATGGGTGACCCAATGGGAATCTCAATGGTCGACTATGGCTGCATAGACTTTTGACAGCCCAAAGTGCTGGTAAGAGTAGATGCCATTGACTGTAATTAAAACTGACTTTTACTCATGTATTGCTCTTCAAAAGTCCCACAGATGGGCAGCCAGTATGTCAGCAGCCATTGTAAACCCATTGTGCATGCCCTTGACAGACTATTGAAATTAAGCAATGAGAGCTTTGGTCACGGGCTGGATGAGAGACCCAATGGAAGTCTCTATGGGTGACCCATTGGGAATCTCAATGGGAGTCCATGGCTGCATTGACTTTTGACAGGCCAAAGGGCTGGTAAGAGCAGAAGCCATTGACTGTAATTAAAACTGACTTTTACTAATGTATGCCTATACAAAAGTCCGACAGATGGGAAGCCAGCAAAGCAGCAGCCATTGTAAACCCATTGTGCATGCCCTTGACAGACTCTTGAAGCTAAGCAGTGAGAGCCTTGGTCATGGGCGGGATGGGAGACCCAATGAGAGACCTCATGAGAGACCTCATGAGAGACCCAATGAGAGACCCAATGAGAGACCCAATGGGTGATCCAATGGGAGTCCATGGCTGCGTTGACTTTTGACAGGCCAAAGGGCTGGTAAGAGCAAAAGCCATTGACTGTAATTAAAACTGACTTTTACTAATGTATGCCTCTTCAAAAGTCCCACAGATGGAAAGCCAGCATGTCAGCAGCCATTGTAAACCCATTGTGCATGCCCTTGACAGACTCTTGAAGATAAGCAGTGAGAGCCTTGGTCACAGGCTGGATGGGAGACCTCATGAGAGACCCAGTGGAAGTCTCTATGGTTGACCCAATGGGAATCTCAATGGGAAACCATGGCTGCATTGACTTTTGACAGGCCAAAGGGCTGGTAAGAGTAGACTCCATTGACTGTAATTAAAACTGACTTTTACTAATGTATGCCTATACAAAAGTCCCACAGATGGGAAGCCAGCATGTCAGCAGCCATTATAAACCCATTGTGCTTGCACTTGACAGACTCTTGAAGCAAAGTAGTCAGAGCCTTGGCCACGGGCTGGATGGGAGACCTCATGAGATACCCAATGGAAGTCTGTATGGGTGACCCAATGGGAATCTTAATGGGAGACCATGGCTGCATTGACTTTTGACAGCCCAAAGGGCTGGTAAGAGTAGACGCCATTGACTGTAAATAAAACTAACTTTTACTAATGTATGGCTCTTCAAACGTCCCACAGATGGGAAGCCAGCATGTCAGCAGCCATTGTAAACCATTGTGCATGCCCTTGACAGACTCTTGAAGCTAAGCAGTGAGAGCCTTGGTCATAGGCTGGATGAGAGACCCAATGGAAGTCTCTATGCGTGATCCAATGGGAATCTCAATGGGAGTCCATGGCTGCATTGACATCTGACAGGCCAATGGGCTGGTAAGTGCAGAAGCCATTGACTGTAATTAAAACTGACTTTTACTAATGTATTGCTCTTCAAAAGTCCCACAGATGGGAAGCCAGCATATCAGCAGCCATTGTAAACCCATTGTGCATGCCCTTGACAGACTCTTGAAGCTAAGCAGTGAGAGGCTTGGTCACGGGCTGGGTGGGAGGCCTCATGAGAGACCCAATGGAAGTCTCTATGGGTGACCCAATGGGAGTCCATGGCTGCATTGACTTTCTACAGGCCAAAGGGCTGGTAAGAGCAAAAGCCATTGACTATAATTAAAACTGACTTTTACTAATGTATTGCTTTTCAAAAGTCCCACAGATGGGAAGCCAGCATTTCAGCAGCCATTGTAAACCCATTGTGCATGCCCTTGACAGACTCTTGAAGCTAAGCAGTGAGAGCCTTGGTCATGGGCTGGATGGGAGACCTCATGAGAGACCCAATGGGTGACCCAATGGGAGACCATGGCTGCATTGACTTTTGACAGCCCAAAGGGCTGGTAAGAGTAGACGCCATTTACTGTAAATAAAACTGACTTTTACTAATGTATGCCTATACAAAAATCCCACAGATGGGAAGCCAGCATGTCATCAGCCATTGTAAACCCATTGTGCATGCCCTTGACAGACTCTTGAAGCTAAGCAGTGAGAGTCTTGGTCACAGGCTGGATGGGAGACCTCATGAGAGACCCCATGGAAGTCTCTATGGTTGACCCAATGGAATCTCAATGGGAGACCATGGCTGCATTGACTTTTGACAGGCCAAAGGGCTGGTAGAGTAGACGCCATTGACTGTAATTAAAACTGACTTTTACTAATGTATGCCTAAACAAAAGTCCCACAGATGGGCAGCCAGTATGTCAGCAGCCATTGTAAACCCATTGTGCATGCCCTTGACAGACTCTTGAAGCTAAGCAGTGAGAGCCTTGGTCACGGGCTGGATGAGAGACCCAATGGAAGTCTCTATGGGTGACCCAATGGGAGACCATGGCTGCATTGACTTTTGACAGGCCAAAGGGCTGGTAAGAGTAGACGCCATTGACTGTAATTAAAACTGACTTTTACTAATGTATGCCTATACAAAAGTCCCACAGAATGGCAGGCTGTATGTCAGCAGCCATTGTAAACCCATTGTGCATGCCCTTGACAGACTCTTGAAGCCAATCAGTGAGAGCCTTGGTCACGGGCTGGATGGGAGACCTCATGAGAGACCCAATGTTAGTCTCTATGAGTGACCCAATGGGAGTCCATGGCTGCATTGATTTTTGACAGGCCAAAGGGCTGGTAAGAGTGGAAGACAATGACTGTAATTAAAACTGACTTTTACTAATGTATTGCTCTTCAAAAGTCCCACAGATGGGAAGCCAGCATGTCAGCAGCCATTGTAAACCCATTGTGCATGCCATTGACAGACTTTTGAAGCTAAGCAGTGAGAGCCTTGGTCATTGGCTGGATGGGATACCTCATGAGAGACCCAAAGGAAGTCTCTATGGGTGACCCAATGGGAATCTCAATGGGAGACCATGGCTGCATTGACTTTTGACAGGACAAAGGGCTGGTAAGGGTATACGCCATTGACTGTAATTAAAACTGACTTTTACTAATGTATGCCTATACAAAAGTCCCACAGATGGGAAGCCAGCATGTCAGCAGCCATTGTAAACCCATTGTTCATGCCCTTGACAGACTCTTGAAGCTAAGCAGTGAGAGCCTTGGTCACGGGCTGGATGAGAGACTCAATGGAAGTCTCTATGGGTTACCCAATAGAAATCTCAATGGGAGTCCATGGCTGCATTGACTTTTGACAGGCCAAAGGGCTGGTAAGAGCAGAAGCCATTGACTGGAATTAAAACTGACTTTTACTAATGTATTGCTCTTCAAAAGTCCCACAGATGGGCCACTTGCATGTCAGCAGCCATTATAAACCCATTGTGCATACCCTTGACAGACTGTTGAAGCTAAGCAGTGAGAGCCTTGGTCACGGGCTGGATGGGAGACCTCATGAGAGACCCAATGGAAGTCTCTATGGGTGACCCAATGGGAATCTCAATGTAAGTCCATGGCTGCATTGACTTTTGACAGACCAAATTGCTAGTAAGAGTAGAAGCCATTGATTGTAATTAAAACTAATTTTTACTAATGTATGCCTCTTCATAAGTCCCACAGATGAGAAGCCAGCATGTCAGCAGCCGTTGTAAACCCATTGTGCATACCCTTGACAGACTGTTGAAGCTAAGCAGTGAGAGTCTTGGTCACGGGCTGGATGAGAGACCTCATGGAAGACCTCATGGGAGACCAATGGGAGTCTCAATGGAAGTCTCTATGGGTGACCCAATGGGAATCTCAGTGGGAGAGCCTATGGCAATTTCAATGGGAGACCATGGCTGTGTTGACTTTTGACAGACCAAATTGCTAGTAAGAGTAGAAGCCATTGACTGTAATTAAAACTAATTTTTACTAATGTATGCCTCTTCATAAGTCCCACAGATGAGAAGCCAGCATGTCAGCAGCCGTTGTAAACCCATTGTGCATACCCTTGACAGACTGTGAAGCTAAGCGTGAGAGCCTTGGTCACGGCTGGATGAGAGACCTCATGGGAGACCTCATGGAGACCTCATGGAGCTCATGGAGACCTCATGGGAGACCCAATGGGTGACCCAATGGGAGTCTCAATGGAATCTCATGGGTGACCCAATGAATCCAGTGGCAGAGCTATGGCAATTTCAATGGAGACCATGGTGTGTTGACTTTTGACAGGCCATAGGGCTGGTAAAGTAGAAGCCATTTACTCTAATTAAAACTGACTTTTACTATGTATCCTCTTCAAAAGTCCCACAGATGAAAGCCAGCATGTCAGCAGCTGTTAAACCCATTGTGCATGACCCTTGACAGACTGTTGAAGCTAAGCAGTGAGAGCCTTTGTCACGGCTGGATGGGAGACCTCATGAGAGCCCAATGGAATCTCTATGGGTGACCCAATGGGAATCTCAGTGGGAGAGCTTATGGCAATTTCAATGGGAGACAATGCTGCATTTACTTTTGACAGGCCAAAGGCTGTTAAGAGTAAAGCCATTGACGTAATTAAAACTGACTTTTACTAATGTATGCCTCTTAAAAGTCCCACAGATGGGAAGCCAGCTGTCAGCAGCCATTGTAAACCCATTTGCATGCCCTTGACAGACTTTGAAACTAAGCAGTGAGAGCCTTGTCATGGGTGTATGGGAGACCTCATGAGAGACCCAATGGGAGTCTCAATGGAAGTCTTATGGGTGACCCAATGGGAGTCTCAGTGGGAGAGCTTATGGCAATTTCAATGGGAGACCATGGCTGCATTGACTTTTGACAAGCCAAAGGGCTGGTAAGAGTAGAAGCCATTGACTGTAATAAAACTCACTTTTACTAATGTATGCCTCTTCAAAGTCCCACAGATGGGAAGCCAGCATGTCAGCAGCATTGTAAACCCATTGTGCATGCCCTTGACAGACTGTGGAAGCTAAGCAGTGAGAGCCTTGTCACGGGCTGGATGGAGACCTCATAGAGACCAATAGGAGTCTCAATGGAAGTCTTATGGGTGACCCAATGGGAATCTCAGTGGGAGAAATATGCAATTCAATTCAATGGGATATCATGGCTGCATTGACTTTTGACAGGCCAAAGGGCTGGTAAGAGTAGAAGCCATTAACTGTAATTGAAACTGACTTTTACTAATGTATGCTCTTCAAAAGTCCCACAGATGGAACCAGCATGTCATTAGCCATTGTAAACCCATTGTGCATGCCTTGACAGACTGTTGAAGCTAAGCAGTGAGAGCCTTGGTCAAAGGCTGAATGCGAGACCTCATGAGAGACCCAATGGAAGTCTCGATGGTGACCCATGGGAATCTCAGTGGGAGAGCCTATGGCAATTTCAATGGGAGACAAAGCTGACTGATTTTGACAGGCCAAAGGGCTGGTAAGAGTAGAAGCCATTGACGTATTTAAAACTGACTTTTACTAATGTATGCCTCTTAAAGGTCCCACAGATGGGAAGCCAGCATGTCAGCAGCCATTTAAACCCATTGGGCATGTCCTTGAAAGACTGTGGAAGCTAAGCAGTTAGAGCATTGTCACGGGCTGGATGGAGACTCATGAAGACCCAATGGAATCTGATGAATCTTTATGGTCACCCAATGGGAATCTCAGTGGAGACAGCAATTTCAATGAGACAATGGCTGCATTGACTTTTGACAGGCCAAAGGGCTGGTAAGAGTAGAAGCCATTGACTGTAATTAAAACTGACTTTTACTAATGTATGCCTTTTCAAAAGTCCCACAGATGGGTAGCCAGCATGTCAGCAGCCATTGTAAACCCATTGTGCATGCCATTGACAGACTGTTGAAGCTAAGCAGTGAGAGCTTTGGTCACGGGCTGGATGGGAGCCCGCGTGAGAGTCTCTATGGGAGTCTCAATGGAAGTTTCTATGAATGACCCAATGGGTATCTCCGTGGGAGAGCCTATGGCAATTTCAATGGGAGACCATGGCGCCATTGACTTTTGACAGGCCAATGGGCTGGTAAGACTAGAAGCCATTGACAGTAATTAAAACTGAATTTTACTAATGTATGCCTCTTCAAAAGTCCCACGTATGTGAAGCCAGCATGTCAGCAGCCATTGTAAACCCATTGTGCATGCCCTTGACATACTGTTAAAGCTCAGCAGTGAGTACCTTGGTTAAAGGCTGGAGGGGAGACCTCATGAGAGACCCAATGGGTGTCTCAATGGAAGTCTCTATAGATCACCCAATGGGAATCTCAGTGGGAGAGCCTATGGCAATTTCAATAGGAGACCATGGGTGCATTGACTTTTGACAGGCCAAAGGGCTGGTAAGAGTAGAATCTATTGACTGTAATTAAAACTGACTTTTACTAATGTATGCCTCTTCAAAAGTCCCACAGATGGGAAGCCAGCATGTCAGCAGCCATTGTAAACCCATTGTGCATGCCCTTGACAGACTGTTGAAGCTAAGCAGTGAGAGCTTTGGTCACGGGCTGGATGGGAGACCGCGTGAGAGTCTCTATGGGAGTCTCAATAATAGTTTCTATGAGTGACCCAATGGGAATCTCAGTGGGAGAGCCCATGGCAATTTCAATGGGAGACCATGGCTGCATTGACTTTTGAAAGGCCAATGGGCTGGTAAGAGTAGACGCTATTGACGGTAATTAAAACTGACTTTTACTAATGTATGCCTCTTCAAAAGTCCCACAGATGGAAAACCAGCATATCAGCGGCCATTGTAAACCCATTGTGCATGCCCTTGACAGACTCTTGAAGCTAAGCAGTGAGAGCCTTGGTCACGGGCTGGATGGGAGACCTCATGAGAGACCCAATTGTAGTCTCTATGGGTGACCCAATGGGAATCTCAGTGGGAGAGCCTATAGCAATTTCAATGGGAGACCGTGGCTGCACTGATTTTTGACAGGCTAAAGGGCTGGTAAGAGTAGAAGCCATTGACTGTAAATAAAACTGACTTTTACTAATGTATGCCTCTTCAAAAGTCCCACAGATGGGAAGCCAGCACGTCAGCAGCCATTGTAAACCTATTGTGCATGCACTTGACATACTGTTAAAGCTAAGCAGTGAGAGCCTTGGTCACAAGCTGGATGGGAGACCTCATGAGAAACCCAATGGGTGTCTCTATAGATGACCCAATGGGAATCTCAGTGGGAGAGCCTATGGCAATTTCAATGGGAGACCATGGCTGCATTGACTTTTGACAGGCTAAAGGGCTGGTAAGAGTAGAAGCCATTGACTGTAATTAATACTGACTTTTACTAATGTATGCCTCTTCAAAAGTCCCACAGATGGGAAGCCAACACGTCAGCAGCCATTGCAAACCTATTGTGCATGCCCATGACAGACTGTGGAAGCTAAGCAGTGAGAGCCTTGGTCACGGGCTGCATGGGAGACCGCATGAGAGACCCAATGAGAGTCTCAATGGAAGTCGCTATGGGTGACTCAATGGGAATTTCAGTGGGAGAGCCTGCGACAATTTCAATTGGAGACCATGGCTGCATTGACTTTTGACAAGCCAAAGGGCTGGTAAGAGTAGAAGCCATTGACTGTAAGGGTACCTTTACACGCCGCTACAACAGGATGGATACAACCAGCTACTTCACGTGCACGAGCACGCCCAAACGGTTACAAACGGGAAACGCACCACCTTTACACGCCGCCACAAGGTGCTCTACGCTACGTTACATCTACAGCTAGATACATCGCCGGGTGTCTCAAGTAGCCATCTGTAGCTTACCTTACCTCATTTACACACCGCTACAACCAGCTAATATGGGAGGACCTGGTGCAGCAGGGACAGCACATAGGCGTGCCACATTTGTGGAGTACGAGACGTCCGTACGCTGATAGGACAAAGCAATAACATGATGATTGGGCAGGCATCGCAGGAGGCTGTTTAATACATGACGCTCGAGCAATTGTGTAGTGTGACTGGTCAGTTCCTTAAATATGCCTCCCTATGCAGCGACTACCAATCGTAACGCAGGAGCTTCCACCAATGATCGCTGAAGGGGGCGGTATCCCGGAGCCTGTGTCACGCCCCAGCTACATACCAGGTACATTGCCTGGTGTCGACACATCCTTTCTGTAGCTTCTTTACACGCCGATACAGCTCGCTGCAATCGGCTTTGTAGCCACCTGTTTCAGAGCAGTGCTCGGAAACAGATGTATCTGTTGCCGGCTGTCTCGTCCCGTCTTCACACGCCGCTACTACGGGCTATATTGACGCTACAAGCTACATTTGTAGCCTGTAGCGGGTTGTATCCATCCTGTTGTAGCGGCGTGTAAAGGTACCCTAATTAAAACTGACTCCTCTATCTCTATGGTTGACCCAATGGGAATCTCAGTGGGAGAGCCTATTGCAATTTCAATGGGAGACCATGGCTGCACTGACTTTTGACAGGCCAAAGGGCTGGTAAGAGTAGAAGCCATTGACTGTAATTAAAACTGACTTTTACTAATGTTTGCCTCTTCAAAAGTCCCACAGATGGTAAGCCAGCCTGTCAGCAGCCATTGTAAACCCATTGTGCATGCCCTTGACAGACTGTTAAAGCTAAGCAGTGAGAGCCTTGGTCATGGGCTTGGATGGGAGACCTCATGAGAGACCCAATGGGAGTCTCAATGGAAGTCTATATGGGTGACCCAAAGGGAATGTCAGTGGGAGAGCCTGTGCCAATTTCAACGGGAGACCATGGCTGCATTGACTTTTGACAGGCCAAAGGGATGGTAAGAGAAGAAGCCATTGACTGTAAATAAAACTAACATTTACTAATGTATGCATCTTCAAAAGTCCCACAGATGGGAAGCCAGGATGTTACCAGCCATTGTAAACCCATTGTGCATGCCCTTGACAGACTGTTGAAGCTAAGCAGTGAGAGCCTTGGTCACGGGCTGGATGAAAGACCTCGTGAGAGACCCAATGGGAGTCGCTATGGGTGACCCAATGGGAGAGCCTATGGCAATTTCAATGGGAGACCATGGCTGCATAGCCTTTTAACAGGCCAAAGGGCTGATAAGAGTAGAAGCCATAGACTGTAATTAAAACTGACTTTTACTAATGTATGCCTCTTCAAAAGTCCCACAGATGGGAAGCCAGCATGTCAGCAGCCATTGTAAACCCATTGTGCATGCCCTTGACAGTCTGCTGAACCTAAGCAGTGAGAGCCTTGGTCACGGGCTGTATGGGAGACCTCATGAGAGACCCAATGGAAATGTCAATGGAAGTCTCTATAGGTGACCTAATGGGAATCTCGGTGGGAGAGCCTATGGCAACTTCATTGGGAGACCATGGCTGCATTGACTTTTGACAGGCCAAAGGGCTGGTAAGAGTAGAAGCCATTGACGGTAATTAAAACTGACTTTTACTAATGTATGACTCTTCAAAAGTCCCACAGATGGGAAGCCAGCATGTCAGCAGCCATTGTAAACACATTGTGCATGCCATTGACAGACCGTTGAAGATAAGCAGTGAGAACCTTGGTCACGGGCTGGATGGGAGACCTCATGAGAGACCCAATGGTAGTCTCTATGGGTGACCCGATGGGAATCTCAGTGGGAGAGCCTATGGCAATTTCATAGGGAGACAATGGCTAAATTGACTTTTGACAGGCCAAAGGGCTGGTAAGAGTAGAAGCCATTGACGGTAATTAAAACTGACTTTTACTAATGTATGCCTCTTCAAAAGTCCCACAGATAGGATGCCAGTATGTCAGCAGCCATTGTAAACCCATTGTGCATGCCCTTGACAGACTGTTGAAGCTAAGCAGCAGTAGCCTCGGTCACAGGCTGGATAGGAGAATTCTTGAGAGAGTAGAAGCCATTGACAGTAATTAAAACTTACTTTTACTATTGTATGGCTCTTCAAAAGTCCCACAGATGGGAAGCCAGCATGTCAGCAGCCATTGTAAATCCATTGGGCATGCCCTTGACAGACTGTTGAAACTAAGCAGCTGGAGCCTTGCCACAGGCTGGATGGGAGACTTCATGAAAGACCCAATGGGAATCTATATGGGTGACTCATATGGGGGACCATGGCTGCATTTACTTTTGACAGGCCAAAGGGCTGGCAAGAGTAGAAGCTATTGAAAGTAATTGAAACTCACTTTTACTAAAGTTTGCTTCTTCAAAAGTCCCACAGATGGAAAGCCAACTTGTCAGCAACTGTTGAAAACCCTTTGTGCATGCCCTTGACAGACTGTTGAAGCTAAGCAGCAGAAGTTTCGGCAACAGTCTGGATAGGAGACCTCATGGTTTCCCATTTAAATTGCAATAGGATCTCCCACTGAGATTACCATTAAGTCACCCATGGAGACTTCCATTGAGATTCCCATTGGGTCTCTCATGAGGTCTCCCATCCAGACTGTGGCTGAGACTCCTGCTGCTCAGCTTCAACAGTCTGTCAAGGGCATGCGCAATGGGTTTACAATGGCTGCTGACAAGTTGGCGTCCCATCTGTGGGACTTTTGAAGAGATATGCATTAGTAAAAGTCACTTTTAATTACTGTCAATCGCTTCTACTCTTACAAGCCCTTTGGCCTGTTAAACGTCAATGCGGCCATGGTCTCCCATTCAAATTGTATTAGGATCTCCCACTGAGATTCCTCTTATTATGTCATCCATGAAGACTTCTTTTGAGTTTCCCATTGGGTCTCCTATCCAGACTGTGACCAAGACTGCTGCTTAGCTTCAAGAGTCTGTCAAGGCAATGTACGATGGGTTTACAATAGCTGCTGACAAATTGGCTTCCCAGCTGTGGGACTTTTGAAGAGGCATACATTAGTCAGCTTTAATTACTATCGATGGCTTCTACGCTTACCAGCCCTTTGGCCTGTCAAAAATCAATGCAGCTGCTGACAAGTTGGCTTTCCATCTGTGGGACATTTGAAGAGGCATGCATTAGTAAAAGTCAGTTTTAAGTACTGTCAATGGCTTCTAATCCTACCAGCCCTTTGACCTGTCAAAAGTCTATGCAGCCATGGTCTCCCATTGAAATTGCGATAGGATGTCCCACTGAGATTCCCATTGGGTCACCCACAGAGACTTCCAATAAAATTCCCATTGGGTCTTTCATAAAGTCTCTCATCCAGACCATGGCCAAGGCTCCTGCTGCTTAGCTTCAACAGTCTGTCAAGAGCATGCACAATGGGTTTACAACGGCTGCTGAAAGTTTGGCGGTCCATCTGTGGGACTTTTGAAGAGGCATGCATTAGTAAAAGTGAGTTTTAATTGCTTTCAATAGGAGTCCATGGCTGCATTACCTTTTGACAGTCCAAAGGGCTTTTAAGAGTAGAAGCCATTGACAGTAATTAAAATTGACTTTTACTAATGCATGCCTTTTAAAAAGTCCCACAGATGGGATACCATATTGTCAGCAGCCCTTGTAAACACGTTGTGCACGCCCTTGACAGACTGTTGAAGTTAAGCAGCAGGAGTCTCAGCTACAGCGTGGATGGGAGACCTCATGAGAGACTCAATGGAAATCTCTATGGGTGACCCAATGGTGATCTCAGTGGGAAAGCCTGTGCAATTACAATGGGAGACCATAGCTGTGTTGACTTTTGACAGGCCAAAGGGCTGGTAAGAGTAGAAGCCATTGACAATAATTAAAACTAACTTTTACTAATGTATGCCTCTTAAAAAGTCCCACGGATGGGAAGCCAACTAATCAGCAGCCATTGTAAACCCATTGTGAATGCCCTTTGAATGACTGTTGAAGCTAAGCAGCAGGAGCCTCGGACACAGTCTGGGTTGGAGACCTCATGAGAGACACAATGGAAATCTCAGTGGGAGATCCTATTTCAATGGAAGACCATGGCTACATTGACTTTTGACAGGCCAAAGGGCTGGTAAGAGTAGAAACCATTGACAAAAAATAAAACTGACTTTTACTAATGTATGCCTCTTCAAAAGTACCACAGAAGGAAAGCAAAATTGTCAGCAGACATTGTAAACCTATTGTGCATGCCCTTGACAGACTGTTGAAGCTAAGCAGCAAGAGCCTTGGCCATGGTTTGGATTGGAGACTGATTGAGAGACTTAATGATAATCTCAATGGAAGTCTCTATGGGTGACCCAATGATGATCTCAGTGGGAGAGCCTATGGCAATTTCAATGGAGACCATCGCTCCATTGACTTTTTGTTTCAACTTTGTTTTTATTAGAAGATTTTGAATTTATAACATGGCACATACACCAATATCAAACAAATAGACAATCTCCATTTATAGATTATAATAAGAAAATACACAAAAACAGAACAGCAATAATATACTCAGCGTGTCTAATTTCGTCTCCCAGCGGAAAGGGTTTCAAATTATTAAGCTCCTGTCTATAGGTCTCGAGCCCAGGTAGCAAACATTAATCCCTTGTTTCTCCCAAACATGAAGTCACAGTCCTTCTTACGCAACCACCCAATTCCGCTTGTTGAGTTAAATCATACCCCTCATTATCCCAATAGATCCTCTTTAAATAAATTCCATGGCGCCCACACTCTGTCAAACTTGTCTATGTTGTCATGTAGGGAGGCTGTCATCTTCTCCATAACATATACATCTTGGATTCTGGTATAAAGATCCAGCGATGTAGGGGCCGCTGTTTTTTTCCAATATATGGGGATGAGGCATTTAGCAGCAGTCAAAAGATGGATCAGTAACTTCGAGCGGGGCTTATCCCATCCTCTAGGTGTAAGATTCAACAAAAACATATGGGGGTCAACTGGTACTTCAGCCTCAAAAACCGTGCTCAGCAGTCTCCCCACTTCCTTCCAGAAACCCTCCAGGATCGGGCAATCCCAGTATATGTGAAAAAGAGATGCCCCACCGGCACCGCATCTCCAACACACATCCGGGATGGATCCGTTCATCCTATGGAGAACCTCGGGGACACAATACCAGTTCATCAGGAGTTTAATTTGGTTCTCCTTGTGAAGGGTATTGATAGAGGTCTTGTGAGCTCTCGACCAGACCACCTGCCACTGTCTCTGGGTCATCGGGTGTCCTAGCCACGACTCCCATTTCGTCATATATGTGTGACAGTTGGACATCTGGGAGTTGGGGCAGTGAAGTAAGGTATATATGTCGGAAATGAGCCCCTTAGTTGTTGCATTATTTACACAAATCCTCTCAAAGTCAGTTGGTTCAAGGGTCTCTGGGGAGCCCATCTTTGTTCTAAAATAGTGTAATATTTGCTGGTATGAGTAGAATAGAGTGTTCTGTAGGTTATGTTTCTGGGACAGTTCAAGAAAGGTTCTAAACTTTCTAGTCAGAGGATCCACCAGGTCTCTGTATGTGAAAAGGCCTGCCAAGGCCCAGCTTGATCCTGCCCCTGAATCCATTACGTCTTCTAGTTGAGGGTTATAAAGGAACGGCGTTAGGAAGGATGAATGGGTAGCTAACTGGTATTTGATTCTCAGTGTGTTCCAGATGTCCCTAGTAAATGCCATAGGACCCAGAAGCGCAGTCCGAGAAATCTCATTAGGCGGACCCCATATTAGGGCTGCTGGGTGGTAGGGAGCCAGCCACAATTTTTCGATTTCCATCCATTTGCTGAATGCGGGGAGAGTCGACCAGGAGGGGATGAGTCTTAGATGTGTGGCATAGTAATATTTAGTTATATCTGGGCAGGCCAAACCTCCCCGGGACTTGGGGGCGCACATCACCGTTCTAGGAATGCGATGTCTCCCCGAATGCCAGACAAAGTTCAGGAAAATCGACTGTACTTTCTTTAATATCTTCTGTGGGACTTTTGACGAGATTGTTTCGAATAGATATAGAAACTTGGGGAGAATCGACATTTTTAAGATTGCTATTTTACCTAGAAAGGAGACCGGCAATGAGGACCACTTCTGTAATCGTATCTCAGTATCTCGGATCAGAGGGGGGAAGTTTGCCCCATACATCTCGTTATATCTTGGAGTTATATGTACCCCCAAATATTTAATGGAAGAAGTTTTCCAAGTGTAATTATGGGACTTCTGCAAATATCTAAGTTTAGGTTCCGGTACATTAAGTGGTAGTGCTTCAGTTTTATTTGGGTTCACTTTGTACCCAGAGAGGCGAGAATATGACTCCAGAACTTTACTCAGATTAGGGAGGGTTACTACGGGGTTAGTCAATGTGAGCATGACATCATCAGCGAATAAAGAAATCTTAAATTCCTTTGACCGAATCCGGATTCCAGCTACGTCAGGATTTCTGCGTAGGTGAGCTGCAAGAGGTTCGATGCTAAGAACATATAGCAACGGGGAAAGAGGGCATCCCTGGCGCGTGCCGTTACGGATTTCCAATTGCTTAGAATGCGCATGGGACAAGCGGATCGTCGCCCTTGGGGTAGAATACAAGCCCCGTAACGCGGTGATGAAGGACCCCGACAGGCCGAAATGGTGCAGTGCAGAGAACATAAAGTCCCAGTTCAGCCTGTCAAAGGCCTTCTCCGCGTCTAGACTCAACAGGATGGCCTCGTCCCCCCTCTTATTCACCACGTCTATCAAGTCCAGTAAGCGGCGAGTATTGTCGCCTGCCTGGCGAAACCGAACGAAACCGACCTGGTCTTTATGGATTAATTGAGGCAACCAATTGTTCAGTCTCTCCGCCAAAATTTTTGTAAAAATTTTTAGGTCTGAATTTAAAAGGCTTATGGGCCTATAACTTGCGCAGTCTACGGGGTCCTTACCTTCTTTCAGAATAACTGTTATATAGGAGTGTAACATTGAGGGAGGAATTTCTCCTCCGGTCATAAAGCTGTTAAACAAGGAGACCATATGCTGCGAAAGCAGAGGTAGATATGTCTTATAATAGAGGTATGGTAGACCATCAGGACCAGGGGCTTTAGTAGAGGGCAATTTTTTCACTATGTCTTCAACCTCCTCGGTAGTGATCTTATCATTTAGGTCGTTAAGAGCAGACCGAGGTAGTTTAGGTAGTTGACAGCTATTGAGGTAACTGTTCAGTACCACATCTCTAGTATCATTTGGCAATGGGGAGGGCAGCGAGTACAGAGATGAATAATAATTGTGGAAGGCCATAGCCATCCCTTCAGGATCATATCTAATAGCGCCATCAGAGCCTCTAATCCCGGAGGGGTTTCCGCCCGTCGCTTTATTCTGTAGTTGCCTTGCAAGCATCGTATGGGGTTTATTACCATATTCGTAGTATTTTTGGCGGGAGAATCGAATGAGTTTCTCAACCTTTCCCAGAGCTAAGTCCCTTAGCTTTGCTCGTAAATCAATCAACTCCTTCAGGCCGCGCCGCGTGGGTCCCACAAGGAGTCTCGACTCGGCGGCCCTCAATTTCCCTTCGTAGATGGAATATTGTAATTTACTATCTCTTTTTAATCTAGAGGAAAGCGCTATACACTCGCCTCTGAAGACCGCCTTATGCGCCTCCCATAGGGACCCGAGCGAGGGGGCCGACGGGGCATTCTCAGTGAAATAATGTGTCAATGAGGTCTGTAGGGCCTGTCTCGTCATGTTGTTAGTCAATAAGGATTCATTAAGTCTCCAGTGGGTCGGTTTTGGGGCGTAAGGAGTAATTCCAAGTTCCATCAGTAGGGGAGCATGGTCTGACCATGTAATGTGACCTATTTCAGCCTTTTTCAATGTTCGAAGGGTCGGGATATTTCCAAAGAAATAGTCTATTCTGCTATGGGATTTGTGAGTATGGGAGTAGAATGTGTACTGTCTAGCAGTCGGATTATCTACTCTCCATAAGTCGTAAAGACCGTGGGCGTGGATTAATTTACGGAAATTCACGGAGTCGCGTCCCTCCCCCCAACGGGCATTTGCAGAAGGTTGCAGATGGAGTCTATCGGCACAGCTGGAAAAGGCCAAATTAAAGTCTCCTCCAATGATATGAAGGGTATCTCGCTCAGAGCGTAGACGTTTTAAAATAGTGGATAAGAATGTCATTTGTGCGGTATTTGGGGCATAAAGGTTACATAGGAGTATTGGTCTACCCTCCAGGTCCCCCTTGAGAACAATGAAGCGGCCATGTGGGTCAAGCTCGGCCTCTCTCACGTGTACTCTGCATGAGCGGGATAGCAAGATCGCAACCCCAGCCTTTTTTGTTTTAGCTGTAGCCGAATAGGCTCTGGGGTAGTAGTGTTGGGCAAATTTAAGTGATCCGCTAAGTGTGAGATGCGTCTCTTGAAGGAATATAATATCCGCCCCCGAGTTTCTCATTTCTCTCAAAGCCAGTCTCCTCTTGACAGGTGTGTTAAGACCCTTGACATTAAGTGAGAACAGTTTTACCATGGTGGGGTTGGGGATAGATCTGCAAATAAATCTTTACAAGGATTCGAGGAGTCTCTTCCTCCTCGACTATTAGACCTAGTAGCTCAGAGTTTCCCTGAGGAGGAAAGTCATAGACACGCTGCGCACATTGAAATCTAAAATAGTTCAAAAAAACTATAGGAACAGAAATAAGCAAATAACAAACAGTAAAACTTGAATTTGTTAGGATCCGACTCATAGGGATCCCAGGGCAAGAGTCAACCTGTGGAAACAGTCTCCAATTCGGAGATCAGGAAAAACCCAGAAGTCGCCACACTTCACCAAGGGGCTCGACTTCTTTGGTTTGTACTCTTGCCGGGGGTCGTGACCATCTGTCCTCCAATGTAAAGAACAAAATATCAGCTACTGTCCTCTCTCCCGGGGACAGTGCGCAAGAAGAAGTAGTTCCCCCTCAGGGCCTGGGGGGGTGGTGGTAAAGTTTGAGAGAGGGGGAAAAGGGGGAGGGGAGATAGGGAAGGGAGAGGAAGAAGAGAGACAAAAATAGGAGAAAAAGGGAAAGAAAAAAGGGGGGGGGGGTAGAGCAGGGGGCAGGGAGAAAGAAAGAAAGAAACAGGGAGACACACAGATAAACAATCCCCTCTTATGAATTATTTACGCATCAGACAATCTTTTGGGCAGTGAGGCGTCAGGTCAGGAACCCCTCCAAAGATGGCGGTGAAGAACTCCCGTCAGAGTTGGGGAAATTCAGGTAGCACCCCCGGAGGGTCCTGCTCGTCGCTTCCTTGAGGCCGCAGTTTGCCAAGTTCGCTGAAGAGTCAAGGGTAGTAACGGCGAGGTCCAATCCGGCAAAGCAGGTGCCTCAAAGCCAAAGGTCTTGCAGAACGCTGGAACCTCATCCAGATATCTCAGGGTGGCGGTTGTATTCCCTCGGCGAGCCGACAGACTGAAAGGGTATCCCCATTTATACAGGACCTCTCTGTCCACCAGGCACTTGAGGAGAGGTCTCAGGGCTCGTCTACGCTGCAACGTGATCCAAGATAGATCCTGGTAGAGAGCAATTTTGGCTCCTCTGAAAGATGGTGGCTTGGTTGGGGAGATCTTGGCCATGATATCCTCCTTCAGGCGAAAGTCTGTAACATGACATATGATATCTCTTGGCGCCCTATCCATGTTTTTGGCCTTCAATGCTCTGTGCGCTCTATCCATGGGGATCGGGTGGTCCAGAGGGCGTTTCAGTATGGTATTGAAGATTGTGTTGAGCGTAGTCTCTATGTCCTCTCTCTCTCTCACCTCCGGCACCCCCGAACCCGAATGTTATGCCTACGACCTCTGTTGTCAAGATCCTCAATATGGCGTTGCATGTCGTCTATCATCCTAGCTTGGGAAGACACCAGCGACAGTAGCTGCGTAATAGCCTGTCTAGCCTCCGTATGGTGCTCTTCCAGCTGGTGGATTCGCTGGGTAAGTCCAGTTACCTCTTGGCGGACCAGTGCTATTTCCTGGCGGCATGTAGACTTCACCTCCCGAATAAGGGCTTGAAAGTCTTGTTTAGTAGGGAGATGTTGTATCAAAGCCCACCACTCCTGAGGGGGCTGTGCGGGAGGCTGAGAATTGTTAGGGTGCAACAGGGTCGTAGAATCCATCATATCATCAAGATCTAGCAAAGAATCTTGGCAGGTGTCAGAGATAACAGCAGAGGAGTCCTCCCCCTCGCCCCCAAGTCCAGTTTGGTGTAAACGTGGCATCTTGGGTGACCTCTGGGGTCTAGGTGGTTCCACATAGGGAGCCCTCCGGTTATTTGCAGCGTCACCCCCATTGACAAGGGGAGATCCTTGGTAGAGGCAGGGAGGGCCGATTCCCAGATGGGTTATGTCTGTCAGGTCCCCTAGGGATGAGGGGAGACCCGACAGACCCCCCAGGGGTCTTTCTTTGGGGTTAGTAACCGGGGAAGGGGTCAGAGAATCTCCCCATCTATGCTCCCGCTCTGTGTAGCCATCAAACTCCCCCACATATGGGCCTCCCTGATGCTCCTCCATAGGGCCCAACACTGGGGATGTGAGGCTTATATCACCCACCTCGGCTCCCCGTTGTATCATCAGCTGCAGTTCCTGGCTCGATGTCCGGGGCCCCGGAGAGGAAGAGGAACAGCTCCCTCGCTGCGTGGAGAAGAGGTCCGGGTCTGTATGTTGTTGCGAGGAACTGGAGGAGGAGGGGGCGGGACCTCCACCATCGGCACCATCTTATCCCGCTGCCGCAGCGGTGACTCCGGAATCGCGGCTCCCGCTCCCCGGGGCGGCGGGGAATCAGTCTTTGTGTGCGTGGGTCGGGTGGGTGGGTGCTGTAGGCTGGGCCTGACCGGGCCGGCCATCTCCGGTGCTCCCGCAGGAGATTCCCCCCTCGCCTGCGCTTCCTCTGCCCGCTGCTCCCGCGGTCCTTTTGACAGATATCCGTCCAGGGTGCCCGGCGCTGCTGCCTCCGGGTCCCTGGTCACCTTAGCTGCCTTTTTCCGTGCCATGAGGGGGGTCTAAGCTATATTTGTGGTGCTTATTAAGGTCCCCGGGTCAGGAGCTCTCGGTCTGCACGTCCTCACATGCAGGCTTCCGGGCACGCCCCCCGCTCCATTGACTTTTGACAGGCCAAAGGGCTGGTAAGAGTAGAAGCCATTGACAGTAATTAAAACTGACTTTTCCCTAATGTATGTGTAGCACCCCAGGGTATGAGAACTTGGATGTCTGGGCCCTCTGCTTCGGTGGGAATATCACTGGTGGCCTGGCCAGATCCGTGACCACGGGGTCAGCCCACAAGAAGGGGTTGTTTTTGTATTCACAAGGAATTACAGTCTTTGTCGTGTGAAGCCACCTGTAGTACCTGGTGACTAAACACCAGCGCCGCCACAGTCCTCCGGAGGGTGGTGGTATTGCGGCTAGGGTAGAGCAGCTCCATACAGGTAGAGCTAAACCTCTGGGGCAGTGTTACCTGTTGCCAGGACGGTGCAGACCATTGAGAAAAGTCAATGAAAGCAGGACAGAAATACAGAGGCAATTCACTCTTCCAGGTACTTTACTTGCAGAAACTAATCAAGATGGTGATACAGCTCACAGTACTTCCCGCAGGCTGGCCGGCCGGGTAGTCGCAGCAGAATGCAGAATCTGTGGAAGTCTCTGGCAGCACCTTCTTGGATTTAACCTTATCCTGTCCCTTCTCTCTTTTCTCGTCACCTGCTTCTTGAGCAGTAATACGTCCCAGGAGATGAACACCCTGAGAGCGTCTTCGGAGTCGGGCCGCCGAGTATGGTCGGAGGGTGAACACTCCAGGCCGTGTTGTCAGACCCGTGTACTCCGGGTGAACAAGTCAGGACCTTTTTGTCTGGGCTACTTCTCTCTCTAGCCCTCTTTTGAAGCTCCCTTTCTCTTTCGGGTAAACACCCATTCTCCGTCTTTCCTCGGGGAAGACACTCCTGAAGACTCCCCGTGCGTTCTACCTTGCTCCTCTCACCCGTTCCCACTCTCCAACTCTCTTTTGGGGACCTCTCCCCAGTTGCATGGGTGGGTGTGTATTGGGGTCAAATCCTTCCACAGTGTTCTGCATTCTACTTGAGACAGAGATAACCACACGCTCATCTTTGGGTGCAGTACCCCACTTGTGACGCCTGACCAGTGGGGCGCCACATTTCCCCTTGATGGAATATACTCTTCCGTGAGTATGGGTTTATCAGAAGAGTAAAAGGTTTTGTATTTTCATTAATCAATAACAGGTAACATATTTACAAACAAGCATTCTTCTTCCCTTTATGGGAGGTACGGTTTCTTTTTTAATGTTACTGACTAATGCGAAAGCTAGCTACTACTATAGACCTTGGTGTCCTCGGGTCACCTCTTGGCCAAGATATAGCTCTCTGGTTCATAGCATCTTTCTTTATACACAATTCACTTTAAACAACAATAAGATTATCTAACTTGTCATCAGCCACACGGAGACCAGTAACTGCGCGGATCCAGCGGTAATCATTGTCCATCACAGTCCAGTGTGCCTTATCACCGCCGGGCCGCTTCGAATATCTACATAATATCATACGAGAGTCTCTGGCCAAAACGGGTTAATAGTCCGGGCTCAAACAACATTTTACACTCATGAGAGGGAAGAGTTCTCATGGAAGTCTATGGGTCTCCACTTAAATCAGGGAATTTTACATACTTCTTTAATGCAAGGGAAAAGAAAAACAAAAAGTTCACACTGCAGCAAAAGAAACTCTGCACATCTTAAACCTGTGGAGATAACAGGTACTTAGTGGCGTGACGCACGAATAGCGAACCACCCAAGTGGCCCCGCATGTCTTTCGTAAGTTACCTCGTCTCCGCGGTACACATCCCATTCCGGGTGACCACGACGCAGGTGTGACTCAATGTCTGTACGCACCACAAAGATCTCGTCACGCAGTCCTGGTTTGCGTATGAATCCCCAGCCATCCTCGTAGTTAAATGACACTATGATACCAGTCTTTCGTAGTTCCAATGGCAGTGGGGGGTGTCTGCGGGCTTCCTCCCTTACCCTACAGCTTTCAATCTCCCGTTGGTAGTACTCCTTTCGACGTTTTTGTTGGGCCTCCTGGTTGGACTCCAGTGGGATATACTCCGGTGGTGAAATGTGGTGTAACGGGGTCTCCAGAATGGCGGTAACATCTGCAACGCTGATTGGCACAGCAACAGGTAGCCTCCGCTGGTCGGTCCACCATGCCAGCTCTGGGGTACAATCTCCAGCAGCTCCAGGACGGTAAAACAACTCCTCTTCGTCCTCCGCAGAGTCATCCACACCGTTTTCAGCCTCTCCACTCAAAACTTAGTGATTTTCTGCAGAAGCGGTGACTGATAACAGAATTCACTTTAGCAGAACGGAGACCCATAGGAACCTATTATCTTCCTTCCTAGCGGGCGCACATACTCTAGTTCGGTGGTCGCTTTTTAGTGGTACACAGGAAAGTTTCACAGTGAAACTCCGGTGCGCCGGCCATGGTGCTGATGCTGAAGCGATGAGAACCTTGGAGAGTTTTGGGTATATTACGCAAAGAGCGTAAGTACCTTGGACAGCTCCCTATTCAGGAAACTGTTTAGCAATTGTTCACGACACTCTGCACAGTGACAGGAGCCGCCGGCTTTTAACAGTGAAGGAGGAGAGCCAACATATCCCGGCTTAGTAAAAACAGAAGAATAAACCCCTGCTATGCCCAGCTTGTAAGGCAACATGTCTCCAGGGAATATGGGCACTCTCTAGAGACATGTTGCTAACTAACCCAGACATCATTAACCCTTTAATCACCGTGTAAATACCCTGCATCTGCAGCTCTGTGCCGACATATAGAGCAGAGCTACAGAGGGGGTTTTATGTTCATTTTCGGCTGTAAAATTGAATTTAACTTTAATACTGACTTTTACATACAATAATATTTCAACGCTGCTGTGACAGCGCTGGAACATTATGGTTACTGTACAGAGACAGCGGTAAATTCAAACTTGCCGGCTCTGACAGTCGGCAAGTTTAACATCACCACAAATGCTGTCCGTGGTCCTTCAGGACCATGGACAGGATCACAATCAAACGCACCACACACTCACTCTCACATCACACTCGCAGCACACTATACAGCCAGGCACACTCACCACATACACCACACTCGCAGTTCACGCGCATGATTGTCGTGCATCAAACAAGCTCCGTGCCTTCAGCCTTCTACAGAGATACGGGAGCAGAACCGAGCTTACTACAGAGATAGGGGAGCAGAACCGAGCTTACTACAGAGATAAGGGGGCAGAACCGAGCTTACTACAGAGATAGGGGAGCAGAACCGAGCTTACTACAGAGATAAGGGAGCAGAACTGAGCTTACTACAGAGATAAGGGAGCAGAACCAAGCTTACTACAGAGATAATAGAGCAGAACTGAGCTTACTACAGAGCTAAGTGAGCAGAACTGAGCTTACTACAGAGATGTGGGAGCAGAACCAAGCTTACTACAGAGATATTGGAGCAGAACCGAGCTTACTACAGAGATAAGGGAGCAGAACCGAGCTTACTACAGAGATATGGGAGCAGAACTGAGCTTACTACAGAGATAAGGGAGCAGAACCGAGCTTACTACAGACATAAGGGAGCAGAACTGAGCTTACTACAGAGATAAAGGAGTAGAACTGAGCTTACTACAGAGAGATGGGAGCAGAACCGAGCTTACTACAGAGATAAGGGAGCAAACCGAGCTTACTACAGAGATATGGGAACAGAACTAAGCTTACTACAGAGATAAGAGAGCAGAACCAAGCTTACTACAGAGATAAGGGAGCAGAACTGAGCTTACTACAGAGATAAGGGAGCAGAACCAAGCTTACTACAGAGATAATAGAGCAGAACTGAGCTTACTACAGAGCTAAGTGAGCAGAACTGAGCTTACTACAGAGATGTGGGAGCAGAACCAAGCTTACTACAGAGATATTGGAGCAGAACCGAGCTTACTACAGAGATAAGGGAGCAGAACCGAGCTTACTACAGAGATATGGGAGCAGAACTGAGCTTACTACAGAGATAAGGGAGCAGAACTGAGCTTACTACAGAGATAAGGGGACCCCATTGATAAAGCATTGGCGAAACGCGTCTGGGGGGCACCCGGACACCTTATCCCTCCTATAATATGGGTACCGTATATACGCGTGTATAAGCTGTGTTTTTCAGCCCAAAAATTGGGCTGAAAAGTCCCCCCCTCGGCTTATACACGGGTCAATATGGTAATGGCCCCCAAATGCTGGCACTCGCCCCCTCTGTGTGGTAAGGGCCCCCCCCCCGCTGCTTAACTTACCATCCCCGGTCTTCTGCACCGCCAGTCTTCTGTGCTCCGTCCTCCATGCTCCCGTCCAGCTGCATCCGGGATCCCCGGCCGTCGCACGATGACGTCATCGTAACTGCGACGGCTGGGGATCCCGGATGCAGCCGGACGGGAGCATGGAGGACGGAGCACAGAAGACCGGCGTGGTGCAGTGCAGAAGACCAGGGATGGTAAGTTAAGCAGCGGGGGGGCCCTTACCACACAGGTGGGGGCGAGTGCCAGCATTTGGGTCCTGTATACCCCTGGGGCTGCTATATACCACTAGGGCTGCTATATACCCTTGGGGCTGCTGTATACCACTGGGGCTGTTATATACCCCTGGGGCTGCTGTATACCACACCACTGGGGCTGCTATATACACCTGGGGCTGCTATATACCCCTGGGGCTGCTGTATACCACTGGGGCTGTTATATACCCCTGGGGCTGCTGTATACCACACTACTGGGGCTGCTATATACCCCTGGAGCTGCTATATACCCCTGGGGCTGCTATATACCACTGGGGCTGCTATATACCCCTGGGGCTGCTGTATACCACACCACTGGGGCTGCTATATACCCCTGGGGCTGCTATATACCCCTGGGGCTGCTATATACCCCTGGGGCTCCTATATACCACTGGGGCTGCTATATACCCCTGGGGCTGCTATATACCACTGGGGCTGCTATATACCCCTAGGGCTGCTGTATACCACACCACTGGGGCTGCTATATACCCCTGGGACTGCTATATACCCCTGGGGCTGCTATATACCACTGGGGCTGCTATATACCCCTGGGGCTGCTGTATACCACACACTGGGGCTTCTATATACCCCTGGGGCTGCTATATACCCCTGGGGCTGCTATATAACACTGGGGCTGCAATATACCACTGGGGCTGTGATATACCCCTGGGGCTGTTATATACCCCTGGGGCTGCTGTATACCACACCACTGGGGCTGCTATATACCATTGGGGCTGTTATATACCCATGGGGCTGCTGTATACCACACCACTGGGGCTGCTATATACCACTAGGGCTGCTATATACCACTGAGGCTGCTGTATACCACACCACTGGGGCTGCTATATACCACTGGGGCTGCTGTATATACTGGTGGGGTCTGTATATACCACTGGGGAGGCTGCTGTAATACTGATGGGGCCTGTATATACCACTGGGGAGGCTGCTGTATACTACCACTGGGGAGGCTGCTGTATACTACCACTGGGGGGGCCTGTATACCACACTGCTGGGGGCTGTATACCTGTGCTGGGGTCCACCCTCGGCTTATACACGAGTCAATAGGTTTTCCCAGGTTTTGGGGGCAAAAGAAGGGGGGTCGGCTTATACACCGGTCGGCTTATACACGAGTATATTCGGTAAGTGCTGAGGTTGTGGGAGGAGGGAACGCTGTATACATATGCTCTGAACCTTGTGTAGTGCATGATAGGATTTCACAGGGGAAGTCTGAAAAAGTTATCTCCCCTTAGTGTGGATGGACTGTGATGCCTAGTTTATTTGGACAATTGTCCGGCGCTGCCCCACAGGGCTCAACACATGGGGATGATGGACACTCATTAGTCGGACTTTCCCTCCCCTTTTGGGGTTGAATTGCTATATATTACTACTATGTACCATGCTATACATAGGATATATGGAGTAAATGCGGATTCACTGACCATATACTTCTGATAACTTGCCCTATATTCATTTTGGAGGGGTTATACCAATTTTAATGTCACGATATCACTTTAAATACTGATCACTTTATGAAATAAATATATGATGTATATGTATCTCTTATCTATATAGGTGCTATGAAATGGATTTTATATGCATTTTGCATTAACTTTAATAAATTCATTAATAAAACATAGCATGGGTGTTTTTGATACATATTTTATACAAAAAGGCCTGAAACCTCCTTCTTTGTTTGGTTTTGAGGATTACTACAGAGATATGGGAGCAGAACTGAGCTTACTACAGAGATAAGAGAGCAGAACTGAGCTTACTACAGAGATATGGGAGCAGAACTGAGCTTACTACAGAGATAAGGGAGCAGAACCGAGCTTACTACAGAGATAAGGGAGCAGAACCGAGCTTACTACAAAGATAAGGGAGCAGAACCGAGCTTACTACAGAGATATGGGAGCAGAACCAAGCTTACTACAGAGATAAGAGAGCAGAACTGAGCTTACTACAGAGATAAGGGAGCAGAACTGAGCTTACTACAGTGATATGGGAACAGAACCGAGCTTACTACAGAGATAAGGGAGCAGAACCGAGCTTACTACAGAGATATGAGAACAGAACCGAGCTTACTACAGAGATACGGGAGCGGAACCGAGCTTACTACAGAGATATGGGAGCAGAACTGAGCTTACTACAGAGATATGGGAGCAGAACCGAGCTTACTACAGAGATAAGGGAGCAGAACCGAGCTTACTACAGAGATAAGGGAGCAGAACCGAGCTTACTACAGAGATATGGGAGCAGAACTGAGCTTACTACAGAGATATGGGAGCAGAACTGAGCTTACTACAGAGATATGGGAGCAGAACCGAGCTTACTACAGAGATAAGGGAGCAGAACTGAGCTTACTACAGAGATAAGGGAGCAGAACTGAGCTTACTACAGAGATATGGGAGCAGAACCGAGCTTACTACAGAGATAAGGGAGCAGAACTGAGCTTACTACAGAGATAAGGGAGCAGAACTGAGCTTACTACAGAGATATGGGAGCAGAACCAAGCTTATTACAGAGATAAGGGAGCAGAACCAAGCTTACTACAGAGATAAGAGAGCAGAACTGAGCTTACTACAGACATAAGGGAGCAGAACTGAGCTCACTACAGAGATAAGAGAGCAGAACTGAGCTTACTACAGAGATAGGGGAGCAGAACCGAGCTTACTACAGACATAAGGGAGCAGAACTGAGCTTACTACAGAGATAAGGGAGCAGAACTGAGCTTACTACAGAGATAAGGGAGCAGAACTGAGCTTACTACAAAGATAAGGGAGCAGAACTGAGCTTACTACAGAGATAAGGGAGCAGAACTGAGCTTACTACAGAGATAAGGGAGCAGAACTGAGCTTACTACAAAGATAAGGGAGCAGAACCAAGCTTACTACAGAGATATGGGAGCAGAACCAAGCTTACTACAGAGATAAGAGAGCAGAACCGAGCTTACTACAGAGATAAAGGAACAGAACCGAGCTTACTACAGAGATAAGGGAGCAGAACCGAGCTTACTACAGAGATAAGGGAGCAGAACTGAGCTTAATACAGAGATAAGGGAACAGAACCGAGCTTACTACAGAGATAAGGGAACAGAACCGAGCTTACTACAGAGATAAGGGGGCAGAACCGAGCTTACTACAGAGATAAAGGAGCAGAACCGAGCTTACTACAGAGATAAGGGAGCAGAACTGAGCTTACTACAGATATAAGGGAGCCGAACCAAGCTTACTACAGAGAAATGGGAGCAGAACAGGAGCTTACTACAGAGATAAGGGGGCAGAACCGAGCTTACTACAGAGATATGGGAGCAGAACTGAGCTTACTACAGAGATATGGGAGCAGAACTGAGCTTACTACAGAGATAAGGGAGCAGAACCAAGCTTACTACAGAGATATGGGAGCAGAACTGAGCTTACTACAGAGATAAGGGAACAGAACCTAGCTTACTATAGAGATAAGGGAGCAGAACCAAGCTTACTACAGAGATAAGGGGACCCCATTGATAAAGCATTGGCGAAACGTGTCTGGGGGCACCTGGACACCTTATCCCTCCTATAATATGGGTACCTTATATACTCGTGTATAAGCCGAGTTTTTCAGCCCAAAAATTGGGCTGAAAAGTCCCCCCCTCGGCTTATACACGAGTCAATATGGTAATGGCCCCCAAATGCTGGCACTCGCCCCCTCTGTGTGGTAAGGGCCCCCCCGCTGCTTAACTTATCATCCCCGGTCTTCTGCACAGCCGGTCTTCTGTGCTCCATTCTCCATGCTCTCGTCCGGCTGCATCCGGGATCCCCGGCCGTCGCACGATGACGTCATCGTAACTGCGACGGCTGGGGATCCCGGATGCAGCCGGACGGGAGCATGGAGAATGGAGCACAGAAGACTGGCGTGGTGCAGTGCAGACGAGCAGGGATGGTAAGTTAAGCAGCAGGGGGGCCCTTACCACACGGGGGGGCGAGTGCCAGCATTTGGGGGCCTGTATACCCCTGGGGCTGCTATATACCCCTGGGGCAGCTATATACCCCTGAGGCTGCTGTATACCACACCACTGGGGCTGCTATATACCACTGGGGCTGATATATACCCCTGGGGCTGCTGTATACCAATGGGGCTATTGTATACCCCTGGGGCTGCTGTATACCACACCACTGGGGCTGCTATATACCCCTGGGGCTGCTATATACCTCTGGGGCTGCTGTATACCACTGGGGCTGTCATATACCCCTGGGGCTGCTGTATACCACACTACTGGGGCTGCTATATACCCATGGGGCTGCTATATACCCCTGGGGCTGCTATATACCACTGGGGCTGCTATATACCCCTGGGGCTGCTATATACCCCTGGGGCTGCTGTATACCACACCACTGGGGCTGCTATATACCCCTGGGGCTGCTATATACCCCTGGGGCTGCTATATACCACTGGGGCTGCTATATACCCCTGGGGCTGCTGTATACTACACCACTGGGGCTGCTTTATACCCCTGGGGCTGCTATATACCACTGGGGCTGCTATATACCACTGGGGCTGTTATATACCCCTGGGGCTGTTATATACCCCTGGGGCTGCTGTATACCACACCACTGGGGCTGCTATATACCATTGGGGCTGTTATATACCCCTGGGGCTGCTATATACCACACCACTTGGGCTGCTATATACCACTGGGGCTGCTATATACCACTGGGGCTGCTGTATACCACACCACTAAGGCTGCTATATACCACTGGGGCTGCTGTATATACTGCTGGGGCCTGTATACCACTGGGGCTGCTGTATATACTGGTGGGGTCTGTATATACCACTGGGGAGGCTGCTGTAATACTGATGGGGCCTGTATATACCACTGGGGAGGCTGTTGTATAGTACCACTGGGGAGGCTGCTGTATACTACACCACTGGGGGGCCTGTATACCACACTGCTGGGGGCTGTATACCTGTGCTGGGCTCCACCCTCAGCTTATACACGAGTCAATAGCTTTTCCCAGGTTTTGGGGGCAAAAGTAGGGGGGTCGGCTTATACACCGGTCGGCTTATACACGAGTATATACGGTAAGTGCTGAGGTTGTGGGAGGAGGGAACGCTGTATACATATGCTCTGAACCTTGTGTAGTGCATGATAGGATTTCACAGGAGAAGTCTGAAAAAGTTATCTCCCCTTAGTGTGGATGGACTGTGATACTAGTGTATTTGGACAATTGTCCGGCGCTGCCCCACAGGGCTCAACACATGGGGATGATGGACACTTATTAGTCAGACTTTCTCTCCCCTTTTGGGGTTGAATTGCTATATATTACTACTATGTACTATGCTATACACAGGATATATGGAGTATATGCGGATTCACTGACCATATACTTCTGATGACTTGCCCTATATTCATTTTGGAGGGGTTATACCATCCTACTAGGAAATTTTAATGTCACGATATCACTTTAAATACTGATCACTTTATGAAATAAATATATGATGTATATGTATCTTTTATCTATATAGGTGCTATGAAATGGATTTTATATGTATTTTGCATTAACTTTAATAAATTCATTAATAAAACATAGCATGGGTGTTTTTGATACATATTTTATACAAAAGGGTTTGAAACCTCCTTCGTTGTTTGGTTTTGAGGATTACTACAGAGATATGGGAGCAGAACTGAGCTTACTACAGAGATAAGAGAGCAGAACTGAGCTTACTACAGAGATATGGGAGCAGAACCAAGCTTACTAAAGAGGTATTGGAGCAGAACCGAGCTTACTACAGAGATAAGGGAGCAGAACTGAGCTTACTACAGAGATAAGGGAGCAGAACCGAGCTTACTACAGAGATAAGGGAGCAGAACCAAGCTTACTACAGAGATAAGAGAGCAGAACCAAGCTTACTACAGAGATATAGGAGCAGGACCGAGCTTACTACAGAGATATGGGAGCAGAACTGAGCTTACTACAGAGATAAGAGAGCAGAACTGAGCTTACTACAGAGATATGGGAGCAGAACCAAGCTTACTAAAGAGGTATTGGAGCAGAACCGAGCTTACTACAGAGATAAGGGAGCAGAACTGAGCTTACTACAGAGATAAGGGAGCAGAACCGAGCTTACTACAGAGATAAGGGAGCAGAACCAAGCTTACTACAGAGATAAGAGAGCAGAACTGAGCTTATTACAGAGATATGGGAGCAGAACTGAGCTTACTACAGAGATAAGGGAGCAGAACCGAGCTTACTACAGAGATATGGGAGCAGAACCGAGCTTACTACAGAGATATGGGAGCAGAAACCGAGCTTACTACAGAGATAAGGGAGCAGAACTGAGCTTACTACAGAGATAAGGGAGCAGAACTGAGCTTACTACAGAGATATGGGAGCAGAACTGAGCTTACTACAGAGATAAGGGAGCAGAACCGAGCTTACTACAGAGATAAGGGAGCAGAACTGAGCTTACTACAGAGATAAGGGAGCAGAACCAAGCTTACTACAGAGATAAGAGAGCAGAACTGAGCTTACTACAGAGATATAGGAGCAGAACCGAGCTTACTACAGAGATATGGGAGCAGAACTGAGCTTACTACAGAGTAAGGGAGCAGAACCGAGCTTACTACAGAGATAAGGGAGCAGAACTGAGCTTACTACAGAGATAAGGGAGCAGAACTGAGCTTACTACAGAGATAAGGGAGCAGAACCGAGCTTACTAAAGAGGTATTGGAGCAGAACCGAGCTTACTACAGAGATAAGGGAGCAGAACTGAGCTTACTACAGAAATAAGGGAGCAGAACCGAGCTTACTACAGAGATAAGGGAGCAGAACCAAGCTTACTACAGAGATAAGAGAGCAGAACTGAGCTTACTACAGAGATATAGGAGCAGGACCGAGCTTACTACAGAGATATGGGAGCAGAACCAAGCTTACTAAAGAGGTATTGGAGCAGAACCGAGCTTACTACAGAGATAAGGGAGCAGAACTGAGCTTACTACAGAGATAAGAGAGACTAGACTAAGAATACATGATGGGTTTTACATACAGAGAGAGATCTAAAGGGGCAGAACTGAGCTTACTACAGAGATATGGGAGCAGAACCAAGCTTACTAAGAGGTATTGGAGCAGAACCGAGCTTACTACAGAGATAAGGGTGCAGAACTGAGCTTACTACAGAGATAAGGGAGCAGAACCGAGCTTACTACAGAGATAAGGGAGCAGAACCAAGCTTACTACAGAGATAAGAGAGCAGAACTGAGCTTACTACAGAGATAAGGGAGCAGAACGAGCTTACTACAGAGATAAGGGAGCAGAACCAAGCTTACTACAGAGATAAGAGAGCAAAACTGAGCTTATTACAGAGATATGGGAGCAGAACTGAGCTTACTACAGAGATAAGGGAGCAGAACCGAGCTTACTACAGAGATATGGGAGCAGAACCGAGCTTACTACAGAGATATGGAGCAGAACCGAGCTTACTACAGAGATAAGGAGCAGAACTGAGCTTACTACAGAGATAAGGGAGCAGAACTAGCTTTACTACAGAAAAGATAAGAGAGCAGAACTGAGCTTACTACAGAGATAATAGGAGCAGAACCGAGCTTACTACAGAGATATGGGAGCAGAACTGAGCTTACTAAGAGATGGAGAAGAGTACACGAGTAGGGAGCTAGAAGACACGAGCTTACTAATACAGAGACTAAGGGAGCAGAACTGAGCTTACTACAGAGATAAGGGAGCAGAACGACTACTGAGTATGGACCATTACACAGAGATATAGACAGAACTGAGCTACTACGAGATAGGAGAAACGAGCTTACTAAAGAGGTATTGGAGCAGAACGAGCTTACTACAGAGATAAGGGAGCAGAACCTGAGCTTACTACAGAGATATGGGAGCAGAACCGAGCTTACTAAGAGAAGGTATGGAGCAGAACCGAGCTTACTACAGAGATAAGGGAGCAGAACTGAGCTTACTACAGAGATAAGGGAGCAGAAACCGAGCTTACTACAGAGATAAGGAGCAGAACTAGCTTACTACAGAGATAAGGAGCAGAACCGAGCTTACTACAGAGATAGGAGAGAACGAGCTTCAGGTAAAACGAGCTTACTACAGAGATAAGGGAGCAGAACTGAGCTTACTACAGAGATAAGGGAGCAGAACCGAGCTTACTACAGAGATAGGGAGCAGAACCGAGCTTACTACAGAGAATAGGGAGCAGAACCGAGCTTACTACAGAGATAAGGGAGCAGAACTGAGCTTACTACAGAGATAAGGAGCAGAACCGAGCTTACTACAGAGATAAGGAGCAGAACTGAGCTTACTACAGAGATAAGGAGCAGAACCGAGCTTACTACAGAGATATGGGAGCAGACGACTACTAGAGACTATACAGAATACCAGAGATAAGGGAGCAGAAACGAGCTTACTACAGAGATAAGGGAGCAGAACGAGCTTACTACAGAGATAAGGAGCAGAACTGAGCTTACTACAGAGATAAGGGAGCAGAACCGAGCTTACTACAGAGATATGGGGAGCAGAACCGAGCTTACTACAGAGATAATGGAGCAGAACCGAGCTTACTACAGAGATAAGGAGCAGAACCGAGCTTACTACAGAGATAAGGGAGCAGAACCAGAGCTTACTACAGAGATAAGAGCAGAACTGAGCTTACTACAGAGATAAGGAGCAGAACCGAGCTTACTACAGAGATAATGGGAGCAGAACTGAGCTTACTACAGAGATAAGGAGCAGAACCTGAGCTTACTACAGAGATAAGGGAGCAGAAACTGAGCTTACTACAGAGATAAGGGAGCCAGAACCGAGCTTACTACAGAGATAAGGACAGAACGAGCTTACTACAGAGATAAGGAGCAGAACCGAGCTTACTACAGAGATAAGGAGCAGAACGAGCTACTACAAGATAAGGGAGCAGAACCGAGCTTACTACAGAGATAAGAGAGCAGAACGAGCTACTACAGAGATAAGGGAGCAGAACGAGCTTACTACAGAGATAAGAACAAACCGAGCTTACTACAGAGATAAGGACAGAACGAGCTTACTACAGAGATAAGAGAGCAGAACCAGCTTCTACAGAGATAAGAGCAGACCAGCTTACTACAGGATAAGGAGCAGAACCGAGCTTACTACAGAGATAAGGAAAACGAGCTTACTACAGAAAGAGAGCAAACGAGCTTTGTACAGAATAAAGGCAGAACCGAGCTTACAAAGATAAGGAGCAGAACCGAGCTTACTACAGAGATAGGAGCAGAACCGAGCTTCTACAGAGTAAGAGAGCAGAACGAGTTATACAAGATAAGGAGCAGAACGAGCTACTACAGAGATAAAGAGCAGAACCGAGCTTACTACAGAGATAGGGGCAGAACACTTACTACAAGAGATAAGAGAGAACCGAGCTACTACAGAGTAAAGACAGAACCGAGCTTACTACAGTATAAGGACAACCGAGCTTACTACAGAGATAGAGGCAGAACAGCTTACTAAGAGATAAGGACAGAACGAGCTTACTACAGAGATAAGAGAGCAGAACCGAGCTTACTACAGAGATAAAGAGAAAAGATTACGACAAAGAGAGCAGAACCGAGCTTAACTCTACAGAGATAAGAGAGCAGCGAGCTTCTACAGAGATAAGAGAGCAGACACTTCTACAGAGATAAGAGAGGAAACCAGCTTCTACAGAGATAAGAGAGCAGACCGAGCTTACTACAGAGATAGAGAGACCGAGCTTATACAAGAGATAAGAGAGCAGAACGAGCTTACTACAGAGATAAGAACAGAACGAGCTTAACAGAGATAAGAGAGCAGAACCGAGCTTACTACAGAGATATGGAGCAGAACCGAGCTTACTACAGAGATAGGGAGCAGAACCGAGCTTACTACAGAGATAAGGAGCAGAACTGAGCTTACTACAGAGATAAGGAAGCTAACCAAGCTTACTACAGAGATAAGAGAGCAGAACTGAGCTTACTACAGAGATAAGGAGCAGAACTGAGCTTACTACAGAGATATAGGGAGCAGAACGAGCTTACTACAGAGATATAGGGATCAAGCCGAGCTTACTACAGAGATAAGGGCAGAACGAGCTTACTACAGAGATAAGGGAGCAGAACCAAGCTTACTACAGAGATAAGGGAGCAGAACCGAGCTTACTACAGAGATATGGGAGCAGATCGAGCTTACTACAGAGATAAGGGAGCAGAACTGAGCTTACTACAGAAAGAGGGAGCAGAACCAGCTTACTACAGAGATAAGAGAGCAGAACTGAGCTTACTACTGAGATAAGGAGCAGACTGAGCTTACTACAGAGATAAGGGAGAGAACTGAGCTTACTACAGACATAGGGATCATAACCGAGCTTACTACAGAGATATAGGGCAGAACCGAGCTTCTACAGAGATAAGGAGCAGAACCGAGCTTACACAGAGATAAGTGAGCAGAACCGAGCTTACTACAGAGATAGGAGCAGAACTGAGCTTACTACAGAGATAAGGGAGCAGAACTGAGCTTACTACAGAGATAAGGGAGCAGAACCAGCTTACTACAGAGATAAGAGAGCAGAACTGAGCTTACTACAGAGATAAGGGAGCAGAACTGAGCTTACTACAGAGATAAGGGAGCAGAACCGAGCTTACTACAGACATCAGGGAGCAGAACTGAGCTTAATACAGAGATAAGGGAACAGAACCGAGCTTACTACAGAGATAAGGGAACAGAACCGAGCTTACTACAGAGATAAGGGAGCAGAACCGAGCTTACTACAGAGATAAGGGAGCAGATCTGAGCTTACTACAGAGATATGGGAGCAGAACCGAGCTTACTACAGAGATAAGAGAGCAGAACTGAGCTTACTACATAGACATGGTAAACACATCTGAGCAGTACCATCTCTATACATAATCAGCAGTTTTGCGCTTCCGGCCACTGTGCTAGTATTACGCTCTGCGAGCGATGGCGCGCATGCGCCATCGCGAGCTGCTGACACTGGCCGAAAGCGCAAAAATAAGTGCTGCCGCTCAACACTAAACCCCACACCCCAACCACTGCCCGCTCCACCCACAGCCCGCCGCTCACCCGCCACAGCCTCCCGCTACCCCGCCGCTCACCGAGACATTCCATCACTGCGGGGGGCCGAGATCACAACGCAGACATTGTGCTGATAGGACCTTGCATGATGTCAGAATGACATCAGCGTTCTGCGCTGTGATTGGCCTGCTTGCGGCCATGTGATATGTAACATGACCGCGAGTGCCCCAATCACAGCCCCGAGCGCTGATGTCATTCTGACATCATGCAAGGTCCTATCAGCACAATGGCTGATACTACTCCCAGCAGCGAGCGGTCGTTGGAGGGTAAGTATAAGCATTTAATTGTCTCCACCTGCCTCACAACTGCCTCCTCCAGCCTCATAACTGCCTCCTCCAGCCTCACAACAGCCTCCACCAGCCTCACAACAGCCTCCTCTAGCCTCACTACTGCCTCCTCCAGCCTCACAACAGCCTCCTCCAGCCTCACAACAGCCTCCTCCAGCCTCACTACTGCCTCCTCTAGCCTCACTACTGCCTCCTCCAGCCTCACAACAGCCTCCTCCAGCCTCACCACTGCCTCCTCCAGCCTCACAACAGCCTCCTCCAGCCTCACAACAGCCTCACTACTGCCTCCTCCAGCCTCAATACTGCCTCCTCCAGCCTCAATACTGCCTACTCCAGCCTCACAACAGCCTCCTCCAGCCTCACTACTGCCTCCTTCAGCCTCACTGCTGCCTCCTCCAGCCTCACTACTGCCTCCTCCAGCCTCACTACTGCCTCCTCCAGCCTCACAACTACCTCCTCCAGCCTCACAACAGCCTCCTCCAGCCTCACTACTGCCTCCTCCAGCCTCACTACTGCCTACTTCAGCCTCACAACAGCCTCCTCCAACCTCACTACTGCCTCCTCCAGCCTCACTACTGCCTCCTCCAGCCTCACTATTGCCTCCTCCAGCCTCACAGCCTCCCCATCCCCTCAGCCTCCTCCATCCCCTCAGCCTCCTCCATCCTCACAGCCTCCTCCATCCCCTCAGCCTCCTCCATCCTCACAGCCTCCTCCATCCTCACAGCCTCTTCCATCCTCACAGCCTCCTCCATCCCCTCAGCCTCCTCCATCCTCACAGTTGTTCAATCTTCACAGTATCCCTATCCTCACAGCCTCCTCCATCCCCTCAGCTTCCTCCATCTTCACTGCCTCCTCCGTCCTTACAGCCTCCTCCGTCCTCACAGCCTCCCTATCTTCACAGCCTCCTCCATGCTCACAGCCTCCTCCATCCCCTCTGCCTCCTCCATTCTCTCAGCCTCCTCCATCCTCTCAGCCTCCTCCATCCTCAGCCGCACTACCTTACACCGCTGCCATCCTGCCAACCGTCGGCCCCGCTTCAGCGCGACCGCCCTCGCGGCCTCAGTGTCACCATGCTGGTGAAGTAGTGCTCTACGGGCTGTGGCCTGGTGCCGGGAGCCTGTGACGTCGTCCTGTGGCCGGGGGCGGACAATGGAAGTGAGCGGACCCTGTCAGCCTGCAAAGCCTGACACGCCCCGCTCACTCCCATTTTCCCCTGCCCCTGCAAGCGGATTGGGCGCTCTGTTGTACACACAGGACGCCCATGCCATTGCCCAGGACTCCGCGTCCTAGACCAATCGGATGC